>OZ014428.1:22619464-24013039 GCA_963966015.1 Aphidecta obliterata | reverse complement strand
AGCCCAAGTTCCTTTCTCATAACGGCAAGCTGGAAATAAAAAACATATATTTCAATACATGTGGTCAGTATAATATTATACCACAACACACACTTCGAATTTCATTATTCTATTTTGTTTTCCCGCCATGATTTTCTTAAAATCCAATACTTCGATTTACTGCCCTTAAATTTCATGGATCGTTATGTGAGCTCTCAAGCTCGATGCCATTTTTCTATATGTATATTGAATTTAATGCAATTACATAGTTGGTTTATAGATACTTGTATATATATTCAAAAGAATGGTACAAGTAAACAACCTACTTAAAAAAAAATTAGAAAACTTTACGTCGTACATCGAATATTGGACGTATAAATAACCGACCTAAAGGAGCACCCGCGCATTCTTTATTCTTTCCTGTTATTCCTTCACCCTGATACTTCCTGATAAATTTCTCGGAGCGTTACTCGAAAAAACCATTAAAATTGAGGAGCGGAAACGATTTACTGAAGAATGATCCCCTCTAAGCTCATAAATGCGATTTCAAAATTTCTCTGAAGATTGGCAATAGTGTCCTAGGGGAATTTCGCCCAGGAAAAAATTTCAGGCAAGAAAAATTCGCGAGGGTGATCGGCGGATTAAATAGAATTTTTATTGAATTTACAATCTGGAACCCTCCTCGTACGTATTGAACTCTCTTCTCTCATAAAAAATGTTTCGAAATACCTCAAGGACATTTAAAGTTTTTACATGCAGGTTCATAACCTCTAGTCCTATGCCTGTGACGTAACTGACTTCCTGGAATATGATTGGTCTACGTTTGTAATGATACGGAGATAACCAATTAGGAGTCCTCAATAACAGCATTACAAGTAACTCTCAAGTATTTCGATCGATCGCAGTACCAGAATATCGGCGGAACTTCCAACATTGCTGAGACTTCCTCTCTCACCTCAATTAATTTGACTGATAGAAGGAATTAGATCCAATATCCCAACTCACAAACTCCAGATTATCTGTTCAGATTATAAATAGGGTCTGTATATCAGCGAACAAGACAACTTGGGTTGCATTCGGTCGATCTTCTTATGCGGGAAATTGCCTGCTAACAATGGTCTGAGCAAGATTAAGGAAAGGAAACCGTCTTATGTAACACCACTAATGCCATTAGGCCCAGCCATTTTCCGTGCGTGGAACAAAGGACTACACTCCGTCTTCTTGTTCTCTTCGGATGGTCCGGGATCTTTGATGTAGAATGCGAGGATAATTTGCATTTGGTTCTTGTTTGAATTCATTTTATCTATTAGGTAGCCCAACCGCAAGGATGGGAATGAGCGCTCACCACAGCAACCGAAAACATGAATTTTAAGGAATAGTTGCTGCATACATTCATGAATCGGATAAAAAACATCCAAGTAACTCCAGAGAACCAGTTTTGGCTTCCTTGAGCCTCATCAGTACTGTGTAGCGATAATGAGTTTGAGGTGGAGGCCTATACAGAGTGTCTACTTTCAAAAGGGCCAAACTTCAGGGGCAGATCATACATGAGATTTGCAACAAAAAATGTCGTATAACACATGGTCGAAATGTTGACGGTCATTCTTCAATTTAACATTTCTTGATTTCAAGGAATATTTCACGTTTTTCCATGAAATTAATTATACTTCAGTTATCCTTGTAGCCTCATCAAAGTTGACAACATATCTGGAAACAGCAATAAATTTGCTACAAGATAAGTGAACAAAACCAGTCATATTTTTCTAATAGTTTTATCGATGAAAAATCATAAATTATGGACATGTTTTCTTTCCAGCAAAAAAAACCTCATTCAGTTGGCTGGATAACTGAAGTATAATTGATTTCATGGAAAAACTTGGAAAATCCTTTGAAATCAAGAAATGTTAAATAGAAGAATAACTGTCAACATTTCGACCTTGTGTTATAGACATTTTTTGTTGCAAATCTCATGTATGATCTCCTAGTTTTGCCCCTCTTAATAGAGGACACCCTGTATAAAAACGACAATTTGACAAATTATGTAAATTTTGTTGGTGGAAATGAATTCGACGTCAAATATAATTATGTCCTAACCCCTGAAGTAAGATGTTTCAAGCCCACTCCAGAAAACGATAAACACAAATAAAATTCCGAAAAGACCAATAGAATTCGACGATTTTTTCAATTTTGTCGAAATTCAATCATTTAATTACCTCAATTCTCCGAGGGGAAACGAATAACCTGAATCGTCTTCTCGGATGGAATATCAAGTAATTGGCTACTTTCCGTCCCACTTCGATTTTATGAGAGACTAATTAATTAACTCAAAATAGTAGGCAATAAACCTGCAACTATAAGCCGAAGTTTCGAGTGATGAATGATTACAAACAGAAAATGTTTGGAAACTTTTTAATTGGACCGGTTGTTTGTTTCGACTCCGAAATTCTCGGATTCACTTTTCGCTAATTGAAATAGATGGAGTGTCTCTTTTCTTTTCTTCGGGAGAATTCGGGGTGAAGAGCTGTGATGAATATAATTTCCTAGTGAAAATAACACCGTTTGCACCTCTGCATTAGTATGCCTATTTTTCAGCGTCCTACGGGTAGCTCGAGGTTCTCTTCGGTCTTGAGCTTTCCTTTGGTCCCCTTACTGTCATGGAACTAGCTTCATTGAACATATTCCAAAGCCCTGCAGTAGTACAATGGGCAGCTCGAAATAATTCAAAACAGAAACCTGCCTCATGGCCTTGTTCCAATATTTAAATGTTGCAAGTGAATATGAAACTGTAATAAATCGGAAGACTTAATAACATCTCAGTACATGCAGAATTAATTCAAATAGTCGGGAATAGGGATTATTTTTTTTGCTCTAGTCGATACAAGAAAAAAATCGAAGTGTGAGAACGCCTAGAAAAGTGAAGAATTAATATAACAATTTAGGTATTTGCTTAGTCTACTCGGCCACCGTTGAGATGTGGATAACCTAAACTCAAGACTTTCAAAGGACCCATTAATATATTGTCTAACGCGCTTTTAATGACCAAAAAAATGGAGCGTTGTGAGATTTATAATTTCCCGAATTAAGCACTTAATTAATTGTTTAAATGGAAAATTTCCCATCAAACCACCAATGTCGGAAATGTGAGAGGTGATTGGTTTCAGACCAACAATTGCCGATATTTAGTCCACGAACCTCCTTAAGAAGATAATAGAAGGTGATGATTGGTCGAAAACGAAAACATCATTTGGAACCAACTACAATGGTAGGGTTGAAAATTTGTTTGAGACGAAAAAAAGATCGGAGAAAGGCAGTGGTTTTTGGGACTCTTTCAGGAGTGGTTTTTCGGGACACGGTCGAAAAATGTTTTTGGAACTCGATCTGGTGTGGTTTGCGGGAGTCGGACGGAAACAAGTTCTTTCGAAGGAAAAAGAACACGTTATTCGGGAACTTGTCCGAGTTGATAATAAATTTTCGGGAATCGGTCAGAAAGTAGGCCCGAATTTCAGAAAAATAACTCGCCATCTATATGGAATTTAGTTGAGTTAAAAGCGAACAAAATTATATCGAAACGCCGAAAGAAAGTGTGTTCTGTGTCGCAGTGAACTCTCGGCTTTATTAAGTGTGAACAACACGAATTCGACAAGGGCATGATTTTAACCCCTCAATGGCGGAGCATAAGAAAAGGTTATTCTATTCGCATGGCATTATTTGAGTTTTACTAGTCCCTTGTCTTGGAATCTCTCACTCAAGATTGAATTACTCCTGAAATTCAATGTTATTTGGATAATTGTTACTCTGTGATGACTAATAAAACCTTGATTCGACATTTAATAAATTTCACACGTTCGACCCTGGCCTTATTGGAACCCTCGATATATAAGATAGATGTTATTATGAAAAGAAGCCATAACGTGGAAGATGCTGATCTTGCCGTCGCAAAAGCCGCAGAATCAACCCATACATTTTTAATCCTCCAAGTTGGGTCCTGCTATTCAGCATCCCCTGAATGATATTCTTGCTTAGGCGCAAAGAAGAATTGATCGGGTTCAGGTCCCCTTCCAAAATTCGCTACTGGTAATGAGTATTCATTGCTCAACTTTTTGACAGTTTCTTGAAGGGAATCAAGAAATATGTAAGTAATGTTTCAAAGCAGATTTTATGAAAGCGTAATCAGTATAAAGGAGGGGAGCTCATTTTTTATTAACCATAATGACTGTCGAACTTCACTTGTATTAGAGAGCTATGGAGTTTGAGTATCATGAAGATTAACACTATCTGTTACGAGTATATTTTGCCGAAAACTAGGAGCAATGACTGCGCTTTCATATATTTTGAGGTATTTCCACTGAAATAGTTATTTAATCAACTAGTTTATTAATGACAGCGATTAACGGTCGAAATATTTTGTCGAAATGTTTGAGAAATATATCTCTTTATTATGTTTAAAAGTGTATGCTCATCATTATCCACCACAGTGAATATCCTGTTCGAATGTGTTTTCGATGAATTCACTGTCACCAAAAATTTCGATCCCATATCTTGTACATCATTTCTCTGCAACCTTAACAATTCATCTTTTCTCAATGCACCCGCTACTCCGAATATCAAAGCGACCTACAAATCAAACAATGATAGTTATTCCACTATAACGAGATAATGAGAATAAGTTGGAATAACGATCCAATTGAGTTTTATTTTTACCTTCGACATCAAGAAAACACTATCAGAAGCATTCGCTATGAACTCTCTCACATGTTCTTTTTCGAGGACTTTTGATTTGTTTGGGATATATCCCTCTCTTTTCCGTTTAATGAACATCACCAGTTTGTGGTACCTGCTTATATCAGTATTGTCTTTCAAATTTAGTGTTGATTTCAGCATCGAATATTTTGGCAATAAACTTGCTAGATGCCCCTTTTCTGCAATACCCGTAAAGTATGCCAACAAAACCGTTTCCCAATTTCTCACCCTACTTCATTTTCGTCAATTTTTTCTACTTTGACCAAATTTGATTATAATTTTGGATTATTTTCATCAGAAAAAGATATGATATGTATGAAAAAAGCAAAACTATCCTGTATTAGATGTTGAAAAAGAATAAGTATGATTTGAGAGTTGGTATATGAAGAAAACAAAAATTCTAATATCAATTTGCCTGCAACTTTCGAATTCCACAATTTATGTATGGAAAATTTTTTTTAAAATCTTTACAAATTCCTTCTTCATTTCCTAAAAAATTTTTAGTGGGAATGCAGGCACTAGTTTCGTTTCAGCAGATTTTGATTTGAAAGGGTAATTTAAGCCAAGAAAGAAAAGTATCCAATCAAAAATTTTTTATTGCAATTAAACTCAAAATTAATTAATAAATTATATTCGGAATGTCCTTCACCATTCCTTATACGAGCGTGTGCCCTCTATCTTATTTCTTCAGTGAAATGTACTCTCAATCTTCTCGCTGCTCCGTCTACTCTCTTCACAAGTTGTGCACGTGAATGTATTTCCCTTTTATATACTATTTCTTTCAAACTGCCCCAAACATTAAAATCTAACCGTGTTAGATCCGGACTTCTCGCTGGCCACGAAATAGCTCTTGCCCTACCTATCTACCCTTTAGGAAACAATTCGTTCAAAAACATACGAACGTTTAGTCTATAGTATGCGGGACAACCATTCTGTTGGAAAATGATTTCACGTCTGTCAATGCAGGGAACCTAGTCAAAAAAAACTGTCCATATTTGTTCTTAGAAATTCTTTATAATTTTCTCTTAAAACAATGCACAAAACGTAAGATAAACTCTATACAAAAACAAATTTGTTCTCTCAATAAACATTGAAAAAAAGAACATAAACTGCAATACCAAAACAGAAACTACACCCAAATAGTATTTGAATATATAAAAATAAATACGCCCCTATCCCAATCCTAATTTTTTGGCATCTTGTTTCACCAATTATGACGATTTCTTCAACACTGAGTCTTTTGATGAAAAGTTGAAATCCAGAAAAAACCCCTCACTGGGAGAATACCTTATGGCATGAAAATATTGTTTTTCCTTGCGAAAGTTGGCGTTTCGTCGTAGAAAGTATGTTCCAATATTCAAATCGACAAAAAAAGGACCTCTCGACTCGCTTTCTCTCCCGATCGCAGAACCGGACCCCGTCGGGAGAGTTTCATCTTCATTTCCCAGCAATTTTATCGACCCACGATCGGGGAATATAAATCAGGGTAGTTTTTGCGATTAACTTCCGGTGAGCTCGCCCTGGCCGCTAATAAATTCCCTAGTTTTGACGTTATGTCCCGTTTTTAATGAATCTTCCTATATAAATAATGAATTTCGCGATTCCCCGAGCCCGGGCTAATTGCATCACCGGTGAAATATCGCAGCTTTTGTTGCTGCGTGATACTATTCGAATACTGATTCGATTAGGAACGGAAGTCACGCCACCAGGAAATTGAATGTGGAGCAATTGAGGGGAGGAACATGGACATTTTGTTCAAATAATGCGTTTTTCGGATTTTCGAGACTGAAATATGCCTTCTACTCTCTGTTAATGGGGATTGATGTGGACCAATGGAGAGTTCAAAACGAAGGGGTAGAAGTAGCACCCATAGCATCCATTAAATAGACCATATTTTCCACATATCGTAGTTGACCAAAATAGGTAGGTGCAAGCCCTACCATACATAATAAACTAGATTATCAATGTATTTCATAGGAAAAATTTGAATGGGACGATGCTTCATTCTAGATAGACCCACCCTAATCAAATTAATAGGATACACCTCATCTCGAAGCTCGAATATAAATACATTTCCGTAATTTGTGAGCTTAGGAGCTCAAACATTCACCTAGAACGAAACACAGGACTACGCGTGTTAACTTAGGGCTCAATGGATTTGGTGGGTTAGTTCATAATTTCATAATGCAAACCCATCCTTTACATGTTGAATAACAGTTTATACACATGGTAAACTTGCTTACAGGTAAATTGGGATCGAGTGTAAACAAAGGTTCAGCATGTATCAGCAGCCTCAATGGCTTGAATTATTGTTAAATAGAATCAGAGGATCAACAATCATAACCAGCGAAATTGTATGACGACTGAAGAAAACGAATCCCGGAAATTTCCGGTTTGATGACTTCCTGTTGTTTCAAACCATAGACTAATAATAATATTATTTCATTATTAGTCTATGTTTCAAACTATTGTTATCACAACAAAAAAAAGAACGTTCTGAGAGCAATCTGTACTTGCAACCTAACATGTAGATTCCGGATTAAGTGACTTGAGTCCTATGAACAGAAAAAACGGTAAGTACAGCAGTGATCAGGTACTTTTATTTTGAAAGGAATATTTCCGTAAATGTTACACGATCTACGATTGATACTAACTGTTGAATAACTTTTCCTAGAAAATACCAAAAAAAAATAGAAGAGGGTTGGTATATGATTAAGAAACATAGTGTAGGAAGGACAAGGGTTTAACAATAAAAGATAGGTTAGAGCCAGTGGTGACAATAGATGTCCACTTTTTGATTGGTGGTCCCCGTCACGTGGTAAATCGCCATTTTGCGTCAAAATATTTGTTGTTTACTGAGTTATTTGTGCAGTCGTCTTGGTTTTCTCGAAGATAAACGATTATTTGACTATATCCAAACAAGGATACGTAATATTCATCACAGTACATTGCATTTGAAATATTAACAACAAAGCAGCAATACTCCTGCAAAAGGGTTCCTTATGAAACGCTCCCCAGTGGATCCTGGGAGAAGAAGCAGTGGCAAATTAAAACTAGGAGGGATAAATGGACCCCACAAATAATTCATATTTATGTGAGGTATGTTTGAAGAAGAGATGATGGTTTATATTCGAGGCTAGATCAACAAAATAATTCAATTGCAGGTTCACTTTGCTGCTGATATGTGGGAGAAAACTCGAAAGGACCAAACTCGAAAATTGAAGATGGAGCCTATGCCCACTTTATTTTCATTTTAAAGAAACAAACCATCAAGAAAACTCCCTAATCGGATGGAAGTGACAATTCTCGAGGAAATCATACCATTCAAAGTAAGTAATCTTTGTTGGGCAATTTTAAACCATATTTTGAATTTTCATCAATATTTCTTCCTTATAATAGTTTATTTCAAAAAAAAATTTCACCCATGAAAAATAGTAGATACTGTTATGGAAATCAAAAATGGTCATATTTCTTAACGTTTCAAGAAATTTAAAATTGAAAATAATTTCAAATAATATCACCGAAAAGTCAAGAAACTTCAAACATCTTTAGTGAATTCGATCAATTTATAAATTATCATATTATTATATTTTCAAAGAGGGTTCAGATTATTCAAAAATAAGAAAAATATGAATTTATTCAAATGATTAATTGTACATAGTTAAGTTTTGTTTATAAAGAATGAAATGTTTCAAGAATGTTACCTAGGAAATGAGATATTAAATAATATGGATGGTAAAAGCAGGCCAGTGAACAGTTAAGAGAGAAACGTCAAGGTGAAAATGGTCTCAATCGACTATGTTCGACTCACTGATGACGAATCCGTCGGAAAATTCGAGTCTGTCCGTCCGTCCGTATACACGATAACTCTCGAACGAAATGTCCTAGAAACTTGAAATTTTCAGGGTATGTTCGAATCTCGAATGCCGCGGTTAAGTTCGTTATTGGGCAAAATTCGCCTAGGGGTTCCGTAAATATGGCCGATCGAAATTTTGTTCTCCTTATTACTTCGAAACACAAATTCGATCTAGTTGAAATTTTGCACCCAAATGGATAATGACGTGTTCAAGCTACATGCAAAATTTTGTCCAGATCGCATGACCAGAACCACAGAAACCATAGAAAATTATAACTTTGTAATGGAAAGACCTAGGGACTCGAAATTTTCAGGATAGGTGTGGATCTTGTATGTCGCAGTCGCGTTAACCCATTCTCTCCCACCGTCCTCATTTGAGTACACTTCAAATTTCACTCTGCTAGTGAAATCTCTTGCAATTTTTCAAAGTTTTGAAAACCTTCTTGTGTTATACGATGAACCTGGAGCCTGTAATTCCGAGGTTTTTCTAAAGATACGACAGAATACTAAATTATTGAGTGTACTTTCTTTCAAAACGCGTCGCAACTCGTTGCTCTTTTTAGAAGTGTTAATTTCATTTATTTACTGTGGAAATTTCCATTTGGCCCTATTTTTCCTATTGTCAGGTATGTATTCAAGTTATAAATATTTATTTCAAAAATCTTTATCTATTCACTTTCGAGAGAACGGAAAAATCTTTGATGTACTCGTTTGGGTACAGTGGGAGAATAGGTATATAAAAATTTAAATTTCATTTCAGATCGAATTCGATAATATTGATGATTTTGAGCCGATTGCTTCGGAATGTTTTTACGGAAAATGTTTTAGAACTTTGGGAGAAACAGTGAACGAAATTGTTACTATGTTGACCAATTATGATACCATAGAGCCCTTGGGAAAAGTGAAACGTTGGTGCTCAGCAGAAAAACGAAGAACTGACGTGCCTCAACCACGCTTGTTTCAAAAATATAATTCACATTATGGGTGGGGTTGACAGTAAATAACTATCTGATCTTCATTCGAGGAGAGAAATGGTGGTGACCTCTTATCACATATTCCATCAACGTTTCAGTGGTAAAGTCATGGAAAGTACATCTACTCACTCATGATAAAAAGACAGATTTACTTGTGTTTTTGAGAGATGTGGCTCGACACTATTTAATGCCATATAAAAAAGCGACTTCATCAAAAAATAAAATTTCTTCAATTCCGAAAAAGTATTACACAAGATGGCCAGGGTCATTTTCTGAAAAAACTTGAAAAGCAACTGAGATGCGCGATGGATTTCCAGAAGTGTGGAGTTACCCTGTGCATTGAGCGTGACTGTTTTATGCAATTTCATTCAAATAATTGAAAAATGCTGTTTTTAAACATTTTGTAAAAAATAATTCGATTTCACGTTTTATCCCGGATTCTCCCAGTGTACCCATTTGAGAACACCAGTTTTTTTCTTTAATTTGACACGAAAAATTTTTTTTCATATTTTTTCCAATACTCTTGTACCAAGATTGCATCGAATATATCGAAAATATCATGAAAATAAGAAAAAACTTCCGTGGGAGATAATGGGTTAATGAGCAAAATTAGACTAGGGGTTCCGTAAATATGGCCGTTTGAAATTCAGTTTTCTTGATAATTTCAAAACTATAGATTTGATCGTGACGAAATTTTGTATTTGAATTGAAAATGATATATTCGAGCTACATTTTTTCCAGATCGCATGATAAGGACCACAGAAATCATAGAAAATCATATCTTTCGAACGGAAAGGCCTAGGGACTCGAAATTTTCAGGAAATGTTTGGATCGCGAATTTCGCGGTTACGTTCTTCAATGAGCAAAATTAGACTAGGGGTTCCGTAAATATGGCCGTTTGAAATTCGGTTTTTTTAATAATTTCAAAACAATGGATTTGATCGTGACGAAATTTTGTATTCAAATTGAGAATAATATATTCGAGATTAATTTTTTCCAGATCGCATGGTCAAAACCATAGAAACCATAGAAAATCATAACTTTCGAACGGAAAGGCCTAGGGACTTGAAATTCTCAGGATAGGTTCGGATAGCGAATTTCGCGTTGAGGTTCATCAATGAGCAAAGTTAGACTAGGGGTTCCGTAAATATAGCCGTTCAAACTATTATTTTCCTGATAATTTCGAAACTACTTATTGGATTGGAATGATATTTTGCACATAGATGAAAAATAATATATTCAAACTACGTGGGAAATTGTGTCCAGATCACATCACCAAGACCATAGATACCGTAGAAAATTCTAGCGAATTATCGAAAAAATGAATGGTCACCTAAAGCACTGACTTGTATTCTGGATTTTCGCCTTTGTTTTGAAATTTGTTTGACAGCTGTCAAAAATTTCCTCAATTGGTACTTGAAATAATAAATATCACTAATGACAGAAATTCATGGACGCCAACACAAAGAAATCGAGCCATCCAGAAAATTGTTCCTCATCAGATAATTTCCATCCCTTCATTCTCCCATATTCCAACAGTCTCCCCATAAGCACACATAAACCAAACTCATTCACCACGTGTTTTAAATATTATAGAAGGCCATTATAAACACTCCCAGGAAATTCAGGAAGCTAACGATCCAGTTCTCGAACTTTTGGAAGCTTAAATACGAAACAAAAGGTTCACTAAAAGCAACATAAATTTTAAAACAGATCGGGTAAACTTCGAGAACATTTTATGGAACTCTCCGAGGCACATATGTTGTAAGGTCCATTGTAAATCTGTATTACCGATATAAACTGACCTATAGCCTAATAAAAGTTGTGCAGCTCGAAAACAGGGTTCCTCGCCAGGACGAAGAGGTAGAAGACCCGAAGAGCTGAATTTGGCGATCAATTTATCTGCAGATCTTTGTTAGTATGTATTATAGCTTCTTTATTACAGGCCAATCGGAAAATCGTCCAAGATGAAAATTAATTAACTAAAAATACGAATCTAACTCACGCAGTTTACGAATTGAGTATTGATTTATATCATAACCAACCTCAAATTGCAGCTAAAACCCACCCATCTCCAAAATTCGATGCGTCAAATTCGATTATTGTCACCAACTGCAATTTTCCAATGGAAACACTCTAGAAAATTGAATTATCTTCGCGATGAATCAATGTCGTGGCAGATGAGCAACTAAGAAATTTCAGACGTGGGTTTGGGATATTTCCAATTCCCCATCCCTCAAGACGGAACCGTCGCCGTTAATCCAATTACTGCAGAATCCGTCATAATATGAAGCAATCTGAGGAGGGGTCAAAAAAATCGGGAAGCTCCGAGAGTTCGCCAACCATAAATATTTCTAGTGCGAGCCTTTTTGCTCGCTTCTTTCTATGAATAAAAGCGTTAACATTTTGCTTTAATGTCTGTAATTTTCGAATTTAGAGCCAGAAATAGTTTCAAACGATCAGATTGGACTCGCATATTAAGAGTTTGTGGTCAAATTCAATTCTGTCCTTCCGGCCGTAAACACGATAACTATGTTGATACCAACTCAGAAAAACATGTTTCCAAAAAATTATTTCAAGGAGAAATAAATGTCTTAAAATTTTCCGTTTTTGATCGTAAATTAGCAGTGACAAATAAAAAATTTTCGTTTTTATTTTTCAGAACATATCAGATGTTCTGCTGAGTTGATATAAAGTTAGGAAATCATCTATTCAAGTAGATATTTCGAGAGAAAAAGTGGATTACAATTTGCTATACCTACTTGATTTTCAGAAAATATCAGATGTTCTGCTATGTTGATATCAACTCAGAAAAATATGTTTTCAAAAAATTATTTCGAGAGAAAATGAATGGCTAACAATTTGGCCGTTTATGATTGTTAATTGGAAGTGATGAATAAAAATTTGTCGTTCTTATTTTTCAGAAAATAGCAGATGTTCTGCTGAGTTGATGCAAAGTCCATAATTATTTATTCAAATAGATATTTGGAAAAAAAAGTTGCTCACAAGTTGCCTTTTTGAGCGCTCGTACTACTTACACGAGGGCTATATTATTTCGACACGATGTCTGTATTTTTCGAATTTTGAGCCGAAAATGGTCATGTTCGACTCACTGATGACGAATCCGGCAAAAAGTTTGAGTCTGTCCGTCCGTCCGGTCGTCCGTATACACGATAACTCTCGAACGGAATGTCCTAGGAACTTGAAATTTTCAGGGTAGGTTCGAATCTCGAATGCCGCGGTTAAGTTCGTTATTGGGCAGAATTCGCTCAGGGGTTCCGTGAATATGGCCGCACAAAGTTTTGTTTTTCTGATTACTTCGAAACTACTGAATCGATCGAAGTTAAATTTCGCACTCAGATGGAGAATTTTGTTCAGCTCGCATGACCAGAACCATAGAAACCATAGAAAATAATAACTTTGTAATGGAAAGGCCCAGTGTTGCGGTCATGTTCATCAATGAGCAAAATTAGACTAGGGGTTCCGTAAATATGGCCGTTTGAAATTGAGTTTTCTTGATAATTTCAAAACTATAGATTTGATCGTGACGAAATTTGGATTTGAATTGAGAATGATATATTCGAGCTAGATTTTTTTCAGATCGCATGATCAGAACCATAGGAAACATAGAAAATCATAACTTTCGAACGGAAAGGCCTAGGGACCTGAAATTTTCAGGATAGGTTCGGATCGCGAATTCCGCGGTTACATTCATCAATGAGCAAAATTAGACTAGGGGTTTCGTAAATATAGCCGCTCAAACTATTTTTTTCCTGATAATTTCGAAACCACTTATTGGATTGGAATGAAATTCCGCACATAGATGAAGAATAATTCAAATTACGTGGTAAATTTTGTGCAGGTCGCATTACCAAGACCATAGATACCGTAGAAAATTCTAGCGAATTATCGAAAAAAAATTGGTCAGCTAAAGCACTTACGTGAAGTCTGGATTTTCGCCTTAGTTTGAAATTTTCTTTGACAGCTGGCAAAATCCAATCTACAAAATCCTATCTACAAGGTGCATGTTCGAGCGCTCAAAAGCTCCGACCTTCACGGCAGTGCTTTCCTCAATTTTTTTTTTAATATGATGAAAACATTTTTGCCATATTTGATTTTCAGAAAACATCAGTTCTGCTGAACTCATCAAGAAATGTTTCCAAAAAATAATTTCAAGAGAAAATAAATGTCTTAAAATTCTCTCTCGCCGTTCATTAGCAGTGATGAATAAAAAAATGTCGTTTTTATTTTTCAAGAAATATCAAATGTTCTGCTGAGTTGATACAAAGTAAGGAAATCATCTATTCAAATAAATATTTTGAGAAAAAAAGTGGCTTACAATTTGTCGTTTTGAGAGTATGATGAAAAAAATTCCCGTTCTTTATCTTCAGAAAATATAAGATTTTCTGAGTTTATATCCGGTCAGCAAAGCTGTTTTCAAAAACATATTTCAAGAAAAAGTAGTTTGCGATTCGAGGTTGCCTACGATGAAAGATTAATGCGACAAATTAAAACAGATCTAGCGTCATTATTGAAAATATTTCATAATAAAATATAATGATGAAATCAATTACTAATTTAAATAATATACACTCAGTGGAAAATTATAGACCGGCGCATTCGCCATTTTGCTCAAAGTACAATATCGACGTAACATCAGACTTGACATCAAGCTATTTTGTAGAACTGCCTAGCGATTGGAAGTTTTCCATCACAAATATCCAGAAGAATCTGTGTAGGACAAACCTAAAACAAAATTTGTTTATCCTTCAGTCGGTATTAGAACCGCGGTATATTGAAAATTTCTTTCAAATTCAAATAATTATTCTCCCAGCAACTACGCAAGCGAAGCCACTCAAAAAAGCCAGTGATTCAATACATGTAAATAATTCAGAAAGTTCAGAAATTTCTAATACCTCTAATCTTTATTGAATATCATAACTCAAATAGTTAATTAGTCCTAATCACGAAATAGCTTGCAGCAAAAGTCACAAATTGGTACTGAAGAGATATATCAATTTTGACGATATAGATAAACTTTATATGGCTCAAGAATCCCTCCCCTCAACTCGGTTTCAGTACTCATTGCTTCTTAATCGCGTCGACGTCAAAAAAATTTATAACCTCGTTAGATTCCCTATCCCGTTTCGCATTTTACGCTCTACAACGAGTGCACCACGCTGTTCCACCAAATGGAGTTTCCGGAAAGCCTTCATAAATCCCTCCTGCGAAAACGCTCTAATGAAACAACATCTGGTCAAATCCGATCCCATGAAATTTTCACGAGTCTTTCATTGACAGCCCCAGGTAGCAACTCAAAGTAATGTCACTTATATGAGGGCAGTAAATTCGGAATAATGGAAGCGTGTGACATTCGGCCCGTCGGAACAAGAGATTCGGCACTTGGGAAATGGGTTAAGGATTTTATTGCGGGACGATTGTCCTATTCGTAACACGAGGCATTCCGACCGACCTCATAAAAACGGATGTGTATTCGTCGTTTTTCAAACGAAACGTCTGTTGCACATGTTTTGGATTTTTTCACGATTCACCAGAACATTTCATTCTGGGCGATAAACGCTGGAAATTCAGCGCAAGGGCTTTATTTACGTGTTTAGATTTTTATCCGATCGAATAAAATCGAAATAGAACGTTTAGGGCCGGTTTCTTCACATCCGAATAAATAAATTTATCCTATAGAATAAGTTTTATTCGTAGAATAAGAGAAATGACCATCTCTTCACTATCAGTCAGCGTTATTCTTCGAATAAAAAATCATTATTTGGAGAATAACTTATTCGGTACCAAAAGTCGTAGTTAACGGTTTATTCGTTTATTATAAATACGCCAGCACAAATTTATGTCAGGTTGGGTCGGTTAGGTTAGGACAGATATTTTGTTTTGTTTTTCAACGAGTTAGACGTTTTGTGAGTTCGATTGTTGTTTTTGAGGTATATTTTTCTAGGTTTGAATATATTGGTAAGTATTCACACCACGCTTAGAATAATTCTAGTTTTAAATTTAGTATTCACGTTATTATCGCATTTTTCGATTAAGTCGAGCTGTAGTCCAATGGATAAACTACTTCTTACACTGAGGTTTCTGGCAACTGGAGGTTTTTTATATCAATTGGAGACTTTGGAAGATTAACAAAAGTACTGTAGCGCGTATTATCAAACAAGTGATAGATGATTACTGAACTATTCGATAATTATGTTCATCTTCCACAAACAGATGAAGAACAGGTAGAGGCAAAAGGAAAATTCTATCATAAAGCTTTTTTTCCCAGAGAAATAGGAGCCATAGATTGCACACATATAAAGATTCAATCACCTGGAGGAGAAAATGCAGAAGTTTTTCGTAATCGCAAAAGTTTTTTCTCTTTGAATTGCCAAGTCGCTTGTATATTTGAAAATAAGAAAATAAGAAATGGTTTTTTAATTGCTGATCAAGGCTATGCATGTACAGTACTTCATTACTCCTTCAAAAAACACAGAAAATGAAGTCTAAGCCATTTTTAATGAAGCGCATATCTGAACAAGGAATATTATCGAACATATTATGTTCGGAATATGGAAAAGGAGATTTATAATACTATCTGTTGGAATAAGATGTCAGCTTGCATTTGCTCGGAAAATTAAAGTGGCTTGTGCGGTATTGCATAACATAGCAATAGATTTTGATGAAGAAATGTTCAAGGGAGACTGTACCATCGAGGAATTTCCAGGAGATCGAAATAATGAAGATATGAGTGAAGATGGTTACCCTCGTAGTTTTTTTCTTGATCATTTTGGAAATTTATTTATCAATGGAAACACTAGTTTGTAAAATCAGTAAATAAATTATTTTACAGTAAATTTTCTTCCACATAATGTAATTTTTATTTCCCCTCGTGAGTTTATAGGCTTTGCCTCAACTCAAATCAATTGTATAATAATAATATTGAAGGAATGAAAATGTTTCGTCCGAAACCAGATAAACATCAAATAGTAGAAAATAAATTGTATATACCATACCATCATATGTAAAAAAAGCAGCAGCTCTTTCGATTGGTGCAAGAGCTAGCTATCTATCCCACTATAAAATTCGAATATGCAAAACCACACGTCACATCAAATGAGAATATCTTTCTGATATCTTGGTATAGAACACAAAAAAAAATTTGTCGAATGAATATTATTTTCATAATTCAATATTTATTTCAATTCTCTCAAGTACAAGCCCATTTCTTTAGGCTTCCAACAAATTGATTATGATTTGGGTGCAATAACCGGCTGTGATCATCTTTTATCGTTACTTTTTATATATATTATTTATTTATTTATTTATTGATCGAAAATACACAATACAAAGATTACAATTAAATATTTTTATATTTGAAAGTAAGCCCGAGGATCATAAATAGCAATAGATATAATTCAAAGTTCAATGAAGAGAATGGTACATACAATTCAAAAATTAGTGAATAAAAAACCCTGATTACGGATTATCAATTTATTTTTTTTTACATCATAATTAATATTCTCTTATTGTTTTCTTCTAATTTCCTCTTCATATAGGAGAATTCCCATTACTACCTCATGTTATTCTTTTGGGCACACAAAAAAGTACCTCTTGTAGAATTACTTAGAACACAACTGAAAACTGTGAAAATACTGAAAACTCAAATGTAAAATTTTCTAAGGTTAATGTCGACGATATTTGAGGTTAACACTGTTTCACCTTTCCATGTTTATTGTTCCTCTATTACTTCCATTTTCAATATTATGTGGTTGGCAACCATTTTCCGGCAGGGCTGGATGCGTCGGAAGTTTTTCGATTTTGATTCACAAAACAGATTTTGAAAGTAGAAGTATAGTACTACAAAACGTCAATCTTGATTTCTCGTTAAAATTTTGCAAAATAGGTGAAAAATACGTGGAAACATGACCAAAATCGGCCCAGCGGTCGATCGCGGACGAATAGTGGGGGTAGCCGGCAGACGCGAGGAAGTGCGTATTATAATAAAAGCGCGCTGTGGCCGGGCGAATATTTACATTTATAACCCCACTACTCGACCGCAATCGAGCGTTCGGCCGGTTTCGGTAATTTTTCCACGTATTTTTCACCTATTTTGCAACATTTTAACGAAAAGCAAGGTTTACATTTTGTTGTACTTTCAAAAACTGTTTGGTAAATCAAAATCGGACTACTTCCGACTTATCCAGCCCTTCCGGAAAATAAGGCCTAAAATAATTCAAACCGAATTACGCAAAAACTATTTACTCGATAACGTCCAGGTTGGGCACACTCAAAGTACCTATTAATCACTACTTTAATCCGGAAAACCAGCGCTACAACTTCGAAAATGGCCGTGTTATGAATTTTTCAAAAAACGCTGATTCTTACAGTTTTTCCGGCTTTTCTACGGTAATAATTACCTGATTGAGTTGCACTACCACTCATTTTCTTCGTCTTTTCATTATCTAGAATTCTTTTGTTGAAAATTTCAGCATTGCTCCATTGGTTCAGAGTTTACGAGCAAAAAACTGAAAAACACTGCTTTTTTTTTATGTTTTTTTTCATCATATTTGCGAGTCGAAAAATATTACTCAACATCCACGGACCACCTCACGTACCTACCCTTTCGCATTTTCTTTCTTTGATTTTCGTCACGAAAAAAAGGGATAAACTAAGCTATCATTTTTCAAATATTTCTTCTGAAAGTCATCATAAACCCCTTGCTAAAGTGGAAAAAATATTATTTTCTTGGATAGATCATAAAGGAGGGGTGGACATACCAGAATACCTTCACCACATGAATTATAAAAAATGGCATGAAGGCATCAATGATAATAACCAGAACACTCCCCCATATAGTTCAAACTCTCCCTGAAATATTGATGGGTTTACCTACTACCCCCATAAAATTCTGAGTCCTTCGAGATTCTGTCAGTAAATATTATATAGCAGTCAACTGTTCTTACCATTTTCGAACTTTCACTTTCGATATAAATCAATGAGTCGAGTCACATACTAGGGGAAACCATCAAATTTAGATGATCCCATATGGCTTGTTCCTTCGAAGGGGAAAGCGACTGAATTTTTAAAGCGCCATCAGAAATTCTTCGTCGTCACTCCAACTGATTCAGTGTGAATTAATATTCATATTGCTATATACTTTTCATGGGTTAGTGTTGAAAAGATTTTTTTTTTTGCTATCCCTCCATCAAAATCTTCTAATACATCCCTGTTCAAATCGCCTACTTATTATTTCTGGTACGCAACGAATGCTAGGCACGTTTCAGACGTTCATTGAGACTTGAGCCATTTAAGGCATAATTACCTTTCTTGCACTTCTTCTGGATGGTCTTCGTTGCCTCGCAGGTAGTTTGATTGCCCTTCTTCAATGTCAGTGATCTCGATCGCATATTCGTCTTCGGGTCACACTCTGACCAAGCTCCTTTGCCGTACCTGCACTCTTCTGGAATAGAAAAAGGATTCGGTCAGTAAAGGACTGAAGATATATTTCATCTTATATTTCCTGAACAAAAGGAGGAAGTTCATAGAAATTGAAATTCGTAGCCGGCTTACTTGCGTGGCAGGGCACCTCGCATTTTGCCCTTACAGGCCTTGATAAACCATACCCACTCTCCAGTAATTTTCCCTTTTAAAATTCACTTGAGCCAATCCTGTGCTAGACTTATCCTATAGTGCGAGTAAACGAAAAAAATCTGAATAAATAAAATGAAAAACGAATATTTTTCTGCAATAAAGTCCAACTAACAGTATCATTATTGCAGTATCGCATTCTGAAAACACATGTTTAACGTGAAACGAATTGAAATTGCTTTGATTAAAAGCAGGTTCAGCCGTTACAACAAACATTAATAGCGTAATATTAACGTCATATACGTTCGCACATATCAGCATTATATGACACAAAGGTGTCGTTTAGCTGAGATTAGTGACATTATGGACGGAATCACGGAGCTGGAATGGAATTTTTAATGTGGGCAACTGCCTATTAAACCAAGTCGTTTGATTTAATAAATCATCTATGTATACACCTAGTCACGGCAGGAAAGACCGCAGCCTGTTATTCCTGCAACGAACCGCAGGAATCGCGTCAAAAAGAAATTGAATGGGCTCAGTTTAAATTAATAATAAATGTAAAACGCATATAATTTTGAATAATAAATCGGCAATCGTAACATTCCATGACGAAATTTCTGGACTTTCCAAAATTTTTCTTTGGTGGAATATACAATTTTGGGGTCATTATATTTCATAATTTCTACTAAAAATCAGAATATTATTTCTTTTTGTGCTGTTTCTGATTGGTTTTCATATTTTATATTGTAACGAACTTATGCCGGACCTGTCGCGTCTAGATGCATCCACGCCATTCTAGACTTTCCAGACCCTTCGAGAACTATGAAGCGGCGATATAAAACGACGTCGGCCTGAGCGAGAGTTAGTTAGTACAGAATAGGACTGATAGCGTGTAGATAAATATTGAGTGGGGTAAATAAATAAGTATTAGTGAACTGTAAATGAATTATTTTAAGAATAATTTGGACTATATTCATCACAATATATTCGAATACTATTTGGGTGTAGAAATCTTACGTTACGTTTTTTTTTACAATTTTTTAAGTCATTATTAAGTTGAAAAATATATTGGCTGTTCATCAAATTCAGTAATGAATAAAAAAATTATTCTACATAAACTGATAGTAAGTCAACAAATCAATTTCATGTTACCCCAGAGAACACCAGATCAGACAGTTGCTTTTGGTGCGGACATGGCGCGATAAGAGAAATTTTCTCTGATCACCGCTGCGTTATGTTTTAAAGGTTTACTGTTTCTTATATCAAATTCATCATTTGCTAATTCACTGATGATATTTGATATGAGTCGAAATCGGTCTATAGGTGCAAATGATGGATTTGTTGTTTTCTTGGGTAACATGAAATTGTTTTTTTGGCTTTTTGAGCGCTCGTACTACTTACACGAGGCCTATATCATTTAGTCACGATGTCAGTATTTTTCGAATTTTGAGCCAAAAATGGTCTCAATCGACTATGTTCGATTCACTGATGACGAATCCGGAAAATTCGAGTCTGTCCGTCCGGCCGGCCGTATACACGATAACTCTCGAACGGAAGGTCCTAGAAATTTGAAATTTTCAGGGTAGGTTCGAGTTTCGATTGCCGCGGTTAAGTTCGTTATTAGGCCAAATTCGCCGAGGGGTTCCGTAAATATGGCCGCTCGAAATTTTTTTTTCCTGATTACGTCGAAACTACAGATTCGATCGAGATGAAATTTTGCACTCTAATGGAAAAAGAGGTGTTCAAGCTACATGCAAAATTTTGTTCATCTCGCATCACCAGAACCATAGAAACCATGGAAAATTGTAACTTTTGAACGGAAACGCCTAGCAACTTGACAATTTCAGGATAGGTGTGGATCTCGATTGTCGTGATTACTTTCATCTATGAGCAAAATTATACTAGGGGTTCCGTAGATATGAAATTTAGTTTTCTTGATAATTTCGAAACTACAGATTCGATCGTGACGAAATTCTGTATACTAATGGAGAATGATATATTCGAGCTACATTTTGTCCAGATCGCATGACCAGAACCATAGAAACCATAGAAAATCATAACTTTCGAACGGAAAGGCCTAGGGACTTGAAATTTTCAGGATCGGTGTAGATCTGAAATGTGGCGTTCACGTTTATCAATGAGCAGAATTATACTAGGGGTTCCGTTAATACGGTCGTTTGAAATTTTGTTTTGTCGATAATTTCGAAACTACGGATTCGATCGAGATAAAATTTTGTATTTTAAACAAGAATGATATATTAACGCAACATTTCATCCAGATCGCATGACCAGAACCATAGAAACCATAGAAAATTATAACTTCCGAAGGGAAAGGCCTAGGAACTCGAAATTTTCAGGGTGGGTTTGGATCGCGAATTTCACGGTCACGTTCATCAATGAGCAAAATTAGACTAGGGGTTCCGTAAATATGGCCGTTCAAAATATTCTGTTCCTAATAATTTCGAAACTACCGATTTGATTGGAATGAAATTTTGCACCTAGCTGAGGAATAATGTATTCAAACTACGTGCGAAATTTTATCCAGATCGCATCACCAAGACTATAGATAACGTAGACAATTTTAGCGAATAATCGAAAAAAAAATTGGTCACCTAAAGCACTGACTTGAAGTCTGGATTATCGCCTAGTTTGAAAATTTGTTTGACAGCTGTCAAAAATTTCCTCAATTGGTTTCCAAAACTGGAAAATGCGAATCTACCTACAAGGCATGTACGAGCGCTCAAAAGCTCCTGCCTTCACGGCAGTGCTTTTCGTAATTTTTTATCAGTTTATCTAATCTGCGATGAGCAGACAATATATTATATAGTCAATTATTCAAACGAATAAGGTTGTAGCTTGAACCCGTAATTTCCATGTGTGACAATATGCTCCGAGATATGCTCGTAATGTTTATGGCGGTCACTTATCTAGGGGAACTGGGAAATCTTTTTCATGGTCGGCAGAGATTGAGACAGTTGCTTTTGTAGCTGACAGGTGGCGCCATTGGATACATTTTCTCTGATCACCACTGCGTTTTGTTTTAAAGCTTTACTCTTCCTTATATCGAATTCATCATTTGCTAACTCTACTAAAGAGACTTGATATGAGTCGAAACCGGTCTACAGGTGCAAATGATGGATGGATGTTCTCTGGGGTAACATGAAATTGATTGGTTGGCTTGCTATCAGTTTATGAAGAAAAATTTTTTGTATTTCATAACCGAATTTGATAATCTGAGATAAACAGCCAATATAGTATAGAGCTAACTATTTAGACGAATAAGGTGGAATAAGATGGAAATCGTAATTTCTATGTGTGACAATATGCTCGTAATGTTTACGGCGGTCACACATTGTCTCTTTGTCTAGGGAAGCTGGGAAATCTGATCCAATGTAGTGGAAATTATATTAGTTATTATATTGCAAGATTGTTGGCAAACCCTAAACAATGGAATAATTCATTAACTTTTTCTGCCAACTGCAGCATTTATCACGAGACTATAAAAGAAGCAGCGCTTCGCCATTAGTTATGTTCTTATCGTATCCTCTAACCAGTCTAACCATTCATATCGTGCTATTTGTATTATTATTCTCGTGAACCGACGATAATCCATTCGTTTGTAGATTATAATAAATAAGTGCTACCCTATTGGGCTATTTTATCTATTGTCTAAAGTGTAAAGTTAAATCGATCATAGGATTATATCCCGGATTAACTTTCATGAACTTTTGGACTTCATCCATGATATTTCTGTGAAGGATCTGAAGCCCTCGTGAAACGTATATGTATTTTCAGAAAATAAGTAAGTACCAAATGGGTTGTGATATTTCATGAAACCTGAAAGGAATAAAGGTGATGCGAAAATCCAATTCCAAAGAAACATGTCAGATGCAAATGAAGAGTGGCTGAGTGAAAATCCCACATATCCTGCATTTGAATAGGGACAACCGAATCCAGTGGGGAACAGTGTCCTTCGCTGAAGAATATGCAACCCAAATTAGCCGGAACTTGACGAGAATATGCAAATCGGAAGTTTGGGGATGAACGCTAACGACTTAAGCCGCCGTCAGTCAGTGTCAGATATCAGAATTGTAAATTGCTTGTTTTACCCGTTGAAAATTCAGGGAAAGGAGCGTCTATCTCACCTCCCTTTAATGGGGACACGGAAAAGTTAAATGAAGACGTCGAATGATTACATCTTGGGCTTGTCCAAGTATTCGCGGGGAAAAATGGTAATTAATGTATTTGCATTTTGCGACCTGGGAGTCACGTAGAGAGGAAAATTGTGGAATTCATTCTTTCGCATATTTTTCGGCTTATGCCAATTTTTCGTCGCCTGATTGTTCTGAGAGTTTGTAGGCTGTCCTCAACTGTTCTTTTGGTTTCCTCTTGTGAGTTGTGAGTTTCACAGCTTGAATTCCATTTTGGTTCGAGGATTTCCAAATCACAATTTTTTTTTTGGATTTTCTCAAACATACATTTTTATAATCTCCTTATTTAGATCGAGATTAGAGAATCGCTGTAGTGATAAATCACGACAAAGTGCAAAACACCTGATAGACCAAAACGAGGAAAATCAATGGTTAGTTATACCGCTTTCACGCCTCAGATATTAATTGTTACATTCTGCGGCGCCTAGCGAACTCGCCCCTTTAATAAATTCCTGTTATCATCTCACTTTATTTCAATTTTCCGCATCACAAAACCTCCACCCTTAATTTCACCATAAATAAGCCTCTATTGAATTCCAGCGGGGTTCTTAACGTTGTGGAAGGAGGAAAATTGTTTCTCTCAACGCATAAATTGTCTGCTACCTGTGCAAGAACAAGCGAGACCGAAGTGGTAGAGGGATACGACTTGGTTGTAGTATCAGGGATATGAGTTTCAAATTTAATTTACGACAGCTTGATTCCTCATTCCGCTTAAGTGATTATTATTCTAGAAAGTTTCGAGATATAAAAGGAGCGGAATATGAAAGAATGGTGAATTTCAGCCCTGACAAAGAGCTGTGACAAAAAACAAATAGTTAAAAATAAAATATTTTTAGAAAATTATCCCTCGTCTTCGACTCGGGATAATTTTCAAAATATTCATGAGCTCGAAAAAATTTCCGGAAATAATTTGACCTCTAGTGGTATTACTAGTGAAAATTCCACACATGTGATTTTTAACCAATCAGAACGTGTATTTCTGACAGAACACCATCGCAACGGATGAATTTTAGTGGAAATTTTTTCCTTGTGGGTACCCAACAGCGAATTATGAATATTTTTTAGAGAATTATCCCTCGTCTTCGACTCGGGATGATTTTCAAAATATTCATGAGCTCGAAAAAATTCCCGGAAATAATTTGACCTCTAGTGGTATTACTAGTGAAAATTTCATTTTCAATTTTTGTTATGGTTGCTATTGACGGGAGTATGTTGGGTCAACCTGATAACTTGGATTTCTAATTTCAGATGAATTTTCAACACACAAGTAGTTATTTACCAGAAAATTTCATGAATTTAAATTTAATGATTGTTTTCACGCAAAGCTCCTGATGTTTTTATTGAAAAGTGATAAACCATGGTAGTTTTTGTTATGGTTGCTAATGACAGGAGTATTTTGAGTCAACCCGATAACTCAGATGTCAAATTTCAGAAGAATTTTCAACAAACAAGTGGTAGTTTACCAGAAAATTTCATGAATTTAAATTTAATGATTATTTTCACGCAAAGCTCCTGATCTTTTTATTGAGAAGTGATAAACCATGTTAGTTTTTGTTATGGTTGTTAAAGACGGGAGTATGTTGAGTCAATCCGATAACTTAGATGTCAAATTCCAGAAGAAATCCCAACATACAAGTGGTAATTTACCAGAAAATTCAATGAATTCGAATTTAATGATTATTTTCACACAAAGCTTCTGAGGTTTTCATTGAGAAGTGATAAACCATGTTAGTTTTTGTTATGGTTGCTAATGACAGAAGTATGTTGAGTGAACCCGATAACTTAGATGTCAAATTCCAGAAAAATTTTAAACATACAAGTGGTAATTCACCAGAAAATTTCATGAATTTAAATTTAATGATTATTTTCACTCAAAGTTCCTGAAGTTATTATTGAAAAGTGATGAACCATGTTAGTTTTTGTTATGGTTGCTAATGACAGAAGTATGTTGAGTGAACCCGAAAACTTAGATGTCAAATTCCAGAAAAATTTTAAACATACAAGTGGTAATTCACCAGAAAATTTCATGAATTTAAATTTAATGATTATTTCCACTCAAAGCTCCTGAGGTTTTTATTGAAAAGTGATAAACCTTGTTAGTTTTTGTTATGGTTGCTAATGACGGGAGTAGGTCAAATGCCAGGAGAATTTTCAAAATACAAGTGGTAATTTACCAGAAAATTTCATGAATTTAAATTTAATGATTGTTTTCACGCAAAGCTCCTGATGTTTTTATTGAAAAGTGATAAACCATGATAGTTTTTGTTATGGTTGCTAATGACAGGAGTATTTTGAGTCAACCTGATAACTCAGATGTCAAATTTCAGAAGAATTTTCAACAAACAAGTGGTAGTTTACCAGAAAATTTCATGAATTTAAATTTAATGATTATTTTCACGCAAAGCTCCTGATCTTTTTATTGAGAAGTGATAAACCATGTTAGTTTTTGTTATGGTTGTTAAAGACGGGAGTATGTTGAGTCAATCCGATAACTCAGATGTCAAATTCCAGAAGAAATCCCAACATACAAGTGGTAATTTACCAGAAAATTCAATGAATTTGAATTAAATGATTATTTTCACACAAAGCTTCTGAGGTTTTCATTGAGAAGTGATAAACCATGTTATTTATTGTTATGGTTGCTAATGACAGAAGTATGTTGAGTGAACCCGATAACTTAGATGTCAAATTCCAGAAAAATTTTAAACATACAAGTGGTAATTCACCAGAAAATTTCATGAATTTAAAGTTAATGATTATTTTCACTCAAAGTTCCTGAAGTTATTATTGAAAAGTGATGAACCATGTTAGTTTTTGTTATGGTTGCTAATGACAGAAGTATGTTGAGTGAACCCGAAAACTTAGATGTCAAATTCCAGAAAAATTTTAAACATACAAGTGGTAATTCACCAGAAAATTTCATGAATTTAAATTTAATGATTATTTCCACTCAAAGTTCCTGAAGTTATTATTGAAAAGTGATGAACCATGTTAGTTTTTGTTATGGTTGCTAATGACAGAAGTATGTTGAGTGAACCCGAAAACTTAGATGTCAAATTCCAGAAAAATTTTAAACATACAAGTGGTAATTCACCAGAAAATTTCATGAATTTAAATTTAATGATTATTTCCACTCAAAGCTCCTGAGGTTTTTATTGAAAAGTGATAAACCTTGTTAGTTTTTGTTATGGTTGCTAATGACGGGAGTAGGTCAAATGCCAGGAGAATTTTCAAAATACAAGTGGTAATTTACCAGAAAATTTCATGAATTTAAATTTAATGATTGTTTTCACGCAAAGCTCCTGATGTTTTTATTGAAAAGTGATAAACCATGATAGTTTTTGTTATGGTTGCTAATGACAGGAGTATTTTGAGTCAACCTGATAACTCAGATGTCAAATTTCAGAAGAATTTTCAACAAACAAGTGGTAGTTTACCAGAAAATTTCATGAATTTAAATTTAATGATTATTTTCACGCAAAGCTCCTGATCTTTTTATTGAGAAGTGATAAACCATGTTAGTTTTTGTTATGGTTGTTAAAGACGGGAGTATGTTGAGTCAATCCGATAACTCAGATGTCAAATTCCAGAAGAAATCCCAACATACAAGTGGTAATTTACCAGAAAATTCAATGAATTTGAATTAAATGATTATTTTCACACAAAGCTTCTGAGGTTTTCATTGAGAAGTGATAAACCATGTTATTTATTGTTATGGTTGCTAATGACAGAAGTATGTTGAGTGAACCCGATAACTTAGATGTCAAATTCCAGAAAAATTTTAAACATACAAGTGGTAATTCACCAGAAAATTTCATGAATTTAAAGTTAATGATTATTTTCACTCAAAGTTCCTGAAGTTATTATTGAAAAGTGATGAACCATGTTAGTTTTTGTTATGGTTGCTAATGACAGAAGTATGTTGAGTGAACCCGAAAACTTAGATGTCAAATTCCAGAAAAATTTTAAACATACAAGTGGTAATTCACCAGAAAATTTCATGAATTTAAATTTAATGATTATTTCCACTCAAAGTTCCTGAAGTTATTATTGAAAAGTGATGAACCATGTTAGTTTTTGTTATGGTTGCTAATGACAGAAGTATGTTGAGTGAACCCGAAAACTTAGATGTCAAATTCCAGAAAAATTTTAAACATACAAGTGGTAATTCACCAGAAAATTTCATGAATTTAAATTTAATGATTATTTCCACTCAAAGCTCCTGAGGTTTTTATTGAAAAGTGATAAACCTTGTTAGTTTTTGTTATGGTTGCTAATGACGGGAGTAGGTCAAATGCCAGGAGAATTTTCAAAATACAAGTGGTAATTTACCAGAAAATTTCATGAATTTAAATTTAATGATTATTTCCACTCAAAGCTCCTGAGGTTTTTATTGAAAAGTGATAAACCTTGTTAGTTTTTGTTATGGTTGCTAATGACGGGAGTAGGTTGAGTGAACCCGATAACTTAGATGTCAAATTCCAGAAGAAATCCCAACATACAAGTGGTAATTTACCAGAAAATTCAATGAATTCGAATTTAATGATTATTTTCACACAAAGCTTCTGAGGTTTTCATTGAGAAGTGATAAACCATGTTAGTTTTTGTTATGGTTGCTAATGACAGAAGTATGTTGAGTGAACCCGAAAACTTAGATGTCAAATTCCAGAAAAATTTTCAACATACAAGTGGTTATTTACCAGAAAATTTCATGAATTCAAATTTAATGATTATTTTCACGCAAAGCTCCTGAGGTTTTTATTGAAAAGTGATAAACCATGTTAGTTTTTGTTATCGTTGCTAATGACGGGAGTGTGTTGAGTCAACCCGATAACTTAGATGTCAAATTCCAGAAGAATTTTCAACAAACAAGTGGTAATTTACCAGAAAATTTCATGAATTTAAATTCAATGATTATTTTCGCGCAAAGCTCCTGAGGTTTTTATTGAAAAGTGATAAACCATGTTATTTATTGTTATGGTTGCTGATGACGGGAGTATGTTGAGTGAACCCGATAACTTAGATGTCAAATTCCAGAAGAATTTTAAACATACAGGTGGTAATGTACCAGAAAATTTCATGTATTCAATTTTAATGATTATTTTCACGCAAAGCTCCTTTGGTTTTTATTGAAAAGTGATGAACCATGTTAGTTTTTGTTATGTTTGCTAATGACGGGAGTATGTTGAGTCAACCCGACAACTTAGATGCCAAATTCCAGAAGAATTTTCAACATACAAGTGGCAATTTACCAGAAAATCCCATGAATTTAAGTTTAATGATTTTTTTCACACACAGCTCCTGAGATTTGTACTGAAAAGTGATAAACCTGGTTAGTTTATGTTTTGGTTGCTAATGACGGGATTATTTTGGGTCAACCCGATAAATTAGATGTCAAATTCCAGAAGAATTTTCAACACACAAGTGCTAATTTACCAGAAAATTTCATAAATTTAAATTTAATGATATTTTTCACGCACAGCTCCCGAGGTTTGTACTAAAGAGTGATAAACTAGATTAGTTTTTGTTATGGTTGCTAATGACGGGAGTATGTTGGGTCAACCCAATAATCTGATCGCACTCACTCTGCCCAAGTTGGGGTTATCTGTTTAGTGAAATGTTCAAAACAAGAAAATAAATGAGCCAGACGTTCGAAAATGGATACAAAAAGTTGAGCCTGACAGCTGAACCAAAAACAGCTGATCAAAGAACAAAAGCCCATAGACCTCGTTTTTTATTCAACGCTCGATATTTTATCAGTGTGGAACAACCCTTATTGATTGAGGGCGGAGAGGTATTTTGTCCCGCGCTTCATTTTGTCACACCATTAATCCCACATCCCTTCCGGAGTGGCGCCGGCCCAGAAAAACCCGAATCTCACGGAAATATTCATGACCACCTACACATACGTTAACCAACACGATCTCACCCCCCAAATGTTTATGATTGCGTATAACGCGACGTCACTGGCCCCGGTCAGATCCACATCCCAGATCACGGCCTAGCAATTTATTCCTTCAGGAAACCGGAAGGAAAAGCTTGGAAATGTAAGCCGCGCTTAAATGCGAAGGTTCGTTGCACCGGAAGGCACACCCTGTTCTGCCTCACCACTCGGGGATAAATTACTCCTTGTACCGGGGTCCGTTCCTTATTCAACCCCCGAATCAATCAATAGTGCAAATTTGGATTGATGGCTTTATTGTCTGGGATTTTCCACGTTCGGGTGTAAATCCTCATGAATTATGGAAGGGGACGCGTCTGTTAAGGGGGTCCTAGAAAGATTTTCATAATTTTATATTCACAGATAAGTTCACCTTAGAAAAATTTCGTCCATACTCGCTCTACAGGTGTCCCAGAAAATACCACAAAATTAACATGTCGTATGTGTTAACAGAGCGCACCCCTTTATGCTCCGCGTAATTTGAAGAAATCATTACTTGTAATAAGTTTTCCTTGAATGAATAATAATGGTGCCATGTATGAAAAATGGTAATGGAAAAATCGAATTTTATAATATGAAAGTATTTTTCTTTCGTACAAAGATGTAGACCCACCCTGTATGGCAAATCTGCCAAACGGAGGTCATTTGGGGTGGTGAAATGGACTGAAAATAGTTCTCGATTATAGAATACAATTCAACCTCTCTTCAAACAGCGAATGAACCTGCCTATCTCATTAAATGTAAATATATTTCAATCACAAACCCTAAGCTGTGTGAAGAGGGGTGAACGTCAAGTACATACGCCTCTGTTGTTTGATAGTTTTCGGTTAGGGTGCCACAGCTTTCACCCTCACCGAAAACTAAGAACAATATGCGAGTGGGACGATCGCATAATGTTGAACTCGATTATAATACCTACCTAGACCCCCTTACAATTTTGATGGGGTAAGTTGGTCCAAAACTACCATAATATTTATTTCGGATAAAATCGAGAAAAATATGAATGAGATAACATTTTCTTATGTCTTCTGAGAACATGTGGGCTAGTCAGAGATTTTTTCATTGAGACATCCTCAGAAATTGGAAGGTTGCACGTTATCACTCAAAGGCGGGGGTGGTTGAACCAATTTTCTTTGATGGTGCTTTGATCTCCAAACGTTATGAAGAAGAAATTCTCGTGTCGTTCATAAATGAAGTAGAAGAAGATTAATTGTCCATTAGCTATTTTCATTAAGAGGGAGCAGGGGAATGAACAGCTGTGGAAACCTACCCTTAAGGAATATTTTTCTGGATCGGCTAATACATTTGAAAACTGAGTGGGCATGAATTTACTCCCATGTTTTGTGATTTTGGTTCATACTTCATCAATATTTGTCATACTGTCATCAAACCTTAAACAAGCCTGCCAAAGCGCCTGTGCTTTTCAAATTTCAAAAAATCAACCATTGGCATCGATCGAGAAAACAAAACGCCTGAACACTTTGAAGTTCACATATTATTAGTAGTTGCCACTCTGAAATGACAATCATTCATAATTGCCAGTTTGAACTGGAAATTATACATAATTGCCAGTTTGAACTGGAAATTATACATAATTGCCAGTTTGGACTGACTGTTATATATAACTGGTTGTTTCAACTGGCAATTATTGATAATCATCAATTCGAACTAACAATTATACAAAATTGTCCGTTTGAACTGGCAATTATACATAATTTACGTTTTGTGTATTCCATTAAGTATACATAATTATTGTAAGTTTGAACCGGCAAATATGTATATTTGCAAGTTTGAACTGACAATTTTACATAATTGCCAGTTGAACCAGACAAATATGTATGATTTGCAGTTTGAATCAGCAATTATTTAGTAGTTGCTACAATAATAAATAATTGCCAGTTCAAACTCGCAACAACAGAATAATTTTCTGTATGTCTGTTCAGCGCTCTCGTAATATCATGCAGTTTCTTAGATATCTCCAACAAACCGAATAAAAGTTTTTTCTCACCCTTCATAGGTTTATGTTCCCGTCACATGTTTTGAAACAACCTGTATGGTGAATGTTTGAGGGTCGAATGGTGGGACAACTCGTATATTAAAACGAAGTAGGTCGGGTCATGGGTTCGTCGGTAATATCAGCGAACTCGCAAACCGAACTTGACGCATTTGCCACTATCCCACGTAACGTCTCGGAAAATTGGCACCAGACGTTTCGAAAGACAGGCCAATCCACCGGACAAATCGGGCAATCAAGTTCGGCGCAACTTTTCATCGACAGTATCCTGCGAAGAAACAATCGACTCCTAATTGATCAACTGACCTTTGAACGAGAAAGAAAAACGACCCATTCCGGAGAAAATTCCAATTAGACCCAACAAAGCGGGACGGAACCGTGCATTCCTGCATCCATCCCATTAATTGTATCCATCGTGCATGTTTCGTTCCGTTCTTCAAAAATCCGCCCTTTATGTTTGATTAGGAAACCGAACGCGAACCTTGCATTATCCGGTTTCGACGACGGAACTCCGGGTCCGATAGGTCCTTTGTGCTCCGGATTCATTTCGGATCCCTCCCTAGCCGCGACGCGATTTACGCTCTTCAAACACATGCACCGAGTCTCGAATAATGAGATTTATGGGGAAAATCGGTCTTACGTTAATGAGATTTATAATTATTCCGATTTTAGGTTTCGCAGTGCAATCACATGCATTCGTGTTGGACAATAGGGTACGGTCTATTGCCGACAGGTCCAGGAAGTGAGAGTGGCGATCTAATGAATGGCAACACTGCCACATGGCCGAAATAAAAGAATACACGAATATTTGATTTCGAATACCTATTGCATAAGTCCCAGTATACAGGGTGTCTACTTTCGAAAGGGCCAAACTGCAGTGGGAGATCATACATGAGATTTGCAACAAAAATTGTCATATAACACATGGTCGAAATGTTGAAGGTTATTGTTCAATTCAACATTTCTTGGTTTCAAGGAATATTTCGAGTTTTTCCATGAAATCAATTATACTTCAGTTATCCTTGTAGCCTCAACAAAGTTGACCATATATCTGGAAACAGCAATAAATTTTCTACAAGCTAAGAATTTCTGTGTGCCAAAAAATTCTGTTTTGCGAGCGTGGTAAGGAGATGAATATCACTATTCTGAGGTGAACGAAACCAGTCATATTTTTCCAATGGTTTTATCGATGGAAAATCATTAATCATGGACACTTTGTCTTTCTAGCAAAAAAACCCCATTTAGTGTGCTTTCGAATGACAAACCAAATATACATACATACAGACATAAAAATCAAAAGGCGTAAGGTCGGGGCTCCTTGGTGGCCATCTTACCGGACCGTACCTCCCAATGCATTGCACCCCTAAATATTCATTCATCGAGCCTCACAAATTCCGGCTTCGGGAGTCATGAAAGGTGAACTTTTCGGACCAGTAGTACTTCCCGATCGCCTCAACGCTGAAGAATTCATTACATCAATCCAAATCAGCCTAACGGACAAATTGCATGAAATGCTCCAGGCTCACATACAAAATATATGGTTTCAAAGGGTGCAATGGATTTAAAGAAAATGAAATCTGTATAATTGAAAATCAGTTTATTCCTTCGAATTCTTTTGAATCGTCAGATTAATTCTTGATTTCCATGAGAATTGATTCAATATTCAATCATAAAGAGCTACAAAATAGAGCAAATTTAGGCTTGGAATATTTCGACTTTTTCGTTGTTATCTTGTTAGCCATGATATTAGGACAGAAGACAAGCCGCAAGCACAAAAGTTGATATGTCATTCGAAAGCCAACTAAATGGGGTATTTTTTGCTGGAAAGAAAACATGTCCATAATTAATGATTTTCTGTCGATGAAACCATTGGAGAAATATGACTGGTTTTGTTCACTTCAGAATCGTGATATCAATCTCCTTACCACGCCCGCAATTAGAATTTTTTGGCACAGAGAAATTCTTAGCTTGTAGCAAATTTATTTCTGTTTCCAGATATGTGGTCAACTTTGATGAGGCTACAAGGATAACTGAAGTATAATTTTATGGATTTTATGGAAAAACTTGAAGTATTCCGTGAAATCAAGAAATGTTAAATTGAATAATAACTCAAGTATGATCTCCCCCTGAAGTTTGGCCATTTCAAAAGTAGAAACCCTGTATACGAGTTGAGACCTAGTTTTGACCAGGCATACATTGTGTTACATTGTATCAATCAACGGATCGTTGAGAGTTCAGAATTTGAGAACCACGCTGTGATAAGAAAGTTTATGGGAACTGGCCTCAGAATGAAGAGAAGCCTTGTATTGACGAACGTAAGGGTTTTGACAGGTCAGTTCGAAGTTCCTCAGAAAAACAGCGATAAGAAAAATGAAATGTTGATTTGCTATGCAAATGATAATTCAACCGCGTGGGTGTTTTTATTCTATTGAAATGATAGGTAGGAAAAAGGTTTGGCAGTGGGGAAGGTTCCACGATTGAGGAGATCAGAAAAAGACAAGGCAGTTGCTGGGGATAACAGTTCGTGGTTTTGCTTTGGGATACCAAGAAGGGTACGGAACTTATAGGTTCGTGTTGAGAGTCCATGTTAGGGACAAGTGTGCCATTAGTATTTTTGTTTTGAGTAGAGTTTAGAATCGCACGAAGACTAAGCGTGAATTCGTGATGGGAGTCGAAAAGTTGAGGTCACTTTCGGAGTGAGTGAATTTTATTTCAAGCGCACATCGGAAGTAGGCTGCTTTCAATAGATATCCTGTTAGGGAGCCGCCTTTGAAAAGGTAGGAAAGGAAGTAATTCGATGTGTTTCAATCTAAAAAATGTGAATATGTAATAATTGTATTTATCTACTCCTATTGAAAAATATATTCATTATTCAACTACTTTACAGTATCTGTAAACAAACAACGTGAGTTATTATAACTCACTACTATTACTCACTTGCTATGTGCTTCTGAACAATCCGATTGGCCGAAAAGGATCAGTCAATTATTGGTATTGAGGGGAGAATGTCACTTGAATAATTTTGACGTTATCTCAAATTAAGTTGATAACTCATTATTATTGTGAATGTTTTGCTCAATAATATGGATTCAGATTGTGAAGATGAATTATTATGTATACCTTCAATAATAAGAAAATCAACCAATGTCCCACACAAAATTTATGTTGTATACAACAATTTTCAAGATTGGTGTAGCAGTAAGAATATTGAGTCATCCTTTACAGATAATGTTCTTTTGGCATATTTTGTCCCTATGGACTTTCTACTCCATGCTAAGAAGCACAATCGATATAAATAATGCATTGTTATAGGAAACCATTAATATTTGTAAATAAATTCCTTTCTCTGTACTTGTATCTCAGTATTTGTTGTTATAGTTGTACATAAAGTATAGTATTCAACTTGCGGTAATGGTCATAAATCGTTGGTGAATAACAAAACTCGCCTTAGGGCCGCGCTGCAAACTTCATCTGCGTGAGTTATGATCTACATTACAGTTCGTTTAATAATATACTATTATCTACTTATATTGAATTATATATTCGACTTATATTATTCGACTACTTTTGAGCAATTATTAGTATCTGTAAACAAACAATATGAGTTATAATACCTCACTACTATAACTACCTGTCTCTGCGCTTCTGAACAAGCCGATTAGCCGAAAGGAAACAGTCCATTATTGATATTGAGAGGAGGTCACTTGAAAAATTTCGACCTTTTCTCAAATTAAGTTGATACCTAATTATTATTGTGAATGTTTTGCTGAAAAAGATGAATTTAGATAGTGAAGATGAATTATTATGTGCACCTTCAGAAATAAGACAAGCAGCCAATGTTACCATACAGAATTTATTGCCCGAAAAATACCAAAACAAATATAAAGCTGTATACAACAATTTTCAAGATTGGTGTAGCAGTAAGAATATTAAGTCATCGTTAACAGAGAATGTTCTTCTGGCATATTTTAGTGAACTTAGCACTAAATATGAAGCATCGACCCGCCCCTATGGACTATCTACTCCATGCTTAGAAGCACAATCAACATAAATAATGCATTGTTATAAGTAACTATTAAGATTTGTAAATAAAGTTCTTGCTCTGTACTTGTATATTAGTATTTATTGTTATAGTCGTAGATAAAGTATAGTATTCAACTTGCGGTAATGGTCAAAACTCACTCACTCGCTTTCGGCTCGCGCTGCAAACTTCATATGCGTGAATTATGAGCTAGATGACCGCTCGTTGAATAATATTCTATTATTTCGCATCCATTCAGTTGATCTCCTCGCACGATTGCATTATTGAGTTTGGATGGATTTAGTCTCTTTTCGATGACTCTCTCAACTATTTTTCCAAGTGCTAACAGTAGACTTATCGGCCTGTTGTTTTATGGAAATTTATTATCTCTGGCTTATTGAACACCATTATTTCTGCTATTTTCCATCTTATTCATTTCCACCGGACTCAACCCCCAAACCTGCCTACAGACGTCCAACTTCATTCTACACCAACCTTATTGATGGCCTGTAATACCCTCAAGAGTATCTCAATTGGTTCGAGAGTGGTACAATAAACGCAGCTAATAATAGACGAACCTGCAGGTGGCCAACTCCTCACAACCTGTTGTACATTGAACGAATTAAATTCTATTAGCCAGTCACTTCGAATTCCACTCAATTATAATTCCAATCAGTGAGGAAGGCTTTGTAATCCTCTCAGACCCAACAGCAAATTAAATAGATTGAAACGTTATTTATCTCAATCCACGTAATGAACTTTCATAGTTCATCGATGAGCAAAGTCCTTAAATTAACAGCGCACTATTCACCGTCTACCTCCATCAGCCGTTCGCTTCAGGAATAACATCAGGAGTTGATGAATTATTTCGAACGCCCCTTTTAAATGGGGGACAAACAGAGCTCCCGGCCTCAGTTTGTACGAGTTCGATAAGTTAGGATGGCCCCGCCGTTTCCTGGCGTTTCGCAGAAGAACTTCCAACCTCAAGTTAATAACTACTTTTCGCCTGGAGTTTGGCAGTTGCAGCGAATTTCCAACGTGGTTTGATTCTGAATATTATCGTCGGGAAGGCAGGATTGTAATGGGGGTGATTTAAGGGGTTGGATGCACTTCGAACAGATAACGGCGTCGTAACTGCTCAGATTTCATGAACTAACTGAGGGGTTCATGAGCAGGATTATATTCGAGTTCGAATAGTAACTCTAGTGGTATTCATCGAATTTTCGAAATACATGAGATTGTTCCGAAGTGTTGCTCATTAGAACCTGGAGATTTCACGCCGAAGTTCATTATTCCCCAGTCTATCCGTCTCCCCAAATACCAGCTGCCCTTATGGAACAATTCTGTTTTATGTTCCACGTGAAAAGAGAATCGAGTTTTTGGTGTAGGAATATATTTTGGTATTGCAGTTAATGTTCTTCTTGTCCTTGGTTTCGAACTCTTCAGCAGAAAAAGGCGTATCATCGGGATCGAACTGGGCAAAAGTCAACTGGGCTGAAATCATCTCGTGGTTGTTACTACTAGAACAGGTAATGCTTGCCAAAATTTCCATCATTCTCATCTGAAATTCAGGCTGCTTTTCCATCCACCTTCCAACAGATACGGGTTTCATTTCTTCGAAAAAGTTGCTTTGGTTGGTTGCTTCCATCTCAACTATTTTAACACACTTCAACTTTTTAACAAACACAAAAAAGTCGTTTATACCTCTCCAAACTTTGGCAAAATGATAACGCTCTTCTTCATAGAAAAAAGCGCTAAAAGAAGATTGAATTCAATCAGAATAACTAAGATGGAATGCTTCTAATAAAAATTGTCGACAAGGGATGACTGTCAAAGTCGTTTGAAATTTCGGTGTGAATTATTACCCCACGAAATGAATAAATCTAAGAATTCGTTTAGCAATTACATTTTCCCCAGAAATGAGAACAATTTTGAAGGAACACTGAATTCGTCGGGGATAATCAGTTACATCAATATAAATTTGGAAACATTTATCTTTCAGTGTAATTCCGAAGGGGCAAACCGAAAACGAAGAACAATTAATGCGTTGAATAAGAGAAATTTATGTCGTGGAATTGGTGAGAAATGTTCACGAAATTAAACTTCCCTCTTGAACGATTTCCTTCGACTCGATTAATGTCTTTGATAGTTGCGTTACTTTCCGTTCTAATTTAAGCGAATGGAGTGTAAAGTAATGGATTCATTGATTCGTTCATGATAATCACTTTCTATGGAAGTTTTATTTATCATCAAAGTTGAAGTACTTTCCGGTCGTCTGGAATGTAGGTCATAACTCACGCAAAAGTTTGCAGCGCGAGTCGAAGGCAACTACTTTTGAGCAATTAATAGTATCTGTAAACAAATGACGTGAGATTGCCCGAAAAATCCCAGAACAAATACAAAGGTGTATACAACAATTTTCAAGATTGGTGTAGCAGTAAGAATATTAAGTCATCGTTTACAGAGAATGTCCTTCTTTTGGCATATTTTAGTGAACTTAGCACCAAATATAAAGCATCACCCACATGGACTTTCTACTCCATGCTAAGAAGCACAATCAGCATAAATAATGCATTGTTATAGGCAACTATTAAGATTTGTGAATAAAGATCTTTCTCTGTACTTGTATCTTAGTATTTATTGTTATAGTCGTTCAGTTTTGTCGGAAAAATATGGTTATAACCCTTCAACTTCTTTCAGTGAGCTGCAACAGGCCCCTTGCTTAATGGTCATACCACACCCTCACTCAATTTAGGGAGGAGACGAGAATGCGTGCTCTTCGTCTAACGAGTTAATTCGACGTATCACTAACTCGACGAGACATGCTAAAACCTATAACTGAATCAATTTACTCTATGGGGTTGGTGTATTAGGGGAAACATCTAGTGTGTGTGCTCATCAATTAACGATGTTTATTTCTCCATACGATCCATATCATCATTATTTATTCATCGGTCTGTCAGCAAGCAATAACGAAAGTGAAAGTGTAGACAGGACATTTTCCAGTTATTTTCAAATAATTAGTAGGGTCACTTTGGCCAACTTTTCGATTATTAAGTTTTAACCGAAGCAGATGTTCGATTCGGCATATAATTTCCAGTACTGTTTCTTTATGTAACCATTTATCTGTTCTCTTTGTTGAATCAGAATAACTTTTTTTTTTGCTGTTTCTGGTTGGTATTTATCAGTTCATACAATCATACACTTAAAGTGAAAAAAGGCATAGAATCGAACCAGAGATTGATAGATAAATCTCGCCTACCGTTTGTAATCGATAAGGGGCACGTTGGGATACTGAAAATACGACCGCGTAGCGGTCGTGAGTGTGCTATGCCCCTGCGCGTTTTTCATATTTTATTTATTCATATTTGGATGTAGGAATCTGTTTTGGTATTGCAGTTCATGTTTTTTTCGTGCAATGTTTCTCGAATAAAAAACATTTGTTTTTGTTTATCTTACGTTTTTTGTGCGATGTTTCAAGCCATAATAAAGTTGTTGATCTCATTGGTTTGATGATTAGATAAATTATATATTTATCAACAGAGGAGGCCTTTCTAATAAGCATACAGGATGTCCCAAGTTCGAGTGCGTAATAGACGTTTCTTGAGAACTGGACCTATTTGAAATCTGAAAAATTTGGATTATGATAGTGTTCGACTTTATCTACTGAGCTAAAATATTCTTGATGCCTGAGGACTTTCAGTTCAGTTCAGTTTTCAGATACAGGGAGTGAAAATAAAGTTCTCGAAAAATATTTTTTTGCATTTTCTCGTATTTTATATCATCGATTATTCTATTTCAAATATATTCCTAGTCGAATCGTTACATTCGTCGAAATAGTTTTCAAAATATAAAAAAAAACTGAAAAAAATGGAATATGCTTAGTCAGTATTATGTTCGTTATTCCTATTCTCGATATGTATTTCAAGCATTAACTGTTTTTAGATTTTGGAAGTAGAAGAATGGCGCAAAATTGTACATCTCCCAAATTTTGGGAAACTCGTCACAGGGTGTTTCAAATATTTTGTCAAAAATTGTGATCAGAATCTTCCCATAACTTTATTTTTTAAATTAGAACTCAATTTTTTTATGATTGTGTAATATTCTTCAAAAAAAAATAATGATAGTGTTCAAAGTAGTTTATGCTCCTAATTAAATAATTCCTGAGTTATTTAGGATTTTCTGAATTTATGTCGTACGTAGAGACAAATTCATAAAATCTTTTTTATAACAATAATCTGTGTTCATAGGGAATTATTGGAATAATTTATCTCCTATGAACACAGATTATTGTTATAAAACAGATTTTATGAATTTGTCTCTACGTACGACATGAATTCAGGAAATCCTTAATATAACTATAAAATATTCAATTCGCAATCATGAAAAAATAGGGTTCTATTTCGAAAAACAAAAGTTATGGGAAAATTCTGATCATAATTTTTGACGAATATTTGAAACACCCTGTGACGAGTTTTCCAAAATTTAGGAGATGCACAATATTCCGCCATTCTTCTACTTCGAAAATGTAAAAACAGTTTATGCTCAAAATATTGAGAATAGGAATAACGAACATAATACATACTGACTACGCATAGACATGCGAACATAAAAGGAAGACTCATTTTTTGTTCAGTTAATTTCTATATTTCGAAAAATATTTCGTCGAATGCAACGATTTAAATAGAAATATATTTAAAATCGAATAGAAGATGATATAGAGAAAAAAAAATTTATCGGGAAATTTATTTTCACTCCCTGTATACCTGAAAGTGTTCTCAGTAGATGAAGACGAACAATATCATAATCCAAATTTTCAGATTTCAAGTAGGTCCGATTCTAAAGAAACGTCTAGTAGGCACTCGAAATTGGGACACCCTGTATATCAACACCGAAATCGATTCGGTGGACGCTTCGGTTGATTCATTGAGAAATTCGGTATTCGGCCGAATCATAAAAAAGAAGCTCTGGCGCATCCTCAAGAATTAGTTTTAAGGTTTGGAAAGATAATTCTTTACTTTGTTGAGCATAAATAAAGAAGAAACTTCTCAAGAAAACGTTTCTTTTTGAGGTTTAATTATGATGTAGATGGTGTCCGCCACAAAAATTCAGAGTTATTACAATTTTGAAAAAAACGCTTGGTTTAAGGATTACTCTGAGAAATACTCCTGATAAAAAATAGAGAAAAATAGAGAAATACTCCTATTTAAATGATTTCATACAGGTTATAAATCACAAATACGATTCATGTGTCGCTGAAAATATCTTCAGGATCAAATACAGATGAACTGATCTCGAACGACGAAGATTCAAGAAAGATTTATTTAACGAGCGGTAATGTAGGTCATAACTCACGCAGATGAAGTTTGTAATTCATCAAGTGAGTTATGACCATTACCGCAAGTTGAATACAATACTTTATCTACGACTATAACAATAAATACTGAGATACAAGTAAAGAGAAAGAACTTTATTTACAAATCTTAATAGTTACCTATAACAATGCATTATTTATGTTGAGTGTGCTTCTTAGCATGAAGTAGAAAATCCATAGGGATGATGCTTTATATTTATTGCTAAGTTCACTAAAAATAACAAAAGAACATTTTCTGTAAACGATGACTTAATATTTTGACTGCTATACCAATCTTGAAAAGTGTTGTATACACCTTTATATTTGTTTTTGGATTTTTCGGGCAATAAATTCTGTATGGTAACATTGACTGATTGTCTCATTTCTGAAGGTGGACATAATAATTCAGCAAAACATTCACTCATTATTTATGGTATGAACTTAATTTGAGAAAATGTCGAAATTATTCAAGTGACCTCCCGTCAATACCAATAATGGACTGTCCCCTTTCGGCCAATCGGCTTGTTCAGAAGCACAAAGCCAGGGAGTTATAGAAGTGAGTTATTATAAATCACGGTGTTTGTTTACAGATACTATTAATTGCTCGAAAGTAGTTGGATAATGAATATATAATTCATAGAAGTAGATGAAATATATGGCTATAACAACCTTGTGAAAAGTATCAGAAAAAGCATTAACATATTATATTGAATTTGAGATCGACCGTATTTTCTGGGGGAAATATCGGATGATATACGGAAATAAATCTTCATGCAAGTTTCGATCTCGTAATAACTCGATTGGTCTGCTGAGATAACCACGTATATCTTGATATCACGGGAACAATTGAGTGAACTACTTAATATTCCACCCGGTTAGCAACCATAAAGCTTATTACGAGAAGGTAAGTAATGAGAAATGCTACACGCTTTGTTGGGAACAGTGCTTGAAACTTGCAGACATTCGATTCCGGTGGTCTTGAGTGCGAGATATAGAAGATTTAGATATTATATCAACTGAACCCTTGAGTAGGATAGAGGAGTCTCTGATGCTTCATCGAAGCTCTATAACCGCGCTCTTCTTGTGATATATCTGCGAAATGGTTAGCAGATAAATTCAATTCATTTGTCAGACTATTTCGAGGGATAAATATGGAATAACGCAAATTTCTACAGGCATCGTAGATAAATAACCAGTTTCCTGTTCCACGTTCCCATAATATGAAAAACGAGCGCGACGTTCACATAATCTCCGGATGGAAAACGTGGAATAATCTAACAATAAGAGTGAAAAAAGAAGTATCGATCCAATCCCGTGAATGAACGAATTCGACTTTCAAATTCAACCGAGCTTTCAGCGACGACGACTGCAACGCTTTTGACTCGGAATATTGAATTATGGATGTTTACTCATATTTCTTGCCTAGTCATGACTGGGACTCGTTCTTCTCTCCGAGGAATTTGTAATGAAGACGTGTCTTCCTCCAAGCTGAAATAGATTCTGCTATTTTTTGTGTGCAGACGTGGGATTAACACATAACAAACAATTCCGCAACAATTTAAAATTATTTCCTCGATATTGAGAGTCGAATGATGGTGAATCGATCGAGAAAAAAACTTTCATTCACTTGAATGTTCACAGATTAGATTGAGGATGCACCAAAGCGTCTTTTTTGTGTTACGGCCGAAAAAAATTCAAATTAAATTCTGTAACGAAATTATGTCACCGAAGAATTCCTTGACGTGATGTCTCCATAGTATACCCCAATGTTCTGCCCAGAAGCCTGACAATCTCGTTGACCCCGAATCCCGTATTCATAAAGTGATGCGTCTTGAATAAGCTTCAAGATAGCTCTGAAATAATCGAAATATCTCATCTTGGCAGGAATGTTGGCCTCGACAAAGGGACCATGTTATGTTACTCCATCCATCGTAGAAATCGGGCACGTCTTACACAAATAAAACGGGCATTTTAAATCAACCACGTTTGTCTAGATATTACGAATTCCTCCTTTGGTTGAACATACTGCCTACTTGAATTTCTGAAGCAATACATGGAAGACGTCATGTTACGAAGAGGTGGATTGCACGATTGATTTTTCTCGTTGGTTACTTTCTTATCAGATGAAATGTACGGAATCGGAAGTTCAATCTTGAATCTACCGACCACTCGGAATCGAAGGATAAATTTCAGGATTCTCATAAACTTCGGAACAAATGGAGAGGATGGTCAATACGTAAAGAGTAGAGTAGATATGTGTTGAAATTTATATATCCAAGAGAGCCGACAAGGGGGTTGTTGGTTAAGCCGAACGGTAGATTGACCAAAACGAAGCATAAACTTCGATGAACGATAATGTTGCTTTGATGATCGAAACCAATGAGATCCATCCCCGTTATTACGTGGATTCGTATTGGATGTGGTTCCGCATATAAACGAAAATTATGAACATTTAAGGAATTTTACAACTAGAATTTTCGTATTTCCCACCAGAAGGCCAGCAGATCCACCTCTGAAGCGGATCCATATGTTAGGTGGATTCGTATTGTATATGGATCCGAAAACTGCAAGCGCTTAACAAGAATTCTAAAAATGTCAGGAGTTTGGACCACTCGAATTATCGCATTTTCCACAGACGGCCACCAGATCTACCACTGGAGCGGATCCATATATCACGTGGATTCGTATTGGATGTGGATCCGAAAACTGCCAGTGTATGTATAAAGAAAATTCTAAAGATGTTGGAATTTGGACCACTAGAATTTTCGCATTTTCCACTTGAAGTCCAGCAGACCACTGAAACGGATCCATATATAACGTGGAATCGTTTGAGATGCGGAAACACCAAGCAAAAATTTTGAAAATTCCAGGAATTTGTACCACTAGAATTTTCGTGGTTTCCACCAGAAGGCAAGACAAGAAAAAAAAACTGCCAGCAAAAATTCTAAAATTTCCAGGAATTTGTTCCACTAGAATTATTGCATTTTCCACCAGACAGTCAGCAAAAATACCTCTGGAGTGGATCCATATATTACGTGGATTCGTATTGGATGTGCATCCGGAAACTGCCAGCGTATAACGAAAATTCTAATAAATGTTGGAATTTGGGCCACTAGAATTTTCGCATTTTCCAGTGAAACGGATCCATATATTACGTGGAATCATTTGAGATGTGGATCCGGAAACAGCCAGCGAAAATTCTAAAAATTTCAGGAATTTGTACCACTAGAATTATCGCATTTTCCACCAGACAGCCAGCAGATCTATCTCTGGAGTGGATCCATATATAACGTGGATTCGTATTGGATGTGGATCCGGAAACTGCCAGCGTATAACGAAAATTCTAAAAATGTAGGAATTTGGACTACTAGAATTTTCGCATTTTCCACTTGAAGTCCAGAAGACCACTGAACGGATCCATATTATATTACGTGGAATCGTTTTAGATGTGGATCCGGAAACTGTTGGCGTATAACGAAAATTCTGAAAAATTCAAGAATTTGGACCACCAGAATTTTCGTGAGGGCATGAATATCGACCTCTGAAGCGGATCCACATGTTACGTGGATTCGTATTGGATGTGGATCCGGAAACTGTTAACGTATAACAAAAATTCTAAAAATGTTGGAATATGGACCACTAGAATTTTTGCATTTTCCACTTGAAGTCCAGCAGACCACTGAAAAGGATCCATATATTACGTGGAATCGTTTAAGATGTGGATCCGGAAACTGCCAGCGAAAATTATGAAAATTCCAGGAATTTGGATCACTAGAATTTTCGCATTTTCCACTTGAAGTCCAGCAGATCACTGAAACGGATCCATATATAAGGTGGAATCGTTTCAGATGTGGATACGAAAACACCAAGCGAAAATTCTGAAAATTCCAGGAATTTGTACCACTAGAATTTTCGTGGTTTCCACCAAAAGGCAAAACAAGAAAAAAAACTGCCAGCAAAAATTCTAAAATTTTCAGGAATTTGTTCCACTAGAATTATTGCATTTTCCACCAGACTGCCAGCAGAAATACCTCTGGAGCGGATCCATATATTACGTGGATTCGTATTGGATGTGTATCTGGAAACTGCCAGCGTATAACGAAAACTCTAATGAATGTTGGAATTTGGGCCACTAGAATTTTCGCATTTTCCACTGAAACGGATCCATATATTACGTGGAATCATTTAAGATGTGGATCCGGAAACAGCCAGCGAAAATTGTAAACATTTCAGGAATTTGTACCACTAGAATTATCGCATTTTCCACCAGACAGCCAGCAGATCTATCTCTGGAGCGGATCCATATATGACGTGGATTCGTATTGGATGTGGATCCGGAAACTGCCAGCGGATAACGAAAATTCTAAAGATGTAGGAATTTGGACCACTAGAATTTTCGCATTTTCCACTTGAAGTCCAGAAGACCACTGAAACGGATCCATATTATATTACGTGGAATCGTTTTAGATGTGGATCCGGAAACTGTTGGCGTATAACGAAAATTCTGAAAAATTTAAGAATTTGGACCACCAGAAATTTCGTGAGGGCATGAATATCGACCTCTGAAGCCGATCCATATGTTACGTGGATTCGTATTGGATGTGTATCCGAAAACTGCCAGCGTATAACGAAAATTCTAATGAATTTTGGAATTTGGGCCACTAGAATTTTCGCATTTTCCACTGAAACGGATCCATATATTACGTGGAATCATTTAAGATGTGGATCCGGAAACAGCCAGCGAAAATTCTAAAAATTTCAGGAATTTGTACCACTAGAATTATCGCATTTTCCACCAGACAGCCAGCAGATCTATCTCTGGAGCGGATCCATATATAACGTGGATTCGTATTGGATGTGGATCCGGAAACTGCCAGCGTATAACGAAAATTCTAAAAATGTAGGAATTTGGACTACTAGAATTTTCGCATTTTCCACTTGAAGTCCAGAAGACCACTGAAACGGATCCATATTATATTACGTGGAATCGTTTTAGATGTGGATCCGGAAACTGTTTGCGTATAACGAAAATTCTGAAAAATTTAAGAATTTGTACCACCAGAATTTTCGTGAGGGCATGAATATCGACCTCTGAAGCCGATCCATATGTTACGTGGATTCGTATTGGATGTGGATCCAGAAACTGTGAACGTATAACAGAAATTCTGAAAATGTTGGAATATGGACCACTAGAATTTTTGCATTTTCCACTTGAAGTCCAGTAGAACACTCAAACGGATCCATATATTACGTGGAATCGTTTCAGATGTGGATCCGGAAACTGCCAGCGAAAACTATAAAAATTCCAGGAATTTGTACCACTAGAATTTTCGTGGTTTCCATCAGAGGGCAAGTAGTTCCACCTCTGAACAAGATCCTTATATTACGTGGATTGGTATTGGATGTGGATCCGGAAACAGCCAGGGAAAATTCAAAAAATTTCAGGAATTTGTACCACTAGAATTTTCGTATTTTCCACCAGGGCCTCTAAAGCGGATTCATATATTACGTGGATTCGTAATGGACGTGGATCCGGAAACTGCCAGCGTATAACGAAAAATCTGAAAATGTTAAGAATTTGAACCTCTAGAATTATCGCATTTTCCACCAGACAGCCAGCAGGCATACCTCTGGATCCATATATTACGTGGATTCGTATTGGATGTAGATCCGCAAACTGCCAGCTTATAACTAAAATTCTAGAAATTTCAGGAATTAAGACCACCTAAATATTCCTATTGTCCGTACATGTATAATGTAGCAATTATTCATTATCAGTAGCGGCTCGTCAGTTTTGAAGGAGGGTAGCATTTTTTCTATCGACGCAAAGTATGACTTTTTCCACATCTCCGTTGTACTGGATTTTGTCCTTGAAAAAAATATTATGCCATGAATTTGTATTTGAACCCAACATTTATAGGAACTAGTCAGAATTCCCCTGATACACTCAGCACAAAAATAATTCAATGGTTTATTTGCCCCCTTCCAAATGGAACACCTGTATTTTATGATCAGAATCGTTGAATTTCGTTATCTCTGATTTCGCCAATCTTTCACCCCTTCGGCTTTCGATATGAGATTAGCAAATATTCCTGTCTCCAACCAATCTTCTATGAAATTTTTCCCCTCTAGACTGATGGATTACATCGGGTGTTAATATTTATCGAACTTTTCCCAAAGGAAATCTCTCGAGGAATTGAAACGTAGTGATCTGAAAATACCATTTCCCAAATGTGATGGATTCATAATTTGATTTCCTTCACTTCGATTCCATCCATCGCTGTGTTTACCTCGGCGGTTACTCGTATGTTCAATACATCACTCGCGAGAAATTGGAAAATTCGCCGGTTGGAAATTTCGCCTTCATTTGAGGTTCGATGCGGCGTTCTATACGAGAGAAAGCGAGAAAAATTGAGGGTGTAATCGGTGAAATTTGATAAATGAACAGTTGTGCGGGGGAAAACGCTTGGCAGCTGGTCGATATCAGAAATTTCATGGTTATGAGTTTAACAATGAACGAATCTGACGAAGACGAGAAAAATTTGTGCGAATGGTTTCAGGTAAGATACACCCTGCGTGCTACGATTGTGGCCAAATAAAAAGGGTGTTGGCCTTATTGGAAGAACGAATTCCAAAAAAATTAAAAAACTCGACGAAATGAACAGATTGATATGCACCGCACTATCTCTATTAACTTTTTATCCGGTTATATCGACCTCTTAGCTTTATTAAATTCCTTAGATTTATTGCAGTTTGCGAGGACTTCGCCTCACTAGGAGAACGACATTTTATAGGGGATTATAGTTTTTCTTTTGGTTTTCCCCCGATGTCGTGATGGTCTCGGCTAACAAACGATTTATTCAAGGTAACATATACAGCCCAATCTTCAAATGCATTATTCATGCCTCTCGGTTGTAGAATATCAGTTTTCGGAGCTGGATATTGCAGGAAAATTCAATGTTTCGCGACATCTTTTCAACCCATCATTGGTATATGATTCACAGCTTTAATTCTAAGACCCCCACTTTCATTTCGAATTCGTATCGGATTGTTACATGGTTGGTGTTTTGTTTATTTTTTGCTTGTAAAACCTGAACCAATGGGTTCGCGAGTCCAAAACATATCTCTAAACATCCCAGAACCACCCCACTTACCCCCAGACTCGCGGTTTTCTTCTACGATTTTTGTCACAGAATAGTTATTTATGTCATAAAGACGATCATTATGGTGCAAGTCGTGAATGTTAGCGAGGCGTAGCCGAGTCCGATAACACGACGTGTGCAATAATGATTGTTTATGATTCGTATTACATACAAAATTTTATCTGATGGCATTTATATTAATACAACTTCGAAAAATTGAAAACTGCATTTTTGACATGTCACAATGATAACTATTTTTAAAGGAGTATATGGGTAGTTTCAAAAATTAGTAGGTTAGTGAGCTGTGCTTTGACATTTCCTTGACATCAGGTTTTAACGGCAATATTTATGTATCTGCTGTCAAAAAATTGTCACGTAGAATTGAATATAATTTGAATAATAATGAGTGATTCTGAAACTGGTAGTTTGCCTTCTGATTTGGAAGAAATGACGCGAAATATCGTGGACTCTTTTGCCGGAAGAATCACGGAGTGTATATAAAATTACGTTTAATCGGTACAAAGAATGGTGTTCTACTAAGAAAATATAGAATATCACCCATGAAAAAGTATTGTTGGCTTACTTTGAATGCTTATCTATGGAAAGAAAACCATCTTCTCTCTGGTCGTATCATTTGATGATAAGAAGTATTTTATTAACAAGAAAAAACGTCGATATTAGTAAGTACAGCTGGTTGCATTACTGAAATGTGAATCAGAAGATTACAGAGCTAAAAAATCCAAAATTTGTACTAAAGAAGATGTCACAAAGTTTTTAACGGCATCAGATGATACATATTTATTTCAAAAAGTTAATTGGATGATAATTGGACGTGGAGAATGCAGTAGAGAGGAACTGACAAATATGATTGTTGAAAATATGATAGATGAAGGATCCGTTTTTAGAATAATTTCACCGAATACAAAAACAAAGGTAATGCGAGAATTGTTTGTAACATCAGGGAATATCCCAGGATTGAATATGGTGGAATTTGTCAGACAAAATGTGAAAATACGACTTTGCAACACAAACCATCGATGTTTTTTTGCCACTTAAAAAAATAAAAAATGCACGAAACAACCCTTTGGAATTCACACCTTTGGTAAAATGCCAAAAGTTATTGCCACTTTTTTGAATTAACCTCACCCTGAAGAATATACCGGACATTGTTTTCGGCGATCGTCTGCTTCATTTTTGGCTGAGAATGATATATTAAAACAATATTTTGTCCAGATCGCATGACCAGAACCATAGAAACCATAGAAAATTGTAACTTTTGAACGGAAAGGCCTAGGAACTTGAAATTCTCAGGGTGGGTTTGAACACAGCCGTCTTTATATATCTATAAAGACGGCTGTGGTTTGGATCGCGAATATCGCGGTCACGTTCATCAATGAGCAAAATTAGACTAGGGGTTCCGTAAATATGGCCGTTCAAAATATTTTTTTGTTGATAGTTCCGAAAATCCTGAGCGGATTGGGATGAAATTCTGCACCTAGCTGAGTAATAATGTATTCGAACTATGTGCACCACCAAGACCATAGAAAATTCTAGCGAATTATCGAAAAAAAGTTGATCAGCTGAAGCACTGTCATGAAGTCTGGAGTTTCGCCTAAGTTTCAGAATTATTTTGACAGCTGTCGAAAATTCCTTCAATTGATTTCTGAAACTGGAAAATGCGAATCTACCTACAAGGGTAGCTCAAAAGCGCTCAAAAGCTCCTGCCTTCACGGCAGTGCTTTTCTAAATTTTTTATATAGGATTTCATTATGGTACTTTGTACCATAATGAATTCATTATGAGACTTAGTACCATAATGAGCTTCGTTATGTCATCAAAATTGGGTGACATAACATTGTCATTATGACATACCATCAGATAATAACCCTTTATGTACTCTATTGCCTGAGTATAATTGTCTCCTGGAAATTTATCCGATTGAAAGGGCTCTTATGCTTTCACGCTCTTCACGTCTAATAAATCTTGAATGGAAAAGCCTCATTCCAAATTTCTGAGACACCTCAGCTTAAAAAAACAGGAAAATCTGGAACTCAAGTTTATCGGCATTATTTCGTTAAAACCGGTCGGCGCTTTTAATCCCCGTTTAGCGCACGCACGCAAGGTCTCTGGTGGAATGGTTCCCGCACAAAATGACACTTAAGCTGTCTGCGGAAGCCCACTGAACTGGAAAATATTTCCCCCAAGAAATTCGGCAGCAAATGGAAGCTTATTTCTGCATCAATCTTGATGTGCAAAGGTTAAAAACGCGAAAATGTGGGAGCTACATTCTATTCAGTCGGAGTGGTAGAAGATAAATCAAATGGGCTCTTTCAGCAAAACTGGAGTTGAAATGGAAGCGGTCCAATGGAGCTTATAAATAGCCAGGGAGGAAGGCTGTATATTCAACTGGTTTTAATTGAACGTAAAAAAGCGATTTATGCGCTTTTAGAACAATGAGGATAAGCGAAGATAGAAAAGTGGCCGAAATAACTAATTTATATGTCTACGGGGTGCAAAAGGTGGAAACTTTTTTTAATGAATAATGTAGACGATGAGTAGAAAGGGGGGATTATGTCGGGAATTTGGGCGTTTAGGATATGAAAATATTTCGCGCAAAATAATGATGGATTGTCTGATATTTGTTACCGAACGTGGAAAATGAGTTTTTCTGAAAAACAGAAAAATTCATTTACTGCGATAGGTTTTTAGACAAGATATATAAGAAGTTTTGTCATTTCGTTTCGTTTGAGTAAAATAAGATTTCTTCTTTGTCGTGTATTCCAAGAATCATAAAGTAACCTGCAGGTATATTCTTCGAATTGTGTAGAAGACGGACGTTCATCTTGGCGGTACTTGAAAGGGAGCATCATGAAAGTCGAAATAAGGCGCATTCAAACATCAAAGGCGCTTGCGGTGTCGGTATCGGGATTTTTATTTACACGACGGAGGCGAAGTGTAAATTTATTCTTTCGCTTCTGGGCTTTTTTTCTCTTTGACTCCCAGTATTATTTGTGACGCCAACATGAAATTCCAACCAATTTCTATGGAATTGCTATTAAAAAGCACAAATAATTTTTGCTTAAACATACCATTGGCTACATCCTCAAGAAAAAATCCTGATTCTTGAGCTCAGATCGTTTTTTTTTTTGGGTTAGAAAAATTAATGACAACGTATTTTTTTTGCAGTCGATGGAGGGTTCGTAGACAACATTAAGGACGAAGATTTTTCTTCTTTGGGAATGTATTCAGAGTAAACATACCAAAACTCTGGGACCTAGACCTGGAGTTCAAGTTACGCAGTTCTCACTTTTTCGTTTTTCGCTCATATCTCCTAAATGGTGCGTCGTCCGTTGAAATTTACCTCTTACAGACTAAAAGCTTATCAAATTTCTCACAAGATTGTTTCTATTACTCATTTTTGTTTCTCGAGCAGTTTCTGAAATATCCGCAGCCGAAAGCACTTATTAACGACAAGATTATTTTCACCTCACGTTTTTCGACTATTATTCCCGTTTAGCGTCTCAGCCATAAGTCGAATGTATTGTATTTGTATTTTATTTGAATTTCTGTGAGTTTTTCACGAAGCCCTATTCCCCTCAGGTTCTAGAGAATTTTCAAGCAACAATTCGAATTCTCAATCGTTCAATTATTTGGTCTCAGTAAGTCAGATGAACAAGCCGAAAAAGTCTTTCCTCAAACGTTTTATTGATAAACCGAAAATAAAGCGAGCAACCTCAATTAAGTTAGAAATAGTATCATAACATAGGAACTTCCGATAAGGAACTGTCAACAGTGTCGAGGGTCAAGTCTTCAATCATACATTCCCTCTTTATCTCCCATTCTCTACGAGCGTCACTAAAAATACCCGAGGCCTCGAGGTCGATCATCTAGCCGGCTTTTAATAGAAGCGTAAAAAACGATATGAATTATATTATTAGAGTTACTCACCGCGGTTTTTGGTTCCTCTCTCGTTTCTTATCAACACTTCGTGGTCATCTTCCTCCCAGATTTCTCCTTCCGCTGATGTGAAGCTAACGAACAAAGCGGCGACCACACAGAACATAAGCCACTTCATCTGAAATCAAACAATAGAATTAGGGATATTTTTCTGTCGTCGTAATGTTTTGGTGGGAATCATTGAAAATCCAGGCGTTTCCAGAAGTAATCCTGAAGTCATACAGAGAGTTTACCTGAGAATAATCTTACTGCATAAAGTATTTTGTATTTCAAAGTGACTGCAAATACACTGAAAAACAAAACGAATTCCTGTGTTTTAAACGCAACTATTGTTATCACAACAAAAAAAGACCGTTCTGAGAACAATCTGTAATTGCAATCTAACATACCGATTCCGGTAAGTATAGTAGTGGTCAGGAACTTTTATTTTAAAAGGAATATTTCCGTAAATTTTACAGGAATATCTACTGAAATATAATAATTTTGTAAGTATAACCCAACAATATTTGTACGACTTGCAGTATTGAAACATTAAATTCAACAGGAATGTTTGGTATTTTTCAACAGAAATTCAGATTATTCTACCGGAATGAATCTTGTTTAACTAACAGTATTTTAATCTATGGTGTACCATATGGTACAAGAAAAAAATATAATACTTAAATAAAACACAACAGAAAAAAAATGAAAAGAGAAAAATCAGAAAAAAAAATAAAACATTCGGAAGTATAAAATTTCATTCGTGGTTTTTTGAGATTTTTCTCTTTTATAGAAGTTCATAAGATAGTTGATGGAAGAATTTGTAGTTCCTTATACGTTTCATTTTTGACCGCTCGTACAACTTACACGAGGGCTTTATCATTTCGTCACGTCTGTGTCTGTATTTTTCGAATTTTGAGCTGAAAATGGTCTCAAACGACTATGTTCGACTCACTGATGACGAATCCGTCAAAAATTCGAATCTGTCCGTCCGTCCGTATACAAGATAACTCTCGAACGGAGTGTCCCAGAAACTTGAAATTTTCAGGGTAGGTTCGAATCTCAAATGCCGCGGTTAGGTTCGTTATTGGGCAAAATTCGCCCAGGGGTTCCGTCAATATGGCCGCTCGAAATTTTGTTTTTCTGATTTCTTTGTAACTACTGATTCGATCGAAATGAAATTTTGCACTCAGATGGAGAATAGCGTACTCAAGCTACATGCGAAATTTTGTCCAGCTCGCATGACCAGAACCATTAAAACCATAGAAAATTATAACTTTGTAATGGAAAGGCCTAGGAACTTGAAATTTTCAGGATAGGTGTGAATCTGAAATGTCGCGTTCACGTTTATCAATGAGCAGAATTAGACTAGGGGTTCAGTAAACATGACCGTTTGAAATTCGGTTTTCTTGATAATTTCGAAATTATAGATTTGATCGTGACGAAATTTTGTATTTAAATTGAGAATAATATATTCGAGCTACATTTTTTTCAGATCGCATGATCAGAACCATAGAAAATCATAACTTTCGAACGGAAAGGCCTAGGGACTTGAAATTTTCAGGATAGGTTCGGATCGCGAATTTCGCCGATCTTTTTCATCAATGAGCAAAAGTAGACTAGGGATTCCGTAAATATAGCCGTTCACACTATATTTTTCCTGATAATTTCGAAAATACCTATTGGATTGAAATGAAATTTCGCACATATATAAAGAATAATGTATTCAAACTACGTGAGAAATTTTGTCCAGATCGTATTACCAAGACCATATATACCGTAGAAAATTCTAGCGAATTATCGAAAAAAAAATGGTCACCAAAGCACTGACGTGAAGTCTGAATTTTCGCGTAAGTTTGAAATTTTCTTTGACAGCTGTCAAAATCTTTCCAATTGGTTTCTAAAACTGGAGAATGTGAATCTACCAACAAGGTGCATGTACGAGCGCTCAAAAGCTCCTGCCTTCACGGCAGTGCTTTTCGTAATTTTTGAAGATCATATTGCATAAAATTTATAGTGGTAAGTCTGTTGTTTGATAAGATTGTGATGTAACCTTCTCATGAAGTGGTATCTTTTCAGCCTGAAGAAGACAACACTTGTTTTTCGAAACTGTTGCACATTAAATCAATAGTGAAAAAACATCCGGTTTTAATTTTTTTTGCTAATGAAACTTGGAATACAACTATTTAGTTTGTTTATTGAACAGGAAATTCCTGTAAATAGTCACGCATATTTTGGTGCTCGTCACAGTATTATTTTCCTGTTGAATTGACGAAATGCAGTTTGGTTGCATCAACTAATATAAAACTTGTTATTTCTAGAGGAATTAAACGACCGAATCGATGGTATTCATATAGACTCATTAGAAAGATATAAGAAAAAGCAAACACCATTGTTACTGAATATATAATTTATCTATCAAACAGATTATTAGATCAACTGCTTAATGATGGCTTAAAAAACATAAACTGCAATATAATCACAGATTCCGACACTCATATAGTATTTCAATATATAAAATATAGATACCAACCAGAAACAACACAAAACAAAAGTGTATTCTGGTTTTCGTGCTGGAAATTTTATGGCGAAGCTTCGACCGAATCGAAAATCTGCTTCATTTTAAACCGAATAATTGAAAAGTAGACCGAAGCGACCGAATCGATGCTTCGGCGCAACCCTTGGATAATGAACATCCAGGGGTCGAAAATTCAGCAAAATTCTGCATTTGACCGTTCCAAATTACATCATGCTACATTAGCCCGGTCATCGCCAACCACCCCAGAAAACGATTACCACCAGCGTCAGATAACGAACTCGCAAAGAAATTTGCATTCATATTCCGAATGCATTCGCCCATTTTGGATGCAAATCCTCCGTAAATATTTCATAACAAATTTCCACGTGTTATTGTCTCGAATAATTTATGCCATTCTGTAGCATGAAATTTGCCGGGGGTTTTTGTTTGTCTAAATTACATCATGTACAGAATTCCCGAATAGACTGGCTGCGGCGTTCCAGAGAGATGCGGCCTCAACATTTTGCATTAATTGTCTTCTGAATATTAATTACGAGATATGAGAACGCGGCGCAGTCAGTGCACGCGATAAGGTGGGTATATTTTCATTAAGAAGTCGCACTTAGTACGATTAAATCCCGTTTTTGTTCCACGTCCAAATTTCACGTTCTGGTTACCAGGGAACGATAACATACCTCTCCGGAGGATGCCACGAGATTTTCATATTCATAATTGATGTTTGTACGGTAATGGAGGTTCGTTAAGTTGTCAGTGCTTGTAACCGAGAACGATTTGATTGTCACAGCCTCATCGTTTTAGCGCCAACATAAATATTGAACTTCTCAACGAACCCCCAGAAGTGGAAATGATGTTTTCATCGTTCGGTTTCGTGAATTTCGAAAAGAACAGAAAAAAATTACGAAAAGCACTGCCGTGAAGGCAGGAGCTTTTGAGCGCTCGTACATGCACCTTGTAGGTAGATACGCATTTTCCAGTTTTAGAAATCAATTGAAGGAATTTTCGACAGATGTCACAAAAATTCTGAAACTCAGGCGAAACTCCAGACTTCATGTCAGTGCTTTAGTGCTTTTCGATAATTCGCTAGAATTTTTTACGGTATCTATGGTCTTGGTGGTGCGATCTGGACAAAATTTGACACATAGTTTGAATACATTATTCCTAAGCTACGTGCAAAATTGCATCCCAATCCAATCAGTAGTTTCGAAATTACCAGGAAAAAAATATTTTGAACAGCCATATTCACGGAACCCCGAGTCTAATTTTGCTCATTGATGAACCCACCCTGAAAATTTCAAGTTCCTAGGCCCTTCCGTTCAAAAGTTATAATTTTCTATGGTTTCTATGGTTCTGGTCATGCGATCTGGACAAAATATTGTTTTAATATATCATTCTCGATTAAAATACAAAATTTCATCTCGATCGAATCCGTAATTATCGAGAAACCAAAATTTCAAACGACCGTATTTACGGAACCCTTAGTATAATTCTGCTCATTGATAAACGTGAACGCGACATTTCAGATCCACATCTATCCTGAAAATTTCAAGTCCCTAGGCCTTTCCGTTCGAAAGTTATGATTTTCTATAGTTTCTATGGTTCTGCTCATGTGATCTGGAGAAATTAAGCTTGAATATATCATTGTCCATTAGTATACAAAATGTCGTCACGATCGAATCTGTAGTTTGGAAATTATCAAGAAAACTAAATTTCAAACGACCATATATACGGAACCCCCAGTATAATTTTGCTCATAGATGAACGTGATCACGACATTCGAGATCCACACCTATCCTGAAAATTTCAAGTCCCTAGGCGTTTCCGTTCAAAAGTTACAATTTTCTATGGTTTCTATGGTTCTGGTCATGTGATCTGGACAAAATTTCACATGTAGCTTGAACACCTCATTCTCCATTTGAGCGCAAAATTTCATCTCGATCGAATCTGTAGTTTTCAAGTGGAACAAAACTTTGAACGGCCATATTTACGGAACCCCTAGTGGAATTTGGCCCATTACCGAACTTAACCGAGGCATTCGGGAACTGAACCCACACTGAAAATTTCAAGTCTCTTGGTTGTTTCGTTCGAGAGTTATCGTGCTTACAGCCGGACGGAAAGACGGACCGACAGACTCGAATTTTCCGACGGATTCGTCATCAATAAGTCGAACATACTCGATTGAGACAATTTTCGGCTCAAAATTCGAAAAATACAGTCATCGTGACGAAATGATATAGCCCTCGTGAGTAGTACGAGCGCTCAAAAATACCGGCCCCCTCCCAGTTGCTGAAAATCCGAGCCGAGAGTTGGCAACACGGGATGGGAGTCCGATAACCTTGAATGCATTCGAAGGTTATTACATTGTTGTCGTACTAAAACGTAAGTTATGTTCATGAATGCGGGTATTCATTTCGTGAATTTTCCTTATAAATGACCGATGTCAAGCAAACATTTGTTGCATATATTCATTGTTCAATATACTGAATATAAAACGTATAATAATATTTATCTAATCCTATTGAATTATATATTCATTATTCAACCACTTTTGAGCAATTAATAGTATCTGTAAACAAACATCGTGTCGTGAGTTATAACAACTCACTACTTTAACTCTCTGGCTCTGTGCTCCTGTACAAGTCGATTGGCCGAAAGGGAACTATCCATTATTGGTATTGAATGATTCCCTCACTTGCCCGTCACAGCAACGGGTTCCCTAACTTGCCCACTATTTCGATTTCAATTGAATGAACTTGAAATTTCGCACTAATTGCTAAGTTCATTAACGAGAATCTTTTTTTGAGGTACCCGAAAATCAAATCTGAAAAATAAAAAGGCAAGAGCAGAAATAATGAACCACTTTTGAGCAATTTAGTATCTGTAAACAAACAACGTGAGTTATAATAACTCACTTCTATAACTCCCTGGCTCTGCGCTTCTGAACAAGCCGATTGGCCGAAACGGAACAGTCCATTATTGGTATTGAGAAGAGTAATGTCACTTGAATAATCTTGACGTTTTCGCAAATTAAGTGATACCTAATTATTATTGTGAATGTTTTGCTGGAAAAGATGAATTCAGATAGTGAGGATGAATTATTATGTGCACCTTCAGAAATAAGACAATCAGCCAATGTTACCATACAGAATTTATTGCCCGAAAAATCCCAAAACAAATAAAAGGTGTATACAACAATTTTCAAGATTGGTGTAGCAGTAAAAATATTAAGTCATCATTTACAGAGAATATTCTTTTGGCATATTTCAGTGAACTTAGCACTAAATATAAAGCATTGCCCCTATGGACTTCATACTCCATGCTAAGAAGCAAAATCAACATAAATAATGCATTGTTATAGGAAACTATTAAGATTTGTGAATAAAGTTCTTTTTCTGAATTTGTATCTTACTATTTATTGTTATGGTCGTAGATAAAGTATAGTATTCAACTTGCGGTAATGGTCAAAATTCACTAGATGAATTACAGCACTCGCCTTCGGCTCGCCTTCATCTGCGTGAGTTATGACCTATATTACCGGTCGTTAAATAATATACTATTATAGAAATTGGGATTAATAGGTCTATATTTTAAAAATGAAGTCAGATAAGTTGCTTCTTCTCGGAATTATAGAAGGTTGTGGTAACGGTGAATAACTCTTCACATGTGACGATTCGAGAACCGATTTATCAAATTCAAGTTGAAGTTAGAGATATGTGTGGAACCTGCAGCGCTCTTCACTTTTCCCATTTTAATTTCAAATTTTAAAATCTGGCAAACCGGCAAGAGAAATCACCAAACTGCAGTGTTTCGAGTCATTTTTAAAAGCGGCAATAACGGCCAGGATGTAGGGATCTACGTGTCGAGTGTGTGGAATTATTAATGATGCTCTCAGACGAGGCCGAATGTCGTCTTTTCCTCAACGAATCCTCTTTATGAATAATGAAGTTCCGTTGCAGTCGCTTTTATGTGACGTGCATTCGCTGGGGAACCAGGTAAAAATGGCAGGTAATGAATTAACGGTTGGAGGGATTTTCCTTGGTATTCTGCAGGAATATGCAGGGTTAATATGAGGAAAAGGCGTGGTAATGAGGATAATTGTTGAGAATTTCGAAATTGCGATTTAGGTTGGTTAGTTGCGATTTACTATCTAGCAGGATCTACCAGGAAATGTCTTGTTCGAACCTTATTTGTTTCTGAAGCAGAAATTTCTACAGAAATCTCTACAAAGTGGTTAAAAATAATTAACAACAACCCACTGTCTAAATCACGGTCAATGAGCATACACTCAAAGAAATTTTCCAGGATATACAACAGGAATTCGGTTACTTCTACAGAAAATTCCCCCCTTGAAGTGACAGCAGGAATATTTGTTGATTTTACGTGACAATTCCGGTCGTTTAATTATTCTAGAAAAAACAAGTTTTACATTGCATTGATGCAACCAAACCAAAAAAATTAAATTAACCAAGTGGTTTTGGGAGTAATTTCGACACTATTTTCCTTGGAATCTTACTGGGAGTTTGCGGTTAGTTCTACCGTAGAGCATTGTTGTGATTTAGAATACTTCCTGTCAGTATTCAAATGCTATTTTGTAATTTTTTTAATGATTTTTTTTTTGTTTTTCTTTTTCATCTTTTCGTTCTCATTGATTGCAATAGGTGTCTGGAAGGGGGAGGGGGGGAATTTTTATTATATTTATTATAGAGTATCTTAATATTATTCTTCCGAATAGGAGAGATATTATTTGAATACCAGTTATGATATACTCCATAATAAATAAGAAGAAATTTTTTCCCCCGATTCCGAACACATTTTAGCGAATTTGATTACGGAAGTAGGATCTACAGATGCTAACACCTTTCTTGTAGCTTTTCAATCGATATTTTATTCCAAACAACTTCAACCATATGGTACAACATCTATTAAAATATTGTTAGCTAAACAAGAATTATTCCGGTAGAATAATCTACATTTCTGTAAGAAATACCAAACATTCCTGTTGAATTTGTAAGTTGTACAAATATAGTTGGGTTATATTCACAAAATTATTATATTTCACTAGATGTTTCTGTTACATTCACGGAAATATTCTTTTTAAAATAAAAAGTACCTGATCACTGCTATACTTGCCGTTTTTCCTGTTCATAGTACTCAAGTACGTAACTTCAACCGGAATCGGCATTGCAGATTGCAGGTACAGATTATTCTCAGAACGGTCTTTTCTTGTTGTAATAACAATAGTTGCGTTCAAAAAACAGGAATTCATTTAACCGAAAATTCCCGGGATTCATTTTTTTCAGTGTATGTAACAGAAAATCGACCATAGCTACAGGTTGTTACTAAATAAGTGCGAATTAGTGTCGAAAATTTAAGGAGGATCTCTTATGTAGACGAAAACTGCCAGGAATTTCCTTGAAAAGTTACACGCTTCCAAAAATAAGAAAGAGTATTTAATTTTTTAACAAAACTTTTCAACGAAACAAAATTTACTCTTTTGAAGATATATGTGTCGTGAGGAACAATTTATTGAAAAAATGTTTTTGAATAAAAAAAAATTACGAAAAGCGCTGCCGTGAAGGCAGGAGCTTTTGAGCGCTCGTACATGCACCTTTTAGGTAGATTCGCATTTTCCAGTTTCATTCCAATCAAATAGATAGTTTCGAAATTATCAGGAACAGAATATTTTGAACGGCCATATTTACGGAACCCCTAGTCTAATTTTGATCATTGATGAACGTGACCGTGAAATTCGCGATCCAAACCCACCCTGAAAATTTCAAGTTCCTAGGCCTTTTGCTTCGGAAGTTATAATTTTCTATGTTTCTGGTCATGCGATCTGGACAAAATGTTGCTTTAATATGTCATTCTCGTTTAAAATACGAAATTTTATCTCGATCGAATTCGTAGTTCCGAAATTATCGAGAAAACAAAATTTCAAACGACCGTATTTACGGAACCCCTAGTATAATTCTGCTCATTGATAAACGTGAACGCCACATTTCAGATCTACACCTATCCTGAAAATTTCAAGTCCCTAGGCCTTTCCGTTCGAAAGTTATGATTTTCTATGGTTTCTATGGTTCTGGTCATGCGATCTAGAGAAATGTAGCTTGAATATATCATTCTCCATAAGTATACAAAATTTCGTCACGATCGAATCTGTAGTTTGGAAATTATCAAGAAAACCAAATTTCAAACGACCATATTTACGGAACCCCTAGTATAATTTTGCTCATAGATGAAAGTGATCACGACAATCGAGATCCACACCTATCCTGAAAATTTTAAGTCCCTAGGCGTTTCCGTTCAAAAGTTAAAATTTTCTATGGTTTCTATGGTTCTGGTGATGCGAGCTGTAAAAATGTTGTATGTAGCTTGAACACCTCATTTTCCATTAGAGTGCAAAATTTCATCTCGATCGAATCTGTACTTTCAAAGTAATCAGGAAAACAAAATTTCGAGCGGCCATATTTACGGAACCCTAAGGCAGATTTTGCCCAATAACGAACTTAACCTCGGCATTCGAGATCCGAACCTACCCTGAAAATTTCAAGTTTCTAGGACATTCCGTTCGAGAGTTATCGTGTATACGGACGGACGGACGGACAGGCTCGAATTTTCCTACGGATTCGTCATCAGTAAGTCGATCATAGTCGATTGAGACCATTTTCGGCTAAAAATTGGAAAAATACGTAGTAAATAAGTAGTACGAGCGCTCAAAAAAGACAATATTGTGCCACTTACTAGATTTTTATCCATGCTCGAGATTTTTTCTATTTTTTCATTGAGAAAATACTGTTTTTAAGGAGACAACACAAAAGTTAAAAAGTTCAGAACAAAAATTTCTAGTGAAAAATGGAATACAATTTTTCTTACTTTTGGAAGCGTGTTACTTTTCAAGGAAAGAGCTAAAAGGTTTTGTCTACTTGAAAGACCTTGTTCATACAACAAAAGTTATGTATTGGAATGTTAAATAGTTTAATGATTATTTAAGTACTCAGTTTTGATATTTTGATAGTTTTTTTTGGGAAATGGAAATTTGTATGTAACGTTCGAAAATACGAATAACCATTTAGATTTATCATTTTGTCATGAGAAATGCATGTATGAATTTGAAAGAAGTTATATTCCATAATACTTAGTTGAGTAATTATTCTTTATCTTATCCTATTGAATCATATATTCATTATTCAACTACTTCTGAGCAATCAATAGTATGTGTAAACAAACACCGTGAGTTATAATAACTAACTTCTATAACTCCCTGTCTCTGTGCTTCTGAACAAGCCGATTGGCCGAAAGAGAACAGTCCATTATTGTTATTGAGGGGAGTTATTTCACTTAAATAAATTTGACGTTTTCTCGAATTAAGTTGATACCTAATCATTATTGTGAATCTTTTGCTGAAAAAAAAAATCAGATAGATGAATTATTATGTACACCTTCAGAAATAAGACAATCAGCCAATGTTAACATACAGAATTTATTGCCCTAAAAATCCCAAAACAAATATTAAGATGAATACAACAATTTTCAAGATTGGTAGTAAGAATATTAAGTCATCGTTTACAGATAATGTTCTGTTGGCATATTTTAGTGAATTTTCCACTAAATATAAAGCATCTCCCCTCTGGACTTTCTACTCCATGCTAAGAAGCATAATCAACGATTTGTAAATTAAGTTCTTCCTCTGTACTTGTATCTTAGTCGTAGTCGTAGATAAAGTAGAGTATTCAACTTGCGATAATGGTCATAACTCACTTAATGAATTACAGCACTCGCTTTCGGCTAGCGTTGCATACTTCATCTGCGTGAGTTATGACCTACATCACGGCTCGTTAAATAATATACTATCAATTTAATTAGATATATTGAATAATCTGAATGGAATGGAACAGAATAGAATACTCTTTATTTCCTAAATCATTGACATACCTAAACTCTCTATATATAGTATTCTAAATCAAGAGAAGAGGAAACAAGTCAGAATCAAAATACAAAATAACCACAACAAGTAAAACCACTTCACAAAAGGACCATTCATTCTATAACTCTTTACAATAATTTTTGAATTCAAGTATTGTTTATCACAGTTGAATTGAAAAATTGTTTTCCTGAAAACTCTTAATGATTGGCAATTATCTGCCATAGATCAATCAGAAAGTTTCAGTCTTGTATAAATCAAAGAAATTCTTCCAATTATCGTGACTGATACTCAAATTGTCCACTTGACGATAAATACGGACGATACCAATATTCAATTTTCCAAGGAAATCCCACTTTCTAGAGTATTCCGCCCTGCCCAATACTTGCATTTACGAATTCCGAATTCGATATTGTCGCGAACAGAATCCCGTGAAACAATTAATGTTGTTGGGTCGAAGAAAATTAAGCTACATGACCACCGGTCGTTATTAAGACTAGAGCTTAAGTGAGATAGACCACAGTGCGCATTTCGTATGTTTCCCTTCCTCCAAAGAAATACAGTTATCTTCGTTTCCCTTGTGTTTTACTTAATTTCATTAATGCCAGACTTCGGGGACTAATGGGAATATTACAGTCCGGCATTAGTCCGCGGTCCCTTTAATTTCCCCTTTCCGTAGGAAAATGAAAGGAAAAATTCCTACGAATTAACGAGAACGCCGTTCCTTTCCCATTCGGATTTTATTCGAGGGCGAATTATCGAGATGCGAGTCAGGGATTACGGTTTTGTAGGGGATTAATAGAGGCCATTATCGAGAAATCGAAAAAATCGAGTTTTGTATTTTTACGCAATGTTGATCGAACAAATGCGGGGTGCGGGGGTAAAATTCTGTTGTTCTTGAATTATTCATAGATTTTTATGAACTTTGGCACCAATGAAATGTAAAACCCTAGACGTGAAAGTAAGTTGGAAATTTTATCAAAATGGAATGACATTATTTGTCATACGGACTATGCACACTGAAGGACGTTTTAGTACACAGAAACAAGAGATCACGTCAGTGCTTTCCAGATTTTTTTAATTCGATATCGTAAATCCGGGACGTTAAACAATCAAACGACCCATCAAGCAACCCTGACAAAAAACGTTTTGTTTCCACGAATGAAACGTATTAATTTTATGTATCGAGTTGCTCTTTCTGCGGCCACGGGGTTTTAGCGAGTGGTGCTCGTCATGATTACCAATCCGCCAATCACTGCGGGCCCGGGAAATCAATATCCGGGAAGATTGGATATTGGACAGGAAGTGATTGATTTAGTCAAATTATGCAATATTCTGAATGTCGAAATGTGTACGGCTGACCGCTGAATCGGCTCGACAGAATGAGGCAGTTTGAAATTTTTTCATTAAAATTTTTGCTGGTATCAATATCGAATATTATCCCGCTTTGTGGTTGATTGATTGGTCATTGAATTATGGAGCTTCAGATGTCCGGGATATCTCGAACACATCAAAGTTATACGTTTCATTTTGACAAACCACATTTTTTTCTGAATGTTTGGCGCTTGTTTGTATTAATCAAAGAGTTATCATTTTGCCCAATTGTGTGTATTTTTCGTATTCATCAAGGATTCGGCCAGATACCGAATTTCTCAATGAATCAGCCGAAACTTCGGCCGAAGCGTCCACCGAATATTCTTATTAGAAAGACGGTATATGAAAAAAGCAACCACCATTGTTACTGAATATATAATTTATCCAACAACCAAATGACAAGATCGACAACTTAATATTGGCCCAAAACGTTGCATAAAAAATGTAAGATAAACACTTCACAAAAACAAATTTGTTCTCTTAATAAACATTGCACAAAAAAAATTACGAAAAGCACTGCCGTGAAGGCAGGAGCTTTTGAGCGCTCGTACATCCACCTTATAGGTAGATTCGCATTTTCCAGTTTTAGAAATCAATTGAAGGAATTTTCGACAGCTGTCAAAAAAATTCTGAAACTTGGGCGAAACTCCAGACTTAATGTCAGTGCGTCAGCTGACCAATTTTTTCGATAATTTGCTAGAATTTTCTACGGTATCTATGGTCTTGGTAATGCGATCTGGACAAAATTTCGCACGTAGTTTGAATATATTATTCCTCAGCTAGGTGCATTTCATTCCGATCCACTCAGTAGTTCCGAAACTATCAGGAAAAAAATTTGAAGAGCCATATTTACGGAACCCCTAATCTAATTTTGCTCATTGATGAACGTGACCGCGAAATTCGCGATCCAAACCTACCCTGGAAATTTCAAGTTCCTAGGCCTTTTCCTTCGGAAGTTATAATTTTCTATGGTTTCTATGGTTCTGGTCATGCGATCTGGACAAAATGTTGCTTTAATATATCATTCTCAATTAAAATACAAGATTTTATCTCGATCGCATCCGTAGTTTCTAAATTATAGAGAAAACAAAATTTCAAACGACCGTATTTACGGAACCCCTTGTATAATTCTGCACATAGATAAACGTGAACGCGAACTTTCAGATCCACGCCTATCCTGAAAATTTCAAGTCCCTAGGCCTCTCCGTTCGAAAGTTATTATTTTCTATGGTTTCTATGGTTTCTATGGTTTCTATGGTTCTGGTCATGTGATCTGGAGAAATGTAGCTTGGATATATCATTATCCAGTAGTATACAAAATTTCGTCACGATCGAATCTGTAGTTTTGAAATTATCAAGAAAACTAAATTTCAAACGATCATATTTACGGAACCCCTAGTATAATGTTGCTCATAGATGAACGTGATCACGACATTTGAGATCCACACCTATCCTGAAAATTTCAAGTCCCTAGGTGTTTCCGTTCAAAAGTTACATATTTCCATGGTTTCTATGGTACTGGTAATGCGATCTGGACAAAATTTCACATGTAGCTTGAGCCCCTCCATTCAAGTGCAAAATTTCATCTCGATCAAATCTGTAGTTTTCAAGTAATCAGGGGAACAAAACTTTGAACGGGCCATATTTACGGAACCCCTGGTGGAATTTGGCCCATTAACGAACTCAACCGAGGTATTTGAGAACTGAACCCACACTGAAAATTTCAAGTCTCTAGGTTGTTCCGTTCGAGAGTTATCGTGCTTACGAACGGCCAGACGGACGGACAGACTCAAATTTTCCGAAGGATTTGTCATCAATGAGTCGAACATAGAGACCATTTTCGTCTCAAAATTCGAAAAATACAGACATCGTGACGAAATGATATAGCCCTCGTGTAAGTAGTACGAGCGCTCAAAAACATAAACCGCAATACCAAAACAGATACCTACACCCAAATAGTATTTGAATATATAAAATATAAAAACCAACCAGAAACAGCACAAAAAAAAATAATAGGTATTCTGATTTTTAGTACTGGAAATTCTATGGTGAAGCTTCGGTTCAAACCGAATAATTGAAAAGTAGCCCCCTTGAAACTCATCATCATAGGTCCTGATGTTTGAAAAGGACAGGAATTTACTTCCCTTCGCCTTCAATATTATTTTTCCTTTTTTCTTCTATTGGTTACTTGGAGAGGTCCTCCTATCTTCTGCATAGTTCTTTGCTATCCGTCATTGGCTTCTTTGCAAGAGGTATTTCCTCTTGTCTGTGATTCTGACTGGAATCATCACCATCCTTCTTATTTCTTTGTTTTAGTGTTATTTCATTGTTCCGATTGTCTTCTTGGTTTATTTGTCAATTATTTCCTCGTTTGTTAGTATTTTCCATTCTTCTCTTATTTGTTTATTGCTGACGTACCATGGAACACCTACAGATATCCTTATTATTTTATTTAACGTACTTTGAAGATCTTCTTTTTTGCTACTTTTGACATTGAACCAGACTACTCCTGCGTACGTTATGCTTGGTTTTAGAACTTTCTTAATTATCTTCATCTTGTTTTCCAGTGAAAGTTTGCTGTTTGCATTTAGAAGCGGGTATAAATACCCATATAGTTGCCTAGTCTTCTTTTTGATTTCTTCCATTTGTTTGTTGAATTTCAGCCTTTCCTCTAGGGTTACTCCCAGATATTTTGCTTCATCTTCCCAGTCCATCTTCTGGTTTTCTATCATGACGTTTCCTGCTTTTTCCTTCTTCAAATTTGTGCCGCCGAAGTATATGGCAACTGTTTTCTTCGCATTTATCTTGAACCTTGATTTTTTGAAATAGCTCATCAGTCTCTCTACGTCTATCTGGAGTTGCTTCGTTATGGATTTCCTCATCCTGCTGGAGTAGTATACAGAAGTGTGATCTGCAAATTGGGCAATCTTACATCTTCCCATTTTTGGTATGTTTACATAAATATATATGTTGAACAGCAACGGTCCTAGGACCGATCCTTGTGGTACGTCGGCTCCAATTTTCCTGGTTGTTGACCTCGTACCATCTATGTTGATTTTGAATTTCCTTTTCTTCAAGTATGCTTGTATCAATCTAGTCAGTTCGCCTGGAAACTTCCACATCTTCATCTTGTATATCAGTCCTTGGTGCCACATCTTATCAAATGCCTTTTCAATATCCAGGAAAACGGCTCCGGTGTCTGTAGATAGGTTCATCTTTTCTTTTATATCTTCTGTTAATCTGACCAGTTGGTGTACCGTCGAATGTTCTGTGCGGAAACCGAACTGGTGGTCTGGAATTATTTTCATGATTTTCACGAAATCTGTAATTCTTCTGTATATCACCTTCTCTATCACTTTGCTCAGTGCAGGAAGTAGGCTTATAGGTCTATGTTGGTTGGGTCGTTTTGTCCTTTTTTCCTTTTTTCCATATCAGTATTGTGTCAGATGTCTTCCATTCTTCAGGGTAATTTCCTGTTCGTAGCATAGCCCTGGCTATTTCTTCTTGCGCTTTATCTGGCCGGTTTTTGAGAGCCTGATTCTTGATTCCGATTCCGGGGGCTTTTCTGTTTTTCAGTTGTCCAATAATTTCTTTGATTTTGTCTCTGGTTTGATCATTAATCTCTTCTCCTGTTTCATACAGGTCGGTGGCTGGAATATTCCCAATTTCTTCTACTGACTTGTTGAAATTTTCGTCGTTGTTCTTCGGATTCGGCTTGAATTGAGGCACTAGCGAGTCGGCGAACATTTCAGCTTTTTCTTCGTTGCTGCTTGACTTTCTTTTGTCAGTATTGGAATTTTTGTTTTCGTTTTCTTCCCGGTTAATGCTGATGCCATCTGCCATAAGGATCGATCTTCTGTATTTTGATTCTCTAGCTTTTAGTCCCAATCTTCCGAAAATAATTCACGGGCTCTGGATTTCACCTCGTTGGTTAGTTTATTTAGTTTATTTTTGTCATTTGGGTGTAGTGTCCGTCTATACTGTTTCTTGGCCTTCCTTTTTTTCCTCTAGTAAAATTTGCACGTCTACAAGTAAAGGACTTTTCTTCGGTATTTGTTTCACTCGACTGTGTTTGGGCTTCGATGATTCTTCTCTCTAGATCTTCGATTGCTTTATCTATTTCTTCTTTATTGTTAATCTTCACACTTCTGGATTTGAAGACTTCATCGAATTTCTTCCAGTTTATTGTTTTCCTATTGGTACGTGATCTGTCAGTTTCTATTTCCAAAGTCAGGATCACAGGGCAATGATCCGATGATAGATCCATCTTGGTTTCGATTTCGTAATTCTCTCTTACGTTCTTCATTATTGCTATATCCAGGACATTCGTCGATCCTGTTGCGACATGGATGTGTGTGAGGTCATCTGGGCCGACAACTAGTGGATAATGTTTGTCGGTGATTCGTTTAAGTTTGTTCCCTTGATTATTTACTCTTCAGCTGTTCCAGTCTGGGTGTTTTGCATTCAAGTCTCTTGCTACTATGTTTGGTCTTTTGTTCTGGAAGAAGGCTGTGATATCCTTTTATTCTAGGTTGTTTTGAGGGGGCGTGCAGACAGAATAAACCCTTGAAACTGTGGGATTGTGAGTACATAGACCAATTCGTAGAAAACGGCAGAGTATTATGCGTAGACTAACGCTACCTACCAGCACAAATTTGTCTACAACGATCCTGGAATTCTCGAATAATCCTATTGAAAAATGCGGTGAACATTTCCGAAAACTGCATAATCCATTCCCGTTAAAAATTCGACACGTACCTTCCGAACAGGCGTAACCGAATGTTCCCGATGATACAATGAAATATTCCCCGTATGCACACGCCGAACTTCAATTAAAAATGGATTTGAAGTTTGTTCGACACAAACTCGATTGATTAATACGGCGTTACCAGGAGGGCCTTCCATCGTGCTCATTAGTAACCAGTAATCGGCTTGTTTCCGATCAATAGTTGGAAACGATTCATCCGGATCTTCCTCCCGGCGCGCTGTTTTAGTTTTACGCCGTACACAATGGCCACGGCCGCGAACCGGTGGGATGTTCTTCCATGTTTAAGCCTGCTCAGGTCTGGCACGAGGTGAGTCCTCTGAAAGTAATATGCAACGTGCCGAGGTTACGCTCCTGTGTTAGATTGACGTTAACCTTGTTTCGAGCGCCGTGCTCCTAGGTGTTGAAGATTTCCCATTTCAACCTCTCTCAGTTAAATGGAAGGGAACCTCAAACCGGTCCTGTCTTGGCTTGTTCGCTGCTCAGTGAGCATGATGTTATGATCAAATATCAGGAATGAGCATGTTGCCCCTCAATAGCCATAACATTAATTACAACTAATAAATCAGGGCAAATTGGGTATTCCAGATCGACCTTTGACCGATCAAATTATACAGAGAGATGAGGGTTGAATGCCTCAGCAATATATTGCACAGCAATTCTTAATGTTGATTTCTAATGTCATAAAATTGATGCAATATATAGGTAATTATAATTTCCAAATGGAAAGCCTTGTTTTGAAAAACAATTTATTCACAACGGACGATTATCCGACCTATCTATTATACAGTATAGAAGGAAACTACTTTTAATTATCGACGAATGATCGTCTTCAGAGGTATTTATAACATTATCTTATCTGAAATACAATATCAAACAATGAACACCTGCACTTGTGCGTCATTGCGAAATGGATAACTCATCAAAATAATACATAGTGATTAAATGGATAATAGATAAACGCTTCGTCTGAGATATACAAGGTTGACATTTTGTAATTATATGTTTTTATCTACTCCTATTGAAATATATATTCATTATTCAACTACTTTTGAGCAATTATTAGTATCTGTAAACAAACACCTTGAGTTATAATAACTAACTAATATAACTCCCTGTCTCTGTGCTTCTGAACAATAAGATTGGCCGAAAGAGAAAAGTCCTTTATTGGTATTTGGGGAAGTAATGTCACTTGAGAAATTTTGACGTTTTCTCAAATCAAGTTGATGCCCAACTATTATTGTGAATATAAAGATGAATTATTACGCATCCCTTCAGAAATAAGACAATCAGCCAATGTTACCATACAGAATTTATTGCCTGAAAAAACCCAAAAAAATATAAAGGTGTATACAACAATTTTCAAGATTGGTGTAGTAGTAAGAATATTAAGTCATCGTTTACAGAGAATGTTCTTTTGGCATATTTTAGTGAACTTAGCACTAAATTTGAAGAATCGCCCCTATGGACTTTCTACTCCATTCTAAGAAGCACAATCAATATAAATAATGCATTCTAATAGGTAACTATTAAGATTGGTATATAAATTCTTTCTCTGTACTTGTATCGTAGTATTTATTGTTATAGTTGTAGATCAAGTATAGTATTCAACTTGCGGTAATGGTCATAACTCACTTGATGAATAACAGCACTCGCCTTCGGCTCGCGCTGCAAACATCATCTGCGTGAATTATGACCTACATTACCGCTTGTTTAATTATATATCATCCCACTGATCAAATCCAACACGGACCTGCTTGTATAGTGCAACGATTAATTTCAGTTGGGAGTCCAAAAATAATTGAAACGGACTAATTATTATTGGGTTTCCTCAAACGCTACCCAACAACAACTACCCTCCAGAGGTCAACCCTTCTTCCGGACGAGATCAGCGTGCAAAATCCCGAAGAAGATGGGAAATGGAAAAGTAAGGGCAATTAGCGTCCTTGTTCCTCGCAAGCCTCCTAACTGGATTGGTAATTTGTCTAGCATAGCTCACGGACAGATGTAAAAACTGTCGATTTCGTTGAGGGATCCTCGAGTTTAATCTCGTCCCGACTCTCTGGGACATGCCTAGTAAAAACCTCGTTTGGGGCTCATCAAAGATGAATTGTTTCTGGCGTGTACGTTTTCATTGGAACGCCTGCTTGCAGGATAATTGGCAGAGGATTGAAGACGGTTCTCTACGGGTTGTGACGAGACGTATGGACCAGTTTCGGTTGAAGACAGGACAGATCTGAATAAAACAATTCGGGTGTCTGGGTGGTTTTTTGTTTATCTGGTATTTTTGGAAAAAATGTGATCCCTACATTCCCGAGATTCCGTTTGTCTGTACAAATTTCGCAACCACATTTTCATTCATGGCCCTTTCGTGAAGAGATAGATTTTCTTCCAGAAATCTCTCGAAATTATCAAGAACCCCCAATAACACCTAATTCAATCAATCTTTCCCTAAACTCGTTCGATTTCTCGGGCAATCCATCCAAGTTCCATTTCCAGAAAATTACGGCAAAAAACGTCAGACGAACTCTGAGACTTTTCTCAGTCGCAGAAATTATGCCAAGAGTTCTTCCTAATTTCCCGAATTAACGCGGAATTTTCGGGAAAAAAGGTTACATTTTTCTCTGATATGCTCATGTATGATGAATTCCCTGAGAAATTCGAGCGATTTTTTTATAATTTTTTTTTGAGCGCTCTTACTACTTCCACGAGGGCTCATTTCATCACGATGTCTGTATTTTTCGAATTTTGAGCCGAAAATGTTCTCAATCAATAGAGTTCGACTCACTGATGACGAATCCTTCGGAAAATTCGAGTCTGCCCGTCCGTCCGGCCGTAAGCACGATATATCTCGAACGGAACAACCTAGAGACTTGAATTTTTCAGTGTGGGTTCATTTTCCGAATGTCTCGGTTGAGTTCGTTAATGGGCCGAATTCCACCAGGGGTTCCGTAAATATGGCCGTTCCAAGTTTTGTTCTCCTGATTACTTGGAAACTACAGATTCGATCGAAATGAAATTTTGCACTCAAATGGAGAATGAGGTGTTCAAGCTACATGTGAAATTTTTTCCAGATCGCATGACCAGAACCATAGAAACCATAGAAAATTGTAACTTTTGAACGGAAACGCCTAGGGACTTGAAATTTTCAGGATAGGTGTGGATCGCGAATGTCGCGGTCACGTTCATCAATGAGCAAAATTAGAGGGGTTCCGTAAATACGATCGTTCGAAATCTTGTTTTCCTGATAATTTCGAAACTACTAATTGGATTGGAATGAAATTTGGCTCCTAGCTGAAGAATAAGAATATTGAAAAAACGTGCGAAATTTGTCCACATCGCATCACCAAGACCATAGATACCGTAGAAAATTCCAGCGAATTATCGAAAAAAAATTGGTCAGCTGAAGCACTGAGATGAAGTCTGGAGTTTCGCCTAAGTTTGAGAATTTTTTTGACAGCTGTCGAAAATTTCTAAAACTGAAAAATGCGAATCTACCTACAAAGTGGTACGAGCGCTCAAAAGCTCCTGACTTCACGGCAGTGCTTTTCTCAATTTTTTTGATGTAGATTTCATCCGAATTGGTCAATTCTGAGTATTTAAAATTTTGAATTAAATGTCAATTTTTCTGATATTTTCGCATTCAGATTATTCAACATATCTTATTAATTCCCAAGAATAATTACTCAAATCTTATAGACTATGATTTCTTTCAAATCTGTGACTGCATTTTTCATAGGAAAAGGCTTGATCTAAATGGTTATTCATATAACTGTCGAATGTTACAAATTTCCATTTCAGAATATTTGAACTATTTTCTTGGTCATGATATGAAAATTAAGTTATCTATAAATCATCATTAGACTATTAGACATCCAAATACTAATTTTTGTTCAACTATCTATAAAACATTTAGAAAAGAAAACATAATGTTAGTTTGTTTGTTTTTATCGATTGGAATTATTCTTTTGAAACATTAATAATGCCTAAATTCTGTATATGGTTAAATTTTGTTACCCAATTTGATGCAATATTAGACCAGGCAATAGGTATTTTTTCGTGACTAAAATCGTAGATTCCGGAAAATAGTGTCCAAAATAATTCAAATCGCAATAAGGCAAAAACTATTTATCCGACAATGTCCGTTATGAAGTTATGAATTCTAGAAATAACGCTGATTTTCACGGTTTGTCCGTCTTTTCTACAGTATCAATGACCATATTGAGTTGCACTAGCACTCATTTTCTTATCTTATCATTTTCTACAATTCTGTTGTTGAAAGTGTCAGCATAGCTTCATTGGTTCAGATTTAACGAGCAGAAAACTAAAAAATCCCGTTTTTGTGGTGTTTTTTCGAAATCACAAGAAAATTAATAATATTTGCGAGTCGAAAAACATTTCACTTAACATCCACGGACATCACACTCGCGGTTTTCCTCTACGATTTTTGTCACAGAATGACCCTTTATCTGCTCTATTGCCTGATCTATTCCTCTATTTCACCTTTTTTTTTTTCAGGTGATTGTTAAAGTGGAAACGCATACGTGTCGATACCTCGTTATCTGTTTGCGGTCAGTTCGAATGAAAATACAGTGGATGTTAACAGGTAACGAATGAATGTATAATCTATCCTATCAGGGGTTTTTTATTTCACGTGATGTGAAAATTTGGCGCAGTGTATACAAACGCGGTTATTGACTTTCAGTTCTGATTGAAACAACCATTTTACAGTGGGATGTACAGCGTATCAACTCGAAATTTGGTCAACATGAATTTTCTAATTTTCTCATGTATGATCCAGAATATACGAGGGATATTTATACATATAATATAGGGTCTTTTAAATTGAGACTTCCAACGTGAATAATTTTTTTATTTATTTGAATTGAAACTGAAATAGTTATTTAATCAACTAGTTTATTAATGACAGCGATTAATGGTCGAAATATTTTAACGCGTGAGCGGAGCGAGCGCGTTAATGTTTGAAACCATTAATCGCTGAATTAATGAACGAGTTAATTACAAGATTTTTTCATCGACCTCATCAGGAATTGAATATAAATACTGGATCGAAACCAATTTTTATTTTGCATGATATACAAATTTGACGTAATACAAATTTTTATGTTCATTTCGATATATTAATATTTATGCTTCCTATAGAACAATTCGAAAAATTTATAGAGGGAATATTGGACATTTTGTGAAATTCTGAATAGTTTACATTTATTTCATTTCCCATAATGTCCGATAAGGAACGTGTGGATAAAGTGGAGGTTGAAGCATTATTTACTTTGGAACTATTATGACATAAAAAAATTTCTGCAGTTTCTATTTTATTCTGAATGGTGTTTTCAATATACCCTTCTGCAACAAAAGTTTATTTCCAACCACCAAGTCTTTTGATGGCTGAAAAATCTGCACCACTGTCAGAAAGAATAGACGCAGAAGAACGCCGAAAACAGTGACCTGTATACAAATGTGGTTGCTCTAATTTAAGAAAGTTTGCAATCATTGACAGTAATTTGGAAAATGTATTAATTCCAACTGGTTGTGTTGAGCATTTATATTTCATATAAGAAACGAAAAATCTTTTGTGTGGAGTGTGAGCTGGCCTCAAGGATATATATCTCTTTATTATGTTTAAAAGTGTATTATCCACCACAGTGAATGTCCTGTTCGAATGTGTTTTCGATTAATTCACTGTCACCAAAAATTTCGATCCCATATCTTGTACATCCTTTCTCTGCAACCTTAACAATTCATCTTTTCTCAATGCACCCGCTACTCCGAATATCAAAGCGACCTACAAATCAAACAATGATAGTTATTTCACTATAACGAGATAATGAGAATAAGTTGGAATAACGATTCAATTGAGTTTTATTTTTACCTTCGACATCAAGAAAACACTATCAGGAGCATTCGCTATGAACTCTCTCACATGTTCTTTTTCGAGAACTTTTGATTTTTTTGGGATATATCCCTCTCTTTTGCGTTTAATAAACATCACCAGTTTGTGGTATCTGCTTATATCAGTATTGTCTTTCACATTTAGTGTTGATTTCAGTATCGAATATTTTGGCCATAAACTTGCTAGATGCCCCTTTTCTGCAATACCCGTGAAGTATGCCAACAAAACCGTTTCCGTAAAGTTCCGAACCTTCTTGTCCTTGCACCAATATCTGAATTCAGCATAGGTTTTCTCATATAAATGGCGGCTCTTTTCAGGAAGCAGACTCAAAGTTGCTGCTTCAGCAGTTTTTGTCACATCTGGCGGTGTCAAAGGGATATTTTCTTCGTTATTCATTATGTAGTAGCGTAACGGATAAAATCAGATTCTGATCGAAAGCGAATAAATAAATTTGACAGCTCGATCGTGCTCCGACATAGATGCATTAATACAAGAAATCATGCATTAATAGGGGTCATTAATGGATGATTTCGAGTGCGTTAAAATGAGCTTTTATTCTATGGTCGACGGAAAAAGTTTTTTTTAGGTGATTTTTGAAACACAGTTATACTAATACAGTACCTGATTCTTTTATCAAAATTTTCAATTACATTCTAGCATAGTTTCGGTTCTATCTCGCCAATAAATCGAATAATTTCTGCTTTCAATGCTTCAACGTTTCGAGGATTATCCTTGTAGACTAACTCAATGTGAAAGTCCCTTTATTATATAGTTTGAGACGATCCTGCATGAGACCTACGCAATCAACATCAACCTACGTCAACTGACTTAAATTCATCTTATTCGAATCACTTTTTCCTCCGTCATATTTATCTTTGGTGACATGAGGACATGATATAATGGCCGTCCTACGTCAAGACTGAATTTTTACCCGTCCGAGGTGGTCTAAGCTAGACTATACGGACGTAACTCATTCGTCGGATGGGGAGAATTCATAAATCTCTCGGACTAGACAAGACAGCGTAAATATGACAGGGTAACTGTTTCCCCACGGGAATTCATTACTCCAGATTTCCATGTTGCGTCCTACAAAAAACCCCCCGACGTGATTCCATCCGGAGGAGGGCCTGGGAGAATTATCATACAGAGATTTTTTTGTCGGGAAATATAGACTGGAGTTGTCCGGGATTTGGATGAAAAAATTTACGACGCATTAAGGGGTGCTTTTCTTCGTTTCTGCACGAGGATGGTTTCCGCCTTTACTGCTGAATGTGGTTTTCTCATTTCTGCATGTGGATATGATATGAGGAATTTTCTTTTGAAATTCAGTCCAAAATGTAACCAACATAAAATCCACAAACAGATTCTTACATATTAATACGATTAAAAAATAATTGACATTCATCATATATTTTGAATGGGCTAACACAAAATTATGTCATTATTTTACATATAGACCAGGCATCGTCTTTTTGGTGTTTTTTCGAAATTAAAAGAAAAGTAATCATATTTGCGAGTTGAAAACATATCACTAAACATCCACAGACCTCTCCCGAAAAATTTCTATTGCCTGGTCTATTCGATAAACGTTTCGTTTTTTTTAGAATATTTTCAACTTGTTGACCAAGCCAGGATTTAAGTTATCGTTAGAAGACCAGATTCGAACTTGGAACACCTTCAAGCTTGAGGTTAATTTCTGAATTTTTCTCCTGAGAATCATAAAATCCAATCGACGTCCCCTCCAACGAGTCTGTGATAAACTCCAATCTTCATTAATGTTAATTTTAAATCGTTTCGGCGCATCTTCCTCCACCGAACATAATTGAATTATACAACCAGAATTTCCTACGACGAACTTCATCCTCTTTCGACTAATGAGAAAGTTCAAGTGAAGAAAAAAATCAACTATCGCAAAAACCTGCAAAATTGAAGCGGCAGTTATCAAGGCGCCGTCAGTGCTGTTCATTACGGAGCAATTTCTTAGGGGCTGTTTAATGAGATCGGTAATTTAAATCTCGCCTTCTTTTGAGGGATGGATGAATGTCTGTCATCTGAATTCCTATCGTGGAAGATTTTCATATTAATTATGTAACTATGTGGCGATGAGACAAACTCAGGAGTATTAAATTACCAAAACTGTGGTTTATGCTTACAAAATTGTGAGGATAAAAGCGATTCGAAGAATTTTCCATTAAATTTACGATTTTACATAATTTTATATTATTCAACGAGCGGTAATGTAGGTCATAACTCACGCAGATGAAGTTTGCAGCGCGAGCTGAAGGCGAGTGCTGAAATTCATCAAGTGAGTTATGACCATTACCGCAAGTTGAATACTATACTTTATCTAAGACTATAACAACAAATACTAAGATAGAAGTACAGAGAAAGAACTTTATTAACAAATCTAAATAGTTAATTATAACAATGCATTATTTATGTTGAGTGTGCTTAGCATGGAGTAAAAAGTCCATAGAGGCGATGCTTTATATTAAGTGCCAAGTTCACTAAAATATGCCAAAAGAACATTATATGTAAACGATGACTTAATTTTCTTACTGCTACACCAATCTTGAAAATTGTTGTATACACCTTTATATTTGTTTTGGGATTTTTCGGGCAATAAATTCTGAATTTTAACATTGGTTGATTGTCTCATTTCTGAAGGTGTACATAATTATTCATCTTCACTATCTGAATCCATCTTTTTCAGCAAAACATTCACAAGAGTAATTAGGTATCAACTTAATTTGAGAAACGTCGAAATTATTCAAGTGACATTACTCCCCTCAATACTAATAATGGACGGTTCCCTTTCGGCAAATCGGCTTGTTCAGAAGCACAGAGCCAGGGAGTTATAGTAGTGAGTTATTACAACTCACGTTGTTCATTTACAGATACTATTAATGGCTCAAAAGTAGATGAATAATGAATATATAATTCAATAGGATTAGATGAAGAATAATTACTCAACTTATAAATGCATTTCTTATGGGACAAGGATAAATCTAGATGGTTATGCGTATAACTGTCGCACGTCACATGCAAATTTCTATTTCCCATTATGACCTATGTTTTTGGTCATAATGTCAAAATAAATTTATCTATAAATCATCATTAAACTATTCAACATTCCAATACATAATTTTTGTTATATGAACAAGGTCTTTCATGTAGACAAAACCTTTCAGCCCTTTCCTTGAAAAGTAACACGCTTCCAAAAATAAGAAAAATATTATGCATTTTTTTACCAGAAATTTCTGTTCTGAACTTTTTCAATTTTTGTGTTGTCTCCGTAAAAACAACCTCGAGCATGGAACAACATACATATTTGGTTTTCGAGGTATTTATTTCTACCTCTCGTTGCTCCTCTGACACAAAATTCAATTTAATTTTTCTCGATCAATGTTGATAGTAGGTCATAACTCACGCAGATGAGTCTGCAGCGCGAGCCGAAGGCGAGTGCTGTAATTCATCAAATGAGTTATGACCATTACCGCGAGTTGAATACTATACTTTATCTACGGCTATAACAATAAATACTAAGATACAAGTACAGGGAAAGAACTTTATTAACAAATCTCAATAGTTACCTATAACAATGTATTATGTTTGTTGATTGTGCTTCTTAGCATGGAGTAGAAAGTCCATAGGGCCGATGCTTTATATTTAGTGCTAAGTTCACTGAAATATGCCAGAAAAACATTCTATGTAAACGATGACTTAATATTTTTACTGCTACACCAATCTTGAAAATGGTTGTATACACCTTTATATTTGTTTTGGGATTTTTCGGGCAATACATTCTGTATGGTAACATTGGCTGATTGTCTCATTTCTGAAGGTGTACATAATAACTCATCTTTTTCTTTCTTAACGAAAACATTCGCAATAATATTTGGGTATCAACTTTATTTGAGAAAACGTCGAAATTTTTCAAGTGACCTCCCCTCAATACCAATAATGGACTGTTCCCTTTCGGAGCAATCGGCTTGTTCGGAAGCACAGAGCCAGGGAGTTATAGTAGTGAGTTATTATAACTCACGGTGTTTGTCTACAGATAGTATTGATTGCTTCGAAGTAGTTGAATATTGAATATATAATTCAATTGGAGAAGATAAAAAGTTTTTCCAGTTAACTGTAATTCATGACTCGAGAATAAAATACAATTATTAATTCCAACCCTTGAGTAACTCACCTCTGACACTGAAGTATCGGCTATTAGTATTTACCTGGAAATAAAAAAAACACAAATATTAACCATTAAATTCCAATATTCGAACACAAGAAGTATGTTTATAGGTATTTTTGTATATTTATATTTTCGAACTTTACTCTCGTGTCTTGACTTATGCCCAATCCTGTATAAATATGTTTTTATTACGTGCGTCAATATCTGTTTGTGCTGGCTGTTTCCACTGAAGAACGAATAACATAAAAATAAATCATACGAAATTTTGTGAAAGTAAGACATATTATGATTCTCATCTGACCCATAAAACTTTCCCGATCAGACTCTGGAATTGCTCGAAAAAAAATCGTTTCAGTTCAAAGGTTTATTTTTGAGATACTGTATCACACTTTGTGATAAAACTGCAGCATTTAATGCGAATATACTATTTGTATATCAATATTTTTATCTCGACACAGTCTGGACTACAGGAATCAGTTTTAGGTCATTGATTCTTTCTCGAATTATCTGCATACTAGCTAGAATCCTTGAAATGAAAAACGGATTGAGTTTGGTTTCTCTGTACAAATTTGTATAATAATGGAAGCGGAAGAATGAATGTGAGAGAAAAAATGAAACGTAACAGCCACCACGTGCTAAATGAAATTTTCGTGATTACATACTATAACTCCGCTTTAATCACTTTTTTCTCGGATATAATTGGTCCGTTTTCACCATGCCGGAAGGAATTGCCGACAGAAACGGATTATGAAGAATGATGTGTAAATTAATTAGCTGAAACGTCGTATATCGCCCCGAACAGCGGCCCTGTTACTGCGCGCAGAAACCGACAGAAAAAAATGTCGAAACCAACGAGCCAGAATCAACTGGCCCTCGCGATATCCATTACCTCCGGGTTTCCTGCAATCCCAATATTTCTTCTCGGCCCTTTATTTTTCAAACGCCCCGGAATAATTCATCAGCGGCTGCCACGTAGCCGCTAACCGCCGTAACCGCGCTCCATCGTTACTTCTGACCGAAACAAAATGCGATGAAAATGTCCGTTTGGAACGCAACTGTTCGTATGATTTAAACGAAGAACAATACTCCCAACGATAACATTCAAACTAGTCACTCACTTGCCTGTCACGACGCACAACTAGCTTGCTCACTATTATGACTGCAATTTAATGAAGTTGACATTTCGCACGACCAAAAGCATTCTCTTTCAACTTCAACAAAATTAGGAAATTCACAAACTAACCGATAAAATTGATCCAAATTATTCGAAATGGTCACCTTTTTCACCACATCAGTTTGCTCACGGAACAATGCCACACGAATTTTCATTGCGTTGTCTTAGTTGTTTCGCATTCACCTCACCGTCACCTATACATTGATGTTTTCAAATGACCCCGAAGGAAGAAATCGCAGGGGTTGAGATCGGAAAACTCAGGCATCATAGATGATTTCCCGTATACTGACCTCAGACAGCTGGTAATATTCACAAATTTAGATATCAATACGTACAGCGTCCAGGGTAGACATTTCTCGGATTCTCGGGTAACTTTGATTTCGAAATAATCTGCCCTGGTGAATATTTTGGTGAATTTTTACTTTAACGCTCACTTTTCCAATTTTCATATTGTAAATGAGCATCTGAAATGATTCTTGGTGGTGCTGGGTGGGTAAGAATCCGAGAAAAAGTTAGGAAAATCGTGAAAATATCAAAAATATGAAGATGGATGGATGATATAGCTCTCAAAAACAATTGAAAAAAATTTTTTTTTGGGAAATTTGAAAAAAAAACTGGAAATCTGCATGAAAAATAATTTGCCATCATCGAAAACTATAGAGAATCCTTCAAGAAGGTTTTTTTTTCAAGTTGAAAAAATTTCAAATTGCAACTAGCCTAACCTAACTTCACACCTGTTTATCAGTATGGGAGCAGAAATGAAAAATGAAAAAAATCGAAAAAATGATCACAGTTTATTGAGATGGGCGAACCTGAAGCCGAGAATGAATTCAATTCACACGTACACTGTTGCCTTTGTCGTTACATGTTCCTATTGTAATGGTGTAATAATGATCAACAACCAGATGCTTCGAAATCACTATTTTCCTAACGTTTTTGAGCGCTCGTAATACTTACACGAGGGCTATATCATTTCGTCACGATGTCTGTATTTTTCGAATTTTAAGCCGAAAATGGTCTCAATCGACTATGTTCGACTCACTGATGACGAATCCGTCGAAAAATTCGAGTCTGTCCGTCCGTAAGCACGATAACTCTCGAACGGAACAACCTAGAGACTTGAAATTTTCAGTGTAGGTTCAGATCCCAAGTGCCTCGGTTAAGTTCGTTAATGGGCAGAATTCCACCAGGGGTTCCGTAAATATGGCTGTTCAAAGTTTTGTTCCCCTGATTACTTGAAAACTACAGATTTGATCGTGATGAAATTTTGCACTCAAATGAGGGTTCAAGCTACCTGTAAAATTTTGTCCAGATCGCATGACCAGAACCATAGAAACTATAGAAAATTGTAACTTTTAAACGGAAACGCCTAGAGACTTGAAATTTTCAGGGTAGATTTGGATCGCGAATATCGCAGTCACGTTCATCGATGAGCAAAATTAGACTAGGGGTTCCGTAAATATGGCCGTTCAAAATATTTTTTTCCTGATAGTTTCAAAACTACCGATTAGATTGGAATGAAATTTTGCACCTAGCTGAGGAATAATGTATTCAAACTACATGCGAAATTTTGTCCAGATCGCATAACCAAGACCATAGATACCTTAGAAAATCCTAGCGAATTATCGAAAAAAAATGGATCAGCTGAAGCACTGACATGAACTCTGGAGTTTCGCCTAAGTTTCAGAATTTTTTTGACAGCTGTCGAAAATTCCTTCAATTGATTTCTAAAACTGGAAAATGCGAATCTACCTACAAGGTGGATGTACGAGCGCTCAAAAGCTCCTGACTTCACGGCAGTGCTTTTCGTAATTTTTTTAAATTCTCACCAACCCAACTCCTCTCTTCACTTCTGATCTCGTTTAAAAATCTGCATTAAACCAGTTGGCCATAATTGAAAACCATCAAGAATCATTCAAGAATTGTAATGAAGAATATTTAAAAATGGAAATTATGATGTATAAGTTGCCTCACATTCAGATTTACTACACTTTCTTCAAATCAAACAACACAGTAATAACACAACGTAGATGATCTTTGCGTACTGAGCAATAAACAACGACGCATTTGATTTCCAGATGTTAGTCTCGAATCTGTCGCCGCGCATAACGTTGTCACTTTGTTTACCTTCATTAAAAATGAAAAATGTAGTATAAATAACCGATATTATAAAATTCTTTTTGAACAATTCTAAGACAGAAGTTATTATTGATCTTCAGCGGATAGGTTGGATCAGAAGGAACTAAAGATGTCCTAAAAACACGTGTCGCATATTTTGCGTCCTTTGAAAGCCTGAAATATTGATTAACTGTCCTAACACTGTCCTAACTTAACCTAACCTAAATATTGATTCATTTTGAGAATTGTTTCAACACTGTCCCAACCTAACCTAACCTAAATATTAATTAATTTTAAGAATTGTTTCAACAATGTCCTAACTTAACATAACCTAACCTAAATATCGATTCATCTCAAGGATTGTTCCAACACTGTCCTAACTTAACCTTACCCAAATATGGATTCATTTTGAGAATTGTTTCAACACTGTCCTAACCTAACCTAACCTATATATTGATTCATTTCAAGAATGGTCTTAAGACTGTCCTTAAGCTAACCTTTATTGTTTTTCTGGAATGTCTCCAGATATGATCTGATTTCCATTTTTTTCATTATGACCATTAGGACTAGTAGAACGAATCGCCTCCGTATCCGGAAGTTTCAAGAATTAAAGTTCGCAATTAATATGAGTTATTAACCACTGTATTATATCCATATCGACTTCCAATAAGTCTGTAAAATACGAATTTTACGTGACAAAATTGTACTTCTCCTACGGTGGGAACCACACGTAGTATTATGAGATTATTATTCCTTGAATATCAGGCAAGTATTCAGGAAAAGTGTTCTTGAAATACAAATTTTCTTTTTCGATTTTCTCGGAAAATATTGATATGCCAGTGCTCTAATTGGAACCGTAGCATGAAAACATCATAACGAATCTCTATGCAAAATATTTTTAAAATTGGTGAGTAGGCGTTTAAGTATATATTATATTTACGATTTCGTTAAAATACTGGTATTTTTTCAATGGAAAGAGTTGTAAAATTTGACGTTGAGTGCAGTAGTGCAATTAAATTCGTCATTACACAAAGAGTCCACTCAGAATTATTTCAATCAGAATATAATACCAAATTTGTGGGAAACGTTTTAATATTTGCTTTTATAAAATATGCATATTATCCACATTCATCTTGCAGTTGTATTGCAATGGTCTATTTGAATTCTTCGCATTATATTAAATGTACAAGGCTCAGTGATGAAATCTTGAGTATGGATATGACTTACTCCTTCGTCTTAAAAAAATTGATGTGAAATAGCCAGTTCATTGTCATTCTGAAATTTATAATTGGTTGGCTTCCAACAAAGCTTGGAACTTTATTCACAAATCTCACTAGTTACCTATAACAATGCATTATTTATGTTGAATGCGCTTCTTAATATGGATGGAAAGTCGATAGGGGCGATGCTTTATGCTAAGTGCTAAGTTCACTGAAATATGCCAAGAGAACATTCTCTGTAAACGATGACTTAATATTCTAACTGCTACACCAATCTTGAAAATTCTTGTATACACCTTTATATTTGTTTTGGGATTTTTCGGGCAATAAATTCTGAATGGTGACATTGGCTGATTGTTTTATTTCTGAAGGTGTATGTTATAATTCATCTTCACTATCTGAGTTCATCTTTTTCAGCAAAACTTTCACAATAATAATTAGGTATCAACTTAATTTGAGAAAACGTCGAAATTATTCAAGTGGCATTACTCCCCTCAATACTAATAATGGAATGTTCCCTTTCGGCCAATCGGCTTGTTCAGAAGCACAGAGCCAGGGAGTTATAGTAGTGAGTTATTATAACTCACGATGTTTGTTTACAGGTACTATCAATTGCTCAAAAGTGGTTGAATAATGAATATATAATTCAATAGGAGTAGATAAAATAAATAACTGTTACGACTCGACCCGTCTCTTCTATGCGGTGAAGGGCTAGTGAGTGACAAGCTTTTTCCCATTCGAATCTAGGCCAATTCGACATAACAATCTATTTTGATAGGGATTAGTCATCCAAATCGAACCGAAATCAGCTCTGTCTGATGTTAACATGCGACATCTTCACAAACCAAATTTTAAAATACAGAATACCCAGAAAATAGCGACGTCCTTCGAGTCCGCCACTGCGCTGAAAAGGTTCATTCTCAACCAATTACGCCTTTCCATTTCGAACGACTGGGTAGCAGGTCATGTCGGTGAACCAAAAGAGTCCTTAAAATTTAAAAAACGAAGCGAGGCGTAGTTCAGTTAACTTTCCACATGGAAGCCGTCCAAAGTCGCAGTCGGGCTTCTCCATATTAATTAACATTTAGAAGCACGGAATGGGAGACTTTAATTGTTGTCTTTGTGTAGGAATATTAATTAACCTAAATGCGACCAATAAAAGCCGTACAATTAATGTTGATCGTTTTTTTTTCGTTATACTCCTAAAGAGACAGATGAATCTTGGGATGGTAAACATAAATATATAGGGTGTTTGATGAAAGTTGTTCGTAACTTAGAGGGTAAACTGTTCAAAAATCAATGTGTGGAAAAAATCTGGTTTTGCAGGGCTGAAATGAAACTATGTGAGGCATAAATTTCAGCAATCGAAATTCCAGTTTTACTGTGTATTCAACTACATTGGTAATTAATATAAATTTGTGTAATTGATCGTAAATTTCGTAAATTTTGCCGCATGTTTTTCGTTCCATTGATGAAAATTGAAACATTCGTTTTGATCGTCCGAAATTCCCAGTTTCAGCACTCGGATTTCACGATTTGAAGGGTGATGATAATGAATTTCGATTTCGAAGGGTGAAAACACTCAGCCATCTCAAACTTCCAAGTCAAAGGACGAATCTCCACAAATAAAAGTTATAAATGAATTTTTGACAGAAATACTCTCATCGCTGGGGGACTGGTGAAGCTCCTCCGGATATTTTCAACGGACTACATGAATACGCTTTTAAAACAGAAGCTAATGAGGTCGTGAGTTACTCCCACTGTAAGCGATTCTTCTGTTCTAAACCGAAACACACACTTTTTTAAGCGTTCGCTGGATCTAATTCGAAGATGGGGTGTGTTTTCAATTTTCCTAATGCACCACTCTGTTTTCAGAACGAGCCTACGACCGGATACTTGAAATCACGAAGGCATAATCAGCGAGATCGGGTGTTAATTGTGGCATGTGTGTGTTAGGGGCTTTAGATAAAAGGCGCCGCTTCGGCCACTTCACGGATTTTATTCGAAGAGTGAATGTGAGAATCGACACTTGAAGGTAGAGGGAATTTGGTAGGAAAAATCAGTCTTCAGGTCCGTATTATATATTTTTCCTCAACTCGAGACATCAATAAAATTAGGTCAAGTTAGCTTTAAACTTTTTAAGTAAGACTATTTCATTTAGAACATAACTTCTAACAGAATTTCTCTATATTTAATATTTTGCGCGCTTGCTTTCAATTTAATCCGATCGAATTGAAACTTTGTAGTTACATGTAAAGTAACGATACGGAAGGTTTATACAAGGTGTTTCATAATATATGCGCAGAATTTCAGGATGTAATAGCTCGTCCAAAAATATGAAAAAAAGTTTCTATTAACTGACCCTCTAAAATGCACTATTTTAGAGATACAGTTTGTTGTAATTGAGAAAAAATCGAAGTAGGATTAGTGTATTCGGTAATAAGTTCTTTTGAAGATGGTTCAGAAAATAATATTGAATTGTTAACCTGAAGTTTTTGACGTTTAAAAAAAATTACGAAAAGCACTGCCGCGAAGTCAGGAGCTTTTGAGCGCTCTTACATCCACCTTGTAGGTAGATTCGCATTTTCCAGTCTTAGAAATCAATTGAAGGAATTTTCGACAGCTGCCAAAAAAATTCTCAAACTTAGACGAAACTCCAGACTTTGTCAGTGCTTCAGCTGACCAATTTTTTTTTTATAATTCGCTAGAATTTTCTACGGTATCTATGGTCTTCGTCATGCGATCTGGACAACGCACGTAGTTTGAATACATTATTCCTCATCTAGGTGCAAAATTTCATTCCAATCAAATCAGAAGTTTCGAAATTATCAGGAACAGAATATTTTGAACGGTCCTATTTACGGAACCCTTAGTCTAATTTTGCTCATTGTTGAACATTACCGTGAAATTCGCGATCCAAACCCACTCTGAAAATTTCAAGTTCCTAGGCCTTTTCCTTCGGAAGTTATAATTTTCTATGGTTTCTATGGTTCTGATCATGCGATCTGGACAAAATGTTGCTTTGATTTATCATTCTCGTTTAAAATACAAAATTTTATTTCGATCGAATCCGTAGTTTCGAAATTATCGAGAAAACAAAATTTCAAACGACCATATTTACGGAACCCCTAGTATAATTTTGCTCATAGATGAACGTGATCACGACATTCGAGATCCACACCTATCCTGAAAATTTCAAGTCCCTAGGCGTTTCCGTTCAAAAGTTACAATTTTCTATGGTTTCTATGGTTCTGGTCATGCGATCTGGACAAAATTGCACATGTAGCTTGAACACCTGATTCTCCATTTGAGAGCATAATTTCATTTCGATCAAATCTGTAGTTTTCAAGTAATCAGGGGAACAAAACTTTGAACGGCCATATTTACGGAACCCTTCGTGAAATTCTGCCCATTAACGAACTTAACCGAGGCATTTCGGATCTGAACCTACACTGTAAATTTCAAGTCTCTAGGTTGTTCCGTTCGAGAGTTATCGTGCTTACGGACGGCCGGACGGACATACTCGAATTTTTCGAGGGATTCGTCATCAGTGAGTCGAACATAGTCGATTGAGACCATTTTCGGCTCAAAATTCGAAAAATACAGACACCGTGACGAAATGATATAGCCCTCGTGTAGGTAGTACGAGCGCTCAAAAAGGTTGACATTTAGTAAAGACCATGTTTTTCAACATAAAATTTGATTTTTCTAGACAACGGTCGACTATAGAGCGAATGACCAAGAGAACCTTTTTTGTGTAGAAAACATTTGCGGTCCAAATGGGCGTCTCAAAAACTGTACTTGTTCCATAAGTTGGGTTGAGAAACACCCACTACTCCTTCAAAACTTTCACCAATTAGACTGAAAAATAAATTCCGCACAAAACATTATTATGATTGCAATATGCTTACGAAAGCTGTTTTCTGTTCGATGAAAGGTTCCGGAGATATTTGCAAAAATTAATTTTTTTCAATTTCAACACCCTGTATCTCGAAAATGGTGATAAGTTGATAGAAACTTTTTTTCATATTTTTTTGACGAGCTATCACATCCTGAAATCCTGCGCATATATCATGCGCACCCTGTATAGGTTTTTTTTTAAGTTGAGGTTTTTTTTTACAATTTCGCCGGAAGTTGAACATATAGAATATTCAATTTGAATAAGTGCAAAAATCTTAAGCATCAATATCTTGATACGACTCTGGAGTGTGTTATCTCACTATGCCATGTGCATTCCCTCATAATGTAAATAAAGTGCTCGACTTCCTTCACAATCTTTTCAAATTTGTATATTCTCTTTCAACTTTCATAACGAGATTTTTCCTGAACGGTATAATTTATAAAGTTCAAACTAATCTAAGGAAAGGAAAAAGGTCCTATAAAAAAATAGGAAGTTAATAAACTGACCGAAAAGTTTGATCCAAATTGTTCGAAATGTTAACCATTCGTTCGATGTGCACAAAGTCTTGACCGGCGTTATAAGGAATTTACATGCAGCAACTATCACCTCAGTTTGCTTACTGATAATGATAATTTGCTCAATAATGTCACAATCATTTTCAATGCTTAGTTCGTTCGCACTCTTTCCCTCGCCGTACTAATACACTAATGTTCTCAAATGACCTAAAGGAAAGTATCACAGGGGTTGAGATCGAAAAATAATATGCATTATAGATGCTTTTCCGTATACACATTTAGATATCAATACGAGATCCGGGCTGGAAATTTCTCAGACTCGCGGTGACTTCGATTTCGAAATACTCGGCCCTGGTGAATATTTCATATAAACGTTTTTTGGTATATTGACTTATTTTGATGAGTTCTATTGCTGGTCAAGAAAAAAAGCCTCATCTTTGGAAACACCCTGTATAGAATTTCGTGAGGATCGTATTACTAGAAACAATGTTCTTTAAAATTTCGGCGGATTTTGCACATTTATGGACCTATTTACCTATTACATATTCTTCAGTTGACAACATATCCACATTTGAAATCCACAATTCGTTCTTTGATCACAGAGAGAACTACAATTTTCGTGAATTAACTGCCTATGTTCTAAGGATAAGAAATAAGACAATGAGCCAATTTTACCATAAGGAATTTATTGCCCGAAAAATCCCAAAACAAATATAAAGGTCTATAGAACAATTTACAAGATTGGTGTACCAGTAAGAATATTAAGTCATCGTTTACAAAGGATGTTCTTTTGGCATATTTTAGTGAACTTAGCAGCTAAATATAAAGCATCGCTCCTATGGACTTTATCTGTACTTGTATCTTATTATTTATTGTTATGGTCGTAGAAAAAGTGAAGTATTTCACTCGCCTTCGGCTCGCGCTGCAAACTTCAGCTGCGTGAGTTATGACTAACATTACCGTTCGTTATATAATATACAATTATCGATTCATTTTTGAAATTTATCGATGAAAACTTCCCAAGATGAGCAGAATGAATTCAAAAGAATGCCAAATTTTCTCAATCCGCATCGATAAAATGTTGTGTATTCCACGTGAAAAGTAAATTGAATTTTCTAATCTTCAAAGAAGTTCCGTATATTACAATCGTCTAAAAGCGAATATATAACTTTCACAAATTCCAAAATTTACCCCACTTCCAGTACTCCCCCAAACTTTCTTGCCTCGAAATGTCGAACTGACGCAGTTAACTCAAGATGGTATGAAATTATAGAACCATTACTTAATACGATCCGAGTTCAACTGCGATGGTGACTGGAATACTAAAAGCGGATTCTGGATAGTCTGGAAGAGGTTTAATAACCCTGTTAAGACAAGAAATGTAAATTACTTCAGAGATTGAAAATCGAATTCGTTTCCCTCGATGAGATTGCGTAACTGAATTAAACTTCCGGAAAGTTGGACCGATTTATAATTTATTTTTATTACTTCATATCTGGGATATCTTGGATACTATGGAAACTGCGGGAGCTGGGTAAACTGAAAGGCTCAGAATCCGAACGAAAAAATTTTCAACCCATCCTGACATTTTTACAGTAAACGTAGAGTTTTTTTCATCTACTCCTATTATTCTACTACTACTTTTGAGCAATAGTATCTATGAACAAACACCGTAAGTTATAATAACTCACTGCTATAACTCCCTGGCTCTGGGCTTCTGAATAAGCCGATTGGCCGAAAGGGAACAGTCCATTATTGGTATTCAGGGGAGGTCACTTGGATAATTTTGACTTTTTCTCAAATTAAGTTGATACCTCAATATTATTGTGAATGTTTTGCTGAAAACGATAAATTCAGATAGTGAAGATGAATTATTATGTACACCTCCAGAAATAAGACAATCAGCCAATGTTACCATATAGAATTTATTGCCCGAAAAATCCCAGAATAAATATAAAGGTGTATACAACAATTTTCAAGATTGCTGTAGCAGTAAGAATATTGAGTCATCGTTTACAGAGAATGTTCTTTTGCATATTTTAGTGAACTTAGCACTAAATATAAAGCATCGCCCCGATGGACTTTCTACTCCATGCTAAGAAGCACAATCAACATAAATAATGCATTGTTATAGGTAACCATTGAGATTTGTAAATAGTTCTTTCTCTGTACTTGTATCTTAGTATTTATTGTTATAGTCGTAGATAAAGTATAGTATTCAACTTGCGGTAATGGTCATAACTCACTTGATGAATTATTTCATCTGCGTGAATTATGACTTACATTACCGCTCGTTAAATAATATACTATTATTCGATTGATGTATGGACTCAAATACTCTTCGATTTCACTTCCATAAAAAATACGATGCAAAAGATTTTTTGTATAAAAGTGGCAACCCTGATCAGTGAGTTAATCAATCAGGGTTGAGAAATATCTCAGAGCGAAAACTACAGCGTTTCCATAGCAGAAACAACGTTAAATTTATTCATCTTCGTCGCACTTGTCACTTCGTATATATTCGTCTTCGTCTGAACTAAACAATCCCAATGTTTACTTCACAACAAACTGAAAAGTAGGAAATTTCACCGAAAAATCAGTTGCCTGAAATACAATGGTGTATGATCGAGAATTTTCCACCAGATTCCAATTTTTCCTCATTTGGCGAAGAGGCGTCATATCGATCACCAACTCCAGCCGAACCGCACTCGAAAGCTGACATTAATTTTTTCCACCAACAGTTTCATCAAAATTAACTTCGCTGAAATGTCCGACTCAACCCACTATCAAAGGAAAACTAACTAACAAGGCGTGCCAATCACCCCCATCCCCCTTCGGCCGGCTTTCCTGTTAAACATTCTGACGCAGCATCCAATCTACCTCGAAGTGAGAACCTCCAAATGATATTTGATTGGAATCTGGCTTCAATGGGGAGCCATTGTCTATACTTGAAATTGTCTGTTCTTCCTTTCTGATAGTTCGCATTATTCGCGAGGAACGCATTATTGCAGTTTCGTCGTTGGGTTGAAATCTGATAGAATGTATCGGGTGCTAATGGGCATTATTTCCAGAAAAAAAATTATTTTAAAATACATGCATATTTGGTTTTCGAGGTATTTATTTCTACCTCTCGTTGCTTCTCTGACACAAAATTCAATTTTTTGCGATCAATTTTAATAGTAGGTCATAACTCACGCAGATGAGGTTGCAGCGCGAGCCGAAGGCGAGTGCTGTAATTCATCAAGTGAGTTATGACCAATACCGCGAGTTGAATACTATACTTTATCTACGGCTATAACAATAAATACTAAGATACAAATACAGAGGAAGAACTTTATTAACAAATCTAAGTAGTTACCTATAACAATGTATTATGTTTGTTAATTGTGCTTCTTAGCATGGTGTAGAAAGTCCATAGGGCCGATGCTTCATATTTAATGCTAAGTTCACTGAAATATGCCAAAAGAACATTCTCTGTAAACGATGACTTATATTCTTACTGCTACACCAATCTTGAAAATTGTTGTATACACCTTTATAATTGTTTTAGGATTTTTAGGGCAATAAATTCTGTATGGTAACATTGTCTGATTGTCTTATTTCTGAAGGTGTAAATAATAACTCATCTTCACTATCTGAATTATTCTTTTTCAGCAAAACATTCACAATAATAATTAGGTATCAACTTAATTTGAGAAAACGTCAAAATTATTCAAGTGACCTCCTCTCAATACAAATAATGGACTTTTCCCTTTCGGTCAATCGGTTTGTTCAGAAGCACAGAGCCAGGGAGTTATAGTAGTGAGTTATTATAACTCACGTTGTTTTTTTATAGATACCATTAATTGCTCAAAAGTAGATGAATAATGAATATATAATTCAACAGGAGTGGATACAAATTTTTCAACTCACGAACTATTGGGAGGTGCGCCACAAGTTTAACGTGAAAATTTTTATGGTGTTGGTTTTTTTTTCATTGATTCTTATGTCTCGGAAATTCTCGAATCTATCGATTTCAGAGTACCGAAGAGAAGACTAATATCCCGTGACTTATTCGCTGTTCCATTCCGTAGTATTAATATTACCCGAAATTCGCCACTCTGTAGAATGCTGTCAACATTCAATTCGTGTTCTTGTGGTGTTGACATTTTCAACGTTCAACTCCATCAATCAAAAAAATTCCTAAAATCAAGATTACCTCAGTCTGCTCCTGCTGATTATTTTCAGATCGTGATATGTTTCATATTATAAGATCAACCATTCAATAATGGCTTGAAACATTGCACAAAAAACGTAATATAAAATGATATGAGAGCGCAAAAATAAAAACTAAATATCATTCTCATCATTGATTAAATTCAATAAAACCAAGTGATTTAAATCATATTCTTAATTATGATTGTCATCAATCGGTGGCATTTATTCACCTAATCAACCTCAATAAGCAAAAATTTCTCGAATCTAGAAAAGTTGAGCTTCACCAGGATAGGCGCTCGATATTCTTCTCTTCTCGGAATGAGAGAGCTTATTCGGAAAGCTTCACTTTAAAGTTTCGGAACTCTCATTTATAAGAATATTCTTCATCAACGTTTTTCGAACAGGCGAACAACTAAAGTTGAAATATGATAGAAATATTCAATGGCACGAAGTTTCCTCATGATGGGGACCGAAGTTTATAAGAAATTCGAGATGAGTTACCCCGTCTTTGGGGGAAACATAACTATGAGCGGAACAGACATCATAATGAGTCTTAAGTTGCAGTTAACAAGCAACGAAGCAACTTCTGTATATGGAGAGAACGAGAGAGAAAGAGCAGTAACTGATATGAGGAAATGTATACGAGTATGAATAGATGTAGATGACACAACTCAAAATGTCCTAAAGACAAGTTGCTCGACGTTATTGTTAAAATTACTGGAATAAGAGAAAACCTGCCCCAACTAATATAAGATCGATAGAAATGTAATACATATCGGTTTTGCAGTGAAAGACAAAATTATTTTCTGCTATACAGGGCCTGCTATTAAAAGGGTCAAACTTCAAGGGGAGATCATATATGTGATTTGCAACAAAAAATGTCATATAACGGTCGAACTGTTGACGGTTATTCTTCAATTCAACATTTCTTGATTTCACGAAATATTTCAAGGTTTTCAATAAAATCTATTTTACTTCAGTTATCCTTGGAGCCTCATCAACTTTGACCACACATCTGGAAATGGCATAAACATTGCTACAAAATTCTTATTGCGGTTGTGGTTAAGAGATTAATATCAAGATTCCGAACTGAACAAAGTCAGTCATATTTTTCCAATGGTTTCATCTATGAAAAATCTTTCATGATGGACATGTTTTATTTTCAGCAAAAATATCCTATTTAGTGTGCAGTGGACATTTCGAACAATTGTTATAAGTAGTAGTAGTCCGCTTTACATGTATTCATTGAATCTGTTTCATTAAAATTCATATTATTCCCTTAAATTATTTTGATTCAACAGATAAATTCATAATTTCCATGAAAATTACTTCAATATTCAATCATAAAGAGCTCCAAACTAGAGGAAATTTAGGTTTGGAATATTTCGACTTTTTCGTTGTTATCTGGTTAGCCATGATATTAGAGCAGAAGACAAGCAGCATGCACAAAAGTTTATATGTCATTCGAAATCACACTAAATGGGTTATTTTTTGCTGAAAAGAAAACATGTCCATAATCAATGATTTTTCATCGATAAAACCATTGGAAAAATATGACTGGTTTTGTTCCCTTCAGAATCGTGATATCCATCTCCTTACCACAACCACAATAAGAATTTGTCTGGCAGACAAAAGTTCCTATCTTATAGCAAATTTCAAATTTAATGCTATTTCCAGATATGTGGTTAAATTTTATGTGGCTCCAAGGATAACTAAAGTATAAATGATTTTCATTGAAAACCTTGAAATATTTCGTGAAATCAAGAAATGTTAAATTGAAGAATAACCGTCAACAGTTCGACCATGTGTTATATAAACATTTTTGTTGCAAATCACATGTATGATCTCCCCCTGAAGTTTGGCCCTTTTAGAAGTAGACACTATGTATAGTGTAGCGAATTCATGTTGCGAAAGACATCGTTTTTGTTTTTTTTTCCCAACTGATGATACTTTTTCTATATCCTCAACTGAGATATCTACACTTCTTCCCAACTAATGAGCCAGATTAAGCCAGTCTCAAATTTCAACTCATCAACGTCAATTACTCTCGCACATCTGGGCACTTAGAAATGGATGCTATTTAAAAACCCTGGAGGCACTTTGTGAGTTCGTTAGTACCTGGTGCTGAATGCAACGAGAATACTCCAGAAAATTCATCTGGTATACTAACCCCGAACATTTGTGTTTGTCCATTCGAGAAACTTAGGTACAAAAATATTTGTGAATTCACTTTGGGTAATCGCTCAATGTTGCCAGCAGAAATGCAAGATTTTTTGAACATTTTTCAAATTGAATATTTCAAACTTCCGGCGGAATGGTTTTTTTTTGATGAGTTCTAGCACCCGTCTAAAAAAATCCTGTATATCCGATATAAAGCAGAAATTTTGTTCTTCAGCTAAAATGCAAAAAAAAACCTTCATTAAACTCGTAAAATAATAGACCTTTATTTTGGTAAAAACAAAAATCAAACTTCAATTCAAAATAACAAAAAGAAGAAACATGACAAATTAAAAAATAAAATTTTTCCTGAATGATATAAATAACTTCATTTTACATAAGTATTTTTAAGTCGGGCATCTTCACTTAAAGCAACTTCATAATTTTTTGAGGAGATCCAGTCCCAGCTTTTGGCTTTTTTATCGGTATTTTGATTCAAACATTTGAAAATAAATACTAGTTTACTCGCCTTTTCGTTGCCCTGACGATTACCTAATTATTCAATTAATTTCTCATCCTTTGATCGAGGATTTACATATTATCTTGTATAGATTCAGACCCAATATCTCATTTCGTACAGACTTACGGTTACGTTCAAACCCTTCGGGTACGAAACTTACAATATAATAGGAACCTTCCGAAACAATGCGATAGTGATTTTACATTCAAAGTTCTAATCTTTCAAAGTATAACTAAATCGGATTTTCGTGTTATCTTGGGTGATCAGTGAATTGAATACACCAGAAAGGGTCACCCTTTGAATCCGCAAAGAAAACCCAGTATTTGAATTTGAAATTGGGATGATCTTCCAAGCTCATTTACCTGAATCTACCCGAGCAACATTGCAGATTAGAATTTCGGATTCTGTGCAATCCACGAAGCAATTCCGGTTCATTATTTTAGAATCTCAAGAAATAATTATATGAACAAAATAACTGCCGATTTTATCAACATCCATAATTTAAAATCCGAAAATCACATCGAAAATATTTGTCGAGAACGTTTTTTGTAATACTCAGATGAATTCATCGCAGTGGTTAATTCATTCGACGAATTTCCCAGGGAGCAGCTTGAAAGATCAAACGAATCTGAAACACGTATTTGTTTTTCAAATCTGAATTCCGTACCGAAATTCTCTTTGATCATCATTTCGACAGTTCGGTTTATGCAGGAGCAGAAAACCGGAAAAACGTTGGTTCGATGTTGACCTAAAACGTTTGAAATAAACTCATCACAGGCTGATACATCACGCAACCAAAAAAAAAATGTGAGGGGTGTTAGGTCCCAATGTCATATCATATCCGATGGAACCTATATCATTTTCAATTCATCGATAAACATGTCGAAAACCGATCGGGTTTGGACACGAATGATGAATATTTTCAGTAAATGAGATATGTAGGTATATATTTTTTTCGAAAAAGATACGTCTGACAATGAGTTAGAGCAGTAAGATCAATCGGGGTTAGAACCATGAAACATGCAATCTGCGATCAGATATGATGCATGGTTTGATCTAAGATAAAGTGAAAAATAAGTCCACCTTGGTTCACACAGTGAAAAATGATATTTTGAATTTATCAGTTGGTAACATTTCCTCATTTGAAATTGACAATTTGTTCTTTAGACAAAAAGTAGAATTACTTCATGATTTAGTTGTATATGTGAATTTTAATGAATGTATATGTTTTTTTTCAGGGTCTTCTCCGCTTGTCCTGTCTTGTCTTTATTCGTTCAACTTTCTGTTGAAAAATCAAGTGAAGCACTGAAGTGAAGGCAGGAGCTTTTGCGCGCTTGTTTCTGTGTGCCCAAAAGGCCTTCAGTATTCATTGCCAGTGAAACAAATACTCAGTCATTTTTTTTAATAACCTTCAAAAAATGGAATCACCGAAATATATTGAATATATCAGAAGAATATGATGGAAATACTACTGATAAAGTCAACAATAGACCAATAAAAAGAAATATGGAATATTCAGTGTATTTCGAAGTTTAGTTTTGAAAAGTATTGATGAGATTAAATACACTTCGGAAAAAAATTGCAGGAACTACTTTCGAAAATTGAATACAAATAAAGGCCCTTTATTATTATTATTAAATAAATATCTTGAACTCGCACTTGTAGTGTGGAAGAGCAATTTTCAGAAAAAGAGTCAAGATTGTATATTTTTCAGTTCATCTTGATAGTTTCAAAGACTATTGACGAAATCAAATACAATTAAGAAAAAGAATTACTTCCGAAAAACTTAAGGAATTACTTTCGTCAAAGTTATCCCGACAACAATTACTCAAGATTCGAGTTGACCACAATACAATAAATTGATTGAAATCCATGTTCATCGAGTTAGCAAATGGGTTTCATTGAAAATTAATATCTCAAACTTGCAATTGTAGTGTGAAAGAGCCATTTTCAGGGAAAATAATATGATGAAAAAACATCTGATGAAGTTAACACTAGGTGAATAAGAAAGATTCAGGATTGAATATTTTATAGTTTTTTGATAGTTTTGAAGAGTATTGATAACATCAAATACACTTTAGAGAAGAAAAAAATTCAGGAATTACTTTCGAAAAAGCTATACTGTAAGGAACTACTAAAGATTCGAGTTGACAACAATTTTCTGAATAAATGAATTGATTGTAATACATGTTCATCGAGAAAGCGAATGGGTTTCATTGAAAATAAATATCTTGAAATTGCACTAGTAGTGTGGGAGAGCCATTTTTGGGGAGAATAATATGAAGAAAATACTACTGATAATGTTAACAATAGGTAATTGAAAAATATTCAAGATTGTATATTTCTCAGGGTATGTTGATAGTTTTGAAGACACTTGACAAAATAAAATACAATTGAGAGAAAAACTAACTGAGAATTACTTCCGAAAAACTTAAGGATTTCGTTAAAGTTATCCTGTCGAAAATCACACAAGAATCGAGTGGACAACAATTTTCGAATTCAATAAATTGATTGAAATCCATGTTCATCGAGTAAGCGAATGGGTTTCATTGAAGATAAATATCTCAAACTTTCAATTGTAGTGTGGAAGAGCGATTTTCAGGGAAATATGATGAAAAAACTACTGATAGAGTTAACATTAGGTGAATGAAAGAAATTCAAGATTGCATATTTTATAGTGTTTTTTGATAGTTTTGAAGAGTATTGATGAGATCAAATACACTTTAGAGAAAAAAAATTCAGGAATTACTTTCGAAAAAGTTATCCTATAAGAAATTACTCAATATTCGAGTTGACAACAATTTTCTGATGAAATAAATTGATTGAAATACATATTCATCGAGATAGCGAATGGGTTTTCTCTGAAAATAAATATCTCGAAATTGCACTTGTAGTGTGGGAGAGCCATTTTAAGGGAGAATAATATGAAGAAAATACTACTGATAATGTTAACAGTAGGTAATTGAAAAATATTCAAGATTGTATATTTTTCAGTGTATGTTGATAGTTTCAAAGACACTTGACCAAATCAAAAACAATTAAGAGAAAAACTAACAACTGGAACTACTTTCGAAAAACTTTAGGAATTACTTTCGTCAAAGTTATCAGGTCAAAAATTATTCAAGATTCGAGTTGACAACAATTTTCTTATACAATAAATTGATTGAAATCCATGTTCATCGAGTTAGCAAATGGGTTTCATTGAAAATAAAAATCTTGAACTCGCAATTGTAGTGTGGAAGAGCGAATTTCAGGGAAAATAATATAATGAAAAAACTACTAATGAAGTTAACAATAGGTAAATGAGAAAGATTCGAGATTGCATATTGTATAGTATTTTTTGAGTTTTGATGAGATCAAATACACTTTACAGAAAAAAAAAACTTCAGGAATTACTTTAGAAAAGGTTATCCTATAAGAAATTACTCAAGATTCGAGTTTACAACAATTTTCTGATAAAATAAATTGATTGAAATCCATTTTCATCGAGTTAGCAAATGGGTTTCATTGAGAATTAATGTCTTGAACTTGCGCTAGTAGTGTGGAAGAGCCATTTTTAGGGAGAATAATATGAAGAAAATACTACTGATAATGTTAACAATAGGTAATTGAAAAATATTCAAGATTGTATGTTTTTCAGGTTAGGTATATTGATAGTTTTAAAGAAACTTGACAAAATCAAATACAATTAAGAGAAAAACTAACTTCAGGAATTAGTTCCGCAAAAACTCTAGGAATTATTCTTGTCAAAGTTATTCCGTCAAAAATTATTCAAAATTCGAGTGGACAACAATTTTCTTTACAATAAATTGATTGAAATCCATGTTCATCGAGTTAACAAATGGGTTTTATTGAAAATAATTATCTCGAACTTGCAATTGTAGTGTGGAATTGCTATTTTCAGGGCAAATCATATGATGAAAAAACTACTGATAAAGTTAACAATAGGTAAATGAGGAAGATTCAAGATTGCATATTGTATAGTATTTTTTGAGTTTTGATGAGATCAAATACACTTTACAGAAAAAAAAAAACTTCAGCAATTACTTTAGAAAAGGTTATCCTATAAGAAATTACTCAAGATTTGAGTTTACAACAATTTTCTGATAAAATAAATTGATTGAAATCCATTTTCATCGATTTAGCAAATGGGTTTCATTGAGAATTAATATCTCGAACTTGCGCTAGTAGTGTGGAAGAGCCATTTTTAGGGAGAATAATATGAAGAAAATACTACTGATAATGTTAACAATAGGTAATTGAAAAATATTCAAGATTGTATATTTTTCAGGTTAGGTATATTGATAGTTTTGAAGAAACTTGACAAAATCAAATACAATTAAGAGAAAAGCTAACTTCAGGAATTACTTCCGCAAAAACTCTAGGAATTACTTTTGTCAAAGTTATTCCGTCAAAAATTATTCAAAATTCGAGTGGACAACAATTTTCTTTACAATAAATTGATTGAAATCCATGCTCATCGAGTTAGCAAATGGGTTTTATTGAAAATAATTATCTCGAACTTGCAATTGTAGTGTGGAATTGCTATTTTCAGGGCAAATCATATGATGAAAAAACTACTGATAAAGTTAACAATAGGTAAATGAGGAAGATTCAAGATTGCATATTGTATGGTATTTTTTGAGTTTTGATGAGATCAAATACACTTTACAGAAAAAAAAACTTCTGGAATTACTTTCGAAAAAGTTATCCTTCAAGAAATTACTCAAGATTCGGGTTGACAACAATTTTCTGATAAAATAAATTGATTGAAATACATGTTCATCGAGATAGCGAATGGGTTTCATTGAAAATAAATATCTCGAAATTGCACTTGTAGTGTGGGGTAGCCATTTTTAGGGAGAATAATATGAAGGAAATACTTCTTACAATGTTAACAATAGGTTATTGAAAAATATTCAAGATTGTATATTTTTCAGGTTTTGTTGATAGTTTTGAAGACACTTGATAAAATCAAATACAATTGAGAGAAAAACTAACTAAGAATTACTTCCGAAAAACTTTCGTCAAAGTTATCCTGTCAAAAATTACACAAGATTCGAGTGGACAATAATTTTTTAATTCAATAAATTGATTGAAATCCATGTTCTCCGAGTTAGCAAATGGGTTTCATTGAAAATAAAATATCTCAAACTTTCAATTGTAGTGTGGAGAGCCATATTCAGGGAAAATAATATGATGAAAAAACTGCTGATGAAGTTAACAATAGGTAAATGAGAAAGATTCAAGATTGCATATTGTATAGTGTTTTTTGATAGTTTTGAAGAGTATTGATGAGATTAAATACACTTTAGAGAAAAAAAACTTCAGGAATTACTTTCGAAAAAGTTATCCCATAAGAAATTACTCAAGATTCAAGTTGACAACAATTTTCTGATACAATGAATTGATTGTCATACATGTTCATCGAAAAAGCGAATGGGTTTCATTGAAAAAAAATATCTTGAAATTGCACTAGTAGTGTGGGAGAGTTATTTTTAGGGAGAATAATATGAGGAAAATATGATAATGTTAACAATAGGTAATGGAAAAATATTCATGATTGTATATTTTTCAGTTAATCTCGATAATTTCAAAAAGACTTCGAATATAATTAAGAGAAAAACTACCTACAGGAGTTACTTCCGAAAGACTCCAGAGATTACATTCAATAAATTGATGGAAATACATGTTTATCGAGTGAGGAATGTGTTTCATTGGAAAGAAATTACTTGTACTTGCACTTGTAGTGTGGAACAATACCAATAGGTTAATGAAAAATATTCAAGATAAGGTACATATTTTTTGCTGTTTACTAGTTTGATGTCTTTTATGAAGTACCTAAGAAAAAAAACTAACTTGAGGAATAACCTAACATATCTCGAAACCCCAAAAGGATTTCATTTTCTTCTTTCCAAAATTACCACACAAAAAATTCTACCCCGTCCCAAATCTTCCGAAACTATTCTATCTGCGAATCTCGACACAAACCTCTCACACCCCACAAAGAGATCGAAGATGCAGATAAGACGAACTCACCTTTTCTGTTGATATTTCGTGAGGGGGATGGATCCCTAAAGAAAATTCGGCGACGGCGGTGATTTGTGGCACTGTCACGACACGACTAGGGTGAAAGCAGCGAGCGCGAAGCGGCAGCACGACGAGACCTGAAAGGAGTAAAGCAGAACACTGAGAGATCAGCGAGCTGTGCGAGCACCGAAGAGAAGAGAGGTCCTATTGATTACTGCACAGCCGAGTCAGCCGACTACGATGGCAGCAGCAGCTTGACGGGCGGGGGTTTCAGAGCAAACGCTTTGCACAACGTCCTCTCAGATTCAGATACAGACACACGACTTCGGGACCGCAATACAGGCCTGGAAAGTGGAGTTTGTTGTACTGTTTCCAGCAGTAGCGAGACTTGTTCCTGATAAAGCACAAAAGAGTCGTGACATTGTTTACCGGCTACTCGATGGGATGTAAACAAATGAGGAACAGCTGCGTTGGGTCCGATCTTGTTAACTGACGCTGAGCTATGGATTTTCACTTTCTCGGTGTACTCTTGAACTTGTCACTGGCATATGAAGAGGCTTCATTGTCGAGTGTGTGTGGGGATGTGAAATATTGCGTTTGTTGGCATATTTTTATGTTATCCACCTAGGCATGAAATTTTTGAGGTGGGTTCATCTACCTTTGGTCAAAATATGAAAAAATAAAGTGTCGTTCAATGAGGACAATGTAAATAAGACAAATTTGTTCTAATTTTAAAGAATTTTTATGAGTGATAGATATAACGTCGTTCGAAATTCGCTGCATAAATCTGGCTGAATTTCCTGGATTCATTGTGTTAGCTTCAAAGGCTTCCATACATTCTTTGCGGTTTATTCTATTGAAGATTGTCCCAGAAGAAGTCTAAATGCGTTAAATAGCACGATCTCGGTGACCACTTCGAGTCGTCGCCTCGCGAGATGACCATGCCTTCAAATTGATCGTGCAGAACTGAACCAGTTGATTCCAATTTGGCCACCAACATCGAAGCAATTGGCAAAGACAGCTCACTTCTTTCTAGGTTTTGCATGTCGGCAAAAGAAACCATCAAACACTTACTCTGCAAATGACAAATATTGCCATTGAGTTGAGTCTTGCGCTACTTCTAGGCGCGGAGCTAAAACCTGCCGAAATTATCAACTCCACCAATGAAGAGGATTTCTTCACGCACAAAAAAACAAATAATGGTCGCAGTTCAGAGATGCTTCTTCTCTAATCTGAATCAGTTGACGACGCGAAGGTAATTTAGAAAAAGCTTCAAAATTAGCGAATTTCTCAACGCCAGATAAGAAAAACTCAATTCTCTTTCCACGTGGAACAGCTGTTAAGCTGAATTCTTATATAGCTCATTCTATAGATGCCCCTTTGAAAACACAAAAATTCAGCAGGATATGGTAGATTGTTTCTGAGGTACCGAAAATTTTTTAATAATTTTATCTACTTCTATTGAATAATATATTCATTATTCATCTACTTTTGAGCAATTAATAGTATAGGTAAACAAACAACGTGAGTTATAATAACTCACTACTATAACTTCCTGGCTCTCTGCTTCTGAACAAGCCGATTGGCCGAAAGGAAACAGTCCATTATTGGTATTGAGGGGAGGTCACTTGAATAATTTTGACGTTTTCTCAAATTAAGTTGATACCTAATTATTATTGTGAATGTTTTGCTGAAAAAGATGAATTCAAATAGTGAAGATGAATTATTATGTACACCTTCAGAAATAAGACAATCTGCCAATGTTACCAAACAGAATTCATTGCCCGAAAAATCCCAAAACAAATATAAAGGTGTATACAACAATTTTCAAGATTAATGTAGCAGTAAGAATATTAAGGCATCGTTCACAGATAATGTTTCTTTGGCATATTTCAGTGAACATAGCACTTAATATGAAGCATCGCCCGTATGGACTTTCTACTCCATGCTAAGATGCACAAGCAACAAAAATAATGCATTGTTATAGGTAACTATTAAGATTTGTGAATAAAGTTCGTTCTCTGTACTTGTATCTTAGTATTTATTGTTATTGTCGTAGATGAAGTATAGTATTCAACTTGCGGTGATGACCATAACTCACTTGATGAATTACAACACTCGCCTTCGGCTCGTGCTGCAAACTTCATCTGCGTGAATTATGATAATTATTTTGGGTTCATTTGAAAACATTAGTGTATAAGTAACCATTCCTTATTGGGGCAAGACTATCAAACGAATGGTGACCATTTCGAACAATTTCTGTAAACAATTTGGATCAATTTCATCGTTGAGTATGTGAACTACCTAATTTTTTTATAGGACCTCTTCAATCAGTTATTTTTCCTCTCCTTAGTTTGAACTTCAAGAATTATACCGCTCAGAAAAAATCTCCTACCAAAAGTTGAAAGGGAATATACGAATTTGCGATCAAATCTAGCACTTAATTTACTTGCTGGAATGCATATGGCACCGTGACTCACAGAGTTGTAGATGATGATGCAAAAGATTTTTTTGGCCTTTTTTAAATTGAACATTTTATATAATCAACTTCCGACGGAATGCTCTCTTTCGATGAGTTCTAGCAGCTGTCAAAAAACAACCTGTATGTAGCCAGCTGAATTAAAAAAAAAACCTATCGAACTGAAACTTCGTAGTACGCGAAGGTGGAAATTTGTAAGGATCGCATCTCTAGAAAATATAAAAAATATTTTTGAAAACTTCGGTATCTCAGAAACTATTTATCATATCCTGCTGATATTATCCATATATGGGGCATCGATAATTTTCGAGTATAAATATTCTGCTTCACTTGAAGAGAAATTTGAGTTTTTCTGATCTGATGTGCGGTTTGGTGCTCAGAATGTGGTTTGTGTCATAATCTTCGGTTCGATTTCTCGAATTTTTTTTTCATATAAATTCAATTTTATGCAGGAAACGAAGGGATGTGTAAGTAATAAACCTCCGTGTAGAATTTGTAGCGATAAATATTTTTAATTTCAATTCGAAAATGATTTAGTAGGCTGTTTTTCGCGAGAGGAGTTCTTGAATGTTCGTACTGTATTTTTAATCTAGTCAGCTCTCATTGAATATACAGGGTGTTTCATAATATGTGCGCAGGAAATACCTCGTCCAAAAATACGAAAAAAAAGTTTTTAATATCTTACCCTCTCAAATGCACCATTTTTGGGGATTGAAAACAGCTTTCTTAAGCATTTTCTAATCATAATAAGCAATGTTTTGTGCGGTTTCTTTTTTTTCAGTCACAATTGGTGAAGGTTCTGAAGGGTAGTAGGTGTTTTTCTCCCCAAATTCTACGCTAATGGAAAACGATTTTAGAGACGCCCATATAAACCGCCAATGTTTTCTACACAAAAAAGGTACTCTTGGTTCTACGCTCTAAAATCGACCGTTTTCGCGAAAAATCAACATTTAAGTTGAAAAACATGGTCTTAACTGTCAACCTTTTTTTTATACGTCAAAAACTTCAGGTTTACAATTTAAAATTATTTTCTGAACCACTGAACAATCTTCAAAAGAACTTATCACTGAATACACTAATCCTAGTTTTTTTTCAATTTCAACACCCTTTGGTGCATTTCAGAGGGTAAGTTGATAGAAACTTTTTTTCATATTTTTCGACGAGCTTTCACATCCTGAAATCCTGCGCATATATTATGAAACACCCTGTATTGGGTATTCCTAAATGTCATATCCTTATTGAAGAAGTTAATCAATTTTTTTTTGTAAATATGTATGTGATAGTTTCCTTCGTTTTCAAGATACAGGGCATCGAATTTTTTCGGCTTTGAATCGGCTTTGTTCTAATGTGCGGGCCAAGTTAAATGTGATTGGATTGAAACCATTCCTTCTAGTGAATACCATGAAATAAGAAGGCCCAGCTCTCTGCTACATTCGGAGAAAATTTCATATCACTCCAATAATCTACCTTCTATGCGGCAAATAATATTCAATCCAATGATACTCCTCACATAGGTACATTATATTTTCACCAGGTGACAACTATTTGGTAATGTTTCTCTCAAGATACACGAAAACTACTCAATTTGGAATATTCGTAATATAAGATAAGAGTTATCAGTATTGCTTCAAAACTTTATTCAAATAGATTAATCGAATTATTGAATCTCTATTACCCATTGTGACTTGAGTGTAAATTCATTTTTATGATATGTATTCATTCTTGACGATCGCAAAATTCGAGAAACAATGCAATTATTTCATCACATCAAACAAACGTGTATTCGTTATTGACAAGAGATGAACTTTATTCCGGGACGCAAAATATTAATATTCATAGGTAAATATTTTGATTGTCCTAAGGCTTGCCGGAAATTTTTTCAGTCACTTCAGCGCATTAGATTAAAAAAATTGCATATTTAGATGGAATGCAATCTGCAATGATTGTGAGAAACACAATTGAAGTTTTATCATCATATGACCCAAAAATGTTTATTAATGGATGCTGCTTTTTTAATTTTCACCCTTTTCTCTAATTTTTTTGTGTTAGTCTTAGTTCGATTCTTTGGTCTCTTCGGTTACAAAAGGCGGTCATCTCTTTTCTTTTTCGCTAAGAAATTGTACAATGAATAGAAATTTCACACAGTTGTAATACTGGGATTCCCACATCTGGAACGAAAAAATTGAATAGAGCTCCCTTTTCAGGCAGATTTCATGAAAGTTGACGCTCCATCAAATTAGTTTTGTTACAAAATCTATACAACCCAAGGGGATGACTTCACGGTTCCATAAAGTTGATCCGTGACTGAGACGGTGGAACAGACAACGTACCGCCCTAACCACTAAAGAGACATTGAACTTGAGGGTGTGAAAATTTCGAAAACTTGAACTAAACCCTCCCGGGCTTTCATCAAAATAAAATTTCTTCTTCCTCTACGAAATCAAATTTGAATCTTGGAATTTCAGATGTTTAAAGAACACTACAGGACCTTAGTGAAAGGCAATCATCGCCCATAGATCAATCAGAAAGCTTCAGTCTCGAATAGATTGAAAAAATTCTTCAAAATAAATTATCAGAGTAATTCGATTAATTCCACCCCAACCTCGTGAGCATATTTGTTGAATAAACAGAAAATCCATTTAGCTGAAGAAATCCAGATTGGACAAAAGAACACTACAGGGCAAAGATGTTCATATCATCGCGTCAGACGTTTACGGTATGTGTGCAATGAAAGCCCCCATCACTTAAGGCAAGGTGGAACATTTGGTAATGTTTTCTTTACCGGAGGCAGATACGTTTTTCTTCCATTACGTTTCTATCTGTCCGATAACCTCCGGGGAGAAGAAGAATCACAGGTTTTGCTCTGATGCAATCTGACACTATACGAGCCTCCCTCGCAATCTTGAACACTCCGAATATTTGTTTTTCCACCCGATGTTTCCTTTTGGAGAGAAAAACGCTGTAAATCAATTCAACAGTACAGTTTTTAAACTTATTTTCTAAAACAATACAGGCTACTGAGGCAACAGAAGGAATCCAACACTGTTCTTTATTTATACATCTAAACGCACAATGTTTTGAACTTAGGAGTTATAATTTTCATAACACGTAAATTTAAAGTTGGAAGTCTGCATTGTCTCCAAACTTCGAGTCTTGAATTTCTACAATTTCCATACCTGGCTTGAAATTCTAATAACGTTTGTCGGTATTCCAGGAAAACGTTCAAACTTGAAGGTCCGACTGTAAAGCTCGGAATGAAAGCTGTTTTCAATTAGAGAAATTCTCCGTTCATGATAATAGACGAGAACTTCACATGAAAGCGTAGTCGATATCAAAGCTGTATCCAGTCTGTTGATATCAGAAAATATCGTTATTCTCTCGTTCAACATAACCCAGTTGCTGGAAGTTTTAATAACATCAACATAAAACGAAATCGAATACTTTGAAAAGGGCATATTTTCATTCAAAACTGGAAAACTTTCATTCATTATAGGAGAAAAAGATGAAGAGTGTTTCCTTTCGATGGTGACACTTTTTTCACTGACAAGCGACAGCTGAATTGACAGCTGACCGTTGAGTTCAGGGTAGTTTGGTTTACCGTTTCATGGGCACAATCGATCAGAATTATATCCGCCATAATCTATGAATTATGTGTTAGTTATGTTTGTAGCCAATTCTCTGTTGCGCCTCTTTTTGTTTTCACGCTTGTTTCTATGAAATTTTGAATTTTTTTAAGGTGCATCGATAAAATGAATTATGAAAAAATCAGCTCCACAGCTTAAGAAAATTGAGTTTTTCTGATCTGGTGTTGAGAAATTCAATAATTCTGAAAAAAAGATGAAGAGTGTTTCCTTTCGAAGGTGTCACTTTTTTCACTGACAAGTGACAGCTGAATTGACAGCTGACAGTTGAGTTTAGGGTAGTTCGGTTTGCCATTTCATGCGCACAATCGATCAGAATTTTATTCGCCATAATCTATGAATGATGTGTTATTTATGTTTGTAGCCAGTTCTCTGTTGCGCTCTTCTTGTTTTCACGCTTTTTTCTATGAAATTTTGAGTTTTTTCAAGGTGCATCGATGAAATGAATTTTGAAAAAATTCAGCCTTACAGCTGGAGACAATTCAATAATTCTGAAAAAAATATGAAGAGTGTTTCCTTTCGAAGGTGACACTTTTTTCACTGGCAAGTGACAGCTGAATTGACAGCTGACAGTTGAGTTAAGGTTAGTTCGGTTTGCCATTTCATGCACACAAACGATCAGAATTATATCCGCCATAATCTATGAATTATGTGTTATTTATGTTTGTAGCCAGTTCTCTGTTGCGCTCTTCTTGTTTTCACGCTAGTTTCTATGAAATTTTGAGTCTTTTAAAGGTGCATCGATAAAATGAATTATAAAAAAACTCAGCTCCACAGCTGAAGAAAGTTGAGTTTTTCTGATCTGGTGTTGAGAAATTCAATAATTCTGAAAAAAATGCGAAGAGTGTTTTCTTTCGAAGGTGACACTTTTTTCACTGACAAGTGACAGCTGACAGTTGAGTTGAGGTTAGTTCGGTTTGCCATTTCATGCGCACAATCGATCAGAATTATATCCGCCATAATCTATGAATTATGTGTTATTTATGTTTGTAGCCAGTTCTCTGTTGCGCTCTTCTTGTTTTCACGCTTGTTTCTATGAAATTTTGAGTCTTTTTAAGGTGCATCGATAAAATGAATTATGAAAAAAATCAGCTCCACAGCTGAAGAAAATTGAGTTTTCATGATCTGGTGTTGAGAAATTCGATAATTCTGAAAAAAAGATGAAGAGTGTTTCCTTTCGAAGGTGACACTTTTTTCACTGACAAGTGACAGCTGAATTGACAGCTGACAGTTGAGTTAAGGTAAGTTCGGTTTGCCATTTCATGCACACAATCGATCAGAATTATATCCGCCATAATCTATGAATTATGTGTTATTTATATTTGTAGCCAATTCTCTGTTGCGCCTCTTCTTGTTTTCACGCTTGTTTCTATGAAATTTTGAGTCTTTTTAAGGTGCATCGATAAAATGAATTATAAAAAAAATTAGCTCCATAGCTGAAGAAAATTGAGTTTTTCTGATCTGGTGTTGAGAAATTCAATAATTCTGGAAAAAAGATAAAGAGTGTTTCCTTTCGATGGTGACACTTTCTTCACTGACAAGTGACAGCTAAATTGACAGCTGACAGTTGAGTTCAGGGTAGTTCGGTTTGCCATTTCATGCGCACAATCCATCAGAATTATATCCGCAATAATCTATGAATTATGTGTTATTTATGTTTGTAGCCAGTTATCTGGTGCGCCTCTTCTTGTTTGCACGCTGGTTCCTATGAAATTTTAATTTTTTTAAGGTGCATCGATGAAATGAATTATGAAAAAATTCAGCTCCACAGCTGAAAAGAAATTTTTTTTTTCATGATCTGGTGTTGAGAAATTCGATATTTCTGTGATTCCATCTCTTGAAATGCCGATTTTATTAAATAACATAATTTGTCACACTGTCGTCCGGTTCGTTTCATTACCCTGTAGCTCATTTCAAATTATCATCACTGTCAAATTGAATGTTGTGTCTATTGAACTACGGTTTGATCAGTCTTTCAGGAACCAGGGGTGAGTTTGATAAGACTTAAAGCCAAGCAGCGTTGTGCGGATTCACTTCCTGGATGGATGACCGCTCCGGCGATTACTTCAAATAAGCGTGTCAGTGTTTTCGTATTTTGACATTGAGATAATGACTTCTGTGTGAAATTTGTCTCCCTTAGAAACATGAACACGAGTACAAATTGAAATTCAATACAAATATCTCCGTTAATCGCTGTGGAAAGCCCAAAAATGTAAAAACACAAAGTTCGAACCCGAACGAGCGGCAATATCGCGGAGAAGTGAAAACCGTTTGTGCGGCGAGGAAAATTAGATCCGTAAAAATACGTCGAACTGGGAAAATCGGGGTGATTCATGTTTATGCATTACTGAACCGCGCCAGGCACGAGACATTAGATATTCGAACGATTTATGTCGGGGTGGATGGAGGGAAATCCGTGGCTCCTATTTTCCGCTGTCAGTTGTTTGAGCTGAAGAGAAAGAAGAACGGATCTTCCAAGAACGAACAATTTCCGCCTCTGAAAGGAGCCGAACGGAAGGTATTCATACGGACAAAAGTGGATATTGACGTTGGGAAAATTGAATTTGAGAGTCATATTTTCGCAGTTTTCCGACGCTCCGTTTCCCGTGACGGACACGGACAAGACGAATATTCATAGCGGACGTGAAACGAATCGTGAAAACGGTGAGAACTTCAGTGTGAATGTGAATGTATACAGGGTATCCCAAGTTTTATCGTTATCCCCAAAATCGACGATATTTATTGAAGGAAATAAGAATTTCCATATTTTGGGACATTACAAAATGGTCAATTTATTTAGTTAGATCAAGCAATTAACGTTATTCCTCTGTAATAAACATTAAATTACAATCTAACGTGATGTTATTCTTATGTTATGTTATTCCACTGAAATGAATTTTCAGAAATGATTGAATTATTTTGAAAATATTGGGTATTTCCTCCACCTGATTCAAAATTTATTCATTCGTATTTATCAAAATCGAATTCTGAATTCAAATATAACCGATTTTTTTTTCCGTCACGAGCATAAAAAAAAAATTCCATCGGATGTTCACCTATTCTTTATTCTACATTATTTCTCCATTTTGAACTTCAAAGTACAACTTTATGCCATGTTATGTTATTTTTATGTTATGTTATTCCACTGAAATAAATTTTGAAAAATTATCGAATTATTTTGGAAATATTGGGTATTTCCTTCACCTGATTCAAAATTTATTTATTCGTATTTCCCAAAATCGAATTTCGAATTCAAAGATAACCGAATATCTTTTCTCGCACGTGGATCGAAAATAAAATTCCACTGGATGCTCTATTTTTCTTCATTTTACGTTATTCATCTGTATTAAAAGTCAAAGTACAACCTTATGCGATGTGATGTTATTCTTATTTTATGTTATTCCACTGAAATAAATTTCGAAAAATGATTGAATTATTTTGAAATTATTGGCTATTTGCTTCACCTGATTCAAAGTTTGTTCATTCGTATTTTCCAAAATCGAATTCTAAATTCAAAGATAACTGAATATCTTCATCGTCGAGTGCATCAAAAATTCAATTCCATTGGATGTTCTATTTTTCTTCATTCTACGTTATTTCTCTGTATTGAACGTCAAAGTATAGCCTTATGCTATGTGATGATATTTTTATGTTATGTTATTCCACTGAAATATATTTTGAAAAAGGGTTGAATTATTTTGAAAATATTGGGTATTTCCTCCACCTGATTCAAAATTTATTCATTCTTATTTTCCAAAATCCAATTCTGAATTCAAATATAACCGAATATCTTTTCCGTCACGAGCATAAAGAAGAATTCCATCGGATGTTCACCTATTCTTTATTCTACATTATTTCTCCATTTTGAACTTCAAAGTAAAACCTTATGCCATGTGATGTTATTCTTATGTTATGTTATTCCACTGAAATGAATTTTGAAAAATGATCGAATTAGTTTGGAAATATTGGGTATTTCCGTCACCTGATTCAAAATTTATTTTTTCGTATTTCCCAAAATTGAATTTCGAATTCAAAGATAACCGAATATCTTTTCTCACACGTGGATCGAAAATAAAATTCCACTGGATGCTCTATTTTTCTTCATTTTACGTTATTCTTCTGTATTAAACGTCAGAGTACAACCTTATACGATGTGATGTTATTCTTATTTTATGTTATTCCACCGAAATAAATTTTGAAAAATGATTGAATTATTTTGAAATTATTGGCTATTTGCTTCACCTGATTCAAAGTTTATTCATTCGTATTTTCCAAAATCGCATTCTAAATTCAAAGATAACTGAATATCTTTATCGTCGAGTACATCAAAAATTCAATTCCATTAGATGTTCTATTTTTCTTCATTCTACGTTATTTCTCTGTATTGAACGTCAAAGTATAACCTTATGCTATGTGATGTTATTTTTATGTTATGATATTCCACTGAAATATATTTTGAAAAAGGGTTGAATTATTTTGGAAATATTGGATATTTCCTTCACCTGATTAGAAATTTATTTATTCATATTTTCCAAAATCGAATTTCAAATTCAAAGATAACAGAATTTCTTTCGCGTCCCATGTATCAAAACTAAAATTCCATTGGTTGTTCTGTTATTCTTTATTCTACGTTATTTCTCTGTATTGAACCTCAAAGTACAACTTTATGCCACGTGAAATTATTCTTATGTTATGTTATTCCACTGAACTAAATTTTGAAAATTGATCGAATTATTTCGGTTATATTGGGTGTTTCCTTCATCGTTTTCAAAATTTTTTTATTCGTATTTTCCAAAATCAAATTTCAAATTTAAAGATAACCGAATATCTTTTGCGTCACGTGTATCAAAACTAAAATTCCATTGGTTGTTCTCTTATTCTTTATTCTACGTTATGCCTCTCTATCAAACCTTAAAGTACAACCTTATGCTATGGGATGTTATTCTCATAATATGTTATTCCACTGAAATAAATTTTGAAAAATGATCGAATTACTTTGGAAATATTGGGTATTTCCTTCACCTGATTCAAAATTTATTTATTCGTATTTCCCAAAATCGAATTTCGAATTCAAAGATAACCGAATATCTTTTCTCGCACGTGGATCGAAAATAAAATTCCACTGAATGCTCTTTTTTTTTTCATTTTACGTTATTCCTCTGTATTAAACGTCAAAGTACAACCTTATGCGATGTGATGTTATTCTCATTTTATGTTATTCCCCTGAAATAAATTTTAAAAAATGATTGAATTATTTTGAAATTATTGGCTATTTGCTTCAGCTGATTCGAAGTTTATTCATTCGTATTTTCCAAAATCGAATTTTAAATTCAAAGATAACTGAATATCTTTATCGTCGAGTGCATCAAAAATTCAATTCCATTGGATGTTCCATTTTCCTTCATTCTACGTTATTTCTCTGTATTGAACGTCAAAGTATAACCTTATGCTATGTGTATGTGATGTTATTTTTATGTTATGTTATTCCACTGAAATATATTTTGAAAAAGGGTTGAATTATTTCGGAAATATTGGGTATTTCCTTCACCTGATTAGAAATTTATTGATTCATATTTTCCAAAATCGAATTTCAAATTCAAAGATAACAGAATTTCTTTCGCGTCACATGTATCAAAACTAAAATTCCATTGGTTGTTCTGTTATTCTTTATTCTACGTTATTTCTCTGTATTGAACCTCAAAGTACAACTTTATGCCACGTGAAGTTATTCTTATGTTATGTTTTTCCACTGAAATAAATTTTGAAAAATGATCGAATTATTTCGGTTATATTGGGTGTTTCCTTATCGTATTCAAAATTTTTTTATTTGTATTTTCCAAAATCAAATTTCAAATTTAAAGATAACCGAATATCTTTTGAGTCACGTGTATCAAAACTGAAATTCCATTGGTTGTTCTCTAATTCTTTATTCTACGTTATGCCTCTGTATCAAACCTTAAAGTACAACCTTATGCTATGTGATGTTATTCTCATAATATGTTATTCCACTGAAATAAAGTTCGAAAAATGATCGAATTATTCCGGTAATATTGCGGAGTTCCTTCACCTGATTCAAAATTTATTTATTCGTATTTTCCAAAATTGAATTTCAAATTCAAAGATAATCGAATTTCTTCCGCGTTACGTCTATCGAAACTGAAATTCCATTGATGGTTCTCTTATTCTTCATTCTACGTTACTCCTCTGTATTAAACCTCAAAGTACAACATTATGCCATGTGATGTTATTCTTATGTTATGTTATTCCACTGAAATAAATTTTGAAAAATTATTGAATTATTTTGGAAATATCAGGTATTTCATTCACCTGACTTGAAATTGATTTGTCTGTATTTTCCAAAATCTAATTTCGAATTCAAAGATAGCCGAATAACTTTCCCGTCACGTGCATCAAAAATAAAATCCCATTGGATGTTCTAGTTGGCACGAAATCGCAGGGAAAAATATTCAGATTGATCGAAGATGATTCAACAAAGATAGAGTTCTATTATTCTTTATCCTACGTTATTCCTCTGTATCAAACGTCAAGTTACAAACTCATGCCAGGTGATGTTATTCTAATGTTATTCCACAGTATGAATTCACCTTCATAGAGAAAGAAACATGTGGTGAAAATAGTGATTTAGTGATCTGAGCTTCTTTGGTGTTACACATAGACATAGCAGCGCCGTTATAAATTCAGTAACAAAAACATTGAACATTGCAGTTTATTCTCATGGAACAAATATAATTGTTTATTATGTAGTTAATCAAATCATCAGCCTATCAATATCAATTAAGTCTTCTTCAGCTCATCTATTGACTCGTAAATTATTTTTAACTGTTTTTGAGATAAGATAAAATTATAGGCAATTAATTATCCTCTATCAACGAGAATTATATTATGAAGAAATATTTATTTAACGTGAAACTGTGGTTATTGATTTCATGATTCGTCATCGTCAATAAAAATATGAATAAACCAATAGAATCGTCTTGAAGGGTAAAACTGAAAAATTCATCATAAAACCCCGAACAAATAATGAAAACTGTCCATACATATAAACTATTATAGTATAAACTCTCATGTTGTTGTTCCACTACTGAAGAGAGAAATCGATTCAATTTCCCCAATCTTTGATTCAAACCTTTCGATGGCCATAAAAACGAATTTTCCATGTAGATAGGAAGTCTGCATTATCAGCCGAAGAGATAGGGCTCTAAAAATGTGTATCGACCTTGGGTTAATACACCTCCAGAGGATTATTATCAGCGAATCGTGAAAATTTATGATGTGCCTAATGCCTAACGGATTTTGCTGGCAGTAGGACCAGGCGAGAAACCCCCAGTTTTTGCTTACACTGGTAGGTTGAAACAAAAAATAGAACTTGATAGATTAGCATCCGATCATCTCAACTCTTAGTCATTAGGATGAAAGAAGAAAACAGAACACTGACTATTGGGACATTCAACGGATAAATGAGTACCTACTTGTGGGGAAGGAGGGTATCTTATATATTTAACTTTGTTTTAAGTTTATTTTCTTCATCGTACATTCATGAAATTTTGGGTCCTATTTTTGTTACTATGCTCATACTTTTTAGTTCTTGTAATTCACCGGTAATATTTGAATAAAGGACAATACAGAATTTCCTCACCTACGAACAAAGAAAGATACCAAAATATTATGATAAAAATATCAGTATAAAAACAACAAGTTTTGGCAAACACAAATCGCATTTCGCTTTCGGGGTGAAAACATATTTTATTTTCACACTTTCCACTTTGTCGAAACTAACCGAAATGCGGCTTTATGTCGTCTCCTTTTGAGGGAAAGTTTTAATGTATGCAATTTTTGTTCCCCTCTAGGGCTCTCGTGAAATCATACAGGAAAAGTTTTGATGAAAAAAATTCAACTTATACTTCAGTAATTCTTATGGTCTGTTGGGGAGAATAAATTTCATAAAAGTTGTATTTCTAGACGAAGTGCAAGGGGGTGGAGGAGAGGACTATTTTTATTGCTCGGAATTTTTCCTGTACTCTAATCACTATGGAATCATTGAGAGTTTATGGTTCAATTGAACCAAGTAATGGAAAATAAAAAAGTGAACAAGAATTTTTTTTTAGTTGCATTGAGTCTCCCGTAATTAAGACAACTATCAATCGATTTGGTTGATAAAGTTTTCCTGCTCTGACATCTCCATTGAATAAATATACAATAAAATAATACTCCTAGAATTTTATTTTTGTTCAATAATCGTTACGATTTCAACTTGTACATGCAATGCGAATAATAAAACATATTATAATCAAAATTAGGCTGAATACTCGATGAACAATAACAGGATTACAAGACGGTTGAAGCCATTATACCTGCATCAATAAAACCGAATAACTCATACTAATGAAGTCAATCAAATGGTAGCTCAATTGGGTATGTTGTTCTCCGTGACCTAAACCAACATCAATCCAGATCCACTATTCACAACTGATTTGCCGAATTCAAGTGCTGCTGTGTTCCTTCAAGAATTAATTTCGGGAACGTATAGAGATATTCGCGATTGGCTTATGCAGGGTTCTTGAGTACTCTTGGAAGGGTTTTACAATTTCGGGGGCCACTCGTCCCGAATTATTGAAACTAGAGGCATCAGTAGAAGGTCTAGGAGCTGTATTGAATGATTAATAGTTTATTATTTAACGAGTGATAATGTAGGTCATAACTCACGCAGAAGAAGTTTGTAACACGAACCGAAGGCGAGTCCTGTAATTCATCAAGTGAGTTATGACCATTACCGCAAGTTGAAAACTATACTTTATCTACGACTGTAACAATAAATACTAAGATACAAGTACAGAGAAAGAACTGGATTTACAAATATTAATATATAATATAACAATGCATTATTTATGTTGATTGTGCTTCTTAGCATGGAATAGAAAGTCCATAGGGGCGATGCTTTACCCTAAGTGCTTAGTTCCCTAAAATATGCCAAAAGAACATTCTCTCTAAACGATGCTTCAATATCATTACAGTTACACCAATCTTGAAAATTGTTGTATACACCTTTATATTTGTTTTGGAATTTTTCGGGCAATAAATTATGTGTGGTAATATTGGCTTATCGCCTTATTTCTATTTTATAAGAATTCATCTTCACTATCTGAATTTGTCTCTTTGAGCAAAACATTGACAATAATGATTAGGTATCAACTTAGTTTGAGAAAACGTCAAAATTATTCGCTTGTTCAGAAGCACAATGCCAGGGAGTTATAGTAGTGAGTTATTATAACTCACGGTGTTTGTTTACAAATACTATTAATTGTTCAAAAGTATTTGAATAATGAATATGTAATTCAATAGGAGTAGATAAAGATAATTAATACCCTGGAATTGCATGACATAATATAGAAAAATAAATTAACTTACTTCCCTGAAATCATTTTTACAGAGGAAAAACATAACATTGGAAATTACCATAAGCATTGAAATTGGACATCAAATCATGTCAAAACCAGAGTAGGCATAAGTAAGCACAGAACTTTCATATCATGGTGTTGAATTCGAAGAGTCATTTGAGGTTAAGTTTACTTGAAAAAATTAAATTCAAAAGTATTATAATTTCAATTATCATCCATTATGAAATTAAGTAAATAAATATTGGGTATTGATCACCTTATTGTTGTTTTGCCACAACGCCGACATTTCAAAGTACATAGTTCGCTTCTTTTTCAAGGCTGATTATTTAGAACAATATTTTAAGTTTCTCTTGAAAACTCTCAGCATATTTTGTTATCGAAAAAATTTAAAATGAAATCAAATTTATTATTGAATTCAAAATGAGAGGTTCGGAGATCGATCGGTTATATTGGAAACAATTGAAGATATGATTTTATGTGATTTTGAGACAAAGTATTTTAACTGTCCCTCCGCTCTCTTTCTATATCCGCGAATTATTTTCATCACTGTCCTAACTTATGCTAATCTAACCTTACCTAATAGTTAATTCATTTCAAGAATTATTTTCAACACTGTCTCAACTTGAGCTAACCTAATATAACCTTAATATGTATTTATTTCAAGGATCATTTCAACACTGTTCTAACTCAAGCTAACCTAACCTAAATATTATTCAATTTTGACAATTGTTTGAACACTGTTCTAACAAGCTAACCTAACCTAACCTAAATATTATTCAATTTTGAAAATTGTTTCGAAACTTGAGCTTACCTCATTTAAATATCAATTCATTTTGAGAATTGTTTCAACATTGTTTTAACATAACCTAACCTAACTCAACCTGAATATTGATTCATTTTAAGAATTGTTTCAACACTGTCCTAACTTGAGCTAACCTAAACTAAATATTTATTCATTTCAAGATTTGTTTCAACACTGTACTAACCAATACTAACCTAACCTAAATATCAATTCATTTCAAGAATAGTTCAACACTGTCTCAACTTAAGCTAACCTACCTATGTTAATATTATTTCATTTCAAGAATTGTCTCAACACTGTCCTAACCTAGCCTAAATATTTATTCATTTTAAGAATTGTTTCAATACTGTCCTAACTTGAGCTAACCTCACCTGACCGGTTTGGTTCGTAGAATCCGTGGTTCTTTTATAATCTTTGCTTCGATAATCTCGCTAAATTGTCACCTCATAACAAATCCAAATGATCATATAGGTAATCGTTAATTTTTCACTGAACCATATTTTAGTTATTTGGAGTTGGAAATGGGGTGACTTGATGATTTTCAAAGATTTTTCAGCCTTAGAATGCGTTTTTTCAAGTTTCTATAATTCTACGCGAAATTTGTCAAAATCTGACATATCGAATTTCAGATGAAAATATCGTGAAATATACGATTAAGGGGTGAAAACTAGGTCAACACGATCAAATGCGTCTCCTTTCGATAAATTCAGAGCATTTTCCTGTATTTTCGATATGATTCCGAAGTACCTGGATGGGTGACCGCTCTGGCGATGAATTTAAACAAACGCGCAAACGCTTCTGATTTTCTGTATTTATTCGCTTATTTCAATAAGTATTCATCATGCTAATTGACACTTTTGTAGTGTCTGGTGAAAAAAATCCTAAAAATTTTGTATTTTCCTACATTCATGGGGCTGTATTCGAGAATTATTGAGCGGTAATGAAGGTCATAACTCACAAAGATGAGTTATGACCATTACCTGAAGTTGAATACTACACTTCATCTACGACTATAACAATAAAATACTGAGATACAAGTACAGAGAAAGAAGTTTATTTACAAATCTTAATAGTTACCTATAACAATGCATTATTTATGTTGAATGTGCTTCTTAGTTCTGAGTTCACTAAAATATGCCAAAAGAACATTCTCTCTAAACGATGACTTAATATCATTACAGTTACACCAATCTTGAACATTTTTGTATACACCTTTATATTTGTTTTGGGATTTCTCGTGCAATAAATTCTGTATGGTAACATTGGCTGATTGTCTTATTTCTGAAGGTGTATATAATAATTCATCTTTACTATCTGAATTCATCTTTTTCAGCAAAACATTCACAATAATCTGCGTCATCGTGGGTTAATCACACCTCCACAATATAAAACTTCGTTTTTTAGAAGATATATTTCATATATAATAGTATACCAGCAGATTTTAAAAAATTAGCAATTAATACTTTCAGAATCGGGTACAAGAAATTTCTTCTAGATATATATTAATTGCTTGCTGTTCTTGTTTACGTTGGAATTTTGGAGTTGATTTGGTCGGAAATATTGTTGATGGCACTTGATTTTAATTTGATTTTTTTGGAATATTGGTGGGGGGTTGAACTGGGATCAATAGTTTGTTTTCAGCCTCCTTTTTGCCTATGGAAAGTGATTTACTATGTGTCTTGATTGTATGATTTTCAATTTGGCAAATAAATAATAATAATAATTATTATTATTATTATTATAATCATTTGTTTGTTTTGTTTTTGTTCATATCCCGACTCTCCTAGATCTCTGTGAGACCCCTCAGAAGCTCAGAGCTTATGCGAGTTAGGAGACCCGGTTGTGTTCTGTGTAGGCTTTGTTACTGTGTCCTTACGCCACCTGAGGCACAGCAATGTTAAGGTATCAACTCAATTTGAAAAAACGTCAAAATTATTCAAGTGCACCCCCCCACCCCAAGAGTTTGACAATGATCATATAATTCAATAGGAGTAGATAAATATAATTATTATAATGGGTGACACTTTATTTCGTGAATTATTCGAATCTTGTACTCGAAATAACTATATATCGAATTTAACAACTTGGTGGAATCTCAACGCAGTTCATCCCTGGAATTCTCGATAGAGAGAGAGAGAGGGGGAGGAAACGGTGTTGGCTGGCAACCCTTCAGTGTTGACTTGATTTATGGGGAAGTTGAGGATTCGGACACAAACTTTCACGGTCTTGATACGGATTTGACGATGATATTATCTGGCAGCTTGGGGAGATACGTTTGCGATGTTTGTTCTCGAAAAGTTTCCCCTTCTTTCGTTACATCACTGAACAGAAGGATTGGATTCCAAGCTTTCCTCAAGTTTATATATAAACAATATGGAATTGGTACGCTGCAAATTTCACACAAAGGTTCGAAATCTTTCCATTTCACGAAAAAGACGAAATGGGTGAAACTCGAATAAATCCAACTTAAGCTCCATTAATCTGAATTTGGTTCTGCAACATGACGCAAAAGTTCCTAATTCCAGCGCGTATTTATCATCGCAATGGCCACTGGCGAACCCAGGCGACATTAGGGACTTGATTGGTAGCCCTGAGGCTAAACACGACTTGCTAATTAATGTGTCCATGCACCTGCAATTTCATCAGACGGCCATGTTCGATTTCCACCCCTGGAGATCCCACCAGGGCGCTTTGTTTATGCGGTTGGAAAAGTTTCGGTGTAAATCCGGAAACACCAGTTGCATTTCGTTCGGAAATCGTTTTGTAGAGCTTGGAGAATATTAAATTCTTCGGAACACACCCAATATCGGATGCGACCATCAATTGAAGTTAGGTTATATCAACGAAACATAGGTCAGGCTGAAGAGGTCAAGAAGGACAAGTTTGACAGCCTCAGTTTGTTTGTGAGTTTCATGAGGATAGGTTTGAACGAGTTGCTCTGAAAGTAGTTGTTTTGGTGTTTATAATATAAGCAGTTGGTGTGACTCCTTGTGCTGGTAGAGTTTTGCGAAGAAAATCAACTCCCTATCGAGCCGAATTTTCATATTCAAATCGGAAATTCTAGGCTTGATTCCACTAAACAGGCCGCTAACAGATGGAAATAAACCCCTTAATCAAACCATCTGTGTGAATAGGGGATGGAAACAGACAGCAGGAATGGCACCACATATTGAATTAGACATTTCAGGTGCTATGATTAACTTCGACAGAAACTCCCTTGATAATATGCTTCGCTATTCGCAGATCGATGTAAATTAGGCTAAAATATAATTCGAAACGTCATTCGGCACTGAAACGCTTAATTTGTTTCTGATGTACTCCAAACCGTTTGTGTCGGGGGATATATCTGAGGAATTATCAATTCCTGCGAAGGGGATTAACATTTCGCTTATTGGGAGTGATAATTGATCAAGAGGAGGTACTAAGATAAAATATAAATCAATTTTTATATGGGCATTGAAAAAAGACAGCTGAAGGGAGGGGGTAAAATGAATCATAAGGACGTAGTTCACTATAATATACAGGGTGTAAAAATGAAGATAGAGGATTATTTCTACGATGACATAAAGCATAAAAGTCGTTTGCGGAATACTTGGTGTTACAGTTTGAATTTTTCGGAGTTTTTTCCTCACAGATTCTCATTCTTATTCTCAAGATATTCAGCTGAAATTCAGCAACGATATTATGTTCTATCATCATATGACCAGTCATTTCTGTGAATTTACAGGACGATATTTTTCTAGAAGAATGTCCCAATTTCCCGCCTCAGAACTTTCTTGTAGTAGGCCAATGGTAGTAGAAAAAATATGGAAAAAAATCGTGTTATTTTAAACTTTTTCGTTTCCTAGAAAATGTACGTATCTGCTTCCGTTTTCGATGGAAAACAAGTTGAACAATGCTCTCTAAGTCTTCAGAAAAAACAAAATTTTCTAATTTGGCTATGAAAAATTTGGATGAATTCATATTTTTGAGCGCACGTACTACTTACACGAGGCCTATATCATTTCGTCACGATGTCTGTATTTTTCGAATTTTGAGCCGAAAATGGTCTCAAACGACTAAGTTCGACTCACTGATGACGAATCCGTCGAAAAATTCGAGTCTGTCCGTCCGTCCTTATAAACGATAACTCTCGAACGGAATGTCCTAGAAACTTGAAATTTTCAGGGTAGGTTCGAATCTCAAATGCCGCGGTCAAGTTCGTTATTGGGCAAAATTCGCCTAGGGGTTCCGTAAATATGGCCGCTCGAAATTTTGTTTTTCTGATTACTTCGAAACTACTGATTCGATCGAGATGAAATTTTGCACTCAGGTGGATAATTACGTACTCAAGCTACATGCAAAATTTTGTCCAGCTCGCATGACCAGAACCATAGAAACCATAGAAAGTTATAACTTTGTAATGGAAAGGCCTAGGGACTTGAAATTTCAAGGATAGGTGTGAATCGTGAATGTAGCTTTTACGTGTATCAATGAGCAAAATTAGACTAGGGGTTCCGTAAATATGGCCGTTTGAAATTCAGTTTTATTGATAATTTCAAAATTATGGAATTGATCGTGACGAAATTTTGTATTTAAATTGAGAATGATATATTCGAGCTACATTTTTTCCATATCGCATGATCAGGACCATAGAAACCATAGAAAATCATAACTTTCGAACAAAAAGGCCTAGGGACTTGAAATTTTCAGGATAGGTTCGTATAGCGAATTTCGCGCTCAGGTTAATTAATGAGAAGAATAAAACTAGGGGTTCCGTGAATATGGCCGTTTGAAATTCGGTTTTCTTGATAATTTCAAAACTATGGATTCGATCCTGACGAAATGTTGTTTTTAAATTGAGAATGATATATTCGAGCTACATTTTTTCCAGATCGTATGATCAGAACCATAGAAACCATAGAAAATCATAACTTTCGAACAAAAAGGCCTAGGGACTTGAAGTTTTCAGGATAGGTTCGTATAGCGAATTTCGCGATCACTTTCATCAATGAGCCAAATTAGACTAGGGGTTCCGTAAATATTGCCGTTCAAACTATATTTTTTCTGATAATTTCGAAAATACTTATGGGATTGAAATGAAATTTCGCACATATATGGAGAATAATGTATAATTTTGTCCAGATCGCATTACCAAGACCATAGATACCCTAGAAAATTCTAGCGAATTATCGAAAAAGAAAATGGTCACCAAAGCATTGACGTGAAGTCTGGATTTTCGTTGGTTTGAAATTTTCTTTGACAGCTGTCAAAATCTTTCCAATTGGTTTCTAAAACTGGAGAATGCGAATCTACCTACAAGGTGCATGTACGAGCGCTCAAAAGCTCCTGCCTTCACGGCAGTGCTTTTCGTAATTTTTGGTTTAATTCTCGATCCGTGGTTCATAAAATTCCCGAAAAAAAATGTAATAGTCAATACATACAAGGAAAATATGGAAAATAATCAAAAAAATCATCTTCCTTCCAATTCTGAAGTGGGACATTATTGCATATTATAACATTTCCGAAATCTTCGTAATCATTTAAATACCAATAGTTCCAATATTTCAATTGTCAGGAAATTTATTCTATTTTTCTATCTAGGAAGCCATGAACTCCCCAAAATTGTTGCAAATAATGCATAAATAATGGAATAGACAAAAAAAGTTGGGTTAACAGGTTAACATCATATGAAAAGTCTATTGTGAGAATTTACAGCATGATATTTTTCTAGAACAATGTCCCATTTTCTCGCCTCAGAACTTTTCCGTAGTACGCCACTGGTAGTTTAAGAAAATATAAGAATTGAGAAGAATCTCTATGTTGTCTGAAACTTTTTTGTTTCCCAGAAAATTTACGTATCAGCTTTCCTTTTCGATCAAAAAAATGTTAAACAATTCTCCCTAAGTGGAAAAAAAAAATTCTCAAATAATTCAGTAGGCTCTGGAAATTTTGGATTAATTCATATTTTTTGATCTAATTCTCGATCCGTGGTTCATAAAATTCCTGAAAAAATGTAATAGTCGAGGAAAACAACAAGGAAAATACGGAAAATAATCAAAAATATCAACTTCCCCTCAATTTTCAAGTGGGACATTATTGCATTTCATTACATTTTCGAAATCTTCATAATCATTCAAATCCCAAAAGTTTCAATATTTCAATTGTCAGATAATTCATTCTATTTTTCTATCTAGGGAGCCATGTACACCTCAAAATTGTCCCAAATAATATAAATAATGGAATAGTCAAAAAAAGTTTATTACAATCTGAGGTTGAGATCATATAACAAGTCAATTTTGGGAATTTGCAGGATGATATTCTTCTAGAACAATGTCCCATTTTCCCGCCTCAGAACTTTTTTGTAGTACGCCACTGGTATGAAATATGAAGAAGGATCTTTGTGTTATTTGAAACTTTTTCGTTTCCTAGAAAATCGACTTATCTGCTTCCGTTTTCAAAAAAAAAATTTTTAAACAATTCTCTCTAAATCTAGAGAGTTTTTGAAATTTCAGGGAACGTTCGAGGTCTAAATGCGCCGGTTGAGTTAATAGGCGACATCCGAGTTCCATAGATATAACCATCTGAAATTTTTCCTTTGATAGTTTCAAAATATAGAACTGATAGAATTGAAACTCTGTAGTTTCGAAATAACGACACGAAAGTTCACGTGAAATTTCGTAAGGATCACAAGAGATTTTCAAATATTTTTTTTCTATACTTCGATATCCATTCCAATATTCCATATCCTGCTGAAAAGTGGTGTGTGAGTATAAGGCATAGATTCAGCATTTCAGATGTTCTATGTGAAAAGAAAAATGAGTTTCTCTGATATATTCAATTATAATTCACTTCCAAATGAAGCTGGCACTCGAATTCTGCGAAAACCATGATATCGAATTAGTGAGCCCTTTATGCGAGACGTTAACCCCGTTTTTCATTCGAACCTTATTATGCTGGTCGTGTTATGAAATTCAGCATATATTCCGTTTTGTTTGAATATTCAAACAATTTTTTTCAAATCAGATTGTATCGTGTGTACGGACCCGAAACTCGACTATATCAACCACCCCCATTAGCATTCAGAGAGGAACCATCGCTTTGTTCTTTTATCTCATCTTTTCGTTACACTGTCGGAACAGGACTAGCCTTCGATTATCACTTGAAGAGGTGCACTGGCGAATGCAGAATATAATAGTATATTATTTAACGAGCGGTAATGTAGATCATTACTCACGCGGAGGAAGTTTGCAGCACGAGCCGAAGGCGAGTGCTGTAATTCATCAAGTGTTGCCAACTTGCAGTAAATGAAACAAAAGCTACGGTGTAGTAGGCACCTTCACAAGTTCACCTAGAATAAAATTGAAGAACATCGGAATGCCTGGTAAGTGGCAATACGAATAATGCGATAATGCCCCAATACCTCTTTTATACCTCTACCATTCGAGATAGACACACTTCGAAATTGAATGATTGCACTCGGTAAGACAAACGCGAAGGGAAATATTTTTGTTGATGCATGGCGGGCGTATTTTCACGGAAGGGGATGGAACAATCAATTTGTGGAAGAAAATATTTTCAGACAGTGCCATATTTTCTCTTAGTCCTTTTTTGGCCCTTCCAGATCCCCTGTAACGTAACCGTGTAAAATATTCGACATCATGGGGAATTTTCAATATGTTGCTCGTATATTTTTCCCGGTTTCCTTCGCCTATCCCGATTTCGTGCTGAATTTATACAAATTCGGGAAATTCGATATCTTGTCTTGGACGATATTTTTCACTTTCTGGGAAAATAATCTTAGGCTAACTGTTTTTTAGTGTTACAGGGTTTGCCTTCATGAGCAATAGTATATTATTTAACGAGCGGTAATGTAGGTCATCACACACGCAGATGAAGTTTGCAGCACGAGCCGAAGGCGAGTGCTGTAATTCATCAAGTGAGTTATGACCATTACCGCAAGTTGAATACTATACTTTATCTACGACTATAACAAATAAATACTGAGATACAAGTACAGAGAAAGAACTTTATTTACGAATGTAAATAGTTACCTATAACAATGCATTATTTATGTTGATTGTGCTTCTTAGTATGGTGTAGAAACTCCATAGGGGCGATGCTTTATATTGAGTGCTGAGTTCACTTAAATATGTTAAAAGAACCTTCTCTGTACACGATGACCTAATATTCTTACTGCTACACCAATCTTTAAAATTGTTGTATACACCTTTATATTTGTTTTTGGATTTTAGGCAATAAATTCTGTATGGTAACATTGGCTGATTGTCTTATTTCTGAAAGTGTTCATAATTATTCATCTTCACTATATGAATTCATCTTTTTCAGCAAAACATTCGCAATAATGATTAGGTATCAACTTAATTTGACAAAACGTCAAAATCATTTATATAACCTCCTCTCTATACCAAGAATGGACTGTTCCCTTTCGGCCAATCGGCTTGTTCAGAAGCACAGAGCCAGAGAGTTATAGTAGTGAGTTATTTTAACTCACGTTGTTTGTGAAAGGTACTATTAATTGCTCAAAAGTAGTTGAATAATGAATATATAATTCAGTTATAGGAGTAGATGAAATATTTCAGTTATAGTGAAACGTCTGGTTTCTGCGGAAGTGATTTTTTTACATTTGTCAATTTGTTTTGGAACGCTCTGTTCAACATGAAATTTCTGGATTTCTCTCAAGATTCTCATTCAAATTCAGAAAAAATTTGGTGTATAAATCTACCATTTTTCTTGTTGCATGTCAAACAGCAATTATATGCCTCACTTCACCAGCGTAACGAAAAATAATAATATCAATTTCTACAGGGTGTTTTTAGGGTGAGGTTTTTTTTCATAGGAGCTATAACTCATCAGAACAAATCATTTCGCCGGAAGTTGATCATATAAAATATTCAATTTGAAAAAAGTGCAAAAAATCTTGGGCTCCAATATCTTAATACAACTCTGGATCGTGTTATTTTTTTCTAGATCTGCCATGAATAACGGTGCTATATGCATTCCAGCAAGTAAAAATTCTGAATTTTATCGCAAATTCGTATATTCTCTTTCAACTTTTATTAGGAAATTTTTCCTAAACGGTATAATTCTCAAAGCTCAAATTGAGGAGAGGAAAATTTACTGATTGAAAGAGTCCTATAATTCTTTTTCCACCTAGAGCCACAAAATATATACGCTCTGTCGAAAAAAAAACTTCACCTTTGAAAACACCCTGTATAATCCCCTTCCTGTGCTAGATCAGTACAATTAACAGGGACTTAAACTATTGCTGGCCGAAAAAAAACAGAAAAGATTAAATTTATCGGTAATGTACCTTTGACTCTACAAGAACTTTCAGCTATTGTTACCAAAATGTTGAAGATACTCAAATTACCCACATCGTGTTCGTGAAAATTAGAATTTAGAAAAATTACCGGGCGCATTGACCCAGTCTGACGTCTACGAAACTCTTTCAAAGTCAACTAATATCCCTGGCTAATAGAAATTTACAGCGGAATTTCCAGCGAATAACTATGAAACAACCATCATCCATCATACTTACTTCTTGCATGTTGTTATATCGCGTAAATGCATATTGCAGAAGAGCATTCGCCGACATTATTATTTATCAGCGCTTTCTGCCTGAAAGGTTGGCAGATCGATTGGCCTCCCGCAGGGCTACCAACTTCTCGAATTGCGCATCGCCACATTTGAGGCGAGGAACCAGCACTTGAAACTCGACGAAATTTATGAAATATCTGGTTTTACGACGTCGACGCTTTCAGGTTTCTGGCTTCATGAGCATTCCGCCCCGGAAGTTGATGCAGGTCTCATCAGGGAAAATAAAAATGATGGTCTTAGTGCAGACATCGTTTGAGGTGTTCGAGGACTTCTTTATTTCGCCATAAAACTTCTAGGTGTTCGATCAATTCGATGATGTCTGAAATACAAACTTGTTCGTGTGGAAACTGACTCTAGTGACTCTTCTCACTTACGACCGTTTATCGGTTCTTTTTGTGCAGTTTTTCTGAGGCGGAACCTTCACCATCGCCGGAGGAAGAAAATTGAATGAGAATTCGAGTGTAATAATTGGAGAAATACTTATTCAAAATTACATGAATTATTTAAATTCAAATGCATTGCTTGAGTAGAAAAAATACTTCAGAACGCCGTCTATACATTGTATTAATCTGTAGCTATCAAGACGGATGTCGTTAGTTTTAATCGTCGTGAAGTTCGACGAAAAGACCACCCATGGTCCCGATAATTAACGTCTAAAAGGCAAAGTTGTCCATTTGCAACATTGTAGTGGCTGAAATTGTTTATGTCTACCGTAGATTACGAATATCGGTCTCACGGGAAATTTTTGAGGCAAGCATTTTTGCTAAGTAAGCGTCTGCACGCCCACTCTGGAGCTGTGGATTCTTTTCGAAAGGGGGGTAGAGTTAACCTTTGGAGAAGGAGGAAAAATTAGAGGCAGTTACTCGGCGAATAGGGAGTTGCTCGGCGAGAATGGGACCCACGAAGGGTAAAATCGGACGGCGGTTTCGAGGGCGGTGTAGGAAACTAGTGTTGTAAATTTGCAGTCGAGGATTCTATCAGATTTCGGATTAAGGAAGTAATTGTGTTAGATCTTGGAAATAAGTGTTTAGGAAGTTTATTTAGAGTAGAGTTAAAAGCCGTATTTTGTGTTTCGAGTGCGAATAAAAATTAAGGCCAATATCGTGTGTGGGTGGTTTAGTTTCCAAACAGGTACATAAGAGAAATTGGGCGGTTTGCAGACCAAGGTAGGAAAGTTCAGTTCAAAGCTTTAACCCCTATGAATGTGAATGGTGTTATTGTAATCCCCAATATTATTGATATCTCGATCCGAAGTTGATTTGATGTATGTTCGATTTTACGTACGAAATTTCAATATTAGTTGTAGTTGATTATCTGACCCCTCGTACATTTCGATTAGTATGTTGATAAGAAGTAACAGTTGGATTGTTCGATTTAATTTATGTAAGCATTTTACCATCATTTTTCGTAAATATAATATGTTCTTTTAAAGTTCCGAGGTTTTCTTTCCTGAATACCTGTTCTTCAGAAAATATAAGACAAAAGACTCTCTCTTCGTGTAGAGAGCATGAACCTAGACCTTTTCGGAAAATAGATGAAAATTGGTTACATCGGAATAAGATTAATAAGGGAAGAAACCCCAGGTTCAGTACAATAGTATATTATTTAACGAGCGGTAATGTAGGTCATAACTCACGCAGATGAAGTTTACAGCACGAGCCGAATGCTAGTGCTGTAATTCATCAAGTGAGTTATGACCATGTTGAATACTATACTTCATCTAGGACCATAACAGTAAATACAAGTACAGAGAAAGAACTTCATTTAAAAATCTTTATAGTTACCTATAACAATGCATTATTTATGTTGATTGTGCTTCTTAGCATGGAGTATAAAGTCCATAGGGGCGATGCTTTATATTTAGTTCTGAGTTCACTAAAATATGCCGAAAAAACATTATCTGTAAACGATGACTCAATATTCTTACTGCTACACCATCTTGAAAATTGTTGTATACTCGCAATTTGAGAAAAGGTCAAAATTATTCAAGTGACCTCCCCTCAATACCAATAATGGACTGTTCCCTTTCGGCCAATCGGCTTGTTCAGAAGCACAGAGACAGGGAGTTATAGTAGTGAGTTATTATTACTCACGGTGTTTGTTCACAGATACTATTAATTGCTCAAAAGTAGTTGAACAATGATTACTTTATTCAATAAGAGTAGATAAAACATGTTATTTATATCTTGAATAGATATGGCCGATACTTGATGACAATCCATAATTTCTTATTATTCACTCATTGAGGTGATCGGCGAAAATCGTAGTTTAATGAATAACCTAATTTCCGTTGGAAACCCTCATATTTTCATAGAAAGCCGTAAGCTGTTAGGAGCCAATATAAAGTTGAGATAAAAAGCGAAGAACTCCTTGGAAGCTATAAGGAAAGGGATTAATAGAAGGTAATTATCAGACTCTAATCTAATGGGGGAAGCGAATTATTTACGGACAATGAACACTAAAAGTTATAATTGAGTATACTTTAATACCTTATTCCCTTCGAATTTCTAGATTAGTGGTTACAAAATGTACATAAGATGCTTATTATCACTTTTTCATTTCCTTCCCAAGGGAAGATGAGCCATTTTGTCGAAGAAAATATCAAATTAAAGACATATATAGGATATAGGACTGAAGGAACATTGAAATTGTCGCGAAAGCTTCAGCAAGAACAGTATTTCTTGGACATAAAACAATAAACTTTATAGGGCATTCAACCATTTGAGTACGTCGAATTAATCTTATCTCAAGTTATAATAAAATCGTGCGTTGAAACAAAATTGAAGTTTTTTAATGCACCAAAACGGCCTTTAACTGTTCACTGTCAGTATGAAAAATAGTGTCCTTTTTTTGAACTTCAAGAAATGGAATCATCGAATTATATTATATATATCAGAAAATCGATTTTTTTTTATACCAAAAAGGTCTTCTGTGTTCATTGATATTGAACGATTGCAAATTGTTTGCGACCACCCTCAGATGAACTTACTGTGGAATTGAATACTAAGCAAAGCAGAGTACTAACCCCAAGGGGGTGCTGACGAAGTCTCAGCGAATCACCACAGGCTGATACTGAAATAGGATTGAAGGATAGGAAGCAGAGGATGAACCTTCTTTCCGCACAGTTCCGGGGCTGTCACCTCGTTTTGGCGAGGTTAAAGGCACTCAACTCAAAGTTGCTCAATAACACTTTCAGAAGATACAATGGTGCGATTACACGATCAGACGACTCGGTTTTACACGAATCTGCGTCGATATTTCACAGAAGACGAATAACTCGGCGTTAATTTGGAAGATTTTTATTTTTCCACGACGATTTTTTCTCTCGACGACTTGCTGATTAATTGTTCTGACTTATGGTGAGACAGATGTCAAGACCTCGCATCGCGAGCGCAAGAACACTATTCAGGTGGTTCACGACGTAACAGACAGTATGACAAATACTGTCATTTTATTTTTATAAACTTCAAAATATGGAATCACTGAAATATATTGAATATATCAGAAAAACTCAATTTTTTTTCTGTGTTGCAAAACGGCGTTCAGTTTTCATTTCAGTATGACGAATACTGCCATTCACGAGAAAATTGCGAAATATTGGAAAAAGGTATGAAGTTTTTTGGTAATTGATGAAGAAACCAGTAACGCCACCGATACAGACAATGTTTCTTCGATTCGACATATTCTATACAGAGATTTTCCTTTTAACTTATTCAACACCCTTGAAATGAGATCTGCGTCTGTGGTGGGCCACCCTGTATATATAGGTATATTATTATTTTTTTATTGAAAGTGCTACTGAACAGTTGAAGGAATATTTTTATTTTATGGGCATGTTCTACCAATAATAAGGCTACATATGAATATTTTTTTCAATTTTGTTGTTATCTTTTGAAGCCGCAAAATTTTATTTAATTTTTGTTCAGGAAACTATGGCTTTTACGGACACAACACAGGAATTAAAAAAGAATTGCAATGAATCTTTCTTATCAACACATATTTTTAACTTTACAAATTCTGTTTGGTTGATAGGTTCTAATAAAATTTCGAATAGGGGTTGCATGTTTCACCCCTCTGAAAGACCCCTAGAAATTAGGGAAAATATTTATAGGTAGCCTCCTTATTGGTAGAGCATGCCCACAAAATGACATTTCTCCAATTTCTCGTCACTTTTGAGAAAAAAATAACAATAATTTTTTGAGCGCTCGTTCTACTTACGCGAGGGCTTTATTATTTCGTCACGATGTCTGTATTTTTCGAATTTTGAACCAAAACTGGTCTTAATCGACAAAGTTCGACTCACGGATGACGAATCTGTCGAAAAATTCAAGTCTGTCTGTCCGGCCGTAAGCACGATAACTCTCGAACGGTACAACCTAGAAACTTGAAATTTTCAGGGTAGGTCCGAATCTTGAATGCTGCGAATGAGTTCGTTATTGGGCAAAAATCGACCAGGGGTTCCGTAAATATGGCTCGAAATTTTGTTCTATCGATTACTCCAAAACTACTGATTTGATCAAGTTGAAATTTTGCACTCAGAATGACGTGTTCAAGCTACATGCTAAATTTTGTCAAGATCGCATAACCAGAACCATTGAAACCAGAGAAAATTATTACTTTCGAACGGAAAAGCCTAGGGACTTAAAATTTTCAGGATACGTGTGGATCTCGAATGTCGCGGTTACGTTCATCAATGAGCGAAATTAGACTAGGGGTTCCGAAAATATGGCCGTTCAAAATATTTTTTTCCTCATAATTTCGAAACTACTAAGTGGATTGTAATGATATTTTGAACATAGATGAAGAATGATGTATATAAACTACGTGCGATTTTGCCCAGATCGCATTACCAGGACTATAGATACCGTAGAAAATTCTAGCGAATTATCGAAGAGAAAATATTTCACCTGAAGCACTGACTTGAAGTCTGGAGTTTTGCCTCAGTTTGAATTTTTTTTTAGCTGTCAAAATTTCTCCAAATGCATTCTAAAACTGGAAAATGCGAATCTACCTACAAGGTGGATGAACGAGTGCTCAAAAGCACCTGACTTCTCGGTGATGCTTTTCGATTTTTTTTCTCTTCCCCCTTCAATTTCCGCCAAGGAATCACCCCAAAAAAAAATCGCACTTATTCGGAAACACCCTGTATATATCTTATGATTTCCGAGAAGAAGAGTATATAATATCTGATATTTAAAGTCAAGGTGTTTGCTAATCTATCGTGAAACTGCGATCACAAAAAGCAGGGAAAATAAAATTGAATTGGTTTAGCAAATTCAATCTTATCTCACAAAATTTTCTAATTTTCCGACGAAACACTTTATAGGTTAAATTTTATATTTACTTTCCTTTTCGTTTATCGGTATCTGGGGTTGGATATAGATAGAATCGTGTGGGAAAATGCCCGAATGGAGAGGCGTTGAAAAAATAGTTGCTTCACTTAAACGCCCCTCATCCGGCTCTCCCTCGATTTATTTTTTCGAAATCATACCCTAGGGAATATTGCAAGATTGTCTTGGGATGAGATAGTTATCCAACTGCCAGATGTGGGAATCTCTAGACCGGAACCATACTCAATACAGTCAGAATTTCAATTTGTATAAGAATTTCCATTCAAGAAACAATTCTTTATTGAGACAAAATATAGGCATTCCCAATAAGCAGTCATCGATGAAAATCATTCACTCCAAATATCCCAAAGGTGCTTTGGGGTGAGTATTTTCATCAAGAATTGGCCAAAAAATTAACCAAAAATCAACTGTCAAATCGGCTGTCAGTGAGAAAAGTGTTGCCAACATTATCTCCGAAATAAAATACCCTTTACTTGGAGAATTCCAATTCCAGGCATCAAATTTGTTCATAGACTAAAGCCACTGGAATCATTCACTAATAGTCAACAAGCCGATTTATTCAAACTCTATCAATCCCCAAGACCCCAATCAGAGCCCATACATACTCAGTCCTTCGGATATTTGATTAGGCTATCACAGTTTCTCCTGGAACAGACAAGGTATAAATCCCCGATTCCCGTTTCACAAACATTCACCCATATATTTCCAGAAAGCTGAAATGCTGATGTCTGAATAAGCAAGCCGAAATTAATTTACAATTCTAACTTTAGAAATAATGAAGCAAAAGGAAACTTCTCCGCAGCCTGCGTCGTGTTTGGGAAACCCGAAATATTTAATGCACTTGGGAGCAAAACTAAATTCGAAATAGTAGACGTATGTTCTATAAGGGGAACGGGTTTTTTAGGTTTGGCACGGAGAATATGAGGATGGAATCAAGAAAATGCGTACAGTGGGAAAAGAGGGCAAAATATTCTTCAAACATTCGTATGGTTACCAAATCCAATCTTTTTTATTGCAACTCAATATGCCAATATTCCCTGATCAAATGACTTTTTTTCCAAATCCCGACAGTTTTTCATTTTTCCTTTACCAATAGGTTAATGTTAAGCATAGGTATAAAAGTTGGCGATCTTCAATGCGTTCATTTTTATGTTATGTTATTCCACTGTGTAAATTGTTATGGACAAATCGGTTATCAGTTCGTTTAATTTTATATGCTATTCCTTGCTTATATTATGTTATTTCGGTGGATTCACCTATCCACTCACCGATATTCAAACTATCATCAATGTGGCCAAGTGATCAAGTGTTCCAAGTATGAGTGAACTCATAAGTAATTTGTACCTTGTACCTAACTACTTATTTATTTATAAGGTGATGTATAGGTGAAATATATTCAACTTTTAGTTATTTTCTCTAAATAATCAACTGACAATTACGAATAGGTTAATGTTGAGCATAAGTATAAAAGTTGGCGATCTTCAATGCTTGTGTTGATTTTTATATTATATTATTCCACGTACTGTTTAAATTGTTATCGGTTATGAATTTATTTAATCTTTAATTTTCTATGCTATTCCTTGCTTATATTATGTTATTCCGGTGGATTCACCTATCCACTCACCAATATTCAAACTATCATCAATGTGGCCAAGTGATCAAGTGTTCCAAGTATGAGTGAACTCATAAGTAATTTGTACCTTGTACCTAACTACTTATTTATTTATAAGGTGATGTATTGGTGAAATATATTCAAATTCAGTTATTTTCTCTAAATAATCAACTGACAATTACGAATAGGTTAATGTTGAGCATAAGTATAAAAGTTGGCGATCTTCAATGCTTGTGTTGATTTTTATGTTATATTATTCCACGTACTGTTTAAATTGTTATCGGTTATGAATTTATTTAATCTTTAATTTTCTATGCTATTCCTTGCTTATATTATGTTATTCCGGTGGATTCACCTATCCACTCACCAATATTCAAACTATCATCAATGTGGTCAAGTGATCAAGTGTTTTAAGTATGAGTGAACTCATAAGTAATTTGTACCTTGTACCTAACTACTTATTTATTTATTAGGTTATGTATTGGTGAAATATATTCAACTTTCAGTTATTTTTTGTAAATAATCAACTGACAATTACGAATAGGTTAATGTTAAGCATAAGTATAAAAGTTGGCGAACTTCAATGCTTGTGTTGATTTTTATGTTATTCCACGTACTGTTTAAATTGTTATAGACAAATAGGTTATCAGTTTGTTAATCTTCAATTTTCTATGCTATTCCTTGCTTATATTATGTTATTCCGGTGGATTCACCTATCCACTCTCCGATATTCAAATAATCATCAATGTGGCCAAGTGACCAAGTGTTCCAAGTATGAGTGAACTCGTACCTAACAACTTATTTATTTATTAGGTTATGTATTGGCGAATCATGTCTAACTTCTAGTTATTTTCTCTACATAATCAACCGACAATTACCAATATGTTAATGTTGAGTAAAAGCATAAAAGTTGGCGAACTTCAATGCTTATATTTATTTTCATTTTATGTTATACTACGGTATAAATTGTTATTGACAAATCAGTAATCAGGTCGTTCCATTTTTTATGCTCTTTCATGCTTACATTATGTTATTCTGGTGGATTCCCCTCCCCCTTACCAAGTGTTTCAATTTTGAGTGAACACATAAGTAATTTGTACCTAACAACTTATTTAGTTATGTATTATTACCAATATGTTGATGTTAAGCATAAGCATAAAAGTTGGCGAACTTCAATGGTTATGTTAATTTTTATGTTATGTTATTCCACTGTATAAATTGTTATATGCAAATCAGTTATCAGTTCATTTAATTCCCTATGCTCTTTCATGCTTATCTTCGGTTATTCCGGTGGATTCACCTATCCACTGTCCAAAATTCAAACCATTATCGATGTGGCCAAGTGACCAATTGTTTAAAGTATGAGTGAACCCGTAAATAATTTGTACCAATCCACATATTCATTCATTAGTGAATGAATTAGTGAATTATTGGCTAGTTGTTTTCTATCAAAAAAATTTTGTTTTTCATTTCTCTCGCAGACCAAATCTGAATTTATGTAATATCGAAAACGAAAATTTCAATTATTGATCTAACTGAAACATCAAATTATATTTTCAAAGGAGAGGATTCAACATTTCTTTGTCGAATAAAAGAGAGAAACTATCATATAAATACCTTTTATTTCAATTAGTACCAGGGTCACAATATTTATTGAAGTTCTGATAGATACAAACACCTTTGTCTTGTTGGTATTTGTAAACTTTGTCGAAGCACAAGCAGTTAATTGGATTGAATTTAATTGAAGTACATTGGGCTCTGAAAACGTTCTCCAATCTCGTAGGCAAACATTCGATTTTATTTTTACTAATATCAAAGTAATTGGCTTCAGTGTACTTCATTATATCTTCCCCAACTTCTGTTATCTCGTTAGATGAAAAGTACAAATAATTCACCTTCGGCAGATCCAAGAACGTCCAATTCGAGAGGACCTTCAATCGATTATTCCTCATGTTGATTTTATGGACGTTCTTCCCATGAATCTTCGCGAATTTAAACGAGGAATTCGGCAATTTTTCTATGAGGTTATAGGAGGCATCCAGATACAGCAAAGAGGATCCGTTGAACCAGTCAGCATCCCAATTTTTCAAATGGTTGTGGGACAGATTAATCTCCCGCAGATTCGTCATGTTTGCGAAGGCATCTTTGTGGATGAATTCAATCAGATTATGCACGAGGGATATCGAGATTATTTCGCTCATATTCGTGAATACTCCATATTCAATTCTTCTGATTTGATTCTCGTTCAGGTTGAGGGAGACGTAGGATAAATTCTTGAGGGCTCCTGGCTGGACAATGGAGATGTTGCTTTTCACTAGCCATATCTCTTGAATTTCGTGGATGTCAGTCAGAAATCCTTCTTGGAGTATTTGAAGGTTGTTATTCGAGACTTCGAATAGCATATATTTCTCATCTGTTATATTTTTCTTTATGTCGGAAATGGAAACGTTTTCGAAGCACACTTTCTTATAGGTTGTTTTGTATAGACACACACTCAGGTTTGGTTTTTCGTCAATTTCACACTTCACGAGGATTAACATAGGAATCAGGGCACAAACAAGATATTTGATATCCATTATGTATGTGCAGTGCGATTACGAATTCAGTTGTTTGGATAAATATTTATCAATGTGATTTGACCTTTGTCCAAATAAGCTATAAATGATGCATGCAGAATCCGCTGAGATTCTGTTAAATATAGAGGGAAAACGAATCATAAAATCAAACTAGGCCAGTAGTTCAGAAGAACAAAGGACACACTTCATCTCTCCGATTCAGCATTATCCGTACTGAATCAATCGCTTCTTGCAATATGAAGAGTCAAATGAAAAGGCTGTAATTTACCGTATTGAATGGGAGTAAAAAGGAATTTGATCAGTTCTCCAAGTTCTGCATATTGAGAAGAATCGTCATCAGAATCCTCTTCATTCCATAGGTAAGTCCGTGTTTTTCATCACGATAGCTCAGGATTTCGCCTGATTGCAGTTCATCGTATAACCGCTTTCATCTTCTGCGACACAGTCGAACTTTTTCAACACTGAAGTTTCGTTGAATAGAGGATGTCTCTTGTCATATTGGCAGGATACAATTGAACGAAATATAAGAGGAAATGCTAGATCGCGGAGCGGAATTCTTATTTTAGATCTAATTTCGAAATTCAATCTGGGAATACGATTCTCAACGGTTGTTTTCATCCAAATAATGACGTAACCCCTTCCTCGAGTTTGATGAATTGGAGGATTAGTGGGTCCAATTTATATCGCGGTAGCGTTCGCCGAACAGGATGGACGGAAATCCATTGAACCAGATCTACACTGAATGTATGAAAAGAACTGAGGTTTACAAAGAAATAAGCTGGGGGTGGGTTTAACCCCGAAAGTCCCCACTGTCGAATTTATGACAAGAATTTCAATGTCAAACATATTAAAAAAGACGAGTTTAACTACTTGGGGACCCACGAAGTCAAAAACCATCTGGAACTTTGAGATAGTACAGGGTCTTCATAAATGATTGTAACATCGCAGTGGGCTTGGAAATATAGCTACCTTTTTTGCTGCTTAATATGCATACCGTTTACACTAGCAACTACTAGCCAAAGAATTTATTTTCTGCGCGCATGACAAACATCTCCTATTTTATTGTTCATTCACATTAGCAATAATGACGTTTCTTAATAATCTGCCCCCTTGTGCTTGAATTCAAGCGTTTTTCAGGTCCTATCTAAAATTGAATTAATTTTTTAATTTTCAACGAATGATTATCACTTTGAATGCTTATAGACTAGGCAATAGAGCAGATAAAAGGTCATTCTGTGACAAAAATCTTAGAAGAAAACCGCGAGTGTGGGGATAGGTGGAGTGGTCCGTCGATGTTTAGAGATATGTTTTCGACTCGGAAATATGATACCTCTTCTTGTAATTTCGAAAAAATACCAAAAAACGGTGCTTTTTAGTTTTTTGCTTGTAAAAACTGAACCAATGGAGCGATGCTGACACTTTTCAACAACAGAATTGTACAGAATGAAAAGACGAAGAAAATGAGCGTCAATGCAACTCTATCGGGTCGTTATTATCGTAGAAAAGCCGGAAAAATCGTAAAAATCAGCGTTTTTTCAGAAATCCATAACTCGGCCATTTTCAAAGTTGAAGCGCTGTGTTTTTGTGTAATTGCGAATTGAATTATTTTAAATTTCAAATTTTTCGAGATTTCCAAAAGTCACTGATAGGGTTTCAGAAATTTTCACTTATCAAAATTCAAGTTACATATATGAATTTCTATGAACTTTAATTTTTCAGTTGATTATTGGGGGTTTTCAATAATCAATTTTGAAATTAAGTTTTTTACTACTAGGCTAATAGAAAAGAATTTGGTCCCTAGACCCTAAATTTAAAATTTCATTGGTGCCTTTCAATGGAATATATTGTTATGGAAAGCAAAACATGATCATATTTATCAAAGTTTCAAAAATTCAGAATATAATAAATTCGAATAATATCACCAAAAATTCAAGAACCTTCAAACATCGTATAGTCAATTTAGGAAATTCAATCAATTCATAAATTATTTTATTTTCAAAGAGGGTTCATTTTATTTGAAAAGAAGAATATGAATTAGTTAAAATTTTTAATTTTAAATAGTTAAGTTTGGTTAAGTTATGTTTATGAAGAATGTCAAAATGAAGATGTGCATGTGAAAATGGAAAATGTATCAAGAATGTTGGCATTCCAAGGGAATGCAATACAAAATAAATTGGGAAGAAATAAGGGAGGCTAGTTGACTATCTACGTCAGAGTCGAGAGAGATCTTTCAAAAGGGTTGTTTTGAATTGAATTGAAAAATCTTCGAAATATATTTTATAACGAATTGGATGGAACCTGATAGAATAGAAACTGAGTAACAAGTAAATATCAACGAACTTTGATGGAAATAATAACTTTATTAGAAGAAAAAGGGAAATCTGAAAGAAATTGAGCTTATCATAATATTGGAGTTCCGGAATATTATTGTCAACTACAGAAAAGCCAGGAAAAGTTGAGGAACTTTAGTTACACTAACCTTTTTCTGTGAATGTGTTCATTTATATATATAGTTCAAAAGGATTTATAATTCAGAATTTTTTTAGGATTGGTCTATCAAGTTGTTCGAGTTTGGTTTTGAAAAATAATATAATTTGTGTTGATATTATTGTTTTTCACCTTTAGAACACTCATTGAAATAGAGTCTCGAGAAAATTAAAAATATATAATTAAAACGAAATTATTCGAATATTGTTACGGTTAGTGGTTTTCATAAATTCCAAAATTTTACATTATTATAACTTCAACGAACCATAACAATATATTTAGTTTTACAAAATCTAGAGTTCATAATCTCGAATTTTGATAATTTTGAATTTTCAAGAATTTTAGCCAATAATGAAAAATTTTAAGAAAGAACAAATTAGTTTTTCACATTAGTCGCTCTTTTCTTTATACTAGAAAAAAAATGAAATAAACAAAATTTGTCAGTTTCAAAATATCAACTAAATTCAAAATTAATATATAATATATAAATTACGAAAATTAATGAAGTGAAGAAATTTATTTTTTGTGAGCAAAAATTATGTTATTGGAAAATTTCCATTGATTTACTTCATTAATTTTGAGGGCATCCAGCCCCTCCGGAAAATAGTGCCTGAAATAATTCAAATCGCAATTACGCGAAAATTATTTATTCGACATTTTCTGGGTTGTGCACACTCAAAGAACCTATTAATCACCACTTTTATCCGGAAAACCAGCGCTACAACTTTCAAAATGGCGGAATTATGAATTCTTAAATAAACGCCGATTTTTACGTTTTTTCCGGCTTTTCTCCGGTAATAATGACCCGATTGAGTTGCAATAGCGCTCATTTTCTTCGTCTTTTTGAGCGCTCGTACTACTTATACGAGGGTTATATCATTTCGTCATGATGTCTGTATTTTTCGAATTTTGAGCCGAAAATGGTCTCAATTGACTATGTTCGACTCAATGATGACGAATCCGTCGGAAAATTCGAGTCTGTCCGTCAGGCCGTCCGTCCGTCCGGCCGTAAGCACGATAACTCTCGAACGGAACAACCTAGAGACTTGAAATTTTCAGTGTGGGTTCAGTTCCCGAATGCCTCGGTTAGGTTCGTTAATGGGCCAAATTCCACTAGGGGTTCCGTGAATATGGCCGTTCAGAGTTTTGTTTCCCTGATAACTCGAAAACTACAGATTTGATCGAGATGAAATTTTGTACTCAAATGGAGAATGAGATGTTCAAGCTACATGTGAAATTTTGTCTAGATCGCATGACCAGAACCATAGAAACCATAGAAAATTGTAACTTTCGAACGGAAGCCTAGAACCTGGAAATTTTCAGGATTGGTGTGGATGTCGTGATCACCTTCATCTGTGAGCAAAATTATACTAGGGGTTCCGTTAATATGGTTGTTTGAAATTTAGTTTTCTTGATAATTTCAAAACTACAGATTTGATCGTGGCGAAATTTTGTATACTAATGGAGAATGATATATTCAAGCTACATTTCTCCAGATCATATGACCAGAACCATAGAAACCATAGAAAATCATAACTTTCGAACGGAAAGGCCTAGGGGTTCCGTAAATACGGTCCTTTGAAATTTTGTTTTCTCGATAATTTCGAAACTACGGATTCGATCGAGATGAAATTTTGTATTTTAATGTAGAATGATATATTAAAGCAATATTTTGTCCAGATCGCATGAAGAACCATAGAAACCATAGAAAATTGTAACTTTTGAACGGAAAGGCCTAGGAACTTGAAATTTTCAGGGTGCGTTTGGAACGCGAATATCGCGGTCACGTTCATCAATGAGCAAAATTAGACTAGGGGTTCCGTGAATATGGCCGTTCAAAATATTTTTTTCCTGATAGTTTCGAAACAACTGATTGGATTGGAATGAAATTTTGCACCTAGCTGAGGAATAATATATTCAAACTACGTGCAAAATTTTGTCCAGATCGCATTACCGTAGAAATTTCTAGCGAATTATCGAAAAAAAATTGGTCAGCTGAAGCACCGGCATGAAGTCTGGAGTTTCGCCTAAGTTTCAGAATTTTTTTGACAGCTGTCGAAAATTCCTTCAATTGATTTCTGAAACTGGAAAATGCGAATCTACCTACAAGGTGGATGTACGAGCGCTCAAAAGCTTCTGACTTCACGGCAGTGCTTTTCGTAATTTTATTATTTTCCACAATTATGTTGTTGAAAGTGTCACCATCACCTTAGTGGTTCAGATTTTACGAGCAAAAAACTAAAAAACACCGTTTTTTTGGTGTTTTTTCGAAATTACAAGAAAATTAATCATATTTGCGAGTCAAAAACGCATCACTAAACATCCAAGGACAACCCCTCGTCGGTTTTCTTCTACGATTTTTGTAACGAAAAAATCTCTATTGCCTGGTCTATTGAATGAGTTGAGATCAAACTTGGCGATAACTTTAATTTGCGAATTTTACATATAAAACTGATGATTTAATGAAAAAACAATATAAATTCAAAAACATATTTAAATCACAATTCTTATTGTGATATCAAGAAACATGACAACGAAGTGACCTAAAAATTAAACAAAGCTTATTAAAAACTGAATCTATTTCAGTAAAAATCCAAACAAATCAATCAAATAGTTTTATTGTACTCGAAATTCCATCCTATATAGCCCAAATTCTTATGTAGTCAACTTTCAAAGCCCTCTGCGTCGTTCGCTCGTTCCAGGTGGGTCTCCATTGCCAATTACCGTTCCAAAAGTCTCTCGCAGCTTGCGGCGATGTGTTTCTCCAAGGTTTCCCACCAGGATTCTGAACATTATCGGGGAAATAACCATTGGTCGCGCCGATGGCCACGTTGATGATCAAGTAGAACTCTTCGTCGAAAGGCGCCATCCTGCTCCCACCCGCCCACGGATTATCCCCGGATAACTGACCAACTTGGTAAAAACCACCTTGCGGAGGGGTGATCCTCCCGATCTCCTGGCCGTCGACGCTGAAAGCCAGATGATCTGGTGTCCATTCGACCAAGTAGTTGTGATAGTCCGTGTCGTATCCGACGCCGTTCCTTTTCTCCCAGTGGGTCCTTTGGAACTGGTTTTCGCCGGGACTCTTTCCCCAGTGGAGGGTGCTGAACACCAACGGGGTGCCGATGTTGCCGCCATTGACGAGCAGGTTTTTGTTTCCTCTACTTTCCAGTATGTCTATTTCGCCAGATCTTGGCCAACCTCCGTATCTTGAATTCTGGGGCATCATCCAGATGGCTGAAAGTGTTGAAGTTAGTTAAGAAACATTTCAGAGGAAAATAATGGAGGCAGATGAAGAACTAGTCAGTCTATCTAACTCTGTCATAAATGATAGTTCTTTCAGAAAAATAACACGGAACCTATCGGGAATTTAGTTGAGTTAAGAAGCGAACAAAGTTATATCGAAACGCCGAAAGAAAGTACGGCTGTGTTCTGTTTCGAAGTGAAATCCCGGCTTTTTAAGTGTGAACAACACGATTTCGACAAGGGCAGGATTTGAAATATCTAGATACGCATCCTTGTATTACAATATGTACTTACCAGGCCATATCCAATCACCAGCTGGTATTTGTGCCCTTGCTTCTAGTTTTCCATATTTGAAAGTGAACTTTCCTGCAGTTGTCATCCTGGCACTCTGAACAGGATTGAAAAATCCACTGAAAGAACGAGTGATTACTTTTCAAACTCTTTTATATCGAGAATCTGTAAAGCATTTTCCGCAGTTATTCGCACTGTGAAATCAGTAATAAATCGAAGAAACCTCGCTTAATTAATCATAATTCTTCTAGTATATTTTTGCCACGGTTAAAATGTCGCCTCTTCCACAATTTTTATTCTCATTGACATACCAATTGAAAATTCATAACAAACTTGGTTGGTGATCTATTTGCTATTGTTAAGCATAGTTGTTGAGTTGATTTTTGAGCGCTCGTACAACTTACACGAGGGCTATATCATTTCGTCACGATGTCTGTATTTTTCGAATTTTGAGCCGAAAATGGTCTCAATCGACTATGTTCGACTCACTGATGACGAATCCGTCGGAAAATTCCAGTCTGTCCGTCCGTCCGGCCGTCCTTCCGGCCGTAAGCACGATAACTCTCGAACGGATCAACCTAGAGACTTGAAATTTTCAGTGTAGGTTCAGATCCCAAATGCCTGGGTTTAGTTCGTTAATTGGCCAAATTCGCTCAGGGGTTCCGTAAATATGGCCGTTCAAAGTTTTGTTCCCCTGATTACTTGAAAACTACAGATTTGATTGAGATGAGATTTTGCACTCAAATGGAAAATGGGGTGTTCAAGCTACATGTGAAATTTTGTTCAGATCGCATGACCAGAACCATAGAAACCATAGAAAATTGTAACTTCTGAACGGAAACGCCTAGGGACTTGAAATTTTCAGGATGGGTGTGGATCTCAAATGTCGTGATCACGTTCATCTATGAGCAAAATTATACTAGGGGTTCCGTAAATATAGTCGTTTGAAATTTAGTTTTCTTGATAATTTCAAAACTACAGATTCGATCGTGACGAAATTTTGTATACTAATGGAGAATTATATATTCAAGCTACATTTCTCCAGATCACATGACCAGAACCATAGAAACCATAGAAAATCATAACTTTCGAACGGAAAGGCCTAGGGACTTGAAATTTTCAGGATAGGTGTGGATCTGAAATGTCGCGTTCACGTTTATCAATGAACAGAATTATACCAGGGGTTCCGTAAATACGGTCGTTTGAAATTTTGGTTTCTGGATAAATTCGAAACTGCGGATTCGATCGAGATGAAATTTTGTATTTTAATCGAGAATGATATATTAAAACAATATTTTTGTCCAGATCGCATGACCAGAACCATAGAAACCATAGAAAATTGTAACTTTTGAACGGAAAGGCCTAGGAACTTGAAATTCTCAGGGTAGGTTTGGATCGCAAATATCGCGGTCACGTTCATCAATGAGCAAAATTAGACTTGGGGTTCCGTAAATATGGCCGTTCAAAATATTATTTTCCTGATAGTTTCGAACCTACTGATCGGATTGGAATGAAATTATGCACCTAGCTGAGGAATAATGTATTCAAACTACGTGCAAAATTTTGTCCAGATCGCACCACCAAGACCATAGATATCGTAGAAAATTCTAGCGAATTATCGAAAAAAAATTGATCAGCTGAAGCACTGACATGAAGTCTGGAGTTTCGCCTAAGTTTCAGAATTTTTTTGACAGCTGTCGAAAATTCCTTCAATTGATTTCTGAAACTGGAAAATGCGAATCTACCTACAAGGTGCAAGTACGAGCGCTCAAAAGCTCCTGCCTTCACGGCAGTGCTTTTCGTAATTTTTTTTATTTGAAAAGGTGCTGCCTATCGAAATAAAAAAAAAGATATCCGCGAGTGTGGGGGTAAATAGGGTGGTCCGTGGTTGTTTAGTGATATGATTTCGACTGGGCATATATGATTTCTTTTCTCGTAATTTCGAAAAAACACCAAAAAATACGGTGTTTTTTCAGTTAGTTTTTTGCTTGTAAAATCTGAACAAAAGAAGCAATGCTGACACTTTCAACAACAGAACTATAGAGAATGAAAAGACGAAGAAAATGAGCGCAACTCAATCGGGTCATTATTACCGTAGAAAAATCCAGAAGAACCGTAAAGATTTTACAAGCAAAAAATGTTTTTTTTCTTTTGGTGTTTTTTCGAAATTACAAGAAAGGTAATCATATTTGCGAGTCGAAAACATATCACCAAACATCCCCACGGACCCGTCCACTTGCGGTTTTTTTATACGATTTTTATCACGATAAAAATCTCGATTGCTTGGCATAAATCAGTGTTGAATGAAGAAATCTCGCAATCAAAATTTTTTTAGTATATTGTTACCACTGTTGAATTGATAACAAATTTAGTTGTTGAGTTTCAATTTTTGTATCGCATTTTTTTTCAGAGTTGCTTCTTATCGAACTAAAAAAAAAGCTTTCCAAGTAAATTATCTCAAAATTCAGTAAAACGCTACAAAAATTACGGAAATGTGAAAAATAAAAAAACTAGAGGGATTCTCAATCGCAATTTTTCTTTTCCGATAAAACTAGAAGACTAAAACTCCAGAATTTGATTTATTGAACACCGATGGATTTCAATATGTTCAACAAAAACCCTTATCAAAGTATACCCTGTCACTTCTTTAGGGGGCAATTGCGGGATATGCTTTCAAAAACTTTTTCTATTAAAAATTTAAATGTTTGTAACAGAAACTTAGTCCAGATACTTTCGCTCGGATGAAAAATATTGACGTTTATTTTCTTCGCTCCGACTTCCGCTAAAAACTCGACCATTCCCCGTTCTACCTGACAACTTTTCCACGAAATAAACAAAACTCACTTATGTAATGGTGCATCTCCAACTACTTTCGGTTGAATAAAGAGTTTACCATCTCTCGTATAACTTATGGATCTATCGTTGACATACTGTTCGAATTCCCCATTCTGAAACAAGAAACCTTTTATCATCATTTTCTTAAACTCTTCGAAGTTGCTACAAACCCCAGCGCCATCCACTTGATTCTCGTGGTTCCAAAGACCTTCGTTCAAATTGTCGAACCACTCCGCAAAAATCAGATCACCTGAACATATTTGACCCTGCTTCAATCTAGGGTGTGATCCGCCGACTGTCGTAGGGCTCCTTCTGCACTGAGCATCTGCAGGATCAGTCCAGCAGGAGTAAAAGAGGAGAAGTAGAATGATAGACTTCATTCTGCGAATAAAAATATTGTTATTCTGAGACTAAAAACGTTGCAAAATTGCTGCATAAATTTTCATTAAAATATGCATAATAGCTAAAGAACAAAAAACAAAAGACGTTCAACTTTATCTGAACTGAGATTGAAAAATATCTAGGCAATATACGTACTTGATTCATAAATCTTACCTTATATCATTCAATGGAAGATTAGATAGCGACTAAAGTAAAAATTAAGGTGAAGTTGTTTTTAAACATCAACCACGATAAGGCCCTCGAAATGATAAAAAACCACAATACACATTTCGTGAATAACTTAATGGGATCGCCACCACCGGTATATTTATGCAAAATGTTGAAAAATATCAACGAACTGATAACAAGAAATGCGTTGTTCTCATTAATTATCCAAGAATTGAAACTTTGGAATAGCGGAAATAGAGGAAATAACTAAAACGTTGAAGTTGAATGGCTATCTTGAAAGGACCCATTCAGGACGAGGAAAATACCACTACAAATGTCGCGAAGACCCAGAGGGATAAGACAATGGTTCTCTTCTATACATAAGGCCTCTCGAGAAAGTTTTAGAAAAATTACGAAAAGCACTGCCGTGAAGGCATAAACTTTTGAGCGCTCGTACATGCACCTTGTAGGTAGATTCGCATTTTCTAGTTTTAGAAATCAAATGAAGGAATTTTCGACAGCTGTCAAAAAAATTCTGAAACTTAGGCGAAACTGCAGACTTCATGTCAGTGCTTCAGCTGATCAATTTTTTTTCGAGAATTCGCTAGAATTTTCTACGGTATCTATGGTCTTGGTGATGCTATCTGGACAAAATTTTGCACGTAGTTTGAATACATTATTCCTCAGCTAGGTGCATAATTTCATTCCAATCCGATCAGTAGGTTCGAAACTATCAGGAAAATAATATTTTGAACGGCCATATTTACGGAACCCCAAGTCTAATTTTGCTCATTGATGAACGTGACCGCGATATTCGCGATCCAAATCCACCCTGAAAATTTCAAGTTCCTAAGCCTTTCCGTTCAAAAGTTACAATTTTCTATGTTTTCTATGGTTCTGGTCATGCGATCTGGACAAAATATTGCTTTAATATATCATGCTCGATTAAAATACAAAATTTCATCTCGATCGAATCCGTAGTTTCGAAATTATCGAGAAAACAAAATTTCAAACGACCGTATTTACGGAACCCCTAGTATAATTCTGCTCATTGATGAACGTGAACGCTACATTTCAGATCCACACCTATCCTGAAAATTTCAAGTCCCTAGGCCTTTCCGTTCGAAAGTTATGATTTTCTTTGGTTTCTATGGTTCTGGTCGTGTGATCTGGAGAAATGTAGCTTGAATATAAATTTCTCCATTAGTATACAAAATTTCGACACGATCGAATCTTTAGTTTTGAAATGATCAAGAAAACTAGATTTCAAACGACCATATTTACGGAACCCCTAGAATAATGTTGCTCATAGATTAACGTGATCACGAAATTCGAGATCCACACCTATCCTGAAAATTTCAAGTCCCTATCCGCTATCACAACATCAACAACTCGAGAAACTCAAAGTAGAAATGATAATTCTTTTATATTATTGATCTGATAGGATCGTTATGTAACTCGAATATTGAGAAATTTTTCGTAACCTAGAAAAAACGTATCGCGGGACTGGGAAATCTTTGAAAAATCATCACTTTTCCCCATTTTCAGGTGTAAAAACCGCTATTTTTCCTTCAAATCCGTTTCACTGGCTAGAATGAACAGAAGTATTTATTCATGACGTCTATTATATCAGGGTAGAAATTTTTTTTTAAAACCTGGAAAATGTAAAACAAAGCATATTATGAGGCTAGATAATTGTTAGAAATCATTACTGACCTCTATTTCTTAATCCAATTCACTTCTTTCCATTTTCGATATCATCAATCTCGACTAAATTCTAGGCGGAATGTGGAAAATGAATGCACTGTCATTGGAATAACGTTAACAACCGAAATGAATCGGAAACTCCTGGAAACTGCACTTGGGTGTTGAAGAAACGTATAAGGACTCGATTTATGCGATACGCCCAAGGGTTCCATAGATATAGCCATATAAATGTTTTCTCAAAAATTCGAAAAATACCGATGATAAGGCCCTCGAAATGATAAAAAACCACAATCCACATTTCGTGAATAACTTAATGGCATCACCACCAACGGTATATTTACGCAAAATTTTGAAAAAAATCAACGAATTGATAACAAGAAATGCGTTGTTTTCATTTTTTATCCAAGAATTGAAACTTTTGAATAGCGAAAATAGAAGAAATAACTAAAACTCTGAAGTAGAATGGCTGTCCTGAAAGGACCCATTCAGGACAATGAAAATACCACCACAAATGTCGCGAAGACCCAGAGGGATAAGACAATGGTTGTCTTCTATACAAAAAGCCTTTCGAGAAAATCAAAAGATAAGAGAATTTTTTTTACTCATTTAAGTAACGCTATCACAATATCATCAACTCGAGAAACTCATAGTCGAAATGATAATTTTTTTTTTATTATTGATCTGTTAGGAGTACCTAACTTGTTATGTCACTTAGAATACTGAAAAGTTTTTCGAAACCTAGAAAAAACGTATCGTGGAACAGATAAATCTTTGAAAAATCATCACTTTCCCCCATTTTCATTTGTAAAAATCGCTCTTTTTCCTTCAAATCCGTTTCACTGGCCAGAATGAACAAAAGTATTTATTCATAACCTCTATGATATCAGGGTAGAAACACAAAGGTTTAGGTCAGATTATTTTGAGGTTTAAAAATTCTTCTCAAAAAATTTATTTGTCAAACGAATTTTGATAAGATTTGAAGCCAAGCAGCGATGTGCGTGTTCAGTACCTGAGTGATCGCTAGTCTCTTGATCCTATTCAAAAGTGGTCCTTTTTTTCCACAAGCTGAACTCAATATCTTGGATCATAAACGTCCATTATTACTCGATTAGTTATATGATGATTGATAGCCTGAATTAAGATGTATCCATTCTTTATTCACAACAAAAACGAAATAAAATAACATCATAAATCATGGTTAGATATATTTCATTACAAAGCCCAAACTTTAACATAATCAACCTGCAGAGCACTCTGCCTGGTGCCTTCATTCCAGGTGGACCTCCATTGCCAGTTACCATTCCAGAAATCTCTAGCAGCTTCTCGCTTGGCTGAGTTTTTCCACGGTTTACCTCCAGGGTTAACACACGGTTCAGGGAAATAACCTCCGGTACCACCTACAGCCACGTTGATCAATATATAGAAATCCCTATCGAAAGGCGCCATTTTGGTACCACTCGAAAAAGGATTTCTCCCAGTCAGATGTCCCAACTCGTAGAACCCTCCAGCAGTTGGTGTCACCCTCCCTATTTCTTTGTTGTCCACACTGAAAGCTATGAAGTCGGGCGTCCAAGTTAACTTATAAAGATGGAAATCGTTGTCGAAGGCTGGTTTATTATGCGCCAGGGATGCCAAATCTGTTAGACCGTAGTTTTGGCCGAAATGCACCGTACTGGCGACTTCTTCAGGACCGATGTTCTTCGTCCAGGCGTAAAGGTTCTTGTTGCCCCTGCTCTCCATCAGGTCTATTTCACCAGAGTGGGGGTAACCTCCGTAGTTTGGATTCTGGGCGAGTAGCCATATTGCTGCAAATTGTAGGAATTCATGTTTACATTTCACGTTTAGTGGAATAATAAATTTTGAACACTCAAATACATTTTTTCTACTTCAACATTTCCTTTTCAACGTATTCGACTCTGAGTTTCGAAAGAAAGTGCAGTGTGGTCAACATGAAACACTTCAGAAATTTTTAGACGTTTTCAAAGTTTCCATTTTTTTATGCATATAATATGACGAATTAAACTAGCAGTTCAAGTCAACCACCTTTGTTTATGTCCATAATCTGGATCAGGAAACTAAATGAAATATTCATATGATAAAAGCTGAGCCGTATGCCGGTAAGTCCATTGCCTACTTGACCTCATTCGCATGCTGAAAGTTTCCGAAATGAACAGTCACGCAAATTTTATTGATGTTAACGTCGGAGTTCTAGGCAATTAAAAAGGGGACATATATTCACCTGGCCACAGCCAATCTCCAGCTGGCAATTTGGCCCTCGTTTCCAGGACTCCAAATGTAAATGCGAAACGTCCAGCTGTGGTCATGCGGGCACTCTGAATCGGATTAAAATACCCGCTGGAAGAGAAATATGATGTCAAACGAATTATTTCGTAATTACTTTGCTAATTTGCAGCGAAGAAAGGTTGATATGGAAAGTGTGTAAGACTGTAAGTTGACATTGAATCTATCTTTACCAGAAGCATTAAATCTTCCCATCTTCCCCATTTACCTCAACTAGAATCAAATTTTGTTTTTATACTTTATGTAGTTAAAATATTCTTTCTTTTAATTTTTGTTCATTATGATCTTTTTATCATTCAGTAATGCTTACCAGGAGGAACAAATAAAGAAGTGGCTAAGCTAACGTTATTGTTGACCATGATTAGAAAAACTTACTTCTTTGGAGGAACATCGCCAACAATTTTCGGCTGAATTACCAATTTTCCATTCTCTGTGAAACTGACAGATCTATCATTGACGTATTCTTGGAATTCACCGTTCTGAAAAAATGATTGCCTGATGATCCTGTCCAAAAATATTGCACAAAACAGTTCAACCCATATTAAAAGCACCTATTGTCATTGAGGGAGGCACGTCCCGTCGTAGAAAACCTCAAAAATCGTCTAATTTATCGCTGCATTTGTGCAAAACCGAGTCGTCTGATCTTAACTGCCGCGTTTTTATCGCACCATTGTGCCTTCTGTTAATGTGACGTTCAGCAATTTTAAGTTAAGTGCCCTTGGCAATCAACCGGAACTGTGCAGAAAGAAGGTTCATCCTCTGCTTCCTATCCTTCAACCCTTCGCAAAATATTTGAGATCGTTCAATTTTCATTAGGGGGTTCTTCAACATACAAAACATTATAATATTATAAGATAAAAAAATGTAATTGAATCTAAATACCATACGAAAATTAAAACTGCATCCCAACTCTTTTTTTTTTACTCTTATTGTTTTTTCTTTTTTAGCGCGCTTCATCTGAATATGTTTGTTATGTATGACGAGAATAATGAAAGAAAATTGTTGTCCTCATTTAAAGTTCATTGATAAAATAGGTTGTGCGGAAGTTCAGGTTTCCAGATGCTCTACATAAGAAGAAAATTGAGTTATTCTGATATATTCAATACAATTTAGTGATTCCATTTATTGACGTTTATAAAAATAAAATGACATAACTTGTTATAATGACAATAAACACGTTTTGGTACACAGAAACACGTGCTTTTCGAATTTTTTTCAGTTTTCTTCTAATAAATACAATACTTCTGATTGCACTCAGCAATAATTCAATAAATTTCCTAGAATTTCGGAACGAAGTTTATGAATCAAACATTTTTGAGCGCTCGTACTACTTACACTTACGCAAAGCGCCCCCGCGTTTTCGAGGGGAAGAAACGGGCTTTCCTACGGCACTCGAAAAGATGCCTACTTCGAAATCCAAACAAACGAAAATAACGTTCGGAAAAGGTCAAAAACTCGAAAAGATGCCAAAAGTTGCCGCCGAACTATTGGATAGGCTTTTGATCCGCGGCGTCTCGGGGATCGAAAGCAGTCGAATTATCATCTCAAAGGACACGAGGTCTTTTTAAAGTAATTTCGACAAAATTCCATCCACCGGTTTACGCAAGAACTCGATTTGAAAAAGTACGATTTTTGACGTCGAGAAAACGTCACGATGTCTGTATTTTTCGAATTTTTAGCCGAAAATGGTCTCAAACGACTATGTTCGACTCACTGATGACGAATCCGTCGAAAAATTCGAGTCTGTCTGTCCGTCCGGCCGTCATGCCGTCTGGCCGGCCGTCCGTATAAACGATAACTAGCGAACGGAATGTCCTAGAAACTTGAAATTTTCAGGGTAGGTTCGAATCTTGAATGCCGCGGTAAAGTTCGTTATTGGGCAATATTCGCCGAAGGGTTCCGTAAATATGGCCGCTCAAAATTTTGTTTTCCTGATTACTTTGAAACTAGAGATTCGATCGAGATGAAATTTTGTACTCTAATGGAAAATGAGGTGTTCAAGCTACACGCAAAATTTTGTTCAGCTCGCATCACCAGAACCATAGAAAATTGTAACTTTTGAACGGAAACGCCTAGGGACTTGAAATTTTCAGGATAGGTGTGGATCTCGATTTTCGTGATCACTTTCATCTATGAGCGAAATTATACTAGGGGTTCCGTAAATATGGTCGTTTGAAATTTAGTTTTCTTGATAATTTCCAAACTACATATTCGATCGTGACGAAATTTTGTATACTAATGGAGAATGATATATTCAAGCTACATTTCTCTAGATCGCATGACCAGAACCAGAGAAACCATAGAAAATCATAACTTTCGAACGGAAAGGCCTAGGGACTTGAGGATAGGTGGGATAGGTGTAGATCTGAAATGTGGCGTTCACGTTCATCAATGAGCAGAATTATACCAGGGGTTCCGTAAATACGGTAGTTCGAAATTTTGTTTTTTCGATAATTTCGAAACTACGGATTCGATCGAGATAAAATTTTGTATTTTAAACGAGAATGATATATTCAAGCAACATTTTGTCCAGATCGCATGACCAGAACCATATAAACCATAGAAAATTATAACTTCCGAAGGAAAAGGCCTAGGAACTTGAAATTTTCTGGGTGGGTTTGGATCGCGAATTTCACGGTCACGTTCATCAATGAGCAAAATTAGACTAGGGGTTCCGTAAATATGGCCGTTCAAAATATTCTGTTCCTGGTAACTTCGAAACTTCCGATTTGATTGGAATGAAATTTGCACCTAGATGAGGAATAATGTATTCGAACTACGTGCGAAATTTTGTCCAGATCGCATCATCAAGACCATAGATACCATAATTCTAGCAAATTATCGAAAAAAAAATTGGTCAGCTGAAGCACTGACAAAGTCTGGAGTTTCGTCTAAGTTTGAGAATTTTTTTGACAGCTGTCGAAAATTCCTTCAATTGATTTCTAAAACTGGAAAATGCGAATCTACCTACAAGGTGGATGTACGAGCGCTCAAAAGCTCCTGACTTCTCGGCAGTGCTTTTCGTAATTTTTTATTTTCAATTGAAAATCTTTGCACAACGTACTCACCCCATTGCCATCAACAGTTAATTCATGATTCCATAGATTTTGATTGAGGCTGTTGAAGTTTTCTGACAAGAGTAATTCTCCTGAACATATTCTTCTTCCGTTTGCTTGAGATCCGCTTATTCGCGTTCTTGAAGGTGTACATTGACCAAAAATCGGAATGACGAACTCGAATAAGATGATTATACATACAAAGTATTTCATGATCGGCAGAGGAACCAAGAAAATTTTTCAATGCAGAATAACACCACCAGTTCTGTAATTACACAAGTAACAATGCTTGTAAACACAACACTTATTTCTTATTTATTCATTGAACCACGCATGACATCAGTGAAGTATGAGGAAAAGTAAAAAAGCTTTCAACACTTATCTGAGCTTTGTGGTCATAAATACACTGGTGTTAACCACAAAATTCAGTTTTTTCTGTTATATCTGAACGGTGTCTATTCGAATACTGCAACTTTTAAGATATTTTATTCATTTCGTTACATAAATATAAAACCGTGCATCAGACATTGATCAATGGTCAACAATAGACTCAATATTTTATTGGGTGTAATGAAATATTCAATCCATCGTTGACGTCAGTGGAATATTTAAGAACACTTCGTCTTTAGTTCATGAATCATCTGAAACATGAACGATTAATAACATCAACTTGACTTTAATTAGATACACGAAAGATATTCCATGTTTTCAATCATTTATTGCGGAGGAATATTCATCTTAAGATATAAAATTATATGGAAAATTAATTCTACATTCTAGTTGGGTGAATCTACCTTCCTGTAGAGTCTGGTCAATACATACGATTCCCAAAATCTAGGATTTTCCCTTCAAAACGTGGAACACCTTGTACATCGAATTTTCGTGATATTATTCAAGAAATGAACACGACAGCACTATGCACCGTCATTTTCTAGTTTTTTTGCAATATAGTTATTACAAATATTTTCAGCATGATATGCCAAATATTCTGAAAATTGAAATATGCAAGAATCCATTGATAAATCACTGACCTACTGCCGAAAAATAGAAATATTTCGTTAAGGACTTACCTTTTTTCCACCCAAAGAATGCGGAAAGATTACTCAAAAATTTTAAAAACCAAGCAGGTACATCGTTTTATCACTTATCAATGTTTATGAATTGAATTATCTCTCCTATATTTACTATTGATATATGAGATAAAATCGAAAAACAAAACTATTCAAGCACCCAATGCAACCTTAATCTAATTCAGATCAAGTTGGGTGCTTGATTTTTCCTCTGAATTTTTTCTTCCAACGAAGATGTCAAAGATTATAGCTGAAATTGGTTCGATTTTTTTTATCCCAACTGTCCTACGAGAGTCAGGGAGACCTCTCAGAAGCTCAAATCTTGTGCGGGTTAGGTAGGCATTGTTACCATGTCCTTACGCCACCTTAGGCTGAGCACTCATGATCTTTAACTCAACAATGAATTGTTTGTGGAATTTTACTCCAATCAAGAAAATATGATGGAAGGGAGTGGATTGGACAATTTAAATCTAATAATTGGAGGAAATCTTGGAATAAGCCTAATTATTACACCCGGATCACTCAGTTGCAATATTTTATGTGGGAACTTTTTGGATCTTTGTTTTTACACTCATCGGGATTGTAACTCATCTTCATAATCTATTTCTTCTGAAAAGTCTCATTTGTTCTTAAATCTAAGGGAAGGTTGATTTGTTTTCATCAGACGACTCCAGAAGTTCTTAATTTGAAGTAGGTACAAGACCAATAGGAAAATAGTAGTGAATCATTCAGTACAGACCGTATCGCGGTTTCTTTTATATCCAAATCCAACCAGTTTCGTAAGATTTAAACATCCTCTTTCCGTTATTAGACTCATTATGTAGTTGAACTCCGATCATTCTGCAATTCATTCAAGGTAGGAAATCTCCGGGTTCTCCGAGATTGGCAGAAAGCTTAACGTTTTATAGATTACTCACCTATCCGAGATTAAATCTCAAAGGATCGTCAATCATTCGATTTCAATCAGGGAATTTGTAAAACTGAATTCGAAGAAGACGTCTCAATCTTTTTATTGCTAATCGATAACTTTTAGAATCGTTCGAAGAAAAAACATTTCAATCCCCCTGTATTGTTTATGCTTTGTTTTTTAATTGCTGCATCGATCATTGGTTTCATGAATTTTTTGGGTGTTTGCTTTTATGAACAAGAGTGTTATAATTTAGAACAAATGTCTGTAATTTTCGAATTTCAACGAATAGAGGAAATTGAAGTTTTATTCAACTTAAAAGGAAATGCTGGTAATGGTGACTTTTGTTTTGGGGTTGATTATGAAATTGGCCTCTTAGTTTAACAAAGACTAAATTTGCTTATCCTTCTACACTTTTCAACAGTTTTGAGATGTATCAATGGTACAAAATATTATATACTCATTAATTTCAGGGGTTTCATTTTAGAAACGCTATATTATACAGGCTGTTTCCAAATTAGACGTGAACCTTGGAGAACGTGATAGTTTCACTCATTTGCTGTAATTTGAGCTATATTTATTGATAATCGAAAATCAACAGTTTCCGAGATATTTGAATTCTTGTGTTTTTTTTTTTATTTTCACCTCACTTAATTTTTCATCAATTTTTTCTACGATGACCAAATTTGATTATAATTTTGTATTATTGTCATCAGGAAACGATATGATAAGTATGAAAAAAGCATCCTGTATTAGATGTTTAAGAAGAATTAGTATGATTTTAAAGTTGGTATATGAAGGAATTGAAAAACAATTTCTAATATGAAGAAGGAATTTGGCAAGTTTTTAAAATAATTTGTACATGCCTAAATTGTGGAATTCGAAAGTTGCAGACAAATTGATATTAAAAATTTATTATTATTTTCTTCATATACCTACTTTCAAATCATACTAATTCTTTTTCAACATCTTTCACAGCATAGTTTTGATTTTTTCATAAAAATCGTATCCGCTTCATAGATTCTCGAAGGCTCTGGAACGCCGCGGTTTTTTCTGGTCTCGTCTAGAATGATCGGGAGAAGCGACAGGTCCGGCTTGAGTTCGTTACAGTATAATATACCCAATGTATAAGATTAAACCTCAATAATTTTGTGTTTGTTGGATTCATGTGTTGTATTTTTTTTAATTATTTTCAATTTATGAACATAATTAGTCGATAATCAAAAAGGTCATAACCTACCAATTATCTATAGCATAGTATATGATATAAAAATTGTATGGGTATAAAAAACAACAAACAAAAAATAGAGACAAACAAGAAATTCAAACACAGCTACAAATGTGGAAATGACATGTATTTCGCACAGCCTTAACGCACCTGTTATTAAATCAATTATTATACTTCGTTTATTCGTTCTGTCCATTGAAGTTTGTTATCAATCAACAGACCTAAGTAGGTACTTGTGAACTACGACATACAACTTCATTCATCATATCATTGCCTTCAAACAATTGTATTGTCCCATTTGGTTTGTTTTGCGTCTTATCACATAATATACATATACAGTTTTTGCGACATTTAATGCTAGTTGAATTATCAGTAACCATTGATTATATTTGTTCAGGTCATTACTCATTGTTTTCTCGAATGCCTCAAGACAGTCATCCGGAAAAACCAGTTCGGTATCGTGAACAAAGGTGAAATATCTTGCACTTAAACCTGCCTTTTTTAGTGGATAGACGTAAACGAAAGATATAGTCTAGGTCCTAGCACTGAACCTTCTGGTACTCCGACATTTATATTATTCTTATCGCTTTGATTATTTTTGCAATGTAATTTTTGCGCGTTACAATTTCAGCCCAAATAGAACGGTATTAGCAGGAAGTACCTGAAGGATTGACTGCTCTGGCAAATAATTTAAACAAGCTCGAAAAAACATCAGTGCTCGTCCAATTTCTTCACTTTGCATAACGTGAAAGAACCTACCTATCATTATTTCTTCCAGCATGAAAATACATCTTTTATTATCTCATACTTGAAGAACATTAAAAAAGAAATGAATCATTTGTTGACCATTCTGAGCCTCGTTTTCGATATAATCAACAAGGGTAATCCACAATCACCACCGTGCGTGGAAAGCCTCACCACAGCAAGCGGAACATCCGCTCCAAAAGGAAGAATATGCTCTGGTGACTTAATCTTTCAAGACGATTTCGAAACCTTTGATCTTGATGTGTGGCAACACGAACAGACGTTGGGAGGAGGCGGGGTGAGTTTCATACATTATTTCGCTTTCTTTACGTTCATTTCAGAAATATCTGAACTGGTTGTCTAAAATGGATTTGTAATATTTGCCCTCGGAGTTCATAGATCGGATTTTTAATCCTGGGGATCAATTCTGTCTGGCAACTTTCTACCAAATCATATACAATCAGGTCTTTAAGTTTCTGGGTTTCTGGGTTAAGATTGGGTGGTGAAATTTACAGTAATTTGAAAACAATAAATTTTTTAAAAATTTGCTCTTTTTTTCTGATAATAGCAGAAATTTAACATATATTCCTGCATTCATTATCGTTGAAATTTATATGTTCAGAATTGGGAATTCCAATGGTATACCAACAATAGGACAATCAGCTATGTGGACAAAGAGGTGTTGTTGATAAAGCCAAGACTATTAGCAGACGATTCTGGAGAAAGATTTTTATACTCAGGTACCCTTGACATCAATGGAGGTTCTCCATCTGATGAGTACGTACATATTTTTTTATCATTTCACTAAAATGTGTCGATGTGATTTCCACCTGAAAGTTATCAAACTAAACGTCTGATGGTAAAAATTTTTTTTAGATGCACAAATCCTGCTTGGTATGGTTGCATAAGGACAGGGAGTCAATCAACTGTACTAAATCCAATCAAAAGTGCTAGAATCAGGACACTGAATTCTTTCAGATTCAAATATGGCAAACTTGAGGCTAGAATTAAAATTCCTTCAGGCGATTGGCTCTGGCCTGGTGAGTATAGTGCAAACATCCATTTCATAATTGAGCTGCCAACTTTTTCCTCACTGCCAAAAAAAGATTCATCATAATTTATTCCATAAAAACTGATTGAAGATTTTTCACAGCTCTCTGGTTATTACCACGCAATAACCAGTATGGCGGATGGCCTTCTTCGGGAGAAATAGACATCATGGAAAGCCGAGGTAACAAAGACCTAATCGACTCAAGCGGCAAGAACATAGGAACCAAGTTAGCCTCAGGTACCCTCCACTGGGGACCTTCCCCTTCGATGAATAAATACCCGAAGACCCACTACGAGCAATCCAGTTACGAAGGATTCGATCAAGACTGGCACCTGTACCAGATGGAGTGGACTCCTAACTCAATCACTTTCAAGATCGACGATCAAATAATAGGCACTGCATCGCCTCCAGAAGGTGGATTTTGGGAACTGGGCGATTTCAGCGACACGAATATGGTAAATCCATGGAGGGGTGGATCGAAAATGGCCCCTTTCGATCAAGAGTTTTACATTGTTATGAATTTGGCAGTGGGTGGGACAAGTTTCTTCCCTGACAATTCTAAGAATGGTGGTGGAAAGAAACCGTGGAGTAATAAGTCACCCAGAGCCAGCGGGGAGTTCTGGGAGGGTAGAAATCTCTGGTTGCCTTCTTGGAAGATGGACACCGACGATCAATCTTTGAAAGTAGATTATGTTAAAGTGTGGGCACTATGAACTTTCATCTTCTCACTTTGGATTGCCAATAATATGTGATTGATATTTTAGTCATAAAATGAATTAAACTGAGAAGTATCTATTTCTTTTTGAGCGCTCGTTTCACTCACACGAGGGCTATATCAATTCGTCACGATGTCTGTATTTTTCGAATTTTGAGCCAAAAATGATCTTAATCGACAAGGTTTGACTAACTGATGATGAATCCGTCGAAAAATTCAAGTCTGTTCGTCCGGCCGTAAGCGCGATAATTTTCGAACGAAACGACATAAATATAGACTTGAAATTTTCAGTGTGGGTTCAGTTCCCGAATGCTGCAGTCGAGTTCGTTAATGGGCAGAATTCCACCAGGGGTTCCGTAAATATGGCCGTTCGAAATTTTGTTCTCCTGATTACTTCGAAACTACTGGTTCGATCGAGGTGAAATTTCTCGGATGAAGAATAACGGGTTTAAGCTGCATGCAAAATTTTGTCTAGATTGCATGACCAGAAGCATAGAAATAAATATAAGTTACGAAACGAGAAACTCAAAGTCTGTATGATAATTTTTTGATTATTGATCTGATACGGGTAAATTTTTTGGAACCTCCAAAAAACGTATCGTGAGGCTGGGAAATATTTGAAAAATCATCACATCCTACCATTCTCAAGTGAAAATATTCCTGTTCATCTTTCAAATCTGTTTCGCTGGCCAGGATGAACGATAATATGCATTCATAATCTGTATGGTATCGGGGCAGGAATTTTAAAAATAATTATTAAAACCTGAAAATGTGAAACAAAACATATTATAAGGCTAGAACATACTTATAGATCAATACTTACCTCTATTTCTTACTCCAATTCACTTCTTCGCATTTTCGATATGATCAATTTCGACTGCATTCTGAAAGGAATATGAATGAATGCACAAATAGCTCGTGGGTGTTGAAGAAACGAATAGGGGCTCATTTCAGCCCTCGGAATAGTCAATTTTTTCCAAAGTCCGATCGAGTTTCGAGAGGAATCAAGACTCCGTTACATGTTTCGAGATAATTATCGGCAGAAACGTCGAAAGATATCTTCGGACATGTGCACGTTTATTAGAACATGGTGCATTTTTAACACGAACTAATTCTCTTCACATGAAACAGCTAGAAAGCTGAATTTCCACATAATTTATTTAGGTAATCTATGCCACATTATAAGAACACACAATTTCAGCAGTTTATAGAGATTATTTCCTTCCTATTAATTTTGACCAATCGCTATCAAGAATTGGTATGTCAAATATAAATTTTAAGTGGAAAAATTACTCAACAACTGTCAACTTAGCTGTCAGCAGTTTATCCGAAAAAAAAAATTGGAAAAATTTCATGCAAGTTTGACAAGTTGCTTTGTAGAAACAAACTTGATGGTTTCTTTCCTCCGTTGCTATGTATCGTTACCAACAACAAAGATCACAAACAACGCTTACGAATTTATTAATTTTTTGACTGAAACTCAAAATGAATCGGTTTGGAAATGTTTCCGAAAGTAAAATTAATGCGGCTCTTGAAAATAGTGTTCCACTAAATACTCAGAAAATTCACACATAAAATGTTCATTTAACTCAGGAAATAATCTTACCAAATATCCCTCGGGCATTTAATTTTTCCTGTGGAAAAATTGGAACACTCGTTTCTAAGTAATCTGTTTTAACAAATAGCATTCGCGAAAGTGGAAAAATCCTCGTCTTCGACTCGGATTTTTAAAACCACTCTCGCTCATGCTATTTGTTAAAACAAATTACTTAGAAACTCGTTTTTCCGAATTTTTGCGGAAAAATTAAATGCACTAGGGATATTACCCTCGAAAAAATTTCTGAACACATCCATCGACACAGTCCCGTAAAATTTCCATAGCAACCGCTATACAAACATACATTTTGCTAGAAAGCTCATTTCGTTCTGAATAGAACACGTGGATCGAGAGAAAGAATGAGATTCAAAGTATCACAAGCCGAAAATCCCTCCCATACAGCTCCAGTTACCTGTGTGGGTTGGAGCAACACGGAAGAAGTATATTCAGCTGGAGATGACAACGCCCTCTTATCCTGGTCCGTATCCAACAACACATCATCTAAAGTAGCTCAACTCCACAAGGATTTATACCCAACCGACATGCAGTTCCTTCCAAGGACTAGTGGCTCTCTAGGAAAACATGGGGACATCATTTTAATCACGGCTGCGGACGGAAAGTTTCACATTTTGAACCGAAACGGGAGGATAGAACGTTCCATTGAAGCTCACAAGGGCGCTCTTTTAGTCGGTCAATGGAGCAACGACGGATCGGGATTATTGACTGGAGGAGAGGATGGGGTCATCAAAATTTGGTCGAGAAGTGGAATGTTGAGGTCTACGGTGGTATCCAGCGATAATTCTATATATGCTGCATGCTGGTCACCAGACAGTCAAAGCATAGCTTACACGCAAGGAAAGTGCATAGTGGTGAAACAACTGGCTCCGAATACTAAGCCACTAAAATGGAAAGCACATGAAGGTATAGTTTTATGTCTGGCTTGGAGTAGTGCTTCTGAATTGATAGTTTCGGGTGGTGAAGACTGTAGGTATCGTGTGTGGGACAGCAGTGGACGACAAATGTTCTCGAGTGTGTTACACGATAATCATATAGTATCGTTAGCATGGTCACCAGCTGGTGACTTATTCGCTGTAGGATCTTTTAACACTCTCCGGCTGTGCGACTATTCAGGTTGGTCGAGATCCCTAGAAAAACCCAATACAGGTTGCATATACAACATGTCGTGGTCTGCTGATGGAACACAATTAGCTGCAGCGTGTGCTAATGGACATGTTCTCTTCGCACATGTCATAGAAAGAAATGTCCATTATGCTAACTTCACCGCATCACTCACTGAACGGAAGACGGTAACAGTACACGATGTTCAAGAGGAAGCTTTCGAAGTACTGGATGTCCCAGACAGAGTTATACAAATGGTAATGAAATATTCCTACCTAGTCCTTACAACCCCCACCCAATGCTACATCTACAATACCACAAACTGGAATACTCCAGTCATCTTCGATTTGAAGGAAGGTTCAGTAATTCTCCTACTCTTAGCCGAGAAACATATGTTAGTAGTAGAAAAACACAACATCAATCTTTACAACTATCAAGGTAGACTAATCGCAACCCCCAGATGGCCCAATATGAGACTTGAAACATTGAGAAACTCCCATATATCACTGTCTTCAGACACACTAGCCGTAAGGGATTCCGGGGACCCAAAAGTAATCTATATCATTGACCTACTCAGCAATCGGAGTGCTGGTGGGGATAACACCCAAAAAATCGAGCATGTGATGAATATTTCCCAGATATCTCTCGATCAATGGGGTCCAGCCGCCAACAGAAGTATGGCCGTTCTAGATAAAGCCAAAGATCTCTACATAGTACCCGTAAAATCGACAAACAAAACATTTTCCAAATTGGGCAGGAAGATAGAATCGTTCCAATGGAATTCGGAAGAAAATTTAATAGCAGCAATTCAAGATACGCAACTTATTGTGTGGTATTGTCCCCAAGCATCTTATGATACTACACTGTTGAAATTATGTTCGTTTTATTACGATTCACCGGAACTGGGCAGAGGTCCAAGGATAAGTGATTTCGTAGGCAACTCAGTTTCCGTGAGAAAAGCCGATGGTTCTTTAATCAATGTGTTTACTTCTCCGCTTCCGTCGATTCTTCTGAAATATCTACAGGAGAATAAGTGGATGGAAGCGTTGAATTTGTGTCGTTCGATGAACAATACAACACTCTGGGGTTGCTTGGCGGTCCTATCGACACAAAGCAATCAAACGAATGACACAATTAATATCGCTGAAGAAGCATTCGCAAATATAAATCACTACGAGAAAGTATACTACATCAAATATATCAAAAAAATAGAAAATACGGTACAACAGAAAGCTGCTCTAGCTCTTCTCGGTGGTAAACACCAAGAGGCCGAGTCGATACTCTTGCACAACGGAATGGTTTTTCATGCAATTTGGACCAATATCCAGATGTATAACTGGACAAGAGCTTTGGAATTAGCAATTAAGCACAAGACACATATAGATACAGTTTTATATTTGAGGAAACAATACCTGAACACACTTGGCAAGCCAGAAAACCACAATCAATTTGCGGATATTCAAGAAAACGTTAAATATGACGAAGGAAAAGTGAAGGAAAAAATTGATTTCGAAATGAAGAAAATGAATATTTCTGCTTAAATGTATCTCATTAAGTGCAACTGTACATATAGTACATGAAACCAAAGAAAAAACGAATATCATATTATATTCTAATCCTTTGCATTTTATTGGTTCACCCTTACCAGCAAGATGCCAAGAATTTAATTTTGAAAACAGTAAAATATTGTCGATTAATAAAATTTCAACTATTATTGGGTAAATTCTTCAGCATCATATTGATGTTTTTTATACCTGATTCATTAGGTTACAACTAGCTGCAGCGTGTGCTAATGGACATGTTCTCTTCGCACATGTCATAGAAAGAAATGTCCATTATGCCAATTTCACCGCATCACTCACTGAACGGAAGACAGTTACAGTACACGATGTTCAAGAGGAAGCCTTCGAAGTATTGGATGTCCCAGACAGAGTTATACAAATAGTCATGAAATATTCCTACCTAGTCCTTACAACGCCCACCCAATGCTACATCTACAATACCACAAACTGGAATACTCCAGTCATCTTCGATTTGAAGGAAGGTTCAGTAATTCTCCTACTCTTAGCCGAGAAACATATGATACTAGTAGAAAAACATAACATCAATCTTTACAACTATCAAGGTAGATTAATCGCAACCCCCAGATGGCCCAATATGAGACTTGAAACATTGAGAAACTCCCATATATCACTGTCTTCAGACACACTAGCTGTAAGGGATTCTGGGGACCCAAAAGTAATCTATATCATTGACCTACTCAGCAATCGGAGTGCTGGTGGGGACAACACCAAAAAAATCGAGTATGTGATGAATATTTCCCAGATATCTCTTGATCAATGGGGTCCAGCCACCAACAGAAATATGGCTGTTCTAGATAAAGCCAAAGATCTCTACCCGTAAAATCGACAAACAAAACATTTTCCAAATTGGGAAGGAAGATAGAATCGTACCAATGGAATTCGGAAGAAAATTTAATAGCAGCAATTCAAGATACGCAACTTATTGTGTGGTATTGTCCCCAAGCATCTTATGATACTACGCTGTTGAAATTATGTTCGTTTTATTACGATTCACCGGAAGTAGGCAGAGGTCCCAGAATAAGTGATTTTGTAGGCAACTCAGTTTCTGTGAGAAAAGCCGATGGTTCTTTAATCAATGTATTTACTTCTCCCCTTCCGTCTATTCTTCTGAAATATCTACAGGAGAATAAGTGGATGGAAGCGTTGAATTTGTGTCGTTCGATGAACAATACAACACTCTGGGGTTGCTCGGCGGTCCTATCGACACAAAGCAATCAAACCAATGACACAATAAATATCGCTGAAGAAGCATTCGCAAATATAAATCACTAGGAGAAAGTATACTACATCAAATATATCAAAAAAATTGAGAATTCGGTACAAAAGAAGGCTGCTCTAGCTCTTCTAGGTGGTAAACACCAAGAGGCCAAGTCGATACTCTTGCACAACGGAATGGTTTTTTATGCAATTCAGACCAATATTCAGATGTATAACTGGACAAGAGCTTTGGAATCAGCAATTAAGCACAAGACACATATAGATACAGTTTTATATTTGAGAAAACAATATCTGAACACCCTTGGCAAGCCAGAAAAACACAAATTTGCGGATATTGAAGAAAACGTTAAATATGACGAAGGGAAAGTGAAGGAAAAAATTGATTTTGAAATGAAGAAAATGAACATTTCTGCTTGAATGTACCGCTTTAAGTCTAACTGTACATACCGTACATATAGGGTGGAAACAAAACATGAAACAAGAGAAATATCGAATATCAAAAATTATGTTCTAATCAGTTGTAATTTATGGCCTCACCCTCATCAGCAAGATGCCAAGGATTTTATTATTTCAAATATAGTTAAATATTATTGATTAATAAAATTTTACTTATTCTTGGGTAACTTCTTCTGCAACATATTAATGTTTTTCATACCAGATTCATTAGGTAACATATCATTTCCTCTTGAAAATTGCTGGTTTACAAAATTTCAAACAGTTTGGAATTGCAATTAAAGATTCAGTGAAATTTCTGTTCAAAATTTATATCTTCTTCATAAAAATAAAAATGTTCAGCTTCAATATACAATTGGACAATATCATGATCTGGTAAGCAAGATTATTTCAAGACCATCAAACTTTTCATGATAATCCATAATTTCAAATAGCATATACTTTCACATATTCAACTTCCAAAGTGCTTTCGCCAGACCACGTACTATACCATTGAGATTTCTTTCTGTAAAATTTCTTCTGCATTTTCGGATCATCATTGGACCACGGTTTCATATTCCCATCAGGAAAATTATATCCACCAACTCCTACTCCTATTGCAATGTACATCTTGAAGAAAAAATCTCAATTTAATGCTTGGAAATAAAAATGCACAGGCACAGAAAATTATATTCAAATTACTAACCTCCTTGTCAAATGGTGCCATTGCTGAGTTTGAGTTTCTCCATCTTTCACAGTTTTCCAAATCAAGCTGTGTTTCCAAAGAAGCAAAGCCCCCTTGCGGTGGGTAAATATGTCCGTAAATGTTGTCGTTTACGCTCAGGGTAATTTTCTCTACATAAAATTAAAAAATTATAAATTTAAAATAATTTTATAACAAAACAAAATTCCCATTCTGCATAACGTTGATTAAAACTTACCATCTGACCATTCCACACCAAACCTATGGAAATCATTCGACCAACTGTTGGTTCTTCTGAAATTTTTCATTCCATAACTCCTACCACCATTAGATGCCCCTAAAATGCATCCTCCATAAACTGCTTTCGAGAATTCCGAATTTCCAGGCAGGAAAGCTATTCGAATTTGACCTGACTTGTAATTTTCCCCATACTCTTCATTTTTAGGATTCAAATATAGCTCTAAAATAACAATTAGTACATATCAACCTAACAAATTTATCGAGTCTCATTGCAAATAAATTAAATGAATATTCAATCACCTGGATATATCCAGTCTCCCTTCGGTAATTTTGCTTTAACTTCTATCTTTCCGTACACAAAAGTGAAGGAAGATTTAGTGGTTATCAATGCTGACGCAACTGGTGGTTTTATGAGGTAAGCATCAGCTACTTGGTTACAGTCAGTAGTTCCAAGTTTACCTGTGCAACTGAAATAAACCGAATTAAATGTATTAGACTATGAATGCTTTGTGACTATCCCTTGAAATTGATCGTTACAATCAATCTTCAAAAATGAAATTTTAAGGCTTCGGTTCCATAATGAGATGTCACGTTTTTCAGAAAATATCTATAGGAAACAAATTTGTACTTTGTTCTTTCAGATCTAATTATGATAAGAAATGAGAATATTGCTCACCTTGGACCCAAATTGTATGCATCAGATGAAGTTTCAAAATCGTGTCCAAATAAAGTACTAGATAGAGAAGGTTTGATCAATAAATGCCCATTGGCAACTTTCATTACTTCTGGTCGAGCTGTATATATCACAAACTCAAAATCCTACAACAAAGTTTCGATTGAAATATTTTAGCAATCAAGAAGATCGCCTAACTATCGCTAATGTCCCTGTTTTCTATCGAGAATAACTATCATATAAGTATTTCTAAAAATTCCCAATTTCAATATAAATTCGAAACTTAAAATTTATGTTTTTATAAAGCCCTTACTGGTTCTCCAGCAAATTTGACCTCAGTATTCCACTTTGAACTATCCAAATTATCAAAATCCTCAGAAAATATAAGCTGATCTTTGCAGGATCTAATTCCGTTATTGTATTTTGTAATAGATTCATCACATTTCGTGATAGTTTCCGTTGTTGCAGGTCTACTAGTTATTGGTGGTTGTCTAGTAGTTGGTGTTGGTCTCTGAGTTGTACTTCCTGAGGTTTGGACATCTAGGAAAAAAGACACATCAAATGGACAAAAATCTTCAAAAGAGTGTACCTATATTTATAAATGAAGATCTTGAACTTTGTTTCAACTGAAAAAATTCATAATAGAAATTGATTTTAATTTAATTTAGAATTGATTTCCAAGATCTTCATTCATTTTCAGTAGATTCTATTTGAAAATTGCTTTTTCTGTGTAGTAAAAGGGAAATCCATACAATATAGTGGTTTTAAATTAGTGAAATAAATATTGATTGCTTCAGTGTTTTTATGAAAATATGATGCAAATCCGAGTGGTGACCATATCCTACATCTTTTTCAAAGTCAATATACTTCTCACCTTTTTCTGTTACTGTGTAAACCTTATCATCATTTGTATATCCCAATTTATTTCGTCCATCGAAGTAGTCAACATAAGTCCAATAATACAGCTTGTCCCCTGCGTTCAATACAGTATAAGGATCGACAAAAGTCCATCTTCCATTTTTGGCTTTTATTATATCTCTGGAGTATGTGCCTCCCTCCCTCCCGTTCATTTCCTCATTGAGTTTCGCATGAAATGCGAATAATTTGATTCCATCCACATCTGAGGAAAGAACGAAGAATTCAATAATCAATATTACATATTTAACAAACTAGTTGTAAGACCAAGTCTAGAGGACATACTTTAATAGCACACGCCAATTTTTCTGATCCATATTGGGGCAGTTGATTTTGTTTCAAATTTTTATTCAGACTACACAATTTCATTGTATGAATCTATAATCTATTCAAGAAAATATTCAACATTCATATAAAATTCTACTTTCAATTTTAAGGTTAGGGTTAGGTTACTGTCATTAGCAGAATAATATTCTATGATTCACACATACGAGGGGTATCGGAATTGAACACAGATGTTGCTTTCGATTTGGCTATCTGAGCTTTTCCATTGCTCGAAACACTGACATTGGCGCGTTCGATTTAATTCGGAAAGCGTCCGTGAAACGTGAAATTCCAAGTTGAAAGCGGCAAAATGTAGCTTCCGATTTGGCTATCTGAGCTCCTTCAGTGCACGAAACACTGACATTGGCGTGTTCGATTTGCTTCGAAAAGCGTGCGCGAGACACCAAAAATCGAGCTCCTCCGTTGCCATTTGCGCAACCAGAAGGGGGACACAGGGGGCATTTTTACACATTTTTGAGCGCTCGTACTACTTACACGAGGGCTATATCATTTCGTCACGATGTCTGTATTTTTCGAATTTTGAGCCGAAAATGGTCTCAATCGACTATGCTCGACTCACTGATGACTGAATCCGTCCAAAAATTCGAGTCTGTCCGTCCGTCCGTAAGCACGGGTAACGGATAACTCTCGAACGGAACAACCTAGAGACTTGAAATTTTCAGTGTGGGTTCAGTTCCCGAATGCCTCGGTTAAGTTCGTTAACGGGCCAAATTCCACCAGGGGTTCCGTAAATATGGTCGTTTGAAATTTAGTTTTCTTGATAATTTCAAAACTACAGATTCGATCGTGACGAAATTTTATTTACTAATGGAGAATGATATATTCAAGCTACATTTCTCCAGACCACATAACCAGCACCATAGAAACCATAGAAAATCATAACTTTTGAACGGAAAGGCCTAGGGACTTGAAATTTTCAGGATAGGTGTGGATCTGAAATGTCGCGTTCACGTTTATCAATGAGCAGAATTATACTAGGGGTTCCGTAAATACGGTCGTTTGAAATTTTGGTTTCTCGATAATTTCGAAACTACGGATTCGATCGAGATGAAATTTTGTATTTTAATCGAGAATGATATATTAAAACAATATTTTGTCCAGATCGCATAACCAGAACCATAGAAACCATAGAAAATTGTAACTTTTGAACGGAACGGCCTAGGAACTTGAAATTTTCAGGGTGGGTTTGGATCGCGAATTTCGCGGCCACGTTCATCAATGAGCAAAATTAGACTAGGGGTTCCGTAAATATGGCTGTTCAAAATATTTTTTTCCTGATTATTTCGAAACTACTGATTGGATTGGGATGAAATTTTGCACCTAGCTTAGAAATAATGAATTCAAACTACGTGCCAAATTTTGTCCAGATCGCACCACCAAGACCATAGATACCGTAGAAAATTCTAGCGAATTATCGAAAAAAATTGGTCACCTAAAGCACTGACATGGAGTTTCGCCTAAGTTTCAGAATTTTTGTGACAGCAGTCGAAAATTCCTTCAATTGTTTTCTAAAACTGGAAAATGCGAATCTACCTACAAGGTGCATGTACGAGCGCTCAAAAGCTCCTGCCTTCACGGCAGTGCTTTTCGTAATTTTTAACAATATGATAATAATCATCTTAAGGAATGTCATAGTCTGAGAGACATACTATTTCAAAATCCCCTAACCTCAACTTACCTTACCTTCAATAAACTAACCTAATCCAATTTTACCTTAGTTGTAGTTCTCAATGAAAAATTCTCTTCTACTTCAGGAAACTTGAAGTTCACAAAACATGTCCTTTTGAAAGTTGCATTTCAACTGGAAAAATTTGTCTGTCATATATTCGTCAGTTGAAAGTTAGGTTAGGTGAGGTTAGGTTACTTTAAAATCATATTTCCCAAATTATAAATTTCTCAATTGATTTCTCTTGAATTCCTACTCTGGGCTAAGTCATTTGAGAATAGTATAAAAAGAATCAATTCCTCAATTTCACAAATTTCTTATTTAATATGGCAGAGTTGGGGGAACTCGGGAAATTGTATGTTCTTGATCTATATGAATTAATTTGATGATATATCTTTTCACCTGGAATGGAAACTCTAAATCCTCTAGGTCTCAATATTTCGAATGTAGCTTCCGGAACATCGAAGGAATAACAACAAACGAAGACTAACACAAACACAGCAAGTATTGAGTCAGCTTTTTTCACGATCATTCTCGAATCACTCGCGTACACAAGAATGAATGAATTATTTAAATTGCGCTGATTGTCCACCGCAGATAATTAACATCGCGAAGTGGTCAAACTGGAATTTCCACTCGTTGGTATACAAACAAGGATTATCCACGAAAAAATGCCAGTGATTCTATTCTTGACGGGGGTTAAGAGCTGATAACCGGGTTCAAGTTTTCGTCGATCGGTCAAAGATTCACATATCAATATAAATTATACGAAAATAAATTCAAGTTATAATAGCAATAAAAAAACTTGATATCTTGGGGTTATTGTATTGGAACATCTTCGAGCATAAATAACACTCTGATGGGCAACCTCAGTAGAATACTTTGCAACAAAAAAAAAACGTTTGTGAAGAGTTTTATTCACTCAATTATTACAAAACTCTAGAAAACATCCTGTACAAATATCACTGAATGAATAAATCGGGAAATTCAATTTAATGTTGTTTTATAATGATTTTATTAACTTTTCAGAATTTCGAAACTGTTGAAAAATATATAGAAAAAAGTTTTTGTTTCAAAATAATTTCAGTGAATATTATTTAACATTGATCTGATTCCTGAAAATTATGTCAACAAAAGTAGGTATGATTATTTTTCATTATATTATCTACAATATAGGTGTTCCTTGAAAACTTGCTAATATTTAAGGGGGTGATTCCTTGACTCCATTTAAAAAACGTATGTACTAAAAGTCTTAACTTTTGAGATACAGGTGACGAATTTTCGAAAAAAAAATCAGTTTTTTTTTATAATAACTTAGATAATATTGTAGACAAATTTGGTACATGTCTATGCATCAAGGTGCATTTTGTAATGTACAAAAATTTTCATTTGCTTTACCAGTGGCATCCGTACGCGTGTTGCATGGAATATTCTTGGAGAAAAAAATACTACGCCACTGCTTCATCTTGAAATAAAAATTACTTTTGAGCTCCTCATTCATTTCTGAGCAAATTTGATTTCTTGAGTTTTCTTTTCCGACGCATGGTTTTCGCTTCAAAAAAAATAAAAATCCTTTTACTTCGGGATTAATTCCTCAATGATCTGATGCCGTGAAAATGTTTGTGAATCGACTGAAAGCAAATTGAGAGATCAGATTTGTTCCAAAATGAATGAGATCCAAAAAAATATGTTTTTTTTGTCAGATGTTTTGTTCTTGATTGAAAAAAATTAATTAAAACTGCTTCGTAATTTTTTAAAAATTTCATCACCCTGTATCTCACAAGTTAAGACTTTTAGGACATACGTTCTAAGGAAGTTTTTTCTTAAATTTAGTCGAAGAATAACCCCCTTAAATATTAGCATGTCTTCAAGGAAGACCTGTATAGGTGAATAATATTATCATCATGGAAAAAATAATTAGATATTTCATTATGGATTGAAATAAAAAATTCTCTTACATATTGTCGTTGTTGAAAATCAGATTCAAGATTTAGTCTAATCCCCACTTTTATCCTGTTTGGATGAGAACCCCCACCACCTTCGTTTCTCCACCATGTTCATGTTGAGATGACGGAATTTTGATCAAAATAATTTAGGTAACATCAATTGATATATTTTGTACATATATTCCGCTTCAAAAATAAAACAGTAAGTTCTTTCTCATATGCAGTTCTTTATCGTTTGAAATGAAGGGAATTTATTGCAGGTTTATGATAATGGCAGAAAAAAGAACAAGAACCGGGCTTGCTCTGAGAAGTTTATCCACAAATATACCAACAAAAAAAATCAAAGAAGATTCGAATGAGAATGACGTCCCTAATCGGACAAAAATTCAAAAGCCGGTACAGAAAACCAGCCTCATATATAAGTTGAATGAAAGATTTACTAAAGGTAAGCAGATTTCGAATTCTTAATATTAGGAATTTTCGATTATGTTAATAACACATGTGGTTCAGCTTCATTGATATGTAAATATTTCCTAAAGATAGCTCTATTTATTTATTTTTTCATATCAGGAGACTTTGCTGATGTTTACTACCTGATTCTGTCTTAAAACAGGAATGTTCTTCCTCGATTATTGAGATGAGCAAATTTCTCCAGGAAATTCTGCCAAAACATTTTGATTCATCTAGAATTGCAGTTTTGAAATATCACCCGAAAAAATAATTGAATATTGAATTCAACGGGAAAAACGGAAATTGTAGCTATATTATTTTCCTATCATCTTGTTTCCTATTTTTAGATTTCACTAAATAGCGAAAAAATAATTAATGGAGATTACACATCACTCAATGAATCCCGTGATCAACTGATTTAAAAAAAAATTGAAAAGATTTTGAAAAATTCACAAATCCCGGACGGGAAATCAAAAGTTTTTTTACGCACTTGTTTAAACTAATCGCCAGAGCGGTCACCCATCTAGGTGCTTCGGAATTATCGAAAATACAGGGAAATTCTTCGAAATTATCGAAAGGTCACGTATTTAATCGTATTCACCCAGTTTCCACCTCTAAATCGCTAGATATTTCACGATATTTTCATACGAAATGTGAGATTTTGACAAATTCAACGTGAAATTCTGGGAACAGATTCTGTGATTTGTTAGTGTGACAGATAATTCCGATTTGTGTGACAGATAATTCCAATTTGTGTATTACTACCAGGCTCAACTTATTCTATTTTTCAAGATGATGAAGCATTTCCATTGGAGCAGCAGCTCTACAAGGAAGGTTACCAGAGAGTAAGAGATAATTGAACCTTTTTATGCAACACTGACATTTTTTCTTCATAGTACGATTGTATAATTTTAATATTTTATATTTCAGGATTATATAAGATTCCTTTTGAAGGACGAAAAGAAATATGTTTTGGAAAGGAATTTTTTACAAAAAACTATTTATACGTTTAAATCACGATATATCACGGTTAATCTTCTACTCAAAATGCAGGTAAATATCTTAAAAACACACTTTTACTTCTCATAGTGTAACATTATTAGATGCTATACAATACACTACTTAATAAATTATACATGGTGCATATCCTTTAAAAGATTCTTATCAAGGCGAGGTCACTAGTTTCTGGAAGAAAATACCAAAACCTCCAGAACAGAGAGAAAAGTGGTTTAGGATCAGTTCACCTATAAATCGAGTTTATGTTCGAGTTTTAAGTTCAAGAAAGACTAAACTACAATTTTTATATTCAAACTAGATGTTCGAAAAAAAAATAACGAACAAAGTACATAATATGAAAAAATTTTGTTGAAAAAATATTTAAAATCTGCCTTGTTATTAGTTATCTCATCTTTTGCCTGAGTAACTCGACGATTGAAAAAAAATTAAAATTTTCGCCCGAGCAGGGACTTGAACCCTGGACCCTTGGATTAAAAGTCCAATGCTCTACCGACTGAGCTACCCGGGCTCGATGAGAATTTTAGATAACTGAACACTTCTTGAAATAAATTATTTGAAAAGATTTCTATTTCCACTGAATGTTCCAGCAATATTTCAAACTTCCGGATAATGAGTACTATATGGCTGTTAAACTGATGGATTACTCTGCACAAATCTGTTCAGAACCTAAAGAAGGCATATTGCTGGCCATAACGTCTTTTTGGCTGGTTCATAAGTACTGTGATAACAGTGTTCTCATATCACTAAAGTCGATAACGAAGGTAATTTTTTACAATGGTAACTTTGCAATAGTACCCATATATACGCATTTTTCACGTATTATACATTTATAAATTTCAGCCAATTATAAATAATGCCATTATTGCAATTTTATTCTATTAGGTAATCGTTGAATAACTTTATGAGACTTTGATATCGATATTTTCAGTTTTTGAGGTTGACACCTATGATAATGAATACGTTTGAAGCTGAGGATATTATTAAAATGGAAAGAAGAATTTTATTGTTTACAAAATTTATGATCCAAATGCCTGAACCATCCATTTACTTAGAACACTTTTTGAGAAAATTGAAACTTATGCCAAACAAGGTAGGTAATAATTTCGATTCATACCTACTTCTTCTTTCTTCTATAGCGCTTTCTTCTCTGGTTTTCAGCATGTTTATCACGGAAGTTACTACGTGTGCGATTGTTTATCGACGTTCCCGAAATTCTCATATGTGGAGACTTCTTTAGTTGCAGCTATCGCTTTGTATACAACCCTTGTTCTTATGAAAGAAAACACATCTCCATTCTTGAAGATGACTCAAAATGTTTTCCAAGAAGAAAATCTCAAGAGAAACCTTATGGATGCTACTTCTAAAATATTGTTTATCGATAAACATATGGAACACAGAGAACCATTTGTTAAATACTCTGTAATGGAGAGACTCAATATTTCTATTGTTTTCCGAAAATATACTCAAATATATAAAAATACTTCTATGATTCCAGATGTCCTCGAAATATAATAGCCCTTGTCACCAATTATGAGTGTATTTTTGTGTTTTGTTTTATATAAATTTGATTAAAATATATTTTCAATTATTTACCCACCGGATAACATTTCAGTATAAAATTTTATCGATTGACCCTTTCATAAAGCAATGCTTCGATTTCTATGATTCTATGGTACGAAAGTCATTCAAATATTACTATTTCAACTTGTTGTTTCTATGATATATGCTTGCAAAACTCGAAATCTGTGTTCGTTCTATGTTTCAATACACTTTCGATTTTCGAATCCAAAATTTGTAGCTCGTTTAGGTCCACACGAGAATAATTTTTTCAAATATGTTTGCTCCAGTGTTAAGGGATATGTAAGTAGAATTATTGCTCTTGGGAATAATAGTGATAGTTCAGAGATATCCATAGATTGCTGAATATTGATATTATCCATGCTTGCTAAGACTCAATCGAATAGAAATTGAAAAAAATTCAAATTTTTCTTAAACAAAATGCGGTTGTTGAAATTTGTTTGTGGGAATGTGAAGGGAATGATGAAAGGTGTCATGAATAACATTTCTCTAACTTTTCTGATGAAATTCATTGAATCAATCGAATTTTTAACATGAAGATGGAAATTTCTAACTTTAGTAAGTGAAATTATGTCATAATTATCAATATACCTTTTTTCATTGATGGTATCCATTACTATTTCGAAAAGTCATTCGTAAACTAGCAAATAATTAGTTCTGTTCGAATTAATTTAGGGAAATGAATTTAGATCAAAGTTTCGTGATATCCGATTTGGATTTCTCGCAATCTATCAATGAAGATAACTCAACCGAGGGGTAATTAAAATAAGAGTTTAAATTTTTGACGTTATTTAGACAATTATTAATGAAGTTCATTGATTATCTTTTCAGTGGCATCAAGACTGAAGAGGTTAAGGATGACGAAGCACTTCTGTTTTCCCAACTTGATCAGTTACGACCAAACATTTCACATTCATTTTCAACCCTTCAGGAAAATTCGGATGATAGCTCTTCATTAGTATTTCCTGAAGCCTTTGGAGGTTCCGACTTCGGCGGTTTGTTGAATGACAATGGTTTTACGAACAACTTCTGTAAGCCCGAAGCATCGAGGATGTTTTGTAAGCCAGAGGTGATAAATATGCATTCCGTCAAATATAAAATTATGGATGGGAAACATGTAAAAATTTGGTCATGTGGTATATGTAAGTATTTGATATAGAGAAGATTGGGGAACATATCGAGAAAGTGTCCCATGGGGTAATTTAGGGTTTTTTCTACAGGTCGTGGCCGAAGGCCGCGATCGAATCTCGAAGAAGCCCAAGTCCCGATAAACTTTAAAGCGTTTTCTTCCCTTTTCTCTTTTCGTCGGCGAAACGTCAAAAATCGCCTCGGCTCCTCCCATTTCCGAGCGTTTTTTCGCGATGTACTTTCTATGACTCGGGCGTTTTTAGGTGACGTTTTATTTATGTCGGTATGGACGTCATATTTTAAATTTTTTAATTTTTTGGCGTATTTAGATGATTTATTGATATACCGACATACTAGTGACAACATGATACCATGTTGAGAAGATTTCCCGCAATGAGCCGACGAAAGACGTCGATACTTCGTGCAACTGGATGCGCCATCTCACGGACCTTCAGTTCTCCGAAGAAATAAAAATAGAATAATGCACCATTTCTGCTTTTAGGCGGTAAAGAATTCGGTCATCAGTATACTCTAATGAGACATCTACCGACTCATACAGATGAAAGGAAATTCCAGTGCAACACATGTGGAAAAGGTAAGATAAAACGTAAATATACCCCTCACTAGTTGAGTAAGCCTACTATTCACCTTTACCCTTTCCCAAAATTTACATTATTTGTTGAAGTAAAAATTTCAGATTTAAGGAGCTGCTGCAATGAAATTTTTTCAGATACACCAATAAATATTGCAAGTTTTTTGGAATAATCTATGGGATAAAGGAGAATACTTCTATTTATAATAACCTATTGGAAACATAAAATTCAAATAATTCTGAAAACTAAAAATGAAATAATTCTGAAAATTAAAAAATAAAAAGGGCGAAATTAAATCATGAAAGTACTCAAAAATATTTTCCAATTCCCGAGCCGATCATGAAGTAAAACCGTTGATTGAAGTATTTTGGGAGGACATCCAACCCATGTATCTACAGTCCCCTTTCCCCTCACATCCCTTGCCCTACATTTCGCATCCGTATTGTGGGAACCCCTTCAATAACTTCCCTGAATGTGAAACAACTAGAGATTTCTGTTTTTGAAATATCAGGCAATTTGGAGACTGAAGAGTTCACAGCTGAGTCATAATTAATGTCAGATGTTGATTTATTCAACATCTGCGGATATTCGAGTATTTTTCCATATTTTATGAATTCTGTTTACGGACACTAGGCGTGATATTTTTTTCATTTGATTCTAAGAATAATTGAAATATTTTTATGAGAAGCTACTCGTCAAATTTAGCAATAAATGTATATCATTCATTTTTTATTTTCAAAAAATAATGAAAAATTATGTACAGGGTGTTTCACATAAGCGGGTCACTGGATTTTGTGACTTTTTCCTTGAGCAAAATTGAAGAATGATCCATCAATATGATAGTATTTCTTAAGGGCTATCCAAATATTTTATAGAAAGAACTATCGAACCAAGGCATGCAAAGTAATTAAAGAAAAATCGTTTTTAAAAAAAAAATGTTTTTGCAAATTTGACTGGTTTTCAGAATAAGAAGGTCTGAAGACAATTTCTCACCGATTGTTCCTTCATTTGAACTTATGGTTTTCTAGAAAACGGAAATTTTTTTCTTGCAAAGTATACTTGATTGAATCACAAACAACATAGATATGTTTTCCGAATATGGAATCTGAATTTCCTCAGGTTGATTTTTGATGGAATGGCTTGAAATGAATATAAAATCACCATTATATTTCAATATTCAGATTCAGAATCGATTGAGCATTCAAAAAATATGGGAAAATATTATGAAGTATATTTTGCAAGAAGAAAATTTCCGTTTTCTAGAAAACCAGAAGTTCAAATGAAGGAACAATTAGTGCGAAATGGTCTATTGACCTTCTAATTTTAAAAATTTGTTGGAGAAGTGGTTTTTTGAGCGCTCGTACTACTTACACGAGGGCTTTATCATTTCGTTACGATGTCTGTATTTTCCGAATTTTAAGCCGAAAATGGTCTCAAACGACTAAGTTCGACTCACTGACGACGAATCCGTCGAAAAATTCGAGTCTGTCCGTCCGTCCAGCCGGCCGGCCGTCCGTATCGTATACACGATAACTCTCGAACGGAATGTCCTAGAAACTTGAAATTTTCAGGGTAGGTTCGAATCTCGAATGCCGCGGTTGAGTTCGTTATTGGGCAAAATTCGCCCAGGGGTTCCGTAAATATGGCCGCTCGAAATTTTTTTTTCTGATTACTTCGAAACTACTGATTCGATCGAGGTGAAATTTTGCACTCAGATGGATAATTACGTACTCAAGCTACATGCAGAATTTTGTCCAGCTCGCATGACCAGAACCATAGAAACCATAGAAAATTATAACTTTGTAATGGAAAGGCCTAGGGACTTGAAATTTTCAGGATAGCTGTGGATCGTGAATGTAGCGTTCACGAGTATCAATGAGCAAAATCAGACTAGGGGTTCCGTAAATATAGCCGTTTGAAATTCACTTTTCTTGTTAATTTCAAAATTATGGATTTGATCGTGACGAAGTTTTGTATTTGAATTGAGAATGATATATTCGAGCTATATTTTTTCCAGATCGCATGATCAGGACCACAGAAACCATAGAAAATTATAACTTTCGAACGGAAAGGTCTAGGGACTCGAAATTTTCAGGATAGGTTCGGATCGCAAATTTCGCGCTCACGTTCATTAATGAGCAAAATTAGACTAGGGGTTCCGTGAATATGACCGTTTGAAATTCGGTTTTCTTGATAATTTCGAAACTATGGATTCGATCCTGACGAAATTTTGTATTTAAATTGAGAATGATATATTCGAGCTACATTTTTTCCAGATCGTATGATCAGAACCATAGAAACCATAGAAAATCATAAATTCCGAACGAAAAGGCCTAGGGACTTGAAATTTTCAGGATATGTTCGGATCGCGAATTTCGCGATAACTTTCATCAATGAGCCAAATTAGACTAGGGGTTCCGTAAATATTCGAAAATACTTATTGGATTGAAATGAAATTTCGCACATATATGAAGAATAATGTATAATTTTGTCCAGATCGCATTACCAAAACCATAGATACCGTAGAAAATTCTAGCGAATTATCGAAGAAGAAAATGGTCACCAAAGTACTCATGTGAAGTCTGGATTTTCGCGTTGGTTTGAAATTTTCTTTGACAGCTGTCAAAAACTTTACAATTGGTTTCTAAAACTGGAGAATGCGAATCTACCTACAAGGTGCATGTACGAGCGCTCAAAAGCTCATGCTTTCACGGCAGTGCTTTTCGTAATTTTTCTTAATCACTTTTCATTCTTTTGTTCGATAGTTTTTCCGATAACATATTTGAATAGCCTTCAAGAAATACTATCATATTGATTTGTCACTTTTCAATTTTGCTGAACGGATAAGTCACAAAATTCAGTGACCCGCTCACGTGAAACACCCTGTACAATTTTTCATTATTTTTTAAAAATATAAAACAATATAGATTCATCGTTGAATTTGAAGAGTAGCCCCTCATAAAAATATTCAAATCATTTTCAGAATCAAATCAACAAAATATCGTGCCTAGTGTCCGCAAACAGAATTCATATATAATATGAAAATATACTCGAATATCCCCTGAATAAATCAAGGCCACATCAAAGATCCGCTTCAATTAACGGTCATATGTCTCTTACTACTTGGACAGTAGAAACAAGTTTAACGTTTCTTTTCTTCAGGTTCATTATTCTCATTATCAACCTTAACCTTGAGAATATTACAGATATCGTCACGGAGATTTCGAGGTAAAGTTTTATAGAAATCTCCCCAGCCCCTAACGAGTTATAGTTATCTGTATCTACTGAAATGAAAAATCGACGTGAACCACGACCCCTGAGTTTGACAAGCTCGAACTACAATTTCGATCCCAGCGCCATCTTATTCTCATTCCAATTTTTGGTCTTGTTTAGTCTCGTGTAGTTGGGTATCTTCCCAAAATACTTCAATCAACGGTAAAACCACACAATTGCCAATACCTCGGTTGTTATCGAGTTTTCAATATAGAATTCGTAGTGCTGCCACGTGTCGTCGGTATTCGCCCCTCTATTCTTTTCTTCTTTATGCGTCAATACTGTTGACCCAAGACATATCCCTATCAGATATACATCGTTTATAAGTGACAGCTGATGTCCTACCATCCACATCCTCCTTTCCAGCCTTCCGCCAAATGTCCACCTTGTCCCAACACCGAGCCATCCATTCCGCTGAGCGACCCTTCATTTGCGGAGTCTGTCAAAAAACCTTCAATCGCGTGTCCACCCTTATCTCCCATAGGAAAACCCATACTGGTTTGAAACCGCACAAGTGCCTATTGTGCAACAAGGCTTTCCATCAGAAAGGTAAGAGGCGTTCCAGCTCACCACAAGGTTAGCTGTTTCTATGTGGCCGATGTTTCAGGAAACTTGAGGAACCACATCTTCACCCACACCAACGAGAGGCCGTATAAATGTGACATTTGCGAGAAGGGATTCAACCAGATGTCGAACTTGATGTGTCACAAACTGAAGGTAATTCTTGAGATATACAATGAATTTTCATTAAAAACAAAATATCGAAGGCACATCAACGCGCTGAAAAACCGAAATACGTGTGCAGAATTTGTGGTCAAGATTTCTCCAAACGCATAGGCCTCCGCAATCACGAACAGCATCAGCACGGCTTGAACCAGGGCGCGAGCAACGCCCCGTCCCAACCAGATAAAATGAAGTAATAGATCGTTAAATCCTCCGAGACAACTTAAAGTAAAAGAGTTTCTGTCATTGCAGGTACTCCAACGCAATCATTGTGGATCCTATCAAGACCGACGCCATGAGATTGGCCATGCAGTCGAACCAGACGCCGTTCGCGCTGCTAAGACCCCTGACCGGCATACCAGTCCTCGTCAGGGTGCTTCCAGCTGGCGACAAGCAGATGCTGATTCCGGCCACTGCCGACGACCTGAAGAAGCACGGCCAGATCTCCATCATCCCCAAAGCGAACCCAGATGATGGAACTCCGAATAGTACCTCCAATGACGCAGAGAGTAAGTATCTCAGTCGAATCCTTCAAAGGATGAAATGGGTGGAAATCTTTTTTTATCTCATCATACTTTTGGGGGTGCCTGAATGATATTATTCCATAGACAAACAAGGAACGGGCAGCTTCGGAAGCACCGTACAAATAAAAATCCCTGTGGTTGCCACCGTCATCCAGCAAAGTGGCAGAGACGGACTATCTATGTCGATTGTGAGCCCAGGACCCAATGGAGAGGTGGTTAACAAACAAGAGTGCACCAGTAGGGAAAACAACAGTTTTGTGTTCACCTCCACGTTAACTCGTCCACAAGGTGAGTAGAACATAACACATTGGTCAAACTAAAAATATTTCAAACTCAGGCTTTTTTTCGACAGGTGCTAGAACTCATCGAAAGAGATCGTTCAAAAGTTACAATTTTCTATGGTTCCTATGGTTCTGGTCATGCGATCTGGACAAAATTCCACAGCTTAAACACCTCATTTTCCATTTGAGTGCAAAATTTCATCTCGATCAAATCTGCAGTTTCCAAGTAATCAGAATAACAAAACTTTGAACGGCCATATTTACGGAACCCCTGGTGAAATTTGGCCCATTAACAAACTCAACCGAGGCATTCGGGAACTGAACCCACGCTGAAAATTTCAAGTCTCTATGTTGTTCCGTTCGAGAGTTATCGTGCTTACGGCCGGCCGGACGGACGGGCAGACTCGAATTTTTCGACGGATTTGTCATCAGTGTGTCGATTGAGACCTTTTTCGGCTCAAAATTCGAAAAATACAGACATCGTGACGAAATGATATAGCCCTCGTGTAAGTAGTACGAGCGCTCAAAAATTACGTTTTTTTTGTGTACCAAAACGGCCTTCTGTTTTAATTGTCTGTATGACAAGTACTGTCATTACATTTTTATGTTTTATTAATTTATGTAATGCTTTGAAAACATCGACAACTCGAGAAACGTTGACTCTAAATGATTAATTTTTTGATTATTGATAGTACATCAGGATCTTCATGAATGATTGTAAACTCGCAGCGGGCTTGAAAATATTCCTCTTTTGCCGCTTCATATATATATACAGCTCACACTTGCAATTCCAGCCACAGAATTTATTTTCAGCGCGCAATGCAAACATAACATAATGGCTGTCAGTTTTGAAATTTTATGATACCTATAATAAAAATATTAGATAATTATAATAATAATAATTATTGTAAAGTCGAATTTTAAAGTGTGAATATCCCTCTTTTTACTTCAAATCCGTTTCACTGGCCAGAATGAACGCAAGTATTCATTCATAACGTCTAACATATTGGGGAAGACATTTTGGTTCTAAAACCTGAAAATGTGAAACAAAATACATCATCACTTAGCACTATTATATTTTACTAGATATTCCTGTAACATATACGGAAATATTCCTTTCAAAATAAGTACCTGATCACTGCTACACTTCCCGTTTTTCCTGTTCATAGGACTCAAGTCACTTAAACCGGAATCGGCATGTTAGATTGCAAGTACAGATTGTTCTCACATCTGCCTTTTTTTGTTGCGATATCAATAGTTACGTTCAAACAACAGGAACTCATATAACCGTAAATTCCCAGATTTCGTCCTATCAGTGTGTTATTCGAATAAATATATGTGTTTCCTTTCAGTCCTGCAAGATTCGGTCGATTTGACCAACAACAAGAATTATCAAAACATATACGACCCCGCCCAAATGGTAGAAAACGCAGAAATTGAATTTTTAGACCAAACAGGTCAGATGCTCACCGAAGAACAATTTCGAAATGATTATCAATGTAAGTGTTAATTTCAACTTTCTTTTATTATCAATAATAAATAGACTTTAGAAACCGTTGTTAAAATGGAAGTTACGGATCATTAATAGAGGGAATTTATCCCCGAAATTGAATCCATGCCAAAGATATGAGTGATTTTTTTGATGAATTTTGGAAAATTGTATTCGGAAAAGTTTTTCGACTTTCGCCATGGGAAAAATTACCACTATTATTGTTTTTCTTTATTTCAGTGATTCCGAATTCTCTATATCAGAACAATGGGATTGGGTTGTCTTCACATTGCATACAGACTGGAAGTGATGACAATTTCAACTCGGAGGTGAAAACAATTATGGAATTTCTGGATATTCTGGATAACGAGTCAAATTGAATTAAACATACTCGAGGAATATAAATTTTGTTACTGAATATTGAATCATTTTTTATAGGCTTGCATTTCGATGAGAGCTCTCGAAAGTCTTCAAGCCAATGGAGAAGATGATTCTCCACAGTTTCTGATGCCATGGAATTTTTAAATCGAGAAATTATGGTTTAGAAATGTTTTGTTTTTTGATTGGTGTTATTTTACTTGAATTCATACGTTCGGTATTATTATTCAATCATTTTTAATTTGTCTGTAGTTGTTTCAGTTTGCGTTATTTTATGTTTATTTTTTGTGGTCGAATGATAAGGTTGAAAATGTGATTGTATTATCGTCAATAAATTATTGTAAGAATCGAGTTGTTAAATTTTGTTCCACAAAAACATTGGAGATTCGTGAAAAGTTCTACGATTCAGCAGCGCCAAACGGTAACTATTTTCGAAAAAAAATGTATAAACAGAAATAAGAGTGAAAAAAATTTATTCTAATAAAAGTTTTCACATTCACAAAAAGTCACAACGCCCATATCTTCACGTATTCCACTTTGAGACAGCTTCCCTCACTCGTCCAGGTCGGCAACCAGTCATTTCTGGCTTTGAAAAAAATCTTGTAAATCAATCTGTCAGTGTCTTTCCAAGGTTTTCTCTTGTTATTGGTGCTCACGTAGTAATCTGGAAAGTCTGTTAGACCACCAACTCCAACACCCAAAACCACGTGCATCTGCGAAAAAGAAGTTTGAGACGAAAATCTTTCTTGAGATCTGCATTTTACATTGAAAACTCAATACTCTCGAATTATTTGAAAAATGGAAACGCAACTGACCATTGCACGATAAATTTTCTTTTTTCTTCGATATTATTTTGGATTAGATCTAGAGGAACTTTTTTGAACAGGGGTTCGAAGTTCGGAATGCAAAATTTAGAAATATACATTGCTTATGCACATTAAATCTCGAAAGCCGAATATTGAATATACTCCAAAGCTTTACTCCCAATAGTTTTCGTGTTATGAAATTTTGAATACCAATCATTAAATCTGAAACATAAATTAGAAAAAGAAGAAAACTGAAATGAAAAGACTCGATGAAAGGAAAAAAAAAACCGCTATAGTATTTGGCAAGAATTTCTGTGAAAGAAAGGAGTTAATGTTTACTTACGGACTCATCGAAGAGAGATGCGACATCTGCTTGGCTTTCTCCATACAACAACTCATCCACATAGAGCGATATTTTATCTGAAATCCACATTGAAATTTCAACTTATGCTATTCAAATAATAAACTTTCACCCTATATTATCTAGGGATGTGAATTGTGAATTCCTCTCAATTTTGCAGATATTTGAGGTAATTATTGAAAAATAGCATTCGCAACTCTCATGAAATTGTTATTAATACATACAAAGATACTATAATAATTCTCATTTATTATCTAGTTTCTCTTACCAGGCTTCCAAACAACCGCGTATACGTGAAAATCATCAGTGAATGGTTTTTTGCCTCTAGTGGAGCTCAAATATTTACTACGATCTGGTTCGTTGACTCCCAGAATTGGCCCCCCAAAGAGGAGGGTCCCCCCTATATCTTCTCCTCCATTTCCGTACAGATGCTGGTTGCCCCTTGCATAAGCGATCCATATCCTTTTACTTTTATTCGTACTCGATTCCAGGAAAATTTCTGAAAAAAAGAATGACAACCATGGTATCAAAGGAAATATTTTAATGAAATAATTTGTAACAATTTGATCTGAAATTAAATAATTATGGAAAAAATAATTATCGAAGAAGGTGAAAAAACTCACTAGGATATAACCAATCACCAGCCGGTAATTTCGCCTTTATCTCAACGGAACCGTATTTGAAATTGTCGTTCGTTTTCATCTTTGCCGACCTAACTGGTGGTAAAATGAATCCACTGTCTTCATAAACAATACAAGCACTTTCGACATGACTTGAACACCTGCAAATTCGATATATTCAATATGGAATTCCATAAGTTCCACCTAGAAAAAATGTTTACCCTTCTCTCAAATCCAAGGTACCACTTACTTCATCTATTCTTGTAGCAGGAATAGGTTTGATGACTAGATTATGATCTTTGATGTGAATGTTGTCCTCTCTCTTCTGGTACGAACAAAATTCGAAATCCTGTAAAATACAAAGTTCCGATAAACAAATACTCATTAGACTAAATTTATTATTCCTTCGATTCATTTCTAGGAAGTTTGCTGTTTACTCACCGGAAAGGAAGGTATGTAATGGGCCAATTTCCAATGTTTCTCATTTATTTTATTATCGAAGAAGACACTGTCGAATATAAGCTGTTTTTCACAAATTCCTGCAGGTCCCAATCTTTCAGTAACACTTTTTTTACAGTTGGATTTATTGAAGTCACGGAGAGGTAAGAGTTCTAGAATCAAAAATTTTCAAATTTACTCATGAATATTTCTTTGAAAGTTTCTGTATGTTGTTTCTTGATAAAGTTGAAAATGAATGAGAAGAAGTTAAAGTTTGCCTTTTTTTGCCACATAATAGAGAAAAATATAAGAAATGTGATCTTTGGAAAATCATTAATGGTACACCCCCTAGTGTGCCACGAACTGTTGAGATCTCGATCGAATCAAATGAAAAAAGCAAGAAATAGTGAACAAAACTGGACTGTAAAAGTCAAGAATCTCCTCAGTTTGAGTGATAGAAGCAATTTTATATTTGGGTGGATTAATTATGTTCTTACCATTCACTTCCCACGATTGGCCTGGTTGCTTGTATCCGAATCTTTGATGCTGCATAAAAATCCAATAGTAAATTTTATCACCAATTTTAAGTTTCAAATTGGGATTGAAATATGACCATCCATTCTCTGCTGGCCTCATTATGTCCACGCTTATTTCTCCAGGTGCAATGTCGTCGATTTGTTTATTTTTGTTGGCGTGGAAGCCGATAACGTTGACATTTTCCTTCTCTGAAGATGAGTAAAATTTTTCCCATGAGAGGCTAGCTCATGTTGTTGAGTAAACGCGCTTTTGCAATCCCGAAATGATATTCAAAATGTCATAACACCAGTTTTAGTTTTTTTTCTAATCTCATTCCTCGATTTTTCACCTTCAAAAGTAATGGATCTGATTTTTGAGCTTAAAGTGCAATCAGGACAACTGATTTTCATACAAAATTTCCTGGAATATTTTTTGACAGAAACGGTGGACTGACGTTTTTTTTATTCTATTCAAGATTCTACAATAACCAAAACGCAAATTAAAAATTTCAATGCCGGTTGAAATCTTCTTCTTCGAACGATTCAAAAAAGGGTCACTTGTAGGCGTAAAAAAACATCTTACTTAAAAACAAATTTGATTTTTCATTTCGATGATGGCAGCATGATGTTAGTACATCTTGGAATCTCATGCTAGCTGGAAGATTATTCAGTTCGCAGATAAAAAAACTACCGCTGCTTCCAAAACATTGATTGTTATAAAATGATATATCTACCTACGAATTGTTCAAAAATTTCACATCTATACAGGATGTTTCCAAATTAGACGTGAACCTTGGAGGACGTGTTAGTATGACTCATTTGTTGTCGTTTGAGCCATATTTATTGATAACCGAAAATCAACATTTTTCCGAGATATTTGAGTTCTTGTGTTTTTTAAAAAATTTGGCAATTTTAAAAATTAAATTCTGGAATTCGAAAGTTGCAGGCAAATTGATATAAGAAATTGATTTTTATTTGCTTCAAATGCCAACTTTGAAATCATACTAATTCTTTTTTAACATTTAATACAGGATAGTTTTTCTTTTTTCATACATATCATATCTTTTTCTGATGAAAATAATCCGAAATTATAATCAAATTTGGCCAAAGTAGAAAAAATTGACGAAAAATGAAGTGAGATGAGAAATCTTTCAAAAATCACGAGAACCCAAATATTTCGGAAACTGTTGATTTTTGGTTATCAATAAATATGGCTAAAACGATAGTCCCCCAAGGTTCCCGTCTAATTTGAGAACATCCTGTATAAATAGGATGCATTTTGGAGGTGACGGAAGAGGGAATACGTTTATTTCAGAAAACATCATGTCCTACCTCCAATTGTGACCCTGAAGCCTTCAGGATCGAAGGCTTCGAGTTTGACACTAGGAAACTCGAAATCACACAGCACAAACGAAAACTGCATCCAAATCCAAACCAATTTCAACACTCCGGACATTGTTTCGACTTCGACTTCGAAATAAACGGAACCTTCACACGATAACACATCGATCTTGACGAACCTTCAACTGATATTTGATTACTTGTTTGTGAAATTTTCTGGATTTGATTGTTTCCAGGAACATGAAGAGTGTCCAGTTTCTATCGATCGAGACTGATCGATAATGTCTTGTTTGAACGTGGGGTCAAGACAATCGTTTTGTTAACTTCACGACTACGTGTTTATAAAAAGAATTTGTTACTGAATTGAAGACGGGTGACCTTAGATTGTCTGTCTATCGAGTTGGTTTCGTTTAAGTGCAATAACTCTGAATTCTATGGAAAATACTGCAGAAATTGAAATGGGCTACTAGTTAATTATATTAGCACTAAATTTTTAAGGAGCACTCAAGATAAACAGATAAAATAACATAGTTAAGATTCTTGTAAAAAAATCAGATTAACTGGACATAATGTCATATTTCGTCTCACGAAGGTTATCTGAGATAAATTTGTTTTACCAGGTCTATATTCCTACGAACAATTCACGTATCAGTCCCGATAATTTATTCTGAAGAATTACAACCAATCTCTTCTTTGTTCTACATCACAACACTCAAAACCCTGTGTTAATTTCTAATTCACCCTTGTCAGAAGGTCTTTACCTAATTTCAATCCCAACAACTTTCGTTGCTTCCTTGCGCTGAGTTTCATGAGAAGGCTCCTAGTTCCCTCCAAAATGGCACCCCTACGAAGAAATTTCAAATCTCCAACTTGTGGAACATCATCGTAAAACGTTCAATATTCCGTCGACTTCGTTTTTGATGGTCGTTTTATCAAATTTTTCGACAAATATATTAATATACAGGTGTTTCCAAATTAGACGTGAACCTTGGAGGACGTGTTAGTATCACTCATTTGCTTTCGTTTGAACCATATTTATTGATAACCGAAAATTAACAGTTTCCGAGATATTTGAGTGTTTTTCAAAAAATTTCTCAACTTACTTCATTTTTCGTCAATTTTTTCTACGTTGACCGAATTTGATTATAATTTTGGATTATTTTCATCAGAAAAGGATATGATATGTATGAAAAAAGCAAAACTATCCTGTATTAGATGTTGGAAAAGAATTAGTATGATTTTGAAGTTGGTATATGAAGAAAATAAAAATCAATTTCTAATATCAATTTGCCTGCAACTTTCGAATTCCTTGAATGATGTATGAAAAAATTATTTCGTTTCAGCAGATTTAGATTAGGAAGGGGATATAAGACAAGAAAAAAAAGTTACGAATCAAATATTTTTTTATTGCTATTAAACTCAAAATTTTTTCATAAATTATGTTCGGAATATCTTCCACCATTCCTTATACAAGCATGTGCCCCTTTCTACTTTCTTCAGTCCTGAAATTTACTCACAATCTTCTCGCTGCTTCTTCTATTCTCTCCACAAGTTGTGCACGTGTATGTATTTCCCTTTCATATACTATTTCTTTTGAACTGCCCCAAACATGAAAATCTAACGGTGTCAGATCCGGACATCTCGCTGGCTACTCCGTATATATACTGAAATTTTTTTAGAGTTTTAGAGGTAATTTCGTAATTCTTCAGAATTGACAGGTACCTGGACCCTTTTGAAAAATTCGTTCATATTTCGAAGGAAAAACCTATAGGGGTCTGAAATGAGGTAAATACGATCAAATACATCTTTTATTAACATTTGCCCACCACTTTTGTATATTTTCGTCGACGTCAAAGAAGTAATGCACAAAATTCTACCTCGATGTTATAGAGATGGAGGGATTCGGATTCATAAGAAACACGTTCATGGGGCCTGAAATGAGGTGACTAGTATTCTTAGAACACTTGTCCACAACTTTTGTGAACCTACAAATTCGTTAGTTCAAACTAAGTATTCATATTGTTGTTAGAACTATTGAAAATTGAAATAATAAGTATCCCTATTTGAAATAGTCTTTAATCAACTGTCAAATGAAAAGAAATCGAATTCGACCGTATTTCCAAAAAGAATACTCCTCACACTTCGTTTCAACAAATGTTTTCTTTTTGCACTGATCACACAAATAACTGTATAACGTGTATATTTTAACTACGTGAAGATGCTGCTGTGACAGCGAAACACGTGTTGTGGAATTTAACCCCATGTAGGGAAAATCATATTATTTATTCTATTGAGTTTGATTATGGATTTTCATCAAGTATCGGCCAATTTAATCAGAAGATTCTACATTCTACAAAATTTCAGGGGGGGATTAGATCAGACTGATGATTTTGGTAGTTCCTAAAATAAAGGAATCAAATTTAATTATAAGATATCCGAAGAAGAATATCTTTCAGAACTTTTTTGATGTTTTTTTTTTGGGTTTTTTCGATGGAAATATATAGTTTACCAAAAAAACTATTAGCTGCTTATATAGGTGAAATATCTTCCGAATGAGTTGTTTGTCTATACTTCCATACCTATGTGCAAAATGGGTAGGTTATAGGTAGATAGACAAAGCAACATTACTGAATCAATCTATTCACTCAGATTTAACAACCACATCACTCAAAGCAGCTATAAATTTCTTCAAATCCTTCATTCCAACCTCATTAACTTTCTGATAGTAGGGAAGTGCCTCCATCTTCTTCATCCAGTTGAACAATTTGGGATGGGCCATTTCATCCATGGGCACAATGATACTCATTCCTTTCAGGCTGGTTATGACGCTGAAATCAGCAATGGTAAGACTATCTCCTGCGACATATGGAGATTGGTTCAGGAAAGTTTCCAGGAAGTCGTAGCCTTGGGTGATGAAGACTCTTTCATGTTCTTCCACGGATTTACTTCTCCCTGAGTAACATTTTTTCTGAAAAAAAACACAAATATACAGCTCATTCATTAGCTTCATTCATAGGCTCGCTTTTCTGGTACAATTTTGTGTAGGTATATCCATACTCACAACGAAAGAGCGTAGGTGAATGAAGAGAAATCCTGTGTCGAAATGTAGTTTTTGATCTACCATGGCTCTCTTCTTGAGGTCTTTCGGATAAAGCGAGTCCTCCCTACTATACTTCGACACCAGGTACGACATTATGGCATGGCTGTCACATATTATGATTCCTTCATCCACCAGGGTGGGAACGGTATGCAGAGGGTTTTTCTAGGAAGAATGAATTATTTAATTAATTTGGTCACATATTCATTGATTTTTGGAACATTGTATAAAACGAATTACAACTTTGTAGAGCTAGAGTGAAAATGTACGTTTTTGAAATTAACTTCTGGTTTTCTCAAAAATATAGAGCCTGAGTATTCAATTCGAAAATTACTCTCCGTGGAGCATGTATAGCATGTCCCGAAAATCGGTATCTGCATCATTCTCCAATTCAATATTCCAAGATAAATAAATTATTCTTAGTGCATTGAATAACATCATCAGTTCTAACCTTGACGAAGTCTGGCTTCAGATGCTCCTTCTTCTCCAACTCTACGGTAACATATTCCACACTGAGTCCTAAGGCCTCAATGGTCATCATGACCGCTCTTGAAGGGGGGCTCAAATATTCCATATACAACGTGAGCGGCATCTTGTTGCACCTAATTCACTTCTTTTATTATCACTCGAAGGATTGTTACGTTAACTAGAAGAGAAACGACCTAGGAATGAACGATATGAAGTAATGAAGTGAGTTTATCGGACGCGTGGAGGAATCAAGAAAGCGAGTCAAGGTCTGAGGATTTGATCAATAATATATCTTATTCCTTAGGTGTTGTTATTAGTTTGAAGTTTATTCCAAACTCTAGTAATTTTGAACTTTCCAAATCCATTATACCCAGAGTTCTATCTTCTTATCATGTCGTTACGATGATAAATGGTAATAAAAATAAGTTGACATACTCCAGATTCTAGAAGGAGAATGGAATATTGTTCATGTCAGTGTCTACTCGATGGAAACACTAGACATTTCATTCTAAGTTGATGATGATGAATAGTCTTTAGTTGAATGATTGTAACATCGCAGTGGGCTTGGAAATCTTCATATTTAGCCGCTTCATTCTGCCATACACTACAGAGCAAATACATGGGACGATCTGAAACAAAAAGCAGAAAGAGATTTCAGACAGATGCAGAATTGGTTTCAAGCGAATAAACTCACGGTAAACCTCGATAAGACTAAATACATGCCTTTTTCGTCGTATGTTACTGGGTTGAAATAAATGGGAAATCTTGAGATAGATTCAAAAATGAAGATTCCAGAGATAAAAATTATTGAATCTTCGGATAATGATTGATTCAAACCTGAAATGGGACCAATATATCAATCACCTAGTCAAAAACTTCTCTGTATAAGTTCAAAATTATGAAGAAATATTTCAATAGCTCCAAGCACTTGATAATATTGTTCAATGCGCTGTTTCAGTCTCAAATTAATTACGGAATCTTGGGATGGGGTGGACTCTACGAAAAACATCTGAGAAACTTGAATGTTATTCAGAAATGGATATTGAGAATAATTCATGGAAAAAAATTACACCTCCGAGTGAACAACTATATCAGACATCCAAAATTTTTGACACGATGCAGCTCTATAGGTACACTCAAAATAATAGTTAATATTTTTAAAAGGAAAATTAAACTGAACAAAAAGGACCATGCTTATATAATAAGAAATAAGGAGGTACTCACCGAACTATAAGATCGAAAAAAAGAATAGGTCAATTGAATATTTCGCACCGCGCATATTTGCGAATATTCCTGAAGATCTGAAAAAAATCGAAAATTATGAACAATTCAAAAACAAAATCAAATTTTGAATGATACAACAGGTTCGCTGATATGTAGAAATGTTGGTAAACCAAGACTAGCAAATGAATACATAAATAATGAAATAAATAAATTTATAACTCACCTGCTTTTTCACTAGATAACATGCGAAAAAAGAAATATATAAATGGGTAAATGAGTTTATCTACTTCTATTGAGTTATATATTCATTATTCAACTACTTCTGAGCAATAAATAGTTTCTATAAACAAACAGTTATAATGACTCAATACTATAACTCCCTGGCTCTGTGCTTCTAAGCAAGCCGATTGGCCGAGAGGGAACAGTCCATTATTGGTATTGAGGGGAGGCCACTTAAAAAATTTTGACGTTTTCTCAAATTAAGTTGATACCTAATTATTATTGTGGATGTTTTACTGAAAAAGATTAATTCAGATAGTGAAGATGAATTATTATGTAGGTACACCTTCAGAAATAAGGCAATCAGCCAGTGTTACCATACAGAATTCATTGCCCGAAAAATTCCAAAACAAATATAAAGGTGTATACAACAATTTTCAAGATTGGTGTAGCAGTAACAATATTAAGTCATCGTTTACAGAGAATGTTCTTTTGGCATATTTTAGTGAACTTAGCACTTAATATAAAGCATCGCCCCTATTTACTTTCTACTCCATGCTAAGAAGGAGAATCAACATAAATAATGCATTGTTATAAGTAACTATTAAGATTTGTAAATAAAGTTTCTCTGTACTTGTATCTCAGTATTTATTGTTATAGTCGTAGATAAAGTATAGTTTTCAACTCGCGGTAATGGCAATAACTCACTTGATGAATTAAAGCACTCGCCTTCAGCTCGCGCTGCAAACTTGATCTGCGTGAGTTATGACCTACATTACCGCTCGTTAAATAATATACTATAATTTTTGTTGGCGATTCATTCTCAACGAATGAATGAAAGCTGATTACCTCTTCGAATACTCAGATGAGGTGAGATCAAACTTATTGATGATATTGAAATCTGAAAATTTTTGGAACTTGATAATAATCAAACTTTATTGTTGTAATGCTGGTATTTTTTCTATGAGTCGCAAATGTAACCACCAATAGGAATTCAGCACAAAAAAGAAAATTAGAAGAAAAGTGAAGAATCAAGAATGAATAAATTTAATGTTATCGAATAAGCACAGATATTTTGCACTGAAATTCACTGATGACTTCGGATGGCGTTCTAAAAGGTAATTATGCTAATTAAAGTAGATATGTACCAACTTGAAATGAATAAACAACCGTACTTTTGATGGGACTTTGAATCTGTTCAGGAAAATAATCGAACAACGTGAACGGAGAATCAGTTAGTACCGAAGAACCGTTCGAACAAGTTTTCAACATTCTTGTTTCATCCTCCCATTTGTATGAGTGTTTCGAATTGTTTCCTAGGAGTTCTATCGGCTAAGCATATCTTGTGATATTAGAGGTAAATTATTTTTACACAAATAAAATCGCAAAATAGCCTCAAATGCGAATATGAAAAAATACTTTCAAAACTACGGTTCGGTTTTGTAATACGTAATAATTATATCATGAAGAACTACTGCATCTCTATTTCTAATTGAGATGACCTTCCTATTTTTTTTATGTCGAAATAAACGATTATTATTCAAGATCGTAAACATTCATGTAGAGTAAATTTCAAATAAATCATTCCTGTTTTATATTCATGAATACTAGTGAAGATCCTGACAACATTCAGTTAATAATATATTTTTTGAATCTCTACCTTTTAGAAAATGCCCAGGTATCTGATTTTTTTTCTGATGAATCAAAACAAAAATTTGTGCTTATGCTGCAATGTTTGTTCAAAATAAGATCATATAAGGGTGTATATGTCTTTGTATAATCTTTTTTTTCTCTATATGTATTCCACAACTCAATACAACTTATATCTACTTTTCATTTTATCGTTCAAACTTTGATTGTCCTCTAGTGTGGATGCAAGAAAATTGTATGGCATTGCACTTCAAGAATTGTTTATGTTTTTGAAAGCGAGGAGGACTGCTGTGAAAATCAAATATTATCATCTTGAAAATGGAATGTTATATGATAAAAATCCTTTCGTTATTGTTATTATGACAGGAGGAGTTTCCTCTGTCGTTACTATTGAAGGAGAATTCGAATGAAAAATTAAAGTAAAAAAAAATCATTGTGGTATCTATCTAACATGAAATATTTAAATTCAGAATGTGTATTTTGAACATTTTCGGAATGGCCAGGCCATTCCACGTGACAAGGAACTATTTTCTAGAAAATAACCGCTTTTTTCAATATTTTTGAGATAGATATTTCCGAATCAATTTAAAGAGTTTTTGAACAATAACTTATTCTTTCAGGCAAACACCAAAAGAAAGTAATTGAAAATGAACTAAAGTCTCGAAAGAAAGAAACTTAAATCTTCAAGATGAGTTGGTTGTGGAGTTCCCTTGGTTATAATCAGGACGATGGAGCCGTGAAATCCAATGAAATAAAATTTACTATAGTTGGAAAGGAGCATACAGGTGAGTTGTATATTATATTGTAATATGAGATGTTTGGATAAGTAAACTGGAATAATTTTTTTCCCTTATGTGGATAAAGCATAGATTTTTCAGAATTATTCATCTTCGATCGAGAATTCCGGTTATACGCGTAATATTTTCGACATTCCTGTCACACAGTAGATCAAATGTATCACAACTGTCATATTTGACCGACGTTGCCAGATATATTTTGAATCGAATCCTTTTTCAGTGAAGAGTGAGGATATATCGCCTGAAACCACCCTCAATGAATACCTACGACATAAACTCAATCTCATGGGCACAAAGAGAATGTGTTACGAGGGAGGATGTGGAGCTTGTGTGGTAGCAGTCACCAAGCCAGGAGATAATAAGGTCATGGCTGTAAACTCGGTGAGTTCTCGACCAGAAGCTCCAAGATTCGATCATGATTCTTTATTAGAGCTTGTAGCTGTGATTTTAATAGAAATGATAAAACACCTTCTTAAAATTCTTCTTTTTCTGAAAAAATAGAAATTCAAAATATGAAAATGATTTATTCCTAGTTGCATTCAAAATCATCAAAATGCGCATTTACTCGAAGCGAAGGAAGTGCAAGATAGTCGATCTTTTGCAAATTGTTACTGAGTCATTATTTACATTTGGCATTCAAGGTTGTACAATTTATCTGAATGATATAATATGTTGTTTTGGTTCTTGTTCACCATGAACTCTCGTGTTGTGATTCATTTAGGTTGGTACTCTGAGAATAAAAACAGAGACTAGAACATGAATTGTTGGATGGAATATCAGATGAAAAAAAAAATTGCTCTGCTTGAAACTTCCACAGTTCCCATTTTGGAAAGATTGGAATCCTAAAACGCAAAACTCTATCAGTCTGTCATTGCATTTAAGTTACTGGAATTAAATTTGTACCGAAGTTTACGAAGAAAGATACATACAGACAAGGAAGCGAGTTATAAGTTATAATAAAGCATTTTCATCCAGTTCAGAGCTATGTTTGAAGTATTATGTCTCTAGATCATCCAGATGTCAGTTCAGAATCGATTGCGAAATTTGTACCGAACATAAAAAGCGTTCAGAACGAGAAAGAGCATGCGCGAATCCGTCGCAGCTACCCTAAAATGAACCTGCGCTTGCCCAGTCTAGCTCCAAATCGGTTCAGAAGGATGGGTGAACAAAGCTAAACCAGCAGAAAAAGAAGCAGAAGGAGAAAAAGAGTCTATATTATTATATGATCCAAACAAATCATTCTTTTCTAGTGTTTGGTCTCCATCCTAACTTGTCATGGTTGGAAAATAGATACCGTCGAAGGAATCGGAAATCCTGTGACAAAATTCCACCCAGTCCAACAAGCACTAGCCAATTTCAACGGCACCCAATGCGGATTCTGCTCACCCGGCATGGTGATGAACATGTACGCACTCGTGGAAAATGGAAAACCTACCATGAAAGAGGTCGAGAATTCCTTCGGAGGAAACATCTGCAGATGTACAGGCTACCGTCCCATAATGTCAGCTTTCAAATCGCTGTGCTCAGATGCATCAACTGATTTATTGGGAAAATACCCGGATATCGAAGATTTGGTTTGCCATAAATCAAGAGGGGACAGGATTGAAGTAGCGAGTGAAACACCCCTGAGAATATGCTACAAAGATACCAAATGGATTAAAGTTTATAACCTAAAAGACCTACTAGAAAATTTGATAGCCATCAAGGATGCCCCTTACATGTTAGTCGCTGGAAACAGTGCGAAAGGTGATGTCCCCCTTCGAATCAAACCTGCATCCAATCTAAACTTCATATTTTCCAGGTGTTTACAAGCTTCCAACCCCGAAGATTTATATCGACGTCATCGAAGTGAAGGAACTGACGACATATGAACTTAGTGATGACTTACTCACATTAGGGGGTGGTATGTCACTGACCGCCACGATGGAGCTATTCTACAAGCTGGCCGAAACCAACACGAAATTCGCCCATTTGAAAACTATGGGGGATCACATCGACCTCATCGCTAACGTACCCGTGAGGAATGTAAGTTCAATGCTTGTTCGAGATTATTTTTATAAGCTTCCATAGTTACAAAAGTATACAGATTTGCCTACCTGAACTATTTACCACTAGTTGAGTAAATATGTTATTCTAAAGTCGGTCTAGAGATCTGCAGAGAAGTGTGGGAGGATTTCTGGTTGGAGCAGGCAGGTGGCGCTAGAGAGGAATATTACTCTGATCTACGCAACTGTTTTTTTCGAGAAAAGCCTCCTTGCTTATCATGTTAGAGTTCGAATGAGAAATATTCTCATAAATTTTTTTTGATTCGACAAAAATCTTAGAAGAAAACTAAAAAAACGATGTTTTTCCAGTTTTTTGATTGTAAAATCTGAACCAATAAAACGATGCTGATACTTTCAACAACAGAATTGTAGAGAATAAAAAGACGGAGAAAATATGTGTGCGAAACTCAATCAGGTCATTATTACCGTGAAGAAGCCGGAAAAACCGTGAAAATCAGCGTTTCTTCAAACATTCATAACTCCGACATTTTCAAAGTTGTAGCTCTGGTTTTTAGGATAAAGTGGTGGTTAATAGGTACTTCGAGTGTGCACAACCTGGACGTTGTCGGATAAATAGTTTTTGCGTAATTGCTATTTGAATTATTTTAGGCACTATTTTCCGGAAGGGCTGGATGCGTCGAAATTTGTCCGATTAAAATTTACAAGACGGATTTTGAATCTTTCATCGATAGTAGAATGTTGCAGATAAGAACTAACTTTCTTGTCAAAGAAGATAAACTCCAGAATAAAAATGAAAGCATTAGAGATAAAAAAAATCAAATTTCATTTCATTTTGAATCTTCAATGTATCCTAGAATGTTGCAGATCATTACTAGCTATCTCGTCGAAGAAGATAAACTCCAGAAGAAAAATGAAAGCATTAAAGTAACAAGAATAAAAAACAATGAAAAAATTAAATTTCATTTCATTTTGAATCTTTCATCGATACTAGAATGTTGCAGATTAGTAATAGCTTTCTCGTCAAAGAAGATAAACCCCAGAAGAAAAATGATAGCATCAGAGTAACTAGAATAAAAAACAATGAAAAAAATCAAATTCTATTTCATTTTGAATCTTTCATCAATACTAGAATGTTGCAGATTACTATCCCATTAAGGAAGATAAACTACTCCAGAAAAAAAAAATGAAAGTATTAGAGTTACTAGAATGAAAAACAGTAAAGAAAATCAAATTTTATTTCATTTTCAATCTTCAATTGATCCTAGAATGTTGCAGATCATTACTAGTTATCTCGTCATAGAATATAAACTCCAGAAGAAAAAATACGAAAAACACGTACCTACATCCACCTTGTAGGTAGATTCGAATTTTCCAGTTTTAGAAATCAATTGAAGGAATTTTCGACAGCTGTCAAAAAAGTTCTCCAGACTTCATGTCAGTGCTTCAGCTGACCAATTTTTTTAAGAAAATTCGATAGAATTTTCTAAGGTATCTATGGTCTTGGTAATGCGATCTGAACGAAATTTTCCACGTAGGTTGAATACATTATTCTTCATCTCTTTGCAAAATTTCATTCCAATCCAATGGGTAGTTTCGAAATTATCAGGAAAAAAATATTTTGAACGGCCATATTTACGGAACCCCTAGTCGAATTTTGCTCATTGATGAACGTAACCGCGACATTCGCGATCCGAACCTACCCTGAAAATTTCAAGTTTCTAGGACTCTACCTTCGGAATTTATAATTTTCTATGGTTTCTATGGTTCTGGTCATGAGATCTGGACAAAATGTTGCTTTAATATATCATTCTCGATTAAAATACAAAATTTTATCTCGATCGAATCCGTAGTTTCGAAATTATCGGTAACAAAATTTCAAACGACCGGATTTACGGAACCCCTAGTATAATTCTGCTCATTGATGAACGTGAACGCGACATTTCAGATCCACACCCATCCTGAAAATTTCAAGTCCCTATGCGTTTCCGTTCGAAAGTTATAATTTTCTATGGTTCTGGTCATGCGATCTGGAGAAACGTAGCTTGAATATATCATTCTCCATTAGTATACAAAATTTCGTCACGATCGAATCTGTAGTTTTGAAATTTACAAGAAAACTAAACTTCAAACGACCATATTTACGGAACCCCTAGTATAATTTTGCTCATAGATGAACGTCATCACGACATTCGAGATCCACACCTGTCCTGAAAATTTCAAGTCCCTAGTCGTTTCTGTTCGAAAGTTACAATTTTCTATGGTTTCTATGGTTCTGATCATTCGATCTGGATAAAATCACATGTAGCTTGAACACGTCATTCTCCATTTGAGTGCAAAATTTCATCTCGATCGAATCTGCAGTTTCGAAGTAATCAGGGGAACAAAACTTTGAACGGCCATATTTACGGAACCCTTGGTGGAATTCTGCCCATTAACGAACTCAACCGAGGCATTTGGGATCTGAACCTACACTGAAAATTCCAAATCTCTAGGTTATTCCGTTCGAGAGTTATCGTGCTTACGGATGGCCGGAGGGACAGACTCGAATTTTCCGACGGATTCGTCATCAGTGAGTCGAACATAGTTGATTGAGACCATTTTCGGCTCAAAATTCGAAAAATACAGACATCGTGACGAAATGATATAGCCCTCGTGTAAGGTGTAAGTAGTACGAGCGCTCAAAAATGAAAGAATTTGAGAAACTAGAATCAAAAACGATAAAAAAATTCAATTTTATCTCAATTTGAATCTTTCATCAATCCTAGAATATTGCAGAATACTACCAGCTATCTCATCAAATAAGATAAACTCAACAGCAGTCGAGCGCAGGGCCGGTTTTGGTCATGTTTCCACGTATTTTTCACCTATTTTGCAATTGAGCAAAAACTATTCATCTGACAATGTCCGGGTTATGCACACTCAAAGAACCTATTAACCACTACTTTCATCCGGAAAATCAGCACTACAACTCTGGAAATGGCCAAGCTACGAATTTTTTGAAACAGTATGATTTTTACAGTTTTCCGGGTTTTCTACAGTAATAATGACCTGATTGAGTTCCACTAGCACTCATTTCAGTCGTCTTTTCATCTTCTACAACTCTGTTGTTGAAAGTGTTAGCATCGCTCCATTGGTTCAGATTTTACAAACAAAAAAACTAGAAAACACCGTTTTTTTGGTGTTTCTTCGAAATAATAAGAAAAGTAATCATATTTGCGAGTCGAAAACATATCACTAACATCCACGGACCACCCCACATACACCAATACTCGCGGTTTTCTTCTAAGATGATTGTTACAGAATGACCCTTTATCTGGTCTATTGCCTGGTCTGAATGTAAATAACTCAAAAACCGAAGCGTAGAACAGAAGCAGACCGACAAATATTTCCGAATTTTTTTTCAGGTCGGCAGTTTAGCTGGAAACCTCATGATGAAACATTACCATCATGAATTTCCGTCAGACGTTTTCCTCATGATGGAAACTTTCGGCGCAAAGTTAGTCATAGGTGAGAATTAAAAAAATTTGTTATTTCATTATTACTAACTCAAACGAAGACTTTCAAGTTTGGCGAGAAGTTCTCGTAATGTTAATTTCGCGAACAAATTGAGGTATATAGTAAGGGTTACTTTGGGTATTTCCAGTGGATACAGCCGGAACGGAGGTGACCAAGAGTCTTCCAGACTTCCTCCAATTCGACATGAACAAAAAGGTGATAAAATCCATCCAATTACCCAGTTTCTCGAAGGACTACAAATATGAAACATACAAGGTAAGTACCAACCCCAACCGAATCGAGGAGCCCAACAATTCTGGTCCTTCATTCCACAGATTATGCCAAGGGCACAAAACGCTCATGCGCTCATAAACGCAGGGTTCCTCTACAAACTCGATTCGAGTAACAAAGTCGAGAGTGCTTCCATTGTCTTCGGCAATATCAACCCCGACTTCATCCACGCCACCAAAACGGAACAATTCCTGAACGGGAAAGAACTTTTCAGCGACGACACCCTTCAAGGGGCTTTCAAAACGCTGGAAGAGGAATTGAAACCTGATTATGTTCTGCCTGAACCTGAACCAGAATTCAGGAAGCAACTTTCAATAGCGCTGTTCTTCAAGGTGAGTGCCTCAGAGTACATTTTTCGTTCAAAATGGAAGAATCTATTTTAGGCTGTGCTCAAAATTGCGCCAGAGGGTAAACTGAGCCCTAGAAACAAAGCAGCAGGTGATAAAATGGTTAGACCTGTATCAAGTGGGGTACAAGATTACCAAACTTTTGAATCGCTGTATCCTTTAACTAAAGCTATACCTAAAATCGAAGCTCTAGCTCAAACGTCTGGTGAGAACCCAACATAATATCGAATGCTTTATACTATTTTATATTACTTCCAGGTCAAGCTCAGTACATCGAGGATATCCCAGATCATCCCCATCAACTTTTCGGTAAACTTATTCTAGCAAAAGCTGCACCCAACTCTAATATAACTAATATAGATGCATCTAAAGCACTGGTAATTTAGGCTTAAATTTCAAAGAAAATCTGATTAAAAAAGAAAAAAATTCTCAGGCACAAGAAACCATTGAAAAATTCTTCACCAAAGACGATATACCTGGCGACAACAACTTCATTCCGCCTGGTTTTGGACCTGGACCAATCGAGAAAATTTTCGCCGACGGTGTGGTGGAATATTATCATCAACCTGTTGGCGTATTGGTGGGAACTGACAGGAATAAGGTTGAAGAAGCCGCAGAGCTCGTTGAAATCAGCTATGAGGCTGCGAAAAATCCCCCCTTACTCTATATTAGAGACATTTTGAAGGCGGGAGCTACAGATAAGATTATAAAGGAAAGGGAGTTGAAAGCTAAAAAAATAGGTGAGAAGAAGAAAACCTAAACAATATATCTAGACCCAAATTTCGTTCACTTCAACTACTTGTACCATTTTTCGACACAGGCACTGATATTAAGCACACCCTGACTGGAACATTTGATATTGGTAGTCAATATCACTTCCACATGGAGACTCAATGCTGTTTGGTTATTCCTACTGAAGATGGTTTGGACATGTTTCCGTCTTCGCAGTGGATGGACGTTAGTCAAGTTTCAGCCGCCAGAATGTTAAAAATACCCCATAATAGGCGAGTACAAGTTGATGAGAATTTCTGCTTAGAATTATTTATGAAAAGTGTAAATATTTCTGCTTGGATTTTCCAGGGTGAACGTGAGCATAAGAAGATGCGGTGGTGGATTTGGCGCAAAAATAAGCAGAAACGCACAAATCTCTTGTGCAACTGCCCTGGCCGCCTGGTTGACTCGTAAACCAGTCCGTATGTCCTTGACCCTGAAGGAAAATATGGAAATAGTCGGAAAGCGGTTTCCATTTGCTGTGGATTACGTCGTGAAATATAACAGTGGTGGTGTTATACAACACTTAGATGCCAAATTGTACAGCGATCATGGTGTTGGTGGAAACGAGGCATTCAACCAGTCCAATATCTTCGATCTCCTAACGGCGAATTATGGCTCAGATCCCTTCGACATCACTTATTATCGTACCAGAACAGATACTCCTGCCAACACATGGGCCAGAGCACCAGGTACAATTTGTTGCCTAAATTGTAACATTGCTCTCTCCTCTCTTATTTAATGTCTCAGTTAATTATCATCTACTTAGGAGGTCCCTTAATGGTCTTTTCCACGAGAAGACACTCACGTCTTACCTTTAGCTGCTTTTAGTTTTTTTTAGGTACTTGTGTAGCTTATAGCTTATAGAAGCCTTTTGAATATCGTTCAAGAATGGTGTTACCTTTAGGTTCAACAGAGGGACTCGCTCTTATCGAATCAATCATGGACCAGATGGCATATGAACTGAATATGGATCCATTGGATGTGAGAGTCAATAATATCGCAGAAGGAAACAAGCTGAAAGACTATATTTCTGACCTCTTGGAGTGGGCAGACATTGAGGACAGAAAGCATGCAATAGAAATCTTCAACAAGGTGAGAAATTGAATTCTGACAAGAAAGAAAATATAAATAAAAGAAATAATATTCGATCGGATTATTCCTGATGAAAATTGAGATCTCTATCAAGGCCATTCAAAAATGAAGGAAGCATTCAGTGAGATTCGGTTGAGCAGAAAATGGCGAAAACAGATTCTGTGAGGAGTAACAAATTCCTGAACAGCTAGTAACAGAATTCCTCGCCACTGAAATCTAACAAAAAGAATTATTGAGCCACGAAATCATTGAAGATAGAGACATATCATTATAATAAATTGGAAGACTTAATGATATTTCGGTACATGCAGAATTAATTAAAATAGTCGGAAATAGAGATCATTTCTTTTGGTCTATTCGATACAAAAAAAATAGAAGTGTTGAGAACGCCTAGAAATGTGGAGAATTGGTGTATTAATTCAGGTATTTGTTTAGTCTACACTCGACCAGTGTTGAAATGTTTATAACCCAAACTCGAAGTTTAAAAGGACCCATAAGTCGGACGAAAAATTTTCTTTCAACATGTAATTCGGGAGCTTGTTCGATAATGATAATTGATAATGAATTTTCGGGAATCAGTCAGAAATTAGTTTTCGAGAAGTAGACACGAATATCTTTTTCAAAAAATAACACGGAATCTATCGGGAATTAAGTTGAGTTAAGAAGCGAACAAAATTATATCGGAACGCCGAAAGAAAGAAAGAAGCGTCGCAGTGAACTCTCGGCTTTATTAAGTGTGAGCAACACTATTTCGACAAGGGCAGGATTTACTCCCATTGGCAGAGCATAAGAATAAGTAATTCTAAAATTACGCATGGTATTATTCGAGTTCTACTAGTCTTGAAATCTCTTACTCAAGATTGAATTACTCTTGAAATTCAAAGTTCTTTGGATAATTGTTATTCCGAAATAACTAATCAAACCTTCATTTGACATCTGATAAATTTTTCGAGATTCATTCGTTCTGGTGAAAGAAGAATGCGTGTCTTCGATGTATTAGTGTATAGTTTGTAATGAATCATTTTATTTTTTATTAATAAATACTTTTTGAAAGTTTATGTTTTATCTTTTCACCAGTTGGAGTTTTCAAGGGAAATTCAGTAAACTCGGAGTCCTTACTTTGCTCAAGGCTCGACTCCTAGACCCTATCCAATTAACCGCTCGATTGGATTGGGGTTAGTATCCAACAAAAAGTTTATGAAAGAATTTTTGTTTTTCGTCTTGAAATATCGAAATACGAGTTCGTGTATTACTTCATTCTCGAAGCAGTCTCTGGAGTTCATTAGAATTCTAAAACTGGATGGCGAGCTGTAGTTCAGGATATGCCTCGAGTAGCTCGAGAAAGAAACTAAAGCCTTAATATCATATTGAAATTATACTAATATTTGAGTATCTCAACTCTTATTTGACGTAGGAAAATCGTTGGAAGAAGAAAGGGATTTCCGTTGTGCCGATGGCCTACGAATTCGCTCCATTTGGACCAATTAATGTTACAATCTCAATTTTCCATGTTGATGGTAGTGTATCTATAGCTCATGGGGGTGTAGAAATTGGACAAGGAATCAACACTAAGGTAGGGAATTGTTATTTTCAATATGATTCACTCTGAAAAAATTTAAATGTACATGGAATTGTTCTGTCCAAAAATCACAATATTTTGTAGTTCCCTAAACTATTTGTATATTGAATATTCAACAATTTTTTGATTTTTTTACAGGCTGTACAAGTATGTGCCTACAAATTTAATATTCCCATAGAGAAAATAAACGTTGTTCCAAGCAACACAATGTCCTCTCCGAATTGTGCAGCAACTGGAGGTAGTATGACATCAGAAGCTGTTTGCTATGTGAGTATTCCTTAAGGTGTGTACAGACATGCTCCGAATATCGTACCGAACCGTGTCGCGTACCCCGCGAGAGCGAATCAAATTCACGAATTCAAATTGCACCTCTACGTGCGATGAATTTGATTCGCTCTCGCGGGGTACGCGACACGGTTCGGTACGATATTCGGAGCATGTCTGTACACACCTTAAGAGAGTGGTGATTCTTACAAATTTCATAACAAACACAGAACGTTCAGAATAAATATAAATAATCTCTAGCCTGAGATTTTATTTTGTGGATTTTAATCTTGGTATCTTTGCTATCCCTTTCATCTCTTTGTTTTCGTGTTCTTTCAACGTTTTGATTGCCTTCTTCATTTGTTTGTTTTTTATGTTCTATTTTCAATTCTTCTCTGATTTTTTAATTGCTGACGTACCATAGGGCACCTATAGCTGTCCTCATTATCGTTAAATGTACTTTGTACCTTTTCTTGTCATATACAAAACTAACCCAAGCTCTTCAATTACGAAATTTTCAGGGAATAGACAAAGCTTGCGATGAATTATTGGGACGTTTGAAACCATTCAAAAAAGATGATGGATCTCAAACTTGGGAACAACTAGTCCAAGCAGCTTATACCAAGTTCACGTATTTGTCAGCAAGTTGTCAGTGAGTACCATCTACCTCCATATTGTAGAAATTTTGTGATATCTATGGTAATTTTCGTTCAGATATTCACCGAGTGCCCCATTCGTGAACCCATACCTCATCTACGGATCTTGTGCGGCAGAAGTCCTCCTCGATGTTCTAACTGGTCAACACATCATCAGCAGAGTGGATCTCATCGAGGATACTGGCACATCGCTGAGCCCAGAGGTCGATATTGGTCAGGTGGAAGGAGCCTTCGTGATGGGCGCAGGATACTTCACCAGCGAGAAGATAGTTTTCGATAAGGATGGAAGGCAGTTGACCAACAACACCTGGTTTTATAAGCCACCTGGACCTAAGGATATACCTGTGGATTTCAGAGTTAAATTCCCGAAGAACAACCCCAATCCTCTGGGTGTTCTACAATCGAAAGGTGATATAGCTCTGCTGAATTATTCTCCAATTATTTTAAAATGTTATTTTTTTTCGTAGCTGTTGGAGAACCACCCTTATGTCTTACTTGTACTGTTCCATTGGCCATAAGGCATGCGGTCTCCAGTGCAAGAGAGGATGCTGATAAATCAAAGTCGAAATACTTCTTATTTGGTGAGTGTGGCGTTCTCTGATTGTTATGTTGATTGTTGATTAATTCTTCTTTTCGCAGATGGCCCAACGACAGTCGAACAAACCTTTATGAACAGCTTGAATGACTTCAAGCAATATACTTTATAGAGATTAGTAATAAAAGATAATACCATTGGGTTCTTGCTGTATTGGGAGTAAATAATCAATTATAATTTTATGTGTTTATACTTTTAATCAATAAATTATTCTTATTGTTGCATTTTCAATTGTTCATACTTTTATTAGATGTGTCAAAGACATGACAGAAAATATTGTCGGAATTTTTAGGTAATAAACAGGGTGTTTCCAAAGATGATGCTTTTTTAGCAGGCAATAGAACTCATTAAAATGAGTAAATATACCAAAATTCGTTTATATCAAATATTCACCAGGGCCGAGTAATTCAAAATCGAAGTTATCCACGAATCTGAGAAATTCCCGGCTCAGATCTGACTTAGGTTTGTATGGAGACATAAAAGTGTGTTTATAATCGCGAGATCAAACTAAGAACTAAGACAACGCATTGAAAATGCTTGTGCATTATTCGTGAGCAAACTGATGTGATAGTTGCTGCATGTAATCATTCTTTATTAGGCCGGGCAAGACTTTGTGCATATCCAACGAATGGTGATCATTTCGAACCATTTCTTTAAACAATTTCGATCAATTTTATCAGTGACTTTGTAAACTTCCTATTTTTTTATTGGATCGTTTCAATCAGTAATTTTTCCTCTCCTTAGTTCGAACTTTGAGAAGTATACCATTATTTCCTAATAAGAATAATAATCGAAAATTGAAAAGTTACAGGAACAAAAACATAGAAAAAGTAAGAGAGAAAAGAAAAATAAAAGTTGAAAGAGAATATACAAAGTTGCGATAAATTTTAGTGCCGAGAAAATATCGCTTGCATATGGCATCACCGGTATCCTAACAGAGAGATAACACGATCCGAGTCGTATTGAGATGTTGATGCCCAATTTTTTTTTCAATTTAAATATTTATTTGCGAAATGATCTCTTTTGATGAGTTCTAGCACCTGTCAAAAAAAAAGCATCATCTTGAAAATTATATAGTTGTATAATTGGTCGAATATCCAGATTGACCGAAGAGACGGTCCTGGTAGGTATTAGTATTTTCGTTTATGAGCATCGTTAGAATATGCGAGACCTGAAATTGTGCAATCTCGTTATGTAAATCACCAAATTTCGATTTTGATGAAGAAAAAACTGGTTCTATCGAGACATCCTTGTAGTTTGGTGCATTCGATATGTCTTGGTTAATACTTCAAAGTCTCATTAGTGAAAACTAACTCCAAAAGGTAAGTCCTCAATGTAAACATAAACGATTATGATGGATAGAATGAATTTTTGCTGAAGCTATAGGTATATTAATGTCAATGTTAATAAAAACAATTCGCAAAATCAATTCAAAAGAGGAATACTGAAACTGGGATTCAATAATTTATGCAAAATTGTTCGTGATATGCTGGAACTAAAATTAATACTGAACCTCATTGCTTATCCAGAACAATTCATCTCCTAGAGAAAAGTTAAACAGTATTTTTGGGGAAAAAGCCAAGATGTTGAGTTGGTTCTCGAGAGGTGAAAATGGAGATCAGAATCTTCATCTCGAGGAAAAAACATCCATCGAATTCACGATTCAAGGAGAAAAACATACTGGTAAGTTACAAGAAGAAATCCAGGCGATATCTTCATTGAACACAAATTTCTTTCAGTAAACGCTTTAGATGTAGAACCAAAAACTACTCTCAATGACTACCTACGACAAAAAATGTTTTATTTGGGTACAAAACGTATGTGTAACGAAGGAGGTTGTGGAGCTTGTGTGGTAGCTGTGAAAAAACCCAATCATGACGACTTTTTAGCTGTGAACTCGGTAGGTTGTCTTCCCATCATTGAGGGAGAATTCTGTAGAAGAAATGGGTGTCTTTATTTAGCCACTTGATCGAATAATCTACAATCAGTTCTAAATACCAAACCATTTCTTCTTAATTCCAGTGCTTAATTTCTATCTTGACTTGTCATGGATGGCAAATCGAGACGATTGAGGGTATTGGAGGACCTCTGACTAAATACAACCCCATCCAGCTCGCCCTGGCCAACTTCAACGGTACCCAGTGCGGGTTCTGCTCATCTGGCATGGTCATGAACATGTACGCACTTTCGAAAAATGGAAAACCGACCATGAAGGAAGTTGAGAATTCATTTGGTGGAAATATATGTAGATGCACAGGTTATCGACCGATACTATCGGCTTTCAAATCCTTGTGCAAAGACGCCAGCACGGATTTGTTGGGAACATATCCTGATATTGAAGATTTCTGCCTTGTGGATTCAGAGGCGATAAATGAAAGCAAGATGTGTATGAAGAAAAAGCAGTTTGAAATCAAGTATGGGAAGGCTACGTGGACGAAAGTTGTGTCGTTGAAGAATCTTTTGGATGTCATCAAAAAATTTGGGGAGGAAAGTTATATGCTCGTAGCTGGGAATACTGGCAAAGGTGAGCCTCTCAGTTCAAATTTCAATTCATCGTATAAAAAGATGTTCTCCCACATCTCTGTGAGACCCCTCAGAAGCTCGAGTCAGGAGATCAAGTTGTATGCTGTGTAGGCTTACGCCACCTGAGTCTCACTCTTATATGCATTATGGAATAGATGATATAAAAATCAATCTAGTTGATAATTTCAGGTGTTTACAAGCTGCCAACACCTTCTTTCTATGTGGATGTGATTGATGTGAAGGAACTAACAACTTACGAACTAGGAGAAGAGAGCCTCAAGATAGGTGCGAATGTGACCTTATCTGAGGCGATAAATTTGTTCAAACAGACAGCCCAGTTGAACTCAAGATTTGGATATCTTCAAGCTGTAGCGGATCACATTGATCTGGTTGCTCATGTTGCAGTGAGAAATGTAAGTGTTAAAGAAAGTTTTATCTTCTTCCTTTTCAATGTTTGTAATTTCAGATTGGCACTATCGCAGGAAATTTGATGCTCAAACATTTGCACAATGAATTCCCATCCGACATATTCTTACTGCTAGAGACTTTTGCTGCTACATTAGTTATAGGTGAGCGAGAATGATCGATTTGTTCAGTAATAATTCAACCAAACTTACAGTCGACACGAATGGAACCGAGGTTATCAAAACATTACCAGAATTTCTCAAATGTGAAATGAAAAAGAAGGTCATCAAGACAATCCAAATGAAAAATTTGACAAAGCATCACAAATACGAAACCTTCAAGGTGAGCACGAATAATGGTTAAATTGGAACGTGCACAAATCATAAAATTTTCTTAATACCATTTCATCTACTATTTGAAAGATTGCGATTTTTTTATTTTTTTATCGTTTTGCAGATAATGCCAAGGGCACAAAATGCTCATGCTTTGGTAAACGCAGGGTTTCTGTTTGAGTTGGACCCAGGCGATACGGTGAAGACTGCAAGGATAATTTTTGGCAACATTAATCCGAACTTCATACACGCGACAGAAACAGAGCAGTATCTAGTAGGAAAAAAACTCTTCGATAACAACACTTTACAAGGAGCTTTAGAAACACTATCGGGAGAACTCCAACCAGAAGCTGATCCGCCAGAACCTGAACCAGAGTTTAGAAAGCAGCTCTCTATAGCTTTATTATACAAGGTGCAGCTCCAATTTCAGTAATTAATTACATTTTCTCTTCTTATTGGAAGTAACAACTCAAATAACTCAAGTTAAAAATTCATTTTCATTATCTGCTTATCATTTAGGCTATACTCAAACTGGCTCCTGAAGATAAACTGAACTCGAAAAACAGAAGTGGTGGTTCTAATCTCAAAAGACCAGTGTCTAGTGGACTTCAAGATTATGAAACCAACGAGTCATTGTACCCATTAACTAAAGCAATTCCGAAACTTGAGGCTCTGGCGCAAACAACAGGTAATTCTTCGAGAATTCTTGAGTTATTTCCAACAAATTCTAATTCCAGGTCAAGCCCAATATATTGATGACATACCAGATCTTCCACATCAGCTTCATGGAAAATTCGTGTTGGCGGATGCCAAACCGAATTCGGAAATAGTTAATATCGATGCTACAAAGGCTCTGGTGGGTTCTGTCTATTCTTATACTTCTCTTTGGTGATTTGTTTACTTCAAGGCTTTGAAAGGTGTGGTGAGATTCTTCACGAAAGATGATATTCCTGGGGAGAATAACTTCTTTCCCAAAGAGTTGGGAGCTGGGATAGTTGAGAGGCTATTCTGCGACAAAGTAGTCGAGTACAACCAGCAGCCAATAGGGTTACTTGTTGCAACCAATAGAGAAGTTCTTTCTGATGCCGTTGACATGATCGAGGTGGAATATAACTCTTCGAAAAAAGCTCCGTTACTCACCATCAGGGATATATTAACAGCCAAAGCCACTGATAGGTTGATCAAGGAGAAAGTGCAAAAACCTGTCAAAAAAGGTGAGAAAAATTGATTTTGAGGAAAGATATGAAGGTTGTGTAAGGATGAGTATTATATGGAGCAATTACAGGTGATGATGTTGAGCATAAGATTAAAGGCCGATATGATATGACAGGTCAGTATCATTTCCATATGGAGCTACAATGTTGTCTTGCTGTTCCAACCGAAGACGGTTTGGAAGTGTACCCATCTACACAGTGGATGGACGCAATCCAAATAAGCATAGCCAAACTTCTTGATGTGCCTCACAACAAGTATGTCAGTTGAGAAATTTTAACACTGTATAAGACTTGCTAGGGTTTTTAATTTTATATCCCTGCTTTTTTTGGAATTTATTTTTACAACAAACAATGTTATGTTATGTTGTTCCACTCTATATGACAAGGCTGTTCATTTAACTTCTTGAGCTTTTTATATGCTCATGCTTGTGCTTTGTTATGTTATTTCCAAATCGGCCAGATTATCTTTAAATGTCTCACGTTATGTTATGTTATTCTACACTATATGACAAGGCTGCTTATTTTACTTTTTCAGCTTGTTCTATATGCTTATCCTTCTGCTTTGTTATGTCAATCCAAAATAGGCCAGATTATCTTTAAAAGTCCCATGTTATCTAATGTTGTTTCACTTTATTATGACAAGGCTGTTCATTCGACTTTCCGAGCTCTTTTATATGCTTATGCTTTGTTATGTTATTTCGAAATCGGCCAGGTTCTCTTTAAACGTCTCACGTTATGTTATGTTGTTCTACTTAATATGATAAGGCCGTTCATTAAACTTCTTAAGCTTTCTCCTGTGCTTTGTTATGTTATTCCGAAATCAGCCAGATTATCGTTAAACATCTCACGTTACGTTATGTTGTTCTACTTTATATGACAAGACTCTTCGTTCAACTTTTTGAGCTTCATATGCTTAGGCTTGTGCTTTGTTATGTTATTCCGAAATCAGACAGATTATCTTCAAACATCTCACGTTATGTTATGTTGTTCTAGTCCATATGACGAGACTGTTCATTTAACTTTTTGAACTTTTTCATATGCTTATGCTTGTGCTTTTTTATGTCATACTGAAATCGGCCAGATCATTTCCAAACTTCTTACATTATGTTACGTTGTTCTAGTTTATATGACAAAGCTATTCATTTAACTTTTTGAGCTTTTTTATATGCTTATGCTATATTATGTTATTCCTAAATTAGCCAGATTATCTAATCTCACATTATGTTATGTTGTTCTACTGTATATGACAAGGGTGTTCATTTAACTTTTTTGTATGCTCATGCTTTTGTTATGTTATTCTGAAATCGGCCAGAAACGTCCCACGTTATGTTATGTTATTCTAATTTATATGACAAGGCTTTTCATTTAAATTTTTAGCTTTTTTGTATGCTCATGCTTTTGTTATGTTATTCTGAAATCGGCCAGAAACGTCCCACGTTATGTTATATTGTTCTACTTTATATGACTAGGCAGTTCATTTAACTTTTTGAGCTTTTTTATATGCTTAAGCTTCAGCTTTGTTATGTTATTCCGAAATTGGCCAGATTATCTTTAAACGTCTCATAAGTCACGTTACTTGAAGCACCCTTCATACAGTATGGTTATTGTTATAGTATTTGTCAGGGAATATGCTCTTGGGTATTTTCAAAGAATTTTTGCATTTTGTTAATTGTATTCATCCAATAACACCGAAAACCTTATTACAGAATTCGTATCAACGTGAGGAGACTAGGAGGCGGTTTCGGAGCGAAGATATCCAGGAACAACATAATTTCTTGTGCAGCTGGACTGGCGGCTTGGCTACTCAAGAAACCTGTTCGAATATCTTTATCGCTGAAGGAAAATATGGGCTTCATCGGGAAGAGGTTTCCATTTTCCGTAGACTACGAGGTTGGTGTCAGCGAGGGTGGATTTATACAATACCTCAATTGTGAGATGTACGGCGACCATGGCGTTGGCGGTAACGAACAGAAATGCTACGATTACATCTTCAACACGATGAATGGAAACTACAACAACGAGCCTTTCGATTTGGTTTATTATCGGACCAAAACTGATACCCCTGCTTCCACCTGGGCGAGAGCACCAGGTCAGAGCTATTTTTTGAGCGCTCGTTTCTCAATCGAATTAATTTTCTTAATCTCACAACAAACATTTTTTCTTTTCCGAAGCTAGTTGTTTTGTTGTTTTATCTATTGCTTATCGGTTTGATAAATTCAAATTTATATCCTCAGGTTCCTCAGACGGATTAGGGTTCATGGAATCAGTTATGGAACATATTGCACATGTAGTGAAGATGGATCCTGTTGATGTAAGAGTCAACAATATCACCACGAGAACAGAACTCTTAGATTATATGGGCAATCTGAAAGAATGGGCCGACATAGATACAAGAAAAGTGGATGTAGCAGAGTTCAATGAGGTAAAAGCCTTCGTTCAGTTTATCACTTCTTTCTATACCACTCAGTATATTTCCACAATTTTTCATAGAATAATCGCTGGAAGAAGAGGGGAATCTCTGTGGTTCCAATGGCTTGGTTGTACGAACTGGCAGGCCCAATCATGGCAACAATCTCTATATACCACGTGGATGGTAGCGTATCCATTAGCCATGGAGGCATCGAGGTTGGTCAAGGTATCAACACCAAGGTAAATTTTGGAAATCAACTTTTAGGAAAATGCGAGTGAATGATTTCTCTTTTCAGGCTGCTCAAGTTTGTGCTTATAAATTCAACATACCATTAGAAAAGGTTAATGTAGTACCAAGTAATAATATGGCTTCTGCCAACAGTTATATAACTGGTGGCAGTTGGACTTCAGAAGCAGTTTGCTATGTAAGTAATAAGGAGAAAAAAGAAGACCTTATTGTCAAGTATCTGATTCAAGGGTGTTAGTGAAGCTTGCGATGAGTTGTTGAGGCGTCTGAAGCCATACAAAAAAGACGATTTTACGCAGACCTGGGAAGATATGGTACAAGCAGCTTTTGCAGATTATGTACTCCTCACTACAAATGCCCAGTAAGTGAATTCAAATCTATATAAAGTATTGGGACTGTCATTTCAAAAAAATGAACCACAGGTACTCACCAAATTCCCCATTCTTGGAAGAATACTACATTTATGGCGCATGTGCAGCTGAAGTTGAAGTGGATATCCTAACTGGTCAGCACCAGATAACAAGAGTTGACTTGATAGAAGATACCGGTACTTCCCTAAGTCCATACGTTGACGTGGGTCAAGTGGAGGGTGCTTTTATCATGGGTTTAGGATATTACCTCACCGAAAAGTTGATTTTTGACAAAAATGGCAAAATGTTGACAAATAATACATGGACGTACAAACCTCCTGGAGTGAAGGATATACCTATCGATTTCAGGATCAAATTTCCTAAGAATAATCCTAATCCAGTTGGAGTATTGCAATCGAAAGGTGATAAGTTTTGAATATTTGGTTTTCGATTGTACCGAATAATTTTTAGCTGTTGGAGAACCTCCATTATGTATGTCAGTATGCGTCCCTCTGGCCATAAGGAACGCTGTTGGTTCGTCAAGAAAAGATGCCGATCCATCGAAGCCTACATATTTCTTCTTCGGTAAGAATTCCGTTGAGAAAAAAATCGTAGGAATAATTCCAATAATTTCTATAAGAATATATGATATTTACATACTCGTACTTACCTTGCAGATGGGCCAACTACGGTGGAGACTACTTTCATGAACTGTCTCAATGATTATAAACAATATACATTGTGAACAACCAAATAGTTAAAATGGATGAAGTACCTCATCGTATGAAATTTATGTTGAAAATAAAACTTAATGATTAGTAATGTAGGAAGATCTCTGATGTTCAAAATGGTATATTAAGCGGTGATGGAGGTCATAATTCACGCAGATGAAGTTTGCAGCGAGAGCCGAAGGCGAGTGCTGTAATTCATCAAGTGAGCTATGACCATTACCGCAAGTTGAGTACTATACTTTATCTACGACTATAACAATAAATACTAAGACACAAGTACAGAGAAAGAACTCTATTCACAAATCTTAATAGTTACCTATAACATTGCATTATTTATGTTGAGTGTGCTTCTTAGCATCGAATAGAAAGTCCATAGGGGCGATGCTTTATATTTAGTGCTAAGTTCACTAAAATATGCCAAGAGAACATTCTCTGTGAACGATGACTTAATATTCTTACTGCTACACTAATCTTAAAAATTGTTGTATACACCTTTATAATTGTTTTGGGATTTTTCGGGAAATACATTCTATATGATAACATTGGCTGGTTGTCTTATTTCTGAAGGTGTACATAATAATTCATCTTCACTATCTGAGTTAATCTTTTCCAGCAAAACATTCACAATAATAATGAGGTATCAACTTAATTTGAAGTGAAATTACTCCTTTCAATACCAATAATGGACTGTTCCCTTTCGGCCAATCGGCTTGCTCAGAAGCATAGAGCCAGGGAGTTATAGTAGTGAGTTAATGTAACCCACGTTGTTGGTTCACAGATACTAATCAATTGCTCAAAAGTAGTTGATTAATGAATATATAATTCAATAGGAGTAGATAAATTATTGTTACTCATTGTTCAGTTTCACTTATTAAATTCACAAGAACCTCAATACTTATCACTTCGTTTCATCTGTCTCCCCGTCTAAATGTAATGAATGGTTTTGGATTCGTTTACAGAATGAGCTAAGCTGAAATATTCATATTGAAATACAAATGTGAAAAAGGCGAGAAGAGGGAAAAAATGGAAATAAGAATTATTTAGAATAGTTATATCGATTTAAAATTGAAAAACCATTCCAAAAATGAATAATGAATGAATAACCTTTTGAAACACGAAGATTTTTCTCTGTTGGCAAATAGGTCTCTAGAATCATAATCACTTTCACACCATGCTAGTTGGCTCATTTTTAAACTGCTTTGCTTCTTGGAAATTCCATCAATATTTGGATTTGATAGGCAAAACTGATTGCTCTACAGGACCAAAATGAAAGGCAATCATCTTCCATAGATAAAACAGAAATATCCAGTCTTGAAATAATTTAATAAAATCTTCAAATTGAATTTGTTTAAAAGATGGATTCGGGCCTATTGACCGGATTGACCCATCCTCAGTACAGCGCAAAGGCTTTGGTTTTTTCGAAAAAAAAAACAGTTGCTCAGAAAATGTGGAAAATTTCTCGGAGATTGTTTCCATTCGTGACGAAAATTTGTAATTTATATTTCGATAACTTGGGAAAATAGAAAAAGGGAGCGAAATGTTATTTATATGTCTGAGACCTGGAGTTCTTCGAAATTTTTTCGCTTAGGAGGGACGACATATCAATTCCTTAGCTCCCGACCATTTTGGCGTTTTTCAGGGATTAATTTCGACCGCTTCGCGGTCCAAATATAAGGCGTGTGATAAAACGGTGGAATGCTAGTTTTTACTACTATAACTACTCCAATCCTAATGCTGATGTGGTTTTCAACATATCGAGTCGCCTTCGGCGACTCGACTACGTAACTTATCAGTTTGGCGCAATACGTCACATCAGAATATCGATGACGCGAATCTATGAGTTTTGCCCCAACCAAAAATTCTAAAACGCGGCTATAGAAGCTTCCACTTAAAAAAAAACCTCTGTAACCAGTTGACTTTAACTAACTTCAGTCCCCAAATCAAACAAAAATTCTACACCAACCTCGTACTCATCTTTATACACCTTATCGATTAATTCTGAGCTTCCAGCGTTTATGTCTAGGGGTCCGTAGAGCTCAAGAACCGACGACGTGGGCGTCACGACGCAACGTTGATAACATGTCAAATGGTGAAGTTTCACTGACAAACATTCGAAGAAAAGTGTAGCCTATAGTCGTATGAAGTTTTAGGATGTTCGATCTCGAGTATGATTATTTTTTGGAGGAGGACAAAATGTGAGTTTGGTTTCACCGTTCAATTCCGGTATAGAACATTGATTTTGAATGATGAGAAGTAAACAACGATCAGATGTGTTGTGGCGGTTTTAATTCTTGAATATATGGTTTTGAATTGATAAAATTCATTCAGAAACGAAAAATTCAAGTAAGGTGAGGCCACGAAAGCTTCATGAAGGAGGAAGAAACCGCTGATTCAAATTAAAATAAATATGCAGCTTCCGCACCTCAAGGAAACCCTACAGATTTCACCAAAAAGTTCATAATACTTCTTTCCATTCTATATTTCACGGAAAATCTCATTTTTTTCTCAATTATATAGTTGTTTTTGTAGAACTCAATAATGAACTCCACTTGAACGTCAGAAAAAACATGCTTTTCATTCTCCAGTAATTTTCTTATAAAAATCTAACCGCTAATTTGAGAATTTTGCTTGAAGTAAGGTTAATGTCTGTGATCTGTGACAGTTTTTCTAAATTTATATGAGGAAACATAAAATGCCATATTCGAGTAATGAAAGCGCGCTTGTTTCTATGAAAATTTTTTCCAAAATTTTAGAATTTTGAGCCGATAATTGTCTCAATGATTAGGTTGGACTCACAGATGAAGAATTCACGGTCAAACTTAATTCTGTCCGTCCGGACGTAAATACGATTATGTCGAAAGAAGAGGTCTAGAATTTTGAAATATCCAAGATACGAGGTCTTAATTGAGCAATTAAGATCGTTAATGGGCGAAATTTACCAAAGAGTTCCGTAGATAGTATAGTCTTTTGTTTACGCAATATAATTCGTTTCGAGATTTCTCATATATTCGAGTTTCATATTCTGAAATAAAGTATATTATTTTCAATAAGGTATCAAAATTGTGATAAAAATGAGGGTCCTATACTTCCCCATAAATATCTTCTTTCTCCTCTTCAAATATTTCAAGATTTTTTTCTGTTGAATCATTTCACATTCTTCAAAGGCTGCGACTTGCTCAAATATTCAGCTTATCACATAACTACCTTGATAAGCTCTACCCAGGAAAAATTTGATTGCTATGTCGGTTCATTACTTCGCTAGTATTTCGAACTGTTTTACGACACCCGCATTATTGCACTGTTATACCTTATGTTCAGTGAATACCCTATAAATGGCTTACTATTATTATCCAGTTGTGGACCCAAACGGCTGTATGATGGATTTTTACGAAGACAGAAGGTGAATACTGAATATTCCTTTATTTTCTCACTATATTTGTACCACGTATTTCCATCGCGATTGTAGGATTGTTTTCCGAAAATGGTAAGTCCTACACTTGCTCTAAACTAGCAGAATTTTTAAGTTATATTCAGATTGTCTTAACCAGGAAGAGTCACCCATTATTAGGTGATAATATTGGTATAACTTAATATAATTTATTTTACAACACATTGTGGCAGTTTTGTTCGCCTCAAGAAAATTTTAAATAAGAAAAAGTACCTATACCAAAATTCACGAGATAATATAGCCTGAATAGTATTCTCGATATCCAGGAATATTCGAGTGTAACCTCTTCGTCCATTCTAGAACAATTTTTCTAAATTATTCAATACACTGACAATATACATACATAATCTACGGGGTGAAAAATGATATTATGATCTATACAGACTGGCTGAACTCTAACTTAACTTTTGAGGTTTTTCGTTTTAAACCATAAAAATATGAAAAACACTGACATTGAGTCAGGAGGAGGAACAGCCTCCAGTGTTCATTGTCAGTATGACATCCATTGTCATCTTATTTTCATAAACTTCGGAAGATAGAATCACCGAATTATATTCAATATATCAGAAAATACTCTTTTTTTTCTGTTCACCAAAATGGCCTTCAGTGTTCAATGTCAGTATGACAAATACTGTCATTTCATTTCATAAACTTCAAAAGATGGAATCACTGAATTATACTGAATTATATCATAAAACTATTTTTCTTCTGTGTGCCTTTCAGTGTTCATTGTCAATATAAGAAATACTGTCAAATTATTTTCATAAATTTCAAAATTGGAATCACCGAATTATATTGAATGATCAGAGGAACGCTTTTTTTCGTGTACCAAAATGGCCTTCAGTGCTCATTGTCAGAATGGCAAATACTGTCATTTTATTTCATAAACTGCAAAAGATGGAATCATCAAATTATGTTGAACATAATAGAAAAATTTTTTTGTTATCTGTGTGCCCTTCAGTGTTCATTGTCAGTATAAGAAAAACTGTCAAATTATTTTTATCAACTTCCATAGATAGAATCACCGAATTCTATTGAATATATCAGAAAAACTCAATATTATTTCCACATGGATCAGTTACAAAACTGAATTTCCATATACCTCATTTGTTGACACAAAATTTCAGCAGGATATGATAAATAGTTTCCGAAATACCGGAGTGAAAAAAAATTATTCTTCTAGTGATATGATCCGAAATTTCACATGAATCTTAGTATGGTTATCTTACAACTAACTACAGAAATTCAATTTGATCAGATCGGTATTTCTTGACTTATTGAAAAGAAAAAAAATGGAAGGTTTTAACTGCAGAACTCTTCGAACGATTCCACCCATTAACGAACTCAACCGGCGCATTAAGACCTCGAACGTTCCCTGCAAAGTTCAAACCTCTAGGCCTCTCATTTCGAGAGTTGACGTGGTTACGGCCGGACGGACGGACATACTTGAATTTGACCACGAATTCTTCGAATCGACCATTTTCGACTCAAAATTCAATAAGTGCAAAGTGATAACTCTCTTTTTCAAAGAAACGAACGCGCAGAAATATAAATTAAATCTATTTCAGTGTGCACGCATGAATTTTGCATCAACGCCATCCAACATTCGAGAAGAGAGGTGAACAACCTCTAAAGAGTTAAATAGCGAATAAGGGTTGGGGTTGAACAGGTTATTTTGATTTCAACGCGAAAAGTTAAAAACCTAAATTTGAACCAATTTTTACATTTTTTCAACATAATTTCTTTAGGTAATTCTGCTCTTTGTATTCTTGAACACATTTATCCGATTTGAATTAAAAAATGTAGCTCAGCTTTTCCACAATTTGAATGTTTATGTTATGCCTCTGAGTAAGATAATTTATGTTTCAATCATGGAAAATTATGAAAAAAATCACGACTGCATTCAAATCTGCAAATATATTTCGAATAGATATACATATATTATTACAAGTCCTAAAGATAATTTTCCTTGCTCGAGAAACTGATCTATGAATTTTTAAGGCTAAAAATACGAAGGCCAAATATCAAGGAAACATTGCGGAAATATTATCATGAAATTTGAGGTTTTAGTTGCAACTAAGTTGTAACTCGGCAAAAAGCTCTGAAAGTAATGAAATCATTATGAATATCAATTGACTACTGAACTGAATAAAGATATTTCGTGAAATCTAGATTGAGGAATCAAGGTGATGTGGGAAAAATGAACCTTTGTGTTGAATTTGCAGATTTTGCCGATTCGATTGAAATGACTCTGAAAACTTTCAGGGCAACCCCAGTACGTCGTTTAATTGCACTCCTCTACATTTTTATGGATTTATTGATCGAGCACAGTAGGTTTTCGTTTGTGAAGCAATATAATACGTTTTCCGGTCTTATCAGTAGATGATAAAATTAACATTTCCTGATATTTCCACAGAAATTCTCGGTTTGTCATTCAGTTATTCCAGAATAATTGAGTTAATAGACGTGTGTTCGTTATGTTTTCTGGTCATGCCCATTTGAACTGGTATCTGAATTATGAAAGGGAAAGGGACAATTATTATAGGGAAAGGCAATTCTTAGATGATGGAGAGAAGTTCATCCTTGAGAAGCTGAGCAAGTAATGCCTTTACTATATTTATATATGTAAGAATCTGACAAAAAAATCCCTTTTGTGTTAAACTTTTATTATCAATATCAGATTTTGATGTTTTTTTGTATACACACTACAAAAGATTTATTGAAGACCACTTATAGTTGAAAAACAAACTTAAACTAACCTAACATAACCTAATTGACAACTGTCAAATAGAATATATCTGAGGTAGAGGAACTCGATAAAATATGTCTTCCGTAGAAGTTATGCGTTTTCGAAAACATTATTCAAGAGTACAATCAATGATATTATGTTGAACTGAAATCCAAAATCTTTTCAAACGATTGACAAAGTGAATAACAGATGACAGACACTTCGAATGACATAAATTCACAGTTGCCAACATAAACAGAAAGATATTGAACATCCCACCAAATTGTTTCTTATCTTACATGCTCCGATGGTTGAATCTTTCCTAAGAAGGGGAGTTATCCATTCCATTATCCTCTACAAGCAGAATATACTACAAACAGTTTTTTTTTCCATTTCGTCTACACAAGAAAAATTCGGGTGTAATGATGATAACTACATTCAAAATTCAATTTAGTAATCAGTAATTCATTCAGACCACTTTGCTATCAACAGTTTTCTAAACTCGGTAAAAATGGATTATGTTAAAAAAATAAATTATTATTAATTACATCGTGAGAAAGTGGAGAGAGGAAGGAATTAAGAGTTGCTGAAAGGTGCATCGAAAAATAATTGTACCAAACGTTGTTGAACTCGCTAACAGAATGGAGAACTTGCTAAAATTGTAAGTATAGTAACCCATCCTCTCACAACCCAATGATGAGAGTAATTTCCATATTGACAGGGATTCTGAAGATAACCCTACTACACCCTGTATTGAAATGAAGGACGCAGAGGTAAAAGAAGAAACAGCTAAAGATGAAATTGAAGAAACAACAATAAGTGCAAAAGAGCTAGACTTCTTCGGTGCATTTCCCATCATAATGAGAGAAAATCAAATGTAAGTTTTTGACACTGAACTCTTCGTGTGATTAGTTTCACAGCTTTCTTTATAAAAATTGGCCGAAAATAATAAGTGCATACAGAATAAAAATTGGATTGAATATTTTTATTCCCAACACAAATGAGTTAAAATGCTTAAAATATATTCAACAAAAAAAAATTACTAGATAAATTTGAATAAAATAATATTTATGTTGCAAAAATATTGAAATAATATATTTTGCAGGAGCACATAATGCACGCTAGTGAAAAGAACCAACCCCCCAAACACCATAGATATAAATAATAGTAGGTTTGTAGATGCTTCGTTGTAGAGGAATTGATAAAATTTCCATCTTAGAGCGCATGGTTTGCGATTTCAACCCTAGTTTATTCCACAAGCTTGGTTTTAGAAAAATTTCCATACAACACACTGATTCTGAGCAATTTGATTAGAATTTCGTTCAGAAATTATTTTCTGAGGAATGTTGTTGAATTCAATTTTTATATTGGCCAGAATCTTTCATTCCATGCACTGAAATTTTTTTCGAGACACCATATGATATCTGCATTTTCCTACGTCATCCCTTGCTAATGATCAACATATCAGTAACGTAGTTATTCATTATAATTCTCAGATAGAGAAACAATATGTCAATTTTTTCAAATAAAAAACTTTCGAAAATTTTTCTTGTGTTTTCTTAGTGGTAATCTAGCTAGTGAAGTAGTTTTAGTATATTAGTGATTTATTGAATGTCGAAATATGTTATTGAATTTTCCATCGATTCGGGGTTTATCGGGTAAAGTGAATGACAGACAGACAACATCTACTGAGACCAGAAGCGACGTTCCCGTTCAAAAAAGAACAAGGATTTAATCCAGAAACGGCTTCATGAGTCATCTTTCTTCTAGGGGGATGACCATAACCTCGGGAAGCGTCACCATCAAGAAAGACTCGAACAATCTCATCGGCATCAGCATCGGCGGCGGTTATCCCTTGTGTCCTTGTCTTTACATAGTTCAGATTTTCGACAGCACGGCTGCTAGTCGAGATGGAACTCTGCAGTCCGGAGATGAACTGGTGTCTGTGAATGGACAAAGCGTCAAAGGGAAGAGTAAAACCGAGGTTGCGAAGATGATTCAAGCTGCTAAGGTAAAATCGTAATATCTGCATAATGTCCCAATAATTGTTCATCTTCAGGAAGAAGTGACTATAAACTACAACAAACTACACGCCGATCCCAAACAAGGAAAAAGTCTGGATATTATATTGAAGAAAATGAAGCATAGACTGGTCGAAAATATGAGCTCATCAACAGCTGATGCACTGGGACTATCCAGGGCGATCCTATGCAACGACACTCTGGTCAAAAAAATGCAAGAACTCCAGGACACCGAGTTGATGTACAAGGGTCTGGTCGAACATTGCAAAGGATTGATAGTGGTAGGTATATAACACTATGATACTTCAATAAGAAAAAAACGAAGTCATTGAGATATCGAACATTTATAGGCTCACCTGGAATTGAGTCAAACAATAAAAGCTATCGGTGACGTTTTTGGTGAAATAGCATCACGTGAACCACAGCAGAGGGCAAGCGAGGCGTTTAGGGTATTTGGGGAGCAACACAGACAAATGGAGGCAGCTAGTATAAAAATACTCAAAGAAATCAAACCTGTGAGTAGAATACTCAGTGAAACATTCACAAGACTTCCACTTTCTTCAGATATTAATTTAGTCTCTCCTGTGCCATAATCTCTTGCAGGTCATCAAGGACATGGGAACTTACCTCTACAAGGCGATTCCAGACACCAGACTTACAGTCAAAAAGTACGCAGATGCGAAATTCGAATATCTGGCCTATTGCTTGAAGGTGAAAGAGATGGACGATGAAGAATGTAACTACGCAGCTCTTCAAGAACCACTATATCGAGTAGAAACAGGCAATTATGAATACAGGTAATTTTATTTTATAATTAGATAAATATACAACCTGCAGATGTTCGAATACCACTACAGGACCTTGTAAAGTGAAAAACAATCATCTTCTATAGATTCATGAAGAACTTTACTGCCGTAAAGTCGGGAGCTTTTGAGCACTCGTTCATCTACCTTGTAGATTGATTAGAATTTTCATTTTCTTTGTTTCGGAACTAGATATAATTTTCACGCTGAGTCTTGAGTACCTTTTTTCGCTCAGAATTTTCTTTGTTTCGGAACTCGACTAAATTTTCAGTCACATGTTTTTGTTTTCGCTCAGCATTTTCTTTGTTTCAGAACTCGATATCATTTTCAAGTCGAGTCTTGAGTACCTGTTTTCACTCAGCATTTTATTTGCTCCTGAAAAAATTATTTGAACTGCCGCAATTTCGGAACCCCTAGACTAATTTTGCTCATTGATGAACGTGACCGCCACATTCGAGATCCACGCCTATCCTGAAATTTCTAAGTCCCTAGGACTTTCCGTTTGAAGGTTATAATTTCCTATGGTTCTGGTCGTCTGTACGTGCTTACGTACAGACAGACTTAAATTTTTCGATGGATTCGTCATCAGTGACTCGAACTCTATCGATTGAGACCATTTTCGGCTCAAAATTCGAAAAATACAGGCATCGTGCCGAAATAATTTAGCCCTTCTGAATAAATCATGGTGACGAAATAACGACACCTTCACCTTGTTTCACAGATTCTGTTTTCCAGGCTCATCTTGAGATGTCGACAAATGGCGCGTGCGAAATTCGCCAAGCTTCGTTCTGACGTGCTGGTCAAGATGGAACTGTTGGACAGCAAGCACGTTCAATCCCTTGGAGGGCATCTTTCTAAGCTGATCAAGGGGCTCGCGCAGATCCATGCGAATCAGGCAGAAGTCATGTCGGGGCCATCCCTGTTTCCTGTGGAAGTGGATCTCACGAATAATGCCTTCCAGTATAAATCGACGACACCACTCACGCAGGTAAAATTTGGTTGTTAATCACTATTCTAGCTTATGCAGGCGTGCGATCTCGATGGCCAGTTTACATGCGCTGGGTGGCACGTAGCGCCTTCTTGGTAGAACCGAATGATTCTCTCTGAATACCCTACATTTCTTCTTACGATACAATGTACCTCTCTATATCATTGTACATAACATTTCTCGACATTTTTCAGGACAATGAAGATGATGACGACGAACTATGCATAGAGAACGGAGAAGAAATGAATGAAAACGAGGAACAAAATTTAATCAGTGACCTCTTGAACTTATCCTGTGATGAAGACACCAATTTCTCTCTACCGAACAATATGATGCCGAAGGAGGAGAATTCGATGCCGAAAGAACCCAACTACGATACTATGGATAATTTAACTTTATTGTCAACATTGAACATTCAAGATCCGAGTTCTGTTAGTTCCCAATCAGAGAATGCGTTGATACCCAATTTAGATTGATGAACACGAATTGATTTGAATTTATTGTATTCTTCGAGCGAAATATAGTTACTAATTTTATTTTCATTACCTCAAGTTTCTTTATTACTGAACGCCAACCCTCAACTAAGGTTATGGAATATGAAATAAGAAGAAATATATGTTTCCAAATTAGTAGTGAACCTTGGAGGACGAAGCTGGTATCTGCATTCTAACGAAAACTTTTTTGGGCAATGAAGAAGGAATTTGGCAAGTTTCCAAAATAATACACAACATAAATTGTGGAATTCGAGAGTTGCAGGCAAATGGATACTAAAAATTGATTTTTATTTTCTTCATATACCAACTTTCAAATAATACTAATTCTTTTTCAACATCTAATACAGGATAGTTTCGCTCTTTTCATATATATCATATCCTTTTCTGATGAAAATAATCCAAAATTATAATCAAATGTGGTCAACGGAGAAAAAAAAATTACGAAAAGCACTGCCGTGAAGTCGGGAGCTTTTGAGCGCTCGTACATCTACCTTGTAGGTAGATTCGCATTTTCCAGTTCTAGAAATCAATTAAAGGAATTTTCGACAACTGTCATTCTCTATTAGTATACAAAATTTCGTCACGATCGAATCTGTAGTTTTGAAATTATCAAGAAATCTAAATTTCAAACGACCATTTTTACGGAACCCCTAGTATAATTTTGCTCATTCGTGAACGTGATCACGACATTCGAGATCCACACCTATCCTGAAAATTTCAAGTCCCTAGGCGTTTCCGTTCAAAAGTTACAATTTTCTATGGTTTCTATGGTTCTGGTCATGCGATCTGGACAAAATTTCACAGGTAGCTTGAACACCTCATTCTCCATTCGAGTGCAAAATTTCATCTCGATCAACTCTGTAGTTTTCAAGTTATCAGGGGAACAAAACTTTGAACGGCCATATTTACGGAACCCCTGGTGGAATTTGGCCCATTAACGAACTCAACCGAGGCATTCGGGAACTGAACCTACACTGAAAATTTCAAGTCTCTTGGTTGTTCCGTTCGAGAGTTATCGAGCTTACGGCCGGTCGGACAGACTCGAATTTTCTACGGATTCTTCATCAGTGAGTTGAACATAGTCGATTGAGACCATTTTCGGCTCAAAATTCGAATAATAGAGCTATCGTGACGAAATGATATAGCCCTCGTGTAAGTAGTGCGAGCGCTCAAAAATTGACGAAAAATGAAGTGAGGTGAGACCAAAATCACAAGAACTCAAATAACTCGTAAACTGTTGATTTTTGGTTATCAATAAATATGGCTCAAACGACAGCAAATGAGTCTTACTAACACGTCCGCCAAGGTTCACATCTAATTTGGAAACACCTGTATAGTCCAGTTAATAAGAGATCAAAAGGAGGGGGGTGGTATTGCAGAGAACATTCGGGAAGGAACAATTTTTTCTTCGGGAATTTATTCAAAGTAGTTAGGAGCTTGAGTAGGGTGGGGGAGGGTGTTAAAAAGATCCCAATTTACAGATTTTCGCTCATATTTAATCTACTAAGCACTACGTCGAACGGTAAAACTGACCATGTACAGAATGCAAGATTTTTAAATTTCCCACAAGATTGTTCTCATTGCTTTCTTTGTATCTCGATCTGCTGTGGTGAGGAGAAGAAGACTGATACTCCTGAACACCATCAGGATACGTATTCAATTTTTCTCATTTTTTGTCTACATTCGAGGAGTGAAAAAAGTCCTGAAATCTTTGAATTTTCCTTATTCAGTATTCCAAAAATAATAAACAGTAACCGCAATCATTCCGATTGGGTGAGCGTCACGTGCCTCTCATTTTCTTCTTTCATGGTCAAGGCTAAACATCTTTACAGATCAACTGAAGGTGAAACTTTACTCGCAATACTGTTAATCGAATTAGTCTCTTCCTAAGCGAATTACCTACTGTCTAAACAGCGTGCGATTTTCCCTTCAAAATATACGAAAACATTCGTAATTCGTCAGGCAATGAACCAACATTGGGTATTTCAGATTATTCGAACAAATCAATCTGCGTAACTTGTTGATAGTTTTAGTGGTTCCGATTAGCGCGAGCACAAAATGCAACGATTCATTTTGACGTTGAACCTCTTGGTTCTCTCCTGCTTGTGGTATCTTCACAATCTTTTCCGGAAATGCGAAAAGTAAGTATTCAGTTATCGATTTCCTTTGAAGTTATTCGGACTTTTCGCGAACTTCCGCCCAGCCCTTCTTGAATGTTTCATGTTACCTGTTATACAGGGTCAATCGAAAGGAACAGAACACACTTTAGAGGTTTATTTAAAAAGAATTCAAATCTTCAAAGATACTTTTGCCTTCATTTTATGGAAATCATATACGATGCAATATAGGGTGTTTCAAATTGAGTTTTTTAAAGTTAACAATTGAAAGACATAGATTTCGAATTGAAACTGAAAAAGTTGAAAAACAATGTTGGTCATTTATACTCTAAAAATAATACCTTCCATGTGACTATTTTATCAAAATTTTCAATCAAATTCTGGCATAGTTGCGGCTCTATCTCACCAATAACTCGAATAATTTCTGCTTTCAATGCTTCAATGTTTCGAGGATTATCCCTGTAGACCTGTGCTTTCACTCAGTTCCAGAGAAAGAAGTCTAACGGTGTCAAATCACAGGAAGAATCTGGAAGGCCAATTCACGTCACCGAATCTGGAAATAACACGGTCTGGAAGCTTCGTATGCAGTAATTGCAAAGTTTCTCTGACTGTATGACACGTAGTCTCGTCTTGTTGAAACCACATGTCCTCAATCTCAATATGTTCCAAATTTGGCCATAAAAAAAATTGTGATCATGATAACTGGACAATAATATATTGATTTCCAGGGTGAAACCAAGAACTGCAACACTTGTGGACGATTTCAATCCGAACAACAATGGGCTACCACTGAGTTACACCAACGGGCAATATATGAGGTTCAGCAACGTTACCTACATCGGTCAACAGAAGAAAATCTTATGTTCCACCTACATCTATGAATTCATCGATCTCACGAAGAAGAATTTAACTTTCAGATCTGTGGCGGAAGAAAGACCAAGATTATGCTCACCCCAATCGTTGAAATCCGGCCTGGTGTCTACAGAGATGAACAGGAGAGATTACACGAGACTGTGGTTGGAATCTTTGATGGCGATACAGGAAGAGTAACGAGCAAATGTACATTTATAATGATTTAGATTTTTGTATCCTATCCTTTCTGGCCAAAACTTCGTGTAAACTTTGAAAGAGCGGAAAAAATTTTACAAATCAGTATTTCAAGAATCACTGGATGAAGAAACTTGATCATAGGTGAAGAAATGGGACGAAAAAACTTTCATTTTTTGGAAGTAGAGTGTAGAGTGGTGATTTGATTATGTCACGAACAAAAAAATTTGTATCCAACTTCGATAATAAATATTTGAAATTTATGGTCTTGTTGTTCTTGATATTCCATCCGAGTATACAATCCCTGAGGATTGATTTTATTTGATTTCAGAGTTAATTTGTAGAATTTTAATTTCAAAGTATTACAGATAATATGTGTCCCAAAGTTATTTTCGAAATTTTGTTTTCAAAATTTCATGACTCATGAACTATTAGGTTTAGAGCTTTATGGTAAAGAATATCAGATCGTGTAACAAATTTCTTACTTTTCTTAATTGAATGTACTGATATCTGGACAGTCCATAGTAGGTGAATGAAACACTATTCCATATATGAATACTTAGATGATTTTAATTAATACTCAACATGTTTCGAGCTAATCCTCAGGAGAAAATCAGACAAGTGAAGCCAAAAAAAAAACGAGAAAACCACAAAGATACTCAAAAACGAAAACAAAGCATAACAACGAGCGAAATAATGTAAACTAACATAACAAAATAATAAAAACAGAATGAAAAATTAAATTAGAGGGGTAAAAATGTTCAGAGAATATTACGAAAAATTCGGTTGATCAAAAGACATTGATATAAAACAGTTAAAAAAGTTGAAAATGTTAAAAATAAAACAGTTAAAAGGTCATCAGTATAAACAGTTAAAATAATTGAAAAATTAAGAATAATTTCCGAAAAAAGCTCTCGACTACGGCAGGCAAAAAATTGTGGAAAATATATCGATTAGAATCAGGAAATTCGAAATGTGTTATTTTATTGAGCGCTCGTTCCACTTACACGAGGGCTATAAATATCATTTCGTCACGATGTCTGTATTTTTCGAATTTTGAGCCGAAAATGGTCTTAATCGAAAAGGTTCGACTCACTGATGACGAATCTGTCGAAAAATTCAAGTCTGTCCATCCGTCCGTCTGTAAGTACGATAACTTTCGAACGGAACGACCTAGAGACTTGAAATTTTCAGGGTAGGTTCGAATCTCGAATGCCGCGGTTGTGTTCGTTATTGGGCAAAATTCGACCAGGGGTTCCGTGAATATGTTCGTTCGAATTTTAGTTTTCTTGATGATTTCAAAACTACGGATTCGATCGTGACAAAATTTTTCAGTTTAATGGAGAATGCTATATTCAAGCTACATTATTTCCAGATCGCATAACCAGGACCATTTTAAATTCCAACGAATTATTGAATAAAAAATCCTTATATTTCTGTAACAGCTGATTCGGCATAATTGTTTTCTTGATGATTTCAAAACTACAGATTCGATCGTGACGAAATTTTGTATACTGATGGAGAAATTTATATTTAAGCTACATTCCTCCAGATCACATGACCAGAACTATAGAAACCATAGAAAATCATAACTTTCGAACGGAAAGGCCTAGGGACTTGAAATTTTCAGGAAAGGTGTGGATCTGAATTGTCACGTTCACGTTCATCAATGAGCAGAATTATACTAGGGGTTCCGTAAGTACGGTCGTTTGGAATTTTGTTTTCTCGGTAATTTCGAAACTACGGATTCGATCGAGATGAAATTTTGTATTTTAATCGAGAATGATATATTAAAGCAATATTTTGTCCAGATCGCATGACCAGAACCATAGAAACCATAAAAAATTGTAACTCTTGAACGGAAAGGCCTAGGAACTTGAAATTTTCAGGGTGGGTTTGGATCGCGAATATCGCGGTCACGTTCATCAATGAGCAAAATTAGACCAGGGGTTCCGTAAATATGGCCGTTCAAAATATTATTTTCCTGATAGTTTCGAAACTACTGATCGGATTAGAATGAAATTATGCACCTTGCTGAGGAATAATGTATTCAAACTACGTGCAAAATTTTGTCCAGATCGCATCACCAAGACCATAGATACCGTAGAAAATTCTAGCGAATTATCGAAAAAAAATTGATCCGCTGAAGCACTGACATGGAAGTCTGGAGTTTCGCCTAAGTTTCAGAATTTTTTTGACAGCTGTCGAAAATTCCTTCAATTGATTTCTAAAACTGGAAAATGCGAATCATTACACATTACTACAAGGTGCATGTACGAGCTCCGAAAGTTCCTGCCTTCATGGCAGTGCTTTTCGTAATTTTTTATTTATGTATGGGGGATGATTTCCTTTCTTTAAGGCCCTGTAGTGGTCTTCGAACATCTGAAATTCCAAAAATCCTCGTTGAGATGGCCGAGACAGCTTTAAACACCCCTTCCGGAGGAAGAGCAACAAGTATTGTATTTCAATTTGAATATTGAAGAAATTTCGAATGAAAAAAATTTATATCTAAAAATTAACAAACGAGCATGGTGTAGAGGTGACTCTCCTTCCCATTCAGCAACAGAAAAAAATCTTCGCAGAAGAGGTGTTTTGAAAGGTTATGTTCCATTTCTGATTAATTTTTGGAATCGGTGGACAATTTTGAATCGATTTTACATATTATATTTTTTTTTTCGGTTTTTTTTGCTTTCACTTTTATTTTCGGGAAATTCAGACGAGTCTCTCTATAATAGAGCTCTATATTTGGGAATTAATGATCACAATGAGTGAAAAACCATCCACAATAAATATTACTTCTTCTATTATATTTGACGTTTTATTTTCAATAATAAACCTTTGGAACCATTCTAGGAAAAAATGATGTATAACTTTTTTTTTCGAAAAAAATATCACCCAATATTTGTACCATGGAATCGGTCCCTTAAGTTATGAACTATATCAATAAAACACCCTGTATAGTGACATGTGGATTTTTAGCCCCATCTTTTTGGCTTACTCAAAATATTCCCTCCTATTCCAATGGTTATCAAAATTCCTTATCGAAAATACTAAACACTTGATAATTCAAGTATCCCTGCCTTATCTTAAGATCATTAATTAAGTATGGGCACCACTGGAGCATACCAAAACTTGAACAATAACAAGCAAAGTCATTCGATCAATCACTTCATAGTCTCATACTCTCATAAGTACGGTATTAACGCCTAGCTGCTGGACGTTGAACCAAATCGATATGGATAAGAACGTTAGGTTTTTCTTTGTCCTCAGTGTCCTCAGTGCCCTTCTCAAATTTTCTTATGGGGACAACCAAAGTGGTGAAACTTTCAAACCTGTGGTGTTATGGCATGGAATGGGTGAGTTTTCCTAGTGGATCCCTTGATTTAAATTTTAGACTAATTGAAGAGGTTAAGGTCAGAGCAATCGACAGTGGCGTAACAAGAAAGTTGTCTTTGCAAGGTCGATTTCTTTTCTCAGTTAGTTGCTCCAAATACATACTATGCGAGTGAGTCATGGCTTGACTGATGAATGATTTTCGTCGAGTTTATGTCAAGTTGTTTAGGAAAAATTCGGTTGGATGAATGTGTTGTAAAGCGTCTCTTGTCACCTCTTAAAGTTAACGACACTCTCAAATAAAATACTGATTTATGGGAATACATTAAATGTGCATCTAAAATTTTTCCAACTTGTCAACAATCTTATTAAAACCCAAAAATCGTGTTCTTTGGAATATTTTCAGGAGACAGTTGTTGCTTTCCGTTCAGTATAGGAGGTATAAAAACACAAATTGAAAAAACACTACCGGGTGTTCATGTGGTCTCACTAAAAATAGGAAAGAACATAGTTGATGATATGGAAAACGGTTATCTCATGCATCCCAATAAGCAGATCGAATACGCTTGTGATACCATCAAGGCAGACCCATTGATGTCGGAAGGTTTCAATGCCGTAGGATTCTCACAAGGATCGCAATTCTTGTAAGTATTCAATTTTATGTGCATTCAGGTGCAGAAAATATGATTACAAGCTACCTATCACTTGCGAACAAAGGGAGTTTCCACTTATTATTCAAGTTATCAGATTAGCCAGAATTGGATTAATTCATTATCTTAGGAAATGGAATAACATTTTCATGCAATCATTTCGAAGTTTATCAACAACACAGATGCCCTTCTCGCAATCTACAAATAAGTACAACACTGGAAAAGAGGAAAACCTAAATAAATATTTCAGTATTCACTAAATTCTGATTTTTTTGTTGGTTGTTCTCATGTCTTATGCAATGATATGTTTATGTGAAATTATGATTGAAAAAATTTTGAGTGGAAATTATTGTTGTCCGAGTTTAACTGATGGAGGTTGAATTTTTTGTTATAATATTTTTTTATATTACATATACTTTTTTCTATATAATTCCTCGTCTGACTGAAAAAGAAATGGAATAAAAGTATCCCTCATAACAAAATTAACTCATTGATATATACCTCCATTACATCTTATAATGATTATTTTTCAGGAGAGCTTTGGTGCAAAGATGTCCAGAAGCCAAGATAAACAATTTGATCACCCTTGGTGGTCAACACCAAGGAGTTTACGGTTTACCTAACTGTGGAAGTTTGTCATCTAAAACCTGCGACTATATCAGAAGACTTTTGAATCATGCTGCTTACTATGGGTGAGTCCAACATGTCTTCATTGAAGTCAACAAAGTTTTCCATTATTTTCCATGATCCACTTTCTTCATTATTGGTACATGTTCACAGATGGGTTCAGGAGAAATTGGCGCAAGCAACTTACTGGCACGATCCCCTAAACGAAGACATGTACAAAAATTATAGCACCTTCCTCTCAGACATCAACAACGAACTCACCCTGAATCAGACGTATAAAGATAGACTACTCACATTGAAGAATTTTGTGATGGTCAAATTCCTTAACGATTCGGTTGTTCAACCTGTAGATACGGAATGGTTCGGTTTTTACAAACCCGGCCAAGCAACAGAAGTTTTAGACTTGGAGTCTTCTGATCTATATAAAGAGGTGAGTACGCGTTATTTATGTGGAGAAATGTCTTATAATTATTCTCCAAGCCTTTGCCTATATTTAGGAACAATATTTTCTTATGAATGATAATGATAGATTCAACTTGTGGTAATGTTCATAACTCACTTGATGGATTACAGCACTCGCCTGCGGCTCGCGCTGCAAACTTCATCCGCGTGAGTTATGACTCTAATAAGCTTTGATTATTTCATTACACAAATTATATTTTCATCTTCAAGAATCTTACTCGTATTTCAGTCAGTTTGGTTTATTCTACTGGAATCATTTTATAATACGAATTGTTTTACATTCTCGCGCTCGAGTTCCTTAAGGATTTTATTTTTTTTTTCAAGGATCGACTGGGACTGAAACAACTCAATGATGAAGGAAAACTAGCTTTTCTGGGTACCGAAGGAAACCATTTGGAATTCAGTTGGAAATGGTTCAATACAACTATCGTCGATAAATATTTGAGAAATTGAGACTCTCTAAAAGTCCAATAGTCATTCATCCACTTTGTACATTTTGTTAATTTCTCAATAAATATTGATATTATAAACGTAAGACTAGATGAGAGAGATCAAATAATCATATTTTTGTACTATCACCAATTTATCGAAGAATAACTAATTAATATATTGATCATTGTTTAAAATTGCATGCAATTAACTTTTATAGTTTGTAAGAAAATATTTATACAAAGCAGCCAGCTTAATAGACATTAAATGTATGTAGACACTATGACTATTTCTATCATCTATGAAGTTTCTTCATCTCTGAAAAAAACGAATCCCGGGAATTTCCGGTTGAATGAATTCCTGTTGTGTATACGCAACTTTTGTTATCTCAACAAAATAAGACCGTTCTGAGAACAATCTGTACTTGCAATCTAAAATGCCGATTCCGGTTTGAGTTAATTGAGTTCTATGAACAGGAAAAACGGTAAGTATAGCAGTTACTTTTATTTTGAAAGGAATAATTCCGTAGATGTTACAGGAAATTTGTTAGTATACCCAAATAATATTCGTACGAATAAGAGAATGGACACATGAAATTCAACAGGAATGTTTGGTATTTCTCACAGAAATTCAGATTATTCTACCGGAATAAATCTTATTTAGCTTGGAGTATTTAAATCCATGTTGTACCATATGGTTGAAGTTGTTGGAAAAAAATATCGGTTTTCGACGAAGGAACAAACATGATGAAACAGCGATTCGATTATTTTTAGCATTTTCCTATCTAGAATTGAATATTTTCGATCTACGATTCATAATAACTCTTGAATAACTTTTCCTAGGAAATAAAAAAAACGAAAAGAGGGTGAGTATATGAAAAAGAAACATGGTGGAGGAAAAAACAGGGAAAAATAGGTTTAACAGGAAAACAGAGGTTTAAAGTCAGGTTAGATCATATCAGAGGAAGGAAGAAAGATTAGATCTGTAGCGATCTGCACCGACGGCCCAATATTTACCGTACCGCTCAACAGAGGGCGCCACCGAATAGAGAACTCAAAAGATACTATCCAGAGGATTGAAGAGCGACAGAAAAGGTGTGAGCATTTGGACAAAATGAATATAATATAATACAAATTGTTTCCATTCCAGACACATATTCGCGAAGTCACTCTTTATCTTTAGATATAATGCATTACTACAGAAAATTCCTATAAAATCTCATATATAAACGATAGTTCATTAATTCAAGTGAAAATTCCTTTTAAATCGATACTACAGTTCCATTATAGGTAAAGTAATCCCTGTTTCAGTTTAGTGTTCAACTATCTAGTTTGTTTATTAAAAAGGAAATTCCTGTAAGTAGTCACGCATATTCCGGTTTTCGTCGCAGTATTATTTTACACTTGAAATGACAAAGTGCAGTTTGCTTGCATCAACTAGAAAACTTGTTATTTCTAGAGGAATTAAACGACCGGAATTGTCACGTAAAATCAACAAATATTCCTGCTGTTGCTTATATAGGGGGAATTTCCTGTAGAAGTAACCGAATTCCTGTTGTATATACTGGAAATTTTCTTTGAGTGATACTTTGATTACTTGGACCTCCTTCAGAGTAGCCCTGAGAAAGGTTGTTTTTCGGCATGTGAGGTGGATATTAAGCGTTCGACACGAATATGAGAACGGTAAATTCATGCAATAAAATGAAACGATATAGAAAAAAAATAACCTCTTTTCATCTGCTCAACCAGCTCTATAGTTTTTCTGAACTCCCACGATTCTGGACCATATCAGTTCCGAAAGATCGCGGATCAACCGAAATAATCCATTAATTGATGAAACAACGAAACATCCAGACCTCCCCTTTTTATTAGTGAAAAAGCACCATTATATTAAGTACGAATCTGCTGTCGAAATTGGATTGCATCATGGAGGTGCAGGCTGAATAAAAAGTGAAGCGAATTTTTCAAATTACCCTATATTCCTATTGTCTAGAGTCGTCAAAACCTAACAAAGGCTTTTTTTGCGAAGCTTGATAAACAGGTCTGATTAAGGCAGGCGAAAATGGACCTTATTCAGAACGGACACAAACGATGTTATGGGTATTTGTTGTTCTACCATTGAATCGAGTCGCTAAAGGCAGGACTGGGCGGGAGCAGCTTGCGAGATTCATTGATGCTGCTTATTCCGCAAAAGTTGATATTGGTAGATATGGCTTGAATTTTGTACGAAGGTGGCAGATTTTGTTTACTCTGTTCCAACCATGGATTAGATATTAAAAATCGATGAAAATTTGAACAATATATTCGAAAAACCCTCTTCTTTCCATATTCTACACAAGAAATAACTTTTCAAATGAGTTGCAGTCAAGATATACCTAATATGATAATATATTTATCCAACTGAATATACAGCAATGTCAGAAAAAACAAATAAACAAATAACAAATTTCAATAGAAAAATACAATAAAAATACAAAAGACATACAAAATACAAAAGCTGAAATATAGAACGATTCAAAGATACAGATACATATGGGAAAAAAAATTACTTGAAACTACTCACCTCGAACAATTCTTGAGTAATATTAAAATTCAGCTTTGCTGCTGTTTCACGTGAAAATAAAATTGAGTTTTTCTGAACTGGTTTCGGGAAAATTTTGTATATTCATTCTAATTATCTTGAAGTGTCGATTTCATAAAAACAGTACTGTCTCACTAGAAAAATTGGGATGTTTTTTGTTGGATTGTTTTTTTTTCCAATTTCATGATCTCAGAAACTATTCGCCATATCCTGCTGAACTTTTATGTCCACATCTGGGATATCGAAAAATTGAGCAATATGAGAATTCATCCTTACAGCTGTTCCACGTAAAAGGAAAATTGAGTTTATCTGACCTGGTTTCATAAAAATTTGATACATTCCTTCTAATTCTCTCGTAGTGTCGATTTCATAAAAACAGTGATGTTTCACTAGAAGAATTGAAATGTTTATTATTGGAATGTTGTTTTTTCAATTTCATAATCTCAGTAACTATTCGCCACATCCTGCTGAAGTTTTATGTCTGCATGTGGGATATTGATAAATTGGGCAATATAAAATCTTCACAGCTGTTCCACGTAAAAGAAAAATTCAGTTTTTCAGATCTGGTTTCGAGAAAATTTGATATGTTCCTTCTAATTCTTTCGAAGTGTCAATTTCATAGAATTAGTAATGTTTCACTAGAAGAATTGAAATGTTTTTATTGGAATGTTTTTTTCTTCAATTTCAAAACATCAGAAACTATTCCTATTTGCCATATCCTGGTGAAGTTTTATGACTACCTACATGTGGGATATCGAAAAATTGAGCCATATAAAAATTCATCTTTACAGCTGTAAAAAGGAAATTGATTTTTTCTGATCTGGTTTCTAGAAAATTTGATATATTCCTTCTAATTCTCTTCAAGAGTCGATTTTATAAAATAAGTATCTTATCACTGCCAAAATTGGAATTTTTTTCTCAACTTCGGAATCTCAGAAACTATTCGCCACATCCTGCATAAGTTTTATGTCTACATGTGAGATATCGATAAATTAAGCAATATAAATATTGTGATTCACATCTGTTCCACGTAAAAGGAAAATTGAGTTTTTTTTGATCTGGTTTCGATGAAATTTGATATATTCCTTCAAATTCTCCCGAATTGTCAATTTCATGAAATTAGTAATGTTTCACTAGAAAATTTAGAATGTTTTTTATTGGAGGGTTTTTTTTTTTCAATTTCAGAATCTCAGAAACTATTCGCCATATCCTGCTGAAGTTTTATGTCCACATGTGGGATAAATTGAGCAATATGAGAATTCATCTTTACAGCTGTTTCACGTCGAAGGAAAATTGAGTTTTTCTGATCTGGTTTCGAGAAAATTCGATTTATTCCTTCTAATTCTCTCGAAGTGTCGATTTCATAAAGTCAATAGTGTTTCACTAGAAGAATTAGGATGTTTTTAATTGGAATTTTTTCTTTCAATTTCATAATCTCAGTAACTATTCGCCACATCCTGCTGAAGTTTTATGTCTGCATGTGGGATATTGATAAATTGGGCAATATAAAAATTCATCTTCACAGCTGTTCCACGTAAAAGAAAAATTCAGTTTTTCGGATCTGGTTGAGAAAATTTGATATATTCCTTCTAATTCTTTCGAACTGCCAATTTCAGAAAATTAGTAATGTTCCACTAGAAGAATTGGAATGTTTTTATTGAAATTTTTTTTTTTTCAATTTCAAAACCTCAGAAACTATTCCTATTCGCCATATCCTGGTGAAGTTTTATGTCTACCTGCATGTGGGATATCGAAAAATTGAGCCATATAAAAATTCATCTTTACAGCTGTAAAAAGGAAACTGATTTTTTCTGATCTGGTTTCTAGAAAATTTGATATATTCCTTCTAATTCTCTCGAAGAGTCGATTTTATAAAATAAGTATCTTATCACCACCAAAATTGGAATTCTTTCTCAACTTCGGAATCTCAGAAACTATTCGCCACATCCTGCATAAGTTTTATGTCTACATGTGAGATATCGATAAATTGAGCAATATAAAAATTGAGATTCACATCTGTTCCACGTAAAAGGAACATTGGTCTGGTTTCGATAAAATTTGATATATTCCTTCAAATTCTCCCGAATTGTCAATTTCATGAAATCAGTAATGTTTCACTAGAAAAATTGGAATGTTTTTTATTGGAATGTTTTTTTTGTCAATTTCAAAATCTCAGAAACTATTCGCCATATCCTGCTGAAGTTTTATGTCCACATGTGGAATAAATTGAGCAATATGAAAATTCATCTTTACAGCTGTTTCTCGTCGAAGGAAAATTGAGTTTTTTTGATCTGGTTTCGAGAAAATTTGATTTATTCCTTCTAATTCTCTCGAAGTGTCGATTTCTTAAAATCAATAATGTTTCACTAGAAGAATTGGGATGTTTTTAATTGGAATTTTTTTTTTCAATTTCATAATCTCAGTAACTATTCGCCACATTCTGCTGAAGTTTTATGTCTGCATGTGGGATATTGATGAATTGGGCAATATAAAAATTCATCTTCACAGCTGTTCCACGTGAAAAAAAATTCAGTTTTTCTGATCTGGTTGAGAAAATTTGATATATTTCTTCTAATTATTTCGAAGTGTCTGTTTCAGAAAATTAGTAATGTTTCACTAGAAGAATTGGAATGTTTTTATTGGAATGTTTTTTTCTTCAATTTCAAAACCTCAGAAACTATTTCTATTCGCCATATCCTGGTGAAGTTTTATGTCTTCCTACATGTGGGATATCGAAAAATTGAGACATATGAAAATTCATCTTTACAGCTGTAAAAAGGAAATTGATTTTTTCTGATCTGGTTTCTAGAAAATTTGATATATTCCTTTTAATTCTCTTGAAGAGTCGATTTTATAAAATAAGTATCTTATCACTACCAAAATTGGAATTTTTTTCTCAACTTCGGAATCTCAGAAACTATTCGCCACATCCTGCATAAGTTTTATGTCTACATGTGAGATATCGATAAATTAAGCAATATAAATATTGAGATTCACTTCTGTTCCACGTAAAAGGAAAATTGAGTTTTTTTTGATCTGATTTCGATAAAATTTGATATATTCCTTCAAATTCTCCCGAATTGTCAATTTCATGGCATAAGTAATGTTTCACTAGAAAAATTGGAATGTTTTTTATTGGAATGTTTTTTTTTCTATTTCAAAATCTCAGAAACTATTCGCCATATTCGGCTGAAAATGTCCACATTTGGGATAAATTGAGCAATATGAAAATTCATCTTTACAGCTGTTTCACGTCGAAGGAAAATTGAGTTTTTCTGATCTGGTTTCGAGAAAATTCGATTTATTCCTTCTAATATTCTCGAAGTGTCGATTTCATTAAATCAATAATGTTTCACTAGAGAAATTGGGATGTTTTCAATTGAAATTTTTTCTTTCTATTTCATAATCTCAGTAACTATTCGCCACATCCTGCTGAAGTTTTATGTCTACATGTGGGATATTGATAAATTGGGCAATATAAAAATTCATCTTCACAGCTGTTCCACGTAAAAGCAAAATTCAGTTTTTCTGATCTGGTTTCGAGAAAATTTGATATATTCCTTCTAATTCCTTCGAAGTGTCAATTTCATGAAATTAGTAATGTTTCACTAGAAGAATTGGAATGTTTTTATTGGAATGTTTTTTTTTCAATTTCAAAACCTCAGAAAATATTCCTATTCGCCATATCCTGGTAAAGTTTTATGTCTACCTACATGTGGGATATCGAAAAATTGAGCCATATAAAAATTCATCTTTACAGCTGTAAAAAGGAAATTGATTTTTTCTGATCTGGTTTCTAGAAAATTTGATATATTCCTTCTAATTCTCTTGAAGAATCGACTTTATAAAATAAGTATCGTATCACTACCAAAATTGGAATTTTTTTCCCAACTTCGGAATCTCAGAAACTATGCGCCACATCCTGCTGAAGTTTTATGTCTTCATCTGGCATACCGATAAATTGAGTATGACAAAATTCAGCTCCACAGCTGTTTTACGTGAAAAGAAAATTGAGTTTTGATCTGATTTTGAGAAAATGAAGGAGTGCACCTCTTCCAGAACACACGTACCAGAGCCTGTAAGCGTTCCTAGACACTTAGCGATTTTTTTGAAGTTCTCGTCAGCAGATTGTAATTTGAACAGTCAAGGACAAACTTGAGTGAAGATCAGCGGTCATTTAGCCGCTTAGTGTGAAAATGCAGCTACGGCAAATCTGCCCCATCGGCGGAAGCTGCCAACCAAACGTCCAATAGGCCACGTTACTTAGCGAAAATGTTGAGATAATATACTTTTATATGCTAGGACTCCTTCATTTTTTCCTGGGGCCGTGTTCATTTCTAAACCCGTAGAAAAGTTGGCTTCAAATGGGCAACTTCACCGTTCGCAATAATCAGCCCAATCAAAGTGGTGAACAAAAACCGCAAACTGTCCGCTCAAGACGTACATCCCAGATGTTATCAATGGGATAAAGAAAACCGGAAAACTTCCTGCGGGTGTCTGAAAGCGCTCGGAAGGTAATTTTTCAACGACCAGCGTAGCGAAATGCTTTAATTACAGTTAGATTAGTTCCGAGTGTATCCTGTATAGAGGTTTCGTTGAAACAGTGGCTCAGCTCCTAATGAAAATTTCGTTTGGATACAGCTTCCGGTTTCTGAGGTTTCCATTCGTGCCATCTTTTCCGTAACTAATTAATTCATTCGTTGGGGACTGAAATGCAGACTCTGCGCCCGCTCTCGGTTCAATCCGACGAACGGTTCATTACTTTGCGGCGAATAAGAGCGATTGCTGGATATTTGGGATTGGATAGGTCCACCGTGAGACGGACAATGAAGAAAACGTGAGACGGTCGCTTCGATTTCCAGAATATCTGTATAAAAATTGTAACAGAGATGGGCATGTCAAGGAATCCTTACTAACGAGATGATATTCGGGGCTACCGCATATTGAGACGTAGGTTCGTGACGCGTCGCAGGGTAAGGGCCAATTTCATTGAAAAAACCCCAGAGTCACTTTTCGTAAAAAGCACTTCAATATTTCATTTGAAAGTTATCAGGATAAAAGAAAATTGAATCTAATAAGTTTGTTGTTGTCAAATAGAAATATCTTCAATATTCAAATAGAAAATTTTCCGACAAACAGTGACGTTACCATATAGTAAAGTGCCATTTCTATGTGGTAAAGGGCCACTTGAGACCCTGAATAAAACGAATATTCTCTAGGAACTTATATGTATAATGAAAAGGATCGAGTAATCTAACGAGAGAATAAAGGTTCCATCGCACGTCCCTGTTTAATTAATCAACTCTGGGGCCTGTTTGTGCCTAGTTTATTAACAGCATTGATCATTAGCGCATTCATTCATCCCACCACAGAGGAGATCAAAACGGTGGCATCCCTTTCTTCTTGTATCTGCGTATACCGGCGGACGTATTTTAATTTCATTAGTATACGCTTCTATTTTCTGCGTAAGATCCGATAATACTGGTATGCGGTATTGAAACTGAAGATTGCTTTTTCAAAAGGACATTATACATATGTATAAATATTTCACGATATTTCCTACTGAAATTTGAAAGATGAAATCACAGAATTATTATCAAATTTCCCAACACCAGATCAGAAAAACTCAATTTTATTTCCAAGTGAAGCAGCTAGGAAGCTGAATTTCTACATAACTCATTTTATTGATGTTCCATATGTTTCAAAAATACAGGGAAATGAAATTGGTATATTTCACAATATTTTCCTCTGAAATTCGAAATGACAGATTTTGACAAATTTCACGAATTCTGAAAACCGATTCTGGGAACCAATCCCGCTGTCAGTGGGACAAATAAAAATGTCATTTCATTTTTATAAACTTCGAAAAATGAAATCCCAGAATTATTATCAAATTTTCCACCAGGTCAGAAATACTCAATTTTATTTCCACGTGAAGCAGCTAGGGAGGTGAATTTCTACATAACTCATTTTATTGATGTTCCATATGTTTCAAAAATACAGGGAAATGAAATTGGTATATTTCACAATATTTTCCTCTGAAATTCGAAATGACAGATTTTGACAAATTTCACGAATTCTGAAAACCGATTCTGGGAACCAATCCCGCTGTCAGTGGGACAAATGAAAATGTCATTTCATTTTTATAAACTTCGAAAAATGAAATCCCAGAATTATTATCAAATTTTCCAACACCAGGTCAGAAATACTCAATTTTATTTCCACGTGGAGCAGCTAGGGAGCTGAATTTCTACATAACTCATTTTATTGATGTTCCATATGTTTCAAAAATACAGGGAAATGAAATTGGTATATTTCACAATAGTTTCCTCTGAAATTCGAAATGACAGATTTTGACAAATTTCACGAATTCTGAAAACCGATTCTGGGAACCAATCCCGCTGTCAGTGGGACAAATGAAAATGTCATTTCATTTTAATAAACTTCGAAAAATGAAATCCCAGAATTATTATCAAATTTTCCAACACCAGGTCAGAAATACTCAATTTTATTTCCACGTGAAGCAGCTAGGGAGCTGAATTTCTACATAACTCATTTTATTGATGTTCCATATGTTTCAAAAATACAGGGAAATGAAATTGGTATATTTCACAATATTTTCCTCTGAAATTCGAAACGACAGATTTTGACAAATTTCACGAATTCTGAAAACCGATTCTGTGAACCAATCCTGCTGTCAGTGGGACAAATAAAAATGTCATTTCATTTTTATAAACTTCGAAAAATGAAATCCCAGAATTATTATCGAATTTTTCAACACCAGATCAGAAAAAATCAATTTTTTTTTCACGTGAAATAACTAGTAGCTGAATTTCTACATAATTCATTTAATTGATGCTCCATTTGTTTCAAAAATACAGAGAAATTAAATCGGTATATTTTACGATATTTTCCTCTGAAATTCGAAATGACAGAATTTGACAAATTTCACAAATTCTGAAAACCGATTCTGTGAACCAATCCAGCTGTCAGTGGGACAAATGAAAATTTTATTTTCTTCTTATAAACTTCTAAAGATGAATTTCCAGAATTATTATCAAATTTTCCAACACCAGGTCAGAAATACTCAATTTTATTTCCACGTGAAGCAGCTAGGAAGCTGAATTTCTACATAATTCATTTAATTGATGCTTCATTTGTTTCAAAAATACAGAGAAATTAAATCGGTATATTTCACGATATTTTCCTCTGAAATTCGAAATGACAGATTTTGACAAATTTCACAAATTCTGAAAACCGATTCTGTGAACCAATCCAGCTGTCAGTGGGACAAATGAGAATGTTATTTTATTTTTAAAAACTTCGAAAAATGAAATCCTAGATCTATAATCAAATTTTCCATCACCAGGTCAGAAAAAATCAATTTTTTTTCACGTGAAATAACTAGTGGCTGAATTTCTACATAATTTATTTCATTGATGCTCCATTTGCTTCAAAAATACAGGGAAATGAAATCGGTATATTTCACGATTATTTCCTCTTAAATTCGAAATGACAGATTTTGACGAATTTCACAAATTCTGAAAACCGATTCTGTGAACCAATCCAGCTGTCAGTGGGACAAATGAAAATTTTATTTTCTTCTTATAAACTTCTAAAGATGAATTTCCAGAATTATTATCAAATTTTCCAACACCAGGTCAGAAATACTCAATTTCATTTCCACGTGAAGCAGCTAGGAAGCTGCATTTCTACATAACTCATTTTATTGATGTTCCATATGTTTCAAAAATACAGGGAAATGAAATTGGTATATTTCACAATATTTCCCTATGAAATCCGAAATGACAGATTTTGACAAATTTCACGAATTCTGAAAACCGATTCTGTGAACCAATCCAGCTGTAAGTGGGACAAATAAAAAGGTCATTTCATTTTTATAAACTTCGAAAAATGAAATCCCAGAATTATTATCGAATTTTTCAACACCAGATCAGAAAAAATCAATTTTTTTTTCACGTGATTTAACTAGTAGCTGAATTTCTACATAATTCATTTAATTGATGCTCCATTTGTTTCAAAAATACAGAGAAATTAAATCGGAATATTTCACGATATTTTCCTCTGAAATTCGAAATGACAGATTTTGACAAATTTCACAAATTCTGAAAACCGATTCTGTGAACCAATCCAGCTGTAAATGGGACAAATAAAAATGTCATTTCATTTTTATAAACTTCGAAAAATGAAATCCCAGAATTATTATCGAATTTTTCAACACCAGATCAAAAAAAATCAATTTTTTCTTCACGTGAAATAACTAGTAGCTGAATTTCTACATAATTCATTTAATTGATGCTCCATTTGTTTCAAAAATACAGAGAAATTAAATCGGTATATTTCACGATATTTTCCTCTGAAATTCGAAATGACAGATTTTGACAAATTTCACAAATTCTGAAAACCGATTCTGTGAACCAATCCAGCTGTAAGTGGGACAAATAAAAATGTCATTTCATTTTTATAAACTTCGAAAAATGAAATCCCAGAATTATTATCGAATTTTTCAACACCAGATCAGAAAAAATCAATTTTTTTTTCACGTGAAATAACTAGTAGCTGAATTTCTACATAATTCATTCAATTGATGCTCCATTTGTTTCAAAAATACAGAGAAATTAAATCGGTATATTTCAAGATATTTTCCTCTGAAATTCGAAATGACAGATTTTGACAAATTTCACAAATTCTGAAAACCGATTCTGTGAACCAATCCAGCTGTCAGTGGGACAAATGAGAATGTTATTTTATTTTTAAAAACTTCGAAAAATGAAATCCCAGAACTATTATCAAATTTTCCATCACCAGGTCAGAAAAAATCAATTTTTTTCCACGTGAAATAACTAGTGGCTGAATTTCTACATAATTTATTTCATTGATGCTCCATTTGCTTCAAAAATACAGGGAAATGAAATCGGTATATTTCACGATTATTTCCTCTTAAATTCGAAATGTCATATTTTAACAAACTTCTCGAATTCTAAAGACCGATTCTGTGAACCAATCCTGCTGTCAGTGGGACAAATGAGAATGTTATTTTATTTTTGAAAACTTCGAAAAATGAAATCCCAGAATTATTATCAAATTTTCCATCACCAGATCAGAAAAAATCATTTTTTTTTTCACGTGAAATAACTAGGAAGCTGAATTTCTACATAACTCATTCAATTGATGCTTCATTTGTTTCAAAAATACAGAGAAATTAAATCGGTATATTTCACGATATTTTCTTCTGAAATTCGAAATGACAGATTTTTACAAATTTCACGAATTCTGAAAACCGATTCTGTGAACCAATCCCGCTGTCAGTGGGACAAATGAAAATTTTATTTTCTTCTTATAAACTTCTAAAGATGAATTTCCAGAATTATTATCAAATTTTCCAACACCAGGTCAGAAATACTCAATTTTATTTCCACGTGAAGCAGCTAGGAAGCTGAATTTCTACATAACTCATTTTATTGATGTTCCATATGTTTCAAAAATACAGGGAAATGAAATTGGTATATTTCACAATATTTCCCTATGAAATCCGAAATGACAGATTTTGACAAATTTCACGAATTCTGAAAACCGATTCTGTGAACCAATCCAGCTGTAAGTGGGACAAATAAAAATGTCATTTCATTTTTATAAACTTCGAAAAATGAAATCCCAGAATTATTATCGAATTTTTCAACACCAGATCAGAAAAAATCAATTTGTTTTTCACGTGAAATAACTAGTAGCTGAATTTCTACATAATTCATTTAATTGATGCTCCATTTGTTTCAAAAATACAGAGAAATTAAATCGGTATATTTCAAGATATTTTCCTCCGAAATTCGAAATGACAGATTTTGACAAATTTCCCAAATTCTGAAAACCGATTCTGTGAACCAATCCAGCTGTCAGTCGGACAAATGAGAATGTTATTTTATTTTCAAAAACTTCGAAAAATGAAATCCCAGAACTATTATCAAATTTTCCATCACCAGGTCAGAAAAAATCAATTTTTTTTCACGTGAAATAACTAGTGGCTGAATTTCTACATAATTTATTTCATTGATGCTCCATTTGCTTCAAAAATACAGGGAAATGAAATCGGTATATTTCACGATTATTTCCTCTTAAATTCGAAATGTCATATTTTAACAAACTTCTCGAATTCTAAAGACCGATTCTGTGAACCAATCCTGCTGTCAGTGGGACAAATGAGAATGTTATTTTATTTTTAAAAACTTCGAAAAATGAAATCCCAGAATTATTATCAAATTTTCCATCACCAGATCAGAAAAAATCATTTTTTTTTTCACGTGAAATAACTAGGAAGCTGAATTTCTACATAATTCATTCAATTGATGCTTCATTTGTTTCAAAAATACAGAGAAATTAAATCGGTATATTTCACGATATTTTCCTCTGAAATTCGAAATGACAGATTTTGACAAATTTCACGAATTCTGAAAACCGATTCTGTGAACCAATCCAGCTGTAAGTGGGACAAATAAAAATGTCATTTCATTTTTATAAACTTCGAAAAATGAAATCCCAGAATTATTATCGAATTTTTCAACACCAGATCAGAAAAAATCAATTTTTTTTTCACGTGATTTAACTAGTAGCTGAATTTCTACATAATTCATTTAATTGATGCTCCATTTGTTTCAAAAATACAGAGAAATTGAATCGGTATATTTCACGATATTTTCCTCTGAAATTCGAAATGACAGATTTTGACAAATTCCATGAATTCTGAAAACCGATTCTGTGAACCAATCCCGCTGTCAGTGGGACAAATGAAAATGTCATTTCATTTCTATAAACTTCGAAAAATGAAATCCCAGAATTATTATCAAATTTTCCAACACCAGGTCAAAAGAACTACATTTTTTCTTCACGTGAAATAACTAGAAAGCTGAATTTCTACATAATTCATTTTATTGATGCTCCATTTGTTTCAAAAATACAGGGAAATGAAATCGGTATATTTCACGATATTTTCCTCTGAAATTCGAAATGTCAGATTTTGACAAACTTCACGAATTCTGAAAACTGATTCTGTGAACCAATCCCGCTGTCAGTGGGACAAATGAGAATTTCATTTCATTTTTATAAACTTCGAAAAATGAAATTCCAGAATTATTATCGAATTTTCCATCACCAGATCAGAAAAAATCATTTTTTTTTTCACGTGAAATAACTAGGAAGCTGAATTTCTACATAATTCATTTTATGGATGCTCCATTTGTTTCAAAAATACAGGTAAATGAAATCGGTATATTTCACGATTATTTCCTCTCAAATTCGAAATGTCAGATTTTGACAAACTTCACGAATTCTGAAAACTGATTCTGTGAACCAATCCCGCTGTCAGTCGGACAAATGAAAATTTTATTTCCTTTTTATAAACTTCTAAAGATGAAATCCCAAAATAATTATCAAATTTCCCAACACCAGATCAGAAAAACTCAAATTTTTTTCACGTGAAATAACTAGGAAGCTGAATTTCTACGTAATTCATTTTATTGATGATCCATTTGTTTCAAAAATACAGGGAAATGAAATCGGTATGATTCTCGATATTTTCCTCTGAAATTCGAATGTCAGATTTTGACAAATTTCACGAATTCTGAAAAACGATTCTGTGAACCAATCCAGCTGTCAATGCGACAAATACAAATGTCATTTTATTTTTATAAACTTCAAAAGATGAAATCACAGAATTATTATCAAATTTGCCAACATCACATCAAAAATAATCATTTTTTCTTTTCACACTAGGAAGATGAATTTCTACATAACATAGATGTGGACACAAAATGCAATCAGAATATGACGAATAGTTTCTGAGATGGTACCGAAGTTTTCAAAAAGATTTTATTCATTCTTCTAGTTACGAAATTTCTCATGAACCGCCACGTCGTAAATTCAAAACAACTCTTCTGAAATATTGCTTTGAAGATAACCTTATAATTTTCAACCAATAAAATCCGTCGAAAAATTCAAGTATGTCCGTTCGTCTGGCCGTCCGTCCGTAAGCGGGATAACTTTCGAACGGAACGACCTGATTTTTTCTCAAATTTTATCCTCGCCTCGAAAGCTCCTGGTTTGGGAACATGTGATTAATATTCATTTAGCCTTTCTCAGATTGATTCTTTCGGGAAAGTGTTGAGGAATTTGAAAAAATATCAATGATATAATTGGAAATATAACACACCAATATTGAAAATCAAAAAATAGGAGCTAAGTAGTCAAAATGTATAGGCATTGCGGCATTGCATACACTCATAAACGACGGTATTTATAGGGGTTGGATTTTCGAAGAGATTACACGAACCAGTTAGGATCGTATACATAAACGTAGTCGTTAAGGGACGGTAAGAGGACCGAATTGGACTAATATCGTTAATACCATTTAGGTCGATTTAGGGGGATTCATCCCTTTTCAGCTTCATTGTGAAGTGCCCACTTACAAGGCCTTTACAACAGATTTGGCTGTATGATAAACGCTGAATGGATTGTTGTATACAGTGTCATACTTTCTAGTACCCATCCGGAATCAGTTGGGAGATTGTCGATCTTTGTCGATATAATTATAAGTTTGGTTTATTACTTCCAATGATAATCCTTTGAATTCGCGGAAGAACAAATGTAGTCCCCTGCAATGTTCACAAATTCAGTTCTCAATACCTGATGACGCCATGATAATGGCGAAACAGGTGTAGTGGTTTTGTAATACTCCCAATCAGTGAAATCGTAGGCAAAGTTAATTAGTGAATACTAAGTTACTATGGATTTTCATCAAGTATCGGCCACATCAATCCAATATTAGTTTATTTTGTTACTTTTTAGCTTTCGTGTACCTGTTTTTCACGCTATGCGAATTTGTTAACCTTATTCATTGGGCACATAATCCGTTTGCACTAATTACACGTTGAAATACACTCTGATTCCGTTTCAATCCTATCCGAAAATTCTTTGTTCTTGGCCAACACATCTGCAATTCGATGAATAAATCCCCCAAACCGATTTAATTATTGCTTCAGCCCCGTCCCGCCCCTATTCAGGCCAGGAGGGACGGATCAAATAAAGCTCCATGTGCTGTAGGCACAGTCTTTCTCCGACTTTATATTAATTACAGAACTAGATGTTGTGACACCATCCATTGTATGGAATCGGATTGTCCCATCATATCATTCATTCGATGATGTTACGCATCTGGTGGCTGTTCCTTAGATAATTGTCCCTCAAATTGTTCCGATCGGAGATCTATTATTTCGCTTGTCTTTCTTTCGATGAATTCATCTCCGATTAGAGGGAGTTCCTACGCTTGTTGGCAGAACAGGTACAGGAGAGGAAATAATAAATTAGGAAATCTCACCGAGGCACAATTTGAATTTTATACAGGGTGTTCTTACAGACTGAATCACATAAGTGACACTTGTGTTATTACTGCTCGTTCAATTGGGATTCATTTATAACATAAACACATAAGTGACATCTCATTCAAATGGATTGATTCTATATGTTTTTCGAGGATGTTTTCCGAACTGCTGCATAATCACAAAGTGTCACTTGTGATTCTTTTTATTACCATCTTTCAGGACTTGATGGACAAATGAATCTGGGGAATTTCTGGTTGAATGAATTCATGTTGTTTGAACGCAACTATTGTTATTACAACAAGAAAAGACCGTTCTGAGAACAATCTGTATTTGCAATCTAACATGCCGATTCCGGTTGAAGTGACCTATGAACAGGATAAGAGGACGATAAGTATAGCAGTGATTAGGTAATTTTATTTCAAAATTGATATTTCCGTAAATATTTCACGAATCTCAAGTAAAATATAATAATTTTGTAAGTATAACCAAACAATATTTGTACGACATACAGTATGAACGCATAAATTCAACAGAAATATTTGGTATTTCTCACAGAAATTTAGATTCTTCTACCAGAATAAATCTTGTTTATCTAACAGTATTTTAATCCATGTTGTACCATATGGTTGAAGTTGTTTGGAATAAAATATCGGTTTCCGACAAAGGAACGAACATGATGAAACAGCGATTCGATAATTTTCAGCATTTTTTGGTGCCCTACCTAGAATTGAATATTTTCGATCTACTATTGATACTAACTCTTGAATATCTTTTTCTATGAATTATAAAAAAAAGAAAAGAGGGTTAGTATATAATTAAAAAACAAAGTGTAGGAAGGAACAGGGAAATAGGGGTTTAACAGGAAAACATATGTCAAAGTCAGGTTAGATCAGATCAGAGGAAGGAAGAAGGATTGAATCTGTAGCGATCTGCACCGACGGCCCACAATTTACCGTACCGCTCAATAGAGGGCGTCACTGAATGAACAAAACTCAAAAGATACTACCCAAAAGATTAAAAAGCGGCAGAAAAGGTGTGAGCATTCGAATACAGTTATTCTGTAATCACATTCGCTAATATAAGTCCGGAATCAGGGAAAAATATTTCTTTATATATATTATGAAGTCTTTTTTTTTGGATTTTTTTCAACAGTCTTCCTTTGAGTGAAGGTGTTAAGTTTTGGGGAAATTAGAGTGGCCAGGAAAAAAAAGCAATCTCAGCCTCTTTTTTTTTGTCATTCACCAAGCTTTCGAACAATATTTTATTCTTCCTCAGGGTATATGAAAATGGAAAACAGACAATCATCATAATATTTCACTCACAAGTCTTCTACATTCATCTTTTTTCTCCAGGTTACACAAATTCTTATACAAAGTTAGTTTTTGAGCGCTCGTACTACTTACAAGAGGGCTATATCATTTCGTCACGATGTCTGTATTTTTCGAATTTTGAGCCGAAAATGGTCTCAACCGACTATGTTCGACTCACTGATGACGAATCCGTCGGAAAATTCGAGTCTCTCCGCCCGTAAGCACGATAACTCTCGAACGGATCAACCTAGAGACTTGACATTTTCAGTGAAGGTTCAGATCCCAAATGCCTCAGTTGAGTTCGTTAATGGGCAGAATTCTACCAGGGGTTCCGTAAATATGGCCGTTCAAAATTTTGTTCTCCTGATTTCTTCGAAACAACAGATTCTATCGAGATGAAACTTTGCACTCAAATGGAGAATGAGGTGTTCAAGCTACATGTGAAATTTTGTCCAGATCGCATGACCAGAACCATAGAAACCATAAAAAATTATAACTTTTGAACGGAAACGCCTAGGGACTTGAAATTTTCAGGATAGGTGAGGTTCTGGAATGTTGTGATGACGTTCATCTATGAGCGAAATTATTCTAGGGGTTCCGTAAATATGGTCGTTTGAAATTTAGTTTTCTTGATAATTTCAAAACTACAGATTCGATCGTCACGAAATTTTGTATTTAATTGGAGAATGATATATTCGAGCTACATTTCTCCAGATCACATGACCATAGAAACCATAGAAAATCATAACTTTCGAACGGAAAGGCCTAGGGACTTGAAATTATCAGGATAGGTGTGGATCTGAAATGTCGCGTTCACCTTCATCAATGAGCAGAATTATACTAGGGGTTCCGTAAATACGGTCGTTTGAAATTTTGTTTTTTCGATCATTTCGAAACTACGAATTCGATCGAAATGAAATATTTTAATCGAGAATGATATATTAAAGCAATATTTTGTCCAGATCGCATGACCAGAACCATAGAAACCATAGAAAATTGTAACTTCTGAACGGAAAGGCCTAGGAACTTGAAATTTTCAGGGTCCCGAATATCGCAGTTACGTTCATCAATGAGCAAAATTAGACTAGGGGTTCCGTAAATATGACCGTTCAAAATATTTTCTTCCTGATAATTTCGAAACTACTGATCGGATTGGAATGAAATTTTGCACCTAGCTGAGGAATAATGTTTTCAAACTACGTGCAAAATTTTGTCCAGATCGCATCACCAATACCATAGATACAATAGAAAATTCTAGCGAATTATCTAAAAAACATTGATCAGCTGAAGCACTGACATGAAGTCTGGAGTTTTGCCTAAGTTTCAGAGTTTTTTTGACAGTTGTCGAAAATTCCTTCAATTGATATCTAAAACTGGAAAATGCGAATCTACCTACAAGGTGCATGTACGAGCGCTCAAAAGCTCCTGCCTTCACGGCAGTGCTTTTCTTAATTTTTTTTATAATTTACTTGATCTCATAAAAAATATTTCTGTAGTTTTTTTTCTTACATTGTCCACATGGTATTTCGTAGACCACATTTGATCTCTCTTGATTTTCCCCCTTTGTCTTTGGTCTTTGAGAACAGTTTCCCAACTCGATGTTTATAATTCTTTGTTATTTTTATGTTTCCACCTCTAAATTCTTTTAATATTTCGTCTGACAGTTGTTCAATGTTTGGTAGTGTGCAATATATGTTTCTCTCTTCAGTTTCCATCTCATCGTTTTCCTCTTCTTCGTTCCTTCGTTGTAAGTTCGGGGGTAGATTCATTATATTGTTAATAAATTTCTTTGGATAACCATTTTGTTAGAGTGTTTGCTTCAGCATCCTCAAATTTTCTTCCCTTAGAGATTCATGACATACCTTTCTTATTCTTCCTTGCATTTGGTTTATTGTGCTCATTTTCATTTTTATGCCATGATGAGACATAAAATGAACTGTTCTGTTGGTTGCTGATGTTTTTTTGTAACAAGCCAATATTATATCTTGTTTATTCTTCCTTATAACCTTGGTGTCTAGGAATGTAGGTAGTTTTCCTGATTTTTTAGCTCAACTGTAAACTTCAAATTTTCATCAATTTCATCATTATTGAATTTTTCGATAAGTTCTTCTATTTTTTCTTATTCAGTTGACATAATCAGATCATCTACAAATTTCTTTATGAACGATGGTTTATAACTTAGCTTTGGTATTGTCTTGTCTAACACAGTGTCCATGTAACAGAGTCCATGCTGTGTTGAGCTAGGATAGGGCTGAGCTGAGCAAAAAAAAAGGTTTAGATTTTTTTTTTTTCTGGCGAGTCTAATTTCCCTAAAACTGAACCCCTATATTATGGAGTCTCTTTTTACTCGTTCTCAAGGAATGTCTGTCTAATTCGTTAGAATAATGTTAAGATAATCTATAAAAAATATAATATAATATAAATTCTCCCCATTCCAGACACCTACTCGTGAAGTCACTCTTTATCTCTAGACAAAATGCATTACTACAGAAAATTCCTGTACAATCTCAGGTTATAAGCTTCGAATACAACTAACTTGTACTGTAATATATGAAGGATAGTTCTTTAATTCAACTGGAAATTCCTGTTTCATCGATTCTACAGTTCCGTTATGAGTAAAGTAATTCCTGTTTTATTTAAGTGTTCATTACTAGAAGTTCTTGTAGAAACTGAAGTTCGAAGCTTGGAATACAACTATCTAGTTTGTTTATTAAACGGGAAATTCCTGTAAGTAGTCACGCATATTCCGGTTTTCGACACAGTATTATTTTCCTGTTGAAATGAAAATCTGCAGTTTGGTTGCATCAACTAATGTAAAACTTATTCTATCTAGAGGAATTGAACGACCAGCATTGTCACCTAAAATCAACAAATATGCCTGCTGTCGCTTATAAAGGGGGAATTTCCTGTAGAAGTAACCAGATTCCTGTTGTATATTCTGGAAAATTCCTTTGAGTGTAAGCAGGTAGCCCCATCATTCGCAACTGCAGACCCGTTCGGGCTTTCTTGAGCCTCATCAGTGCAGTGTAGCGATGATGAATTTGACGTGGAGAAAGGCATCCTTCAAAACAGGGGTAAACCCCTTCATGATAGGATCCGAGATCACGTGGATCTGAAAGTGACGCCTTCCACTAAACAAGATTCATAACAACGTTTCGTCTCATCACAAAGTGAATTCCATCTCAATTTGAGCGTTTCGATTAAAGTGTACGTCCCCGTTGCGAGTCCCGTCTCTCCGGGAAACAAAAATTTTAAAGCAGAACGGGAAGGAAGGTGGAAAAACGTGACGGCGTGACGTGTTTAATGTAAGTGTGAGGCCCGAACAAAAACGAAATAATGAAAATGCATTCATTTCGTCGCTAGTGTTTCTATAGAATTCATCTTGGTGCCGTAATGAGTTCGAAATCATTTCCGGTTGCGATGCTTCGAATTCCTGCCTGTAACAGAAAAGTATGCTGTTTCACATATTTCACGGGTATTGTTCGTCTTCGCTGCCTCGTCGTCTTGCTGTTCTCTGAATAAAAAAATTCATTTTGTCTTCGATTTCTTTTGTGTCTCAGAGTTGATATGAGAAGGAGCAGGGCTGGGTACAAGGCGTCTCTTGATCCTAAGAGTTGGTTGCCCGAATCTATAGTTTGTTATAAAACTGTTTTATCCAGCGAGGAGTACCAAAATGGTAGTGTAGATTGTGTACAATCCCTTGAATGAATTCGGACCCGGTTACTCAATTCTATTCTAATATTTGTAAAACTCTAGATCCAAGATTCCAGATTTCAAATCACAGTTTCGACAAATGCGAAAGTTGTGTTTTATATCTGTGATTGGGGTAATTTATACAAATATATGATGGGAAAATGGGGCTATGGCCTTTTAAGCGAATGAAAGTATACTCGGTTGGTTGATCAGAATTGTTCAATGATTCGGGTTTACGAAGAGCTGTCATTTCTGTTTCATTTTTACCCTTCCTGGTAGAGACAGGTGGTGCCGTAACCAGGATATCTGATAAGGTTGAATATGAAAAATACAATATAGCTACATTGAGTTGGTTTGTGTGGTAAGATGGATCTTCGGACCCAGTTACTCGAGTTTACTCTAATATTTGTACTACTCCTGATCCAAGATTCAAGATTCCAAATCACAGTTTCGAAAACCGCGAAAGTTGTATTTTATAACCGTGTTTGGGGTAATGTATACAAATATATGATGAAAAAATGGGGTTATGGCCTTTTAATCTAATAAAAGTATACTCAGTTGGTTGATCAGAATTGTTCAATGATTCTGGTTTTCAAAGCGCTGTCATTTCTATTACATTTTAACTCTTCCTGGTAGAGACAGGTGGAGCCGTAACCAGGATATATGATAAGGTTGAATATGAAAAATACAACATAGATATATTGAGTTGGTTTATATGGTTAGATGGATCTTCGGACCCGGTTACTCAATTTACCGCTAATATTTGTACAACTCTAGATCCGAGATTCAAGATTCTAAATCACAGTTGTAAAAGAACTACGCAAAAGGTTATGTGAAGTTTCATATGGATCGTATCACTAGAAGAATAAAAAATTGTTTTTGACTGTTCAGGAATTTCAGCAACAATTCGCCATATCCTCCTGAAATTTCGTGTCTATATATGGGACATCGATAAAATGAGTTATTTGAAAACTCCACTTCACGGCAGTTTCGTGTGAAAAGAAATTTGAGTTTTTCTGATCTGGTGTTGAGAGAATTTGATATCCTCAGCAGAAGAGAAATATATTTTATGAGAAAATCTGAAATAATCCTTATGCGTCAAAATCTCTTGATCCAGCCTCCAACCACACTGAATGAAATTTTCCAGGATATACAACAGAAATTCGGTTATTCCTACACCGGAAACTATACAAGCAGAAATATTTGTTGATTTTACGTGACAATTCTGGTCGTTTAATTCTTCTAGAAATAACGAGTTTTACATTAGATGATGCAACCAAACTGCAGTTTGTCATTTCGAGAGGAAAATAATACTGTGACGAAAACCGGAATATGCGTGACTATTTACAGGAATATCCTGTTCAATAAACAAACTAGATAGTTGTCTTCCAAGCTTCGAACTTCAGTTTCAACAAGAATTTCCAGTGATGAACACTAAACTGAAATAGGAATGACTTTACTTATAACGGAACTGTAGTATCGATTCAATAGGAATTTTCCGTTGAATTAAAGAACTATCTTTCATATATAACAGTACTAGTTAATTGTATTCAAAGCTCATAACCTGAGATTTTACAGGAATTTTCTGTAGCGATACATTATATCTAAATATAAAGAGTGACTTCGCGAATAGGTATCTGGAATGGGGAGAATTTATATTATATAAGTTATAGGGTATCTTTACATTATTCTAACGAATTAGAGGGACATTCGTTGAAAAAAAGTATTGAGTAGTGAGAGACCCCATAATAAATATAAAGACATTTTTTCCCTGGATTCCGGACTTATATTAGCGATTTTGAATACAGATTTATTGTCTCCAAATGCTCCCACCTTTTCTGTCGCTTTTCAATCCTTTGGGTAGTATCTTTTGAGTTTTGTATGTTCGGTGGCGCCCTCTGTTGAGCGTTACGGCAAACGTTGGGCCTTCGGTGCAGCTCGCTGCAGGGCTAATCTTTCTTCCTTCCTCTGATCTGATTCAATCTGACTCTAACCTCTGTTTTTCTGTTGAACCCCTATTTCCCTGTTCCTTCCTACACTATGTTTCTCATCATATACTAACTTGTAATTCAGGGAAAAGTTATTCAAGATTCAGTATCAATCGTAGATCGAAAATATTAAATTTTAGGTAGGAGGCCAAAAAACGCTATGTTTCTTATCATATACTAACCCTCTTGTATTTCCTAGGAAAAGTTATTCAAGGGTTAGTATAATCGTAGATCGAAAATATTCAATTTTAGGTAGGAGTCCAAAAAACGCTGAAAATTATGGAATTGCCGTTTCATCATGTTCGTTTCTTCGTCGGAAACCGATATTTAATTCCAAACAACTTCAACCATATGGTACAGCATAAATTAAAATACTGTTAGCTAAACAAGATTTATTCTGGTAGAATAATCTGAATTTCTGTGAGTAATACCAAACATTCCTGTTGAATTTAATGTGTCCATACTCATACTGTTAGTCGTACAAATATTGTTGATCTCTGCTTTACTTTCTGTTTTTCTTGTTATACTTACAAAATTGTTATATATTACTAGATATTCCGGTAACACTTAAGGAAATATTCCTTTCAAAATAAGTACCTGATCACTGCTATACTTACCGTTTTTCATTTTCATAGGACTAAAGTCACTTAAGCCGGAATCGGCATGTTAGATTGCAAGTACAGATTGTTTTCAGAACGGTCTTTTCTTGTTGTAATAACAATAGTTGGGTTTGAACAACAGGAATCCATGTAACCGTAAATTCCCAGGATTCGTTTTTTTCACTTTAGAGTCTCGACAACCAGACACGAGCAGGCGTCAGTAAAACAATATATGTTTAATTCCTAGAAGACACTATCGTTCAAACCGAATCTCTCGGATTCATCTTCATTCCGTTACCGACTCGCCAATTCCATCATACATTTCCATCCGACGAGATGTTGAACGTTTATAAAGAGAATTTCCGCCAACGGTAACAATGCAATATAAAAATACAAGGAAAATAAAAGGGAAAAAAAGTAAGCTAAAAAGTATATTTCATTCCGCCACAGGATTCGCCTCGTATTTTCCTTTTTAAGAAGTCCATTTATATATTAATATGGTAGAGCAGCGTCCGCGGTATTGTATTTTTTTTAATTTGCGCAGCGATTCCGAATAAAAGCCAGGGGAGGGGAAACAACGCGCGTTGAAGAAATCATATATTCATCTGGCGCTCGCTCCCGTTCCCCAACAAAGGCCAGGAAGCGGGAATTAAAAATCATTCATTTCATACTCAAAATCAATCATTGCATCTGAACCATTGTTGGCCGCAGTGCATGATTTTAAAAACACCCCCGCTTCAATTTGCTAACTGGGATATTCGCTAATTCAAAGCGTCTATTCAATCATCCTCTCTTTTTGATTATGCTGTGTTTTTCGTGGGTTGGAATATCTGTCAATCAGGGCTGCGCTCTTGTATGGAAGGGTTTTACAAGCAGGAATACCTCCGGCGGAAAAATCAGGGAAAAACTGTTGCCTGGTTTTATCCGATTATGAACTCTGGAGAATAGGGGATTTGTTGGAAAATAGGTATAGTTCGTTGAACCGTATCGGGAAACTTTTTGAACTTCCATTAGTTTCGGTTTTCTTTGACTATTTCTTTGATGGTTCCGTACCCGAAGGGGTACGGGGAAATTGGTGTCTTTCTCTGAGGTATGTATATTTCTTAATGCAAGTCGAGAAGTATGGGCATATTTTCAAAGACCAACAACACACAAAAAATTATGAAAAGCACTGCCGTGAAGTCAGGAGCTTTTGAGCGCTCGTTCATCCACCTTGTAGGTAGATTCGCATTTTCCAGTTTTAGAAACAAATTCGAAAAACTTCTAACAGCTGTCAAAAAAATTTTCAAATTAAGGCGAAACTCCAGACTTAACGTCAGTGCTTTAGTGCTTTTTTTTTCGATAATTCGCTAGAATTTTCTACGGTATCTATGGTCTTGGTAATGCGATCTCGACAAAATTTTCCACGTACTTCTTCATCTATGTGCAAAATTTCATTCCAATCCAATGGGTAGTTTCGAATTTATCACGAAAAAAATAATTTGAACGGCCATATTTACGGAACCCCTAGTCTAATTTTGCTCATAGATGAACGTGACCGAGAAATTTGTGATCCGAACCTACCCTGAAAATATCAAGTCCCTAGGCCTTTCCGTTCGAAAGTTATGATTTTCTATGGTTTCTATGGTTCTAGTCATGCGATCTGGATAAAATGTAGCTTGAATATATCATTCTCCATTAAAATACAAAATTTCGTCATGATCGAATCCGTAGTTTTGAAATTATCAAGAAAACTAAATTTCAAACGACCATATTTACGGAACCCCTGGTCTAATTTGACTCATTTATGAACGTGACAGCGACACTCGAGATCCACACCTAACCTGAAAATTTCAAGTCCCTAGGCCTTTCCATTACAAACTTATAATTTTCTATGGTTTCTATGGTTCTGGTTATGCGATCTGAACAAAATTTTGCATGTATCTTGAACACGTTATTCTCCATCTGGGTTTATGTGTTAAGCCCGTTTTTGTCTGTGTCCATCTTTTTTTTTTTACAAATGCAAGAATGTATAATTTATGTGCAAAGCCTGTTCTACTTACACGAGGGCTACATACAGGGTGTTGGGTAAACATGCGGCAAAAATTCAAGAGGTTATTCCTTGGACTATTTTTAGGATATTTTATCCTTTTAGTCTATGAGGAGAAGATTGGATGGTTGCATCCGAGCTGGAGGTAGCCATTTCCAACAATTGTTGTAGGTTGAGAAATGTTACATATAATTTTTAGTAATAAATCGTAATTTGTTGAAATTTGTTTCGTTCTATATCTTCTCAACAAAGCGCTTTTTCGAAAATAATCAAAGGATAAAATATCCTCAAAATAGTCCAAGGAATAACTTCTTGAATTTTGGCTGCATGTTTACCTAACACCCTGTATATCATTTCATCAAAATGTCTGTACTTTTCGAATTTTGAACCGAAAATGGTCTTAATCGACAAGGTTCGACTCACTGATGACGAATCCGTCGAAAAATTCAATTCTTTCCGTCGGCCTTAAGCACCATAACTTTCGAACGGAACGACCTAGGGTAGGTTCGAATCTCGAATGTCGCGGTTGAGTTCGTTATTGGGCAAAATTCGACCAGGGGTTCCGTAAATATGATCTTTTGAAATTTAGTCTTCTTGATAATTTCAAACGACGGATTCGATCGACACGAAATTTTGTATTTTGGTGGATAATGATAAATTCAAGCTACATTATTCCCAGAACGCTCAACCAGAACCAAAATTCCAACGAATTAGTGAATAAAAAATCCTTATATTTCATATATAACAGCTTATTCGGCATAATTGACAAAAAACTGCTTTTTTTGATTTTTTTAAAGCTGTCAGAAATTTCTTCAACTGGTTTTTAAAACTGGAAAATGTGAATCTACACAAGGTAGATGAAAGAGCGCTCAAAAGCTCCACTTCAAGGCAGTGCTTCTTATAATTTTTTTGTTCAGAATTTCACCACTTGCCTAGCAAGCTTGTAGAATTATTGATAAATTCTCGATTTATCATTTAAGGTCGATGGACAGTTGCGAGTTAATGACGAGAAAATGGACTCAAACGACTATGTTCGACTCACTGATGACGAATCCGTCGAAAAATTCGAGTCTGTCCGTCCGTCCGGCCGTCCGTAAGCACGATAACTCTTGAACAGATCAACCTAGAGACTTGAAATTTTCAGTTCAGTTTCAGATCTCAAATGCCTCGGTTAAGTTCGTTAATGGGCAGAATTCCACCAGGGGTTTCGTAAATATGGCCGTTCAAAGTTTTGTTCCCCTGATTCCTTGAAAACTACAGATTTCATCGAAATGAAATGTTGCACTCAAATGGAGAATAAGGTGTTCAAGCTACATGTGAAATTTTGTCCAGATCGCATGACCAGAACCATAGAAACCATAGAACTTTCGAACGGAAAGGCCTAGGGACTTGAAATTTTCAGGATAGGTGTGGATCTTGAATGTCGTTATCACGTTCATCTATGAGCAGAATTATACAAGGGGTTCCGTAAATATGGTCGTTCGAAATTTTGTTTTTTCGATTATTCCGAAACTACGGATTCGATCCAGATAAAATTTTGTATTTTAATCGAGAATGATATATTGAAGCAACATTTTGTCCAGATCGCTTGACCAGAACCATAGAAACCATAGAAAATTATAACTTCCAAAGGGAACGGCCTAGGAAATTTTCAGGGTAGGTTTGGATCGCTAATGTCGCGGTCACGTTCATCAATGAGCAAAATTAGACTAGGGGTTCCGTAAATATGGCCGTTCAAAATATTTTTTTCCTGATAATTTCGAAACTACTGATTGGATTGTAATGAAATTTTACACCTAGCTGAAGAATAATGTATTCAAACTACGTGCGAAATGTTGTCCAGATCGCATCACCAAGTCTATAGATACCGTAGGAAATTCTAGCGAATTATCGAAAGAAAATTGGTCAGCTGAAGCACTGACATGAAGTCTGGAGTTTCGCCTAAGTTTGAGAATTTTTTTGACAGCGGTCGAAAATTCCTTCAATTGATTTCTGAAACTGGAGATTGCGAATCTACCTACAAGGTGGATGTACGAGCGCTCAAAAGCTCCTGACTTCACGGCAGTGCTTTTATAATTTTTTCTCATAGTATCTACGCAAGAAATTCAACTGAAATTTGGCATAGATATTACAATTGGGGGTATACACCATGTGACATGCCAATTTGGATAGCAAGTTTACAGGGTGATATTTTTTCTGGAACACTGTCTGGAACTTTTTTTGGTGAGCCACTGTTAATTCGAAAAAATATAACAAGTAGCTTTGTTGTTATACTAAACTTTATGGTCTCTTGTAGTTTCGTAGTATCTGCTAGCGATTTCGAGAAAAAAATTTTGAACGTTTCTTTGGAAATCCTCAGAAAAGTCCAACTTGTCATAAAAATTCACTCTGTATATTAGCTATCGAAATTGGCATGTCACAAGCTGTAAATTTTCAATTGTAATATCTATGCCAAATTTCAGTTAAATATTTTGTGAAGTGTAGATACTATGAGAAAAAAACTTTAACACCTAACGAAGCGTTTGCGATCCCATGTACTTTTTTTTCTTGAAATTACTCAACCAATCTCCCCTCTTCGTTTGTACCTCCAATTTAGGAACACCCTGTATATTCTTATTTTTGCATTTTTCCAGATTTTGATTTATCGGTTTATCGGAATATCGAAAAATGAAGTGTCTACACGCTTTTTAATCTTAAACGCTTACGTGTTGAAGAATGGAGAATTCAAAAATCGGGTAGACAAATTTTTTCCGTCCACCGTCGCCATTGCTTTTCTCGGAAACTTCAGAAGGTAATTGCATGAAATTTGGCTATTCGACAGTCATCCTCTACCTGAAAAATCCAATCCATAAATTTCAAAGAAAAAATCCAGAGAATTCAAGAAAATAATTACGGGAAATAATAACAACATAGAATCATTAAATTCGAAATTTATGTGTTAGTACTATTCTCCTCAATCGAATAGTTTTTATCGCAATGCTCTTATCTTATTATTTCATTTTAAATATCATATCGGAATTTCCGGAGCGGGTTCGAGGCGAGGTTTTTTTGGGAGTTCAGATATTTCGTCAAATCAAATATGTAATTAACTTCGTAAAATCTGCAGCGTTTTTTCAATAGCAAGATAATTTTTAAAAGATCTCTTTTATGAATTGTACTCATTTGTTGAAATTGAATTCAAATAATCCGAAATTTTTGTTGGAAAACAACTAACAATATAGCAAAAAATAGAATTTTTCATCTATTCTTCCTTAATAAACTGAAATAATTTTCATTTTCAACAGAACAAATTGAAACATACATCAAATATTTCTATAATAATTCCCTGATAAACCCACTGGTTTACTCCCACCACCGAGCGCCATGAGCATCCCTTAAACACAATATTTCCCCATTTGGCACAACGAAAATTCGCACAGAAGTCCCATAATTCGTCAAAAACTAGAAGCAGGTGATCGACCAATAAAATTATTATCTCATTACAACACCCCTTGTGCGCGTACCCCTCGTCCGTTTCTGGCGTCGACGTTAGCCAATGGAGAAGCGTAGGGGTGGAGCAACCCTTCGTTATCATAACAACATAAAACACATAAACTGGGTTTAATCTTGTCAGTTTTATCTCTACTATCAGCATCTTCATGAATATGGCAGATGAATGTGAATTTTGATTTTGGTGGGTTTATTGTGATAGAAAAAGGGTATGTTGAATTTTAATGAAGATATAGCTCTGCTAATAATTAATTTCTTTTTCGATTTATACAATAATTTTTATCTCTGATCAATTGAAAAAATATAGTATAAGGCGGACTTATTGTGACCACTCAAATACATATCTTTAATATAGAAAAAAGAGAAAAGAGAAAAAAGTCTGAGAAGAGAGAATTCTTCTCTTCCAGGAGGTTGACCATTTGACCATTTTAGGTTGGCCATTTTAATTGGAAAACTCTGGATCAATCGAAATTCTTTGATTTGTGATAATACTATTTAATGGTTCTTAAGAATGTTTTTATTGTAAGATAAGGAAATGTTTGCTATTTAATTTATTATATTCATCTTCAATAATAAACCTCTGGAATCGTTGGAAAAAAGTTTTGAAGCACCCTGAAATTTCTATAGTTTGAACAAATAAGATAACATTTGTCCATCTGTCGTCTAGAGCTTTTTCCATGATATCTAAGAGATAATTAATGGAGATTTGTTACAATAATCAGTTTCTATCCGTCATGGTTGCTCATAGTTCGAGATTAGGTCAATAAATTGAAGGCTAAAAATTATGGATCAAATTTGAGAAAATTCATTGTTGTTAAACTATTCAACATAGCAAAGATATAGGGATGCCATGAAGTCTTTGTCGTAAATTTTCCAACGAAGCATTTCCATGTTGTCGAGATCATCCAATTCCATAAGAACGGCTACTAATTTCATCTTCATACCACCTGGACCAACACTGTTACAATGCTACCTCTTTCCAGAGAACTCCAACAAAGTAATCTTCCCTAAATTCAGCACAAATCATTTTGAATTGTTGCTTCAAACTGAATCAAAGCAAATTCGAAAAGTTTCGTTTTTGCTTGTTAAATTTTTTGGCCATATTATTTTTTATCAGAAATTTATCGTTCATTTTTTTCTAATGTCATTCTTTGTCTCATTAAAAGCATTTTTCATTGGTATATTTATTGCCAGGGCCCATAAAAATGGCGGGTTCGTATTTATCCCCACTTCCTGGGGATCTTTTAACGGAGTATATGTTTGGGCGTAGAAGACAAAGAAGAAATAGAACCACCTTCAGCCCACAACAACTCCAGGAACTGGAAACCTTATTCCAGAAAACTCACTATCCAGATGTTTTTCTTAGGGAAGAAGTTGCACTAAGAATCAGTTTATCGGAAGCACGAGTGCAGGTAATCATATACATTTTTTTTTTTAAATCTATACTTCGACTCTCATCAAGAGAACATCTCCTGTTCTTTCTAAGCCATTGAAAAATGAAGTCTTCAACTTGTATCGAGAACTTGGAGATATTCGGTTTTTCCAAGAGTCCCACAACGTTGGAATTACCGCCAAGTATGTGCATTTATACAATAATTATTTTTTTCAAGGTATGGTTCCAAAACCGCAGAGCTAAATGGAGGAAACAAGCAAGGTTGCAGTTGTTGCAAGATGCCTGGAGAATGCGATGTCTTGGAATTACCACTTCTCCATTGCTTTTAAGCGGCAAGTATCTTTTTAGGTATAATTTTTTAAACCCTTCGGGAATCCCTTAAAAAAATCGTTCAATACAGTTCAAAACTGTAATCAATGAAAATTCTATTACAGGTAGAGCCAACGGACCTCCGCCTCCTTCAAGTGCACTAGCACACCCGGAAAAACCTCTCGAAAACTCGTATACGACATTATTGCCACCAGGTTTACCACCCCACTTTCCTTGCCCGCCGAGAGAGGGAACTCACAGCCCCCAGAGCATGAGGAGTTCCCCAAGTCCTAGAGGTCACTCCCCAGACATCCCCGATGATCTTTCCATGGCGAAAAATTCGCAGCAGTCCCAGATTCCGGAAAATCAACAAATCCAACGACCAGGTCCGATGGAGAGGTTCGAAACGAGTAAAACTAACGAAATCGGTCATTAGAGAAAAACTCAGTTATTCCCCAATTTGTTCCAGCAATGATTTAGGTTATGATAGGTAGGATTCTCCGCGTGTATTCCTGATTATTGGTGATAAATGGTTTAAGAAAGTATCGAGGTGTGTAAAACATTAAAAATTCATTTCAATAACTTTTATTTAATTGCTAAAAAAATATTTATTTTAGTTTGAATATATCAGATACAAGGAACTATGTTATATATCTTGAGCAACTAATTGATTTTTATGTCACAGTTCCAAAGAGAGCCTCGAAATATTCCCTGCTATTTCATATACCAATTATATCATTCAATGTTTTATTCTGAATCTTTATTAGGGGAAAAGTCTATTGAGGGGACACCTCCGAATGTTTCCTAGATCTTATTGAAGATGGTCTGTTTTGATTGTTGTCCCCTTGGTTTTTTTATTTTATTTGTTTTATTATTTGGCTTTTTCGATGATTTCTTTTTATTGGTCTATATGCTCTTCGTCCCAGGAGTGCTAAGTCGTTCTTGGTTTTTTCCTCTTCTACTAGGCTTGCCAATTTTTGGTGTTCTTCGACGCTGACTTTCAGGGGATGTTTTGTTTTTCCTATGTATTTTCTACCACACCTCGCAGGGTATTTAGTATACGCAGTTCTTTGTATCTTGGTTTTCGTTTTTCGGTTGAACTTTCGTTATTAACCTTGATAGCCTTACACTTCAACATACAAAATATGTATAACCAGAAAACAATTTAAAAAGGTTTTTCAATGTTTCAACCAATAAGAGGCACTTTCTTGAACATAGTTATGATTATTAAAATTTTCTAATTTTTTGTAAATATCATTATTATTCGATCTATTGATTAAATTCTGTTATACTATTGTTTTTTTCTTCTATTTTATGGCTGATTTGATTGAAAATTCCCTACCCTCGAAACATTTAGAAGAAGAAAGAACGTTTTTTACCTCATGAACAAAACCTTACCATTTTTTGAGCGCTCGTACTACTTACACGAGGGCTATATCATTTCGTCACGATGTCTGTATTTTTCGAATTTTGAGCCGAAAATGGTCTCAATCGTCTATGTTCGACTCACTGATGATGAATCCGTCGGAAAATTCGAGTCTGTCCGTCCGTCCGTCCGGCCGGCCGTAAGCACGATAACTCTCGAACGGAACAACCTAGAGACTTGAAATTTTCAGTGTGGGTTCAGTTCCCGAATGCCTCGGTTAAGTTTGTTAAAGGGCCGAATTCCACCAGGGGTTCCGTAAATATGGCCGTTCAAAATTTTGTTCCGCTGATCACTTGAAAACTACAAATTTGATCGGAATGAAATTTTGAGCTCAAATGGAGAATGAGGTGTTCAAGCTACATGTGAAATTTTGTCCAGATCGCATGACCAGAACCATAGAAACAATAGAAAATTGTAACTTTCGAACGGAAACGCCTAGGGACTTGAAATTTTCAGGATAGGTGAGGATCTCGAATGTCGTGATCACGTTCATCTATGAGCAAAATTATACTAGGGGTTCCGTAAATACGGTCGTTTGAAATTTAGTTTTCTTGATAATTTCAAAACTACAGATTCGATCGTGACGAAATTTTGTATACTAATAGAGAATGATATATTCAAGCTACATTTTTTTAGATCGCATGACCAGAACCATAGAAACCATAGAAAATCATAATTTTCGAACGGAAAGGCCTAGGGACTTGAAATTTTCAGGATAGGTGTAGATCTGAAATGTGGCGTTCACGTTCATCAATGAGCAGAATTATACTAGGGGTTCCGTAAATACGGTCGTTTGAAATTTTGTTTTCTCGATAATTCCGAAACTACGGATTCGATCGAGATAAATTTTGTATTTTAAACGAAAATGATATATTAGAGCAACATTTTATCCAGATCGCATGACCAGAACAATATAAACCATAGAAAATTATAACTTCCGAAGGGAAAGGCCTAGGAACTTGAAATTTTCAGGGTGGGTTTTGGATCGCGAATTTCACGGTCACGTTCATCAATGAACAAAATTAGACTTGGGGTTCCGTAAATATGGCCGTTCAAAATATTCTGTTCCTGATAATTTCGAAACTTCCGATTTGATTGGAATGAAATTTCGCACCTAGATGAGGAATAATGTATTCAAACTACTTGCGAAATTTTGTCCAGATCGCATTACCAAGACCATAGAAACCGTAGAAAATTCTAGCGAATTATCGAAAAAAATTGGTCAGCTGAAGCACAGACAAAGTCTGGAGTTTCGTCTAAGTTTGAGAATTTTTTTGACAGCTGTCGAAAATTCCTTCAATTGATTTCTAAAACTGAAAAATGCGAATCTACCTACAAGGTGGATGAACGAGCGCTCAAAAACTCCTTACTTCACGGCAGTGCTTTTCGTAATTTTTTTTATTGACATCCAGTGAAATATACACTTGAAACTGAATTCAAAATATTCCGTTAGGATTTCGCAATACGATGCTAAAAATTAAAAAACCTGGATATTAAACAATTTTCACATTTTTTCTACCGAATTCTTCAAAGGTTAATTTTTTTTTTTTTTTCGAATTCGAAAATGTAACGCAATTCTTCCATAATGTGAAATCTTATCGAATTCACTCAGACTTGATTTATAATTGATTAACAACTTGACTTGTTCAAACAATAAACCGTTTATTTCCTTGGGGGTAATAAAATATTATGGATATTTATCAATACTTCCTATTTAGTTCATAAATCAACTGAAATGTGAAAGATTAATAACTATAATTCGATTATAATTTGATATTCAATGAATTCCGCGTTTTATACCCAGTTATTATGGAAAAAATGATTGTCCTTTATTCATTATTTTATCAGTTTTTTTTGTAAATATAATTCTTGATAATTTCAAAACTACGGATTTGATCGTGACGAAATTTTGTATTTTAAAGAAGAATAATATTTTCAAGCTACATTTTGTCCAGATCGTATGACCAGAACCATGGAAATCATAGAAAATTATTACTTTCGAACGGAAAGGCCTAGGGACTTGCCATTTTCAGGATAGGTGTGGATCTAGAATTTAGACTAGGGGTTCCGTGAATATGGCTGTTCGAAAAAAATTTCCTGATCATTTCGAAACTACTGATCGGATTTAAATGAAATGCACATAGATGAAGAATAATGTATTCAAACTACATGCGAAATTTTGTCCAGATCGCATTACCACGACCACAGATAAAAATAGATGTCTGTATTTTTCGAATTTTCAGGAGAAAATGGTCTCAATCGACAAGGTTCGACTCACTGATAACGAAGCCGTCGAAAAAGTCAAGTTTGTCCGTCCAGCAGTCCGTCCGTATATAACATAACTCTCGAACGGGACGACTCAGAAACTTGAAATTTTCAGGGTAGGATTTGATCTCGAATGCCGCGGTTGAGTTCGTTATTGGGCAAAATTCGACCAGGGGTTCCGTAAGTATGGTCGTTTTAAAATTAATTTTTTTGATCATTTCAAAACTACGGATTCGATCGGGACGAGATTTTGAATTTTAATGGGGAGTGCTATATTCAAGCTACATTTTTTCCAGAATTTTTGAATGAAAAATCCTCATATTTCTGTAACAGCTGATTCGGCATAATTGTAAAAGAGCTGCTGTTATTTTTTTGACGACTGTCAAAAATGTCTTCAATTGGTTCGACGATAAACCTTGAGACACCCTAGCTGGACATCAAAAAGCTGTGAGGTGCCCCAATGGCCAAAATCAAAGAGTAAACTTCGAATAGCTTCCTATTCGCCAAATGTAGCCTACTCGTCTAGGAATATTTTCAAGAGATCGACAGTATTTGCCTGGGAAAATTGTACCGATCTGAAAGGAGAAATAAAAGGTTTCATCGAATTTCGTTGCGATTTCTAGTAGGTACTCTTGGAAAACTCCTATGTAGATCAATAACTGGTCCCATTAACTCAACTCTAAATCATACATTTATGATTGCTACCCACTAGAACGAGGAGGTTGAGACTACTTCAAGGCTGCGGCAGTGTTAGGATATTAAACGACCGCCAACTAATGACGAAATCGATATTTTCGTGTCTGTTTATTTGTGCACACTAGAATTCAATTCGTTCTACATATCCGAAGAACCGGGGATCTTCTTTCGATCACTATTATCATATCACTCGCTCATTTCCTCTGCATTTATGGGTAGATCAACCTCACAAAGCAGCGGATAATGATGCACAGACAACGATGGATTGTCGTGGACATTAATATTTCGTTGATTCCTCCAACACAAAACGTGCGGTTAGTGTAGGTTATGTAGAGAAAAACCGTTGCATGACCTATATGTTTTCGATATCAACATTGTGCTGCATTGAGCACTTCTCGGCGGTTTGGCAGTGTGTTAAACGTTCGTCTCAGACATACGCTAACTTTTTTCAACGCGCTTGTGAATTTGGAGTTAACATCTGAGTGAAAAAGTTTTTTTAACGTGAGTTAGCATATTACAGTTTTTTTTTTTGAATGAATTTGTTATCACTGATGTTCGGTTTCACAGCCTTATCGTCCACCGATTACCTATTTTTCAGAATCGATCCAGGGAAGAGTAGAATTGAAAAAAAAATCGACGTGAAGTGAGGAGCTTTTGCGCGCTTTTTTGAATTCATTTCCAGCGCGTTCATCCAGGTTCTTCGAAAATACTATGAAATTATCTAGACGAGATTTGATCGTATTCACCCAGTTTCCACCTCTAAATCGGTATATCTCACGATATTTTCATTCGAAATTCGAGATATAAGATTTTCACGAATTCCAAATTCGGGAAACCTGGAAAAAAAAGTATTGTGAGGCTGGAAAATCTTCACTCACCCCCATTTCCAACTATAAATAACTGAAATTTTGTTTAGTGAAAAATTAATTAATCCAAGATCATTTTGGTACGATCCTGTACGGAGAGTATAAAACGAACCATAGATATTCTATGAACCAAACAGTCCGTCAGTGTCAAAAATAATGTCATTTTATTTTTATAAGAAGTACATCCCAAATATCTACGTTAAATCCGGATACCCTGTATATCGAAAACACATTGCCATGATTTTTGTATGTTTGTGTAATGGCATAAAAAAAATAAGAACCCGACTCCTTTTGGTTTTTTCTTTTGTTTCTCAACTTTAAGAATTCAAGAATAGTTATTTCCATTGAAAATTGGCAACCCTGTACTAGAATGTGTTCGAAATCGGAAATAAGAATAGCTTTACCTCGAAAAAGCCACAACGGATGATAAAAATGTGCACATCTATATAAATATTCAAGCGTTGGGTGAGAGATTGTGGACTCATTGTCAGCAGATAAAATAACAATAGAACCTTGTCTATAAAGTAACTTGACTCATATTTTCCGATGAACAGGACAAAATATTCGATTGAAATAATTGAAAATACGCCGTTGGAAATATAAAAATAATATGTTTCCACCAATGTCTTGGTCTAAATTTGATCATCACATAGTCATTATATGGGATAGCTCATAACATGAATATCAGAACTCTCATCTTTAAACTCAACATTTCTTGACGAAGAGTATGCTTGACAAATAATTATTTCTGCTATACAGAAACACAAACACTAATCTATATCTAGAGTATAGAAATTTTCAGGGTACGTGTTTTTGATATATTCAATATAATTCGGTCATTCCATCTTTTGAAGTTTATAAAAATAAAATGACAGTATTCGTCCAACTGACAATGAACACTGAAGACTGTTTTGGTACACATAAACAAACGCTAAAAAGATCCCACTTCAGTTTTTGAGCGCTCGTACTACTTACACGAGGGCTATATCATTTCGTCACGATGTCTGTATTTTTCGAATTTTGAGCCGAAAATGGTCTCAATCGACTATGTTCGACTCACTGATGACGAATCCGTCGGAAAATTCGAGTCTGTCCGGCCGTAAGCACGATAACTCTCGAACGGATCAACCTAGAGACTTGAAATTTTCAGTGTATGTTCAGATCCCAAATGCCTCGGTTGAGTTCGTTAATGGGCAGAATTCCACCAGGGGTTCCGTAAATATGGCCGTTCAAAATTTTGTTCTCCTGATCACTTTGAAACTACAGATTCGATCGAGATGAAACTTTGCACTCAAATGTAGAATGAGGTGTGCAAGCTACATGTGAAATTTTGTCCAGATCGCATGACCAGAACCATAGAAACACTAGATAATTGTAACTTTTGAACAGAAACGCCTAGGGACTTGAAATTTTTAGGATAGGTGTGGATCTCGAATGTCGTGATCACGTTCATCTATGAGCAAAATTATACTAGGGGTTCCGTAAATATGGTCGTTTGAAATTTAGTTTTCTTGATCATTTCAAAACTACAGATTCGATCGTGACGAAATTTTGTATACTAATGGAGAAATATATATTCAAGCTACATTTCTCCAGATCACATGACCAGAACCATAGAAACCATAGAAAATGATAACTTCCGAAGGGAAAGGCCTAGGGACTTGAAATTTTCAGGATAGGTGTGGATCTGAGATTTCGCGTTCACGTTAATCAATGAGCAGAATTATACTACGGGTTCCGTAAATACGGTCGTTTGAAATTTTGTTTTCTCGATAATTTCGAAACTACGGATTCGATCGAGATGAAATTTTGTATTTTAATCAAGAATGATGTATTAAAGCAATATTTTGTCACATGACCAGAACCATAGAAACCATAGAAAATTGTAACTTTAGAACGGAAAGGCCTAGGAACTTGAAATTTTCAGGGTGGGTTTGGATCGCAAATATCGCGGTCACGTTCATCAATGAGCAAAATTAGACTAGGGGTTCCGTAAATTTGGCCGTTCAAAATATTTTTTTCCTGGTAGTTTCGAAACTACTGATCGGATTGGAATGAAATTCTGCACCTAGCTGGGGAATAATGTATTCAAACTACGTGCAAAAGTTTGTCCAGATCGCATCACCAAGACCATAGATACCGTAGAAAATTCTAGCGAATTATCGAAAAAAATTGATCAGCTGAAGCACTGACATGAAGTCTGGAGTTTCGCCTAAGTTTCAGAGTTTTTTTGACAGCTGTAATTTTTTTAATAATGATAGCTCTGTTTACAACGCGTTCAACACTGGTTCGAAACTGGACTGGCCAACTCACTTCAATCGGAGCGCTTGCTTCCTCAATCCAGTTCCATGGCGGTTCTTGACGCTGTATGAAACACCCTGTATAGTATTGATGTTTCAATATTATCGTACTGTAATATTAACTCTGCGAGCTCGGCTGTGTTCCCAAGAATCGATAATAGTATATTATTTCATAAGAAGGTGAAGTGTCACCTTTCACTGCGTTTGGCGGGTAATTGAAAGCGAGCCATGAAAAGTCACTTCTCCTCCGGATGGAATATGTTTTTTTTTCAAACCTTTCAAATTCATAAAAATCTGGAGATCAAACCTTCAGATTAGATTTATATTTACGATCGTTATAATTGAGTGATCAAAGGAAAATTTGCCTAGTTACGGTTGTCATGCAAAATTAATTTGGACCGACATGAATTATTATAATTGGTCATGGTTACTAATTCATCGTTTACATATCAACACTTTTCCCCCCGGCGGACAGAAGAGTAATTCATCGTTGACATAGCAACACTTTTTCCTCCGGCGGAGGAAAAGTAGAACTTTTCGATGATTCTGTCAGTCGAAATATGGCATTGTTTTCGTACGTTCGAAAAAAATTTTTAGTTTTGTGTTATTTTTATGCGTGCGGTGGCTGCGATATTGAGTAAAATCATTTTTTTTATACTCATCGAAAACTTTTCCATTTAAGCATCTACTGGTCACATATGAGGATCCAAAGTATGATAGATGAGTACCAAGTACCTACCCCTGTATTTCTAAAGAGCCCCCCAAAACAGATAACAATAATTTTAAAATCGCCGATTAAGATTATCTAGCTGATAATCCGCGAATTCATTTTGTTTTCCAATTTCTAAATTTCGATAGTTTCAAATGAAAGTTATTCAGATTTTGGTGTGTATATTTCTACTCGATGATTTTCTCCTTCAATATTCATTCAAACCAAAAGTTACTGAAGGGTTAATCGAATTAATTTTTTTCCGTGAAATTAAGACGGAATTTTCAGTAAATTTTGGAAAATCATAAAAACGATGCATATATCGTGGAACTTACTCGAAACGTGTATAGGTTTGAAAAAACATTTTTTTTTTCATCATTAATAAGAAAATTCAGAAAACAACCACGGAACTTGAGTAATGTCAGAATTATTTCATGTACTTATCATTTTCAGAAATTAGAATGAAAACTTGAAGAATAAAATGTTGTCTACTAACAAAAGTCATAATCCACACAAAGGTAAGTTTTACTCCATTTATCCCTATAGTATATTATTATGGAGGGTTTTAGCTTTCCAGATCTAGACTGTGTTTTTGAAAAACAAGAAACTTTATATCTCTCCGATTTCAAATGTATTTTGCCTCAAAATTTCCAGATGAGCTTTCTCAACGACATATTATGTGAAAACGAGAAACACACTGTAATATATTTCATTCAGAACTGTTCGAATTGCATAAACATTATACAATGTTCAATGCACGCTCTATTTTTCGAGAATTTAGTTGTGTCTGAAAGAAGCAAACCATCTTCGAGTAATGAAGGACCTTCATTGAAGGAGTGACCCCAACACTAAATTGAAGCTCTTTGATCCTCACATCACCAGCCATCATTTCTGATATAATTTTTGGATCACCAATTCAGAGCTTTACTAAATTGTAGACCATCATACTATATATAGAATAGAAATACTTCTTTGAGTTCCATTATTAGATTAGGTGTCTAAAGATTTATCAAACCCACTGGCGACCTTCAACTTTGCTTTAGTCTAGAACCTAGATATTCTTGGCCTCTATGTGAAAATATGTATGGAAAACCTACCTTATTGTTTATAAAGGGGATATTTAATATGAAATATTTGATTTCAGGGTTTCCAATCGATGTTCTCAAAACACTCATAATTTTCTTCATAATAATATCATGTTCATCTGCTAAACATTATGGAGTAAGCCCTAGCAGGTACGTGTCAATATTTTCAAGTTCGTTTTTGAGTCAATTACCTGACACGATTTTCAATTCAGTCCAGTTATTTCTAAAACTTACAGGGTTACATGCAATTGATTTGTTGGCTTGCTATCAGGTTATCTAGAATAATTTTTGTTATTTTATTACTGAATTTGATAATCTAAGATAAACAGCCAATATATTAATGTCAATTATTCAGACAAATAAGGTTGAACCTTGAACCCGTAATTTTCATGTGTGACAATATGCTCGTAATGTTTACATCTTGTCACACACTGTGTTTAGGGGCGTGATTGGAGAAAACATGAAATTGATTTGTTGGCTTGCTATCAGTTTATCTAGAATAATTTTTCGTTTTTTATTACTGAATTTGATCCAGTTATTTCTTCCAATACTTTTAAGTATCTCCATCATTTGTTTTTTCCAGATCTGAGTTCAAATGGATCTGTACAAACAGAAACACTCAATGCAGAAGGGTGGATATTGATTATGAGAGCTCAAAAGCATTTTCTTCAGTTGAACTATGCCGTTTGATTTGTGGAGAAGCTGGTGCTCTTTGGCCTCAACCGTACCACATCACTTTCACGAATAGAGGACTTATTGTTATAAATCCAGAGTAAGTCAAATATCATATTTTTCCATGAAGCCTATTACAAAGCACGTTTCGACGGACCTTTTTATTATATAACTTTTGAAAAATTCATGAACTCAATGGAAAGTGACCATGAATATTCCGGTGACATCAACAATCGATCCAATTCAAGTCTTCAACACTTTATCAATGATGAGACTAATGTGGGTTTTTGCAGGTCGATAACTGTACGTGTCAACCCCCAATTCGAGAACGAAATGAGTAAAGATGTTATCCAAGTGTTCCAAGATAATCTGCGCGAAGAATACAACAACTGTCGCAGTCATATCGGCACTAAATTGTTGGTGAACATCAATTTGTCTTCGAACATCAGCCATTTGGATTGGAACACTGACGAGAGTTACGATCTTGATGTCAACACAGCAAGTGGTGAGTGTTAACTTTTTTTTGATTCGGCAATTGATCTAGTCCTGAAGAGTAGCTCTCTTGTTGCCATAAGTAGAACAAGCCTTATTGAGCTTTGATGTCGCTCTCCTTTTGTAGATTCAACTGTGAACGTCAATATCAAAGGAAACAACATCTTCGGGGCGAGACACGCCTTGGAGACACTCTCCCAGTTAATGACGACGTACCCTGAATCTGATAATTCAACTTGTTTAGCCCTGGTGAAGGGTGTTAAAATCGAAGACAAGCCTATTTATTCCCACAGGGGACTCTTATTGGATACGTCCAGGAATTACTTATCGCTTAAAACCATCAAGAAGCATATTCAAGCAATGTCGGCTTCAAAAATGAATTTCTTGCATTGGCATATATCCGATTCGCATAGTTTTCCCATGGAAACCCCTAGCGTACCTAACATGACACTGTGAGTTAAAATAATACAGCCTGCATGTTTGCATTTCTTCACTCACAACATTTCAACAGTTATGGCGTATACTCCCCGTCGAAGATATACAGATACCAGGACATCAAAGAACTCATTTATTACGGTCTGGTCAGAGGTGTGAGAATAGTTTTGGAACTAGATGCGCCTTCCCACGCCGGATACGGATGGCAGTGGGGACCCGAAGCAGGCCTTGGTAATCTTACTGTGTGTCTCAATGAGCAACCTTGGAGGCAGGCGTGCATCCAGCCTCCTTGCGGCCAACTGAACCCTTCCAATAAAAGAGTATACGACGTTTTGGAGAAGATATATAGGGATATGGTTGGATTGATGCCGTGGAGCGAGATCTTCCACATGGGTGGGGACGAGGTAAGAGAAGGAGCAGAGATTTAAGACACCATTATATGATATAATATCAAAGCACTGCTATAATGTGAATTTTTTAGGTGTTTATACCTTGCTGGAATGCGACTGAAGAAATTTTGAGATATATGAGTGGTAAAGGAAGATCAACTCAGGCTTTCCTTGATCTGTGGGGAGAATTCCAAGAGGAAGCCTTGAGGAGATATGATGCCGCAGTCGGCAATAAAAATTCGAAAATAATCATTTGGACTAGTCAGTTGACTGATCCAGATCATATACAGAAATATCTCGACAAAAATCGGTGAGTAAAAAGTTTCTCCGGGATCTCAATGATTTTTGTTGAATTAGTAGTGAATACCGGAACCTTTCAGTAATTGTATATTTGTATTTGATAAAGGAAGTATGCTTCAAATTTCACACAAAAATGTATTAAATTATCCCTCTTTCAATCTGAACTTGTTCCCAAAAAATTACGAAAAGCACTGCCGTGAAGGCAGGAGCTTTTGAGCGCTCGTACATGCACCTTGTAAGTAGATTCGCATTTTCCAGTTTTGGAAATCAATTGAGGAAATTTTTGACAGCTGTCAAACAAATTTTCAAATTAAGGCGATAATCCATACTTCATGTCAGTGCTTCAGCTGATCAATTTTTTTTCGAAAATTCGCTAGTATTTTCTACCGTATCTAGGGTCTTGGTGATGCGATCTGGACAAAATTTTGCACGTAGTGTGAATACATTATTCCTCAGCTAGGTGAAATTTCCAATCGGTTCAGTAATTTCGAAACTATCAGGAAAAAAATATTTTGAGCGGCCATATTTACGGGAACCCTTGTCTAATTTTGCTCATTGATGAACGTGACCGCGATATTCGCGATCTAAACCCACCCTGAAAATTTCAAGTTCCTAGGCCTTTCCGTTCAAAAGTTACAATTTTCTATGGTCTCTATGGTTCTGGTCATGCGATCTGGACAAAATATTGCTTCAATATATCATTCTCGATTAAAATACAAAATTTCATTTCGATCGAATCCGTAGTTTCGAAATTATCGAGAAAACAAAATTTCAATCGACCGTATTTACGGAACCCCTAGTATAATTCTGCTCATTGATAAACGTGAACGCGACATTTCAGATCCACACCTATCCTGAAAATTTCAAGTCCCTAAGCCTTTCCGTTCGAAAGTCATGATTTTCTATGGTTTCTATGGTTCTGGTCATGTGACCAGGAGAAATGTAGCTTGAATATATCATTTTCCATTAGTATACAAAATTTCGTTACGATCAAATCTGTAGTTTTGAAATTATCAAGAAAACGAAATTTCAAACGACTATATTTACGGAACTCCTTGTATAATTTTGCTCATAGATGAACGTGATCACGACATTCGAGATCCACACCCACCCTGAAAATTTCAAGTCCCTAGGCGTTTCCGTTCAAAAGTTACAATTTTCTATGGTTTCTATGGTTCTGGTCATGCGATCTGAACAAAGTTTCACATGTAGCTTGAACACCTCATTTTCCATTTGAGTGCAAAATTTCATTTCGATCAAATCTGTAGTTTTCAAGTCATTAGGGAAACAAAACTTTGAACGGCCATATTTACGGAACCCCTCGTGGAATTTGGCCCATTAACGAACTCAACCGAGGCATTCGGGAACTGAACTCACACTGAAAATTTCAAGTCTCTAGGTTGTTCCGTTCGAGAGTTATCGTGCTTACGGACGGCCGGACGGACAGACTCGAATTTTCCGACGGATTTGTCATCAGTGAGTCGAACATAGTCGATTGAGACCATTTTCGGCTCAATATTCGAAAAATACAGACATCGTGACGAAATGATATAGCCCTCGTGTAAGTAGTACGAGCGCTCAAAAAACATCTGGTACTGATTGCAAAATTTGCTAACTCACGAACTATTGGGAATAGCCCTTGTCAATCTCGTGTTGTTCACACTTAATGAAGCCAAGAGTTCACCTCCTGACTCCTGACCCCAAAAACCACTGCCTTTCTCCGACCTTTAATTCGTCTCAAGAAAATTTTCAAACCTACCATTCTAGGTGATTCCAAATGATGTTTTCGTTAAACCAATTAACACCTTCTTTTATCTTTTTAAGGCGGTTCGTGAACCAAACATCGGCAATCATTGGTCTGAAACCAATCACCTCTCACATTTCCGACAGTGGTGGTAGGATGTGAAATTTTCCATCTAAACACTTAAGTGCTTAGTTCGTGAAATCGACGAAAGGAAATTATAAATCTCAAAACGCTTCATATTGTTGTCCCTTAAACGCGAGTTAGGCACTTTATTTATGGGTCCTTTGAAACTCTTGAGTTTGGGTTTTCAACATCACAACGCTGGGCGGGTAGACTAAACAAAAACTTAAATTAATACATTAATTATTCACATTTCTAGGCGTTCTCACGACTTTCTTGTATCGACTAGGCCAAAAGAAATAATCTCTATTCCCGACCATTTGAATCAATTCTGCATGTACCGAATTGTTATTAAGCCTTCAAATATATTACACATGGAGATTATCTTCATAGTTTCCGGCGTACATATTTTCGATTTATTATTTTCAATAAAAAACCTTTGGGAATGCAGTAAAAGATTCAAACCCCAGCTGAAATTTTCACAGATCACAATAGTTGTATAAATCTGCCAATTTAGTCTTTGAGGCTTTATTTCTAGAAATATTTCGATTTATTAGACAATCGTTTTTGCAGATATGTTATTCAAACTTGGGTCCCTGATTCAGACAATCTTCCAGACCAGCTGCTCAAGATGGGTTTCAAACTGATCATTTCCACCAAAAATGCATGGTATTTAGATCACGGATTCTGGGGTTCCACCAGATACTACGACTGGCGTACTGTTTACGAAAATCAGATTTTGCTCAGCCCTGATGTACTCGGAGGCGAGGTAATTACCAATTCTTCTTTTTATAATGGCCCCAACATTTTGAAATTTTTAATTTTGTAGGTGTGTATGTGGGGGGAGTATGTGGACGACAATGCTGTGCTAGGGAGGACGTGGCCGCGAGCTGCAGCAGCTGCAGAGCGTCTCTGGTCGAACCCGGTGTCTCAAACGCGCGAAGTTGAGGGCAGGTTTTATAGGCATAGGGAAAGGCTGGTAACAAGAGGAATCGAGGCTGATGCTGTTGTTCCCCGTTGGTGTTATTATAACGAAGGACAGTGTTGACCAAGAGTTATTGTTCCTACCCTTTGTGATTGATGAAAAGGTTTCGCCGTTTATTCTTTTAAATAAGAATATTTCAGCGGTATCAACTAATATTATTCTAGTCCTCAAAGATTAACATAATCCGAGAATATGTTGAATAAATTGTTGAGGTAATGACCATATCGTAAATGAATTCCTGGGTGTCACGAAATACTCAGTATCAGATAAAATTGGTAGAATATATTGGTGAAGATTGAAGAACGTAGTATTTTGAAGTAAATTTATTGATAACAAACTTGACTGGAAAAATAAAAAATATCGGCAAACACTTTTTAGCAAATTGACAAACTGAATGACAGACCAGACACTCTGAATGAATTACAACTGACAGATGTTCACGGGCGCCAACCCAAAAAGATATGCCAATAAATTGTTCCTCATTTGATATGGTCCATTGAATATCTATATGCCAATTTTCAGCTATTGAAGGGCTTCCAGGAACCCTGGAATTTCATGAAAACGCGGTTGTGTGAATGGGATTGTTCTCTTAATTTGGAGCCCCCAACATGCGGTTTGTAAATAAAATGAAGAAAATATACATTGTGATTTTAATGAGGTATTTACCTAATATTGTCTGAAATAGTTCATGGAAAACTACTTTCAAAGATCATATAAATTAAAATAATAAATAATATCATTTTATTATCTCAATACATACTTATTTATTGTAATAACGAAACTGTTCTTCAAGAAAGTACCCTAGGGGCATTTTAATTGTCGATGGCTTTCAAAGCGTCCTCCATAACTGAAACAGTAAAATCGGCATCTTCTTTGGTAACACACATTGGAGGCTTTATTCGTACAACCTAAAAAAAAGTAACGCATTGTATTTCATATTCCCCTACAAAACGAATTTGTTTCCACCCACATTTTTATCATGTCCTCCTATTCCAATTAGAAGGCCCATTTCTCGGCAACTTTCGAAAAACACACCAAACTTCTTGGGACAAAGCGGCGTCGATTGGTCGTCCTTCTCCACCATTTCAACGCCTATCATTAATCCTTTGCCTCTGACGTCACCGATGTAAGGATTCCTCTTCTTCATGCCTGCTAGTTCATTCAGCAAATAAGTCCCAACAACGCTACAGTTTTCTTGGAGCTTCTCTTCTTCAATGATCTGGAAATAATGGACTAAAAATATGCTTAAAGGATAAAACAGCAATGACAATTTCACCCTGATAACATTAGAAGTTTCTTCACCTTCCCACCCAATTTACTAACCAAGAAAAAGGTTAATTTTTTTTCACCACTGAAAGATCAGAAACCTATCTTAACTACAATAAGTTATGCCATTGGACCATTGGTAGTTAGCGCGAAGAACATCTTTGGTCATGAAATCTTGTAGGATGGAAACGAAAATCTCTTCAAACCAGTGTTGTCCCGTGAATGAGAAAAAAACAAAAAGTTCAACCAATCATCTTACATCCAAAACAGCTAAACCGACAGCAGATGCTACAGGTCCACCGCCGAAGGTATTGAAATGAGATGCATTCGTTAGGGATTCTGCGATTTCTTTCGTTGTCACAACTGCTGCTAATGGAAAACCATTTCCGATTCCTTTAGCCATCGTTACTATATCTGGGATTATGGCATGACCTTCAAAGCCCCAGAAATGCTCTCCAGTTCTACCAAACCCTGTTTGAACCTGAAACATTCAATAAATAACCAAAATCAATATTGAACCGAGTATAATAATTATCCACCTCGTCTGATATAAACAGTCCATTATTCTCTTTCACTATCCTGTAAGCCTCTTTTATGTAATTTTTCGGGAACTGCACTGTTCCTCCAACGCCTTGTATCGATTCGGCGAAGAACGCTGCCAATTTACCTGGTGGTACCACACTTCGGAATTCGTTCTTCAAAACTGATATGTACCGGTCGCAAGCTTCACATTCGTCTGGTTCACAAGAGCACTGTCTTGAAGTTTGCGATGGGCTATCCCTACAGTTGGAGCCCCCCCAAGGTCCTCTGTAAACATCTGGATTCATGACCTTAAGGGAAGAAACAGTACATCACACCTTAGTTCTTGCTCAATTTTGTAAAAATGAAAGAAGTATTTTCTGCTACAAAAAGGGGGACAATCCTGTGGATACTTACGGAATGAATTCCTGCTGGTGGTGTAACTGTATATTTATATTGCGCTAAAGACGTTAACCCCATAGTTTGGTATGACATTCCATGGTAGCAATTTTTAAGAGATAATATTTCATTATTTCTTGTATGTAATCTTGCCAGGAGTATTGCTAAATCATTGGCTTCTGATCCGCTGTTCAGCAAGTATACTACCTACAAAGATAACATCAAATTCATTTTCAGTTACAGAAATATTTTTTTATAAATATTCACCGAACGTATTTCAATTAGAATCTTATAAGTTGTTTTCCATTACACTTGAATGTTTGAATATTGAATATTCAACTACCTATTATAATAACCTTAAATTCTTTTAAGACTTTTATATGTTGTAAATTGAGGAACAAATTCCCAATTCGAAACAATTGAATTATGTCAGATTTCCAAATTATGAATATGAATCATTTCAACCGAACATACTTACTTTGAGGTCTCCAGGCATCTTTTCGGCCAATCTTCTGGAATATTCGAATAATTTCGGATGATGATAAAGATTCGATACATGACCTAACATACCAAATTGGCGTGTAACAGCTTCAGTAATCTTTCTAGAAGAAAAGTATCACAGGATATTATAAAATTTTTATTTATTATCGGAAATAACTTCTCTTGGTGTATAATAATATTTTAACAGGTTTTCTCAAAGACAAGAAGAAACTATGTCTAATAACTACAGAATGATGCAAGGACCGCCACCCATCTGAGCAAGGATATCACAAGGTTGCTAACCAACCCCTTGGCAGCCACATGAGTGAGCCGTTGTACGGATCAAAAAGTCCAAGTTCAAGAGGTTGAAATCTAAATACTCACGGATGACAATGTCCTACTGAAACTGTACAAATTCCCCCAAACATATCCAAGTATCTCTTTCCATCTCTATCGTACAACCACTGCTTGAGACCCTGATGAAGAAGCAACGGTTTTTGATAAAGTGGTTTCAAAATAGGCGTCACATTATTCTGTCGGATGATCGATATTTCCTCAACAGTTGGACCCTAGAAATATAATCAGGAATCGTTCTATTTCAAATATTCAAGTAGGGTACTGACCTTGTAAGAGTTTGGTCTGCAATTAGTTCTGGGTAAATGTGGAAATGAAGAAAATGCTCTGGTTAGATATCTGTTCATATCGGCTAATATCGAAAAGAAAAATGAAGAAAATTGAATATTTGATGAAGTCATTGTCCCTACATTAAAGCAACAGATTTAAATTAATTCATATCAATTCTATTCAAATTAATTAAGAAAGCCAAAATTCCAAGGTTGGGTGCATAAATAACTTTCCAACATTCAATTCATTTCGACTGCATCAATCTATATGAGTAGGTATGTAATATTATATGTACCTATACAGGAGGTAAAGATGATTTCAATTTTCATATTGCATTAGGGTCTGTGATTTAGTGTGAAGTAGTGTGGAGCAAATCCCCAACTCCTTTTTAAATCGAAAGAGACAGAGGAATTCAGGATAAAGTTGTCCACACAGTTGCTGGTGAACTCATCAGTAGGGCTGATCCAGCAACTGTTACACCCTCACATAGAACCTGGCTCACACACATAGGTCCTGGTTTTTGAAAAGGCTGGAATTTACTTCCCTTGGCCTTTAATGTAATTTTTCCGTTTTTCTCCTGTTGTTTACTTGGAGAGGTCCTCCTCTCTTTTACATGATTCTTTGCTATTCGTCATTGGCGTCTTTGCAAGAGGTATTTCCTCTTGTCTGTGGTTCTGACTGGAATCATTACCATCCTTCTTATCTCGTTTTTTTCGTGTTCTTTCATTATTTCGATTGTGTTCTTGGTTTGTTTGTCAATTATTTCCTCGATTGTTGGTATTTTCAATTCTTCTCTTATTTGTTTATTGCTGACGTACCATGGGGCACCTACAGCTATCTTTATTATTCTATTCAACGTACTTTGTAGATCTTTCTTTTTGCTACTTTCGACCCATTGAACCAAAGACTACTCCTGCGTACGTTATGCTTGATATTAGCACTGTCTCAATTATCTTCATCTTGTTTTCCAGCGAAAGTTTGCTGTTAGGAGCGGGTTTAAATACTCATGTAGTTGCCTGGTCTTCTTTTTGATTTCTTCCATTTGTTTGTTGAATTTCAACTTTTCGTCTAGGGTCACGCCCAGATAATTAGCCTCATCTTTCCAGTCTATCTTCTGGTTTTCTATTATGACGTTCCCTGCTTTTTCCTTCTTCAAATTTGTGCCGCCGAAGTATATGACAACTGTTTACTTAGCATTAATCTTGAACCAAAATTGTTTGAAATAGCTCATCAGTCTGTCTACGCATCTGGAGTTGCTTCGTAATGGATTGCCTCATTCTGCTGGAGTAGGATGCAGCAGTGTCATCTGCAAACTGGGCAATCTTACATTTTCCCATTTTTGGTATGTCCGACTTATATATGTTCAACAGCAACGGTCCTAGGACCGATCCTTGTGGTACGCCGGCTTCAATTTTCCTGGTTGTTGACCTCGTACCATCTATGTTGATTTTTACTTTTCTTTCCTTCAAGTATGCTTGTATCCATCTAGTCAGTTCGGCTGGAAACTTCCACATCTTCATCTTGTATATCAGGCCTTGGCGGCTCATCTTATCAATTGCCTTTTCAATATCCAGAAAAACGGCTCCGGTGTCTGTAGATAGGTTCATTGTTCTTTTATATCTTCTGTTAATTCGACCAGTAGTTGTACCCTCGGATGTTCCGTGCGGAAACCGAACTGGTGGTCTGGAATTATTTTCTTTATTTTCACGAAATCTGCTATTCTTCTGTATATCACCTTCCCTATCACTTTGCTCAGTGCAGAAAGTAGGCTTATAGGTCTACAGTTGGTTGGGTCGTTTCTGTCCTTTTTCCCTTTTTTCCATATCTGTATTGGTTCTTCTACTGTCTCGTTGAACTTATCGTCGTTGTTCTTCGGATTCGGCTTGAATTGTCGCTCTAGCGAGTCGGCGAACATTTCAGCTTTTTCCTCGTTTGTAATTGCTGTCTGACTTTTTTTCGTCAATTTTGGAATATTTGTTTTCGTTTTCTTCCCGGTTAATGCTGATGCCATTTGCCATAAGGATCGATCTTCTGTATCTAGATTCTCTAGCTTTTCGTCCCATTCTTCCTTAAATAATTCACGGACTCTGGCTTTCATCTCGTTGGTTAGTTTATTCAGTATAGTTTTATCATTTGGGTGTAGTGTCCCTCCATACTGTTTCTTGGCTTCCTTTTTTCCTCTAGTAAAATATGCACGTCTACAGGTAAAGGACTTTTCTTCGGTATTTGTTTAGTTTTACTCGCCTGTGTTTGGGGTTCGATAATTCTTCTCTCTAGATCTTCGATTGCATCATCTATTTCCTCTTCGTTGTTAATTTTCATACTTCTGGATTTGAAGACTTCTTTGAATTTCTTCCAGTTTATTGTATTCCTATTGATAGGTGATCTGTCAGTTTCTATTTCCAAAGTCGGGATCACAGTAGTACTCACCGCCCGTTTAGTGCACCTTATGAGGACCGCGAGAGACAATGCGGTGTAGCGTAGCTAACAACGCCATCTTCCGAACAAAAGCGATTATATTTCAAAAAAGCAAATTAGCATGGTGCAATGGTGATTCTCCTTCAAGAGACCCATATTGTTTGGTATTTGAATCTTTGTTTTGCACTTACTCAAAGCAATATACAGGGTGTCCCAGAATGAATGGATTATCCTGCAACACTGTATAGAAGAGCTATTGGACTCTCTCAAAAAAATACAAAAAAAAATCTATGCCCACTAGAAATATTTTTTTTTTCAAAATAATGATTTCTTGCACATTACGTTGCGTTTCTGTGTAACACGCTTACAAATGAATCAAATCAATCAGTTTCTTCATGGTGAAATAAGTTATGAAGATGTATTGTACCATTTTGATATTTACATGAAAGGGGCATATTTTTTTTCGAGTTGGCCACACAGGCTTTCCCAAATTTTATTTCCACCATGAACGGTTAAACTTTCACATTATGAAATATTCATCACATTTTATGATGAAATCTGAACTGGATATTTTTTTCCAAAAAAGTTACAACAGATATTTATATGTTTTACAGCATATCTATTGGTATTTCAATGGAGAATATTTCACCTTGAAGAAACTGATGGATTTGATCCACTTGTGAGCGTGATGCACAGAAACTCAACGTGATGTGCAAAAAATCATTATTTTGAAAAAAAAATATTTCTAGTGAAGATAGATTTTTTTTTATATTTTTTTCAGAGTCCAAAAGCCGAGCCAAAAGCTCTTCTATACAGTGTTACAGGCTTATCCATTCATTCAGGGACACCCTGTATATTTACATATTTATATATCGCGAAACGACTACTGTATCGGCTTTACTTGAAAAACAAAATTCAGTTTTAGCTGAACTGAACTGTATTTCAACACAACCTCGACTGTAAATTATCGTGTGATACAAGTATCTCGGTAAAGTGATGATTTTGGTGCTTGATTCAAATGAAGCTAACGTTTCATTGCCCAGTTCTCGCTTCCTTGAAAAAACGAGATAGAATTTACCAACCATCAATTCAAATACTTGCTTCAAGAAGACTTGCCACTTTATTTAGAAATTGAATTATCAAACAGGTGGAGGTACATAACATTGAAAATCCATAAACATTACTTCAGATAATTTGATATACCAATACAAACGTAAGTTTTCATAGCACAGAGATTTACAATATAGCATCATCTAGCAATTATAAATTCACAGGTGAAATTCGACAGAGAGTATGTCGCTGAAATCCGGTTGGCTTGGTGCATTTAGTATATTTAAATGTCAATATCATTAGATTCGAATCCAATCATTCGCTATTCAAATGGAGTTTATTGACTGTTCCGAATAAGTTACTTTTTGTACTTGTAATCCTACTTCAGCCTGGACTCTGGAATATAATAAGACATTGCTAAGTAAATGGGATGATGCTTAAATACTGTTATATTTCGTCAGATATGGATTAAGTTGAATACACTAAATACACCCCGATTAACCTTCAGTTCTTCCAAAAACAAATACAAGTCTATATCACAGAGCTATTTCAGAGGATTCGATACAAATCCTACAAAATTTTCGAATTAAATGTGAAGTGCTTATGCTTACAATCTAATCTCAACAGCATATATCTAATCTACTCCATTTAAGTTTTGGTGAATGGATACAATATTTCCGTTTAAATCTAATGTTTATATTCAATCGTGAGTTCAAATTTTTGATTCACAATCTGTATTTAGTTAAATGAACATTTTTATTCAATCTACAATTTGAATACTAAATCTTGTGGAATTTCAGAACCGTCTAACTATTTTCAAGTTGTGCCGATATTCCTACAAATTATATTTGGTGACTCATCATACAATCTTATAATCAAATCAAAATTTTTTTCTCCTCGCACTTGATAATATTCTACACAAATGTTTGTTTTTGGCGAGGAGAAACATTCAAAGGAGGCCATATTGCATGCTACAATGATTTTTACACATAATGTGCTAAGGGAATAAAGGAGGTCGAATCGCTCATCATCGAAAAGCCATTGAATTCATTAAACAGCGACATTTAATGTTTTCTATTAGGATAAATCGGTTCCATTAAAAATATTTTTCTTAGAAAAACCCCTATTCCCTCTTCAAATCCAGATACTGTTCTCCTTCTCCCCCCTGCAATAAAGGGAAAGGGATGGAAAATTATCCCCAAGCAAACTAGTATCGACCTCCTGGATCATTTATCATCCAAAATCTCCATGTAAAGTTTTCGTTCGGCCAGCCGAATCGTCCTAATGTCTTGAAAAAGATTTGAAGATGAAAAAAATTCAATTTATTTTCATTTTAAATCTGAAAGCTTATATTTATTAAAGTTGAAGATTGCATCTAGAAATATACTGAAAAATTGACCATTCCTAATGTGTTGTATATTATATACAAGCATCATTGCAACATATAATACAGCTTCAATGATAACAAAACCTACAAGTCAATGAGTATATGATTCATTAAAAATATGATATGAAGAGAAATTGCACATATTTATTATTTAATAAGTTTGTGAGGAATATAAAAAAAATAAAGAATTTAACACAACCAATCATAATTTCAAAGTTACAAAAATAGAATCAGTATATAAAATTCCATAATTCCAATTAAAAAATGTCTAATAACATATATGAATAGTTTTGGTACTTTAATTCCAATATAAGTCCATTAGGAATCGAGATCGGAATAAATCCAAAAACTCACAATAATTATATAAAAACATCAACATTCAATAAGAAAATTAATATTGAAAAAATATCTCCTATTCAAAAAATTTAAATGCCTGTAATAAATATCACAATTATCGCAAATGAAAAATTGTGCAATCCAAAGCACGCAAAAATAGTTCAATATACAGTCAGTTATTATGAAAACTGTCCCTTTCCATTTTGAAATAAATGTGCGAATAGTAAACAATCATAAGAAATGTTTTCAAGTTTTTTTTAAATCTTATTTGAGTGAGCGGATTGTTCGATATTCATTCAAAGAATAATAGATGTTTACTTTTGAATTTTGTTATATTAGTATATACGATATGAGAAATGAAGCATATAAAATTGAGAGAATTATATGCTCTCGAGATGAACTTACTTATTTTTAGGTAATCTTAAATGATGCTTAGATAATTTATAGTAACATCGATTTACCCTAATATGTTATATGCCTGAAATAATAATTCATTACAACAATAATGAGAAAAACAGATTTATAATCTTGATTTGTTATTCCTATGAATCAAACACGCTATATTATATAACAATAAATAGATAATAACTTACTATTCACATTAGCTGCATTGGGTTGATGAAATAAAGACCTTTAAAATGTGCAAAAAATAAAAAACTCATGAAGCAATTGAATTGAGAAAATATAAACCAAATTGAAGGGACCTAAAGAATGCCATACAAGCAATAGTCCAAATTCCAAACTACATATCCTCAAGTTCAAGACAAAAATTCTACTCAAAGTTTCTAAATAACAAATTTTTGATTCCACTCCAATAAAATATTCATTTATTCTCTGCCATTTGAGTTTTCCTGGGCATTCAAATAATTTGGAACAAATTTTTGAATATGTCAATATGTTTGCACATTTTAAGGGGGCCAATATAAAAGGGGCAAAAGGGTAGAAAGCAGCTACTTGCAGCGATTTTTCGCCCCAGGCCCCCCCTTATGTCATACATACTCTAAAGGGGATCTCTTGCAAAGTCTTCTCTGCTCAATGAACCTCTCAACCAGTTTCTTAATCTCTGAGAATATCCACACAGATGATGTTAAACACGTGAGGAATACCATATCTGAAAAACGTTGTTTTGTTTGTAATCAAATACCTCTAAAGTTAACGAAGAAAAATTTAAAACAACATCGTGTCATTTATTTCGAACATAAATCATATTCAATTAAGATTGAGCAATATTACTGAACGTAAACTAGCCAAAAAAAGTTGTGAAACGAATTACACCTTTTACGCAGAGACAATCTAGTTACGTCTTCTTATTCAAAATTCGTAAGTACTGTAATGGTCCGCATAATAGCTCTAATAAATGACTTTTAAAATATGATAAAATTGATTTTGTCCTACTCAGTTCTCACCTAATAGAGTCAATGCCTCGGTCTGGAAAATTTTCTGCAACGGTGGAAAATAGACCACCAAAAGCTGTCCGATAACAGATAATGTGACAGCTACTAGAAACATCTTATTCGAGAAAAGTCCGATTTGAAAGACACTCTTCGTTTGCGACCTACATGACAGAGCGTTCCACATATCGAAAAAGACGAAGCAAGTGAACGTCATTGTGGTATCTCTTGCAGTTATTCCCTGAGAACTCATCTGAAATGGACGGAAAAAATGTGAAAGTAAAAACTCAACATATCAGATTCACTGATTACCTCTCTTTTGAACACCCATAAAGTTCCAGCAATGATGAAAAGAGCTGATAACAGAACGTTAATGATGAGTTTTTTCGTTATCATTGGCTCTTTGGTATCCCTGGGTTTCTGCTTAACAACGTCTTTTTCCACTGGTTCAACCCCTAAACTTTGTGCTGGAGGACCATCCATGATGATATTTATCCACAATATCTTGAAAAAAAATTGACATGAGAATTTTCATTTCTGTCTACACATTTGGAAAAATGATATAAAATAACGATAATCTTACTTGCATAGCATTAAGAGGGTTAGGGATACCCATCATAGTAGCCAAAGCAATCAATGATAGAGCTGCTATTGATGTAGAAAGCTGAAACCTGACGAAATTCCTTATATTATAGAATATACTTTTGCCCTCTTCTATAGCGGCGCTGAAAAAAAACAGAACTTTGATAAAATTCTCAAGCATCTAAAATCACCAACTTACATGATGGTGTAAAAATCATCATCCACCAAGATCATATCTGCAGCTTCCTTGCAAACATCAGTGCCGTTTTTTCCCATAGCAATCCCGATGTCAGCTTTTTTGAGTGCTACTCCATCGTTGACCCCATCTCCTGTCATTCCAACGATGTGACCAGTTCTTTGTAGACTTTTAACAATGGATAACTTATTTTTAGGTGATACTCTATAGAATACTGTTGCTCTAGGAACGATAGCGTCCATTTCAGTCTCCGATAATAAATCTAATTGTTCCCCTGATAAAACCTGCGATGGTAATGTGTCTAGACCGATGGATTGTGCTGAAAGAAATTAAACCCATAAATATATTCGAAGTAATATAATTTATTCGGAAAAGAGGTAGAATATGGTCATCTCTTGGATTTTGATGAAATTTTTACAGGAGCTGAAATATGCTATAATAAGAATGGAAAACATAAAACCCGGTTTTTCGGTAAGAGAATAAATGATGTTACACACTCCGGAACGCATCGATTTCACAAAAAAAAAATTACTTATATACCAATAATACTAAGCCAACATATATTTCATTTTATATCGATATTTAGATTAGGTTAGTACAATTTTAAATGAACAATTGAAAAATTTCCATTCTATACTCCGTTTAAGAATTATTGACATCTCGGTAGGCTGTGAAAAATCGAATTTAAGTTGGTATTAGACTATTCAGTAATATTTTGGGTTGCTGAATTCAGGTTGGTATAGGAATAACACTAACATAACCCATAGAGATCTTGTTTTGATGATTTTATCGAAGATATTGGTGAATAATTGTAAAAATTCGCTCTGAGTTTGAGTATTTTTTGTCTTATGCTATTAAAATGGCTGGAATTCACCAGGATACATCGCGCCTAACAAGAGAACGCCAGGCAGTTTGTCGGTGTTACTTCGAGTTTTTCAAAGATTTGACATATATTTCCGCTAGCATTAATCGAGTTTCGCTAGTGTTTCAGGTAAACTTTTATTCACCTACTCAAAGTGTATTCTGATTGCTCAATGTCTCTTAAATTTTCAGATTTCACCAAGCACTGTCCATAGAATATAAGCATGTTATTACAGCCAATTAGCAGTGGAAGAAAACCTTTGCGATACGATTATTCCTTCAAAGAGACATTGAATGACTTTGTTTTTGCTAGAATTAAAAACGAGCTTATTCAATAAACACATCCAAATCACTACACTTATACGTGGAAACAAAGTTTTCAATGAACATTTTTCTAGGTTATATTTATTTTTGATGTTTCATTTCTATGATGAAAACAGTAACTTTTTTGTAACCAGAAATAAAGCCTCGACTGGACGTTCATGGCCTGCTTCGATGTCAATAATTCTTAAATGGACTATAAACATGGAGCCATTCGTCGAAACCCGGCTTAACATGAACGAGTGTGGAGGACCTGGTAGAGTCGCAATTCATCAATTCAGTTGTCTGTTTTGCAGTTGGTAGAAATTGCTTTTCATTCCGGTCATTTTACCGTCATTTGTCGTTTGCAGAATATTCCGAATCGAATAATGTTGAATTTAATGCATTTTGAAAGTTTTCATCTCAAAAATATTTTTTCTGTGAAATCCATACGATACAGTGCAATTGAATTATAGAAAAATGTGAAGAAATCCGTTCTAAAAATGTGTCCCAGAGTGAGTAAAGTCATTTATCTCCTTAACGAAAAACCGGGACATATTTAGGTTAGGTAGGGACAATTTTAAATAAACAATTGAAAATGTCTATTCTAAACATGGAGCCATTCGTCTGAACCCGGCTTAAAATGAACAAGGGAGGAGGACCTGGCAACGTCGCAATACTTCAATTCAGTTGTCTGTGTGCAGTTGGTAGAAGTTTCTTTTTATTCCGGTCATTTTACCGTCATTTGTCGTTGCAGAATATTCCGAATCGAATAGTGTTGAATTTAATGCATTTTGAGTGTTTTGATCTTAAATTTTTTTTTCTTTGTGAAGTAGTAATTAAAACAGTTAATTGATACGTAAATTAAATTCAACATACCGATTGCAACAGCAGTATCCAGAGCATCTCCTGTCACCATCTTAACTTGAACCTCAGACTGATTAAGAATGGTAATTGCTTCTCTAACCAAAGGCCTAGGTGGATCGCAGATTCCCACGAGACCTAAGTAAACCATGTCCTGAAAACCATCACCCTTAGCCATGGCCAAGACCCTCAACCCCTTCTTTCCAATTTCAACAGCCTCTCCTGTAAATTCTTGCTCTTTTTTCGGCGTCAGAGTTTCGTACCGTCCATTAATACTATAACGATTACATTTAGCTAAAACTTTTTCGATTGCACCCTTTGCAAAACAAACTTCTTTCTTTTCACTGTCATATTTCGAAATACAATGTACTGCCATTATTTTTGTTTCTGAGCTAAAGGGGAGCTCTTGAATCCTAATGTAAGTCTCGCCAACGTTATACATCCCATGTTTCATCGCAGCAGACAAAAGTGCTCCCTCCGTTGGTGCTCCTAACAATGACTCGTTTTGAATTATAGCATTGTTACAAACTGCTCCTACCTATGATTGAAAACATCGATTTTAATAGTTATTTATGTCATGAGGATCATAAAGACGATCATTATGGTACAAGTCATGAATGTTAACACGACCTGTGCCATAATGATTGTTTATGATTCGTATTACATACAACATTTTATCTGATGGCATTTATATTAATACATTTTTGAAAAATTGAACACTGCATTTTTGACATGTCACAATGACAACTATTTTTAAAGGAGTGAGTATACTCCGTTTAAGAATTATTGACATCTCGGTTGGCTGTGAAAAATCGAATTTAAGTTGGTAATAGACTATTCAGTAATATTTTGGGTTGCTGAATTCAGGTTGGTATAGGAATAACACTAACATTACCCATAGAAATCTTGCTTTGATGATTTTATCGAAGATATTGGTGAATATGTAATTATAAAAATTTGCTCTGAATTTGAGTATTTTTTGTCTTATGCTATTAAAATAGCTGGAATTGACCAGGATACATCGCGCCTAACAAGATAACGCCAGGCAGTTTGTCGGTGTTACTTCGAGTTTTTCAAAGATTTGGCATATATTTCCGCTAGTGTTTCAACTGTTATTCACCGACTCAAAGTGTATTCTGATTGATCAATGTCTCTTAAATTTTCAGATTTCACCAAGCCCTGTCCGTAGAATATTAGCATGTTATTATAGCCTGGGATTAGCAGTGGAAGAAAACCTGTGCGATACGATTATTCCTTCGAAGAGACATTGAATGACTCTGTTTTTGCTAGAATTAAAAACAATGAATATATCAGTTCAGATATCCTTTTCAAACTGGCCAAAGAGCACCTAGATTTCAATTGATCGAAGTCAACATTATATTATATCATAAAAAAAATTGGATACAAATACAAAAAATTTGATTGAAGGAAAATTCTTACTGATAAACAGAAAAATATAATAAAAATAGTACGATATTGTGATAAATACCGAGAATACATGGAACAAAACGTAAAATTCATTTATCTAGATGAAATTTGGATATTCGAAAACGGTATTCAAATTCGTCAGTGGACACTAGAAAATAATCCAAAAGGTATGCCGAGTATATTCAAGGGTAACCTCACCCTCACCTAACCTCACCCTCAAGAATATACCGGACATTGTTTTCGACGATTGTGGAGCTGATCTGTGTACCGTGAAACGCCATGGCGAATGGAAAATTCGAAAGAGCAAAAGAAAAAATATCAGAACAATTTTTGGTGCCAACAAGCAAACAGAATTACAAGTTTACCAAAAAGCATCAACTACTGATGTGACAACTCTAGAATCCATTGGAATTAATATTGCAAATTGTTTAATTGCTCTTTTACCATTTATAATAAATAGTTTTGTACATAGTTATGCATTTTGAATAAACTTTTTTGATCACACCATCGCATGTTTTTTATATAGAGATTCATTATGGGACTTAGTACCATAATGAGCTTCCTTATGTCATCAAAATTGAGTGACATAACGTTGTCATCATGACATGCCATCAGATAAAATATTTTATTTCAAAAAGAAGTTCACGCCCTACCTCCAAAAGTTGATGTACACTTTCTCTCGCTCTATCAGGATAATCACACTTATGCAATAAAACTTGTCCATGATCATTGTAGCCAGCTCCAGTGAGTTCAGCTATATAACCATCGGATGTCACAAGAACAGTAACCGTCATTTCATTCCTAGTAATTGTTCCTGTTTTGTCAGAACAGATAACATTAACGCAACCTAAAGTTTCGACTGTTGGTAATTTCTTGACGATCGCATTTCTTTTGGCCATTCTCATAACGCCCAACGCCAAGGTTACTGTCACAACAATGGGCAAACCTGCAAAGATGGAACAATTCGAATGTCTTATCATAAAAACAACTCAATAAAGCTAAATGAAGAAAAATATGTCACCTTCTGGAATAGCTGCAACAGCTAGACTGACTCCAATAGTGAACATTTCCATCAGTTGTTTGCCCTGCATCCAGCCGATAAACATGATAAGTCCAATTATAGCAAACGAATACATCGAAAGTTGAGTTCCCAAGTTATCCATGGATTTTTGAAGGGGCGTTTTAGGTGCTTCCTCCTCCAACATCATCTTGAATACAGATCCAAATTCACTATTCGAACCGGTACTAACAACAATTCCCTGGAAAAAATCAAATATCAGTACCTACCAGAACGGGAATGAAAATATCAATACCTTGCCGTGCCCACACCGAACGAGAGTTCCCATGAATGCGATGTTGGTATTCGAAGAATGTGCCCCATTGGGCCTCAAAACTGGTCCTGTACTCTTACGACCCGGTTCAGTTTCACCAGTAAAACTGCTTTCATCTATACTCAGATCTGTGGCTTCCCACAGCCTAACATCTGCTGGTACCCTATCACCGACATTCAGAATCACCACATCTCCGGGTACCAATTCCCTGGCTAAGAATGTATCGGGTGTCCCTTCTCTCAAACTGAAAATGTCACCAATTATTTTTCGATTTACTATGGAAACAGTGTACGTGAAACTTTAGGAAAAAGTATTAAAGTATACTTTGAAAATATGTAGTTCTACAAGAAAGTTCCATAGAAATTGTAAACTTGATTGTTGAAAAATATAAATGAATGAAAATAAGGGTTCTATCAAGTATCGAAGTGTCGAAAACCTGGTCCAGCCTCAATAAAATGAACATTATCATGAATTTCCACAATACTTGCAATAATATTCTATTATTCTCGAACAATAAATAATTTGATGCCTAATTATTCAGAACATAAATCGCATTGGACACATTATTTTTTTATGGATACATTAAATGCATTCATTGAACAATAAACTACAAAAATTGCATATAACTGTATCATTATTCAGCAATATTGGGTAGGTATCACTCAATTAAAAATATGAGGTGATTTCATTTTTAATAAAACTAAAAATTTTCATCAAGAACTAAAGAAACAAACTATCAATTATTATTCCTCTAGTTTTTCACTCAGAAACTCTATTCCTTTTGAATATGACGATATTTCAAGATCAAGATAATAAAAATGATATTTCCAGAGTTTTTTGGAGTATTATACAGCTTATCCCAGAAGTCGACGTCAAGCCGGATCTGGTAATAGGCTAAGTCATAATAGTGATAAGAAAAATATTGAAAAAACTCTATTTCGTATAATTTTCAAATTATATTGCATTTTCTTTTATTATTATTTTATTAAATGCACACAATGTGATGATTTTTTAACTCCTGTTGCTACAAATCTTTACTTTTTTCTATCTTTTTTCTGTTATCCTGAATAGTGCTTCTGTAACCTGTAACCTTTGCATCTGAGCCAACTGCTTCAGCTTAGAAGTTAATGTCACTCTTTGCCAAACCGAGGATTCAAAATTAATATTTTACCCAACTTCAACAAACTGTACTGAAAAAAAATTTACTACATGAGTTTGTCAAGTGACCTTAAAAGTTAGCGCATTTGATAAGGATTCTAAAATGGTATAACACTTACTACATTATCACTTAGATTGGGCAAAGATACTCAGTTTCGAACAATTTCTTTCAACTTACTAAAAATGATTCTAGTGGATTCAATACAAGTGGTACGTAGAAAATCCTAAATGAGAAAAAAAAGAAATCAATATCGGTTTGAAGTGAACATGTTAAATGGAATTTTGTACGGAAGAGTCATAGGACCTTTTGAGTTGCCAGAGATCTTAAATGCTGAAATTTATTTAGATTTTGCACAATATCATTTACCAAATTGGTTTCAACAAGACGGCTGCCCTCGCACTATGCCCTCTCATTTAGAGTATATCTAAATAAAGGATATCCGGGCAGATGGATAGGGCGGTTTGGTGCAATCTCGTGGCCAGCTCGCTCACCTGATTTAAATCCCTTAGATTTTTTTTACTGGGGAGCAGTGAAAGAAAAAGTTTATTCAAAGCCAATTGAAGCTGAGCTTCAGGAGAGAATTACGGAAGCAGTTGAATTAATCAATAATGAACCATTCGCATGTCTGCTATCCCGATCTTTTTCAAGAAGATGTCGTGCATATATTGCGGCTGAAGGAAGGCAGTTTGAACATCTTTTGTAAATTTATTAAATCTTGCCATAAATCGAAACTGAATTTCTTTGAGAAAAACTTTTTTTTTGGCTCATCTAAGAAATAATGTAGAAAATATTATACCATTTTAGAATTGTGTGTGCCAATACCAAAAAGTGGCATCACTATCTGTCCCACTCACACTTTATGGCAGGACTCCCTCCAACTCATTCAAACCAGATTCTTGAAGTTATAGCAAGTATGGAATACACTAGAATCATTTTCAGTAAGTTGAAAGAAATTGTTTGGAACTGAGTTTATTTAAGAAAAACCTTTTCTTTGTCCAATCTAAGAAATAATGTAGCAAGTGTTATACCATTTTAGAATCCCTATCAAAAGCGCTAACTTTTGAAGTCACTCGTCAAACTGATATAGTACAATATTAATTTTGAATACTTGGTTCGGCAAAGGGTGACATTATCTTCCAAGCTGGAGCAGTTAGCTTAGAATCAAAGGTTACAGGTTACAGAAGCACTATTCAGGATAACATAGAAAAAATAAAATTGGAAAAAGGTAATGATTTGTAGCAACAGGAGTTCAAAAATCATCACATGATATGCATTTTCTCGAATAAAAGAAAATGCAATTTGAAAACTACATGAGTTAGATTTTTTTGAATATTTTTCTGATGATTATGACTGAGCATATTTCCTGGTTCTGGCTTAACGTCGACTTCTGGGACACTCTGTATACGAAATAATATTTTTTTCCCAAAAAATTGATCGAATAAGAAGAAAGAAAACAAGAATAGATATATCAAAAACACACTCACCAATGGCATGAAGGTGGAACTAATTTGGTCAGCTCTTGTAGAGATTTCTCCGATCTGTACTCTTGAACAAAAGCTACCGTGACAACAATGACTATAGCTACGGTGATGCTTATTGCATCGTCAAATTGTTTCATGAAAACTGACACTAATGCCGATGCTAATAGCAATAATATCAGTGGGTTCTGGAACTGTTCTAGATATTTCTTCCATGGCGGATCCTCATCTTTCACTGTAAATTCATTGTAACTGAGGAAGAAAAAAAATGTTTAGCAAAAAATATCCCTTCAATGCAGTGTATATTGATGAGACATGAGAAACAAATGAAGGGGCACAAGTATAAAAACTTCCACAAAGGCTCCTTCCAAACCTACCCTGAAAATTGCCTCCTTCTGTTTGCCTCTTGCCAGTTAAGACCCTTGTGTATGTCGACGCTGAGCCTTTCTCCTACTTCTTCTGTTGATAAACTACTCGCTTCGCTGGCCGTCATCCACATGATGGAACCCACATTATTGTCCTGGAAATAAAGGAGTATGAAATTGTTTTTGGTTCAATCAAGTCACATAATAATGATTTTAAAAAATCATTTGACCATTTTGATGTCAACTACATTAATTTTTGCCTTTTCAATTTTTCCACATAAGTTTTCTTTCTGGTGAAATCTCACTTATGTACTCTACACACAAAGAATCGCTGAATAAGTAGTGTATCTTGAATTTGCAAGAGACAATCGACCATACACTAGATATTTGGTTCTGAAAAATTTTATTTCGATTCATTCCCTCTCATAAAAAATGTATTAATTGTTCAAGTGTAATAATTGCAAATGCAAATTTCACCCAAAAGATCATCATTTCCACATCACCCTGTTCATCTCTAGAATTCATAGAAAAATTCTACTCATTAAAAAAAATGGTTATTTTCTGAAAACATGTTTATACAATAGAATATATACCTATTATTCCAAAGCACTTCCCAACTTGTTCAATGGATGTGGAATCAAATCAAATATTAAACATTTATTTCAGTTGTCTATTCCGAAATAATATTCAAAATTGCACACATTCGGAATTTCATGATCTTATGCTGGATTGAATTTCCGCAATGTTTTCCTAAATCTTATTTGAAATAACATTCAAATAAACAACATTGTCCGTCATAAAAGTTGAAATGAACCCAAAATAAGCATAACAAGGATCCAACTATTAGATAGAATGATTTAAAGAAATATGATTGGAGTGATTTGAATCTTATATTGTTTTTCTTATGGTACAATGAAAAATATATTTCATCCCAACTATAAGATAATGCCTGGCTAATCAGTGGTCTTATGCCGAATTTATAAAGTGTTATAACATATAACATGAAATGAGAACATAATGCATAAGGTCGAATTTCTATTGTAATTATATGTATTGTTCTTTAGAAATCGACTCGAGTGTTTGATTGTATTATTTTACCACATTTTATGATAACTTTACTATCAAACAAGAAAGGCATGGGATATTTTTGGGAGAAAAAATTTAAATGCCTCATCCATAGCTATTCATTTCAAGGATAAATCAGAAGCAAAAATAACCGATGTGACTTATATGCGTTTGTACAGATTTTCGACGAAAGTTATGAATTCTGTTTGAAGAAGAACAATGCTTTCAGACACATATCATCGATCAATTACCACCTCATACGTGTTGAGTGCATCGTTTGAGTCACACAAAACCTTCGATATTTCGCAATCCAATAACCTTTCATCAAAACATTCAAGCAATAAACATTGTTAGCACTACCGAAATGTCTACGATAGTTTCTTATCAATTCAGATACTTCTGGTGAACGTAATAAAATTATCAAGTTATGCCTATTTATTTCTGACTCATTGCCTTGATTGAATAAGCAGATGAGAAAAAACAGTTTGAATAATTAATTATTTCCTTGAGGTATAAAATGTTATCTGATAACTTTTCTTTCTAGTTAATTTTATAACGAATGATGACAAAATGGGGAAAAATCAATGATTAATACAAATAGGACACCAGAATTCTATTCATTCGTTGAATGGTGAAATTGGAGGAAACTATTTCAGAAATAACTTATTTATAGGATTTGGTACAAATCCTATAGCGGTAGATAATTTAGGCTCCCTATTATCATTAGAAAATCTGAAAGTCAACTTAAAAATCACATTCATTCGGAGTGATATGTTGTCATCGCCATTTCGAAGTTATTAAATATAGAAGTGGTTTCTCTCAAAGGGGGTCAAAAATTCCCAATTCCCAACTTCAATTGTTCTTCTAGCTGTAACCCCGCATTTGTTCACGTGGAATAAAGATATATATTCGACCAAGTCTCATTCAAAATGACTTTCATTAGAATTGTTTTTTAGGTTTTACTACTTCAATTTTTTTCAGAAATTTCCATCGCATAATGAGAGGGTGCTACCTTTTTATGACTTCAGAAGCGCTTATTTCCACCGAGATTTCCACAACTATTCACCTAGCTTGAAAAATTTGCATGAATGCGCACTGAATTTTTCTCTTTTTTTCGTGAACCTAGAGTAGATTAATTTTTGTATGAATTCGGAGTTTTTGGAAATTTAATATCATCTTCCCCTCTCCTTGTCCGGAGAGGTGGAACATTGCATGTGCCACTTTACCTACTGTATATAATAATAACCCGTTGAAATTTTTCGGAAAATAAAATTATGATTTCTCCCTTACGCAGAGGATAAATTGAGATTCTCATACTGGCCAAGATTTAGTACCCTAGTTCCTCATTAAATTTTCCAAGAACTTCCTGAAGTTAATTTCGATAACACTGATATAAAAAAGTAATAGCGTTTGAAAGATGCAGTGTGAGATTGGTTTTTGCTCATAAATTTTTAATATGGACATTAGGAAAATATATAAAATTTTCATGTCGTACGGATGCGAAGTGCACAGCGAAATGATTTTTCTACTGAGATATTTATGGACTGTTTAGCTCTTGAATGATTTTAACCTAAAGGATTAATCTATTTATTGAACCTAACCTAACCTAACCTAACCTAAAGGATTAATCTGTTGATTGGATTTTATAAAATATTTGGTTGATGTCACTGGGATATATATGGATTAATACAATCATTTCGAATAAATTCGACAACAAAGGAATATGTTTTCAACCTCCTTTATTGGGACAATAATTGTCCTTCATTTTATGATATGAAGATTCTATAAAAAACTCATTTTGCCCAATGTTTTTTCAATACCTATTAATTTCAATAAAGCAAATTCATTATGTGTCTGGTCAATACAAACAGTTCCCGAAATCTAGGTAAAACTTGGGACGCCCTGTACAAAGAGAAGACTCGCCTTGCCAAAAGAAATATTTTGAAAAAATGAGATAAATAATTAGTCACTGATCATAATGAAATCATTACTATGACAAAAATTGACCGAATTTTGATTAATGTCAATTTAAATACATATCTGTAAGTTGTTCAACTATACGCGAAAGAGGTGGTCCCTTCTTTACCTGTGTGGTTTCCGCCGATTTCTCCATTGCGAAAAACTCCTCGCCGACCAACTTTCCGATCAGTGTGGATATCGACCGAATTAAATTTTCAGATCTGATACTTCAACACCACATCATACCATACGAACCGATACCAAACTGAATCGACCTTGCTGGAACACTATTATCCACAAATTATGCACAGGTAATATCCGTAATACGCGGAGTATTCCATTTATTATGACAATATCACCGATGATTACCGGCTACCTCAAATGGCAGAAATACCCGTCGCTAAATAATAATCGGCAACTTCCTAGACCCATTCATTCTTTCTTCGCTCTGTCATCCTTTTCGAACAATGAATCGATAATTAAATACTTTACTGGCGCCATAATATGAAGGTAAACTTCCGACTTTATAATTAATTTAATTGTGATTTAATAACCTAACCTAACCTAAAACTCCGCCAAGTAATGCGCTTACGCGAAGTTCATGCGCATTGAATTGATTCAGATCATGAAAATAAAGCTTTCCACGCGTCACTTCGTTTCCTCAACCTGTGTGTCAAGAAATCACTAAGAAAGACGCTTCGGGTATCCTTAGTAGATATATATATATATATCAGCACCTCAGAGGTAAGGTGTGTTAAGTCACATTTTTTCCAGAAACGAGTTATCTACACTATTGGATTCATATTATTAAATTCTATTTGATATTATTCAATAATATAAATCCAATAGTGTAGATAACTCGTTTCTGGAAAAAATGTGACTTAACACACCTTACCTCTGAGGTGGTGATATATATTATTTAGAACAAAAAAAACATCATAACTTAGTAATATATTCCCTACCCTAACAAATAAACAAAGTGTGTGAGTTGAAATTAGGAAACACGCAATCGATAATATTCTTTCCGTTGCTAATGAGTTTGTATCCACACAGACGACGACATAGGCTTTCCGATGAAAAGCAAATTCCAACAAATGGTTGTGAGGGAATGGAATCAATAAAGCTAAATTATCCACCAATCAATGGATAAAAACTCGAACGCCTCATACACACAAAGGAATAAGATTGAAATTTTATATCCAAGATTTGAGTGAATATTTTATTGAAAAAGTATCATAAGTGCTTGATTCTTAGAATTTGAGAAAAATATATATTCGAAACAGTTGCAGTTTAAAATGGATTTATAACATTTTTTTATATATTCTGATACTAACTTCGTCCAAAATTTCATGAAAAACAGACTAGTAAACATTCAAATTCATGCGCGCTAATTGAAAAAAGTTCGATGAGAAGGTAGAAAAATATTCGTTCACGTTCCACATTGGATGAAATATTAGTTGCCCCGAAAAAAAATTACTTACTTTCCCTTCAGTGTTCTGGTTTTCCTTCGAACTGCCTATCAGGAGACTGAATAAACTTAACATATCTACAACAATTTGAGCTCGTTCGCCAACTGTTGAGCGATTCAACTGCGATTGCCGAAGCACTAAATGGTGCTTTATTATAAACCCATAAAATTTTATCAGTTCGACGACTATAACCTCATTTCAAAAATTATATTCACCTTTTTTATCAAAAAGCAGTAACAATGCATTTCAATAAGAGAATAATAGATGAGCGAAGAAAACTATATAGGTTTGATTCCAACCATAACGAATTTTCTGCTATTGAAGAATGACTGGAAAACCATCAAACCAATTAATTTTTTCTACATTTACATTAGAACGAGGTTTTTTGATTTTTGATGTCAATGAAGAAAAATTCGATCCTTGAGAAATGTAAACTACCACTTTTATTCTGAAATATATTAGAATAAAAATTCTTCTATAAGTATTCTAGCTATTACTCCATCATCTTTCAAGACAGCTGTAACTCCATTCTAGAGAGCGATTACAACAAAAGGTTTTCCTTCAAAAATTAATTTTCTCTCAGGTGTCCTTTGTTGCAGAAATAAAAATAAAGAAAAGAATTTTTTTAATATGTACTTCCACAGTTGTATAAAATGTAATGATTGATATAGCCATTGCATTGATGATCTAAGAAGCTTTCATTTTATTTGTGCTAACTAATATGTTTGAGACCTTGGAGTCTCTATAATCTATATCTAATTCACACCAAATACATATACCGCTTCATTACTTGATAGATTGCATTTCTTATTATGTTCAATTTGATAATAACAGTCATTTGGACAAATTACGAGAAAGACATTTTTACTTCATGAAATCAACTTTTAGTCAATGAGATATCAAAAAATTCAATTAACTGAAAACGCCAGAAAACTTCGTGAATTGTTTGACAAACAAAAACTTCTCAATACAAAATCCTAGCATACTAGAATTAATAAAACAGAATTCGAGAAACGCCAAACAAATTTGTTAATTATTATAGTAAAATGCAATTAAAGTCTGCGTTCTTTATGAACATGTTAAAGTATACCCCATTGTTTCTCTAATTGTTTTGCATAGATCTCAGCAAATACATAGCCATAAGTGGTATTGGTCTAGCAATAATACATATTACAAGTAAAACATGATTACTTTTCAAAATGAAAACAAAGAAATTAATAGAAATTACCCTAATTTCACATTAGAAAACCATGCATTAAAATAATGAATGATTAGAAAATCATTTCATAGTTTCTACTAATTAAATGTATATATTTTTTCAATCCTCCATGGCATAACCTGTTGATTAGATTAAAGAGCCGAAGTAGTGAATAAATATTTCAAACTTATATTGCCCGGAGTCCAAAACTATGTCAGACGAAATTATTGATCGCCAAAGCTTCATGGGTGATTCCAGAAGCTTGTGAAAAAAGAAGGTCATTTAAGCTTCATGAGAAAAATATATATTTTGCATAAATTAGAGTAACATGAACCCAATGAATTAAAACACCAAATTAATATTCTTCTCACCGGAATCGAATTGCGATGAGACTTTCGGCCCAGATCACCGAAGTGTTGTTGGGGCACTTTTTCATATTTGATGTTAGGAGATATATTCTTCATCGTGCCGTAGTTTGTCCTAAATCATCACAGTAAATCAACAGACGATGTTATTGTAAGCATTGTCACTTCAAATTTTAAATTTCCAGGGGAAAATTCATAGCCGCAATGGAAAACTCGATCACCACAACACTCAACTGACAACTATGATATTAGGGCTATTTGTCACAGAAGGAAATGTACACATAACTGACGTAAAACGCCTAAGTATATTTGAACTACTGAAGGTCTGTCTTAACATATTCTGTGGTTTATAATTTGAATTCAAATTCTTATCTGAAATCATTCGTTTCGCGTAATCAACTCCCACATTGTACTCAATACTCAATCAATATTACTGATAAGAAATTACGAAACAGGAATAAAGAATTGAAAACTTACAGTTATGACTTCAAACCAATCATTACCATTCGAATATAAATGGTGAGATGCATATTTTTTCTTCCTAACCATTTAAGGGCAAATATTTCACTGATTTTTTAGTATTGATGAAAGTTTTTACGATGAAATATGAGATACTGAGGACGCTGAAAATTTTGAAAATGGTTCACAAACATTGAAATATGGCACGAATTGAACTGATGACATATGTCAGATTTTTATCATTTTCATCTATGGAAAATCGTTTCGCAATTGGTTTATAAATAAAAACATCAGGATTTGTAAACAAAAAATGTCATTGCTACGGAGATATTCACACATCATTATTCTGCAGTTATTATTTATAAGTTGATCTTAAATTTCAGTTATATAAAAACTGGATGAACATAAAAAGAGTGGCAAAAATTTAAATTTTAACAATGAATGTTGGAGGCAAAGCTTTCGATTCGAACAAAAATTTATCTGATAATGATAATAATTGCATCGAGAAGATATATCCATCAAAAACAGAGCTCTCAATAATAAACAACTCGATAAAATGTACAGAAGAAAAATGTCATGAGATTTTCACCTCCTATTCGAACTTAAATTTACATTTGTATAAAACCCACAAAAGAAAGGATGCTATACAATTCGATTCAACAATCAAGCAATTTCATTGTCCAGAGATTGAATGTATTTATCATCAGGCTGAGTGGTTCAAGAGCAAAAAACTGTTGAAGCAACACTATTTGAAAGTGCACTCACCTAAAACATACATTTGTGGAATTTGTCAGGAGGGATTTGCAACAGAAGCTTTCAAAAATATGCACATCGATTACTGTGGTGTGAAGTTCAAGTGCAGTGAATGTCCAATGAATTACCCCAAATATGAATCTTTGTTGACCCATGCTAGAAGAAAGGAACATAAAATCAATGAAAAAATTTACTTCAAATTAAAAAAGTTAGATAATATAATGGTGATAAGTAATTCTAAAAGTGATAGTAGTTTACTGAATAAATCAAAAATATTATTACCTAAACTAACAGCAAGTGTAGAAACCATTACCAAACCAAAATACATCAATACAAAAAGTGATCAGAGCATTCAAACGGATCATGTTCTACCAAAACTAAAAAGCAAAATCACCCAAGTCAATAGACATCGAATAATTTTGAATAGAGACACACAACAAACGCAAACTGGTTTGTGCAAAAAACAGTCCAGCATTGAAACCCAAACTATTGGGGATTATTTCAAAAGGAAAAAGATTGAATATAGTGAAGAGAAAAAATTCATCACCACTCAATCATCTACTCAAACAAAACTAATACCCTCGAAATCTGTATCATCGAATACGTTTCTTCCTATGAATGACCCAGACCTTTCTAGTTCAACTGATAAGAGGAATTCGTCGAGTACCCAAACTTTCGAGCAACCTATAGATGATAATTTTTCCACCACAACTAATACACATGATTCAATAGATACAGATACGTCGGATCTTATTGAAACTAATCTGGAAAACTTTGATTCAAATTTCTTTAATTGCAATATGGAAACTCAAACCGACTCGATATTTAACGAAGATTTATTTGTTTACGGGGATTATTACAGCAATATGTATACACAAACCTGCGAAGATCTTTTCTTGAACAGTTTGGAACTAAATCATATTGAGACACAAACTGTAGATGATATGTTGAAATCTGTTGAAATTCAAACGATTTCTCATAAAAAACCACAAATGAGCTGCCGAGATATAAGCCATATGGAAACGCAGACCGACATGGATTTCAAGCAAATATTGGAAGCTATAAACGCCTGAATTAGTTTTTTCCCTTGTTATTTGTCTTTTGTGAATTGATATCGTTGATGACCTAGTCATTTTGAATAAATCTTTCTCTTCCAATTTTTTTTATGAATTTTTCTGCCCTCGTGAACGTTTGCTGTTATAAAAAATGTTCATAGATGCTCCTGAATTATTTCAAAATTATTGAAATAGGAGTGATAAAATATTCCTAGCGGATATTAAAGGATCCAGCTAGTGGGTAGATTCGCATTTTCCAGTTTTAGAAACCAATTGAAAAAAATTCAAACTAAGGCGAAACTCCAGACTTTTTTTTTCGATAGTTCGCTAGAATTATCTATGGTCTTGGTAATGCGATCTGGACAAAATTTCGCACTTAGTTTGAATACATTATTCTTCATCTATGAGCGAAATTTCATTCCAATCCAATCAGTAGTTTCGAAATTATCAGGAAAAAAATATTTTGAACGGCCATATTTACGGAACCCCTAGTCTAATTTTGCTTATTGATGAACGTGACCGCGATATTCGAGATCCACACCTATCCTGAAAATTTCAGGTCTCTAGGCCTTTCCGTTAAAAAGTTATAATTTTCTATGGTTCTGGTCATGCGATCTGGACAAAATTTTCGAGATCCAAACCTACCCTGAAAATTTCAAGTCTCTAGGTCTTTCCATTCGAAAGTTATAATTTTCTATGGTTCTGGTCAAGCGATGTGGACAAAATTTCGAATGTAGCTTGAACACATCATTTCTCCATCTGAGTGCAAAATATCATATCGGCCGGACGGACATACTCAAGTTTTTCGACGGATTCGTCATCATTGAGTCGAATCTGGTAGATTGAGACCATTTTCGGTTCAAAATTCGAAAAATACAGACATCGTTACGAAATGATAAATATAGTCCCCGTGTAAGTAGAACGATCGCTCAAAAAAGAAGAAAATTCACGTTTTCAATACTTCAATAATTATTTGCATTCCCTAGAATATACAGGGCTAGCTTGGGTCAATTTGAATTTCCTATGGTGGAAATAAAACCCAATGTTCAAATTACTGATTTAGTTGTATCCAAATATCTCGGAGGTCATTGTCTCATTGAATAAAGGCCCAATTTGTGAAGGAAGTATATAATTTGAAAAAATTTATTTCATATTAATCATCTGGATAAAACTTAAGCTAAATCACATAGAAAGGAGTAATCTCTATAGGTTTTTACAAATACATTTGTAAAATTATATAAATAAAATCAGAGTGCAGGTCCACTACTTTCATCTGAATTCAAAAATGATTCATTGCTTTCTTCAATTCGATGCATATTTTCTAATGTAGAAGCCATTAATCTCAAGTTGTCTACTCCAGAAAGTAGTTGTCTGAAAAAAATCACCAAATGAGATCTCAACATAATACAAAAATAAATTTTGCCAACCTCAGTGAAACTTCAGCTGTACTTGCAGCATTTCTCAATTCATGAGCTAGTCTATGAGAATTATTAGGTAGCGTTTGGTGTGGAGGTCCCCCAGAAGCACTTTCCAAACCACCCCATGTTAAATTCTCTGCTTTCAGCACTTTATTTTCTTTCTACAAAAAACGAAAAAGTTAATAGTTATTAGGAAAAGATCAGAAGAAAGATTGTATACTTTTAGTGATGCTATTTCCTGTCGAAGTGTTGAAACAGTCGCTTCAGCTGAAGACGCCCTTCTCTGAAATAACATGATTAATTTACCAATTTGGATGAGCTCAATATCTGGATTGAGTTTTACCCTACCTGGTTAATTAAGCCACAAAGGACACTATTTTGACCTAATTATGATTTCACTTACATTACTTCTTTTCAAGTTTTCTTCCAACTGCTCCAAAGTTTCAAACAAATGTTGTTTGTATCTGTTTTCCTGGTTTCTGATCTCCTCCAATTCCCTCTTCAACAGATCCGCTCTGTTTGTTTCATCAGTCAATTGCCGTCTAAGAAGATCCAGTTCTCTCTGTAATCTCTCTGGAGTCTCAGGACTTTGAGTGTCAGATAGATTATCAGCATTCTGAGAACGAACAGCTCCATCATTCAAAAAATCTGGAAGACTCTTAGAGACTGCAACCTGCAGATTAAGAAGATTCGAAAATCACTTAGCTTGATTTGTTTTGGAAGAATTTCAAAGAACAGATGACAGAAACATGGTTAGTAGTAATAATATACCTCATTTGGAGTTCCTTGTCTTCCAGAATTTAGGGGCAAGTCCAAAGGAAATTCTGCTAGAGGTCTAACAGGCCCAGCAGTATCACTTCCATTAGTTATACTGATATTTGATGTATTCAGTTCAACATTCTGCCTACATCCAGGACTGTTTTGGGCAAAATCCGGTAATTGAACACCAGTATTATAATTTTGAGATGGTCCGTTTGATAAATAACTCTGTTCTATGACTAGATGATCCTGAACAAAATCAGGTAAAACCGACGGATTTTCATTAATAAGCTGCCCTTGCGTCTCTAACACTGGACGACCATCACAGTAGACTTTAGGACGAGCACCCTTATTTTGGTAACTTGAATCGCTTCTTAAGAAATGTTTCAGTGAAAAAGGGTTGTCTTCCCTTCTGGTACAGTCTCCTGCACTACTCGTTCCTGAGAAATTCAAACAAAATTAATGAGCTTTCGAAACGAAAAAAAACATTCGAAATTACCTGGTCCAGTATTTTGATTCCCTAACCTATAATTGTCATGTTTTCTAACATTATCATCTCCCAAATCCAATTCCACCACCTGAGCTTTTCCATCCGATTCATTGTTAGAGTTAGCTTTTATGGGCTTTTTATTTTTCCTGTCTGGAGGTAAGCCACCTCCACCTGCCATTTCAATATTTTTGTTTGAGATATTTCTATTTAAATCGAGTAGTTCGATGACATTTTGATAAGTATTTTGAGAACTACCATTCAGACTATCTACTAGAAGTACTGTTTTCTTTTAAAGAAATTTTCGTTTTTCGACGTTAAAACTCTCTCTCAACAACTATTGACCTAACTCAAAAATGTTTTTAAAACGTCTAGATTGCATTTGATTTGAGCACCGCATTGGTTTCAAAGGGTAAACAACTCTTTGTTGGTAATAATGGTAATGTTGGTATCCCGTATCCCGCACAGACAGTTTGCTCCCTTACATTGAGACCAGTGTTCAAAACCTTTTATGATGAAAATTTCCTTAGTTAAAATAAGATATATTCATAAAATTGTATTCAATCATTTTTATTTTTCCTTCCATACAAAGTGTTTTTTATTTAAAATTGGTAATGGATATTTTTCGAAATCATCTATATAAAATATATAAAAATACGTTCATTTTATCACTTCATTCCTTCTTCCGACTGTGGCATAAGTTCCATCCTGATTAAACCTAGATCTCAAAAGTCCCTAGAATGTAAATTTCCAGATTCAGCATACTACAAGTAAAAGGTGTAGAATATGGTCACCTCTTGAATTTGGAAAAAATTTTTACAGGAGCTGAAATATGTTATGAAATGAATGAAAAAAATAGAACTTGGCTGCGGAATATTTTTTTGCCCCTTTTTTCGTGGAAAATGTTTGACGTTACTCATTGTTAAAACGGATTGTTTCATATATTTCTACCATTTAAATGTACTGTATCGTATCGATTCCACTTTATTTCCACCAAAATTCAACATTATTTGATTCGGAATAGAATTGCCAACATCGCAATGCTTCAAATGATGTGCAGTTGGTGGGAATGATAAATTTCAAGAGTTTTCAGGTTAAAAAAATGTTTCTTTTAGGTAGTAAAATGAAAGTAATAAAAAATAAGTGCATTTAAATAGTAGAAATATGTGTAACAATCCGTTATAACAATGAGTAAACGACGTCATACATTTTTAAACAGAAAAAACCGATAAAATTTCCTCAGATTTTTCATTCAGTTCATAGCTTATTTAAGCTCCAGTAAACATTCCATCGAAATCCGAGTAGTGACCATATTCTACCATTTACCTTATTGGAAGACATGCTTTCATCAGCATAAAAGACAATGAAATTTCATAGTTCTTCTCCACTTTGTAATCCTAATAGATTCATATCTTTATCATAATTTTCAGTTTCCTCATGCTTAACGATAGTATTTATGAAGTTTTCTCCATTATTTTCGTTATCTTCTTCATAATCTGAAAAGGAGATTGATCATCACAAAATATATTCAGTAATACGACATTAACATTTTAATGAAATACATATGAGGTGGATAGAATCAAAAATTGTATCAGACAAAATCATAAACCTCAAAAAATTAACTGCTTTGGTAAAAAAAAATTGATTCAAAACCTTACCTGAATCGATTATATCAAATCCATATTTATGGTCAGCCAAAATCACATAAAATATTGGATATTCAATGATTGTTTTGTTTTTCAGGCACTCCCTTAGGTTGTCGCTTAGATTGACTTCATAGAATTTCGTTCCTGCTTTGTATTCAGCTCTTAGTAGTACTTTAATGCCAGAATTACCAGCGGCTTGATAAAACAATAATTTTTTTTTCAGATTTTCGTTTTCTGTCGTCAAATACTTGCCCACCACAGAAGATAATCTCTGAATTTCAGACACTTTCATGTTGGTAAGTTTCAAGTTATTTGCATTTACAAAGTACCAATCAATATGCCAATATATCAATTTTTGTTTATTGTCAAATTCAGTGGAATTATCTTCGTTTCTTTTGAAAGTGGAAGGGTAAAATTTCAATTTAATTTTTCTGGCTGCGGCAGCAAGTTCTAGTTTCCTCAACTTCTAAAAAAATATTAGGATATTTATTGAAATTGCAACAATTAATCAGATCGTTCAACTTACATAACGTAATCCATTACAAGGCCTTCCAGCCTTATGAAAGGCTTCTGTTTTCCTAGTTATTTCTTCCATTAGACGATAGTCACTCAATAAGACAAGATTTGTGTTTTTGTCCTTATTTTTCAGCGGCACATATTTCGTTTTATCTCTTTCTCCAGTGCACTCGAAGTCTGTTTTATGGATTTTATTACACTGCAGAGAGCAAGTCCTGCATTCGCAACAGGGACAAACGTACTTTGCATCAGACGAGTTGCAAATTTCACAATGCCCCAACCTTGAATGAAATTCATCATATTAGTAGACAATTTCGTATATGTACTGTCAAGTTATTATTATTTGATTACTGGAATATACGTTCACATGATATAAAAAAATTTCAAAAAATATTCAACAATCCATCTGTGAAGAATTTTTGTATCAAATAATGAAGATTTGTATTACCTAGATGTGTTGAGGAATTCTTCTGGATCGTTGCTGGATGTGTTTGAAGAATCCATCGTCTTTGAGTAATGACGATATTTGATAATTCGCAATTTTACTTGGTACCTATAAGGAATGGTTAGATATTGGTTACTCTTTTTGGTATTAAAGAACTTTACTTTTTGTTATTGTCACTCTTCCACTTCGTGGGGATACTTCAAAATTGAAAATAAGGATGTTTCAACTTCTGACAACAATTTATAATAATAATTTTAAATCAAACTTCTAAGATAATAGAGGTTCAATCGTTCTTATTTATGTTCCTTTTCCAATAACCCCAAATTACCAAAAAAAGGTGACAGACATAGATAATAAAAAAATTATTCTTTTATTTACGGTCCTATGGTAAGAAGTAACCACAGAGTGCACAGAGTTGTAGTATCGTTCACAACATAGAATACTTATTCTATAGTCTGAAATGTATTCTCCTGATGTAAGCTAAGACCTCTTTTCTTTTTTTAAGGTACATTATCAATTCTCGAACCTATCATTGAGTTGATACTCTCCAGAATTCTTTAATCAAATCTTACTTTAGAGAATATGAACAAAACAATTTTTCATAATGGTGCGAGGTTATGGATATAGAGCGCCCTCTTCTGCGGGAAGCGAAAATTAGAACGCTTTATCGATATGAAAAGTCCAAACAGAATCGAATCACTAGTCTTTTTGAGTGCTCGTCCTACTTACACGACTCGTTACGATTTCTATATTTTTCGAATTTTGAGGCGAAAATGGTCTCAATCGACTCACTCTAGTTTGTCCGTCCATAAGCACGATAACTCTCGAACGGAAAAATCTAGAGACTTCAAATTCTCAGTGTCGGTTCCACCATGGCCGTTCGAAATTTTTTCAGATCGCATCACCAGAACCATAGATAATCATAACTTTCGAACGGAAATGCCTAGGGACTTGAAATTTTCAGGATAGGTGTGGATCTCGAATATCGCGGTCACTTTCATCAATGAGAAAAATTAGACTAGGGGTTCCGTGAATATAGTAGTTTGAAATATAGTTTTCTTTATAACTTCAAAACTACGTATTTAATCTTGACGAAATTTTGTATCTTATGGGAGAATGATATATTCAAGCTACATTTTGTCTTGATCGCATTACCAGAACCATAGAAAATTATAACTTTCGAACGGAAAGGCATAGGGACTTGAAATTTTCAGGATAGGTGTGGATCTCGAATATCGCGGTCACTTTTATCAATAAGCAGAATTAGACTAGGGGTTCCGTAAATATGGTCGTTTGAAACTCAGTTTCCTTGATAATTTGAAAACTACTGATTCAATCGTGACAAAGTTTTGTATTTTAATAAAGAGAGATATATTCATGCTGCATTTTGTCCAGATCGCATGACCAGAACCATAGAAAATTATAACTTCTGCCTGTTTGAAAAATTCTTCAATTGGTTTCTGAAACTTGAAAATGCGAATCTACCTAAAAGGTGGATGAACGAGCGCTCAAAAGCTCCTGACTTCACGGCAGTGCTTTTTATAATTTTTTATACATATTTCCTCTGACGAACAGATCCATAATTAGGCAGGAACCTTACCAAATTATTTGCTGTTTAGCTGTCATTGTATTATTCAGGTACTCGATGCCAAACAATTCCAATCGAGTAAAAGAAAATAAAAACTCAAAACTATATTCAAACAATATTTTCTACAACAACTTTTTTAGGAGCCCTTGAATCATATCCCAATATTTCTGGATGATCTTCACTGATAACCTTATAGGCATAAAACAGTCTGCAATACTCATCATTAGTGATTTGGAAAGGTCTAATTTGTGGATCCAAATCAGCTACGTAATACATTCTTGAAACTAAAAAAAAAAATATGATTATAAATTCATTCTATTGAAGTTATTTTAAAATAATACTTTTCTCATCTTATTGAAATAGAAGAGTAAATTTTGGGAATTTGTGTGGAACTTTCATTTTTGAGTTTACTGAAATGTTATACCTCTGCCCGAAAAAAAATATAGTTAATTTCAGTAAATTCTGATAAATATTATTTTGCCCCACAGATATTTGACATTAAAATTTTCTTGATATTTTTGAACTTGAATTTGGAGGATCCTTCTTCAGTGAGTAATGGGTGTCTTTGAAGGGTTAGTTATTTTTAAGGGGCACGAAGTAGAAATTCGTGAAATATTTGGATTATTCATCTGAGGACACACCGAAATGTCATGATTTGATCATTTCCATTATATCTCCTAGACCGAAAGGACTCTACGCAATTTTACCAAACAATCATTGAAGAAAAACTTTTTGTCAGAACAATAATCAGGATAACTGCAATATTTTCTGCCATAGTGTGTTTGAAAAATATCTCAATAATTCAAGTTACCTAGTTCATCCCTCATATCTTCAGGAAACAGTCTTGAAGCACCCTTGAATGAGTACTTTTGACGCATATTGAAAATATTTCTCAAGATTTTTTCAGCCATTTTAAAAGGAACATCCGTTAACGGATACCTCAGTGGCTTCAAAGTAACCACTCCCACATCAACATCAGGCTTAGGCAGGAAAGCTCTTCCAGGGATTAAAAATTTATTCTGAACTTCACACCACAACTGGCAAATAACTGATAACCTGTTGAATAAATTGCATTACTGAAAACTTCTCCCACATTTAAAACACACATGTTTAGAAAATACAAGATAAATAAGAATCAAGTATTTTTCATTACCTACAACGTTGTTTATGACCAGGAGGTGCTACAATTCTCTCTGCAACTTCTTTCTGGAAAGTGAGGGTCATTGAAGTACGACCATATTTCCAAGCTGCCTGTTTTTCCGAAATAGACTGTAACCAGTTAACAAGTAGAATGGTGGAAACACTAAAGGGTAGATTACCAATTAAATGTATGGGGGGTGGAGCACCATGCCAATCGCTCGACTGCACATTTTTAAAACCAGTGTTGAAATCATACGACCTGATATCACCAATTTGGATATCAATTTTTACCTTATCTTCACAAGCTTCTTGCAGTAGCTGCAAGGTTGGTACAAATCTAGGATCTTTTTCGACAAGAATCAATTTACTGGGAGTTTTTTTCAAAATTGATCTTGATATACTTCCTGGACCTGGACCAACTTCTAATACAACATGATTATGAATGTTACCAGCAGCTTTTACAATTTTATCAGTGATTCTTTCATCTAACAGAAAATTCTGAGACAGTTGTTTCAAGGCTCTCAAGTTATATAACTTAATTAAATCTTTGATGGTAGGAAGAGGAGGCAAACGTAAATTATTCATATTAATATTTTTCTTCAATTACTTTTGCAGGCTCATCAAAATCATCCAAAAAAGTTTCTTGTTTCACAGCATACATAGAATATGCATATATTCCTAAAACTGCTGCACCTAATATTGCACCAGTGATTTTATTTTTCTTGCGGATTGTTTGGATTTTGATAGCTCTCTCACGGTTTTGATGTTCGATTAATTGCATCAGCTCCAACTGTAATTTTCCAACTTTTGCTTTATCGAACTTTGGGTTTTCATTACTTGTCGACATAATAGCTTGAAGGACAATAATATTCAAAATTCAAAGGATTAATATTTTAGTTGTAGTCCTTCTTATAAGTTATAAGATACGTTTTCTAACCCCATAAATGTAAATCAGACATCATGCACTGAAAAGCGTGAACAGATACATAGATACAAAAAAAAGAATATTCCTTCATCTATGATGAATAATAGCGATTCGAACTACCGATGAGGGCGCTGCGAAATGTGAACAAATATGGAGGAAAACGAGTATCTTTTCAGGATTTATTTTGGTTAAACGGATTATTTTAGGTGTTTTTCCTTCGATTTTGTGAGTTTCATGTGAAGACATTTTAGTGAATGATTCGATTATTGATAGTAAAGTGTCAAGTTTATTGATTTTAGGTGAACAAATTGGTTTTTACAATTTTAATTACATATATCGAAATTGATAATAATTCAACAGGAAAAATTGAGCACTATTTGAGTTTGACGACAGTGTTCAATTATTTGGAAGCTACACCTAATAGTCGATCATTTGTGCTTTTCTTTCGTCCATTTTTTCCACTATGCCAAAGGCATTCGTGACAAACTGCTGAGGCTTCTTTCTCATGAAATTTATGGAAATGTATAGCCCTGTTTTGATGTATCTTCGAGGAGCAATTGAAGACACAATTAAAATTCTAAACTATTTTTTCTTAGTACTAGATCTTTGTTCACTCATTTTTATATAATCCAATGTCCTAAAATTCATGTACATATACATATTATTAAAACATATAATCGTTTCATTCAGACTTCACCTCAAAGATGATCCTGATTTCTTTGTTACAGAAAGATTGAGCCATCAATTTCATAACACTCTTGTTGATAATTGTTGAATCACCTTTCTGAATCACCACTCAAACCTAGAACCCAGAAAATTAGACTCAAACCTAAAATTCAATAACCTGTACGTATTTCAACTGAATAACACTAATATAAATACCTAACCGACTATTTTTTTTCATTACCAATAAAATTCCTGAATATACCTCACGAATACAAGATTTCCGAACATAAAATAAAAAATTTAGAAAAGCACTGCCGTGAAGGCAGGAGCTTTTGAGCGCTCGTACATGCACCTTGTAGGTAGATTCGCATTTTCCAGTTTTAGAAACCAATTGAAGGAATTTTTGACAGCTGTCAAAAAAATTCTGAAACTTAGGCGAAACTCCAGACTTCAAGTCGCTGCTTCAGCTGATCAATTTTGTTTCGATAATTCGCTAGAATTTTCTACGGTATCTATGGTCTTGGTGATGCGGTCTGGACAAAATTTTGCACGTACTTTGAATACATTATTCCTCAGCTAGATGCATAATTTCATTCCAATCCGATCAGTAGTTCCGAAACTATCTGGAAAAAAATATTTTGAACGGCCATATTTACGGAACCCCTAGTCTCATTTTGCTTATTGATGAACGTGACCGCGATATTCGCGATCCAAACCCACCCTGAAAATTTCAAGTTCCTAGGCCTTTCCGTTCAAAAGTTACAATTTTCTATGGTTTCTATGGTTCTGGTCATGCGATCTGGACAAAATATTGCTTCAATATATCATTCTCGATTAAAATACAAAATTTCATCTCGATCGAATCCGAAGTTTCGAATTTATCGAGAAAACAAAATTTCAAACGACCGTATTTACGGAACCCCTTGTATAATGTTGCTCATAGATGAACGTGATCACGACATTCGAGATCCACACCTATCCTGAAATTTCAAGTCCCTAGGCATTTCCGTTCAAAAGTTACAATTTTCTATGGTTTCTATGGTTCTGGTCATGCGATCTGGACAAAATTTCGCATGTAGCTAAATCACCTCATTTTCCATCTGAGTGCAAAATTTCATTTCGATCGAATCTGTAGTTTTCGAGTAATCAGGGAAACAAAACTTTGAACGGCCATATTTACGGAACCCCTGTTGGAATTTGGCCCATTAACGAACTCAACCGAGGCATTCGGGATCTGAACCTACACTGAAAATTTCAAGTCTCTAGGTTGATCCGTTCGAGAGTTATCGTGCTTACGGACGGACGGCCGGACGGCCGGACGGACGGACAGACTCGAATTTTCCGACGGATTCGTTATCAGTGAGTCGAACATAGTTGATTGAGACCATTTTCGGCTCAAAATTCGAAAAAAACAGACATCGTGACGAAATGATATAGCCCTCGTGTAAGTAGTACGAGCGCTCAAATATCTGACTTGAATGTGATATGAAAATAATACTCGTTTTCTAGGTTCGGGATTTAGCCGGCAGAGGGCGTTTAGACTTTTGGAATCGCGAATAAACTTGCAATGAAGCTTTCCGGAAACACAGATTGGTTACGAACCCGTTCACGTCGTTTTCCGTTCAATGTTCAATCTCAACAACTTTTTAGTATCAATTATCCAACGACCGGATAGTTGGTTTTATTTTTGTGAACATTCTTGTGATATTGTAGCGACAACTTAGAAAATGTACCTAATCGTCCTAATCAGATCAATTCAAACATTTAATCCACTACTCCGACTGATATCAAATCAATCCGAGCGCTAGGATCAGTGATCGTGTTAATCGGGTTAACCCGATCTGTGTTAGAGTTTCCGTAAAACCCACACGATGACATATGACATCCCATAGACGAGGATGCAATTTGCAAATCTGTATTCTGTTATTTTATGCGTATTCCGGAATTCTAACCAACAAATTTGTAAACCGATAACTTTTATGTTAGTGCTTTGCCAATTGAATTTTGAAATTATTTGTAGAAATCTTAATAGTATTTCCTTAAATTAATTCACAATGGATAATAAGAATAACAACGTCAAGGAGTGCATTGCGTGTAAAACTACATTCATCAGACAATCGGATATGATAAGGCATATCAAAAGATTTCATTCTAAGAATGCTGAAAGTCTTATTTCGATTCTGGAAAATAAAACTCCTTCATTCAAGTGTGATCAATGTGATAAACAATTCGCCAACAAGAAAAACCTCAGCTTCCACCGGAAATCACATATTTCAAGTAGCTCGGGTGTGAAAATAAGGAAGAAATGTCCCCTTTGCGATTATGTGGCTGCTTTCAAGAAAGATTTTTATGACCATTGTGGAGAGGCACACAACATATTATTAGATATCGAAAAAATGAATTTTGCAAGTATTGACGATTTTTTACATTGGAAATTAGAAATAGAAGGTGCTATGAATTCTAAATTTGTCAAAGAATACGGTTCCACTGCAAAAATGACAAATTATATATGCAGTCAGTCAGAATATTCGTTGTCAGGCACTGATGTTGAAATTGGAAGTTCACAGGACAAAAAAGTAAATGGTTTCTGCCCAGCCGGTTTTAGAGTAATGCATGAAGATAACGACAAGTGTAGTATATATTTTGTCAAGACACATATTTGTTATCAAAATAAGAATATATTCCCTAATGCTTCGAGTGAACCAAAAAAACATAGAGAAAACTCAGTCGAACATGAGAATCGTTTGGAAAATATAGTTCCAGAGAAAATTAAAAATGAAAGGTTCAGTCATAGTGAAGAAGTGAATCAGTCTGATTTTAATCACGAGAGAAAATCTAAAAATGCTAAAAGGAAGGACTTCTTAATGAAGAAGAGAGAAATGATGAAAAATGTTTTGAGTATTTTAGATTCTATCTCTAACACAGAAGAATTGGAAGCTGTTCAGGAGCTCATCAATCCTATAAAACCAATATTAGGAATTCTGCAAGCTAAATCTAAGGAAGTGTAAATTATGTTTAGTAGATATTGATATACCTGAAAAGGAGATACTTATTGCTTATCTTGAGGAGTTTTTATTTATATGAAATATTATATTGGAATATTATACTTAAAATCTACTTTGTTAAGTAAAGAATTTTTTGAAATAGCTTATAGTTTGTAATTTCTCATATCAATGTTCTTTTAATTTTCAACTTTTGTTATGAATTTTATGTTACTGTCATGTCCTTGATGGCTGTAGTTGAATGGAATTTGGGCTATTCCTAATATATCACATTCTCCTATAGTAAGCTCGAAAGTTGCTGAAACTGTAACCTTCCTGGTATTCATTGGATACAAAGAGTCTAATCTTTGATCAGTATTTTGGCACTGATAAGATTTTGTTTTGTCTTTTCCTGTCGGTCAACCGAAAAATTGAATTGGCGTTCCAATTTTCATGTCTCGAAAGAGGGCGCTCTAATCGCAGAATATAACAGATCCCTTATTCATAATCATAAATTTTTGTATATTGGCAACATTTGTGATTTCTTGATTATATTCTGTGGATTAGTCTCAGACCATTTTGTTAATCTGTCATTTTGTGTTGATATTACTTGTAATTTCATTAAAAAAAAATACCCTCAAGCTTCAACGATCATTATTAAACGTTGTAGTAATTGCTAACTGTGTATTGTATACGTTATTATTTATCCGAATTGAAGTGAAACCTTTTCAAATTGTCATCGTAAGAAGCAAACCCAAGTGAAAAATGGCGAAGCGTGCAAGATACGATTCTGAAAATAAATTTGGATCGATTGATTCATCAGAAGAAAGCGACGATACATTTGACTATAATCAGGTAAAATATGAAATTCCGACCAGAATATGTGAAAATTCTACCACCAATTACAACTTACAGTTAGAAGATAGCAGCGATCCAGATGTAGAAATAGAAGTTCGAAGTTATCAATCGCGTCGTAAACCAAAGTGTTTTTCTAAAAATGCACAGATGGCGAGACAAAATCGTTTGAAAAAGAAAATCCACCTTGCTAAACTAGAAAAAAAAGTTGAAATTTTGAAGAAAGAAAAAAATGATCTGAGCAGCATAATAGACACTCAATCTGACATGCTTTCCGACCTTAAGAAAGAAGTGAAATATTTAAGAGGAATTTTAGCTAATAGTTCAGATATTTGTACACTAATCAGAAATATTCACGAGAGCACTGGAATGTCGGTTTCATCATCTTTAAATAGTTCTCTGAAGGTATGTACTAATGGTGCAATTAAAGATGAATTTGAAGATTCATTGGTAAACAAAGATACTTTCTTGTCTGAATCCAGTTGTATTCAGTTTGGTAATCTAGGAGATTATTTAAGCTCTGACAACCTATTGGACATTAATACAGACTTGGATTCATATATGAAAACTGAGGATTTGGAAACGAATTTTGTGGAACCTCAACAAATGCCCTTCTCATTAGAAGAACATAATTATACAAGTAAGTTGAGTGAAAACGAAGATTATGGGATCTGCCTTCATGTTTGCAAAAATAAAGTTTCTTTGGAATTTTGTTCCTCCTGTGAAGAAAATGCAAGAAGATCTTCAGCTTACAATCAACTCTGAACTTGTGTATATATATATATATTTTCTCTGAGATTTTGTATAATACATTGTATTTGATCATTTCCAATTTTCTGTATGTGAGCATTGTATAACTCGAAAAGAATTATCATGTATTTAAATTTTCAGGAGTGATGGTACTACTGAATTACTTGGAAGGATTGCAGTTTTTCTTTCCAATGTTCAATTCAAGGTGTGGTAGATTTCTTATTTATTTTATTCTAACTTCTGAAGTTTTAAGGTGTTGATATTCTGTAAATTATGGCATTCTGTTGAAATTTAAAGCATTTACACAGCTTGAGATTTAACTTTGATTCGAGTATATTTCCCATTGGGAAAATATTCATATCTAAACTTATATTTCAGAAGTTAGGTAAAACAATATCAAAGAATGAATGACTTGTTATTTTTATGTCAATTTTGGTTTCAGTAACTGATTACATCTTATGAAATTGATGCTACCAGGTTAAGTATGGTATAAAAAAATGTATCGTTCCCTTTTTTTAAGGTTTGTACTGTGCTGAAGGTTGTATCAAAATTTAGTTTGTTTCAAAACTTTTGTTTATTTTCATAAATTTTTTTGTTCTATTTAGCACAGCTGAATTTTGTTATTTTTCTCTCGATTCTGTTGAATGAAATTACTAAACAAATTCTAAGTTTCAGTGCAGATTTTCCAGGATCAAATGGAGTTAGGTGAAATAAGTCCATGTGATTAGTGACTTTTTTTATAGTAATGCAAGGTAATGAATTGTTATTGTTTTCTGTTTGCGGAAGGCCATGCTTCACATAGTTTATTTTCGAAACTAATAATTAATGCAATTTGAATTTCCAAATAAATATTAGATATATTGTATTCTCTTCTATTTATTTGAAAATGAAGAATTTTGGTTAATATAATGAAACAATAATGGTATACAATCTTTCTCATCGTTTATTTCAAAAATTTAAATAGGTCTTATCAAGTTTGAAAATTTGTTATTTCTCCATTCTTTGTACTAACCAAAAAATCAGCTGAACTTCAATGAACTTTTTCAAAAATTTTGTACCGTAAGTGAAGTATAAACTGGATATGAAATAGTATATCATTTTTGTTTGTTTTGGGTTAAATATATTAGTGTTTATTGTAGAAATAGAACTGTAGCAACTTCCCAAATATGTGGAAGATGCGTAAGCTTAATTCCATTGAAAAATTGTAAATATTTTTGTTTTTTTCAGTAAATTTTATTTATTCAGATTCAATATTTGTCTATTAAACATACCTACATAGGGAGAAATCCGTTTCCTGAAAAAACTATTGTGTACATTTAGAGTTAAAGACTGATAAGATCGAAATTTTGTTCTCCTGATCAGGTTTATCAATGAGCAAAATTAGAATAGGTGTTCCGTTAACATGGCCGTAAAAAATATTTTTTTCCTGATAATTTCGAAACTTCGACCAGAATGAAAATGAATTTTCGCAAATAGATAAAGAATAATGTATTTAAACTACGTGCGAAATTTTGTCCAGAGCCGTTGAATGGAGAATAAAAAACAAGTAAAATGCAAAATATTCCGAATTTACTGAACATTTTCAATTCATATTTCATAATATTCTATGTACATGCCCCTCACAAAAATTTAAAATCAAAATTTGTCAAGCAATATTTTGAGCTTGTTATCAAGAAAACATAATATTAAAGACAACTCACAATTTCCGTATTAAAGCCAATTCAAAACCAATCACTCCTTATCCTATAATTTTCGAAATCCGAGAATTTTCATAATGAAATTACTCGAATATTCGATTTCTTATTGTTAATAACATTAGATCTTCAAAAAGAATTTCAACAAGATATTTTTCATTAAACAAATTATAATACTGGTGAAAATAATAGTCAAATAAACTTATATGAAAAACATTCTGCGATATGAAAATCAATCGTACTCCGATTGTAACCAAATTGCTTATTATAACAATTCGGCATTTTTCTGAAGATTTCCCGCCTCTTCAATGTCATCGAATTTTAGATGCCAATGGGCACTAATAATTTTCAGGATTTCAAATAGTGCATCTCTTCACATTTCAGGGAGTATTGTTCCTTATGGTAAGCATAGTCTCCTTGATCAGTTTTACAACCAACTAATAAATAAACAGTGAATATTACTGCTAGAATGAATCTGTCCAGACTGAAAGAAAAAACAATATAAATTTTTTTTTCTAAGTTGATTTCAAATTTCAAAAATATTATCTAGCATTCAATAAAAACGAAATCAAGAACTCGGCTAAATACAGAGTTTACTCACCTCATTACGGATGTCAACCAAAACAATAACATAAAAGCTGTGAAACTTGGGTGGTTAATATGGGAACATAATTTCCTCAACTCCTGTGATTTCCTTATGTTGGGACCAGGCAGGTTTCTTATGGAATAAATTACCTGAAAGAATGGAGATCACAAATTTCTTACCATTCAAATGTCAACATAAGGTTCATATATACCTTAGACCCCATCTCAATTTTTTTTCATGTAATGTATTGAAAAATCAATCGGTACTAGTCTCAAGTGAAAAACTAAACTAAACCAATTTCTTATGAAAAAGTAGGTCTATAAATCTGAGATGGGGCCTAAGTTAACTTTTACCCCATAGTTTGAAATTGAAGCAACATACTTGCTTGATGCCTAGCAACTCATTTATGTCCATACAAATATTCCCAACATATATGAAAATCCACGCAAGTATATGAATGCCATAATATGTGTACCATACTGGTTTATAAGTAAGATTTAGTTTCCACAATGTGACTTCTGCAATGGGAAGCCAATACGTAAATAGAATCTGAAATGATGTAGTTGGTATAAAATCAATTATTAATTTCAAAATATTCAATATTACCAGAAGAACTATTGAAGTAGTAATTATATAGAAACTTCTATATAAATCAATAATCCCATACTTCTCAAACAACATTTTCACTTTATTAGTGGCTAAAATTGAGTGCTGTATAATGAATAGTGCCAAAAGAACCATATCCACTAGAAGCATCCAAAAACAATCTGTGAGCTGTTCATCTGAAAAATCCTAGATGAAAAAAAATCCTGTAGAACACTATAGTTTCCAGATACCTCTTCGGAGATGACCCGTTGAGACCCGATTTTTATATGGGTCTGATAAAAATATCATCAAATTTATAACACTGTAAAATGCAGATATGAAACCGATACCACTTATAACACATTTCACACAGTTTAGAATTCTATTCGAATTCATTTGAATTATTCAACTTATATCTTGCAATATTAAACACAATTTATTGCAAAACTATTTTAAGTTTAAAACTATTTTCATAGATGTTTAGTGTTTACACAATCAGGAATTAGGTCATAGACCCACGTACGCAAACTCGTAAAAGTCGTAAACCAAAGTTTTCTTGCTTATTCTCCTTCTGTGTTCTGTGATATGACCAACGATTATTTAAAGAAGAATAGTTTGTGTCCAATTACCAAAGAATAAATGATCTATACCTGTCTACCTATCTGCGTATTTGCGAAGTTCCCGCTTTTGCGCAGGATTTGAAAAGTTAAAGTTAACCTATTCTCTAGAGGCACTTTTTACCTAATATTAAAATGAAAAATTCATGGATGAATTTCAAATTGCAAATCGTTACAATAATTGATAATGGAAACACTTAAGAATTCGAATTGTGGTTTGATTAAACCAATAAGTAAAGATGTAGTTCATCAAATATGTTCTGGTCAGGTATTTATATTGGAAAACTTCATAGTGAATGATCATTTACATTAAAACTCAGAGTATAATCCATCTCAATAGTAAAAAAGGCCTCTGCCCACTTTATGCCAAACCTTAAGTCTTTTCTTAGATGCAGCTGGTTATGAAAAATCAATTGGTATCAGTCTCAACATTAGGAAACTGACTTCGCGAGATTATATATTTGACAGTTTGCTTGTTTTGAAACAGAATTTCCTAAGAAGTGGGTCGATAAAAAAAAATTGTAATCTGATGTTTGGCCTAAACGAAAGTTTTACTGTAAAAAGTATCATATCATTGAAATATATAATATGGACACATATCAGATATATTGAGTTATTTTAGGTAATTTTGTCATTAGCAGTTGCCGTCAAAGAATTAGTAGAGAATTCTATAGATTCTGGTGCTTCAATAATAGATGTTACATTGAAAGAATATGGTTCGGAAAGTATCGAAGTATGTGATAATGGAGAAGGTGTTTTGGAGGACAATTTTCAAGCTTTGAGTATATACTCGCTATAATTCAGTGCGTCATTTTATCTTATTCTTGTTTTTTCAGCATTGAAACATTACACTTCCAAAATTGATAGTTTTTCAGATCTTCAGTTTTTAGAAACCTTAGGTTTTCGTGGAGAAGCACTAAGTTCATTATGCGCTCTTGCTGATTTATCAATATTAACCAAGCATGTTTCGACCGAGCAGGCTAATAAAATAACATATAATAAAGATGGTAAAATATTAGAAGTATCCCTAGCAGCTAGACAGACTGGTACCACAGTGAAACTGGAAAATTTATTCTCGACATTACCTGTTCGAAGAAAAGAATTCTTGAAAAATCTCAAAAGAGAATACAACAAGATGTGTCAGCTTTTGTATGCTTACTGCTTAGTTTCTAAAAGTATCAAGTGAGGAATAACATTTTAATATTATCTACAGGGTGTTCCAGAAGTCGACGTCAAGCTGGAATCGGTTAATAGGCTTGACGTCAACTTCTGGGCAACCCTATATACTGCAAATATTTGAAACTTATCAAATGTCCATAATTCAGTTTATTAAAAAATTGCTTCTTTTTATTAACAGTACCCAAATTGCAGGTTCACTTGTAGTAATATCACTGCTAATGGCAAGAAAAATGTTATAGTTGCGACACAAGGCCATAACAAGGTCAGGGAAAATATCATAAGTGTATTTGGAGCAAAACAAATCTCATCTTTGATAGAGGTTGATTTGATTCGACCAAATCAAGATATTTTGAATGAATATAGTATCAAGTTAGGAGATGATGAGGAACTACCCTTTGAAATGGAGTTTTTAGTATCAAGTGTTTCTCACGGAAATGGACGCAGTTCAGCAGATAGACAATTTTTTTATGTCAATTCTCGCCCAGTAGAGCCAACAAAAATTATTAAATTGGTCAATCAAATTTATAAGCAATTCAACGTTAACCAGTATCCTTTCGTTTATCTCAATATATTGGTGAAAAGTTCCATAGTAGATGTGAACGTAACACCCGATAAGAGACAGATCTTTTTAGAAAAAGAGAAATTATTTCTAGCCACTATAAAATCATCATTGTTAGAATCTTTCAAATTATTTCCTACACAAGTACCTTTGGAAAACCAAGATATTTCGAGATTACTCTCATTTTCCAATTCTGATCGAGGGAGTAAAGGAATAAAACGAAGTTTAACCAATGGCCCTGAAACAAAAAAGAATTTCTTGAATAGCTTCAGGAAAAAGCACAAGAGTGATACGGAAATCAATTCAGAAAAAGATCGGTTAGTTTTCTTTCCTGAGTCGAATATCCAAGATTCAATTAAAAATGATCTGGCAGATTTAGAGGTTGAAACAACTAAAACGGATTTAAAAATAGAAAATTCCAGCCCTCTACCTGAAACGTCATCTTCTACTGAATTCAAAGAATGCAAATTAATTAAGGAAATCAGGGTAAAAGAAAATATAGTGAGTTGTGTAAATGTTAAAGATATAACGGAAAACAAATCTGATGAAAAAATTGTTTCTAATGAACAACTTATTCGAGAGAAGAATGAAAGTATTCGATTTTTGTCTGAACTGAAGATGAATCTTGGAAAGGAGAGAAGTCTTGAAGATAGCGAAAATGTTAATATTATTTTAGACACCCCAGCTAAAAAAAATAAAAATAAAAAGACCGTTCATTATGATGTTTCCTTGCAAAGTATTCGAGAATCCATATTAAGAAAACAAACAAGCGAAGATGATGAAAATGATATCAAAGTAAAATTCAGGTCAATTATTGCACCAGAAAATAATAGAAAAGCTGAGGAGGAACTTCAAAGACAATTAACAAAGAATGATTTTTTTGATATGGAAATTATAGGTCAGTTCAATTTAGGTTTTATTATAACGAGATTAGGAAAAGATTTGTTTATCATTGACCAGCATGCAACCGATGAGAAATATAATTTCGAGCAATTGCAGGCATCTACAGTATTACAGAAACAAGTGTTGGTTAAGTATGTACTTTTTAACTGTCTCAACAATTATTTCATTCTTCATTAACGAAACTTTTAGTCCCAAATGCTTGGAACTTACGGCTGGAAATGAGAGCATACTTCTTGAAAATGAAGAAATTTTCCAAAAAAATGGTTTCCATTTCAAGGTTGATGAGGATGGTGAGTTTCTGAATAAGATATTGAATTCTGCATAAAACATTAATTTGAAATCCAAGTTGAACGCCCTAAATCTGACTAAAATGATAAATTTTGTTTCAGCTCCAATATCAAAAAGAATATTACTAACTGCTGTTCCTGTGAGTCAAAATTTCGTCTTTGGAAAAGATGATATAGATGAAATGTTATTCATGTTGAAGGTAATTGATTCACAAAGTCATTCATTTCTGAATAAGCACATTCTTTGGACCTGTTGTATAAACACTTTGAATTGTGGTTTACCATTTTTAGTTCAGCTACCAACCTCAACTGTTTACATGAATTTTTGTATGTCTGCCCAATTTGCTTTCTTCTTTTGAAGTATATTGATATATTTACTAATCTAAAAGCCACAACTTGTTCAAGTTTATTATTAGAAATCATAAATAAAAGTTAGTTTGAATAAGGAATAGTGAGGTTTTTCACTTCCCTTGAATTTCTTTTGAGTGACTTATATTACTTTTCTAGGATTCCAGTCACACTATGTGTAGACCTTCTAGAGTAAGAGCTATGTTTGCATCTAGAGCATGTAGAAAATCAGTAATGATCGGCAAATCATTATCAACAAAAGATATGAAACAACTGGTTGAACATATGGGGGAAATAGATCAACCATGGGTAAGTATTGGTTTATAACTCACTAATAACCTTTTGGAATCATTTAAGAAAAACATTTTTCAACCCCCTTGAAATTTTTAGACTCTATGTTTCAACGAATGTGGAATTTAAAAAGAATGAACCAAAGTGGTATTTTGTCAAAGTATTTATAGTGCATGAAATCAAATTCAAATGTAATCATCCAGAAGCATTTTTTAATTTAATACTTTTGAAATGAACAGTATTTAATAATCGCTACTAGGTGATTACCATTGGAGGATTTCAAATAGAGGTTTCAGTTGATAATAACGAACAAAGATATAAAAAAGGTCTATTTTAATTTGTAGGGGCATCCTTTTTTTGTCATATTGGGATTACCACTTTTTCAAACCAAACAGTAAGGGTAACATCTGCTCAAAATGTCTATTTGACTATTCTGAAATTAAATTGACGCTTTCCTAAATGCAACTTGAAATTAAGTAGAGATTCGAAAATTTTTTAATTAAGATCGGTATTTTTGCTTAGAAAGAAGTAAGTAAATAATTTCTCACCCTACACTATTACATGGTAAATATATATATATATATATATATATATGTTATTTCTCCCCTCAGCAAGTTTTATCGAATCTTCCAAATAATTGGTATTTATTACAGAATTGTCCACATGGTCGTCCAACAATTCGACATCTCATCAACATGGATCTTCTCAGTAAAATTGATGAAATTTGAAAATTTGTATATTAGAAAATATTAAGGGCACATCTATGCCACTGAATTTTTTTTATTTGAAGGATGAATATACATTTTACAAACAATGAAATCTTTTGTCATCATACTAAGGAGTTCAAATCAGTATTTTATGATTAAAATTAAATATGTATTTTCAATGTGTTTCCAACTTTTTCTTATCGAAATACAAAATTTGTTTTTTTCCCTTATCTCAAAAATATTAAAAGGTTCTTCACTAAACTTCACCCAAAATTTTTTTTTCAGTTGACTTAAGCTTGATGAAAAAGTTTTATTTTATAATAAAACAAATTTTTAATGTGATCTCCTCATTACATTTTTATACCTTCGTATTTTGCCATTCTTTGCTGAATCTAGTGGTTTAAAAGCATGAGGAATAAATATACAGATAAGCTCAAAACATGAACAGAAAAACCATTTTGTTCTATATATTTATTGATAAAAATGTTAAAAACTTATAGTTCTGAATATATTGAAACCACTTTCTGCTGTGCTTATGATAACATTTGTCAATTGTGGATGCCAGTGAAGTTCTTTGATATTAGTTTGTCCTTGATGAATAAACATTAGTTGTTGCGGTAAATCCTACGAAAAAGAAATTTATTTAATTCAAAGCATTTTTCTTCCAAAAATGTCGCAATGACATGAGAAATAACTAAAATATTCAAAATGTACTTACACCAATTTCTTCAGTTGTGGATTCATCTTTTTCCACGGATAAATCCCACAAAGCAATTTGATTATCCTCACCACCCGATGCAAAAACTGCCGGATCTGAAGGACTCCATTCCACTGTGGTAACAGGACCTAAATGATGTTTGAAGGTTGCAATAGGAGTTTCATTACGAATACTCCTCAAATCCCAGATATGGAGGAAACCATCATCCCCACCTAAAAGTTATTTTGAAATAATTTTATGGAAGACGGAACGAAATGAAGTTATCAGATATTCTTGGCGTAAGTTATTTAGATTTGTTCATTCGCCTTGCATATATTCATTAACACCAAAACAACGGATTAGGAGAGTTTAATTCCATAGATTACGAAGGCAGTAAAAAATTCATCGAAATAAACAAAAACAATGAGATTCAGTAATTTTAGAAACAAACAATGTCAATAAGGTTGTAGAATCTTAGAAATAACAGGAGTGGAAAAACATTCAGTAGCAATATATTTTCTGAAATATACAGCAAAATATCTGAGGAAACAAAAATTCGTCGATCAACTTTTAAAATATATAAACGAATGGCAGACTCGAGCTGGGTATAGACCAATTCAATCGCCCAATAAAATATTCACTTACCGCTAAGAATGAAAGGTTCATTCTTATTCCAATTGATCACATTCACATCATTTTTATGTGCATCTTTAACAATCAACTTGCATGCATCATTTGGTGTAGATCGAGTATCCCATATCCTTATACTCCTATCTACCGAACAAGAGGCTAACACTTGTCTTTCCTTGGGAGACCATTGTATGTCTTCAACAGAATCTGTATGGCCTACTAACGGCCTCTGATCCACAGACCAGCTGTTGCTTTCAGATGGTGTCCAAATATGTATATCCCTTCTACAATCTCCAGTTGCAAGAACCTTAAATTATAGATAATAATTTACTCAAATATGAAATAGCGAACTTATAAATTATTTTCAATCTGCTAGGGATTGTTAATCAAAAAGAATGAATATTTACCCCTGGCATAGTTCTTGACCAATCCATGGCGAAACCCTCTTTCTGGTGACCGCTGAATGTGAATAGTGGTTTTGCCGAATTTGCTTTATTTTGGTTGTTATATGCATTCAATAATTGAAGATCGTCAACAACTTGCAATTGTTCTGTAAGATTCCAAATGTTAACCCTCCCTAGTTCACTCCAACTTGCAGCTAGTGAAGTTCCGTTATAATTATAAGTCTAGAAAAATTTTCTGTAATATTAACGGTCATAACAATAGGTATTCACCAATTACCCTTATTCTGTTAACACCGCCTTGATGTTTAATTGAAGCTGCTGCGAATTTCGGTTCTTGAATTTCATCTTCATTATCTGACAGTTCTTCGTCTTCCTCATCATCATCTTCATCATTGGTTTTACATAAATTGTGCAGTTTCATAACGACAATATTGTTGACATGATTCTGCTGTCCTTGTGTACCAGCAACTATATAAGATGTCAATGGAAATGTTTCTCGGTTTTGTCCAAGTTTATCTTCGATTATATCGAAACTTAAACATGGAGCTCCTGTTCGTGCTTGATGCAACATTACATATGCCGATTGATCACATACTAATTCTTCGCCTTCTTCCAAAGGTTTTCCTGGAATATATACCTCTTTTTCGGATTCCGGTATAACGTTTTCATCTTCTGCTACACCCTCATCATCACTACTACTTTCATCGTTGCAAACATCCATTTTCTCCTCAGTATCAGACATTTTGAGTATATGCAATTAATTTATACAGAATTTCAATAAATTTCAGGTAGAAGAACGGGTTCGTATTAATTAAATGACTCCTTACAACTTTTTCGCTTCAAAGTACTAATAGAAAATAAACATTGCCTTTCACGTTGAAAATATTCAGCTAAAATTTCAGGTTATGGGCATAGAACTTGTAGAAAGTTAGAAAGGGTTAGGGACAAGGACATAGACAGAGTTTTTTTTTCCTATATTTTAGTATAGGGAAAAATCACGGACCGCGAGATGGCGCTGAAAATCTCAAGATGTCGGGCCGAGAGAGGATCAAAATTAATCCGTCATTTCTGACTTTCATAACAAGTAAATCGAATATTCTTTATAAGATTGCGGAATCAATAATAATGCCTGTGAAAGTCGAGATAACCACTTTGGACATTTTTGATTATGTGGGTGAACGTGAAAGCAAATGACCACTATATTATAGAATATTATTGAACTTGCGATAAAAAAAAATATCTTTCAGGAAGTGGTCGCTGCAAACTAACATATTCTTTGAGATACGTGTCCTAACTTCAAGATTGTCTGCCATTTTTCAACTGCCTTGGGAATGTATGCAAATGAATTTCAGAAGAAAAATATGATGATCATTGAGGAACAGAGCACATTTTTCGTGATCATATTCCCATATTACCTCTTACAATCCGCTGCATTTTCAGCTCGTTTACAGTTTATTTGGAACCATTGTCCATAAATTATCATCTAAATATATCATACCTATGTCTTTTTTTTTTAGCCGAAAATCTTCTGAATCAAATTTTCAGGGTATATTTGGATCTCGAATGTCGCGGTCACGTTCATCAGTGAGCAAAATTACACTAGGAGTTCCGTAAATATGGTCCTTTGAAATTTAGATTTCTTGATAATTTCAAAACTCAGATTCGATCGTGACGCAATTTCGTATTTTAATGAAAAACGATAATATATTCAAGCTACATTTTTTCCAGATCGCAAGACCAGAACAATAGAAAATTAAAATCTTCTAACGAAATAGCCTAGGGACTTGCAATTTTCAGGACTGTGGATTTCGAATGTCGCGGTCAGGTATATCAATGAGCAAAATTAGACTAGAGGTTCCGTAAATATGGCCGTTCAAAATATTTTTTTTCTGATAATTTCTAAACTATGAACCGATTGAAACCAAATGAAAATTTGCACATAGATGAAGTATAATGTATTCAAACTACGTTCGAAATTTTGTCCAGATCGCAATACCAAGAAATTTCTTCAATTGGTTTCTGAAACTGGTAAATGCGAATCTACCTACAAGGTGCATGAACGAGCGTTCAAAAGCTCCCGACTTCACAGCAGTGCTTTTTATAATTTTTTCTCAATAATTTGAATAGGCCGATCCGATCGATTTGAAACGCCTTAGTTATAAAATACGACAAGGAAGTTCATGTGTACCTAATGATTTTTTTTTATAGTTTGCTTAAATTTGGAGCGAAGCTGCTATGTGCTAAATCTTGTTTTTTAGAAGAGAAATTTTTGCCTCAAACGATTCCAAATGTTTTTTTTCTATTGGATATAATAAACTAAAACAGGCCAAGGGCTTTCAAACGTATCCTTATTTTTTGCATGTGAAAATTTCCTTCATAATACAACCAATATTTAAAGAAGACTCTCTTCAACTTGGGGTTGTAAGGACCAGTGTACAATGGTAAAAAATAAATAATAATAGAATAAAGAAAATGATCCAACCAAATCGCTGAAGAATTAGGTTAACCTAACCTAGGTTAGTTGAAAGAACAACTAACCTGCGATTAGTTTGTCCAAACCACTTATTTCTACCAAAATATATAGCGACATAATTATTAAATCCTAAACCCCTTGATTCTGTCATGTGTAGTTCAAATTTGCCCATTTTAGTTTCATACTAAAGAATAGAAAAATCTCTAATGAAGATATCAAGGAGTAAGAAATCTCAAAATAAAACCTCCAGTTTATATCCTGGAAAACATGAAATCCATTTAATACATACATGAATTATTTATATAATTACAAATATTTGAAAATTCTTAAAAATACCTAATATATTACAACGCTAGTATCTACATCCTAATTTTAGTTTATAGTCATAGAACCCAAAAATTTTGTAACAAGCTTCAAAGATGAAAATAATGAATTTTTTAATAACACTATGTACATTTCACAGATCACATGTTTCATATTGTTATATAGTATGTAATGCATCATTCTTGCAGTTCTGGCTCTTGTGGTTGACCCAAAGTTTTCTGTACCATACATGATCTGGCCACAGATTCAAATAACCTAAAACGAATAACAACCATATAATATCAGCAAAATTCACATCAGTTGACCAAAATTAAAACATTTGTTTGAATAACTGATCGATTTACTTAGATAAATATACTAACTTTTCAATTTCTGGAGCACACCGAACAAATTCGTGGCTCCAAAATTTGTACGTAGGATTTTTAATCAGCTCAATGAAGGTGATTAGTAATCCCCAAGGATGTGGCCTATTTACTATTAGTCTTTCAAGGAGGACCCTAGTTATTTGTTCTTGTATAGCTTCTGTGTTTGCTTCAGCAAACAAATACAACAAAGTGCATGAGAAGTAATGAGTGTGGCTATTAGGATATCGTAATTGGTTCGCAATAGCATTCAAGAAGAGGTACCTGGAAAAAAAAACCTTTATTTAGTGACTGTAAAGAAAAGAAATAACATTCTTCATAGTTCTGCTTATGCAGGGTGTCCCAGAAGTGGACGTCAAGCCGGAATCTGATAACAAGCTAAGTCATAATAGTCATCAGAAAAATATTGAAAAAATCTTTGTCATGCATTTTCTTTTATTCGAGAAAATGCACATCATGTGATGATTATTGAATTCCTGCACAAATCTATACTTTTTTTCCAATTTTAGTTTTTCTATGTTATCCTGAATAGTGCTCCTTTAAGAAAAATCTTTTTTTGCCCAATCTAAGGAATAATGTAGTAAGTGTTATACCATTTTAGAATCCAAGTTGGAGCATTTGGCTTAGAATTGAAGGTTACAGAAGCACTATTCAAGACAACATAGGAAAAATAAAATTATAAAAAAGTAAAGATTTGTAGCAACAGGAGTTCAAAAATCATCACATGTTGTGCATTTTCTTGAATAAAAGAAAATGCAATATAATTTGAAAAATACACGACTAAGATTTTTTTCAATATTTTTCTGATGACTATGACTTAGCCTATTACCCGATTCCAGCTTGATGTCGACTTCTGGGACACCTGTATATTAGGCCTGCGTTCAATATCGACGAAAATCTTAATATAAAATAGAAGCCATTCATTGGTTTCTTAGTTTCTGCTTGAATTATCGTTTCCACTCCCGTTTATATTGATCATTGATTTTCAAAACATCCAAGTCTTATCTATTGAAAAAAAAAAGTTGATTCTTTCCTTTTTCAATAAATTATAAGATGAATTGAAAATAAATTTTTTTGGCACGATACTTCACAGTGAGGTCTTTTTTCATGTCCAATTGTGTTGAAGAATTGTACAAGTGACTTGAATACAAACAAAATTCAGAAATTCAGAGAACGACCAATCTCAGTTTTTCCGAGTGAGTATTATTGTGGCTTTTATTGAGTTTATACTCAATTATGCTCTATAATTCAAAACGCCTCTTGTAATAGATGATAGACAAAATTTTGAGTATTATATTTCAAAATCAGCGAATTATACGATTAGTTATAAGTAGAATAATATTTCGAAAAATACAATTTATACATACTTCCTAGATTCTGGGTGAAATAAGAGGAAAATTGGGGGAATGGGCTAAATATGCAAATGCATATAATCTGGTCTTGTAATAATTTAAATTTGAGATATCGTGTAAAAAATTATATTGTTGTGTTAATTACCTGCCCTCAGTGTCCAAATCAACTGCCAGGTTCTGGAATATGTCCATATGAGCACTGTGCGCTATTGTTGACATGTTTGGGGTGTGGCCTTTGCTACGGATGTGTGAAATAGCCTGACTGCCTACGTAAAGGATAAGAGCATTCATCAAGAGAATGTTGTACTTGACTCCAGGCCCGTTCGAAACTTGCAAATTACTTCTCAACTCTGAAAGGAATGTGACTGGAGCACGAGCCTTAAGATAAGAATCGAGCTCTTTTTTGAACTGTGCAGGTGTTATCATTATTGAGACATTGGCTAAAATACGAGGTCCATAAGATATTTCGGGCAACATATCCACTTTTAAATTTGGGGTGAACGGATCCGGTAACCTCATATTTCTAGGAAATGCAGACAAGATCAAATTCCTCATTTGAATACAATTGGGTGGAATAACATCACAGAAATTATAATGATAATCACACAAGAACTCCGGAAAGTCATGTAAAAGAACCAACAAGACCCTAAGCGTTCCTTTGTACAACATTGTAACAGGCTTAGCTAATTCCGCATTCCTTAGGAAGGGTGCAAGGTATTTGAACAGGTCGATGAGTAGTTGCGCGTACATTGGCCATCCCTTTTGATGGGGTGTGGTAGCAAGAATTCTTCCCATGAATACTCGATGACTGACTAGTTCCAGCCAAGCGTAACAAAATCCAGCAGCTTTACATGGCCTCAATATATGCAGAGTGTGACAAAAAGCCGTCAGGACATGGAAGTTAATCGTCTCCAAAACCGGTTCAGGAGTATTGAGCTCCAAAAAGAGCATCGTGAAAATTCTTTGATAAGGCAACTGATGGAAGTCGATAACTCTAGTGTCGTGATCTTGAAGTAAACAGCCAGCTACTATACCCAAAACTTTGTTCAACAGATGAACTTTCGTATTTGTGTTATTGGCTTCACCGGAATGTTTCACCAACAGCGCAACCAATTTCACAAAGGCATCCAAGGTATGATAAATCTTGGCTCTCGTCAGGTTCATCGTCACTGATTTATCGGTCAAGCTCCTGTATACCGTTTCTACGCATATTTGTGTCGATAAACGGAAGAACCTGGTGATCAAGTCGTCGGTTTTGAGGATACCATGAACGTTCATCTGATGGACAAACATAGTGAACTGCTTTGTTGTGTCTCTACCCTGGGGTTGAGAATTGTAGATTCCAATCCATTCTCTCAAGAGATAGTCGGTTTTTTCGACGAGACCAGGGGGATCTTCATAGCTCGGAGCTCTGACCTGGAAAAATTTTTCGTCAGTGCGAGTTTTTCAATGGTACATTTTTTTATATACGGATTCGTTAAAAAGATTATACATATTAGACAAAATTGTTTCTGCCCAAACCGAATATTTCAACAACTACCCAGGAACCCTAACACAACTAGGTGTTCACTACATTGCCTTCTTAATTTTTCATGGGGCAACACCTCATTGTAAAAAAATTGATTTCATATAGTTGCCAAAGAATTTCAATTTGCAAATTAATGTTCTGTTCACATTAATTAATAATCTTTACATATTAATATGCCAATCAGGATCTTTGGAACATTTTGATATTAGGGGCACATATACAGGTGTTTCCAAATTAGACGTGAACCTTGGAGGACGTGTTAGTATGACTCATTTGCTGTTGTTTGAGCCATATTTATTGATGACCAAAAATCAACAGTTTACAAGATATTTGAATTCTTATTTTTGAGCGCTCGTACAACTTACACGAGGGCTATATCATTTCGTCACGATGTCTGTATTTTTCGAATTTTGAGCCGAAAATGGTCTCAATCGACTATGTTCGACTCACTGATGACGAATCCGTCGGAAAATTCGAGTCTGTCCGTCCGTAAGCACGATAACTCTCGAACGGATCAACCTAGAGACTTGAAATTTTCAGTGTAGGTTCAGATCCCAAATGCCTCGGTTAAGTTCGTTAATGGGCCAAATTCGCCCAGGGGTTCCGTAAATATGACCATTCAAAGTTTTGTTCCCCTGATTACTTGAAAACTACAGATTTGATTCAGATGAAATTGGAGAATGAGGTGTTTAAGCTACATGTAAAATTTTGTCCAGATCGCATGACCAGAACCATAGAAACCATAGAAAATTGTAACTTTTGAACGGAAACGCCTAGGGACTTGAAATTTTCAGGATACGTGTGGATCTCGAATGTCGTGATCACGTTCATCTATGAGCAAAATTATACTAGGGGTTCCGTAAATATGGTCGTTTAAAATTTAGTTTTCTTGATAATTTCAAAACTACAGATTCGATCGTGACGAAATTTTGTATACTAATGGAGAATGATATATTCAAGCTACATTTCTCCAGATCACATGACCAGAACCATAGAAAATCATAATTTTCGAACGGAAAGGCCTAGGGGCTTGAAATTTTCAGGATAGGTGTGGATCTGAAATGTCGCGTTCACGTTTATCAATGAACAGAATTATACCAGGGGTTCCGTAAATACGGTCGTTTGAAATTTTGGTTTCTGGATAATTTCGAAACTGCGGATTCGATCGAGATGAGAATGATATATTAAAACAATATTTTGTCCAGATCGCATGACCAGAACCATAGAAACCATAGAAAATTGTAACTTTTGAACGGAAAGGCCTAGGAACTTGAAATTCTCAGGGTGGGTTTGGATCGCAAATATCGCGATCACGTTCATCTATGAGCAAAATTAGACTAGGGGTTCCGTAAATATAGCCGTTCAAAATATTTTTTTGCTGATAGTTCTGAAAATACTGAGCGGATAGGGATGAAATTTTGCACCTAGCTGAGTAATAATGTATTCAAACTACGTGCAAAATTTTGTCCAGATCGCACCACCAAGACCATAGATACCGTAGAAAATTCTAGCGAATTATCGAAGAAAAATTGATCAGCTGAAGCACTGACATGAAGTCCGGAGTTTCGCCTAAGTTTCAGAATTTTTTTGACAGCTGTCGAAAATTCCTTCAATTGATTTCTGAAACTGGAAAATGCGAATCTACCTACAAGGTTAATGTACGAGCGCTCAAAAGCTCCTGCCTTCACGGCAGTGCTTTTCGTAATTTTTTTTTTAAATTTCTCACCTTACTTCATTTTTCGTCAATTTTTTCTACGTTGACCAAATTTGATGATAATTTTGGATTATTTTCCTCAGAAAAGGAAAGTATATGTATGAAAAAAGCAAAACTATCCTGTATTAGATGTTGAAAAAGTATTAGTATGATTTGAAAGTTGGCATATGAAGAAAATAAAAAACAATTTCTAATGTGATTTTGCCTGCAACTTTCGAATTCCACAATTTATAGATGAAAACATTATTTTAAAAACTTCCATAGGAATGGGAAATACATACAAGAACACAACTTGTGGAGAGAATAGACGGAGCAGCGAGAAGATTGAGAGTAAATTTCAGGACTAAATAAATTAGAAAGAGGGCACGTGCTTGTATAAGGAATGGTGGAGGACATTTCGAACATAATTTATGAGTAAATTTTCTAATAAAATTTCGAGTTTAATTGCAATTAAAAAATTTTCAATTCGTTACTTTTCTTTCTTGGTTTATATCCCCTTTCGAATTAAAATCTGCTGAAATGAAACTAGTGCCTGCATTCCCACAAAAACTTTTTTAGGATTAATTTTTCTAATTCCATTACTGACTTTTTTAGGAAATAAAGAAGGAATTTAGCAAGTTTTAAAAAAAATTTTTTCATACATCAATTGTGGATTTCGAAAGTTGCAGGCAAATTGAAAGAAAATAGCCTTTTTCCATTTCATTATTTAGAAAAATGAGACAAGGCCACAAATATTAATTCAATTATTTGCAAATGAGGGAGGAATTTGATCCAATCTCAAATCTGATTAGGCTATTCATGAAGAAAAAGACCAGATGATTCTTTATGCTTTCCTTCTCCATTTCAGAGGCATTTTTTTTTAAAATATGGAATGAAAATAGAAACTAGAAATGGAATTGAAGGTGAAAGGCAGTTAACTATAACTCTATCAGATATCTTGCAGGGAGTTATAGAAATCTTGATAAAATTTGAAATAAGTTTTCGAAACTATTTACATGTAAACATCTTATAGTTTGTTACTAGTTAAAACAAAAACAATTTAGGTCAAACAACAGTGTAGCAGTCAACCAATTCCATTTAAGTGGACTCAAGGGTTCTTTAATTTTATTATAAAACGACATAGAAGTGCCCTTTCACGTAAAAGAAAATTTTACTGACGACTCTAGGGGTTGATTATGAAATTGGCCCTTTTATCAATGACACAAACTTCAACAAAATATCTGGAAAGATATAAATGGATCAATATTCAGAATCTCACCTGCAGCACACCATTATGTATATGAACTGTTGGTCCAAATGGAGTCCTATCTCCAAAGAAAGTGGCTTCATGATTTTGTCTCAAAATATCAATTATTGTCCCGAGACCTTCAGGTACTGCACGATTATGTGATTGGATTTTTGCCAGCATGTCAATTGTATTTAATAAGTCATTTTCTGTTATGAACTGATTCGATCGGTCATCAATCAGATAGAGTTGAGCGATTTGCATGGCAAAATTAACAGCCATATAATTGTTGCCATTATCCATAAGTTGGGTCAGACTCACATCGAGTTGAGGAAGGTTTATGAGACCAGATTTGATCAAAGTATCTGTAGCATCTATATTGTAACGGTATTCATCCCTTCCGTCCATCAAGATTCTAGTGACAAACTTGCTCATCCATTGTTGACCAAAACACCTGGGATCTTGTAAAGTTTTCATTATGCGAACGATAATTTCCTTGAATCTCACAACGAAAGGGTCACTCTCAGTTTGTCCTCCCATCAAACACTCCTGGAGGCTTTCAACACACTAAAAATGAATTTTTATGAAGATCATCTAGCTTTTGACATATTTAGGAAGATGTGGTGAAATAACGGAGGAACATTTTTAGATACCTTTTGTACTAATGTTTGTAGAGTAGCAATATCCCTGGCTCGTAAAGTATGCACCAAATAGTCCCTCAATATTATCATATTGGCATTGAAATGATTATACTGGCTTTGAGTAGCTATGGCCTGAATGAATTGTTCCAAATCCAACACCAATTTTTCGAAATGTATACTGGAATCTTCACCTTGGATACCTTGGGAGCTTGAAAAACTGTTTACGACATTATGCTGGGATGTTTCCATGTGCTGATGCTTTGTTATCATAATAGTGCTATCCCGTTCACTGGGTAAAAAACCGGGAATGTTTCTAGCGTATTCCTCATAAACGAGCATTTGTGCTGGCGTTACTGTACTTCTTAGTCGAATCTGTTCGGGCATTCTATCCATTTGATAGGTGTATACGGTTTGGTCACAAAATTGCCTGAAAAATAAAACATTCAACATTATTCGATGCAACTTAGTCGGTTGATGGCATTCGTTGGATCAATATAAATACTACGATGTTTAAAAACATTGTTTTGAGTATTTATAACTGAAAACAGTTTGGAATAAAAGGGGCCATATTCAGCAATCCCAGAATTCTCTGATAATGTGATATTCCGATTACTTCAGAAGAATATCTCTGATGACACCCAATCCTTTCAAATTGTAATTGGTTTTTCACTAAATTTTATTTTTGAGCGCTCGTACTATTTACACGAGGGCTATATCATTTCGCCACAATGTCTATTTTTCGAATTTTGAGCCGAAAATGGTGACAAACGACTATGTTCGACTCACTGATGACGAATCCGTTGGAAAATTCGAGTCTGTCCGTCCGTAAGCACGATAACTCTCGAACGGAACAACCTAGAGACTTGAAAGTTTCAGTGTGGGTTCAGTTCCCGAATGACTCGGTTAAGTTCGTTAATTGGCCAAATTCCACCAGGGGTTCCGTAAATATGGCCGTTCAAAGTTTTGTTCCCCTGATTACTTGAAAACTACAGATTTGATCGAGATGAAATTTTGCATTCAAATGGAGAATGAGGTGTTCAAGCTACATGTAAAATTTTGTCCAGATCGCATGACCAGAACCATAGAAAATTCGGGGTTCAGTAAATATGGTCGTTTGAAATTTAGTTGTATTGATAATTTCAAAACTACAGATTCGATCGTGATGAAATTTTGTATACTAATGGAGAAATATATATTCAAGCTACATTTCTCTAGATCACATGACCAGAACCATAGAAAATCATAACTTTCGAACGGAAAGGCCTAGGGGCTTGAAATTTTCAGAATAGGTGTGGATCTGAAATGTCGCGTTTATGTTTATCAATGAGCAGAATTATACTAGGGGTTCCGTTGATACGGTCGTTTGATATTTTGTTTTCTCGATAATTTCGAAACTACGGATTCGATCGAGATGAAATTTTGTATTTTAATCGAGAATGATATATTAAAGCAATATTTTGTCCAGATCGCATGACCAGAACCATAAAAAATTGTAACTTTTGAACGGAAAGGCCTAGGAACTTGAAATTTTCAGGTTGGGTTTAGATCGCGAATATTGCGGTCACGTTCATCAATGAGCAAAATTAGACTAGGGGTTCCGTGAATATGGCCGTTCAATATATTTTTTTCCTGATAGTTCCGAAACTACTGATCGGATTGGAATGAAATTTTGCTCTAGAGATAGATACCGTAGAAAATTCTAGCAAATTATCGAAAAAAAATTGATCAGTTGAAGCACTGACATGAAGTCTGGAGCTTCGCCTAAGTTTCAGAATTTTTTTGACAGCTGTCGAAAATTCCTTCAATTGATTTCTAAAACTGGAAAATGCGAATCTACCTACTAGGTGGATGTACGAGCGCTCAAAAGCTCCTGCCTTCACGGCAGTGCTTTTCGTAATTTTTTTATTCCAGATTTGAACTCTTTCGACAATTCTTCAGATTCATTGTTCTTGTACTAATTTTATCTCATTAGGCGAATTTGATCTTGTCGGTAGTAGAATAATTTTTGCATTTAGAAGTTTAATGAACTGTATCTTTGATTTAGCATTGGGAATTGGGTTGTTTTCCAGAATAAATGAATGGTGAAACCTTAATCTGAAGGAGAATTGTATCTGATCCATTATTGATCATTTTATAATCCTCAATCCTTTTTGATGAAATTTAGGGATAATTTTTGAAAAGAAAAGTTGAAACTATAGAAAACAACTGAGAAATGAACAGGTGTTGAGGAATATGGCAAAATATTCTGTTTCTGGAGTTAATTAACAAGCGTTGAGATGCTTTGCTTAAAAGATGAGCAAGATGAAATAATTTATGAAATATTAAGTTTTAGAAATTACAGAAAATATTGTGTTCAGTCAGAATAGTGCTAATAGGGCGAAACCCACACACAACATGAGCAGCAAGTGATATTCAAGAATATAATAAAAATGTTACTACTTCTCTACACATCCATTGAATGGTGTTCTCAAAACGTACAATAAGCCAAGATTGGGATTCGTCTAATTTTAATTTGACTTGTTTTTGTTTTTTAATTTTAAAATCTATTTCTGTATTTTTATAAAAAGGTATAACCCCCATCTGCAAGATAATTTATATTTATTATGTTTCAGCTATCATTGTACTAGAACTAGAATGTACGCGATCGTTGTTTTAGTTCTCTCTCCTGGGAATATTGGTAAATAGTTCATTAATATTTTGGATTCTCGATACTTGGTTAGAATGATATGTGCCAGCTCAACATAATAACTCGGCGCAGAAGCTCCCTATAGGAGTTAAAAGAATTGTGTCCCTTTTTTTTTGTGGTACAAGTAGTTTAGTACCTCCTCCCTGCAGAGCCAGTTATAACTGTTCAATTGCAGGATATTCCGGATTTGTTCCACTGGGATTACAGCCTTGGTATGAGATGGTCCCGGTCCCTTTTATTTCGATCGAATCAGTAGTTTCCAAGTAATCAGGAGAACAAAATTTCGAAAGGCCATATTTACGGAACCCCTGGTGGAATTCTGTCCAATACAATAACGAATTTAACTGCGGCATTTTCGGCTCGAAATTCGGAAAATAGCGACATCGTAGAACTAGCGCTCAAAAATCCTTAATGGTACAATTATAATAAAAATTTGACTCACCTTCCTTCCTGTCTTGCAATTTTTCTCAATTCATATTCACTCATGAGTCTCTTGTCAATCTCTGGAATAGCCTTTTCCACAGCGGTTTTTTGTATGAAGGCGCACGCCACTTCCATATTGTCGGAAGCGATCATCAATGCGGCTTGTTCTACAAGTTCCTTCTGTTGCATCGTGGGTGAATTCAAGGTATTCAACAGGGCTTGTTTACAGTTGGTGTTTATGGCAGACAGCAGCTGGTCTCTGCACGTAATCATTGCCATACCGGCGGTCAGATTCCTCACCATATAATGAGCGGCCATCCGCATTCGATTCTCATCCGGATCTAAAGCGAAATCTTTTCGTATTATATTTTCGCAGGTTTGAAGAGCGATCTTGATGGATCTGTCCACCACTGGACCAATCCATTCCTGGACTGCCCGTTCGATGGCAGGTTTGACCACAGATTTCAGTTGCGGTGTCGTTTGGAACAGGAGGATGTTTTGATTGATAACGGTATATGTACTTATAGCACCCATGCCTGCCAACTGTATATCACTGTAACTATATTTGGGCTCTGGTGGTGCCGGCGTGGCAGATGTTGGCGTTGTATTGGTATGCTGACCCGGACCAATGTTCGACAATTCTGATTCCGAAAGGTTCGGTGCTTGGGTAAGGACTTGGGACATCACAGGTTCTTTTTTTGTCTGCTGCGATAACTGATATTCTATCTTTTTCGCCCTTTCCGGGTCCTTCAAGTAAACGGCTGGTTTCAACTGATTTACTTCTATCTCTAAATTTTTACAAAGTACTTCGATTTCGAATTTTAGGTTGAGTTTCAAGTCTTGTTCTTGATGTAACTCTGCCAAAACATTCATTATGGCCATTGTCCAAGGATTAGGCGGTTTGAATACTTTACTTTTCGAACATGCTTCTAGAACTTTAGCTACAAATGGTACTACGTAGAGCAACTCTTGCGACCCTTTATTGTATGCTTCGACAAGCAACGATTTGAGATCAAGGTCATTCTGCAGGATAGGTCTGTTTCTTCCCAATGTCAAGATGCCCAGCCAGTGCCCCAAATTCTTCAACAGCGAACGGTCAGAGAAATTAGCTATCACCTTATCCGAACTCAATAATACTCTTATATTTCTGTGTGTTTCTCTGGTAACTAATCTCAAGACTTCTATAACTCCCAGAGTATCGAGGAAATTGGAATAAAGACCATGGAAATTCAGCTCTATCGATGCTCTCTTCATAACCAAGTACTGAAAATGATTTTTCGTTAAGTTTGAATACAACAAAAGAATGAATGAAGCCAAGTAGAGGGTGATTGTTTATATTTTACCTAATAGCTATCTAAGTGAAACGTTCAAATGGGCCAATATGAAGTATTTTTATGGACATTCGGAATTCAGTACTTGAAAATGCAAAAAAGCATCGTTAACCTAAAAATTTGATATAAGTTGCTATTTTTCGAATGGAACACCCTGTATTTTATCTTTCTAATCGGTAGAGCTCTTTGTTCTGATTTCAAATATATATACTAAATTTAAGGGAGCTGTAGAACACCACAGGACAAAAAAAAATTACGAAAAGCACTGCCGTGAAGGCAGGAGCTTTTGAGCGCTCGTACATGCACCTTGTAGGTAGATTCGCATTGTCTAGTTTTGGAAACCAATTGAGGAAATTTTTGACAGCTGTCAAACAAATTTTCAAACTGGGGCGATAATCCAGACTTCAAGGTGACCAATTTTTTTTTCGATAATTCGCTAAAATTTTCTACGGTATCTATGGTCTTGGTGATGCGATCTGGACAAAATTTCGCACGTAGTTTGAATACATTATTCCTCAGCTAGGCGCAAAATTTCATTCCAATCAAATCGGTAGTTTCGAAATTATCAGGAACAGAATATTTTGAACGGCCATATTTACGGAACCCCTAGTCTAAGTTTGCTCATTGATGAAGGTGACCGTGAAATTCGCGATTCAAACCCACCCTGAAAATTTCAAGTTCCTAGGCCTTCTCCTTCGGAAGTTATAATTTTCTATGGTTTCGATGGTTCTGGTTATGCGACCTGGACAAAATATTGCTTTAATATGTCATTCTCGTTTAAAATACAAAATTTTATCTCGATCGAATCCGTAGTTTCGAAATTATCGAGAAAACAAAATTTTAAACGACCGTATTTACGAAACCCCTAGTATAATTCTGCTCATTGATAAACGTGAACGCCACATTTCAGATCTACACCTATCCTGAAAATTTCAAGTCCCTAGGCCTTTCCGTTCGAAAGTTATGATTTTCTATGGTTTCTATGGTTCTGGTCATGCCATCTAGAGAAATGTAGCTTGAATATATCATTCTCCATAAGTAAACAGAATTTCGTCACGATCGAATCTGTAGTTTGGAAATTATCAAGAAAACTAAATTTCAAACAACCATATTTACGGAACCCCTAGTATAATTCTGCTCATTGATAAACGTGAACGTCACATTTCAGATCTACACCTATCCTGAAAATTTTAAGTCCCTAGGCCTTTCCGTTCGAAAGTTATGATTTTCTAAGGTTCTGGTCATGCCATCTAGAGAAATGTAGCTTGAATATATCATTCTCCATAAGTATACAAAATTTCTTCACGATCGAATCTGTAGTTTGAAAATTATCAAGAAAACTAAATTGCAAACGACCATATTTACGGAACCCCTAGTATAATTTTGCTTATAGATTAAAGTGATCACGACAATCGAGATCCACACTTATCCTGAAAATTTCAAGTCCCTAGGCGTTTCTGTTCAAAAGTTACAATTTTCTATGGTTTCTATGGTTCTGGTCATGCGAGCTGAACAAAATTTTGCAAGTAGCTTGAACACCCCATTTTCCAGTAGAATGCAAAATTTCATCTCGATCGAATCTGTAGTTTCAAAGTAATCAGGAAAACAAAATTTCGAGCGGCCATATTCACGGAACCCTTAGGCGGATTTTGCCCAATAACGAACTTAACCGAGGCATTTGAGATCTGAACCTACACTGAAAATTTCAAGTCTCTAGGTTGATCCGTTCGAGAGTTATCGTGCTTACGGCCGGACGGACAGACTCGAATTTTCCGACGGATTCGTCATCAGTGAGTCGAACATAGTCGATTGAGACCATTTTCGGCTCAAAATTCGAAAAATACAAACATCGTGACGAAATGATATAGCCCTCGTGTAAGTAGTACGAGCGCTCAAAAAATACAATATGTGGATTGGCAGAAACGGAATCATTCTCTGGCCTCCTAACATTTCCGACTTGACCCCATTGAATACTTTCTAATGGGGATATTAAAAATTTAAAGTTTATATGGACCGTTCTCAAATTATTGAAGATATTCAATTCGAAATAAAGGAAGGAATTGATAATCTCAACAACCAACCAGAAATATTAAGGCGAGCCCTCGCAAACTCAATAAAAAGATATCGACTGTGTTTAAGTAAATGGGGGACATTTGAACACTTAATTTTAATTTTGGTTAATAAATTAACGAAACAAAGACCAGTTTTTCTATTATCCACAGCTACTTTGATATAAAAAGATCGCAGCAGTGTCACGTGGCGTTCTACAGCTGCCTTAGATTTAGATGAAAATCTATATTCTTCGAAACTGACAAAGATAACCTCAATAAAGTATATATATTTGATATCAGAAGAAAGAGCTCTACCGATTAGAAAGATAAAATACAGGGTGTTCTATTTGAATAATACCAACTTACATAAAATTTTTAGGTTAACGATGCTTTTATGAATTTTCTAGTACTGAATTCTGAATGCCCATAAAAATTACTTCATATTTGCCCATTTAAACGTTTTTGTAGGACCAATATTTACTGGGAGAGCTATTGAGTAAAATATAAACAATCACCCTGTACATTTTGGAGCACAAACACAAACAGCGTGTAACCAAAAGTATCTTATATCTCAGAAACTACACAACAATGGTGGTCAGGGTGAATTGAAAATATGATTATATTTAATTCTGAAGACTTTACAACTTTACATCTCAACATAGATTTCCAAACAGACTGGAGGAGCCCACCCAGAAAATTTTCAACTTTTAAGATAACAGATATTCTGAAAGACTTAGGTTTGGGGTCACTTCAACTCATTCAATAAAGAACTGTTTTATTATTATTAGATTGAAGAGTGAATTTATCAATTATCAAGGCTATGTCACATCCAGCTGAAAGAATATACGAGTATAAAATGACGTAGAAAGCAAACTTTTTTTGAATTTCAGCAGGACACAAGAGAAAATTTTCAATTAAAATACATCAAATAAAGAAGGATTCAGATAGTAAATTTAAAAAACTCACCTGAGACAGCCATGGTCTGTATTCCTCAGACAAAATATCTCTAAGTTCTTCACATTTGGTTTTCAAATTCAGTTGACTCAAGTTGTTAAATATAAAAGCAGTTTTGTCTTGAACATTATCCGGAGGCGAAATTATTTTCTCTTCTTTTTCCGTCGCTACCAGAAGTGTGTCAATATTCGTTGCATTAGCAATGGAAGGGCGAGATCCTAATGTACTTGTTGTTGTTGTACTTGATTTACTAGGTGCACTAGAACTGACAGCTGGGGTATTTTTATAACCTTGTGTTACTTGAATACTATTAGGCGCCAACATTGTTGTTAAACTAGCAGGTAAGATGGAGCCTTGAGGTTTTGTAGGCGGCTCTAAACTCTGCAATCCATATTCCACATATTCTTGGAGATGCGGTGGAAAGTCAGCAAAATGAGATATTGCTCTGACATGTTCGCAATACTTATGGTACTCTTTTAAGCGTGACTTGAATCTATCAAGCGCCGCAATCCCAAAATAATACATTTTTGAACCATCGGGTTTTTTCAGAGCATCCAGAACAAAACGAAGTGCCAAACCTAGCGCGACATATGACGTTACAATACCCCTCTCAATTATGCCACCAAAAAGTTGGGCAGTTATGTGCAACTCTTTGTCAGGATATTGAGGAAAGAATTTGTACTCCTCAAACAGGTTTCGCAGCATACAATTGAAAACCTGCGAAATACAAAAGAATAAAAATTTTAATATTAACAATTTTAATGAGAATATGAAGGATGTATACATGATTGGCAAGGAAACCTCTTGGTATAATAAATATCAATGCGAGGAACAGAGGAGCAAGTTGAAGGCAAATCCAATTTATAATGAATCTCTATTTTTGCCAATCCTGTATACATCATTCAGTGATATTTTTTCCAGAATTTAGTTGAGAAAGCAAAGTAACTTAGAAATAGGAAACCATATTTTTATAAACTGATTAATATACTCGACTTGCCGTGGGTGGCATAATCAAAATCGAACTTACCTCTCTTTCCCGTTTATTGCTCGATTCTTGAAATCGCTTCAGCATGTCCAATACTTCATCGATAGTCAACGTTGGATGGGGCGGATGGTTGTAAATCCTCTGGAAGTAGCTGTTAGCCTCATCTTCTATATCTTTCGATACATTAGGTGATATTTCGGGAAACAAGTTGTAATCTTGAAGTCTGCCTTTGTCCAAAGTAGGAGCGGGACCCATCCTTCCGATATTGTTGAGTTGATTTACACCTAAAACTAAAGATGCACTCGTACCAACTGGTCCTTGATGTTGCATTTGAATCATTGAAAATGGACTATTAGAAGTTCCCGCATTGAGTATTCTAGAAGGAGAGCCTGGTGAAGGAACAAGGGGCCCTAATCCACTCTGGAGATTGAAAGGTGTACTAGGAGGCCCGCCTAAATTCATATTTGCTAAATTTGTACTGAGACCTGGAATTGGCTCCACCGTTGTGTGATTGTAAATTTGTCCTGCTAAAGCTGTTGCATTGAAAGCACCATCAACTCTTGGTCTAAGGATAGTCGGTTGTTGTCTGCTTTTCATCAACATTGAACAATGATTAGATGCTGCCACAATTGCCTCTTGGCAATCCGGACCGACGCTGTTCAAAGTGTTTTGTAAACACAATACCATTGTAGTAATCGTCTCCGAAGGCAAAGGAGCTGTTTTCGTAAGTGGATCGTCGATTTTACCAATAATTTGTGGATACCTTCTGTGCAAAAATTTTATACAGGCTGTCACAAAGGGTTCCCCATGTTCTCTAATTTTATCAGCGAGCCACTTCTCCAACTTTAAATATTCCCTTCTCGATGCTAAACAGGCTAAATCAATAATGAATGGGTAAGATTGAGCATTCTGAGCGTTCAGCAGCATCGACAAAGCCTTCAAATCTTGAGCGACATCCAATATTCTGGAGAGTCTAGTTTGATCGCAGTCTCCTCTGGCATACCATTCTGCCATTGCGTGCATAATGATGGGTCGAATGTTGATATTTGAGGAATGCCAAGCATGATGTAGGATGATTGCGGAATTTGGATGATTTACAAGAAATATCGGAATCAAACTTGTCAACAGCTCTTGTCTGAGCACAGTCACAGGTCCTGATATCTGCAGTAAGGCCAGTACTAACACATCTGGACAATTGTGCATGGGAAATTTGAATAAATCGAATACTTGACTGAATAGATTGCATTCTGATAAATTTAGAAGTAATTCAACAAGATTCAGAGATTTCCAATTTGCTAAATCTTTATTATCCTGTTCCGGAGGTGTTTTAAGTATATCCACTGCCACTGATATGCATGGATAATCGGCAAAACAGAATATATCCGAATTCTTCACTATCGCCTGTATCAAACTGAATTGACCATCAACATTATTCCATCTCCTGTAAAATTGGTCAATGGGAAACGAAGTTTCAAGATGGAATCCAAGACTCTGTAAACCTTGACGAAGTGCACTTATTAACAATATCAAACCTTGTCTATCTTTGATCGCGAATTCCGGATGATCCAGTTCTGAAAAAACATTTTTCCACTGAAAGTTTGGTACAGTTTCTTTCACTGCCTGAACGAATAGATCTATGTTCCATGATGATCGGACTTCACTTATATTAAAAGAACTATTCTGTTGAATATTCAAAGAGTCATCAAGGCCACTATGGGTTCGGCACATAATACTTAACACTCGAGCTATAACCAAAGGAGTTATATCTCGTCCTCCCAATTTCACCAAGCTGGTTCGGCATTCTTCTACACTCGATGTAAAGCCATATCCCATTTCAGTTATGACGTCAGCTAATGATGTATCTAACAAACCCCCGGATAAACCGGGGCCATCGGAAGACATATCGGGAGCTAATTCACACTGTTCAGGGTAAACTAGAGGCGCAAGAACTACCGGAACTATGTCTATGGGGAAATCACGTTGCAATGTATTAAGGAACGTCTGATGAATATCGTTTGAAAGTCCCACTTCTTTCGGCGATTTCAAAATTGCTGTTAATATCAAGTTTAAAACTTCCGGAGATGTCTCATGTAGACCACCTTCGTGCTGTCTACTGCTCCCTTCTGTGTCGATGTACGATTGCACTAAAGCCGGAACACTTGCCTTCAAATGCGTCTGTGCTAAACTGGCTACTTCACTGTTGAGGGAATGGCGTAGAGCAAGAGCGAAAACAACTTCTTGAACAGCTGAGAGGCGAAGGCACTTGCTCAACTGTTGAAAAAACTGTTGCCCAAATTTAAGGTTCTAAAAAAATAAAGGAAAACAGTGGTAAAAATTCCATAGTTGCGAAAAATGTTCGAAATATTGCCAGAGATTCTTTGTGTTTGGTGTTCAGGTCAACTTTTCAAGATTAACTAACCATTTGGGACATTCTTCAGTATATTGGTCAATACATACTTCTGTTGAACAAAACTAAAATGAACAAACTAACTGTAATGCACTAACACTAAAATATAAATACAGACAGTGTTTTCTCTCTTCCAGAAATTATTAAATAAATGAATACAAATATTTTAATGGCATTTCAAACAGAAAGATGTTGAATGAATTCCGGAAAAAATACTTCCCGGGCGAGATTTGAAGCCGTGGGTTCAAATCCCGCCCGGGGAAGTATTTTTCCTGGAATTCATTCAACATCTTTCTGTTTGAAATGCCATTAAAATATTTGTATTCATATCATATAATAATACAGTCATAAAATATATATTTGAATCTCAGTGTAATAGTTTTCATATTTAAAACAATATGAAATTAAGAAATAAAAATAGCCTAATTCAAGAAATTCACTACTATAATTAATAATATACTTAAAATATGATTATTTTCATAAACTCTCTACTGCATTATGGTAAAACAATTTCATATCAGCAGGCAAGAATTATTATATTACAGTAGAACCTCAATTATCCGAACGCTGATCAGTTTATCCGAACATTCAATTATCCGACCAATAGCATTTCGCCAGTTGAAAATATTAGACTATTTTGTGAAGAAAGATTAAAATATTTAATGTACATACCTATTTCACTGTTTTATTAGTTGGATATTTGAATGTTTATTTATATATTTAAAATTTTAATGAACTCACCGGTTCTTATAAAGTTCTTTGTTTGATCTTATCTCAAAAATCCGACATTTTGATTATCCAAAATAGTCCCCTTACCAATTAGTTCGGATAATTGAGGTTCTACTGTAAATACATTTCTACTTCTACAACTATACAAATTCTAAAATACTTTTCAATGGCCTAGATATTGGAATGGCCATTTTTTTTTCAAGTAGAAGTAGCCATGAAGTAAACATTTACTTTTTTGGATTCATTATTATTCAACACATAATAAATAAAAAATATAAATATTTTTTTTCAATAATAGCATTTGATAATAAATACACATTTCAAACAATCGAAATGCTTTCTGGAAACAACAGAATATCTATAAAACAAAAAAAATTAATAAATAAATAAATGTTGATGGACCAACTAAAATTCAAAAGTGTTAATGAGTAATTCATCTAAGTTCCAGAATTAATCACAACACTTTTATCCTTTGTCGATATAAAACATTCATTTAGTCAAACCAGAACATTTACAGAGTTCAACTCGGTGCATTTACAATAATTTTTTGAAGAACCATTACAGATATTGAATAAATTCGACTTTTCACAATTAGCTGTGATACTCAGATGATTTAAAACTTCAGAATGAACTGAATTATTTTCAAACCTTCTTCAGAAACCAGTTTTTCACAACGCTCATATATAGGTATGTATGAAATTATATAACAAAAGGAGAAATATGAAAGAATTTTTAACTCACTTCCATTCATTTGATTCTGCAGGTCCAAAAAAAGTATTTCATTCCTTCAATGTCAAAAAGGAATTGATGCAATTAGGTCAAACACAATTATCGAATTTTGTTATCATTGTTGAAATTCTCCACTTGCATTATACATTTATTTCATTACAATATTTTTTACTTGAAAAAATAAACAAAAGTCATGAAAAAGAAATCTGTCAACATGAAAACCTTTACATTTCACAAAAATTAATTTTGACCATAGAACTAACGATGTAACGATTTGGGAAATTTCACAGAAATACTGAATGAGTAAACACAATTAGGATCACTGATCTTAGAGCCATCTAAGTAATTTGTTATCTGTGAAATTTGTTAGATAAATGATGGAATTATTCCGATCGGATTCAATTTGTTTTTAGGGCATTAAGATCGGTAGAATGTTCGAAAGAAGAAAGCAAATTATCCAGATGTTAGGAAATCAATCCCAAGTTCAGTTTGACACAGAACTAAAACTTCGTAATTAAGGTAAGGACATAGAGTGCACAAAAGATAAAAGCTTCAGACTCGGGCACACAGAACACGATTTGTCATGTAGTGATCGTGTGATCATTGAGGCTGTCAGCTATGTAGCACAGTGCGATATCTTTGCAAATGATCCGGTATCTTGATTTTTTTTGCCGATCAGTTGTGGTACTTTTCGAATAACTTCACTTCAAGTTTATGCTGTTCTCATTAATCAATTTGAGTGCTTCTACCTGTAATCCATCTGATCCTGAAGCTTTCCTGTTTTTAGCTATTGAGATGGTTTGTCAGGCTTCAGAATTATTTTAGAGCCTTCCTGGGTTCTCAGGCCTGCTGGGCTCATTCTTATATGTGAGGAGAGATGTTTCCGCTAATGTAGAACTCTGCATATTGCTGAATATACTCGAAATCCCTTCCTCTAATCTTCCTTATCCACCACAAGTGTAAACTACCAGAGAAAAATGATTTTGCACAAAAGCTGACATGTTCAAGCAGACAGTAGTATTCATCAACCCTAATAAATGGTTTCTTCTTGAGCCAAGCACATTAAATTTTGTGTATTGGTGGCATTATTGCTTTCTGTAAATAAAGTGTAATTAGTTCTGAAACTATCGATAACAACCAAAGAGAAACAAAACAACCGAGCCGCCTTGTAATTATTGCTCTCTTCACACAGAGGCAAAGGTTTCTGCTCTTCATGAATCTGGAACTAACCCAAATCTGCTCGATATAACAATTTTTCAAAATTTGTAGGGGCTGCCCAAAAACACTCAGGGAATTTTTCTTCAAAAACTTTACTTCAACATTTTCTTCACTTCTCTCAATGTTTCCAAGCTTGACACAATATTCAACTGCATGCCAACAAAAATATTAAAAGAAAACTGTGCACCAATACTAAAAATTAAGGCCATTAACCTATAACTGAAGAATATAACAAATCCGAAAATGGCCTGTTTGTCCTTTCTCTTCACAATGGAGATGATTGACGTGATTTTTTGCATAGAGAAAGTTGAAAGTGAAAATTAATTATTATATGTGTATAATGTGTAATCCAAGCGAGCCAGCAGATAGAAACTAGTTTCAAAAATATGGAAAATTTCAGATTTTGAATTGTAGCATTTCTAGAAAATAAAGCATTCATTGTTTTTTGAGTACATTTTTGTAGTTCTTTATGTTAAGGTGATATATATCTTCATACGAAAATAATATCCCATACTTTCTAATACTGTGTGCCTATATACAGGGTGTTTCATAAACATTGCAAACAAATTTAGGATGTTGTTCTCTGAGTTATTTGGGGTTGGAATGGTCCTTTGGACCTTGGTTGAAAATGCTTCGTTTCCATGATACGTTACATGTTTTCCAAATGAATAACAAATTCTTCGATATTTTTAAAATAGCTTAATATTTTTGAATGAGATATGGTGACGAGGAATACCTCATAAAGGTGATTATTTTACGTTGAATACCACGTCTTTAGTGAGTACAGTGGCGTGCGTACTGCCATTGACTTTGATATATTTAAAGGAAAAAATTGTACGCCAGTGACAATTTCCAAAATAAAATTCATTCCTACAATTATTATCCAATTTAGAACCAAAAGAGTCTTTGAGTTCTTTTCTCTAGGATGCACCACTTTTCAGTTCAAAATCAGAAAATGAATTTCATTACATCAAGAAGCTTTTCAATTCACAAGAACTGTTGAAAATGCCCACCTCCAGCTAAAGTCCAGTCTTCTCCACATGGATTGGGAATTTTGTATTAATTTGGAAAAAATGTAATGCCCTGTATCTTGGAAATGAAGCATTTCCGGACAAAGGCCTAAAGGACCTTTTCCACCCCAAATAACTAAGAGGGAACAATATCCTGAATTTGTTCGCAATGTTTAAGAAAGACCCTGTATATGACAAACAGGTTTACTCTCTAACGATAACAACTAAATATATTAAGTCCAACAGTGGCCACCCAACAATTTGATTCAACAATTGAATAGATTGAACAATTTCGATGAAAAGAAATACAGATTTCAGACTATTCTTGAACACTACAAAAATTTGATATACATTACATTTTCAAATACCTGCAATAATTTTCACTATATCAGAATAGCTACAGTTAATCTAATTGAAATGAAGTTTATTTATTGCTAAATTTAATTATTATTACTTATGAATTAGATCAAAGCGCTTACCTACAAATATTTAAACTTATTTATGTTATACTAATGCTAAAATAACCATTCATCAAATAGTAATATAAAGTGCTTGTGTATTATTGATTTCACAATCTTTTACATATAGAGGTATGTATTATTAAAATAAATGCAAGCAAATCTCTTTTTGATTATTAGATATTTTTGAATAATGAAAAATGAATGGCTACTAAAGATACTGATAAAGTGAAAATTAAGGCCAAAATAAAGAAATATTAACAATATAAGAGTTAAGTTTTATGATTTGATTTCCAATTATAGATGAACACCAAATTATTATTGAAATTATATTTACACTAAGTTATGAATCCAAAATGGGTAAAAAAATTTTTCAATCTTCAGCCCTTGAAAATTATTAACAATATCTAGGAAGAGCATAACGGATATAAGAAGACGAGTAACCAACAAACTGAAACTAGGACAACCAAAGTTTCAGGCAGTATATCAAATTCAAAAACAATATATTCATTAACAAGCAAAACCTGATAAAAAACCAATTCTAACATTATCTAATTACCAATTCACTTCAATTTGTTATCACCAACAATAGGCCATGAAGTAAGTTATAGATATTCATGGCAGGTAAAAGATATTCTTGCTAAAGAATGATAACAAAATCTATAGATAATTCATTGTTCAATGAATATTATTTCCAATTTGAGTAAATAAATGAAAGTGTATAAATAAAATAAAATATTGTGAAATCATCTTTTCTGATTTCTCTTTTCGTAATAATCCCATCTCAAGACCCATTCAAAAACATTTGGGCAGAAAGACTGATCTATTTCAGCAACGAAAACAAAGAACTATGGTAATATTTCGACACTAAAATTGCTGTAGAAACTCAGAATTCAGTACTCACCTTGGTATTAGAAACTTGGTTATTTACTGTGTAACAAACAGATGTTATCAGTGAGGGTTTATCCAATAAACTTGTACACTGTTCCAGTAACACTTGATTCTGAGTTGAAGAAGATGCGACTTTATTTGTAGATTCCGAAAAATCCACTGATGAAAATAGGCATTGGAGCAAGTGACGGTCCGCCTCCAGGCCAAACGAAGATATTAACTGCAAAAAATAAATTAGGTTAAACCAAAAATGAAATTTCCATTCATAGGAATCTGCATTCAACACATGAGATATATCTTAAAAAAAATGAGCAAAAAAAGAGGAAAAAAACAACAACACCTTTGTCTTCTCACTAACTCAGTCGGTAAGAGTTTATAAAAACAGAACATGGCGGACGGAGTAATTTGTCATTTGTGCTACAATATGTTCAGGAATCTTACCTTCGTGAGTTCTGTAACGACTTTTTTCTGGTTCTTTTTATTCAAAGATGCAACTAAATAACTTATTTGTGACAAAGTAAAAGACAACGAGTCTAGGTTCATAGTTCCATGAACTCGGCCTCGAAAGCTTCAAACGGGTTTGAAGCTCTCTTAGGTTTTCTCGGGGCTTCAATCCACAAAGTCTTATATTTTTTAAAGAAATAACAGGATCTACAATGGTCCAAGACCATCATCGATATTTTCATTAACTTTTCTGTTTAATTTCCACTGATCATTGTTAGAATCTACAACGAACCACCTCACGCACAACACAACAGTCAACACATGCACTGTCTCTTGCAAATTCAGGAGTCTGCGTACGTCGTACGTCAATGTCAAATCTCTGTGACAATGACATAACGCTTTTCGTGATCAAAGAATCACAACCTATTTTCTATGAAAATGAGATTAGCTAGTGAATAAGTCTTAGACTATAGATCTAAGGAATAAGTAGTGTTCAGGAAACTAGGGTTGTCCAATACCTACGAAATATCGATACCAAGTACCAACGCGCTAGGTACTTGGAAAGCAGCTGTTATTCAACCAACTCTTGGAATTGTCTGTTATAGTTTCCGAGAAAAGCTCTGGACAGAAAACTGTGAACAGGCACTACGGGCAGATTTATGTCTCAATAATGAACCTTTGGAATCGTAAGACGAAAAGAATTTCAAACCCCTCCGGCAATTTTCAAAGTTTACATTTCTGGTAGTGGAAAAATGGAAGTAATGTGAACGGTTTTATTTATTTTGTTAATCTAATGGTACAGAATGGCATATAATTGTGAAGAACTTATTCAATATTCATAACCAACATTATCATCATTATAATACTACAGTAAAATAAGTACTACAGTGCTTAAGTCTTGAGTCACTTTGTTAGAACAGATAACAAATTTTCAGTCTACTTCAAGTTTACGAAAATTACCAGTGATTCCACATAGGGAATCACCTTCTGAGCCACAGGAAATTCCTCCTCTTTTAAGTGCAGAGACTGCACCGTCTTTTTCTCTTTGTGAGAAAAGATTCTCATCTACTTCCATAGAATCATGCGACATTAAGATTGGATGGGAACTTTTCAGTTCTTCTTTCCACAGTTCTGGAAACAAAGAATAATCTTTCAAATTCGAATAATAATTTTCATAGAAACATAAACGGCCTAAATGACAGATCAATAAAAAACATGGTGGTTTCTTTTTCTTATCTGAGTAGTGGACCAAAATTACAGAGTTTTCCTATTATTACCTATCATTTCAGCCATGGGAATTGTACCACCGTACTCTTTCGGTAAAACATCTCGCTCCAAATATCCTTTTTCCAAACAGTCTTCCATACTGGTGTATAACCTTACTCTCTTCCTTATTTTCTCTGATATTAACGACATGCCAAAGTCAATTGCAAATTTCATTGATGGATGGGCGTTAATGCAATGTACCTCTTTATGTCTCATTGGAAGCGTTTTCTGAAAAATGATACATAGTTTAGGATGAGGGGAGATTCATCAATAACTATTTCGTTATTCGCGATTTTTTTATGCATCGTAAATATTAATGATTCAAATAGTGTAGTCCAGGGGTGGCCAACTTAATGAGACTCAAAATCTTTTTACCCTACCTACCAGTTTTGAAATTGTCAAATTTTTGAATGAAAGAGTATCTATAGTTGAGTGGGCGAATACAAACGTTTGAAGAAAAGTAAAATATGGGAACATTATTGATCGAACAGACCTAGAGTTGCGAACGACCAGTTGGCCACCCCTGATGTAGTCTAATCAAATGTTCTGCGGTTTTGTTGGGTTATAAGCCACCAATAAACATGCAGTCGTGGCCGAGCGGTTAAGGCGTCTGACTAGAAATCAGATTCCCTCTGGGAGCGTAGGTTCGAATCCTACCGACTGCGATCATAAGTTTTTTTACATGAAATTCAAGGTTTCAGTCGTAAAAATTTTCATCTGCCCATTATCCTATTCCAATAAGTCTTACCTCTCCGTTTTTTACAATACGAACGGCTTCTTTAATTGTGAATAGCGTCAAATAAGGAAAGCCGACGCCTTTACCATCTGCGAAATGGACGAAGCCTCTTACTTGGTTTTCTTCATCTTCCATCAGAGTTTCGTAGACAATTCCATGAATACGGCACATGTCCCCTTGGGTGAATTTATCCAAATCGAAAACGCCTTAGGACCATAATAATGAAATTAAAATATCTATAATATTGTATTTTCACCTTCGAATTACATACACCGGATGGCATGCCTTTTTATGCGTATTTTATGCATGGGGGATGAGTTGAATAGGGGTTATTCCCTACTTGTTAGAAAATGTGTGGGAAAATACATGTATGGGGGCTACTCAGTCACACAAGATTAGAAATCTACAACCGTAAAAAAATACTAGAAAACACCGTAAGAGTTGATTAATTAAAATAAAATGTATTCAGAATTTGTTTTTAATTGAGCTTGAAGAATAATAACATTCCCAAACTGAAATATTGAAAATAAATGAGTTATTCAATAATCAATTATCTTGGTTTCGAAAACTGTTCAAGGCATAATTCGATTGTTGACAAGTCCGGGGAGCGAGAAGGCCATGGAAGCAGAGCCACAATATTTTAGAAATTCTAGATCAACATTATACCAATGTGGAAAGTTTTCATTGAATTCTATAACTTTTTTTTGTGTGAGGCACTTTTGTTGGAAGAAATAAATTATGCATCTATAGAATTGCGAAATTCAAAGTTTTTCCGGTAGTTTAAAAATACTAGAACTGACCTGGCCTAGCTATAACCACCCTTCTTCCATTCTTGTCTCGTTTTGGACTAGCAAACATGTATCCCAAATTTGTCAATTCTATCATTTGGGGAATCCTTATATCGAGGCAGGAGAAGGCAACGCCGAAGGTTTGTCTGAGCAGGAGATATCTCTCCAACGCTATACAGGCTGATGTAACGATGTATTTTTTGAAGCGAAGAAAACGAAGCAGAAAACAGGCATCTGTAAAGATAGGAATATTAGCACATTTTCAACAACAAAAATTGTTGTCGCGAGTAAAAAAGGCCTACAAATCAAATTCTTCTTTTTATTTGAACCAAGGGAAGATCATCAACAAGAACCGAATACTATACAGGTGTCCCAAATTTCACAGTCACCCAAAAAATTAAACTTATTTATGTGCCGAGTTGAAATTTTGGGAATTGCACGTATAGTATCAGCAGACACTACAAAAGGGTGAATTCACCAAATTGGAATTCAGTAATATTAACAAATGTACATTCCATTCCATTTCCCATATCCATATGTAATTTTCACGATAATTCAATTTTATTTCGAATTTATTTAGGACTGAAGCTTTCTGATTTATCTATGAGAGTTGATTTCCTTTCATTAAGGTCCTGTAGTGGTCTTCGAACATCTGAAGTTTTCAATATTTTGAATGGCCGAATCTGGTTGAAAACCGTTCGACGAGCAACAAGTTTTGTATGTATTTTAAATTGAAATGTTGACCTACCCATTCTACAATTTTTGATTTTTGGGTTCTGTTTGATCCACTCTCGCATCGAGGCCAGAGCTGTTGTTCTGCTGTACTCATCTTCTCGTAGCTCGTCCCTGGCTATGCTTTGGGTTTCTTGGGAAAGAGGACATTTATATTCGTCTTCCTCGCTCAGCCATTTTCGTTCAGACATTATTTCTGAAATATTAACAGGAATGTTTTTCACGAAAAGTTGTGTCAAAGTATGGGTATATCTAACATCATTTTTCTGAAATTCACCCTCTATATCTTTGAATAAAAACCTCTCGACTCTACTGTGACTTGAGGTTGATCTTAAAATTTTAAACTTGACAAGTTTTTTCTACTTTTGGCTCAAGACGTTATCTTTATACAATTTATTATGGTAATCTTTTGACTGAGGTTGTTTTGAGTTCAGGTAAACACCCAAAATAATTGGGTACCTGAGGTATAAGATAAGAAAGGGGAGTTATGTAAGTACGGTCTAACGCTGAACTACAAAGTTTCGAAGAAAATAACAGAACTTTTTTTGGGAACAGGCCGAACAGGTGTGTCCTACCTGTTCCTACAACCTGTCTCTTCAATGCGACACGAAAGACTTTATATTGCTCAGGAAATATAGGGCTATCCAACTTTATTTTTATGATACTTTTTATAATAAATTATATCATAAATTGTATCATGAGTATATTCAATATGATTCGGTGATTCCATTTTTTGAAGTTCATAAAATAACAATAACAATATTTGTTTTACTGACAATGAACACTGAATGACAGAAGAAAGTCGAGTTTTTTTGATTAATTCAATATATTTCGATGGTTCCATCTTTTGAAGTTTATAATAATAAAATGGCAATACGATTTGTCATACTGACTATGGGCACTGAAGGCCACTTAGATATGCAAAAATAATTTAGTATTTCTGATATAACTAATATTATTCGGCGATTTCATCATTTCATATATTTTTAAAACTAAAATAACAGTATTTGTCATAGTGACAATGAACACTGAAGACTACTTAGATACACAGAAAAATAATTGAGTTTTTCTGATATATTCGATATAATTCGATGATTCCATCTTCTGAAGTTTATAAAATTATAATGAAAGTATTTGTTTCACTCAAAATGAACACTGAATGCCAGAAAAAAGTTGAGTTTTTTTGATTAATTCAATATATTTCGGTGCTTCCATCTTTTGAAGTTCATAATAATAAAATGGCAATACAATTTGTCATATTGACTATGGGCACTGAAGCCCACTTAGATATGCAGAAAAATAATTTAGTATTTCTGATATATCTAATATTATTCGGCGATTTCATCATTTCATATATTTTTAAAACTAAAATAACAGTATTTGTCATAGTGACAATGAACACTGAAGACTACTTAGATACACAGAAAAATAATTGAGTTTTTCTGATATATTCGATATAATTCGATGATTCCATCTTCTGAAGTTTATAAAATTATAATGAAAGTATTTGTTTCACTCAAAATGAACACTGAATGCCAGAAAAAAGTTGAGTTTTTTTGATTAATTCAATATATTTCGGTGCTTCCATCTTTTGAAGTTCATAATAATAAAATGGCAATACAATTTGTCATATTGACTATGGGCACTGAAGCCCACTTAGATATGCAGAAAAATAATTTAGTATTTCTGATATATCTAATATTATTCGGCGATTTCATCATTTCATATATTTTTAAAACTAAAATAACAGTATTTGTCATAGTGACAATGAACACAGAAAGTTACTTAGATACACAGAAAAATAATTGAGTTTTTCTGATATATTCAATATAATTCGATGATTCCATCTTCTGAAATTACAATGACAGTATTTGTTTCACTGAAAATGAACACTGAATGCCAGAAAAAAGTTGAGTTTTCCTGATTAATTCAATATATTTCGGTGGTTCCATCTTTTGAAGTTCATAATAATAAAATGGCAGTACAATTTGTCATACTGACTATTGGCACTGAAGGCCACTTAGATACGCAAGAAAATGATTTAGTATTTCTGATAAATCTAATATTATTCGGCGATTTCATCATTCCATATATTTTTAAAACTAAAATAACAGTATTTGTCATAGTGACAATGAACACTGAAGGCTACTTAGATACACAGAAAAATAATTGAGTTTTTCTGATATATTCAATACAATTCGATTGTTTCATCTTCTGAAGTTTATAAAATTACAATGACAGTATTTGTTTCACTGAAAATGAACAATGAATGCCAGAAAAAAGTTGAGTTTTTCTGATTAATTCAATATATTTCGGTGGTTCCATCTTTTGATGTTTATAATAATAAAATAGCAATAAAATTTGTCATATTGACTATGGGCACTGAAGGCCACCCAGATATGCAGAAAAATAATTGAGTTTTTCTGATATATTCAATATAATTCGGTGATTCCATCTTTCGAAGTTTATAAAATTACAATGAACGTATTTGTTAAACTGACAATGGATACTGAATGCCGCTTAGATACACAGAAAAAAATTGAGTTTTTCGGATTCATTCAATATAATTCGGTGATTCTATCTTTCGAAGTTTATAAAATTACAATGACAGTATTTGTTATACTGACAATGGACACTGAATGCCGCTTAGATACACAGAAAAAAATTGAGTTTTTCTGATTCATTCAATATAATTCGGTCGAAAATATTAGATTTTTGGAATTTTGCTGCGTTGTTCGAACCCTTTCAGTTTTAGCACCTATGACCGAACGAATTTAGGAAAAAGCCTATGCATCATTAGCGATATTATTCTGGAAAAAGTGGCGGATGAAATATTGTAGATGTAAATTTAATCAAGTCAAAACGAGGGAAAAATAAATTTTTTTTTTTAGTAAATTTTAAAATTAATTATTTCAAAATTGAAAGCTTTTCTGGTTTTTATTCCTTAAAGCTTTCATACATGTTCTTCAAACTGAATCTCAGAATAGATAAACCAACATTCTTCGTTTAACATTATTTGAAAATTAGATTCTCAATATGACTTTCCTTTCCACCCTTGATATTTTCTCGAATTTAAAGACGGTTAAGAAAAAATCACGAGGGCTTACCGTAAAGGACCAATCTGGTTCACCACTGACCACAACACCACAGGGTTTTGCTTCGTACATAGACTGCAAATTGTGGATCATCGAGATGTAATTTAAGGAAACCAAACATGTAACGAATGGTCCCCCCATTTGGTCGTTGATTACCACGCAATGGTGAGTAGGGCGATCACCTAGACAATTGTTCTGAGACAGAAAGGTGCAACGTCTGGAGAAAAGAGAATGCACTTTGAAGTAAGTAATACAGTATGAAATGAAAAGAGATCTTGGTTGACAATTTTTACGAGGATCAGAAATAGTTTTCCCCAATTGCGAAAACTTTTTTCCAATCAAATAATTAATCGAAATGGCTTTTCAATCATCTGCATTTGAGGATTAAATTGCTCAATTTACTTTCACTTATCTAAGGCATACTCAAAATTATAGCAGGTATGACTCGTAGTGAAATGTACAGGGCCGAATCATCCGACATATCAGAAGGCGAATAAGACACATAGGACAATGACGAAACTTAATTGTTAATTTCATAAGGAGAAATAGTAGTTGAATATGATATTGCACCTCAATTATGTTAATTTATTTGTAATTGCTATTCAACAAAACCCTGCAATTATCAAAAGTGATATTTCCTCATCATACAATGTATTTATTCGAAGTCCTTTCCAGGAAATTCATTTTCATAATTAATATGTACCTACTTTATTGAGCAATTAGAAAATTGAATTCTACCAGCTACCACCTCTAATTTTTTTTCAAACTTGTTGCTATTTATTTGATAATAACCACTCGAGCTTATCGAAAATTGTTAATTTTTGTTCACAACTGATTATAACTGAAAAATAAAAAACGGGAGGACCTAAAAATAACGAATTCCCAATGCTGTATCTCCTAACCGATATTCTAGAAAAATTTGAGACGAACCTGCTGTAAGAAAAAGAACAATGAGTGTCTTATGATGTAATTGTTGCATAATGATGCGAGCAGATTGTGTAGGTCAGTAGTTCAGTCAGGCTCGTTCAGGAAGTTCTATTGAACGGGGCCAACAAAGAGTTATACGTTGAGAGAAACATTTTCATTTGTTTACTTCTAGATACTTGTTAAAAGTTCTTTGAGGTTTGTAGGTGATTACACTGTAGGTGTATAGATGTTATGATGACGAACGAGACTCATAATTTTACTTGAGGACGTTATTCAACTCCTTTTCACTCGCGTATCATAATGAGTGATGTTTTTTGAGGTTGCATAATTCGAAATTACACTATTACAGTAGGAACCAACAAGTATGAAGATTTGTTGATATGCCTCCATAGACTAATGGAATACGTGGAATCTTCGATATAAATACAGATATTTTGTGAAAATAGGAAGAGGAGCTGAAGTAATTCTGAAATAATAAACCATTTTGTTTATTATTATTATTGAAAATAACATATATTTGGAATTTGTGCACGATAGTCGTTCTGAAAAGGAAAATAATAAGATTTATTAATGTCCAATAATTCATTTTATTTCGCAAGTTAAGAATTTAGTCTCTACTTTCGAGTTATGTAAGTAGAAACTGGAGTATTAATTGGCGCCTATTTCTTCTCGAATTATGCAGGCATTTATGTGCGATATGGTATGTACATGTACTGTATCAGTTTATGTAAATGAAAGTACACATGAATGTTTGAAGAAACTTCGGGTCACAGTAGCATTTCGATACCCATATAAACTATTTTGTCCGCATCATTTACGACAAACTTGTTCCAAGTTCTCTGTTCTTTTAATAGCTTTTCTTATACGACATAATTCGAAATAACATAAATATGGCGAATGCGCTCATAGCATTTCACTTGGGAAAATCTCCATTTAACATCAAAACGTACCAAACATAAAATATTTTTTCCAAATTTATTCAATAGAAGTTTCATTAGTCATAAGCCAAAACATTTCCGTATTATCTGTTCTTTTTTGTTTTCATTAAATTTAAAGAAGAAATTATTCACGACATTTTAATTCTCACCCAGTAGGTACTATGGAAAAGTTTTCTTTTTACAGGCAAGTTACGTTTTTATTTAGTTTTTCAAGTCAACGCGTTCAAGCAAATAAAAATATGGAAATAAATATGAACTTGTAGCGTGTGGCAAAAAGCGCATCCACCATAATTATTTCACCATTTTACTGAAAATGGAAGAATCTCCTCGCCGTATGATAATTTGATGAAAGGGTACTGTCATTCTGTTTTTTTTTTTCAATTCTAGATTTTAGATATCTAGTTTTTTTTTCAATCTCATTTTTCTTGTAATATGAAGTTTTCCAATTATTTTGTGGATATTTATTTTAGTCCGCTCATTTGTTGGAACGCCTCTGGGCCTCTGATAGGAAAATCATTTTTGCCGGAGGAACTTTTTTGTCAGGAAGAGAATTTGAGCAAGAAACAACTTTCACGAAGAAATTTTCTTTAGACCGGAACAATTTTCAGGAAGAGCATTTTTTTTCTAGAGAAAGTATTTTAAGTCCAGAAAACTTGTTTAGTCAGAAAAAGTATTTTTTGTCAGAGAAATTATTGTTTATCCGGGTATAACTTTCAATTTCAGTCCGGAAAACTTGTTTAGTCAGGAAAAGCATTTTTGTCAGGAAGAGAATTTTTTTAGCACGGAACAACTTTCAGGAACAAAAATTTTTTGGCCCGAAACAACATTCTGGGAGAGCATTTTTCTTCTAGGGAGAGCCGTTTTAGTCCGGAAAACTTGTTTAGTTAGCAAAAGCATTTTTTGTCAGAGAAATAATTGTTTAGCCAGGAATAACTTTCAGGAGAAGCATTTTTTGTTAGGAAGAGCATTTTCTTAGCACTGAACAACTTCCAGAAAAAAAATTCTTTTAGCCCTGAACAACTTTCAGGAAGAGCATTTTTTGCTAGCAAGTGCATTTTTTGCTAGCAACAGCAATTCCAGTTCCGAAATCTTGGAACAACTTCCAGAAAAAAATTCTTTTAGTCCAGAACAACTTTCAGGAAGAGCATTTTTTTTCTAGAAAGAGCATATTCATTCCGGAAAACCTTTTAAGCCGGGAATAACTTTCAGGAAGAGCATTTCCAGTCCGGAAAACTTGTTCGGTCAGGAAAAGCATTTTTTGTCAGAAAGAGAATTTTTTTAGCACGGAACAACTTTCAGGAAAAAAAGTCTTTTTGCCCGAAACAACATTCAGGGAGAGCATTTTTTTTTCTAGGAAGAGCATTTTTAATCCGCACAACTAGTTTAGTCAACAAAAGAATTTTTTGTCAGAGAAATAATTGTTTAGCTAGGAATAACTTTCAGGAAGAGCATTTTCAGTTCGGAAAACTTGTTCAGTCAGGAACAGCATTCTTTGTCAGGAAGAGCATTTTCTAAGCACTGAACAACTTTCAGAAAAAAATTCTTTTAGCCCTGAACAACTTTCAGGAAGAGCATTTTTGCTAGCAACAGCAATTCCAGTCCCGAAATCTTGTTTAGTCAGGAAAAGAACCTTTTGTCCGGAAGAGAATTTTTTTTAACATGGAACAACTTTCAGAAAAAAAAATCTTTTAGCCCAGAACAACTTCCAGGAAGATAATTTTTTTCTAGGGAGAGCATTCTTTTCTAGGAATAGCATTTTCATTCCGGAGAACTTGTTAAGTCAGGAAATGCATTTTTTGTCTGATAAATAATCGCTTAATCGGAAATAACTTTCAGGAAGAGTATTTTCAGTCCGGAAAACTTGTTCAGTCAGAAAAAGCATTTTTTGTCAGGAAGAGAATTTTTTTGCTAGCGGGAGCATTCTTAGCTCCGAAAACTTATTCAGTCAGGAAAAACATTTTTGGCAGGAGCCTTTTTTTAGCACTGTACAACTTTCAGGAAAAAAATTATTTTAGCCCGGAACAACTTTCAGGGAGAGCATTTTTTGCCAGCAAGCAGCATTTCTAGTGCCGAAAACTGGTTTAGTCAGGAAAGGCATTTTTTGTCAGGAACAGAATTTTTTTTAGCATGGAACAACATTCAGGAAAAAAATTCTTTTAGCCCAGAACAACTTTCAGGAAGACCATTTTTTTACGAAGAGCATTTTCATTCCAGAAAACTTGTTCAGTCAGTAAAGGCATTTTTTATCAGATAAATAATTGCTTAGTCGGAAATAACTTTCAGGAAGAGCATTTTCAGTTCGGAAAACTTGTTCACTCAGGAAAAGCATTTTTTGTCAGGAAGAGCAATTTTTTGCTAGCAAGAGCATTTTCAGGCCCGAAAACTTATTCAGTCAGGAAAAGCATTTTTTGTCAGTAGAATTTTTTTAGCACTGAACAACTTTCAGGAAAAAAAATATTTTAGCCCGGAACAACTTTCAGGAAGAGCATTTTTTTGCTCGCAAGATCATTCTTTGCTTGCAACAGCATTTCTAGTCCCGAAAACCGGTTTAGACAGGAAAATCATTTTTTGTCAGAGAAATAATTGCTTAGACGAAAATGACTTTCAGGGAGGGCATTTTCAGTTCGGAAAAGTTGTTCAGTCAGGAAAAGCATTTTTTGTTAGGAAGAGCATTTTTTTGCTGGCAAGAGCACTTTTAGCCCCTAAAACTTATTCAGTCAGGGAAAGAATTTTTTGCCAGGAGGAAAATTTTTTTAGTACTGAACAACTTCTTTTTTCAGGAAGAGCATTTTTTTGCTAGCAAGAGCATTTTTTGTTCCGAAAACTTGTTAAGTCATGAAAAGCGTTTTTTGTCAGGAAGAGAATTTTTTTTAGCACTGAACAACTTTCAGGAAAGAAATTCTTTCAGCCCGGAACAACTTTCAGGAAAAACATTTTTCTTTCTAAGAAGAGCATTTTTAGTTCGGAAAACTGGTTTAGTAAGCGAAATCATTTTTTGTCAGAGAAATGCTTGCTTAGCCGGAAATAACTTTCAGGAAGAGCATTTTTGTCAGGAAGGGTTTTTTTTTGTTACGCAGAGTATTTTTTGTCAGAACGAGTTTCTTCTTCCGGACAATTTGTGACAAGGCTGCTATTTTTCCAGAAGAATAATTTATGCCTCTCTTTCAGGATCATATATTCCATCTGGACTTTTGAAACATCATTAGAGAAGAAACTATATCATCAATAAGAGTGGAGATCATCCTTGGAGAAAAGATTTGAGACAAAATATTTGAAATTTCGTATCAAGGAATAGTGTGGTCAAAAAAAATTTTTGAAAATATACAGTTTGTAAATAAAAAGTTTTAAATGAATTCTGAGGAGGCCTAACGTGTGGCCTGTAGGAACCACCCATATGTCCGATTTCTGTTCTTCGAGCACGAGCGTTCGATCGACCGACATCAGATGGCGTTAACCGTCCATCCGGCAACACAATTTGAAACGACCCAACAGAAAACCAGTTTTGTAGCAGGAATTCCGATCGGTTAAAACTTCGGAAATCGAGTCTCCATATGATCCTGTGGATGCGGCAGCGGCAGCAGTCTGTCGGCGCTGAGTGCTGCGATCGCGCGATTTAAAAACCGCGGGGCAAAGACAGTTTGGCATTCCAACTTGGATAACCGCCGCTTGCCAATACAACGTGGTTTTATTTCTGTTCCAACACATGTCCGACACGCCGCCTCCCTATTTGTAAACACACTCGATCGTAGTCTCGCCATTGTCTTTCTTTTATTCATAAAACCGTCGTTAGAATTTCGAATTGAACAGAAACTTCTTCGTTGTTTGTGCCCTTTGGCGGTTACAGTGAGGAGATAAGTTCGCCTTCGAACGAAGTTCTTGATTGGGAAGCAGGATCTCGTGATATTGCTCGAAAATAGGTAATTTTTGTCTTCGTATCCAATTTATTCGCATGTAAAGCTCGATTTCGTATGTCCATGATAAACGTGCTGGCACCTTCGGCGATTTGAATCTAACTCTGCATGTCTTGAGGTTGAGGGTCACCAACTTGAATGGCATGTTATGAGACTTGATCCTTGTTATATACAGGGTGATTTAATATAAGTGTATCAAACGTGTTTTCGAGGTTTTTTTGAACGAGAATGTCATACGAATGTCCTTCTCGACTTCCAATTATTGAAAACTAAAATTGTGAACATTTCAAATTGGTTCAAATTCCAACTGTTCCTTTTTGGAAATAAAAATAATAATAAAGTCTAGCCCAAGAAATATTGAGTGATGACTTTTGCTTGAATATCACTGATTTATGAAAAAAAAATACCGTAGCCTCCAGAACGATTGGAAAAATGGTTGTTATTACAAAAAATATTTCTTTCCGTTGTTTTTTCAAAAAAAATCCCAAAAAATCCTCTTCTCTCTCTTGCGGAGAACGCGCCAGAAGTGACGTAACCACTATCGACCAATCATATCGCACTAAACTGATAAATTCGCTGTTTGGTTGATTTGCCAATCAGAGCCGGGATACTCCAGAGCACTCACGACGTCACAACAAGCCGTTATGACTCGGTTGTACGAATGTCTTGCTGAATTAGAGGTTTTTGAAGCGAATATTCCATATTTTTGAGCTCTCGTACTACTTACACGAGAGCTATATCATTTCGTCACGATGTCTGTATTTTTCTAATTTTGAGCCGAAAATGGTCTCAATCGACTAGGTTTGACTCACTGATGACGAATCCGTCGTAAAATTCGGTTCTGTCCGTCCGTCCGGCCGTAAGCACGATAACTCTCGAACGGAACAACCTAGAGACTTGAAATTTCCAGTGTGGGTTCAGTTCCCGAATGCCTCGGTTGAGTTCGTTAATGGGCCAAATTTCACCAGGGGTTCCGTAAATATGGCCGTTCGAAGTTTTGTTCCCCTGATTACTTGGAAACTACAGATTTAATCGAGATGAAATTTTGCACTCAAATGGAGAATGAGGTGTTCAAGCTACATGTGAGATTTTGTCCAGATTACATGACCAGAACCATAGAAACCATAGAAAATTGTAACTTTTGAACGGAAACGCCGAGGGACTTGAGATTTTCAGGATAGGTGTGGATCTCGAATTTCGTGATCACGTTCATCTATGAGCAAAAATATACTAGGGGTTCAGTAAATATGGTCGTTTGAAATTTAGTTTTCTTGATAATTTCAAAACTACAGATTCGACCGTGACGAAATTTTGTATACTAATGGAGAAGCTTCTCCAGATCGCATGACCAGAACCATAGAAACCATAGAAAACCATAACTTTCGAACAAGGCCTAGGGACTTGAAATTGTCAGGATAGGTGTGGATCTGAAATGTCGCGTTCAAATTCATCAATGAGCAGAATTATACTAGGCGTTCCGTAAATACGGTCGTTTGAAATTTTGTTTTCTCGATAATTTCGAAACAACGGAATCGATCAAGATAAAATTTGTATTTTAATCGAGAATGATAAATTAAAACAAAATTTTGTCCAGATCGCATGACCAGAACCATAGAAACCATAGAATATTATAAACTTCCGAAGGGAAAGGCCTAGGAACTTGAAATGTCCTGGTCTATTTTATCAATGAGCAAAATTAGACTAGGGGTTCCGTAAATGTGGCCGTTCAAAATATTTTTTTCCTGATAACTTCGAAACTACTGATTGGATTGGAATGAAATTTTACACCTAGCTGAAGAATAATGTATCCAAACGATGTGCGAAATTTTGTCCAGATCGCATCACCAAGACCATAGATACTGTAGAAAATTCTAGCGAATTATCGAAAAAACTATGCATTCATAATATTTCATCACTATCTTTCAACAGATAATATACCCGATTGTGATCTCGCCTATAATGAAAAAAAATAAATGAAATGAAATACGTATCGGAAGATGGGACATATCGAATTCAGCCCGAAGCAATCAATTCCGTTCAAAATAGCAATTTCAGTCTTTCTGGCCGTGTTTCATGTGAAGCTTCTGAATTGACAGTATTTGTCATACTGATAATGAATATCGAAGGATGCTCCGATACACAGAAAATAAAATTGAGTTTTCTGATATATTCCGGTGATTCCATCTATTGAAGTTCATGGAAATAAATTGACAGTATTTGTAGTACTGATAATGAATATCGAAGGTTGCTTCGGTACACAGAAAATAAAATTGAGTTTTCTGATATATTCAATATAATTCGGTGATTCCATCTATTGAAGTTCATGGAAATAAATTGACAGTACTTATTGTCATACTGAACGCTGAAGGCCATTTTGGTGCATAGAAAAAAATCGAGTTTTATGATATATCCAATACGATTCGATGATACCATCTATTGAAATTTATAGAAAAAAATTGACAGTTTTTGTCATACTGATAATGAATATCGAAGGTTGGTTCAGTAAACAAAAAATGAAATTGAGTTTTCTGATATATTCAATATAATTCGGTGATTCCATCTATTGAAGTTCATGGAAATAAATTGACAGTACTTATTGTCATACTGAACACTGAAGGCCATTTTGGCGCATAGAAAAAAATTGATACTCCAGAGCACTCACGACGTCACAACAAGCCGTTATGACTCGGTTGTTCGAAGTCTTGCTAAATTAGAGGTTTTTGAAGCGAATATTCCATTTTTTTTTTCGGAAAAAACTATGCATTTATTATATTTCATCACTATCTTTTACCAAATACTATACCCGATTTCGATCTCGCCTATAATAAAAAAAAGAAAATTAAATACGAATCGGAAGATGGGACATATCGAGTTTACCCCGAAGCAATCAATTCCGTTCGAAAACGCCGATTTCAGTTTTTCTGGTCCTGTTTCATGTGAAGCTTCTGCGGCAGGCGTCTTTTTTGTCGTCACCCCTTGTCAAAGGGAGAATGATTAATGAGTATCTCGGCACCATTTGCATCTCATCTTCTTTTATTCTTTGTCGTATCCGAATGGATACGATGGAATCGAAATGGAAGCCCAATTGAAGTTTTTTTAACGGTAAAACATGGGCACTTTGGGATACATCAGAGAACCTTGTGTTGTTGAAAAGGAGGGTTATACGAAAGTGCAGCGTGAAGTTCAATATAACAAGAAAACTTATTCAAATTGAATTTTTTTTTATATTGAATGTATTGAGGTGAGGTTCATTTTATGTGAGATAAACCACTACAGGCATATGAAACGTTGGTAAAACACGAAACGTCGCTGAGAGAAACTTTATGTAGCTGGCTTTGTTATTTTATGGGAAATTGCTTGGATTTCATCAAAGATTGCTGCTTCAAGTTCTTTCAGATTTGCAGCCCCTGTCTTCAATTATCCTTACATAAATAATTGCAGGGGGTTAGATGAGGGAAAGGCTTTTGTTACAACATAGTCAAGGTCTTCCACTTCCTTTTTCGCCTTCAGTAGAAACTTCTCAATGAACGCAGCTTCCCGATCAAGATATGTTTGGTACTGAAGATGGCAACGTCTAGACTGCACAACGCACGCAACCCCACATCTCCAACAAAACCTTTCATTTCTGACTGACTTCTGCCCAGCCCTGTAGGAAGAATATTGAAATAATATCGTATCATTCCACCCAAAATTGATAATTTTAGTACAGAAAATGACATTAAAAAGATTCAAGTTGATAGATTAAATTATGTCCTGCTCTGAAATTTGTTTAGTGATATCTATGGTTATTTCGATTTGACATGAAGTGAGACCATCGAACAAAGATTATGAAACGAACCACAGATTTGGTAAACTAAACCGGCCTTCAGTGTGACAAATGATGTCATTTTTTGAAATCGACACAGAATTATACCGAATATATGAAATCCGCCGCAGGGTTACTCAGATATAGCTATCTGAACTTTTTCTTCTCAATTATTCAAGAAATACAGATCCGATCGAATTGAAACTGTATAGAACACGACTTGAAAGGGTTTATGCGAAATTATGATACCACCAGAATATTCTTTGGTGTCTTACAAAGCATTCGCCATATCCTGCTGAAAAATCGTGTCCACATAATATGAGAAACATGAACAAGTCCCTGTCGTTTCCCTAGAGAAATTATTTCGATTTTTGACGGGGTTATAATTTCTCTGGCAACTCGGGGGGATTTTGGTGCACCGAATCGGTCGTTTCTCCAGAAATGCAGTAACTTTTTTTCAACTTATAATATCTTCGATTTTCCTGAATCGATCAATTCAAGTGTAGTGAAAAAGTCGATACAGCTCAGCTAAATGGAGTTTTCAATAATTACTGAATGCATAAAATCGGCCGTTTCTCCAGAAATGGAGTAACTTTTTTTTTAACTTTCAATATCTTCGATTTGCCTGAATTGATCGATTCAAGTGTGGTGAAAAAGTCGATACATCTCAACTAAATGAAGTTTTCAATATTTACTGACTGCCTGAAAACAGGCCGTTTCTCCAGAAATGGACTTACTTCTTTTTCAACTTTCAATATCTTCGATTTGCCTGAATTGATCGATTCAAGTGTAGTGAAAAAGTCAATACATCTGAACTAAATGAAGTTTTCAATATTTACTGAAGTATGAAATCGGCCGTTTTTCCAGAAATGAAGTAATTTTTTCTTCTCAATAATTCGAGAAATACCGATCCGATCGAATTGAAACTCTGTAGATCACGACTCGAATATTTATGTGAAATTATTATATCACTAGAAGATTGTTTTTCAAAACTTTGGTACCTTAGGAAGTATTCGCCATATCCTGCTGAAAGTTCGTGTCCACATAATATGACAAACATAAAACAAGTCGCTGACGTTTCCCTCGAGAAATTATTTCGACTTTTGACGAGGTAATAATTCTCTGGCAACTCGTGGGGACTACAGAAAAAATAGACCGATCCGAGGGGCGAAACGAATGAAAAACCAATCGTCATTAGTTTCTTCAACTAATGTGCAGTTTCCGGGAATTTCCGTACGATTTAGGTAAGAAGTGAACGTAATTCGGATAGCCTTGGGGTTTATTTACTTTTTCATTCCGTCTGCTTGAATGCATCGAAATTGATGGGCTCGAAAATGACTGATAGAAGGGAATTGGAGTAAGAAATAGAGGTAAATGATGATTACTAACGGTTTCCTATGCTCAAAATAAGCGTTTCTTACATTTTCATGTTTTCAGAACCAAAATTTCCACCCTGATATCATACAGGCGAAGAATTAATCATTTCGTTCCTTCTGGCCAGTGAAACGGATTTGAAGGAAAAAAAAATATTTACACTTGAAAATGGGCTGATGATGATGGGTGATGATGATTTTCCAGCCCCACGATACGTTTTTTCCAGATTTAGAAGAATTTCTCGGTTGTTATTCGACACTCCTGTCAGATCAATAATCAAAAATTATCACTTACGTTTCTCGAGTGGTTGATGTCCCCATTACCTTAATAACTTAAAGGGGGCTCCAATAAAAATTAGGTTTTTCTGATATTTTCAATATAATTTAGTGATTCCATCTATTGAAGTTCAGAGAAATAAATTCATAATATTTCTCATACCGACTATGAACATCGAAGGTTGTTTCGGTGCACAGAAGATAAAATTGAGTTTTCTGATATATTCAATATAATTCTGAGATTCCATCTTTTGAAGTTCATGGAAATAAATTGACAGTATTTGTAATACTGACAATGAACAACGAAGGCCATTTCAGTGAACAGTTCGTTTATTGGCGCAATCCGTCGAATGGTTCCGTAGCAATCTGAATTATTTTCCTCTCAATAATTCGAAAAATACGCATCTGATCGAATTGAACCTTTGTATAGGGTCTTTCAAATCGATTCTACAAATGTGAATAATTGGAAGACGTAAAATTTCGATTGAAACTGAAAAAGTTCTTATTAATTTTTGAAATAAAATGTTTGCCATTTATACTCTGAAAATAATATCTCCGATGTAACCACTTCTTGCGTCTTTACAGTACCTGATTCTCGTATTAAAATTTACAATCAATTTCTGGCATAGTTGCGGCTCTATCTCACCAATAACTCGAATAATCTCTGCTTCCAACATTTCGAGGATTATCCTTGTAGACCTTTGCTTTCACATAGCCCCAGAGAAAGAAGTCTAAAGGTGTCAAATCACAGGACCTGAAAGGCCAATTCCAGACACCGAATCTTAAACTTTGTATGCAGAGATGGCGAAGTTTCTCTGACTGTATGACACGTAGCCCCATCTTGTTGAAACCACAAGTCCTCAGTATCAATGTTTTCCAGAATCGAAGTTCGATTCGACTCAAAAATTAAAAGTTCGAGCATTATATTTCTGACGATCCATTCAGAGCCCCTTCTGTCCGCCGCAAACACTTTCAACTCATAATTAACACGACGATACCGCAGATAGCGATAATTGTACCCGTAATCATACCCGGCTTCGTCCCTAATTAATCTCACACCTTATTCATCCATCAATCAACCTTTTCGGTCCCTCGAAATGAATAATTCCCCATCCGTCCTAATATTTGACCATCAATTCAGCCTCATGATATATTCTGATACCGTTTGTACAGGAAAATGTAATTTCGATGGACATCTATTTTTCGGACTTGTTGGACGAACGGCTGCTGATTAACCAGTCAGTTCAGTCACTTTTAATCATCGGGTATGCATAACCACCAGCCATTTGTACACTATGTGTTTGTTTCCAGGCAGGACGTTCGTAGCCGTTTCCGCTAAATCATTTGTTTTGCATATTTGAATAGGGAACGTGCAGCGGTTCGTGCCGTATCTTCTTTGCCAGATGTTTCTATGTTAATCTCTCTTTTGCATTGTTGTAATCCTTTCCACAAAGAACTAGGAGTCAAAATCTCAGATGAGGGTTTTTTGTACTCCTAAATATGTGGGCAGAAGCGCTGTCGTAATCCCCATTGGTCCACGTGAAGAACGTTACAAACGAATTTTAACATCCAAATTGCAGAACGGGCGGAACGGGGTACTTAATATGCAGAGTTTTTCCGAGCTTCGATTGCAGCACTTAAAAATTGAAAAAAAGTTACTCCGTTTCTGGAGAAACGGCCGATTTCATGCATTCAGTAAATATTGAAAATTTTATTTAGTTGAGATGCATCGACTTTTTCAGTACACTTGAATCGAAGGATTCAGGCAAATCGAAGATATTGGAAGTTGAAAAAAAAGTTACTACGTTTCTGAAAAATTTACTGATTCGGTGCATATGGAAAATGTTGAAAACTTTATTTAGATTAGATGTATCGACATTTTCACTACACTCAAATCGATCGATTCAGGCAGATCAGAGATATTTAATTAATTAATTGGAAGTTGAAAAAGAGTTACTCCATTTCTGGAAAAACGGCCGATTTAATGCATTCGGTAAATATTGAAAATTCTATTTAAATAAGATGTATCGATTTTTTCACTAAACTTAAATCGATCGATTCCGGCAAATCGAAGATATTGGAAGTTGAAAAAAAAGTAACTCCATTTCTGGAGAAACGGCCGATTTAATTCATTCAGTGAATATTGAAAACTTCATTTAGTTGAGATGTTTCGACTTTTTCACTACACTTAAATCGAAATCGTGTTTACGGACCGGCGGGAAGAATTGAATTTGACCACGAATTCTACATCACAGAGTCCAAACTTATCGTTTGAGACCATTCTTGGCTAAAAATTTTCGAAAATTACAGACATTGGGACAAAATGACGCTCTTGTTCATAGTAACATTGAAGGTTTTGGTAAATAGAAACAAGCGCGCAAAAGCTCCAGTACTTTCATAATTTTTAAATGAAATTATCACGATGGATTCGAGAAAAAGTCGACAAATCTCAACTTAATGTAGTTTTCAACATATTCCATATGCAGCGAATCGGTCGTTTTTCTAGAAATGGAGTAACTTTTTTTTCAACTTCCAATATATTCGTTTTGCCGGAATCGTGTATCGGACAGAATTGAATTTGACCACGAATTCTTCATCTCAGACTCCAACCTTAACGTTTGAGACCATTCTTGGCCCAAAATTCGAAAATTACAGACATTGGGGCAAAATGATACGCTCTTGTTCATAGTAACATTGAAGGTTTTGGTAAATAGAAACAAGCGCGCAAGAGCTCCAGTACTTTTCTAATTTTCAAATGAAATCATCACGATGGATTCAAGAAAAAGTCAACACATCTCAGTACTTTTTAATGAAATTATCACGATCGAATCAAGTGTAGTGGAAGAGTCGATACATCTCAACTAAATGAAGTTTTCAATATTTACTGAATGCATGAAATCAACCGTTTCTCCAGAAATGGAGTTACTTTTTTTTCAACTTCGAATTTCTTCTATTTGCCTGAATCGTGTTATACGTGTTCACGGACGGCCGTCCAACCTTATCGTTTGAGACTATTCTTGGCTCAAAATTCGAAAATTACAGACATTGGGTCAAAATGAAAACGTTCTCGTTCATAGTAACATTGAAGGTTTTGGTAAATGGAAACAAGCGCGCAAAAGCTCCAGTACTTTTCTAAAATTTCCGAGTATGACCTCGAACTTCCTGGAGGCGGATACGTCCCTGGTGTATGTAGGTGATGCTGCGCTTCCACTCACTTACCGTCCAGCGGTTTTAAAGTAATAATAACTAATTATCTTGGAGCTTGAATTCGAGCTTACCAACCTGCATCAAATCCGAGATTGCACGAGAACTCGCTTCGCTGCAACCTGTATCATTAATATAAACCGAACAGTGACCGACGAAGATCCTTCAACTTTAATGATAGAGTTTTTTCCTCTCCACAATCTGTTTCTTGCGGCCAGCTGTTGCGTGGAACAATTGGTCTTCGTAATAATTGCGGTGCATGAGGTTATGTGCATCTTGGATCATGGGCGTAGATAAGAAGCGATTTAGGGTTTTCCTCTGAGGAATCAAGGGTAAAACTAGTTTATCTAGTAAAAAAAAATAACCACCAAAAGGGTATGAGCATCTAAGTTCTGGAAACAGCGAGATTTTGTGATATCAGTCGGTGTTTGTGCACGGAACGTATGTTTCGAAGCTCAACCCCTTACAATAACCCAACAGAGCGATATTCCCTGTTGAAGCGATCAACCCTTTCACGCTCCAATTAAACTTTCATAATAACTAGCGTTTCACTTCGGGGATACATGTGCGGGGTGAAAGTTCACAGGCAATTTACTCGAAGACAATCTCATGTATTTGTCCCTGTGGCATAATGCATTCTCAGAAGAATCAGCGTCTCAGACCATCAATACATAAAAATATACAGGGTGCTCCTTGATTACTTCCCACTTTTTCAAGGTAAAATTCCTCAAACCATCAGATACAGGATCCTGGTTTATTGATTAGCATAATAAATCTTTGAAATCGTTCGACGAAAAAATGTCTTATTCCTCCTGAAATTGGGTGGTCCTCATCATTATGGGACAGATTCAAAAATGAAATGTTAACGTGATAGAGAGCCGCATGAGATTGTACTTTCACGTTTTACACAGAGAAATAACGTAGAATAGGGAATCAATGAAATTTTAGTTTTGATACACGTGACGAAGAGGATATCCGGTTATCGTTAATATTAAAATTCGAATTCGAAAATGTTGGGTGAAGAAATAAATTATGAATAAGTTGAAGTGGTTCCCAGATATTTTTGAAACATTTTGTTGGTGTCTACAGCACATTTTTGAGCGCTCGTTCTACTCACACGAAGGCTATATCATTTCGTCACGATGTCTGTTTTTTTCGAATTTTGAGCTGAAAATGGTTCCACTCACTGATGCCGAATCTGTCGAATAATTCAAGTCTGTCCGTCCGGCCGTCCGTCCGTATACACGATAACTCTCGAACGGAACGACCTAGAAACTTAAAATTTTCAGGGTATGTTCGAATCTCGTTGAGTTCGTTATTTTTCAAAATTCGACCAGCGGTTCTGTAAATATAGTCGTTTGAAATTTAGTTTTCTTGATAATTTCAACATTACGAATACGTTCGTGACGAAATTTCTTATTTTAATGGAGAATTAAGCTACCAGATCGCATAACCAGCACCATTTTAAATTCCAACAAATTATTGAATGAAAAATCCTTATATTTCTGAAACAGCTGATACGGCATAATTCACAAAAAGCTGCTGTAATTTTTTGACAGCTGTCAAAATTTCTTCAATTGGTTTCTAGAATGGAAAATGCGAATCAACCTATAAGGTGGATGACTGAGCGTTCAAAAGCTCCGGACTTCGCGGTAGTGCTTTTCAATTTTTTTGGGATAAAATCTGAAAAGAAATAATTTTTGAATTTCGGAAATTTTTCTATTCTCAGTTCTTCGGCCTGTCTACATATTTCTTTGATGAATTATTTATATCTGCTTTCAAATTATCCGCCACCAATGAGAAGTATATCATTATGATGGTTACAAATAAATTTTTTTAGTAGTATTGTTTCCTAATACTGTAGACATTATTGGAGAAGAAGGATATGAAAATTAGAAGAACAACAGCTGCTATCGTAGACAAAGCAAAAAATGTTTGGAGGTCAATAGTGATATTTTTGGACTTCATTAAAAGAACACCAAGATTAAGATAGTATACTTATACAGGGTGTTCCTCAATTGGGGGTCAAACGAAAGGGGGGAGATTCCTTGAGTAATTTTAAGAAAAAAAGGAATCGCAAACGTTTCGTTTTCGCGATACAGGGTGTTAAGGTTTGGATTTTTTTTCAATTTTTTTTCTTATAGTATCTACACTTCACAAGATATTCCACACAAAAGTTCAATTTGATGTGTCAAAACTAACAATGAATTAATTCACAACAGCTTACTACCTGAATTTTCATGTCAATTTGGAATTTTCTGAGGATTTCGAGAGAATCGTTCAAAATTTTTTTCTCGATATCCGTATCAGATACGACAAAACTACAAAAGACCAAGTTTAGTATGACAAGAAAGCTGCTTCTACATTTTTTCGAATAAACAGTGGCTCGCCAAAAAAATGGTCTGGCGGAAAACAGGGGACAGCATTCCAGAAAAAATATCACCCTGTAGATTTGCTTTCGAAGTTGGCATATCATATGGTGTAAACTCTCAATTGTAATATCTTTGCCAAATTTCAGTTCAATATCTTGTGAAGTGTAGATACTATGAGAAAAAAAACTTCCAAAAAATTCAAACTCTAACACTCTGTATCTTGATAACGAGGCTTTTGCGACAACATGTTTATGGGACTTTTTTCTTAAAATCACTTAAGGAATCTCCCCTCTTCGTTTGTATCCCCAATTAAGGAACATCCTGTATAATGAAAATAAGATACTGATGAAAAAAAAATTGAAAAGCACTGATTGAGCTCTTTCGCGCTTATTTCTGTGTACCAAAACGGCCTCCTGTGTTCATTGTCTATTCGGCAAGTACATACTATCATTTTATTTTTATTAACTTCAAAAGATGGAAACACCAAATGATATTGAATATACCTATATCTGAAAAACTCAATTTTTTCTGTGTACCATAACGGCCTTCAGTGTTCATTGTCAATATGACTGTCATTTAATTTTCATAAACTTCAAAAGATGGCAACACCGAAATAAATTGAATATATCAGAATAACTCCAGCTAGAGAGCTGAATTACTACATAACTCATTTTTATCGATGTTCGGTATGTAGACACAAATTTCAGCCGGATATGGCGATTAGTTTCTGAGATACCGAAGTTTTGGTGAATATTTAAAGGAAAATCTTCTCCTTACAATTCCATACGAACTTTCGTGTCGTTATCTCACATTTAACTACAAAGCTTCGATTCGATCAGATCAGTATTTTTTGAATTATTGAGAAAAATAAATTCAGATGACTATATTTGAGGAATCCTTCGGCAGATTCCGCCCATTAACGAACTGAACCGGTGCATTCAGACCTCGAACGTAACCTGAAAATTTCAAAACTCTAGGCCTCTCCTCTCGAAAGTTATGGTGTTTACGGACTGCCGGATGGACGGATACAATTGAATTCGACCATGAATTCTTCATCTTTTTGGGATCATTCGCTGCTCGAAATTTGAAAATCATTCTTGTTAATAGAAAGGAGCGCGCAAAAATCGAACACCCAGCATATTAGACTATTTGCAATGAAATGTCCTATTCTGTTTTTTTACTAATAAAACTATGCCTCTAAGGCCTCAACGATCCCCATACTTGTCAAGAAATTTCAAGAAACTGGTGCACTACAAGATCGAGAAATACGTCAGTATGTTTGTGCCGGTCGTCCAAAAGAAAATATTGGTGCTGTGAGTGATAGTGTTGCAGCTGTATAGCATATAATAATAATAAGATTTAGCGCTGAAGGCTTACAAAGTTCAATTGACACAAGAATTGCCGCCACAAGATTATTCCATGCGTCGGGACTTTGCCGATTGGATACAAAACGTCGATTTGAAAAAAATCATCTTTTTCGGACGAAGCAGAGAAGTAGAGACGCAAGAGGGGTTCACATGGGAAAAATTATTTTAAGGGTATAAATGGCATACATTCATTTATTAATGAGAACTTCTTCATTTTCAATTCAAATTTTATGTCTTTCAGTTATTTTCTTTTGGAAACCCAATGTAACATTTATTGAAAAAACTGGGTTTAAATTTTTTTTTCTGAACATAAATGGACTGGACCTGACTGGTCCTCCTGTCTTAGGAAAAACTATATAATTTCGGTCAATTACTACCATTCATTTTATGACGCTCCGTAATGAAAGAAAGATATATAGGTACCTTCTCTCGACCGGTATCTCCAATCAGAAAAAGTCTTTCACATTGCACAAAACCAAAATATCGCATTCAAATACAAAACGCAATCATGCAATGGAAGCGAATTAGGATCATAACAATATATAATCATTTTCCGGATTCTCTGGCGTCTGCGATCACTGTACCATAAATTCATCTGCTACGATCTGTTTGTTCGTTCTCGTCACGCTCCAGGCTGCGATCAACCGGGGAGACCAGAAAAAAAAAGATGAGCATAGCTGAACCGTTGACCAAACACCGGACTATATGGTGGAGTTGTTGCACCCACTCCAGCTGTTCAATGGCGGTCGATAGGTTCGCAAGTTGATATAAACTAACGAGTTATGTTACCGGCCTTAATTCTTGTTCAGCCGTGAACCAAGTGAACCAACGCGAACCACTGCCGGCATTGGCGTACCTTGAACTCTGGGGGCATTTCCTCGTGGAAGAAATGCCGAATGCACTTTCTCTCCGCCAATGTTCCTATTCTGAAAAAGGTAATTCATTTAATTTTGGAAGAGGGGTAGATAAGATAACATCACACCCTCCATGTTCTGTGTTTGAAATATCCTTCAGACTATGATGATTGAATTCAAGCCTAAACGAAAGAAGTCGATGGAAAAACTTCAGGATATTCAAACGAACTCCTGTGAACCAATAGAGAATTTAGTCACTAGATACCATATTTTTTATGTTGCCGTACAATATACCTACCTTCTCAAGTTCTTCGCGACGACTCTCCCAGAAATGCCTACAAATGATAGGTATCTCAGTTTTTCGCAAACCTCGGATGAGTAATTACGGTGGAGGTCGAAGCCGTTAGAGAAAATTACGTATTTCGCGAGCGCAAAAGAAGAGACCAGACAGACAATATAAGGAATAGAATTTATTCAACAGTGTCTCCACTGCAAATAATTTCTCAGAAGTCGAGGGGATTGAAATATTGAACGTATCTACCTGTTTCAAGGTGATTCCAACCGTTCTTCTTAAGGTTAAACCCACTACACATTCTGATGAATGCGATCCAATGATTATTCTCGCCAACCATTCATGTGTTTCACGTGAGAACATTTAGAAAATTCTTCTATTGGCGCTGGGAAGAGCGGTTTCAGCGAATCTAATATGCAGCTATAATTTCGCGTTCTTATGTGGATGCGGTGCAAATCTTAAGATAATCGAACGGCGAAGCGTGGTGAATCAATTTCATTGTATGTGTGGAACTATTTGTGAATATAATTTTTATATGAAGTTGAGTTCAAAATTATGTATCACGTAAAAGGGGAAAAGTGTTTTCTAGAACATTTCAATCATAAATGAAGGGAGAAATGGCCCCCGTCTGGAAATTTATTGGTGTTATCGACAAAAAAATGTCGAGAACCTCCAAAAGTTGCAAGAGGATCTTTTTAATCCTATTTACCTCATTCCTTCCTTCATGAAGTTTTGTGTTTTCCCCAAGGTCAATTATAATTGTGGGCCTGTCGCCTGTTACTTGCAAGCATAATCTATTTTTACTGGCCCCAGGAGGAGAAACACTAGTATTGGTGTTACAAAGGATTTCTTCTTCTCGATTCCTTTCAGAATTCTTTGCCTGTGCAAAGCCGAGGGTCTCACTGAAAAAAACGTATATCGGGAATTTTCGGTTCATTGAATTCCTGTTGTTTAAACGCAACTATATAGAAGAGTCCGTTCTGGGAAAAATCTGTTCTTGCAATCTAACATGCCGATTCCGGTTGATGTGACTGGAGTCCTATGAACAGATAGATGTTGTGAATGTCTTTCAATTGGGAGTGTCCTCAAAAATGTATATGATAATAATAATAATAATAATAATAAGTTTATTTTACATAGAAAAGGAAAGACTTACAGGAGTAAGGAATCTAATAAATGAATAAACCTAAGGAGATCCACTAAAGGCAGAGCCTGTGTGTAGATATTTTACGCTTGCAGTATTGTAATAGAAAATGGCCATTAAAATAAAAAAAAATTATAACATGATCTTAGACAATAAAATCGTGAGTTTGATTTAATTTTTGTTACATAGTTAACTTTATCATACCTACTTGCGGAATATTAGAATAAAATTACATTTGAAAGTGATGACATTTAGTCCTGATGACTGAATATTGCAATCAATAAGGTCAAAAAACTGAAATAAAAAAAAACGCATTACAAAAATTACAAAATAGCACTTGAATACTGACAGGAAATATCCTAAATGACAACAATGCTCTACAAATGAACTAACCGGAAACTTCCAAGGAAAAAAATGTCGGCTATACATGGAAATTACTCTCAAACCACGTGAGTAATTTAATAGGAAATGTGAAAAATTCCAGTTAAATACTAGGTACCTACAGAAAATTCCCGATAAAGCCCAGGTTATAAACTCCGAATAAAACTAACTAGTACTGTAATATATGGACGATAGTTCTGTTAAATCGATACTACAGTGCCGTTATAAGTGAAATAATTCCTGTTTTAGTTTAGTGTTAATTACTATAAATTCTTTTAGAAACTGAAGTTTGAAGCTTTGAATAAAACTATCTAGTTTGTTCATTAAACAGGAAGTTCCTGTAAATAGTCACGCATATTCCGGTTTTCGTAACAGTATTATTTTCCTGTTGAATGACGAATTACAGTTTGGTTGCATTGACTAATATAAAACTTGTTATTTCTAGAGGAATTGAACGACCGGAATTGTCACGTAAAATCAACAAATATTCCTGCTGTCGCTTATATAGGGTGAAGTAGAAGTAACCGAATTCCTTTTGTATATCCTGGAAAATTTCTTCGAGTGCAGCTAGCAGAATATCGTCAAAAATCACTTGACTGGTGTGTTTCGTATAGCGCTTATAAAAAAACCTCTTTCCATCTTCACCAATATATCTGTTGTACGACAATTTTCTTCGTTTGAGAATTATGATAAATTCGAACGAATTGCAGGTGAAACTATGCTCGTAAGACGATTAATTTGCCAACAGTAATTGAATACGTGTTTTTCTGGTCACTGTCAAAATCGGACAATAAATGAGACAAGTATAAATTATAGAGCATACTTGTTCCGGTAAATGGCACAGATATTATTATTAGCTTGTATTTATTATTTGTCGGATCTATTTCTATATTTCTTGTCGTCTCATTTCTCCTCAGGAGAATAAGGTGTTGACCTAAACAATTGTGACATCCTGTCTGGAAAGTTGTAAAATATTTCATGGTGTTGTATTATCAAATTTTCAAAGTGTTCCGTTCGTTTCTGAATATTCGATATGCTGAAAGGGACAAATCTGTTGTTAATCAAATAAAAAACAGAAACCCTCAATTTTTTTCTGTGTCCCGAAACAACCTTCAGTGTTCATTGTCAGTATGACAAATACTGTTATTTTATTTTGATAAAGTTCAAAAGATGGAATCACCAAATTATATTGAATGTGTACCCTAAACAGTGTTCATTGTCATTATGACAAATACTTACTCTCATTTTTTTTTCAAAAACTACAGTAGATGGAATCACCAAATTATTTTGAATATACCAGAAAAATTCAATTTTTTTCTGTATACCCAAACGACATTGAGTGTTCATTGTCATCATGACAAATCCTCTCCATTAACTTTTATGAACTAAAATAGATGGCATCACCAAATTATATTGAATATATCAGAAAAACTCAAAGTTTCACCTAGGAAGCTGAACTCATTTAATAGATGCCTCATATGTATGGTTTCTGAGATATCGAAGTTTCAGAAAAGAATTTTCTAGTTATCTCCGTAGTAGTAAGATATTACGATGCCATTTTATATTTCATGAACCAGATGTGCTACCTAAATAGATCGATACGAATAAATACACATATTTCATAAACTCAGTTGAGAGATCTATTAATATGGCTTTTCAGCTGCTCATCTTCGGAAAGATCACTTTTACTCAGTTTTACGAAATTTGTTTAATCTTCAGTATGTAGTTATGTTTTTTAATTTTTTTGAAATTCCTTTTTAGAACTTTAGTCTTTGAATGAAAAAAGTAGGTAGTCTGCTGAAATATAATTTTCCAAATGCATATTTCACATCGACAATTATCATACAGTTGAATAATTGGCAATATAATCTCATGTCTCGATTAACCCTAAATAGATAGATCGGAGTACATTGAAGCATAAACAGGAAAACAGCTGCTTGTGAAAACAATCATTTTATTGATAATACACCTGGTCAACGGTATTGTTCCATGTATTTTATTGCAGTGAAGAGAATTTATAGCCTGTAGGGAGAAAAAATACATCGTTCAAGGATGTGAATTGTGTGAGGCTAGAGGGTTACTCATGGTTGCATTGACTTATACAGGCTGACCCGAGGAAAACTTGACATGAGGGTTTGAGGGAATGATACTGCACTGACTCCAGTGAAGTAGATGAAAAGAGGTCGAATGGGGTTGAAACTCCTTCAAGTCTCAGCTCCTGGAGTTGATTGCTCTTGCTTTTCGACATTCAGATTTGACTATTGACCACTTGGTGAAAAGTTGTTACTCTCAATTGGAATGATTTCGATGCGATTTTCAGAAAATAATTTTGGGAACTATAAGTTGCATAAATTGAGATTGAGACAGAAAAAACCGCTAAATTTTCTCATAAAAAGAGCGCCTTGAAGAAAATAATTGAAAACTGCCAAAAAATTACAAAATGTTTGAATCTTTTATGTAAATAAGTTGATACTTCTGTTGAAAATTGACAACTCACAATAAATCTGTCATTCAAATGTCAGATTTTCATAGTTTTCGATGCGATTTTCAGAAAATAATTTTTTGAACTTTAAGTTGGCTGAATATAAGATTGAGACAGAAAGTATTGCTAAATTTGTTCATAAAAGTGCGCCTTGAAGGAAATCATTGAGAACTGGGAAAACATTACGAAATGTTTGAATCTTTTATGGAAATAAGTTGGTACTTCTGTAAAAAATTGACAATATACAATGAACGTGTCATTGAATTGTTAGATTTTCATAGTTTTCGATGCGATTTTCAGAAAATATTTTTTTGACCATAAGTTGCATAAATTAAGTCCGAGATAGAAAAAATTACGAAAAGCACTGCCGTGAAGGCAGGAGCTTTTGAGCGCTCGTACATGCACCTTGTAGGTAGATTCGCATTTTCCAGTTTTAGAAATCAATTGAAGGAATTTTTGACTGCTGTCAAAAAAATTCTGAAACTTAGGCGAAACTCCAGACTTCATGTCGGTGCTTCAGCTGATCAATTTTTTTCCGATAATTCGCTAGAATTTTCCACGGTATCTATGGTCTTGGTGATGCGATCTGGACAAAATTTTGCACGTAGTTTGAATACATTATTCCTGAGCTAGGTGCATAATTTCATTCCAATCCGATCAGTAGTTTCGAAACTATCATTGATGAACGCGACCGCGACATTCGAGATCCACACCTATCCTGAAATTTTCAAGTTCCTAGGCCTTTCCATTACAAAGTTATAATTTTCTATGGTTTCTATGGTTCTGGTCATGCGAGCTGGACAAAATTTTGCATATAGCTTGAGTACGTGATTCTCCATTTGAGTGCAAAATTCCACCTCGATCGAATCAGTAGTTTCAAAGTAATCAGAAAAACAAAATTTCGAGCGGCCATATTTACGGAACCCCTAGTCCAATTTTTCTCATTGATGAACATGACCGTGAAATTTGCGATCCAAACCCACCCTGAAAATTTCAAGTTCCTAGGCCTTTCCGTTCAAAAGTTAGAATTTTCTATGGTTTCTATGGTTCTGGTCATGCGATCTGGACACAATATTGCTTCAATATATCATTCTCGATTAAAATACAAAATTTCATCTCGATCGAATCCGCAGTTTCGAATTTATCGAGAAAACAAAATTTCAAACGACCGTATTTACGGAACCCCTTGTATAATGTTGCTCATAGATGAACGCGATCACGACATTCGAGATCCACACCTATCCTGAAAATTTCAAGTCTTTAGGCCTTTCCGTTCAAAAGTTACAATTTTCTATGGTTTCTATGGTTCTGGTCATGCGATCTGGACAAAATTTCACATGTAGCTTGAACACCTCATTTTCCATTTGAGTGCAAAATTTCATTTCGATCAAATCTGTAGTTTTCAAGTAATCAGGGAAACAAAACTTTGAACGGCCATATTTACGGAACCCCTGGTGGAATTTGGCCCATTAACGAACTTAACCGAGCCATTCGGGAACTGAACCTACCCTGAAAATTTCAAGTTTCTAGGACATTCCGTTCGAGAGTTATCGTGTATACGGCCGGACGGCCGGACGGACAGACTCGAATTTTTCGACGGATTCGTCATCAGTGAGTCGAACATAGTCGATTGAGACCATTTTCGGCTCAAAATTCGAAAAATACAGACATCGTGACGAAATGATATAGCCCTCGTGTAAGTTGTACGAGCGCTCAAAAACTGCTAAATTTTTTCATAAAAAGTGCGCCTTGAATAAAATAATTGAAAACTAAGAAAAAATTATGAAATGTTTGGATCTTTTATGAAAACTTGACAATTTATTATGAATCTGTCATTGAAATGTCAAATTTTCATAGTTTTCAATGCGATCTTCAGAAAATAATTTTTCGAACTATAAGTTGCCTGAATATAAAATTGAAACAGAAAGTACTGCGGAAAAAATACGAAATATTTAAATCTTCTATGGAAATAAGTTGGTACTTCTGTTAGAAATTGACAATTTACATTAAATCTGTCATTCAAATGTCAGATTTTCATAGTTCTCTGTGCGATTTTCAGAAAATAATTGTTTGAACTATAAGTTGCCTGATTATAAGATAGAGACAGAAAGTACTGCTAAATTTTTTCATAAAAGTGCGCCTTGAAGAAAATCATAGAAAACTGCGAAAAAATTACGAAATGTTTGAATTTTCTATGGAAATGAGTTGGTACTTCTGTTAAAAATTGACAATTTATAGTGAATCTGTCATTGAAATGTCAGATTTTCATAGTTTTCGATGCGATTTTCAGAAAATCATTTTTTGAACTAAAAGTTGTCTGAATATAAGATTGAGACAGAAACTACTGCTGAATTTGTTCATGAAAGTGCGCCTTGAAGAAAATCATTGAAAACTGCGAAAAAATTACGAAATGTTTGAATCTTCTATGGAAATAAGTTAGTACTTCTGTTGAAAATTGACAATTTATAATGAATCTGTCATTGAAATGTCAGATTTTCATAGTTTTCGATGGGATTTTCAGAAAATCATTTTTTGAACTGAAAGTTGTCTGAATTAAGATTGAGACAGAAACTACTGCTGAATTTGTCCATAAAAATACGCCTTGAAGAAAATCATTGAAAACTGCGAAAAAATTACGAAATGTTTGAATCTTCTATGGAAATAAGTTGGTACTTCTGTTAAAAATTGACAATTTATAATGAATCTGTCATTGAAATGTCAGATTTTCATAGTTTTCGATGCGATTTTCAGAAAATAATTTTTTGAACTATAAGTTGCCTGAATATAAGATTGAGACAGAAAGTACTGCTAAATTTTTTCATAAAAGTGCGCCTTGAAGAAAATCATTGAAAACTGCGAAAAAATTACGAAATGTTTGAACTTTCTATGGAAATAAGTTGGTACTTCTGTTGAAAATTGACAATTCTCAATAAATCTGTCATTCAAATGTCAGATTTTCATAGTTTTCGATGCGATTTTCAAAAAATCATTATTTGAACTATAAGTTGTCTGAATATAAGATTGAGACAGAAACTACTGCTGAATTTGTTCATAAAAGTGCGCCTTGAAGGAAATCATTGAAAACTGCGAAAAAATTACGAAATGTTTGAATCTTCTATGGAAATAAGTTGGTACTTCTGTTAAAAATTGACAATTTATGATGAATCTGTCATTGAAATGTCCGATTCTCATAGTTTTCAATGCGATTTTCAGAAAATAATTTTTTGAACTATAAGTTGCCTGAATATAAAATTGAAACAGAAAGTACTGCAAAAAAATTACGGAATGTTTGAATCTTTTGTGGAAATAAGTCGGTACTGCTGTTAAAAATTGACAATTTACAATAAATCTGTCATTGGAATGTCAGATTTTCATAGTTTTCGATGCGATTTTCAGAAAATAATTTTTTGAACTATAAGTTGCCTGAATATAGAATTGGAACAGAATGTACTGCAAAAAAATTACGGAATGTTTGAATCTTTTGTGGAAATAAGTCGGTACTCCTGTTAGAAATTGACAATTTACAATAAATCTGTCATTGGAATGTCAGATTTTCATAGTTTTCGTTGCGATTTCCAGATAATAATTTTTTGAACTATAAGTTGCCTGAATATAAGATTGAGACAGAAAGTGCTGCTTAATTTTTTCAATAAAAAATCCGCATTGAAGAAAATCATTGAAACAGTAGGGAAAAAACATCGTTCAAGGATGTGAAATGAGTGAGGCTAGAGGGTTACTCATGGTTGGATGACTTATACAGGCTGACCCAACGAAAATTTGACAAGAGGGTGCAAGGAACGATACTGCACTGACTCCGGTGAAGTAGATGAAAAGTGGTAGAATGAGGTTATAACTCCTTGAAGCCTTCCCAGTTCCTGGAGTTTATTGCTCTTGATTTTCGACATTCAGACTTCACTATTGACCGCGTGGTGGATAGTTGTTCTAAATATAAATTTGTGGATGGTTTCGAAGCTGTTCATTAGTTTCTTTCTTGAAGATGATTTTGAATCAATTTGATGGAAAATTCATCAATTACTTCTCTTTTTCTGTTCTTTCTTTGTTTCGGATCTAATTTCAATATGAATCGTTAATGTTAACAAGAATGAAGAGGTTGAGCTAACTTTGAACATTTTCTGATTTGACCTACATCAATATCATTGTGTTTACTTTTCACTCGTAGTTTTCAACGCAATCTCGGGTTTTCCCTCGGATATCATTCCACGAAACCTCAACATTTCCCGCGGAAAAAACGTTTGCTCGAATTCCGGCTACGCTAGAAAAACAATAGCTATAAAATTTCCTGGAACTTCTTCACCAACGAAGAAAGTAAACATCAAGAAAGAAATAAAGCCGCCTCCATGCGTACACGCCTGTCCATTCAACCCGAAATCTAAAACCCGTTTTCGAAGAATATACAGGCAGTCAAGGTCGTCTGCAAGGATCGGACTTCGGAGATAAAGATGACGTTCTCTTTCGTAGAGCAATAGATAAACACAATGTTCCATGAAAGTAAAATGAGTCGGCAGCTCCGACAGATCTTGCTCCTATTATCTCATTGTTATTGACTCCAATCAAAGAATAATAGCAGTGAGCGACGCAGCTGTGCGTGAGAAAATTGAACTCAGATTCCCTATTTAGATTATTACTAATATTAAGTAACTTTCTTTCAGGCCGACTTGGTGAATCATGCCTCCCGCTGTGGGCTAGATGACAAATGCACAAAGACTGGGTGAACTACCATGGGGCACGGACTTCCATGAAAACACCCATCGTGCGGACATTGAAATTAGTCGATAACTGATCGCGTCTGGTGTTGGTGCTCATTGCCGTAGTCTTATCTGTGTTAGTTGAAATAGCTCAATTGCTTCGGAAATCCGAGTGTCTGTCTGTCAGTATTAGGAACTGTGATCCCTTCGATTAGTCTACGTTTTTGTGACAATGTGAAGTGTCCTTCTGGTTGTGAGTAAGATGCCATCCAAGAAGCAGTACGACTTGGTGCAGAATGACGATTACGATACGAGAATCCCCTTGCATTCTGAAGAAGCCTTCCACCATGGAATCACGTTCACTGCCAAGGTAAATAAAGTTTATTACTGAACTAAAAATAAACACGTAGATCGCATAATAAAACAAAACATCATTTCACAAATATAACAAGGACAAATCAACGAATCACTTCAGTGAGTTATTATTTCGTAGATGCAGTTCTTTAGAAAAAATAATTGACATCAGTCACAACTCTGTTGAACCTTGTGTTCGGATGATATCAAAAGTTGAATTTAAACTCGGAAAATAATAAATAATTTATATCTGACAATTGACAGAGGTTCTCCACAACTACAAACATATTGACTCGAAAAACTCAATTTTACACTATATTTTTCCAATCGAAGATTTGGTACCATAACATAATTCGTAGAGTTTCAGGGTCAGAATAGTCGAACGAACTAACTTCTATGTATTTTATCGAAATAAGTTGGCACTTCTGTTAGAAATTGACAATTTACTCTCAATTGAAATAATGTTAAATTTTCATAGTTTCGATGCATTTTCCAGAAAATAATTCTTTGAACTATAAGTTGCCTAAATATAACATTTAGACAGAAACTACTGCTGAATTTTCTCATAAAAAAGTGCGCCTAAGAGGAAATCGTTGAAAACTGCGAAAAATGTACAAAATGTCCGAATCTGCCATGTAAATAAGTTACTTCTGTTAAAAATTGACAATTTACAATAACTCTGTCATTGAAATGTCAGATTGTCATAGTTTTCGATGCGATTTTCAGAGAATGATTTCTTTTACTAAAAGTTGCCTAAATATAAGATTGAGACAAAAAGAACAGCTAATTTTTTCATAAAAAGTGCGCCTTGAAGAAAATCATTGAAAACTACGAAAAATGTACGAAATGTTTGAATCTTCTATGTTAATAAGTAGGTAATTCTGTTAAAAATTGACAATCTACAATAAATCTGTCATTGAAATGTCAGATTTTTATAGTTTTCGATGCGATTCTTAGCGAATAATATTTTGAACTGAATATAAGATTGAGACAGAAAGTACTGCTGAATTTTTTCATGAAAATGCGCCTCGAATAAAATCATTCAATACTACGAAAAAATTATAAAATACTTGAATCTTCTATGGAAATGAGTTGGTACTTCTGCTAGATATTGTCAATTTACAATAAATCTGTCATTGAAATGTCAGATTTTCATAGTTTTTGCGATTTTCATAGAATAGTTTTTTTTAACTATAAGTTGCCTGAATATAAGATTGAGACAGAAAGAACTGCTAAATTTTTTCATTAAAATTGCGTCTTGAAGAAAATCATTGAAACCTGCGAAAAAATTACAGAATATTTGAATCTTCTATGGAAAAAAGTTGGTACTTCCGTTGAAAATCGACAATTCACAATAAATCTCTCATTGAAATGTCAGATTTTCATAGTTTTCGATGCCATTTTCAGAAAATTTTTTGAACTATAAGTTGCCTAAATTTGAGATTGAGACATAAAGTACTGCTAAATTTTTTCATAAAAAGTGCTCCTCGAAGAAAATCCTTGAAAACTGTGAAAAAATAACGAATTGTTTGAATCTTTTTTGGAAATAATTCGGTACTCCTCTTAAAAATTGATAATTCATAATAAATCTGTCATAGAAATGTCAGATTTTCTTAGTTTTCGATGCGATTTTCAGAGAATAATTTCTTCAACTATAAGTTGCCTAAATATAAGATTGAGACAGAAGAAACAGCTAATTTTCTCCATAAAAAGTGCGAAGAAAATTATTGAAAACTCCGAAAAATGTACGAAATGTCTGAATCTTCTATGTAAATAAGTTGGTACTTCTGTTAAAAATTGACAATTTACAATAAATCTGTCATTGAGATGTCAGATTTTTATAGTATTCGATGCGATTTCCAGCGAATAATTTTTGAGCGCTCGTACTACTTACACGAGGGCTATATCATTTCGTCACGATGTCTGTATTTTTCGAATTTTGAGCCGAAAATGGTCTCAATCGACTATGTTCGACTCACTGATGACGAATCCGTCGGAAAATTCGAGTCTGTCCGTCCGGCCGTCCGGCCGGCCGGCCGGCCGTAAGCACGATAACTCTCGAACGGAACAACCTAGAGACTTGAAATTTTCATTGTGGGTTCAGTTCCCGAATGGCTCGGTTAAGTTCGTTAATGGGCCAAATTCCACCAGGGGTTCCGTAAATATGGCCGTTCAAAGTTTTGTTTCCCTGATTACTTGAAAACTACAAATTTGATCGAGATGAAATTTTGCAGTCAAATGGAAAATGAGGTGTTTAAGCTACATGTGAAATTTTGTTCAGATCGCATGACCAGAACCATAGAAACCATAGAAAATTGTAACTTTTGAACGGAAACGCCTAGGGACTTGAAATTTTCAGGATAGGTGTGGATCTCGAATGTCGTGATCACGTAGATGAACGTGAGCAACATTATACAAGGGGTTCCGTAAATACGGTCGTTTGAAATTTTGTTTTCTCGATAAATTCGAAACTGCGGATTCGATCGAGATGAAATTTTGTATTTTAATCGAGAATGATATATTGAAGCAATATTTTGTCCAGATCGCATGACCAGAACCATAGAAACCATAGAAAATTCTAACTTTTGAACGGAAAGGCCTAGGAACTTGAAATTTTCAGGGTGGGTTTGGATCGCAAATTTCACGGTCACGTTCATCAATGAGCAAAATTAGACCGTAAATATGGCCGTTCAAAATATTTTTTTCCTGATAGTTTCGAAACTACTGATCGGATTGGAATGAAATTATGCACCTAGCTCAGGTATAATGTATTCAAACTACGTGCAAAATTTTGTCCAGATCGCATCACCAAGATCATAGATACCGTGGAAAATTCTAGCGAATTATCGGAAAAAAATTGATCAGCTGAAGCACCGACATGAAGTCTGGAGTTTCGCCTAAGTTTCAGAATTTTTTTGACAGCAGTCAAAAATTCCTTCAATTGATTTCTAAAACTGGAAAATGCGAATCTGCCTACAAGGTGCATGTACGAGCGCTCAAAAGCTCCTGCCTTCACGGCAGTGCTTTTCGTAATTTTATTGAACTATGAGTTGGATAAATGTAAGATTGAGACAGAAAGTACTTCTATTTTTTTTCATAAAAAGTGCGCCTTGAAGAAAATCATTGAAAACTGCGAAAAATGTACGAAATGTCTGAATCTTCTATGTAAATAAATTGGAACTCCTGTTGAAAATTGACAATTCACAATAAATCTGTCATTGAAATGTCAGATTTTCATAGTTTTCGATGCGATTTTCAGAGAATAATTTCTAACTATAAGTTGCCTAAATATAAGATTGAGACAGAAAGAACAGCTAATTTTTTCCATAAAAGTGCGCCTTCAAGATAATCATTGAAAACGGCGAAAAATCACAAAATGTTTGAATCTTATATTTAAATAAGTTCTTACTTCTGCTGAAAATTGACAATTTACTATAAATCTGTCATTGAAATGTCAGATTTTCATATTTTTCGATGCGATTTTCAGAGAATAATTTCTTTAACTATAAGTTGCCCCAATATAAGATTGAGACAGAAAGTACTGCTAAATATTTTCATAAAAAGTGCACCTTGAAGAAAATCATTGAAAACTGCGAAAAATCACGAAATGTTTGAATTTTTTATGGAAATAAGTTGGTACCTCTGTTAAAAACTGACAATTCACAAAAAAATCTGTCCTTGCAATGTCAGATTTTCATATTTTTCGATGCGATTTTCAACGAATAATTTTTCGAACTATAAGTTGCCCCAATGTAAGATTGAGACAGAAAGTACTGCTGAATTTTATCTAAAAACTGCGCCTTGTAGGAAAACATTGAAAACTGAGGAAAAATTACGAAATGTTTGAATCTTCTATGGAAATAAGTTGGTACTTCTGTTGATAATTGACGATTTACAATAAATCTGTCAGATTTTCATAGTTTTCGATGCGATTCTCAGAGAATAATTTCTTTAACTATAAGTTGCCCCAATATAAGATTGAGACAGAAAGTACTGCTAAATATTTTCATAAAAAGTGCACCTTGAAGAAAATCATTGAAAACTGCGAAAAATCACGAAATGTTTGAATTTTTTATGGAAATAAGTTGGTACCTCTGTTAAAAACTGACAATTCACAAAAAAATCTGTCCTTGCAATGTCAGATTTTCATATTTTTCGATGCGATTTTCAACGAATAATTTTTCGAACTATAAGTTGCCCCAATGTAAGATTGAGACAGAAAGTACTGCTGAATTTTATCTAAAAACTGCGCCTTGTAGGAAAACATTGAAAACTGAGGAAAAATTACGAAATGTTTGAATCTTCTATGGAAATAAGTTGGTACTTCTGTTGATAATTGACGATTTACAATAAATCTGTCAGATTTTCATAGTTTTCGATGCGATTCTCAGAAAAAATTTTTTTTCAATATAAGTTGCCTAAATATAAGATTGAGACAGAAAGTACTGCTAAAGTTTTTCATAAAAAGTGCGCCTTGAAGAAAATCATTGAAAACTGCGAAAAAAACACGAAATTTTTGAATATTGTTTGGAAATAAGTTGGTACCTCTGTTAAAAATTGACAATTTACAATAAATCTGTCCTTGAAATGTCAGATTTTTATAGTTTTCGAAGCTTTTTTCAAAAAATATTTTTTTGAACTATAATTTGCCTAAATATAAGATTGAGACGGAAAGTACTACTCAATTTTTCATGAAAAATGGCGCTGAAAGACAAAAACTGCAAAACAATCACAATATTCGAACCTTCTATATTAATAAATTGATAATTCTGTAAGAAATGGACAAATGGTAATAAATAAATAATTGCAATTTCAGATTTCTATAATTTTCAGATTTTTAGAAATAAATTTTTTGACTAAAATCCTTCATTGTACTATTCATAACTTACTGGTTTTACTATTGTTCAAGTTGCCATCCGTGAGAAAATATTAAACTGGGTTCTATCCAATTGGAAAAAGACAGATGTCCCAACTAGCTGATTCAGATAACAGGCCTTTGTAATACCTATTCAGCAACTTCGAATTATATTTTCCGAATTCTTCTGGAATAATACCGAATTCGAATCGAGAAGGTTTACATCCATAATTAATCACAGAAGAAGAACTGTTGCACGTCACTGCGAATCCTTTCAGCGAATTGAATAATCATCGGAGCGAAGTTCTCGAACAAGACAATTATTCCTCTCAGAGTCGTCACTTTTTTTCTGCTTGAAAATTCATTATTCGTAAAAACTTTTTGGTACAATGAACCAACCAGTTAACAAAGGATTTAATTAGGGATGGGAGCTCTTTGTCTCGACACGAATGGACAAACTTCATTTATGATCTATTCGTAGAATCTGAAATTCCGCTTTGGTGAATTTTTGTTTTTTATTATTCAAAAACCTAGAATTTGAGAAAATCGCAAATGAGGGAAATGTATAATGATACCTTGCACAATGTGTCTCGATAAACTTCCAAATGACCAATCATTGATTATCTGATTCATCTCGGTTTTCTATAACGGGAATCGAACCTGGTACATCCGAATTGATGTTTGAAATTTAATGACTCACGAACTATTGGCAGTGAAAAAATAACGATTGAGTTTCCTCTTATCAATTCTTCTGTGTAGTTTCTCATAACTAAAAAAATCTCCCGCCATCGTCACTGCAACACTTATGACGAGGACTCTTCATTCCCCTCGGTTTTCAGAATGGCGATCTTAAACCGTTCCTGGTGTTCTTTGTGATCCTCCACTTTCTGAGCTCTGTCCGGTGAATGACCCACTCTCGATCGCATCAAGGGACCACTTATGAAGCTGACGTGATATTCTGTGAATTTCCGGTCTTGCCCGATTTTCCCAATTCTGTTCCTGTCGTCTGCAACGTCCGTGATATTTCAATCAGTTTCGGATAATTCAATGGATATCTGTGTAGGTGAAGTTGGAATTTCGAGTCTATAGAACTGAGAACTTTATCGAATCAAAGTACATAACATGCTGTGGAACATGGTTCAAAGCTAGTCGAAACTTGTTCCATAGAGCTTTATTCCATCTGCATGTCCGGGTCGAAGGACCAATATATCAAGCGTTCAGAGAAAACGAGGTCGAAGTAGGTTATGAGTGTAGCTGTCATCATGTAAATATTTTATCTATGATTCCTGATCCAAAATTTCGGCGAAATTAGCAAATTTCACGATATATTTGAGATATTCAAGATTTTTTTTTGGCCTTGCAAAAACGGATCATTATTGAGTTTTACTTCCGGAATATAGAAAAAATTCAAAGCCAGTCGAATAATTGTACATGAATTCATAATCTTATACATAGTGAAATTTATTCAAATCTCGCGCAAATATCTTGAAACATTTTGTTTTTATTTTCTAAAAAAAAGATTTTGTTCCATTATTGGAAATAATAAACAAAGGACAGTAATTTCCATCATGATCGATACAAGTGCTGTACAATGATTATTACAATTTTTCTGCATACTACGAGAACATTCAGAAACAAAAGAGGGACTTTCCATTGTTACACTGGAAAAAGTGCGGTTGAAGAAAATCTTTAAAAAAATTACGAAAAGCACTGCCGTGAAGGCAGGAGCTTTTGAGCGCTCGTACATGCACCTTGTAGGTAGATTCGCATTTTCCAGTATTAGAAATCAAATGAAGGAATTTTTAACTGCTGTCAAAAAAATTCTGAAACTTAGGCGAAACTCCAAACTTCATGTCGGTGCTTCAGCTGATCAATTTTTTTCCGATAATTCGCTAGAATTTTCCACGGTATCTATGCTCTTGGTGATGCGATCTGTACAAAATTTTGCACGTAGTTTGAATACATTATTCCTGAGCTAGGTGCATAATTTCATTCCAATCCGATCAGTAGTTTCGAAACTATCAGGAAAAAAATATTTTGAACGGCCATATTTACGGAACCCCTAGTCTAATTTTGCTCATTGATGAACGTGACCGTGAAATATGCGATCCAAACCCACCCTGAAAATTTCAAGTTCCTAGGCCTTTCCGTTCAAAAGTTACAATTTTCTATGGTTTCTATGGTTCTGGTCATGCGATCTGGACAAAATATTGCTTCAATATATCATTCTCGATTAAAATACAAAATTTCATCTCGATCGAATCCGTAGTTTCGAATTTATCGAGAAAACAAAATTTCAAACTACCGTATTTACGGAACTCCTTGTATAATGTTGCTCATAGATGAACATGATCACGACATTCAAGATCCACACCTATCCTGAAAATTTCAAGTCCCTAGGCCTTTCCGTTCAAAAGTTACAATTTTCTATGGTTTCTATGGTTCTGGTCATGCGATCTGGACAAAATTTCACATGTAGCTTGAACACCTCATAATCCATTTGAGTGCAAAATTTCATCTCGATCAAATCTGTAGTTTTCAAGTAATCAGGGAAACAAAACTTTGAACGGCCATATTTACGGAACCCCTGGTGGGATTTGGCCCATTAACGAACTTAACCGAGCCATTCGGGAACTGAACCCACACTGAAAATTTCAAGTCTCTAGGTTGTTCCGTTCGAGAGTTATCGTGCTGACGGCCGGCCGGACGGACGGACGGACGGACGGACAGACTCGAATTTTCCGACGGATTCGTCATCAGTGAGTCGAACATAGTCGATTGAGACCATTTTCAGCTCAAAATTCGAAAAATACAGACATCGTGACGAAATGATATAGCCCTCGTGTAAGTAGTACGAGCGCTCAAAAAATATTAAGGAATATTTGAATCTTCTATGGATATAAGTTGGTACTTCCGTTAGAAATTGACAATTTACAAGAAATCTGTCATTGAAATGTCACATTTTCTTGGTTTTTATGCAATTTTCAGAAAATGATTTTTTGGACTATGAGTTGACAAATATAAGATTCAGGCAGAAAGTACTGTTGAATTTTTCCATAAAAAAGTGCGCCTAAAAGAAAACTATTCCATACTGCGAAAAAATAACGAAATATTTGAATCTTCTATGGAAATAAGTTGTTACTTCTGCAAGATATTGACAATTTACAATAAATCTGTCATTGAAATGTCAGATTTTCAGAGTTTTTATGCAATTTTCAGAAAAAAATTTCTTGAACTAATAGTTGGCAAATATAAGATTGAGGCAGAAAGTACTGCTAAATTTTTTCATGAAAAAGTGGGCCTAAAAAAATTAGTCCATACTTCGAAAAAATTACGAAATATTTGAATCTTCTATGGAAATAAGTTGTTACCTCTGTAAGATAGTAACAATTTACAATTAATCTGTCATTGAAATGTCAGATTTTCATAGTTTTTATGCAATTTTCAGAAAATAATTTCTCGAACTATAAGTTGGCAAATATAAGATTGAGGCAGAAAGTACTGCTAAATTTTTTCATAAGAAGTGCGCCTGAAAGAAAATAATTCCTTACTGCGAAAAAATTGCGAAATATTTGAATCTTCTATGGAAATAAGTTGGTACTTCTGTAAGATATTGACAATTTACAATGAATGTGTCATTGAAATGTCATATTTTCATAGTTTTCAACCAATTGTCAGAAAATAATTTCTTGAACTATGAGTTGGCAAATATAAGATTGAGGCAGAAAGTACATACTACTGAATTTTTCCATAAAAAAGTGCGCCTAAAAGAAAATTATTCCATACTGCGAACAAATTACGAAATATTTGAATCTTCTATGGAAATAAGTTGTTACTTCTGTAAGATATTGACAATTTACAATGAATGTGTCATTGAAATGTCATATTTTCATAGTTTTTAACCAATTTTCAGAAAACGATTTCTTGAACTATGAGTTGGCAGATATAAGATTGTGGCTGAAAGTACTGCTAAATTTTTTCATAAAAAAGTGCGCCAAAGAAAATTATTCCATAGGTACTGCGAAAAAATTACGAAATATTTGAATCTTCTATGGAAATAAGTTGGTACTTCTGTAAGATATTGACAATTTACAATAAATCTTCCATTGAAATGTCAGATTTTCATAGTTTTTATGCAATTTTCAGAAAATAATTTCTTGAACTATGAGTTGGTAAATATAAGATTGAGCCAGAAAGTACTGCTAAATTTTTTCATGAAAAAGTGCGGTTAAAAAAATTATTCCATACTGCGAAAAATTTACGGAATATTTGAATCTTCTATGGAAATAAGTTGGTACTTCTGTAAGATATTGACAATTTACAATAAATCTCTCATTGAAATGTCAGCTTTTCATAGTTTTTATGCAATTTTCAGAAAATAATTTCTTGAACTATGAGTTGGGAAATATAAGATTGAGGCAGTAAGAACTGCTGAATTTTTTCATAAAAAAGTGCGTCTAAAAGAAAATAATTCCATACTGCGAAAAAAATATTTGAATCTTGAATTCAAAATATGTTGTTATTTTCGAAAAAAAATTTGTTGTTCCACGTTTTGTTCCATTATTGAAAATAATGAACTAAAAAGATGAATTTTTTGTGACGATCCATAAAAATTGTGTACAATGATTATTAAAGTTTTTTTGCGTGCTACGAGAACATTCAGAAACAAAAGGACTCTTCCATTGTTACACTGGATTATTGAATTAGGCGGAGGTTTCAGCGGCAATTCTGTCCCCGAAGTGGAGTTCATAATGAAATAGCAGCGAAGAAAAAAACCAGACCGCATGTTTCATCACCCACCTCCTAAACCGGAAAAAATCGTGAAACTCTGGCGACACGAGGAGATGAAGATCGACCTCAAATTGCGTTTTCATGGAAAATGGGACGATAGTAGGAACTCGGAAAATGAGAGACACTGCGAGAACGATATGGCGGGAATATATATGTTCTCGTATCCATTTCGAGTCATAATCTCTGCTCTCGTGTATGGGATGCTGAACCGGCTTAGATATAATGAATGGGGGATTGTGGGGTGGTTCACTCCAATTTTCCCTGCGATCTACACACATATTGTACCGTATGAGTGATGATATGAGATTTCATGAAATGGTAATAATATGTTACTCGTTTGGGAGCTATTCAACGGATTTGGCACTGATGAGTACATCCTTAAGGCTCGGGTGCTCTGAAATTTTTGTTGTATCATTTAAGGGAGCGAGAAGAGCAATTTTGTTATTCAATGGAGAATGATATATTTAAGCTAAATTTTTTCCAGATCGCCAGAAATATTTTAAATTCCAACGAATTATTGAATACAAAATCCTTATATTTCTGTAACTGCTGATTCGCCATAATTGACAAAGAGCTGCTGTCATTTTTTTGATAGCTGTCAAAAACGTCTTCAATTGGTTTCTAAAACTGGAAAATGCGAATCTACCTACAAGGTGGACGAACGAGCGCTCAAAAGCTCCTGATTGCACCGCTTTTCAATTTTTTTTTATGGTTATTGGCATTTTAGTGCTCACCATTCTTTTTCATGAGAGAACGTCACAGGAAACTTATGGTTTAGGAGATATGATTTTTTTTAATTGCTCCGGAAATGAGGAGTTTCAGACATTTGATATTTGCTAAACTTATCCTACTGAAGAAATCCGTAATTTCCTGTTCAATGATTAAAATTTTTGATCACTTTACCTAACCTTACTTCACACCAACGCAGTGATTTTTTGGTATATGTAACTTCCACTGTCCTCACTTAACCTAACCTTACCTAACAATGCTCAACCCAGGGCCTTTTATTTTAATGATTTTTCGAGTTTATGCTTTTTTGATGCTTTTGCTTTCAATAAATGATTATATTCTTTAAACGTGCAACCGGTCTTACTCTTAAAAAACTTTGGCGATTTGAAGTAAACACCTTCAGAGGGTTGCCCATTCTCAATTTCAAACTATTGACATAAGATAGGATTTTTGAGTGCCTTATATTGGTAGTACTGCCTTACAGTAAACCTAACTGTCATGTGTCTGAAATTTTAAAATATGGAAATTTTAAAGTATCATATCTCGTGAACTGGAAGTTTCCTAAAATTAAGACTGGCACCATTCGCCTTTTATTACAGAATTGCATCCATAAACAAAGAGTCGACAAGCTCCGAGGTGGGCACTAATGTAAACACAGGTTCTTCAAGGGTGTACACTACTTTCATTGCATCACAATAATTGTTTCCATGATTTCCCATAAACTTCATGTTGCATTCTTTCAATTTTTCGAATGTACATTCAGGCGTGTATGAACATGACTTTCCTTGAACGTTTTCGAAGAAAAATTCAATATTTTTCCGTGTAATCAAATCCATCTCAGGCGGAAAATTCAAACTTACTTCAACGATTACTGGCGATGAAAAAGAAAAAAATTGAAATTTCTTTCAATATCAAAAAGTTGTTCTCATAAGCCATCGATTTGTTGATTTGATTTCAATCCATAACTTTTCGAGTATTTATACATGAACATATATCCGATTTGAAAGGTGATGGATTAAATCAAATTAAGAAAGCGATGAGAACAACTTACTGATATTGAAAGAAATATCAATTTTCAATTTTTTCTTTTTTATCGCCAGTAATTGTTGAAGTAAGTTTGAATTATCCACCTTGGATGGATTGGATTACACTCAAAAATATCGAATTTTTCTCCGAAAACGTTCGAGGAAAGTCTTTTGCATACACGCCTGAATGTATTCAAAAAATGAAAAGAATTCAACATGTCGTTTATGAGAAATCATTGAAACAATTATTGTGATGCATAGGGTAAATGAAAGTAATGTACAATCTTATAGTGTTTCTTATTAATTGGCTCTATGCCGGATTATTTCTTGCAGTCTTTGGTTTGTTACATACCACGGGTCATTCACATTTCGGCGAGTTTTTATTGGCATATTTGAATATATGCCAAATTGTATTTTGAGACCCCATAGTTCAATTCCGTATGTCCAAATAGGTTTAATAACTGATTTATTAATAATATTTCATTTAAAATGGCCAACGATGCATTTCTTTTTATACTCTCCTGGTCTGTTTCAAAGTGAACATTTCCAAATGGTTATTCGCTTGGTGTTATTTATGATGGTCTGTTTCTATCGTCTATAAAATTTATGTGTTCCAACGTTTTGGTCTTATTACTCGGAACGTCCTCAGGGTAGCCCAAAGGAGGGCTAGATTTATTTGATCACATGATTGAAAATGATTTTTGGTTCTTTGTGACGGGTATACTTAATACCACTTGTTTCTGTGTATCACTCGAGAAACGTTAAGTCTAGATGATAATTTTTTGATAATTTATTGTTTATTGTTTATTGTTTATATCCCGACTCTCCTAGGTCTCATTTATCCTACAATAGGACCTTGTTTATCGCATTAAATATGAAGGAGTTTTTCGGAACCTGAAAAAAGGGATTGGAAATTTTTGAAAATATCCTTATTTTTCCTTGAAATCCATTTCACTGGCCAGAATGAATGAAATAATTCATCGATAACCTGCATGGTGAGGAGTGAATACTCAAGATCATTCTCAACATTGATTGAGATACTTGTTGGATTAAACGATTAATTGCATTCAAGGAAAATATATTAAATGTCCAATTGCAGCTGGTACAAGAAGCCAATATTCATTCATGGAATCGCGACCAGATATATTGATGCAAATCATTCAACTTAACTCAAATGACTCAACCTTTCGTTTAATGTACCTTGTTCTCTCATTTTCTATTCAGATAGGTACATAACGGGTAATTAAATGAATCAGCAATTCGAAATTGCACCGGATTTGGGAGACAGGATGTAATATTATACGTAATTTGCGATTTATCCTGATTACTCTCTGAGAACTGATAATGCATCATGACGGACGATGAGAGATATAATATGATGTGGACCATGTAGAGTTTGGTACTGAATCAAGATTGCGGTTGTAAGCCAACCCACTCCGGTGAATGTCAGGTCTTCGATAGGTTGCCGATGGTAGGTACATAATAAAATGTATACCACTATTGTAGGATTGTCTTCACGGATAACGCAGCCTTGACTTTCGTGAAAAACTTGTTTACCAACTCTTCTTTGGATCTATATCTGGATAGGTGGCAATGTTTGAAAAAATTTATGTAGTTCTTTAACTCACTAGTTTGAATAGACTTTATTCTAATATTACAACTTACGTGATCTACTAGGTGTAAAATTGACTCAAATATCAAATTCCTCGTGTCATAAAAATTTGAACGAATTTTTGCGCGCTTTTTTCTAACAGCCTGAATTTTTGAAAAAACGGGATTCGGTTTAGAGGCAAATAGTTAAGCTTCGAATGTGATTTATTTCGCTACAGTTTCGGACATTTATGTGTCTTTCTTCAGGCTAAAAGAAAAAATAGACTAAAAAACATACCAAGATAAATCAGTCGAAGGTGAAAACATATGAATAACAATATAGTCTTAACCTTGAAATAACAATTGTACATCCTCTAACGAAAATATTATCCTCTATTATGAAATAATCCGACTTGCTTCCCATTCTATGAATATAAATGAAAGGTAAGGTTGCAGAATGGCGAAGGCGCAGGTATCTTGGTCGTTGATAGCACGTAAATTTTTAGTGAAATGTTCAGAATTTTAAGGGTAGATTTCATGATTGACAGTTCATGGCTCATAAATATTCAATTATTAACTCTAGAAGCGTTCCCCACATCGGCTGTTTGTTCAATAATTCGTCTTTTAATTGACCGAAAAAAAAGGTTCCTCAAATTCATTCATAAAGCCAGAATTTCCTGATCACTTTCAGGGTGTGAAATATTCATGAGGTTTATTATCCGATTCGAGTACCGGATCTGCCACAACCTAGTTCCAATTGAATATCAAAAGCTTCACAACCTCGAGGGAAGTATTAGAACTGCCAAAATTAATTACTGGAACGAGATCTGCGTGAAATAGCGATTCCTTCCAGAATGTCTCCCTAGAATCTGAACAGGGCTGCTGTAATTAAGAACCGAATAGAAATATATCAATTCAGCGGGTACAAATTATCGTTTCTGTCCGTCATCTTCTGAATGGAGCAGCTGCAAGCAAATTGATTTATGTCGAGGATTTAAACTTCTTATAACAGTAGACTGAAATTTCAAGCAATCAAATTATTTCCACAAGATGATGCAAATATTAATATGACTGTCAGTGATTCTACCGAGTGTTTCGTCAGACGTAATTAACGAGTGTAATCCCCAAATTTATGTGTGATACAGGGATAGTTTACGTCCCATCTAGTCGTCTAGCTTCGGTGATAGCGCAACCCCCTCCCTATTCGAATCAGCCCTCCAAAGATTTATCGGGGCTCTCGAACACAAACCGACGTTAATGAATAGTTTGGTACGTTAATCAATTCCCAATTTTCTCCAGAGGCAAGCTGGGAGTAGTCTCAAATGAACTGTAAATTGAAAAGGAGTTTTTGTTGCTCCCTGACCTGCAAAATTACGAAGCGACTGAAGATGGATCGTTAATGAATTTTTTTTGTCTCTCTGCCGGCGGATTTGTCGACTGAAGAGCTGCATTTCGATCGAGAAAAAACCAAGATAGACGAAACTATGCAGCGTTTCACGAAACGATAAGAAATTTTTTTTCAGAAGGATCCAATTTAACTTCAAAGGTATTCAGTGAGATTATGTTTCGAAAGAGAATCATCGAAAAATAATTCCAATTTCTTATTTTTTTGTTGATCATTAAGAAGAAAACAACATGTTTTTTTGAAATTGGGGGATGACCAAACCATCACTTCTATACCACATTCAAGAATGATTGTCATCGAAGCAGGCCTTGAACGTCCAGTCGAGGCTTTATTTCTGGTTACAAAAAAGTTACTAAATTTCATCATAGAAATAAAACATAAAGATAACCTAGAAAAGTGTTGAGTATACGAATTATCGAATAATTGAGCCGGAATATTCCGACTGCAGTTTAAACATGGGAATTCAGGTTTGAAAGCGGACAAATATCGTGGAATGCTTTCATATGAAATTATCTGAACTTCCAAGCAAGTCGTTGAGTTGAAATATCGTTCATATAAAAGTCAACCATGGAAAATTGAAATGAATATTTATTATCACTCAAGACCATGCAATCTTTGTTGGTATTGGAAATCTTGCGAAATTCTAACCATATAAATATAAGAGTACTATTTTATGTCAGGATTCAATTAATGGAATTCTTGCAGGTAGCTAAAGTGGTGCAACAAACAGAAAAACATTTTTGATACTTCGCAAGCACGGGGCCAAGTGAATGGGTTGGAAAAAACGTTATACATATTAAGAAATCAGAGGGAAACAAAAATTAAGAATCTATGTAGTACATAAAATATTTTGACATGAAATTTGTACTGTAACTATCAATATATGAACCAATTCGTGAATTAATTAGTGCTCGGTGTTGAATACTTCAAGAAAGTCAATTTTTAATTTCATATATTAAAAATGTCCATGAATTATTGAAAATATAAGATTGATGAGCAATTTTACAATTATTCAGTATACTTTTGATTTGTGAACAATGTCAGTATTAGCAGAAGGAATGTGAAGAGGGTACCATACAGTATAAGTATAATAAATTGACTTGAAATACCTTCGAATGATACAAGAGCAAAGATAAAAATCTCATTGAAAACTTTTTATTCACGTATAAGTGTAGTGATTTGAATGTGTTTATTGAATAAGCTGACATAATCCTATTGATGGGCATTCTTTTGCAGGGAAGGTTTCAATAACCCATTTATGAAATAATTCACCATTCATAGTTTTATGGTAATTCTTATCATTAATACCACTGTCAAGAATCAGATCACATCCAGGAAGAATCCATCAATTGTTTCAGCATTCAAAATAGTGTACCTTCTGCCTGTACTCTTGAAAATAATAATATAATAATGAATAAAATAAATGTATCCACCCAAAATATACATTTCAAACATATTTATAGTGGTCTTAAGTTCAATCATACACGACAAGGGGCAAATAAAAGATATACCCCACAAAGTCAAAGACTGTCCGTGGGAAAAAAACTTCAAACTTCATGTATGCTCCTCAAAAATAAAAAAATCAACACGAAAAAACAACAAAATTACTAATTTTTCACTTTCAATTAACCTATGTGTAATAAATCTATAAGTCAAGCAGAAACATTTTCAATTTTTTCCTGAAGTGTCTTAGAGTAGGAAGATTTCGTATTTTAGCTGAAATGACGTTAAAGAAATATACTCGGCATACCTTCTGGATTACTTTCTAGTGTCCACTGACGAATTTGAATACCGTTTTCGAATATCCAAGTTTCATCTAGATAAATGAATTTTACGTTTTGTTTCACATATTCTCTGTATTTACCACAAAATCGTACTCTATTTGTTATATTTTCCTGTTTATCAATAAGAATTTTCTTTCGATCAACTTTTTTGTATTTGTATCCATTTTGTTTTATGATTTAATATAATGTTGACTTCGATCGATTGAAATTTAGGTGCTCTTTGGCCAATTCAAGAAGGATATCTAAACTGATATATTCATTATTTTTAATTTCAGCAAAAACCAAGTCATTCAATGTCTCTTTGAAGAAATAATAATATTGCAAAGGTTTTTTTGTCACTGCTAATTCCAGGCTGTAATATCATGCTAATATTCTACGGACAGTGCCTGGAGAAATCTGAAAATTTGAGAGACTTTGATCAATCAGAATCTACTTTGAGTAGGTGAATAACAGTTTACCTGAAACACTAGCGAAACTCGATTAATGCTAGCGGAAATATATTCCGAATCTTTGAAAAACTCGAAGTAACACTGACAAACTGCATTGCGTTCTCTTGTTGTAAGGCGCGATGTATCCTGGTCAATTTCAGCCATTTCAATAGCACAAGACAAAAAATACTCAAATTCAGAGCTAATTTTTATAATTATTCACCTATATCTCGATAAAATCATCAAAGCAAGGTCTCTATGGGTTATGTTAGTGTTATTCCTATACCGACCTGAATTCAGCAACCGAAAAAATTACTGGATAGTCTATTACCAACTTAAATTCGATTTTCCACAGCCTACCGAGATGTCAATAATTCTCGAACGGAGTATATTTGGGGAGAGAGAGGGAGAGGTTATTTCACCACATATATACTATTCGGTCACTTTCTATCTATTCTGGATGATATTTCGAACAGAAATATAAAAAATTATACGTTTTATAGGGATCAATGCTTCATCATAATCAAATAGTGCGATCCGAATCGTGTCAGAACAATCACACTTCCTATTGATTTGCATTTCTTTGTTTTTATTAATGATGTCACGATGATGATCTATGAATCATTATACTGATGAGTATGAGGTATTCATCACAAATTCCTTTCAAACAAACCGTTTGCATCGTGTATATGAAGTAACCTTTTCAAGGAAATTTGTAGATCTGAGGAATAATGACGCACCATAATATGTTTGAGTGGAAGTAGTGATGTAGGATTAAGTACTTCCAATTTTCCACCAAATATATAGATTTTTTTGGTAAGAGAGCATTCATTGAGTATAGTTCCTTTCAAATTGAGTTTTCAGAAGTAAATACTTGAAAGAAAGAATTTGAAAGAATTTTTGAAATACAATGTTTACCATTCATACTCTGAAAATCTCCTATATGTGTCCACCTCTTATCATGTAATATCTGGGAATATGAATATTTAATTTTTTGTTCTTTAGAATAGATCTCCATTCAGTATTCATTTTTGAGTAAAATTACTCACACAGTCATATTATACAGCTGTTCTCCCGATATTATTCACTGGAATTATAGATAAACGGATCTATGGAAAGATAGAAACCAAGCAAATACGCCTTTGTTAATGGAAACGGCATCCTAAGAAATTATGCAATCACGGCTTATGCAGAAACACCTACAGGTATGTGCCAGCTCCACGGGAGTGTCGATTAAGAATTCAGATGAATATGCCGCTTCAATAGAAATTTCATTGACAGAATTCCGATGGAATCACTCACTGAAGGAATATATCGAACACTACATAATCGCAATGGAGATGAAAGTTACAAGAACTGATCGATTTTGGTTCATTAATTCGAATATTGAAGAGAAATAGTCGATATTTCATGATTAACTTCGTTTACACCCAATAGAATCAAAATCAGTTTGTGTTCATCGACCTGATAATGCACAATCATTTCAGCATAATCGACCAGATTGAGGTGCACTAACACTCATTTTCTTTGTCTTTTCATTCTCTACAATTATGTTGTTGGAAGTGTCAGCATCGCTTTATTGGTTTAGATTCCACAAGCAAAAAACATCGTTTTTTGGTGTTTTTCGAAATAACAAGAAACGCAATCATATTTGCGAGAAAATCTCAGAGAAGTAATTAAAAGTATCCTTCAATGAAAACCTCTTTATCATATCAAATTCAGCAGAAAAGTAAGTACAAATCCTACAATTCGTCTTTGCGATAAACGAAGTTAGCGATATTCAATTTTCATCTTACTTTCAGTAACTTCCGACAAGAAAAATAAATATCCGAAAAAGTTCTGTCCGGATATTCGAAAAAATAAAACAAACCTACGCAGCTCGTAGATGAAATCCTTTATTTCCGGAGGCTGAACAATTCTTCCCGGCGGGTCTCTTCGCGGTTCGACGAGTCCTTATCCTTCGAACGAAACAATTCTGAACGTAAGACATGTGCTCTCAAAGTACCGAAATGAACATGGCTATACCTATTATGTCAAAGATAAGAGATAAGGAGAAACGACAACTTCTCAGAGTGTTGACTCTCTTTTTGTTTGGGAAGTTTCGAAACTTTATATGCCCTATATATTTTGAATGTTCTTCTATGAAAGCGCCGAACTAAAGTTTATCTATTCACCGAGGAAAGTTTTGATGAGAGTTTCCGTAAGTGCAGTAGAGTTTTCGCTTTATGAAAAAGTAAACCCAATTGGGGAAAATTAGTCGATGAGAGAATATGCGGAGGAAGATTTGAAACTTTATGGAAAATAAAATAATCGATAAATGATTAGAATTCGATGTACAGGATATTTTAAATTAAATTTAGTCCAACCTACTCGATGACGCGTGATTTATAATAGAGCTTTCATTTTTCGAATATAGGTATAGGATTCATTATTTTTCTTCAGCAATTTCCCTTATATTTCCTCAGTTTTTTTGATTTGATTGAGTGCAAATTATTCCCTGCTATTTCGTCTAGATCTTATTCTATAAGAATTCTATACACTTGAATAGAAATGTTGATTCGTCCAGTCTGAACATATAAAATTATAGAAGAAATCTTTCTAGCTTTCAAGATCTTTTCTCGAATATATAGGATGAATTGATTCTTTTCTCTATCAATTTCCCTTATATTTCCATAGTTTTTTGAATTTGATTGGGCCCAAATTATCCTCAGTTTTTGAATTTCAACATTCAGTATGAACTTGTTGCATTATAAAGTCACCTTTATCATCAAAATATGACTTACTTCTGAAATTTGGACTCGTTCTTATTAGGGGACCTTCTTATTCGAACGACTGAAAAGATATAGACGAAATTGTAAGGAAAATAATTTTATTTTTGCAAAAACAATTATTACATATTTAAAATTTATAAATTACAAGAAAAGAACTCGAAAGCAAAAAATAGTTTTTCGTATATCATAATTATACACAATTCATTGATTTGAAATTCTTCATTGAAAACCACTTCCCTGCTATTTTGTCTAGATCTTATTTTATAAGAATTCTATACACTTCAATGGAAATGTTGATTCGTTCAGTCTGAATATATGTAATTTATAGAAGAAATCTTCCTAGCTTTCAAGTTCTTTTCCCGAATATTTAGAATGAATTAATTTTTTTCTCTATCAATTTCCCTTATATTTCCCAGTTTTTTAAATTAGATTGGGCCCAAATTATCCCCAGTTTTCAAATTTCAACATTTTGTAAGAACTTGTATAATGAAGTCACTTTTATCGTCAAAATATGAGTTACTTCTGAAGTTTGGACCTAGTCTTATTTGGGGGCCTTCTTATTCAAAAGACTGGAAAGACATAGACGAAATTGTAAGGAAAATAATTTTTTTTTTGGAAAAACAATTATTACATATATGAAATTTATAAATTCCAAGAAAAGAACTAGAAAGCAAGGAATAGCTTTTCGTATATCATAATTATACACAATTCACTGATTTGAAATTCTTCATCAAAATTCAGTTCCCTGCTATTTCGACTAGATCTTATTCTGTAAGAATTCTATACACTCTAATGGAAATGTTGATTTCGTTCAGTCTGAATATATAAAATTCATAGAAGAAATCTTTATAGCTTCCAAGATCTTTTCTCGAATATATAGGATGAATTGATTCTTTTCTCTATCAATTTCCCTTATATTTCCTAGTTTTTCAAATTTGATTGGGCCCCAATCATCCCTAGTTTTCAAATTTTAACATTTTGTAAGAACTTGTTGTATAATGAAGTCACTTTATCGTCAAAATATGAGTTACTTCTGAAGTTTGGATCTATTTTTATTTGGGGGCCTTCTTATTCAAAAGACTGGAATGATATAGACGAAATTGTAAGGAATACAATTTTTTTTTGAAAAACAATTACATATATGAAATTTATAAATTCCAAAAAAAGAACTCTAAAGCAAGGAATAGCTTTTCGTATACCTATTATAATTATACACAATTCACTGATTTGAAATTCTTCATTGAAAATTAGTTCCCTGCTATTTCGACTAGATCTTATTCTATAAGAATTCTATACACTTTAATGGAAATGTTGATTTCTTTCAGTCTGAGCATATGAAATTCATAGAAGAAATCTTTCTAGCTTCCAAGATCTTTTCTCGAATATAAAGTATGAATTGATTCTTTTCTCTATCAATTTCCCTTATATTTCCAAGTTTTTTGGAATTTGAGTGTGCCCAAATTATCCCTAGTTTTCAAATTTCTACATTTTGTAAGAACTTGTTGTACAATGAAGTCACTTTTATCGTCAAAATATGAGTTACTTCTGAAGTTTGGACCTATTCTTATTTGGGGGCCTTCTTATTCAAAAGACTGGAATGATATAGACGAAATTGTAAGGAAAACAATTTTTTTTTGGAAAAACAATTACATATATGAAATTTATAAATTCCAAGAAAAGAACTCGAAAGCAAGGAATAGCTTTTCGTATATCATAATTATACACAATTCACTGATTTGAAATTATTCAGTCTGAATATATGAAATTTATAGAAGAAATCTTCCTAGCTTTCAAGATCTTTTCTCGATTATGTGTTTATGCATATAACTAAAAAACTAAAAGAAAAAACAAAACAATAGTAGAGAAGTTGAAAATTTACTACTAATAAATTTTTGTTTTCCTTATAAATATTCAACAATTCAGAGGAATCTAAATCAGATGGATTTGTTCTTTCTCCATTTCGTTATTATGTTTTTCCTTGAATCTTTGGTGATTATCAAGCTCAGTTCGAATCCATTGTCCTCGAGTGAATCTAATGCCGCCTCACCACGTCAAATGAAAAAGTAGCCAAAAATCTGCCAGAGAGACCACGGTCGACCGGCTATACTATTCGAGATGCCCCAACCGCGACTTCCCCACGTGAAAATTCGACTATTACGTGGACGATAAACAGTGATGATCTGGACTACACACAATGCCGACGGCACAACTTTGTGCACCAAAATAAAACAATCACCTGTGTATATTACCGTGACGTCATGAGACATGTGTGCCGTGAGCTCAAAATAAAAGTTACGGTATAGTCCGATCACATACGCGTATTTCGAAATCACCGAAAGTTGACCATTCAAGAGAATTTTTCAATTTATTGAAGACTGAGACTTGCTGATTCGTCTATGGGAGATGATTGCCTTTCACTAAGGTATTGTACTAGTCTTCGAACATCTGCTACGGATGCCCCAGGAAGTCCACTTCTTTAGTGTCCCATAGGGGCGTCCGATTACTGCGGGTTTTAGCTCTTCACCTACCTTCCTTTTTCGCATCAAAATAATCCATCTTCAATATCCCCCTGCAATTCTCTAATAACCGCGTATCAGAGGGATATTCTTGAATGAATTTCTGCATGAATATATCCGAGTTCCGTGGTAGCGAAAATACGCCTCCGATCCCTTTCACGGTCTTTAAAATATCATCATGGATTGCCAGTTGCCAACGTAGTTGTTGTCCGAGAAGCTTTCAGCGTTCATTAATTTTGTCAGTTTGAAGATAACTCGAAAAGTTTGATTGAGGGGTTCGCAATGAGACTTGGCAAAATGTTCACAAATGATTTATCCCTGAATATCCGACACACGAGTACATGCTAATTAAAACGCGGAATAATGACTTGAGGCTAACTATTTTGAAGGCTAAGGTTGATATGCGACCCAAAAAGCCGAGAGGAAGGTTGTCGGCGATACTTTGATCTTTTCGATTTTAGAAAGATCGGTGGGAAATTTGCGATATGAGGTGCTGGCCGATATTTTGAATGAAGCTTCACTTTTGAGGGTTATACAGGAGGAGTGTCCCATTGAAAAAAAATTATAAAAAGCACTGCCGTGAAGTCTGGAGCTTTTGAGCGCTCGTTCATTGACTTTGTAGGTAGATTCGCATTTTCCAGTTTTAGAAACCAATTGAAGACATTTTTGACAGCTGTCAAAAAAATGACAGCAGCTCTTTGTCAATTATGCTGAATAAGCTGTTACAGAAATATGAGGATTTTTTATTAAATAATTCGTTAGTTTTCAAAATTGTTCTGGTAATGCGATCTGGAAAAAATGTAGTTTGAATATATCATTCTTCATTGAATTTTAAAATTATCAAGAAAACTGAATTTCAAACGACCATATTCACGTAACCCCTGGTCAAGCGATTTGGGCAAAATTTCGGATGTCACAAAATGATACAGCCCTAATGTAAGTAGAACGAGCGCTCAAAAATGATGCAAATTGGACAAAAAAGTTTATTATTTCCAATTCACTTCATAATTGAAAATACACGACTGAAGTCGTAACCCACATGAGATTTAAAGGAGAGCAATGTATTGCTAAGGGTCAAGAGTGTACCAAATTTTTCATCGTTTGCCCATTGTGGATGTTACTGGAATATTCATGAACCTTTCCTATTTTGTTTATAAATCATCTGAAATTTGAAGGATTACTCAATGACATCAATTGGGGGTGCACTCGTGACCCTGTGCTTTTTCCTGGGTTCAAAAAAATTTGAGATATACCCATATACAGGGTGTCTACTCTTAAAAAGGGCCAAACTTCAGTGGGAGATCATACATCAGATTTGCAACAAAAAATGTCATATAACACATGGTCGAAATGTTGACGGTTATTCTTCAATTTAACATTTCTTGATTTTACGGAATATTCCAAGTTTTTCCATAAAATAAATTATACTTCAGTTATCCTTGTAGCCTTATCGAAGTTGACCACATATCTGGAAACAGCATTGAATTTGCTACAAGATAAGAATTTCGGTGTGCCAAAAAATTCTTATTGCGGGCGGGGTAAGGAGATGAATATCGCGGTTCTGAAGTGAAAAAAACCAGTCATATTTTTCCAATGGTTTTATCGATGAAAAATCATTAATTATGAACATGTTTTCTTTCCAGAAAAATATACCCCATTTAGTTGGCTTTCGAAATTTTGTGCTTGCTGCTTGTCTTCTGCCCTAATATCATGGCTAACAAGATAACAACGAAAAAGTCGAAATATTCAAAACCTAAATTTGCTCTATTTTGAACCTTTTTATGATTGAATATTAAAGTAATTTTCATGGAAATCATGAATTCATCTGTTGGTTCAAAATAATGTTATTTTTGAGCGCTCGTACTACTTACAAGGGGGCTATATCATTTCGTCACGATGTCTGTATTTTTCGAATTTTGAGCCGAAAATGGTCTCAATCGACTATGTTCGACTCACTGATGACGAATCCGTCGAAAAATTCGAGTCTGTCCGTTCGTCCGGCCGTCCCTCCGTATACACGATAACTTTCGAACGGAATGTCCTAGAAACTTGAAATTTTCAGGGTAGGTTCGACTCTCGAATGCCGCGGTTAAGTTCGTTATTGGGCAAAATTTGCCCAGGGGTTCCGTAAATATGGCCGCTCGTAAATTTGTTTTCCTAATTTCTTCGAAACTACAAATTCGATCGAGGTGAAATTTTGCGCTCAGATGGAGAATAATGTGTTCAAGCTACATGCAAAATTTTGTCCAGCTCACATGACCAGAACCATAGAAACCATAGAAAATTATAACTTCGTAATGGGAAGGCCTAGGGACTTGAAATTTTCAGGATAGGTGTGGATCTCGAATGTGGTGGTCGCGTTTATAAATGAGCAAAATTAGACTAGGGGTTCCGTAAATATAGTCGTTTAATATTCAGTTTTCTTGATAATTCCAAAACTACGGATTCGATCGTGACGAAATTTTGTATTTTGATGGAGAATGATATATTCAAGCTACATTTTTTCCATATCGCATGACTAGAACCATAGAAACCATAGAAAATTATAACTTTCTAACGGAAAGGCCCAGGGAATTGAAATTTTCAGGATAGGTTCGGATCGCGAATTTCGCGGTCACGTTCATCAATGAGCAAAATTAGACTAGGGGTTCCGTAAAGATAGCCGTTCAAATAATTTTTTTCCTGTTAATTTCGAAACTACCTATTGGATTGGAATGAAATTTCGCACATATATGAAGAATAATGTATTCAAACTACGTGGGAAATTTTGTCCAGATCGCATTACCAAGACCATAGATACCGTAGAAAATTCTAGCGAATCATCGAAAAAAAAAATGGTCACCTATAGCACTGACTTGAAGTCTGGATTTTTCCCTTAGTTTGAAATTTTCTTTGACAGCTGTCGAAATCTTTCCAATTGTTTTCTAGAACTGAAGAATGCAAATCTACCTACAAGGTGGATGAACGAGCGCTCAAAAGCTCCTGACTTCACGGCAGTGCTTTTCGTAATTTTTTCATGTCAACTAGTATAGATGTATTCTCTCCTTCATTCAGAATTCCTTCTTGGATACAACTCACAACTCAAATATTCTTTTTTTTTTCAAGGCGAAGTTTAATCCCCATTTGCTTCCTCAAGTTAACGAGCCGAATCAAACCTGCTGGTGGCACTTTGCGAAAAGGCGAATTTTCAGGAATAATTCGCCGAAGGAATAACAGTTCCTCACGTCTGAAGCTCTCGCCGGGCTTTGTGTGGGAATAAAAGTTGATGACGGCATTAATCAATGTCTGTATAATAGGTATAGCTTTATTTATAACGTAACGGTCGGTGTTACGTTGCAATTTCAACGCAGCCATTCCAGAACGTAAAACACGTTTGTGTATTTTGTGTTGCGTTTCATTTGGCGGAAAGCAATTCGGTTCTAATTCCATTAATCTTGAAGATTTCGGGATTATACCGCAGAAAAATTTCAGTTGGGAAATCCATTCGAATTGAATTGGGTTAATTGCCATGAATCACGGTGCCATATGCATTCCAGCTAGTAAATGAAGTACTGGATATTATCGCAAATTTGTATATTTTCTTTCAACTTATATTAGGACATTTTTCCTGAACGTTATTACTCTTAAAGTTCAAACCAAAGAGAGGAAAAATTACTGATTGAAAAGGTTCTTCAGAAATAATTAGGAATAATGTCACATGCATTTTCAATGCGTTGTTTTAGTTCTTCAACACTATTCACCTCACCGTCACATAAATGTTTTCAAATGGCCCCAAAAGAAGAAATCACGAGGGTTGAGATCCAGGGAGCATGCAGGCCAAGAAATCGACTCACCACGTGCTATCCACCCAAAGTCACAAACATCATACGCTCTGTCACATGATTTCCCGTAAACTGAACGCATTTGAAACATATTTAAACCTCAATACGTACCTGTATCAGATATGTGCTCTGAATTTCTCAGATTCGCGGGTAACTTTGATTTCGTAATACTCGGTCCAGGTGGATATTTGATAAGAAGGATTTTTGGAATCTTGACTTATTTTACGAGTTTTCGCACCTGTAAAAAAAAGCCTCATGTTTGAAAACACCCTGTATATACTGCTCCACAAAAGTCATTTTGGGATTTTGGGACTTTTTCAAAAGTTTCCATTTTCCCCGAAATTTTGTGAATATGGGAAATCTGAATGTCTTTTTCATCTAACTCATTAATTCGCCCATTTCTTCAGAAGTTTTACAGTTTCGGGTGAAAATTTATTACATATTTGTAGTAGGTACGTCCCGCCTAGATCATTCCAATAGCCCTATTAGATTCATGCGCACTAAGTTCACGTATAGGTATTATTGTGAAACAAATTTTCAGATTTTCAGATTTTCAATAAAAGTTGATTGTAAGAACGTAAAACAATAAATGATCCAAAATTCTTAAAAACGCAAACGACAAGAACTTGCAAATTCAAGATTTAAGAGAGTGAACATTTAATTTCTCAAAAATCAAAAACATTTGGTGGACAAGAATCGGTAACTTTTGAAACGGTCACAAAATTTCTGAACTTCCTTAACTTTTATACTCGCTTTTAATTTTGTATCCATTTTTGAAGTGTATCTCAATGATGAATGTTTTCTGCAGATCTGAAAACCACTGTTCAAATTTATGAGTATATTCTCAAAAAAATTTAATAAATTGATATTTGTTTATGTTTGGGACATAAAATAAAATGAAAAAATTTATATGATAAAACCCAAGACACAGTTTAACGCAGCATACATTGATATGACAAAAAATAAATCATTATTCATGAACATATCGCCATCATTTTCTTCATTGCGGACAGAAATTCCGTCATATTCGAAGCATTCGCGTTTGGCAAAGCGCATTCCTCAACAAGTCGCCCCTAATGGTCTGCCTCTTGAACTCCGACCCTTGCCAAGTTGGCGACGAGAACGATAATTTTTCCGGAGTTCTGCGTGGATTTAATGAAGTTCTTAGACTTGCCGTCCGGAATTTTAAATATTTCCGGCAACGACAATACTCAATGCCCGAATTTGCTGTTCTATTCAATTTCGAGATTTGTTTGACTGCAAACCTTACTTAAACTAAACTAAACTTAAAAGGTTCATTCATATGCATAAGGAAAGACATTTAAATTACAAACTATAACCTTCAATGGAGAACAGTTAAACTAAAATTTTCAACGTCGAAACATTATGCCCCCAATAAAACCAGAAGGATTTCGAAACTTCGTCAATGACAAATAAATATAACAAGTTATGAATGAACAACCATTACATCAACAAAACCAATGTCAAAACAAAAACATTGAAAGCGCAGATCAGTACATTAAAGGGTTTTCTAATAGGAAATGGTTATAATGGTAACATTACGTATTATTTTTTGACATTTCTTATGTCATTTGTGGTCAGTAGGTTATGTCATTTGATCATGGAAAGATAAACGCTTCAACAACGTTTAGAAATTGTTGAATTATTTTATCAAAATCAGAGCTCATTTGTGAATACTGAGAGAAATTCAAGAAGAATTCATGGACGACTTTATTCAGTTAACCGACTCACTATTCGTTGTATTGTGGACAAATCTGAGAGTTAATTTTCTTTATACGATACAAGAGTACCAGCACGATAAAAAAGTGGACGCACACAAGAAAATATTGATTTGGTAGCAGCAAGTGTAAGAGAAAATTCAAATTTATCGGTTCCAAGTCGTTCTCAACAATTAAATCTTTCTCAGTCAACGACATGGGGAATTTTAAGAAACGATTCTGGTTTCCATCCTCACAAGAGTCAACTGGTTTAAGAACTGAAGCTACTAGACCGCCATAAACGTCGTTCATTTTCTGAATGTCAAAACAAGAATATTGGAAGCGCATTTCAGTAGGTTATGCCATTCGATCATGGAAAGATACACGATTCAGGAACGTCTAGAAATCGTGAAAATATTTTATCAAAATCAGTGCTCATTTGTGAATACTGAGAGAAATTTAGGGAGAATTGATAGACATTATTCATTTAATAGACTCACTGTTCGTTGTATTGTGGACAAATCTGAGAGTGAATTTTTTTATACGTACAAGTGTACCAGTACGATAAAAAACTGGACGCGTACAAGAAAATATTGATTTATTAGAAGCAAGAGAAAAATTTATCGGTTTCACGTCGTTCTCAAAAATTAAATCTTTCTCAAAAAACGACATGAAGAATTTTAAGAAAAGATTTTGGTTTCCATCCTCACAAAATTCAACTGGTTTAAGAACTGAAGCTATGAGACCGCCATGAAACATCGCTGAAACATCGTTCGTTTTCTGAATGTCAAAACAAAAATATTGAAAGCGCATTTCATTAGGTTATGCCATTCGATCATGGAAAGATACACGATTCAGGAACGTCTAAAAATCGTGAAAATATTTTATCAAAATCAGTGCTCATTTGTGAATACTGAGAGAAATTTAGGGAGAATTGATGGACATTATTCATTTAATAGACTCACTGTTCGTTGTATTGTGGACAAATCTGAGAGTGAATTTTTTTATACGATACAAGTGTACCAGTACGATAAAAAACTGGACGCATGCAAGAAAATATTGATTCAGTAGAAGCTAGTGTAAGAAAAAATTTATCGGTTTCACGTCGTTCTCAATAATAAAATCTTTCTCAGGAAACGACATGGAGAATTTTAAGAAAAGATTTTGGTTTCCATCCTCACAAAATTCAACTGGTTTAAGAACTGAAGCTGTTAGACCCCCATGAACGTCGTTCATTTTCTGAATGTCAAAACAAAAATATTGAAAGCGCAGTTCAGTAGGTTATGCCATTTGATCATGGAAAGATACACGATTCAAGAATGTTCAGAAATTGTGAAAATATTTTATCAAAATCAGTGCTCATTTGTGAATACTGAGAGAAATTTAAGAAGAATTGATGGACATTATTCATTTTACAGACACACTGTTCGTTGTATTGTGGACAAATCTAGGTGTGAATTTTTTTTATACGACACTAGTGTACCAGAACGATAAAAAACTGGACGCACACAAGAAAATTTTGATTTGGTAGCAGCAAGTGTAAGAGAAAATTCAAATTTATCGGTTCCAAGTCGTTCTCAACAATTAAATCTTTCTCAGTCAACGACATGGGGAATTTTAAGAAACGATTTTGGTTTCCATCCTCACAAGAGTCAACTGGTTTAAGAACTGAAGCTACTAGACCGCCATAAACGTCGTTCATTTTCTGAATGTCAAAACAAGAATATTGGAAGCGCATTTCAGTAGGTTATGCCATTCGATCATGGAAAGATACACGATTCAGGAACGTCTAGAAATCGTGAAAATATTTTATCAAAATCAGTGCTCATTTGTGAATACTGAGAGAAATTTAGGGAGAATTGATAGACATTATTCATTTAATAGACTCACTGTTCGTTGTATTGTGGACAAATCTGAGAGTGAATTTTTTTATACGTACAAGTGTACCAGTACGATAAAAAACTGGACGCGTACAAGAAAATATTGATTTATTAGAAGCAAGAGAAAAATTTATCGGTTTCACATCGTTCTCAAAAATTAAATCTTTCTCAAAAAACGACATGAAGAATTTTAAGAAAAGATTTTGGTTTCCATCCTCACAAAATTCAACTGGTTTAAGAACTGAAGCTATTAGACCGCCTAAAACGTCGTTCATTTTCTGAATGTCAAAACAAAAATATTGAAAGCGCAGTTTAGTAGGTTATGCCATTTGATCATGGAAAGATACACGATTCAACAACGTTTAGAAATTGTTAAATTATTTTATCAAAATCAGTGCTCATTTGTGACTACTGAGAGAAATTTAAGAAGAATTCATGGACATTATTCATTTAACAGACTCACTGTTCGTTGTACTGTGGACAAATCGAAGTAAATTTTTTTTATACGACACAAGTGTACCTGTACGATAAAAAACTGGACGCACACAAGAAAATATTGATTTGGTAGCAGGAGGAAAATTCAAATTTATCGGTTCCACGTCGTTCTCAACCATTAAATGTTCCTCAGCCAACAACATGGGGAATTTTAAGAAAAGATTTTGGTTTTCACCCTTTCAAAATTCAACTGTTTCAAACTGAAGGCATTAGATCACCATTAACGTCGTTCTTTTCTGGTTTTTGTCTCGAGCAATCTGAAGATGAAGTCCTCGTGGTGTGCAAGTCATGATGGCAGAGTGATTGGCCCATATTTCTTTGAAGAAAATGGTCGAAGAGTAACAGTCAGTGGAGAACGATACAGAAATATGTTGAATGACATTTTTTTCATGCTGTTGTTGAGAATAAACTTGACGATATGTGGTTTCAACAAGATGGTGTCACCTGCCACATAGCCACCTAAATAATCGATTCATTGAAGATAATTTATGTTTTTTTCTTACTGTTTAAGTTGTATCATTACTATTGGTAAACCCTTTACATACATGATGAAAAAAATCTTTAGTATTCTGCGTATATGTTGGACCGTTCATTGTGCGGTTTCGGTACCCGAAGAAACGAACCTAACTAATAAAATAACTGACTGAAAAAAATATTCGTTCGTTTGGTGCGAATTCTGTCGCTTCCTGTTACACGTTCCGTTTTGATTTAATTCAAATATCATGAATATCTTCAAATTTTGCTCGTGTGTTTAATCCCATGGTGAGAAGCGGAGCAGATGCAATTCGACGAACTTCCACCTGCAGCTCAACCACCGACGAAAGTGCGAGGTCTGTGATGCCTACATAAATCCTTTGTTTCTGTTTCAGTTCATCGGAAGCTTGGACGTGCCCAGACCAACAAGTAGGGTGGAAATTGTCGCAGCCATGCGGCGAATTAGGGTAAGAATTTTTGTCGTTTCCGGGTCGATGGGTCTGGATCTGGAAATTTCATCAGACGTGACATCGAATGCAAATGATGTAATTCCGTTATATCAATTCATTACGAGAGGGATGAGGGAAGGTTAACTTATTGCCTCGATAGACAAATCTCTGTGAGGGTGGCTGTACTAGGAATATTGCGAATTTGAATTTGGGTTCGGCTTCATGAATATATTTGTGTGCGATACACTTTTATCTAGGGGGTTTCGGATATATTGGGTAAAAATGTTAACAGAAAATTCCAGCAAACCCCTCCGGCCTTTAGTGTTAGTGTGTAATAAATGATGACATTTTAGGGATAACGTGGGAATGAAGGGACATCGGGTTGTAATACACATACGCGTATCTAGATACTTCAAAACAAAAAAATCAAACTTTGTAGGATACCACCCCCCATCCAATCGAGCGGTTAATTGGATAGGGCCTCGAGCCTTAAGCAAAGTAAGGACTTCGAGTTTACTGTATTTTTCCTGAAAACTCCAACTTGTGAATAGAAATAAAACATAAACTTTCAAAAAGTATATACATATTGAAAAAAATTAAATGATTTATTACAAACTATACCCTAATGCATCATCAATCCCCAAAAACCACTCCTGATAGAGTCCCAAAAACCTTTCTCTACCGAGTCCTCTGAACCACTGCCTTTCTCCGATCATTTTTTCGTCTCGAGAAAATTTTCAATACCATTCTAGGTGGTCCCAAATGATGTTTTCCTCTTCTTTAAACCAATCACCCCTTCTATTATCTTTTTGAGGCGTTTCGTGAACCGAACACCCGCAATTATTGGTCTGAAACCAATCACCTCTCACATTTCCGAAATTGGTTTTAGAATGTGAAATTTTCCATCTGAACACTCAATTAAGTGCTCAATTCGTGAAATCGACGAAGGGACATTACAAATTTCACAACGCTTCATTTTTTTGGTCGTTAAACGCGCGTTAGGCACTATATTTATGGGTCCTTTTAGACTCTAGATTTCGGGTTATCAACAGTTCAACGCTGGTCGAGTAGACCAAACAAATACTTAAATGAATATATTAATTCTTCACATTTCTAGGCGTTCTCACACCTCCGATTGTTTCTTGTGTCGACTTGGTCAAAAAAAATAATCTCTATTCCCGACTATTTGAATTAATTCTGCATGTACCGAAATAATAGATTCCGTGTTATTTTTCTGAAAGAGCTATTCGTGTCTACTTTTCGAAAACTACTTTCTGACTGATTCCCAAAAATGAATTATCAACTCGAACAAGTTCCCCAATTAACTGTTATTTCCCATAGAAAGAACTTTTTCCGTCCGACTTCCGCAAACCACTCCTCATAGAGTCCCAAAAACCTTTTTCTACCGAGTCCCCAAAAATCACTCCTGATAGAGTCCCAAAAACCTTTCTCTACCGAGTCACCTGAACCAATGCTTTTCTCCGATCTTTTTTTCGTCTCACGAAATTTTTCAACCCTTCTATTCTAGGTGGTTTCAAATGATATTTTGTTTTCTTTAAAACAATCAACCCCTTCTTTTAAGGGGGTTCGTGAATCGAACATCGGCAATTATTGGTCTGAAACCAATCACCTCTCACATTCCTGACATTCGTGGTTTGATGGGAAATTTTCCATCTAAACACTCATGTCGTCGTGAAATCGACGAAGGGAAATTACAAATCTGATAACGCTTAATTTTTTTGGTCCTTAACGCGCGTTAGGCACTATATTTATGGGTCCTTCAAAACTCTTGAGTTCGGGTTATAAACATTCCAACGCTGGTCGAGTAGACTAAACAAATACTTAAATTTATATATTAATTCTTCACATTTCTAGGCGTTCTCACGACTCCGATTGTTCTTTGTGTCGATTAGGTCAAAAAAAATTTCTATTCCCGACTATTTGAATTAATTCTGCATGTACCGAAACAATAGATTTCGTGTTATTTTTCTGAAAGAGCTATTCGTGTCTACTTTTTCGAAAACTACTTTCTGACTGATTCCCAAAAATGTGTTATCAACTCGAACAAGTTCCCGAATTAACTGTTATTTCCCATATAAAAAACTTTTTCCGTCCGACTTCCTCAAACCTCTCCTCATAGAGTCCCAAAAACCCTTTTTCGACCGAGTTCCCCGAACCACTGCTTTTCTCCGATCTTTTTTTCGTCTCAAGAAATTTTTCAACTTTACCATTCTAGGTGGTTTCAAATGATATTTTCTTTTTCTTCAAACCAATCACCCCCTTCTATTATCTTTTTAGAACGGTTCGTGAATCAAACATCGACAATTATTGATCTGAAACCAATCAGTTCTCCTATTTCCGACATTGGTTTTAGGATGTGAAATTTGCCATCTTAACACCCAATTGAGTGCTTAATTCGTGAAATCGACGAAGGGAAATTACAAATCTCACAGCGCTTCATTTTTTTGGCCTAAACGCGCGTTAGGCACTTTATTTATGGGTCCTTTAAAACTCAAGAGTTCGGGTTTTCAACATTTCAACGGTCGAGTAGACTAAACAAATACTTAAATTAATATATTAATTCTTCACATTTCTAGGCGTTCTCACGACTGCGATATTTTCTTGTATCGACTAGGTCTAGAGAAATAATCTCTATTCCCGACTATTTGAATTAATTCTGCATGTACCGAAATGTTAATAAGACGTCCAATTTATTACAGTCTCAGAGAGTACATCAGAACTTGAAAATACATGGCCTCAACCTGTAATAATCATAATGTCAATATGAAGGGGTGTCATTATTAAGAATGGCTTACATAAATAATAGCACGAATAGAAAAATTTATAAAATTTCAAGAAAAACAATAATAAAAGAGACAATTATATGATTTTTTTAATTTCTAGTACGAGTTCAAATCAAAAGGCATCAAGAAGAAGAAGGTGACGATAGAAATTTCTATAGATGGCGTGAAAGTAACTCTCAGGAAAAAGAAGAAGGTAAGAAATGTTGTAATATTTTTTGAAATATGATCCCCCTGGTGAATTTTCTGAATTTTTCCTTTGTGATATTACGTTACACCTTTTCCTTTGTAATACCAAGAATTTTATAGTTTGTCAATGAACAAAGATACTGAGAAGTGGGTTGGGTGTCCTTCTTCACCATCACATCCAAAATTGACATTTTTTCTCGAATACATAAACGAAGGAACTAGGAAGTATTCGAAAGGGTGGAGAATTCATAAAATTCTTACATTTTACCCTCTCTGTACAGCACTCTACCCATGTTATCGATGGTGAACATGACGGATATCGAAAAAGAGCATCCATAAATTCAAGTTCGAAGTTTTCCCCGCCTTGTAGAACTCCGGAATAGAGTGAGAAAATCTTATTTCTGGAAATTTCCCGTAAGGAAAACTGCGCGGAGTCCAATAAATTTCGTTGGATAATCTTACGACAGCGAAAAGATGCGAAGTTCAGACGCTAATAAAAATGTATGTGCTGTCATCCCCAGATATATTTTCGTTCGAGGAACTTGAGAGTATTTTCTTGTTTTATTTACCTGCTAATGGATTATTCATTGAAACTAACCTTTATCCCGAGGACAAATGAATTTTGAAATGGTTTCGAACTTTTTGTTCCACTCCTGAATCCGTTAACTCTGATGTGTATTCCCACTTTTTACTACCTGCAAGGAAGCAGAGGGACTATACAGCTCCTTCATCATGACCCGCAAAAACCTGTATTTTTGGGGTAATTTAATCAAAATTCGGCAAATACGAATGAAATTCTGTATGATGTCTGGATGAGCCATATTGTTTGGTGATACCGAAAAAACTTATTTCTACCATTGGCGAAGATATTCAAAAAACATGCTGTTGTTCACATTGCTTAAACCACCTATTACGAAGACTTCTCGATTGTGATTCAATCGAATCTTCCCCAATTCCCACCCTGAATAGGCTCAACTCACAAACAAACCCTATGTTCCTTCCAATACCCCCCGAAGGAATATCTGTTATATCCGAGCTGACTAAATCACCCGTCCTATTCATCGAATCGACTTAACCCAGTTCCTTCATCCTCTTCCACCTTTTTTTCCGCATAGATTGGACCTCGAGGGCCAACTGTTCACCTTCTCCGTCGATGGGATGACGCCCTCGAGAATCGAATCAAAGCCATCCCCCGTTCGTCACCGTGTAATTTCCCCGGTGGCTGGCTCATCCACACGAAAGAAATGTTCCGGGTTATTGATCTCTTATTATGTTTTTCAGCGGAAACAGTGGCAGGACGACGGGAAAGCCCCCATGTTCGCCCACCCGATCTACAGGATTTTCTACGTGTCGCACGACTCGCAGGACATGAAGATTTTCAGTTATATAGCGAGGGAAGGGTCGTCCAATGTATTCAAATGTGTAGTGTTCAAGTCTAGTAAAAAGGTGAGTGAATTTCGTGTGATTGAACAGAATTGAATTTGGGTGGAGTTCGTGCGTTTTTTTCCTTTTGCGAAGAAATCATGCTATGTTTGAAGAAAAAATTATTTAACTAGCGGTAAGGTAAGTCATAACTCACGCAGATGAAGTTTGCAGCGCGAGCCGTAGGCGAGTGAGTTATGACCATTGCCGCAAGTTGAATACTATACTTTATCTATGACTTTAACAATAAATACAAGTACAGCGAAACAAATTTATTCACAAATCTTGATAGTTACCTATAACAATGCATTATTTATGTTGATTGTGCTTCTTAGCATAGAGTAGTGCTAAGTTCACTAAAATATGGCAAAAAAACATTCTCTGTAAACAATGACTTAATATTCTTACTGCTACAGTAATCTTGAAAATTGTTGTTTACACCTTTATATTTGTTTTGGAATTTTTCGGGCCATAAATTCTGTATGGTAACATTGGCTGATTGCCTTATTTCTGAAGGTGTACATAATAATTCATCTTCACTATCTGAATTCATCTTTTGCAGCAAAACATTCACAATAATTATCAAACTAATTTGAGAAAACGTCAATATTCAAGTGACCTCCCCTCAATACCAATAATGGACAGTTCCCTTTCGGCCAATCGGCTCGTTCAGAAGCACAGAGCCAGGAAGTTATAGTAGTGAGTTATTATAACTCACGGTTTTTGTTTACAGATACTATTAATTGATCAAAATTAGCTGAATAATGAATATGTAATTCAATAGGAGTAGATAAAGGTAATCACCGCTCGTGAAATATAAGAAATCGATATTCGATTTTTACATTTTTATCATCGAATGTTGCCGGTTGAATCGACTCAATTTGTCGACCTAATTTAATTCAACAAATTGGCGAAAGCGCGAGCTTCAATTAAGGTTTTAGCACTTCAAGGGATCTTGCGAATTCTGAATTTTCAATTGGCTGTATACTAAATGAATGGTGTAGAACTTTCTTCGACTCAATTATAATGATTCCACGACAAAAGAGTTAATTATTCCTCATTGAACTTCAGAGTAGTTAGTTTCAAAGTTTTTATCTGTTATAATATACTGCTCCACAAAAGTAAAGGAAATTCAGGAATTTTGTGACCGTTTCGATTTTTGTCCACCGAATGTTCATTTATGAGAAATCAAATGTTTACTCTCTTATATCTTAATAGTTTTTTTGCTCCTCGTTTGAGTTTTTCAGTTTCGGGAAAGTTCTTGTTGTTTGCCTCTCTAAGAATTATGGGTCAGTTATTGTATTACGTTCTTACAATCAACTTTGATTCAAAATCAGAATATTTTTCGGAAAAATGCCTAGACTTAAACTTAGGGATGATTTGTCCGCTCCAAAAGCAACTGCTTTGATCTCTGCAGGCCATGAAGAAGATTCTCTAGCTTCCCTAGACGAAGAAACAATATGTGACCGCCGTAAACATTACGGGCATATTGTCACACATGGAAATTACGGGTTCCAGCTACCCTTATTCGTCCGAATAATTGACTAAATAATACAGGATGTTCCTAAATTGATGGTACAAACAAAGAGGGGAGATTCCTTGAGTAATTTCAAGAAAAAAGTTCCATAAGCATAAACATTTCGTTTTAGAGATAGGGGGTGTTGAATTTTTTCAGGTTTTTTTCTCATAGTATCTACACTTCACAAGATATTCAACAGAAAAAGTTTAATTTAATGTGTCAAAACAAACAATGAATAAATTCACCACAGCTTACTAACTGAATTTTTATGACAATTTGGATTTTTCTGAGGATATCGAGAGAACCGTTCGAAATGTTTTTGTCGAAATCGGTAGCAGATACGACAGAACTACAAGAGACCATAAAGTTTAGTATAACAACAAGGCTGCTTTCTACATTCTTTCAAATTAACAGTGACTCACTTCTATCGAAATTGGCATGTCACATAGTGTAAATTTTCAATTGTGATATCTATGCCAAGTTACAGTTGAATAAGAAAAAACTTGAAAAAATTCAAACTTTGACACCCTGTATCTCGAAAACCGTTTGTGATCCCATGTTTATGGGACTTTTTTTCTCAAAATTACTCAAGGAATCTCACCTCTTCGTTTGTACCTCCAATCTAGGAACACCCTGTATATTGGCTATTTATCAGATTCACAGATTATCAAATTCAGTAATGAAATACGAAAAATTATTCTAGACAAACTGATAGCAGGCCAACAAATCAATTTCATGTTACCCCAGAGAACACAAGCCTGCTTTTAGAGCGGACAGGTGGCGTGATTGGAGAAATTTTCTCTGATCACCGTTGCTTTATGTTTTGAAGGTTTACTGTTTTTGAGCGCTCGTACTACTTACACGAGTGCTATATCATTTCGTCACGATGTCTGTATTTTTCGAATTTTGAGCCGAAAATGGTCTCAATCGACTATGTTCGACTCACTGATGACGAATCCGTCGGAAAATTCGAGTCGAGTAAGCACGATAACCCTCGAACGGATCAACCTAGAGACTTGAAATTTTCAGTGTAGGTTCAGATCCCAAATGCCTCGGTTAAGTTCGTTAATGGGCAGAATTCCACCAGGGGTTCCGTAAATATGGCCGTTCAAAATTTTGTTCTCCTGATTACTTCGAAACTACAGATTCGATCGAGATGAAACTTTGCACTCAAATGAAGAATGAGGTGTTCAAGCAACATGTGAAATTTTGTCTAGATCGCATGACCAGAACCATAGAAACCATAGAAAATTGTTACTTTTGAACGGAAACGCCTAGAGACTTGAAATTTTCAGAATAGGTGAGGTTCTGGAATGTCGTGATGACGTTCATCTATGAGCAAAATTATTCTAGGGGTTCCGTAAATATGGTCGTTTGAAATTTAGTTTTCTTGATAATTTCAAAACTACAGATTCGATCACGAAATTTTGTATTTAAATGGAGAATGGTATATTCAAGCTACATTTCTCCAGATCACATGAGCAGAACCATAGAAACTATAGAAAATCATAACTTTCGAACGGAAAGGCCTAGGGACTTGAAATTTTTAGGATAGGTGTGGATCTCAAATGTCACCTTCGCGTTCATCAATGAGCAAAATAAGACTAGGGGTTCCGTAGATATGGCCGTTCAAAATATTTTTTCGTCGCATGAAATCGATTTGTTGGCTTGCTATCAGTTTATCTAAAATAATTTTTCGTATTTCATTACTGAAGTTGATCATCAGCCAATATATTACCTATTTGGTATATTTTGTGTTGGTCCACTGGCTGGATTCCCTCTCTGTTGGTTCAAGTTTGTATAAAGACGTTTTGAACATTGATGAAAATATACTTTCACATGTACAATTTCACAAAGTATACACATGAAAATGAACAAATATATTTAGAGTATGAGAATGAAGATTAATTTCTTTTTTTTTTCGATAGTTGCATGTGCATGCTAAAAATGTTTAGGTTTAATCTTCTCTGGAACTCGAATTCCCCAAAATAATTAGTTGTTGAATAGGCAAGATAAATATACACCTATGTAAAACAATATAGAACTTTCAAATAAATTCAAACAACTTAAATGAATCCACACACTCAATCATTTCAACCTGTTTTTCTCAGATTTGTTAGTATTCGCGAACATCGGTGGGTTATTCGAATTTTGATTGAATTACGGGAAATAGAGGATCAGAACATTAATATCATGGTCGTAACTCAATCGGAAGTTATGATATACTACCGGAGTTCGATTGGAACAATTCAATAAACTATTCTGCATCGCTGTATCTCGCCGTCACAGCATATTTTCATGATATTCATCTCGGAATGCTGAAGCCATAAATAAGTCAATGTCTGCTTTATAACCCACAGTTCATGTATTTACGTTCATCCGACGAATTTCGAATTTTTGGGAACTTATCTACGGGAGGAGGATGTATTTTTGTTTGTTATTGGAAGAGTTGAAAGAATCCCTTTCGAATTTCTACATTCCACGTTCTGGGAAAAAAAAGCCACAACACGATCCAGATAATTAATTTCCCAGTAAATGTGATTTTCTTCAGGATATCAAGAGTTTTTGAATAATTACTTCATACTGAGTATAAAGAGTCGGATTAGAAGGGAAATTCATAGAATATTGAAGAAAAGACAAATCTGAAATTTGAGAAATTTCCTGAGTAAATTAAAATTCGTTTTTTCTTCAAAGGAATATTTCACCATAATCAAATCATTATTCTCCCGATGTTTCCGTTTGGAAATCCATAAAATTCAGACAAATATAATTTCAATTATACCAAAATCCTTTTTTTTATACTTACTAGATGAAGTGAACGACTTAATGACGTAAAATGCAGTCCATTTTCATATATTTTCGCCCTGTTCTGACGCACACACGAACGAATCATTTACGTAGTCAAGTATTTATTCTACAGAATCCGAGAGATCTATTTGGCTTCAATGTTTCTACGCATCTCGTGATAAACACAATCATTTCCTTAATGGAAATTCAGACATTATTATTAGAAAAGACTTGACGAGAAAACGAAGTCCTTCATTCATACGACAGTTTAGGAAAGATTGTTGGGGAGTTTTGAATTTTTTAATGTACAGCGTCTTCCACAATAAGATGACGAGAGAGTAGGGAAAAAATCTGTGGAACATTTCCTTATTGATGCTTTAGACAAATCTGCATAGGATTTCTCTCATGAAAAGTATCGAAAACAAAAAATTATAAAAAGGGCCGTATCTAGGGCGTGGCAAGGGTGGCACTTGCCACGGGCGCAAGGTCCGAAGGGGCGCCAAAAAATATCAAAAATAAAAAAATAGAATCACCAAGAAAAAAAAATTCAAAGATGACAATATGGTTACGTAAGTAAGTAATTCGAACACAACATTTCGAAACATTGATATTCAAAGTACAGAATGAAAATGCAATAAGGTCAGAAATACGAGAAATATGGTCCAATTGTTATAACAAATTTTCAAAGATGCCGCACTCTGATCATAAATATTACAACCGGCAATATCGTCATTCCAAGCACAGCCTTTTTATTAGTTGTTTACACTAATTCCCCTAATCTCCTCCAGCTTGTTTTGAAGGGCGGCTTCTTTGATGATGATGGTTCATAATGATTTTTTTAAGCCACATCTGTGGTATTTTAGAAAACAATTTGTATTGCCAAAAATTCATTAATCGGAGTTTTGAGCTCAAGAAGTGGGAGAAAAATTAAGAATCTTATTCTATTCTACATAAATATTGATTTCTTTCAATTGTGAAGAGAAGAGCAAAAAATTTAAACTTTAATGTTCGTTTAGTGTGTATCCAGATTTGAAGTGTTATAAGTTTTGAGTTTTTTTTTTATATTCTGACTTTTTTGTGCCTCAAAAGCAAACCCTGTACATTCGTTGGAGTCGCAATTAGGTGAAATTATCAAAGTTCTTCGCTAGCTCAAAAAATCGTCCCTGGTAAATTCGATAACGAATTATGAATTTATCATATATCTTAACTTCTGGGAAATTCTGTTTAGTAAAATAAACCGAATTAATCAATATTTGAAAGAAAAACAACTAGATATATCTGAGGGCTCACGAATGATACTTGGACTATTGAACGAACTGAAAGCTAACAGAGAAAACTTTTTTATGCCATTGATGGAACTTTCGAAAAATGAAGCTGATAAAATTGGAATCGAAGCAAAGTTATATCAATCGTGAAAACGAAAAAAAAACCAAAATGCCAGGGGAACTAACCAGTGATGAAGCTCATCTTTTTGATGCAAACGCAAAAGGAATTGGACTATAATTATTCAAATTGAAGAAAGATTGGTTGCTTTGAACGAAGTGGCAAACGACTTCAGTTTTTGAATTGTACTATCATTCAAACTATGAATATTGACGATTTGAAGAAGAGTGCTGCAGATCTTAAGATAAATGTTCGTATTTATTACATAAATTTGAATATTTCATTTTGTTTTTTCAGAATTTGTTTTATTTTTATGCATTTCATTTAAAATGTGTATTTCAATGTTTTCAATGAAAACATTTTTCCATAAAAATGTGTATTATTTTGAAACTCTTACGTAAATATATGACTAGCATTATGAAAAAGAAATACTATGAGAAAATATGGCAACGCAACGCAAATGGGGGGCGCTGTCTAATATATTGCCACAGGCGCAATAGTACCTAGATACGGCCCTGCAAAGCACTGCTGTGAAGTCAGGAGCTTTTGAGCGTTCGTTCATCCACCTTGTAGAGATTCGCATTTTCCAGTTTTAGAAACCAATCGAAGAAATTTTTGACAGCTGTCGAAAAAAATTGTGACTTTAGGTGACCAATTTTTTTTTCGATAATACTCTAGAATTTTCTATGGTATCTTTGGTCTTGATAATGCGATCTGAACAAAATTTCGCACGTAGTTTGAATACATTATTCTACATCTATGTGCAAAATTTTATTCCAATCTAATCAGTTGTTTCGAAATTATCAGGAGAAAAATATTTTGAACGACCATATTTACGGAACCCCTAGTCTAATTTTACTCATTGATGAACGTGACCACGACATACGAGATCCACACATATTCTGATAATTCCAAGTCTCTTGGCCTTTCCGTTAGGAATTTATAATTTTCTATGGTTTCTATGGTTCTAGTCATGCGATTTCGAAAAAATTTCACATGTAGCTTTAACTTCTCCATCTGATGAAATGATGAAGTCCTCGTGTAAGTAGAACTGGTGCTCAAAAATGATGCAATAAAATTTGAGAAGCAAAAACTTCGAAAGATGGAATCACCGAATTATAGCGAATATATCAGAAAACTAAGTTTTTATTGTTAGTATGACAAATACTGCCATTTATTTTCATAAACTTCATTAGATCGCATCACCGAATTATATTGAATTGGTATATAAGAGAAACCCAATTTTTTTTCAACATGAAAAGCTGAATTTCCACATAACTCATTTAATAATTTCTCAATCACCATGATCATGACTTGACAGCGATGACAAATCAATTCGGATTTTGGAAATGTTGTTCAGTGAAAATTAACCAATCTACGATCATTCCGATTTTACATGAGGTTGAACTGTAGCGAGACTATCGAACCGAAGATTATAAAAGGAACCACAGATGCTGTAAACCAAACCGGTGACACATAATGTAACTTCATAAAATCGATACGCTGAATTAGATCGGATATATCAAATTTCCCAACACCAGATCAGAAAAACTCAATTTTCTTTTCACTTGGGATAGCTGGCAAGCTCAATTTTTTTGTTACTTGTTTCATCGATGCCTCTCATGTATCAGACAAAATTTCATCAAGATATGGCTAATATTTTCTGAGATACTAAAAATTTTCTTCATTCAGAAATTTTCCATGAAAAAATTATAAAAAGCACTCCTGTGAAGTCAGGAATTTTTGAGCGTTCGTTCATCCAACTTGTAGATTCACATTTTCCAGTTTCAGAAACCAATTGGAGAAATTTTTGACAACTGTAAAAAAAAATTTTAAACTAAGGCGACCATTTTTTTTCTCGATAATTCGCTATATTTTTCTACGGTATCTATGGTATTGGTAATACGATGTGTACAAACTTTTGCACGTAGTTTGAATACATTATTCTTCATCTATGTGCGAAATGTCATTCCAATCCAATCAGTAGTTTCGAAATCATCAGGAAAAAAATATTTTGAACCGCCATATCTGCGGAACCCCTAGTCTTATTTTGCTCATTGATGAACGCGAACGTGACATTTGAGATCCACACCTATCCTGAAAATTTCAAATCCCTAGGCCTTTCCTTTCGAAAGCTATAATTTTCTATAGTTTCTATGGTTCTGGTTATGCAATCTGGACAAAATTCTGCATGTAGTTTGAACACGTCATTCTCTATCTGAGTGCAAAATGTCATCACGATCGAATCAGTAGTTTCGAAGTAATCAGGAGAACAAAATTTCGAAAGGCCATATTTACGGAACACCTGGTGACATTCTGCCCATTAACGAACTCAACTGCAGCATTCGGGAACTAAACCCACACTCAAAATTTCAACACTCTAGGTCGTTCCGTTCGAAAGTTATCGTCCTTACGGCCGGACAGACTCGAATTTCCCGACAGATTCGTCATCAGCGAGTCGAACCTTGTCGATTGAGACCATTTTCGGCTCAAAATTCAAAAAATACAGACATCGTGACGAAATGATATGGCCATCGTGTTTCATTTTGATTCCGTTCATTCCGGCATTCACATTCAAAAACTCTATTTTCACGTTCAAAGTTATATTATTTCACTGATATTTATACCTGCGCTCAATTCATAAAAGTGACTCGAGATGAATACACCAACATCATAATAAGAACTGAGAATATATAAATAAACTGAAATTTAGATTACGAACCCGACCGCGAAATTGTGACATCACGGCCGGACACTTCTTATGTTCAGCTATCAGGTTTTCCAGATGCAAAGTAACCTGGAGAAAAATCTCATTGAAATACTTTGACGATCTTCGATTTAACACAAAATATTCAGAGAAATCAAAAACTTATCTTGATAAGGTAAAGCAGGAAATGGCGAATATAGATTATGTGGGGAGGAGGAAGAAACTCCTGAACATCTAGTAACAAAAGGCCTCGCTGTTGGAAGCCACCGCTTCATTAGAACTCCAGAACTGGATGGGGAGTTGTAGCTTCGCCAACTCAAGAAAGGGTGGCACAATAGATCTTCACCCTGTTGAAAAAGGGGAAAATTTTGGTCCAAACTGAATATTAAATACGAGAAAAACAAAGATTCGAAACTGCCGCTTCTTAACGGGAGCCACCAAACTCCGCATCTATATTTTGTTGATCTCCAACCAAGGAACAGACGGATTCACTACATCAGAAGCACGGTCACCTGGCTTTCTGCCTATTACTACACGACCCAAGTTCGAGCAAAGACCACTTCGGTTATTTCTAGCTTTCCAAACTTGTGCGCTATCATCCCAATGGAAAATTCGTTTTAATTGTTCGAAATGCGGTTGTGTAATTTCGACGTTAGATCTGTTCGGTTAGAAAAACATGACGATGTCGGATTATCCGGTGAAAAGTTCCCGAATGATGTGATTGTTTTAGTTTTTTGTGACTTTAATATGTGAATTTACCTGGAACAGATGTTCGGCGATAGGTGATTGAGGTCAAGGATTGTTTGAATCCAGTGACGACCTGCTATTTTGGTTTGATTCTCACTTTCAGTTATCCATCGAATTCATTTTAATCGCTGTAGGTTTTAGGAAATTTCCACAAAATTTATCGGTGAAATGAAATGAAATTTCTTCATTTTCTCAAAGAGAATGTCTTAAAATATGTGAGAATGAAAATCAAACCCCCAGTGAAGTGAGTCTTGAGGACTTCGAACTATGAGTAAGACGACCAAAGTGAGGCATTCCAGCCTGGACATGCCGGACGTGGAAGTCGTGAAGAAGAAGCACGATATGCTCACCAAAGCTCGCAACAAGCTCTTCCATTTCGGTGACAATAAAGGCAAGGAAGTACCAGAATCGCCTACGAAAAAAACCGGGAAGTATTCCGCCATCGAATGCTTATTCAAAGCCACCCACAAACCCATGGAGAAGATGGTCGAGAACGCTCCAGTATCGAAGTTGAAGAAACAGAATTCGGTTAGTAGTTATCCCATACAAATCCAGGTTGAAGAATACGATTGTACGATATCCAGGGACAGACCGGCGACGATTTGTTGTGGTAACATTGATAGAAATTTGAATACAGCAGCTTTGGCCTTGGAGAGGCCGAGGAAGAAATTGTCTTTCAAGGAACCAGAGTGTTATACACCTGAAGCAATGGGGGGAGATGGAAGGTCTAGGAAGCAGAACACTAGTAGTCTGGCGATACCAACTGGAGGAATGAAGAGGAGTATCTCTTTCACCAATGGAATTATTCGTACCCCTAGTGTTGATGAATATGAGCTAGAGGTAGGCATTGAAAGGACCTCCACATGAGAAATATTTAGAATAAAAATCTTTGAGAAGATTAATTTTTTCTTCTTCAAATGAGTCTTCTTTTTCGACTATTCTGCTACCAAAAAGTATACTACTTCAGATGCATTAAAAGTATTTTGCATTCGTTCATAGGTTTAAATTTAGAAGTGTTCGATAGCTGGTTTTTCAATTATTTATTCTCTATTCATCTCAATCTCGGTCCTTTTTTGGCGACTAAAGCCAATTTATATTGGATCATATATTTCCTCAAATAAAGGTGGCCGTTTCTCTCCATATTTTTCCTTGCTTCAACTACAAAAAACTAGGGTTTAATGGTTCACTGAATTGAAGCCAAGATTCATTCGTCTGAGCGTGGTATTTGAATGTACAATTAATTTAGTGTGGAGTGTGAGCTGGCCTCAACGATATATATCTCTTTATTATGTTTAAAAGTGTATGCTCATCATTATCCACCACAGTGCATCTTTTCTCAATGCACCCGCTACTCCGAATATCAAAGCGACCTAAAAATCAAACAATGATAGTTATTTCACTATAACGAGATAATAAGAATAAGTTGGAATAACGATTCAATTGAGTTTTATTTTTACCTTCGACATCAAGAAAACACTATCAGGAGCATTCGCTATGAACTATCTCACATGTTCTTTTACGAGAACTTTTGATTTTTTTGGGATATATCCCTCTCTTTTCCATTCAATAAACATCACCAGTTTGTGGTATCTGCTTATATCAGTATTGTCTTGTGTTGATTTCAGCATCGAATATTTTGGCCATAAACTTGCTAGATGCCCCTTTTCTGCAATACCCGTAAAGTATGCCAACAAAACCGTTTCCGTAAAGTTCCGAACCTTCTTGTCCTTGCACCAAGATCTGAATTCAGCATAGGTTTTCTCATATAAATGGCGGCTCTTTTCAGGAAGTAGACTCAAAGTTGCTGCTTCAGCAGTTTTTGTCACATCTAGCGGTGTCAAAGGGATATTTTCTTCGTTATTCATTATTTAGTAGCGTAACGGATAAAATCAGATTCTGATCGAAAGCGAATAAATAAATTTGACAGCTCGATCGTGCTCCGACATAGATGCATCTATGCTCCGACTGAATATTTTATAATCGGTTGCCATGATAATCATGCATTAATACAAGAAATCATGCATTAATAGGGGTCATTAATGGATGATTTCGAGTGCGTTAAAATGAGCTTTTATTCTATGGTCGGCGGAAAAAGTATTTTGCATTTGTTCATAGTTTTAAATTTAGTAGTGTTCGAGAGCTGTTTTTTCAATTATCTGTTCTCTATTCATCCCAATCTCGGTCTATTTTTGCGACTAGGGCCAATTTATATTGAATGGTATATTTCCTCAAATAAGGGTAGCAGTTTCTCGGAATATTTTTCCTTGCTTCAACTACAAAAAACTAGGGTTTAATGGTTCACTGAATTGAACCCAAGATTTGTTCATCTGAGCGTGGTATTTAATGTACAATAACTGAACTTTTATGCAGTAATAAAATACTGTGTAAGTACAACAATAGAAGATTAATGAAAGTTGAAAATAATAGCATATTCCAGTCATCCAATAACAAAACAAATAGTGAGAAGCAATAACTATCTAATATTTTTTCTATCCAACTATTGACCACAATGTTTATTGCAAGCTTTCATCGCGTCTTTACAACAGAGGAAACGAATAAAATTTTCAGTTGTATGAGCTCCTGTTCTATGCGAATTTTGTTTACGGGGGAATAAAACACTTCATTTCGGTATAATAATAATAATGTAACAATGAACAAAAACTTTAACTCCTCAATTTTCAATTTTTTCAGAGTCAAGCCATGAGGGTTGTCAGGACTGTCGGTCAAGCTTTCGAAGTGTGCCATAAATTATCGATAACTGCCCCAGAAAATGAGAACCAGGATCAAGAAGAACAAGAAACACTCACCCAAGATTTGCTGAGCGATCGGCTGAGTGATATAACTTCTGAGAAAGGTAAAAAAGGTAGGAGATTAAGTGAAAATCGATCAATACGGTATGACGTGCTATTTCATGTTTTTAAGTTGGCAACATCCACTACTTTGACATTGACAATTCTTACTTCATGATCTGTTTGTTGGACGTTTTTGAGCGCTCGTTCTACTTACACTTACACGTCACAATGTCTGTATTTTTCGAATTTTGAGCCAAAAATGTTCTGAATCGATGAGGTTCGACTCACTGAGACGAATCCGTCGAAAAATTCGGGTCTGTCCGTCCGTCCGGCTGTAAACACAATAACTCCCGAACGGAACGACCTAGAAACTTGAAAATTTCAAGTTAGCTTAGAATCTTGAATGCCGCGGTTGAGTTCGTTATTATGCAAAATTCGACCAGGGGTTCCGTAAATATGGTCGTTTGAAATTTTGTTTTCTTGGTAATTTCAAAACTACGGATTCGATCGTGACGAAATTTCGTATTTTAATGGAGAATGATATATTCAAGCTACATTTTTTGCTGTCGCATAACCATAACCATTTTGAATTCCAACGAATTATTGAAAAAAAAATCCTTATATTTCTGTAACAGCTGATTCGGCATAATTGACAAAGATCTGCTGTCATTTTCTTGCCAGCTTTCAAAAATTTCTTCAATTGGTTTCCAAAACTGGAAAATGCGGATCTACCAACAAGGTGGATGAACGAGCGCTCAAAAGCTCCTGACTTCAAGGCAGTGCTTTTCATAAGTTTTTCGTGTAAGTGCGCTAGTTTCTATTGATTGGAGCGTTCTCTTTTTGCCCAAATGTCCCTAATTTTCGAACATGAGCCGAGAATGGTCTCGAAGGATATCGTTGGACTAACAGCTGCAGAATGCGGGGTGAAATTCAATTAGATCTGTCCGTCTGGTTACCCGTAAACACGATTCACTTTCGAAAGTGAAGGACTACAGATTCGAAATTTTCAGGGTATGTACGTTTGAGTTCTGAATGCGCCAGTTCAGTTCGTAAATGGGCGATATCAGTAGGAGGGTTTCGTAAAGATAGACTTCCGAATTCCTTTTCAGAATATCCTGTAGATATCAATTAGAATCAACAAAGGAGAGATTTCTAAAATAATTTGGGATTGAATAATAAATTCTTATTCTGACCACATAGTCGTAAATCTTGAACTATAATGGTAGAGTTGCAAACTTTTTTAATGCGTTGAAATAAATGTCATTCGTTTTGGATGGAAACAACAAATCTGTTTGATCTGAAAAAGTGAGCAGAGTATGAAAATGAGAAAACTCTAGTCTAATTTTTGAAATCTATATAAACAAACCGAAATAAATCTAGGAACTCGTTTACTGAATTTGTTATTCTAGAAGAGTCCAACACATTTTTCATTTATATTTTATGTAGCAATTTCTCTTTATTACAACTCGAAGAAAAAGTTTAATGGTGAGAATTGGCACCACAAAGGATTCTATTTTAAAATTTTTTTTCAATCTTTCAATAATACCACAGTAAATTTTCAATAATGAGTTGATGAAAATAATTAACCACCTTTGCACTTCGACTTGATTTTTCAGTTAACGCTGTGACGTAAATATTTGTGAAGAGACTGTAGAAAATATAATGTGAAAAAAATTTACATTTGTGTAAAATTTGCACCATTCGACAACAAATATACGAGTATTCTCATTACATAATGCATCTTATGAGTGGACGAATATAGAAAGATTAATGGACGACTATTTTTATATCGAATCTTCTGTCTTCCAAAATCGATATCTAAATTATCACGATAGAAAGCTTCGAATTGTTATTTTTAGGATCATAAATTCTAGAAGTTGGAATTAAAATAATCTCTGAATCACTCGATTTCATAGACCAGAACCAATAAACTTTACGTCGATATTCAATAACTTCATATAATGTGTTTATTTTCGAATCTTGCAATGTATAACGCATCTTCAGGTCAATTAAGAGGATAATCTCCTATCGACGAGTAATGCATAAACGTCTAACAATAAACGGAATGTCCGTCATTCTCATGTTGTTCGAGTATGGGTTCGAACGACGGGTATTGATGATGTATTCCATCAGATTACTCGACCTCATCAAAAAGCATTATGTTACCTTAACACCATAAGGAATGGCGCTCGCCTTATTTTACTGGCAAGTACAAGTTTTGCGGTTGCGCGATGTACATGCGCAGCGTCTAAACGATGCAGTGTCTATAGGATTACCAGTAATTCCTCTGCTTCAATCTGATGAAATTATTTCGTTCGCAGATCTTCCCTCCGAGACTGATATGGAAGGGTTATCTCTACCTGGCTTCGAAGATTTCTGCTCGAAAGATGTACACGAACCAAGGTCTCCCAAATCAGCAAAACCAAAACAGCTAGATATGTTACCTCCCTTCCCAACTTCAAATATTAGTAAGAATTCATATGTAAGTGTTATTTTTATTGTATTTTTGAGTCCATATTTAGTTTGATACATTACTTGACCTATATTAAATTCAGATGAGCACGGAAACGTACTCAGCACCACACAGTGACGTACTGACAACGGAAAGTGCAGTCTTCACGAGCTCTCTTCCTTCCGCTGGTAGCACACTTTCTTCACATCACGAAATACAGCTGTTGAGAGAGCAACTGGAACAACAGAGCCAACAAACGCAGGCAGCTCTAGCTCAGTTACAGCTGGCAAAAGAGCAACTTGCTGCAGAGCAGGTGAATTTTCATCTAGTTGAATTCTATTCTATAACTTACTTGGATTTTTCGTTAAGGCTGCCAGAATGGAGGCCCAGAGTAGAACTCATCAACTCCTGGTGCATAACAGAGAACTCCTCGATCACATTGCTGCTTTGGTATCTCATCTGCAAGGTGGAAGTGACAAATCTACTGGAGTTGGGAGTCAGCAGCAGAATTCCCCTCACGTAACGTTACCACAGGTGAGAATATTAATCTGCTGTTGAATTGGACTAATGTTTGTGATTTTAAGTTCGCTTAGCATTTATTTCAACCGATCAAACGCAACAATCTCCATAAAATAAATTAAACATACATGTAGGTTAGACTTTTTTTGTTCAAGTTATTGCAATTTTCATTTTTCTTTTCGAATGTGTTCAATCATAATATATTCTTCGTATGCTTTTGATACGAACCATGGCATTGGCTGATTCGCACATCCTAATTTATGCTTCTTTTAATAGTTTTTATTTCGTTTTTGCATGGTCGAAGGTCTTTCTGATGATATTTTCATGCATCCGCAGTGTTTTTAGTGCAAATGTGTATTATATATAGGAGCTGAATAACCAAGGTAACTGAAGTTTTTTTGCTCAATCTTTGTGCAACAGGTCTTTCCGAATGGAAAGGACAAAAATAACCGTGTGCTGCTGGATATTTATTCTGCTTGATATTAGGTAGGTGCATTTCATTAACTCAATTTGTCTTTCAGAAGAATTTTTTGAAAATTAAAGTTGAACAACAAGCTTGTATTTTCTCAGTTGCTGATCAATCTCCTCAAATTTCAGCAGCATCAGCAGTCATCTGGCGTGTCCATGAACTACATGTCGGATTTGAGCGAGGCGTCGTTGGACAACAGTCTACATCAAGCTCTCGGAGTGAATCCTCAGGATTTCTACGAGAACCGATCGGTGACGTCTTGCCTACCCCCTTCTCCGCTCAGCGCCCTCAACCCTGCGGGCAGTGTGTTTAATTTTCCATACAACCAGCCGGCTAACCTCGAAGCCCAGTTACTGCAGAGGTTGCAAGCCTTGAGTGGATACACACCACCGACCTCTTATCCTTTCAATTTCAATCCAGCTATGTCTTTCTATCAACCCCCTTATTTTCCTTCGTCCAACATGTTGAATAATAATTACAACATGCCAACGCCTCCCCAAAATTTTTCCAACCCTACAGTGAGCAACCGGAACTCTTTCGCGGATAGTAGACTGCATGGTATGAGACACAGTAGTGAACCTAGGCAAATTCCTTTCCAATATCATTCAACCAACACCCTTCCATTCACCAAATCCAGTGCGTCAATCCAGATGCACAACTATGCCCAACCGTTCAGTGATAACCTCGAGAGACAATATAACCAGCATCAACCCCAACAAAGTGCACCTACCCCTGCGCAAAATATACGAAGTTCCCCCTTACGTAGTGATACACGAAGGAGTGATCATTTGAAACCAAGCAACTTGATAAAACCACTGTCCCAAGTGGGCACCCTCACCACTACCGACTCTGGGGGGAAAGTTAGAGTTATAGTTCCTGTGCCATCGACTAATACCAACAGTATTAAGAAAGATAAGGAGATGGATGGCCTTTTGGCTAATTTAAGGTTGACGGACGACTTCAGGATGAATGGACCTCCGATCCAGAGGAGTACCAGTGAGAAAGTCCCCAATAGGAGTGAGTTGATGCAACAAGTGCATCGGTCTATGTGGGCAAGACATACTACCAAATGAATATGAATATATTTGTGTTATATTTTTTGTTACCGTAATTATCATGTAATAAATCTAAATGTTACATAGATATCAGATTATTTTCAGTCACATTTCGGCATGAGACATGTTGATGATCTTCTCTGATATCACGAATTTTGTATATATGCTCAGTAACTCCAGAGGTTGCATGCCTTGAGTGGACCTCTTATTTTTTCAATTTAAATCTAGTTATGTTTTTCTATCAACCCCCTCATTTTCCTTCCTCCAACATGTTGAATAATAATTACAACATGCCAACGCCTCCCCAAAATTTTTCCAACCCTTCAGTGAGCAACCGGAACTCTTTCGCAGATAGTAGACTGCATGGTATGAGACATAGTAGTGAACCTAGGCAAATTCCTTTCCAATATCATTCAATCAACACCCTTCCATTCACCAAATCCAGTGAATCGATCCAGATGCACAACTATGCCCAACCGTTCAGTGATAACCTCGAGAGACAGTATAACCAGCATCAATCCCAACAAAGTGCACCTACCCCTGCGCAAAATATACGAAGTTCCCCCTTACGTAGTGATAGACGAAGGAGTGATCATTTGAAACCAAGCAACTTGATAAAACCACTGTCCCAAGTGGGCACCCTCACCACTACCGACTCTGGGGGAAAAGTTGGAGTTATAGTTCCTGTGCCATCGACTAATACCAACAGTATTAAGAAAGATAAGGAGATGGATGGTCTTTTGGCCAATTTAAGGTTGACGGACGACTTCAGGATGAATGGACCTCCGATCCAGAGGAGTACCAGTGAGAAAGTCCCCAATAGGAGTGGTTGATGCAACAAGTGCATCGGTCCATGTGGGCAAGACATACTACCAAATGAATATGAATATATTTGTGTTATATTTTTTGTTACCGTAATTATCATGTAATAAATCTAAATGTTACATAGATATCAGATTATTTTCAGTCGCATTTTGGCATGAGACATGTTGATGATCTTCTCTGATATCACGAATTTTGTTTTTCTGGTGTTCCTTGTCAATAGAGATATTGATTACATTAGAATAAAATGTGTAGTTTTGGTATTCATGATATTGATGTACTCATGATATTTTTTCAATTGTTCGCATGAAGTGTAGAAAAGATCTAGATTGGATCTATCTCCAAAAATAGGAAAAAAATAAAACAATATAATGGCTGTTTATCTGAAATTATCAAATTCAGTTATGAAATTAGGAAAATTATAATAGATAAACTGATAGCAAGCCAAAAAAACAATTTATGTACCCAAGAGACCACCAAATTTATCATTTGCACCTGCAAACCAGTTTCGATTCATATCCGATCTCGTCAGTACAGTTAGCGAAATGACATCACTGAATTTGAAAATAGAGGTAATAAAGAATAGTTCAAGTAACTGGTAATGGTTGAAGACCATAATAGACCCTTGAGATTACATGTGGTCGTTTGGTCTCGAAGGAGTCAGTTTTTTTTTCGATATTCCGAAACATATTTCGACAAATGCAACGATTCGAATAGAAATATATTTAAAATTTAATAATCGATCATATACGAGACAAAAAAATGCAAAAGAGATGTTTCGAGAAATTTATTTTCACTCCCTGTATAACTGAAAGTGTCCAGGCTTCAAGAATATTTTAGCTCAGTAGATAATTCGAACAAAATCATAATCCCAATTTTCAGACTCCAAATAGCTCCGGATCTCAAGAAACGTCTAGTAGGCACTCGAACTTGGGACACTCTGTATTTAAAAATGTTACAGCCACATTACCCAGAGTCTATTGATTTTTTATGGGTGAAATTTGTAAGTCTGTTGTCTTCTATGAACCGCCAGTGAAAGCCACAAATTTGAATAATTTTTTTTTTAACCCTAACATGTATTGGGAGTACATCCCCTAATCTTTTTTCATAAATTCAGGGGTTTTTGAAAAAAGTGGTTCTTAAAGTATTCCGAGAACGAGAAGACACAGAGATTTTCTCTGAAAATACTGGCGCGAATTTAATGCAATTTGCTACAAAAATGAATGGAGAAAAACTGCTTCCTTCGAATGATTATAAAAAACTGTAAACAATGAATGATGAAAAGTCCGTTCTAATTGTCACAATTGAAGTTTTATGAGTTGAAATATACATTCATACATTATGCTAAGTGAGTTAGGAAGGAGGAAAAACGTTTTAAGAATATTGCGCGTACGGAGGAGTATGAGATTTGGTATGGTTAAAGTTTACTTAAAGAAGGATAATAGAAAGTTGAAGTATAATTATAATAATTTTCGAAAAAATTGCATAAAATGACCTTCCAAAACGAAGTCGACGGAATATTGAACGTTTTACGTGAAGTTGGAGATTTGAAATTCCTTCGTAGGGGTGGCTGGGTATCCATCGATACCGGTGTTTTACATCCCCTTGATATTCAAGTCGACCTGTTTCCCCGATAAATATTATTCACTTCAGATAAATATTAATGAATATCCAGAGTTCGCTTTCAAAAGAATTCCAATTAATTTTGAAATTGTTTTAGTTGAGTTCGGCGGCCAAAGTCGAACGCTGGTTTGAGCTGCTGGAGCCTATGTCCATATCGCGACCTGAGAGCGGATTCATATCCTACCAGGATAACGAACAGGAGGTAGATGAAGACGAACGTGCCATTTTGGAGGGAACTAGGAGCCTCCTCATGAAACTCAGCGCGAGGAAGCAACGAAAGTTGCTGGGATTGAAATTAGGAAAAGTTACAACCTTCTGATAAGAGTGAATTGAAAATGAACACAGGGTTTTGAGTGTTGTGATGTAGAACAAAGAAGAGGTTGTTTGCTATTTTTTTTATATATATTTGGGATTCTTCAAAGATACCTCGTTAACATTGTTAATTTCGATACTAATTCAGGAAAACGAATAATTTATTTCCAAACCAAGATTACTAACAGCAGAGCATGATAAAACTAAACGTTTCATTAAAAATAGGATCTAACGAAATAGTATATACAGTATCTACACCAGAAAAAAATGTTTCATCCTTCATTCCATTATTTTGCAGTTTTCGCTCGCCAATTTGAAAAATTGGTCATCGTCGAAGAAAATTTTGTCGATATCGATATCCATCTTATAATTGGTATTGTCCAATTATAATTATGTTATTTGATAGAGTAGTCAGAATATGTGCGATCTATATAATTTTGTATATACCTTCCGTTTTTGTATCTCACTTGTGTCTTTCAATTTTTCTCACGGAATTGTGTTGAGAATCTTATGGTGAAATGTTTCAGAACCACTAATATATATATTTAAAATCATCATAATGCTAGTCTTAAATTCGTATGATAGAGAAGTACATTAGAAATCTTCTATCAAATTATAATAAAAAGATACATTTCACCATTAAATTCTGTATAGTACGTAAGTTTTATTTATATTTAATTATGATAGTATTTTGTATGTTAAGCTCAATTTTTGTACTTTACGTTTATTGACTGACTAAATATAAATGATTTTTTTATTCGTCAGTTGTTTTGTTTTCAATGAAAATTCAAGATTTCAATAAGTGACCGATTGAACAAAATTCGTACAGAAATAGAAAAAATTATCTCCATAGTGTTCCTAATTAAAAGTCATAGCCGCAATCTCTCCCACTTTTAGACATCCCACCTTATAAAAGAAAATTATTCAATTTTAACATTCAATTGGATCATATTTTGCCGAGAAATTAAGTGCATAATTTTTCCGAAGACAAATAACAATACTTATTGAAATTGAAAATTTATTGTGTTTTTGTACCATACGTTCATTGACTGATTAAATATAAATGATTTTTTCATTCGTCAGTTGTTTTGTTTTCAATGAAAATTCAAGATTTCAATAAGTGACTTATGCTTGATAAATATTGGATAAGAACAACCTGAAATATACCGATTGAATAAAATTTGTACAGAGATAGAAAGAATTATCTCCATAGTGTACCTAATTGAAAGTCATAGCCCCGCAATATCCCCCACTTTTAGACATCCCACCTTATAGAAGAGAATTATTCAATTTCAACATTCAATTGGATCATATTTTGCCGAGAAAATAAGTGCATAATTTTTCCGAAAAAATAACAATACTTATTGAAATAGAAAATTTATTGTTGGCATATAATGTCAATTATATTATTAAACGAGGGGGTATCTCGCTTGTTTCGTGATACTACACGAGACTTTTCCTCGGATCATCCTCCAGTATCCAGATTCTCCCCATTTTGGGCCCCAAGAATTCTTGATTATCCAGTAGTCTTTACCATTTTCTGAGCCATAACCAACAGCCAGAACACCGTGGTTGATATTTTTACCATCGCATGAGGCATCGTCTAAGACTCCACCACTGTAATCTTGTAGGGTGTCAGTGGCAACTATTGACACTGAAACAGGACCAACAGTGCCAACAGCGTTAACAAGTTCCTTCTCACTTTGAGGTACCCTCACGAAACCAGTGGCGAAACAGACTGGCTTGGAATATTGACATGCACCTTGAACTCCAGTGTAGGGGTAGCTGGCTTCTGTGGAGATCCCCTTTTCTTGAACATATTGGAAAGCTCCAATGGCAGTACCTCCGTTGCAACCGAATCCATTGTATTCCTCAGTAGCGCAGTCCATCAAATTTTGTTCACTCAAAGACTTGAGTACTCCAGTTTTGATTTGGGCTGCTCCTTCCAAAGCTCCAGTCTAAAATAAATTATATAGATCTCAAATATATTTCATGTCCATCAGATATATGGCCAATTAGGTACTTATACAAGCAGCTGTGGGGTGAGGGAGTGGAGGATAAATCAAATAGAAGAGCTCAAGAGCAAACATTTCTGTTGAGGCTTAAAGCACAATCTGAATATATTCTTCTATTATGATTTTTGTACGGTCAAAACTTACAGAACTGAAGGTCCAACAGGATCCGCAGGTTCCTTGATCTTTCACCTCACTGACGGCTCCTCTGGATCTCCAGTCGATACTGGCAGGGGCGGTTAGATTTTCGCTTTTGAAGATTTTTTCATCGCCAACAAACTCTTCGTACTTGTTTTTGTTGATGTAACTGTTGAATTCCTCACGGGTCCAGTCGGAGAAGGGAGTGACACCTTTGTACCAAGTGACTTTTCCTTCGGCGAAAAGTTTGTTGTGTTCTTCGATTTCCTGGAGTTTCTGCTTGAATATAGCGAAACGATGGCGGTGTTCGACTAGGGATCTGTAGGATTTACCGAACTCTTCCTGCAAAATAAAAAATTATATATTTACATTTTGGTCAGGACAAAAAAAAATTCTGGCTCAGCTCACCTGGTAGTTCTGCCATTGGTTGAGAGCATCCTCTTCTAAAATGGCTTGGCAGCCAACAATAACTGCTAATATGCAAAATGCGAACCTCATTTTGATCTGAAAGGGTAAGTAGAGTTCCATAAAAATGATGATTTTCAGCAAATCGAAATTTCGATTGAATAAAAAAATACTTGAAAGACTGTATCATAGTTTAACACTTACCAGTAGAATCGCACGATTCAATTGCGTCCACTCACAATTTTTTTCCTTTATATACTGATCCTAATCGATATCTTGAAGATAATAATGCAAAACTATCAATATACTCAAATCGAGAATCTTTTCGAGTGTATTGAAGTGATTTTCGGCCACGAATTTTTTTTTGGTGCTGAAGTACAAAAACAGATGAGACGCCGAATTTTATCTTGTTTATAGTGAAGCTTTTCTGGTACGATAATTGAAAGTACTTCAAGGATGCAAAGTAATATAGGAAATTTCACCATGAACGAAAACAATATAATAATTTACTCAATCCAATTTCTTTTAGGAAAAAGGTGGAAAATAAAAAAAATATTTTCATCAACTTAGGTATTGCAAAAATTGTAGTTGTTCCATAAAAAAATTAATTGTATTCCTCTCAACTTGAATCTTTCAGTTCATTTGAAAGATCGTATTCTTCTGGTTTATCACTTCCAGTGAAAAACCTCGAGAATTGTTGAGGAAAAAAATTTTTACTTTCAATAAGTTATATTATCTCCTTATATCCTCCCAGCTCGAGAACACGATTCGCTAAATTTGAATCTTAAAAAATCGTAGGTTCAAATATGGAAATCCTTGGGTAAAAACTTCCAACATAGGATCCTGAAATTTGAAAAGTTTATTGGAATGTTGTCATTTAATCGAATCTTCACAGCACCACCTCCAAAAAATCAACAGAAGTTTGAATATAATAGTCTCTATAACATTTTTTTGAATTATGGTTTCATCTTTCTGATATCTTAAATCTCAAAATATGAGAATGTTGGCGGAAAGTCTTGAAAATTTTTTGTTGGGACATCCCTCCATCATCAGAAAATAATGATATAAAGAAGAAATTATTGCATTGTAAGAAGAATGAAATTTCCAAAAGCACCTTTGAATAAGGTTATTGCAATGGAAAAACCATTGCTAATCTGGGAAATACCTTTCAGGATAGAATGATAAGTTTGAATACTAAGCCTTTATTTTCTCCAAGGTCCAAGTGAATTATTCCTTTAGCCTCATTTGAAAAATATGATTTTTTAAGGCATAAGAGCGTCGACGACGGCGACCCTGTGCAGCACTTCGAGAGGTGTGCTCTATCGGCGACCTTGGCAGCGTCACCAGACTGCATCTAAAGCAGTATGGTCGCGCTGCTGGAGAATTTTACACTTTTTACAATTCTCCAATGTGTATTTAGGGTTGCATGCCCATAAATTATAATAAATTTCACAAGGATGGTTGTGCACACTAAGAGATGAATTAAACTGATGAAGAATATGTTTGAATTATTATATATTTGTTGGTGTTTTGTATTTGAAAATAAAAATAATAAATTATCCCATTTTAGGGTCCGTATAAGCCTAAAAGAAGATTATGTGGACGGCATAAAATCATTTTGCTCGCACATAAGAACAATTTCGAATGAATTTTCTCAAGCATATTTTGTTATTTTTTATTGAAAAATATTCAGTCGTTTTTTATTCGAAGAAAATTGCATATTTTCATCCAACGCAGTTCTTAGCTCGGCATTATCGTTCCCCTTTAAAATCGCCCTGTATTTTATGAAAGTTCTGTTGAATCCGTTCATGTGATGTTGAGTTTAACAAAAAAGTAGGGCAGGAAGGTGAAAACCCTCAAGGTTTCATTTATCATCAAGAGGAATCGAAATACCAGAGAATATTATGGACTGCACACTCTTAGAAATATATTCAACTGGATAATATTTTGTTTCATCACGGAATAGGAAAATTAAGTTTCAAAAACTAAAGGCAATATTGCGATAGAAAATTTATTATTGATAATAAAAGACATCAATCAAAATCAAACGAGTGGGAATCTTGCTTGTAAGGTAATACCACACGAGCTCACTCCACGGATCATTCTCCAGTATCCAGATTCTCCCCATTTTGGTCCCCAAGAATTCTTGAGTATCCAGTAGTCTCTACCGTTCTCTGAGCCATAACCAACAGCCAGAACACCGTGGTTGATATTTTGACCAGCGCATGAGGCGTCGTTTAAGACTCCTCCTTTGTAATTTTGTAAGGCATCAGTGGAAACAATAGCAACTGATACAGGTGTGGTGCTAACAGCGTTTGCAAGATCCTTCTCAGTTTGGGGTACCCTCACGAATCCAGTGGCGTAAACGACTGACCTGGATGGTTGACAAGCACCTTGAACTCCAGTGTAGGGGTAGCTCTTTTCCGTGGCGATTCCGTTTTTTTGGACGTATTGGAAGGCTCCAATGGAAGTACCACCTTTGCAACCGAATCCACTGTAGTCCTCCCTAGCGCAGTCCAACAAATTCTGTTCACTCAAAGACATGAGTAATCCAGATTTGATTTGGTATGCTCCTTCCAAAGCTCCAGTCTGAAATGAAATAGAAAGTAATAAATCTTCGGGATCCATCGGGTGAAATATTTGTCGTTTGGTTTTAGTGCGAAAGTTAAATATAATCTTGTATAATGAATAATTAATTGACTGTCGATACTCACAGAACTGAAGGTCCAACAGGATCCACAGGTTCCTTGATTTTTCACTTCACCGACGGCTCCCGTGGATCTCCAGTCGATACTGGCAGGGGCGGTTAGATTATCACTTTTGAAGATTTGTTCGTCGCCATTAAACTCTTCGTATTTGTATTTGTTGATGTAACTGTTGAATTCCTCACGGGTCCAGTCGGAGAAAGGAGTGATACCTTTGTACCAAGTGACTTTTCCTTCGGCGAAAAGTTTGTTGTGTTCCTCGATTTCTTGGAGTGTCTGCTTGAATAAAGCGAATCGATGACGGTGCTCAACTAGAGACCTGTAGGATTTGCCAAACTCTTCCTGCAAAATAAAGAATGATAGATTTACATTTTGGCCAGGACAAAAAAAAATTCTTGCTCAGCTCACCTGGTAGTGCTGCCATTGATTGAGAGCATCCTCTTCTAAAATGGCTTGGCAGCCAACAATAACGGCTAATATGCAAATTGCGAACTTCATTTTGATCTGAAAGGGTAAGTAGAGTTCCATGAAAATGATGATTTTCAGGATATCGAAATTTCGATTGAATAAAAAAATACTTAAAAAACTGTATCATAGTTTAACACTTACCAGTAGAATCGCACGATTCAATTGCATACACTCACAAATTTTTTTCCTTTATATACTGATCCTAATCGATATATTGAAGATAATAATGCAAAACTATCAATACACTCAAATCGAGAATCTTTTCGAGTGCATTGAAGTGTTTTCGGCCACGAATTTTTTTTTTGTGCTGAAGTACAAAAACTAATGATACGCCGAATTTTATCTTGTTTATAGTGAAGCTTTTCTGGTACGATAATTGAAAGTACTTCAAGGATGCAAAGTAAAATAGGAAATTTCACCATGAACGAAAACAATATAATAATTTACTCAATCCAATTTCTTTTAGGAAAAAGGTGGAAAATTGAAAGAATATTTTCATCAGCTTAGGTATTGCAAAAATTGTAGTTTTTCCATAAAAAATTTAATTTTATTCATCTCAACTTGACTCTTTCAGTTCATTTGAATGATCGTATGCTTTTGGTCTATCACTTCCAGTAAAAACTTTGAAAATCGTTAAGGAAAAACATTGTTTACCTCCAAAAAGTTATATTATCTCCTTATACAGAGTGTTTCACTGGGAAACGGAAATACTTGAGAGGTGGATAGACGGCACCGAGGTGGTTCTAGAAATACCACATTTTTTGGCTCTGACTGTCAGGAGATACAGAATGTTTTATGAATTTTTCTCATTTCTTCTTGAGGTCATAACAAACGAACCACCCGGTATATTTTCTTAATATTTAGCACACATTTTCCTTATTTGAAGCTCAAATAAATCATCCAATAAACATCAGGAAAAGCCAGGTCTGGGTTAACAAAAAATTATGAAACGATTGTATCCTTGAAACAACACCCTGTGCTTTACATTTTCGCGCAGACAGTTTTACTCCACAAATTTTTGATTTAAAAGTGTAGTTTTTGAAAACGTAGATACCAAGGAGTGGTTAAAAGTGATTTTCAATAATATATTATCAAAACTATTGAATCCATAATTATTTTAAAATTACTAAATCATCAAAATACATTTTGGTTTCCCTTTTTACTCCATGTCAAAAATGAAATATCGCTGGCATGTACTTTCAGCACGATGGTGCATCGCCTCATTATAGGCTTATCGTTAGAAACTTTTTGAACGACAATGTTGTTAACTTATGGATTGGTAGTAGAGGACCTCATAACTAGCCATCAAGATCCCCTGATTGGAATTCCGTAGATTATTATGTCTGGGGTCGCCTGAAATCTCTAGTATGTATATATTCTTCTTAGATCAATACTCGGGATCAGCTTCTTGTATTTTTATAATAAGCAGGAAAATAATGAACAACACGAATGTAATTCACAAATCAGTTCGGGATTTCCTCAAACGAGAACAGAAATGTATAGAACAAAATGGAGGGCATTTCGAGCAGTTTATGAAAACGACCTAATTCATCTCAATTAATTCACTAAAACATTAAATAACAACATTCAAGCAATTTTGATAATTAGATATGAATATACAAGGCGTTACTATTTACCTACCTGGAAAATACACAAAGGGTTGTTATGTCGCTATGATTATGTGATATGATTATGAAGAAATTTTGAAAATAATTATGGATTCAACTTTTGCTAATATGTTATTGTAAGTCACTTAAAACCACTCTTTGGTATCAAAGTTCTTAAAAACTAGACTTTTGAGTTGAAGATTTGTGGAGTGAAACTGTCTGCGCAAAAATGTGAAGCAGACGTTTCAGTTTAGTTTTGTATGCTCTTCTCGAATATGTGAACGAATTTTCAAAATTTCGATATACAGGGTGTTGTTTCAAGGATACAATTGCTTCATAATATTTCGTTAACCCGGACCTGGATTTTCCATGTGGTTATTGAGTGATTCGTTTGAGCTTCAAATAAGGAACATGTGTGCTAAATATAAAGAAAATATACCGGGTGGTTCCTTTGTTATGACCTCAAGAAGAAATGAGCAAAATTCATAAAACATCCTGTATCTCTGTCACAAAGACAGTCAGAGCCAACAAATGTGGTATTTCTAGGACCACCTCGCTGCCCTCTATCCATATTTAAGTATTTCCTTTTCCCAATGAAACACCCTGTATACTCCCAGCTCGAGAATACGATTCAAGAAATTTAAATCCTGAAAAATCTTAGGTTCAAAAATGGGAATCTTCACCGCATCACCCCCAGAAATCAACAGAAGTTTGAATATAATAGTCTCTGTAACTTTTTTTTTAAATAGGGTTTCATCTTTCTAATATATCTTAAATCTTGAAATATGAGAATGTCGGCGAATAGACTTTTACTTGGGACATCATCAGAAAATAATGATATAAAGAAGAAATTATTGCATTGTAAGAAGAAAGAGTATTCCAAAAGCACTTTTGAATAAAACGGTGCAAAAGCATACCCAAATATTCCTTAGATTAGCTAAGGTTATAGCAATGGAAAAACAATTGGGTAATATCTTTCAGGATAGAATAATAAGTTTGAATACTGTGCCTTAATTTCTCCATGGTCCAAGTGAATTATTTCTTCAGCCTCATGTGAAAAATTTGATTTTTCAAGAGTTAAGAGCGGCGGCGACGACGACCCTGTGCGGCGCTGCAAAGGGGCGTGGTCTATCGGCGACCTGGCAGCGCCGCCACACTGCATCTGAAGCAGTATGGTCGCGCTGCTGGAGAATTTTACACTTTCTACAATTCTCCAATGTGTATTTAGGGTTGCATGCCCATAATATTTTAATATATTTCACAAGGATGGTTGTGCAACACTAAAAGATGAATTAAACTGATAAATTATATGTTCAATTTATAATAATATTTGTTTGTGTTTTTGTATTGGAGAATAAAAATAATGAATTATCCCAGTATAGTGTCCGTATAATCCAAGAAGGGGATTATGTGGACGGCATAAAATCGTTTTGCTCGGACATAAGAACAATTTTAAATTAACTTTCTCCAGCATATTTTGTTATTTTAAATTGGAAAATAATGTATTTTATTTATATGTTATTTTAGGTTCGAAGAAAATTGAAGCTAAGCATTATCGTTCAACTTTAAAATCGCCTGGATCTTATGAACGTTATGATGAATCATGTAATCTTGAGTTTACAAAAAAGTAGGGCAGGAAGGTGCAAACCTTAAGGTTCTATTTTTGTCTTCAAGGGGGACCGAGATAACAGAATAGTATGGACTGAACAGTCTTAGAAATATATTCAACTGGATAATATCTTGTTTCATCACCAGATAGAAAAATAAAGTTACTTCAGAAATTAAAAACAATATTGCAATAAAATTTATTATTGATAATAAAAGACATCAATCATATTCAAACGATTGGGAATCTTGCTTGTAAGGTGATACCACACGAGCTCACTCCACGGATCATTCTCCAGTATCCAGATTCTCCCCATTTCGGTCCCCAAGAGTTCTTGAGTATCCAGTAGTCTGTACCGCTTTCTGAGTCATAACCAACAACCAGAGCACCGTGGTTGATTTTTTTACCAGCGCATGAGGCATCGTTTAAGACTCCTCCTTTGTAATTTTGTAGGGCATCAGTGGAAACAATAGCAACTGATACAGGTCCGAAGACAACAGCGTTTTCGAGGTCTTCCTCAGTTTCGGGTACCCTCACGGATCCAATGGCGGATATGACTGACGTGGTTGGTTTACAAGCACCTTGAACTCCAGTGTAGGGGTAGCTATTTTCTAAGGTGATTCCGTTTTTTTGAATGTATTGGAAAGCTCCAAGGGAAGTACCACCTTTGCAACCGGATTCACCGTAGTCCTCCCTAGCGCAGTCCAACAAATTTTGTTCACTCAAAGACAAGAGTGTTCCAGAAGTGATTTGCCATGCTCCTTCCAAAGCTCCAGTCTGAAATGAAATCGAAAGTAATAAATCTTCGGGATCCATCGGGTGAAATATTTGTCGTTGGGTTTCAGTTAAATATAATCTTGTATAATGAATAATTAATTGACTGTCGATACTCACAGAACTGAAGGCCCAACATGATCCACAGGTTCCTTGATTTTTCACTTCAGTGACAGCTCCTGTGGATCTCCAATCGATACTGTCAGGGGCATTCAGATTTTCGCTTTTGAAGATTTGTTCGTCGCCATTGAACTCTTCGTATTTGTTTTTGTTGATGTAACTGTTGAATTCCTCACGGGTCCAGTCGGAAAAGGGAGTGATACCTTTGTACCAAGTGACTTTTCCTTCGGCGAAAAGTTTTTTGTGTTCTTCGATTTCTTGAAGTGTCTGCTTGAATAAAGCGAATCGATGACGGTGTTCAACTAGAGACCTGTAGGATTTTCCAAACTCTTCCTGCGAAATAAAAAATGATAGATTTACATTTTGGCCAGGAGAAAAAAAAAATTCTTGCTCTGCTCACCTGGTAGTTTTGCCATTGATTGAGAGCATCCTCTTCTAAAATGGCAGCCAACAATAATGGCTAATATGCAAACTGCGAACTTCATTTTGATCTGAAAGGGGAAGTAGAGTTCCATAAAAAAGATGATTTTCAGCAAATCGAAATTTGGATTGAATAAAAAAAATACTTAGAAGACTGTATCATAGTTTTACACTTACCAGTAGAATCGCACGATTCAATTGCATACACACACGATTTTTTTTCCTTTATATACTGTTCAAACTACAGGTATCACCTTCGGCCTTAAACGAAAATGAAAATTCTTCTTCCATATCTACTGATCCTTATCGATATTTTTAAGATAATAATGCAAAACTATTAATACATAGACTCAAATCGAGAAGCTTTTCGTGGGTATTGAACTGATTTTCGGCAACGAATTTTTTTTTTTTGGTGCTGAAGTACAAAATAAAATGATACGCCGAATTTCATCTTGTTTATAGTGAACCTTTTTGAGCGCTCGTACTACTTACAGGGCTATATCATTTCGTCACGATGTCTGTATTTCTCGAATTTTGAGCCGAAAATGGTCTCAAACGACTATGTTCGACTTACTGATGACGAATCCGTCGAAAAATTCGAGTCTGTCCGTCCGTCCGTATACACGATAACTCTCGAACGGAATGTCCTAGAAACTTGAAATTTTCGTAGGTTCGAATCTCGAATGCCGCGGTTAAGTTCGTTATTGGTCAAAATTCACCGAGGGGTTCTGTGAATATGGCCGCTCGAAATTTTGGTTTCCTGATTACTTTGAAACTCCAGATTCGATCGAGATGAAATTTTGCACTCTAATGGAAAATGAGGTGTTCAAGCTACATTTCTCTAGATCGTATGACCAGAACCAAAGAAACCATAGAAAATCATAACTTTCGAACGGAAAGGCCTAGGGACTTGAAATTTTCAGGATAGGCGTAGATCTGAAATGTGGCGTTCACGTTTATCAATGAGTAGAATTATACTAGGGGTTCCGTAAATGCTGTCGTCTGAAATTTTGTTTTCTCGATAATTTCGAAACTACGGATTCGATCGAGATAAAAATTTTTATTTTAAACGAGAATGATATATTGAAGCAACATTTTGTCCAGATCGCATGACCAGAACCATAGAAACCATAGAAAATTATAACTTCCGAAGGGAAAGGCCTAGGAACTTGAAATTTTCAGGGTGGGTTTAGATCGCGAATTTCACGGTCACGTTCATCAATGAGCAAAATTAGACTAGGGGTTCCGTGAATATGGTCGTTCAAAATATTCTGTTCCTGATAATTTTTTATTTATTTATTTATTTATATCCCGACTCTCCTAGGTATTTCGAAACTACCGATTTGATTGGAATGAAATTTTGCACCTAGCTGAGGAATAATGTATTCAAACTACGTGCGAACTTTTGTCCAGATCGCATCACCAAGACCATAGGTACCCTAGAAAATTCTACCGAATTATCGAAAAAAAATTGGTCAGCTGAAGCACTGACAAAGTCTGGAGTTTCGTCTGAATTTGAGAATTTTTTGCCAGCTGTCGAAATTCCTTCAATTGATTTCTAAAACTGGAAAATGCGAATCTACCTACAAGGTGGATGTACGAGCGCTTAAAAGCTCCTGACTTCACGGCAGTGCTTTTCGTAATTTTTTGGTACGATAATTGAAAGTACTTCAAGGATGCAAAGTGATACAGGAAATTCCACCATGAACGAAAACAATATAATAATTTATTCAATCCAATTTTGTTTAGGAAAAAGGTGGAAAAAAATATTCTCATCAGCTTAGGTATTGCATACATTGCAGTTTTTCCATAAAAAATTTAATTTTATTCCTCTCAACTTGGATATTTCAGTTCATTTGAATGATCGTATGCTTTTGGTCTATCACTTCCATAAAAAACCTTGAGAATCGTTAGGGCAAAAAATTGTTTAGTTTCAATAAGTTATATTATCTCCTTATATCCTCCCAGCTCGAGAATACGATTCATCAAATTTAAATCCTAAAAAATCGTAGGTTCAAATATGGGAATCCTGAAATTTGAAAAGTTTATTGGAATGTTGTCATTTAATCGAATCTTCACAGCACCACCTCCAAAAAATCAACCGAAGTTTGAATATAATTTTTTTTTTTTTTTGTTTATTGTCTCTATAAAATTTTTTTGATTTGTAGTTTCATCTCTCAAATATCTTAAATCTCAAAATATAAGAATGTCTGCGAAAAGACATGAAATTTTTTTATTGGGACATCCCTCCATCATCAGAAAATAATGATATAAAGAAGAAATTATTTCATTGTGAGAATATTGAGTTTTCCGAAAGAACCTTCGAATAAGGTTATCGCAATAGAAAAACAACTGCTACTCTGAGGAATATCTCTCAGGATCGAATAATAAGTTTGAGTACTGAACCTTCATTTTCTCCAAGTTGCAAGTGAATTATTCCTGTAGCCTTATTTGAAAAATATGATTTTTTTAGAGTTGAGCGGCGGCGACGACGACCCTGTGCAGCGCTGAAAGGAGCGTGGTCTTTCGGCGACCCTAGCAGCGCCGCCAGACTGCATCTGAAACAGTATGGTCGCGCTGCTGGAGAATTTTACGCATTCTACAATTCTCCAATGCGTATTTAGGCTTGCATGCCCATAAAGTTATGATATATTCCACAAGGATGGTTGTGCACACTAGAAGATGAATTAAACTGATAAATTATATGTTCGATTTATAATATATTCGTTTGTGTTTTTGAACTGGAGAATAAAAATAATAAATTATCCCATTATAGTGTCCGTATAATGCAAGAAGGAGATTATGTGGACGGCATAAAATCATTTTGCTCGCACATAAAAATATTTCAAATGAACTTTCTCCAGCATATTTTGTCATTTCATTTTGGAAAATATTGTATTTCAGTTACATGTTATTTTTGGTTCGAAAAAAATTGCATTAAATTATCCAACGCAGTTGTTAGCTCGGCATTATCGTTTAACTTTAAAATCGCCTGGATCTTATGAACGTTTTGTTGAATCTATTCAAGTATATAATCTTGAACTCAACAAAAAAGTAGGGCAGGAAGGTGAAAACCTTAAGGTTCTATTTTTGTCTTCAAAAGGAACTGAGATAACAGAAAAGTATGGACTCTTAGAAATATATTAAACTGGATAATATTCTGTTTAATCACGAGATGGGAAAATAAAGTTTCTTTAGAAATTAAAAACAATATTGCAATAAAATTTATTATTGATAATAAAAGACATCAAATCATACCGACGAGTGGGAATCTTGCTTGTAAGGTAATACTACACGAGCTCACCCCACGGATCATTCTGTAGTATCCAGATTCCCCCCATTTTTCTCCCCAGGAATTCTTGAGTATCCAGTAGTCTGTACCGTTCTCTGAGCCATAACCAACAACCAGAACACCGTGGTTGAATTTCTGACCAGCGCATGAGGCATCGTTTAAGACTCCTCCTTTGTAATTTTGTAAGGTAACAGTGGAAATAATAGCAACTGATACAGGTCCGATGCTAACAGCGTTTTCGAGATCCTTCTCAGTTTCGGGTACCCTCACGGATCCAGTGGCGTATATGACTGACCTGGATGGTTTACAAGCACCTTGAACTCCAGTGTAGGGGTAGCCCTTTTCCGTAGCGATTCCGTTCTTTTGAACGTATTGGAAGGCTCCAATGAAATTACCACCATTGCAACCATCGCATCCATTGTATTCCAAAGTGGCGCAGTCCAACAAATTTTGTTCACTCAAAGACATGAGTAATCCAGATTCGATTTGGACTGCTCCTTCCAAAGCTCCAGTCTGAAATGAGAAAGTAATAAATCTTCGGGATTAATCGGGTGAAATATTTGGTTTGAGAGCAAAAGTTGAATATATTTTAGTATAATGAATAATTAATTGACTGTCGATACTCACAGAACTGAAGGCCCAACTGGATCCACATGTTCCCTGATCTTTCACTTCACTGACAGCTCCTGTGGATCTCCAATCGATACTGGCAGGGGCGGTTAGATTTTCACTTTTGAAGATTTGTTCGTCGCCATTAAACTTTTCGTATTTGTATTTGTTGATGTAACTGTTGAATTCCTCACGGGTCCAGTCGGAAAAGGGAGTGATACCTTTGTACCAAGTGACTTTTCCTTCGGCGAAAAGTTTGTTGTGTTCCTCGATTTCTTGGAGTGTCTGCTTGAATAAAGCAAATCGATGACGATGTTCAACTAGAGACCTGTAGGATTTGCCAAACTCTTCCTGCAAAACAAAGAATGATAGATTCACATTTTGGTCAGGACAAAAAAAAATTCTTGCTCAGTTCACCTGGTAGTTCTGCCATTGATTGAGAGCATCCTCTTCTAAAATGGCTTGGCAGCCACCAATAACGACTAAAATGCAAATTGCGAACTTCATTTTGATCTGAAACGGTAAGTACAGTTCCATGAAAATGATGATTTTCAGCAAATTGAAATTTCATTTTGATCTGGAAAATTGAAGATAGTTCCATTGATTTTTCTGTTTGAAATTATTGATAGAATGGAGTTGAATAAAAAAATCAGATCAAACAAAATTGAAGATATTTTCCTTGGTTAGTAATTGATCAAGCTGAAATATCAACTGGAAATGATTTTCAAGAAGATCTCCTATCTGAATGTGAAAAGAATCGAAAAATAAAAGGGATTTTTCGAGGAAGATTCGATCGAAAAGTCAAAGCATATATCATTGTTCAAAACTCTATCGAAGATATATAAAATTCGGAATGAAGAAAGGAATTCATTCAAATGAAAAATGACGACTAAGTAGTTCCAGCATGAAATAAAATAAAACGTATAAAGGATATCGAAGAACATCGACGAATATAAGGCAAGATGCAAAAGAGAACAAAAAGCCACTGGATGTTATTTCTGAATCATCGAAAACTAGAAAGGGGAAGTTCCATTAAAATGATGATTTTCAGCAAATCGAAATTTCAATTGAAAAAATACATACATAGTTTTACACTCACCAGTAGAATCACACGATTCAATTGCATACATACTCACGAATTTTTTTCCTTTATATACGGTTCAAACTACAGGTATCAACTCGGACCTTAAACGAAAATGAAAATTCTTCATCCGTATCTACTTAACGATATCACGAAGATGATGAAGCAAAACTCTCACTATTCTCAAATCAAGATTTTTCTCGAGTGCATTGCAGGGATCTCCGTCTAAAAATCTTTTAATTTTTGAATCTATTCGATGATACAAAGAAACGATAAGCCAAATTTGTATTTGAATTTTATCTTATTTATTTAATTTTTCAGTACTTCTAAGGTTCATGGTCGTATGGTTTATATCGAAAACGTATGTTACGACATGAAAAATTAATTTTAGCCTGATGTCTGTGAACAAAATGTTAAGGAATCATATCCATAAGGTGAAGCTGCATTCGTAATCAATTCGCTGGCCGAGTGGCGATTCGGAAAGAATCGAAAACTTCGCTGCGGAGTTCTATTGAACGCATACGCTCCGAAGTTTGGAGACGAAATGGAAAGAAATCATCTGCGAACATAAACAACAAAACAATCATTAAATAAGTAGCATGTCAACATTTCTACACGGGTTGCTATCCGGCATTAATACTCCCCTAATTTGGGAATATGTTGCATGACTAGGTGAGTGTAGAATTCGAAAATCGAATGAAACAGAATTTTTGTGTTTTACGTATTTGGCGTGGCAGTATATAAGTAATTATCATCCCAGATAAGACTTTGATGTAGTCTTATCAGAGCATTATTCAGTTAATTATTTGTTTATTGATCAGTATCGTGTATTATGTGACTGAAATTCACTCACTAGCTTCCTACCACTTGAACTGAAGTATCCACTCAATACCCCAGTTTTTTTCCCGAAAAAATATTTAGGTGGGTCAAACTTGATTGTATTCAAGAACAAAATTCAGAGATGTGAGATTGTTCATTCAAATTTTCGAACTTTGATTCTGATTTATCATTGCGTTCAATATACCTTTGAAAATACTTGAGAAAAAATTTTTTCACGCATTTTAAAATTTAGAGTTTTTATAATTTCGTCATATCCGTTTGTACGTAAGTTTACTCGAAATTATTCAACCCTACAAAGGTGAAAAATTTTCAGATTCTTCTAGTGAATGATAGAAGCCAAAATGGCAAAAACAGAACCCACATTCCCCTGCCTTTTTACGCAGGAAAAAGGTCTATACAGGGTGTTCCTAAATTGAAGGTACAAACGAAGAGGGGAGATTCCTTAAGTAATTTAAAAAAAAAATCCCATGAACCCTTGATCGCAAACGTTTCGTTCTCGAAATACAGGGTGTTAAAATTTGAATTTTTTTCAGATATTCAACTCAAAAAGATCAATTTAATGTGTCAAAACAAACAATGAATGAATCCACCACAGCTTACTAACTGAATTTTTATGACAATTTGGATTTTTCTGAGGATTTGGAGAGAATCATTCAAAATTTTTTTCTCGAAATCGGAAGTTACGAAAAAAAAAACAAGAGACCATAAAGTTCAGTATAACAACAAGGCTGATTTTGACGTTGTTTCCAATTAACGGTGGCTCAGCAAAAAAAACTTTTGGTGGTAAACAGGCGACAGTGTTCCAGAAGAAATATCACCCTGTAGATTTACTATCGAAATTGGCATGTCACATGGTGTAAACTCTCAATTGTGATATCTATCCCAAATTTTAGTTGAATATATTGTGAAGTGTAGATACTATGAGAAAAAAATTCAAACTTTAACACCCTGTATCTCGAAAACGAACCGTTTGTGATCCCATGTTTATGGGACTTTTTTTCTTAAAATTATTCAAGGAATCTTCCCTTTTCGTTTGTACCTCCAATTTAGGAATACCCTGTATATGGGCATTATATAAACGAAATATGGCAGGTAGGCGTCCTATTTGACCCGCTATAGAATGGTGAAGTAAAAGAGGTCACACTATTCAAACTGAAGTTTCCAGGAATTTTCGATTATTTTTGGTAAGTTGTGACATTTTCAGATTTTTAAAACCAAAATTTTTACCCCGATATCAAACAGGTTATTCATGAATTTTTAGTTCATTCTGGCCAATGAAACGGATTTGTAGGAAAAATAGGGATCTTTTCACTTGAAAATGGGAGAAACTAATGATTTTTCGAAGATTGACATAACAAAGTCCTCCTATCAGATGAATAATCGAAAAAATTGAAAAAAAATGCCGTGAAGTCAGGAGCTTTCGAGCGCTCGTTCATCCACCTTGTCGGTAGATTCGCATTTTCCAATTTCAGAAACCAATTGGAGACATTTTTGACAGCTTTCAAAAAAATGTTAGCAGCTCTTCGTCAGTTATGCCGAATCAGAAATATAAGAATTTTTGATTCAATAATTCGTTAGAATTTAAAACGGTTCTGGATATGCGATATGTAAAAAATGTGGCTTGAATATATCATTATCCATTTAAATACAAAATTCCGTCACGATCGAATACGTAGTTTTGAAATTATCAAGAAAACTGAATTTCAAACGACCATATTTACGGAACCCCTGGTCGAATTTTGCCCAATAACGAACTCAACCGCGACATTCGAGATCCTCACCTATCCTCAAAATTTCAAAACCCTAGGCCTTTCCGTTCTAAAGTTATAACTTTTTATGGTTTCTATGGTTCTGGTTATACGATCTGGACAAAATTGCATGTAGCTTGATCACGTACGTTGTTCTCTATCCGAGTGCAAAATTTCATCTCGATCGAATCAGTAGTTTCAAAGAAATCAGGAGAAAAAAATTTCGAACGGCCATATTTACGGAACCCCTGGTGGAATTCTGCCCATTAACGAACTTAACTGCATCATTCTGGATATGAACCACTGAACATTTCAAGTCTAGGTCGTTCCGTTCGAAATCGTGCTTACGGCCGGACGGAAGGACAGACTTGAATTTTTCGACGGATTCATCATCAGTGAGTCGAACCTTGCCGATTTAAACCATTTTCGTCTCAAAATTCGAAAAATACAGACATCGACGAAATGACATTACCTCGTGTAAGTAGAACGAGCGCTCAAAAATTATCATCTAGACTTTACGTTTCTCGAGTTGTTGATCTTGCCATAGCATCACTTAAACTAGTAAATTGGGGCACCAATAAAAAAAATCAATTTTTTTGATATATTCAATATAATTCGGTGATTCCATCTATTGAAGTATAGGAAAATTAATTGATAGTATTTGTCATCCAGACAATAAACACAGAGTTTCATTTTGGTATCAACACAGAAAAAAAAAGAATTTTTCTGATATATACAATATATGAAGTCCGTTTGGGTACACAGTGAACATAAAAATGAAATAATACATTAAATGGAATGCAAATTTCTGAAATGTTTCTCTCTTTATCATGGTTATGAAAAAAATAGGTGGGCACATGTCCTTGTTTCCTTTTGAACCAACCGCCCCTGTAGATAATAAAAGCGAGGCTTCACTCAATGGTCGATACCCTTCGAATTTGGGAATTGGAACGCGCTCATTATCACAGAATAACAATTTTCTGTCAAGTTGTGTTGTGATCCAAGATCCAAGAAATTCACGAAACGTCATAACAATAACCTTATTTTTAATTTAATTCAAGATATTTGTCTTCATCTCGTCGTTTGATTATTTGAGTTTATGAAACACTCATAACATTTACGAAACAATATGGACATAGTTGGACGCTTTATAGAGAAGGAAACTAAAATTTCTTTCAATGATTGGTTAGTATCATAATTAAATCTTTGTTAAGGGATATAATGATTTGATTGTCTGGAATTCAATTATCAAGCGTTGCAAATAATAATGAAGCATATCAATCCGTTATTTTATTGCTTTCTAGTCTTGAAGAAATAATCGTAGAAGTTCTTCAAACCTTTGTTTGACTTTCATTCCAACCAACTACAGTATTTATTGGTTAACTTGTTGCTATATCGTTTCACCTGTTCTATCAAGAAGTGCAAGAGCCTCTTGTTGAATGTTCATTTTGTTTCAGTACTCAATTCCCCAAAGATAAAGAGAGGTGTGAAACCCATAAGGTCAAGATTGAAAACATTGTCGAACATTTTATAGATGCAAATCCAGTTCATAATAGAGAAGGATTCTCAGTGATGAAATTTGAAAGTAACAATTATCAGTGATCCATCCAAACAAATACTTCCTGATAATATTCCTTCAAAAAAACTTTGCCAAAAAGTCGAATATAGAGAGAATTGTGACGGTATTTCTGAACGAGTTATGCAAAAGACTAATGTTGATACAAAGTATCACAAGTGTCATTATTGTGAGTTCACTTCAAACCAGAAATCTGGTTTGAAAACTCATAGATTCTGTTCATTTAAATTTGAAACATCATAAATGTCCTTTGTGTGATTTCGCTGCTTATTTCAAATCTCATCTCAAAACGCATATAGATAGTGTCCATTCCAAGTTGAAGCAACATAAGTGTAATTTGTGTGATTTCGCTTCAAATCACAAAACAAACCTCAAAACACATATACATTCTGTTCATTTGAATCTGAAGCAACATAAATGCTAATTATGCGAGTTTGCCTCAAATCAGAAATACAAACTCAAAATACATATAGATTGTGTTCATTACATAGCTGTCATTTATGTGATTATGCTTCAAATCGGAAATCCGGTCTCAAAACACACATAGATTCTTTCCATTTAAAATTGAAGCAACATAAGTGCGATTTGTGTGATTTCACTTCAAATTATAAATCTGATCTTAAGACTCATATAGATTCTGTTCATTTGAATTTGAAGCAATATGTGTGTCATTCCTGCGATTATGCCTTAAATTACAAATCTGATCTTAAATCGCATATAGATTCTGTTCATTTGAATTTGAAGCAACACAAGTGTCACTTATGTGAGTTCGCCTCTAATTACAAGTCTTATATGAGAAAACATGTAGATTCCGTTCACTTGAATTTAAAACAGAACAAGTGTGATTTATGTGATTTTGCTTCGAATTTTAAATCTTCTCTGAAAAAACATATACCTAGGTTCTGTTCATTTAGGTTGAAGCAACTGATTTTTCTTCAAATCAAGAGAACTATTGTTGTAAGTTTGTATTTTTGTAGGCTGACTTGTATTTTCTGCAATAAACAATATATGGAGAACAAGTTTTTCATATTTTGTGTTTCTGCGACCCCCCTGAATAGGCCACACCACCCCTAGGGATCGCGATTCCCAAGTCGAAGAAGAATTATGTAAGTCATTATTGAGTATATTGTTCAAACCATAATTATTTAGATTTTATAATTAACTGTACAGGGTGTTTTTTAAGATTCGGTTTTTTTTTAAAGGAGCCAGAACTCATCAAGAGAGATCATTTCGCCGGAAGTTGATCATATAAAATATTCAAGTGCAAAAAATTTGGCCATAAAGATCTTAAGACCACTTTGGTTCTTTAAATAATAAAAAGGGAAAAAAATCCGGTTCAAAACCTTTATTTTCGGTACGCTTATATTATTTCTGCCAAAAAAAAAAAATAATGTTATGATGGGCTTAACATTCTGCACCTTCATGTATATTTGGGACACGAAGAACAGTTTTTTTTAATTGGGAACTGTATAATAATTATTATTTGGGATACAGGTTCTGTTCAAATTTTCTAATACGAGATAGTTTTTCTCTCTGATATAATCTTCAATACGTTTGGAACAGGAACAATCGAACGGATTGGATGTAATATTCGCCCACACACCCTTGAGGACGGTAGACAAATTCTGGGGTAAACATTTTATTTTGTTATCACTTATATCCAGATAACGATAATTTGTGTTCCTCAGCAAATTTTCTCCGAATTCAGTCAACTGATTCGAAGCGAGACGTAAAACGGATACGTAAGAAAGTCCTTGGAAAGTGTTATTTGAGAGGACCTTAATTTTGTTATTCATCAGATTCAACACCTGAGGAGATCTAGTAGCGAATTTGAAAGACGAATCTGGCAGCTCCTCAATCAAATTGTGGGAAAAATGCAAAACTGTTATAATGTTTCCAGAGAACCATTCAGGATTCCAGTATTTCAAACGATTATTTGAGAGATTGATCAAATCTAGATAAGTCATGTTGAAAAATGCGTCCTTGTGTATGAATTCTATGAGGTTTCTTCTGATGTAGAGCGAATTTAAACGCCAATGATTCGTGAATACTCCATAATCAATTCTTGAGATGTTATTGTCATCTAAAGATATAAGACGATAGTTTAAGTTGTTGAAAGCGCCTGGTTCGAGTACAGATATACTACAATTATCGATCCATAAATTCCCAACATCTTTCACATTCTTCAGTAATCCCTCACGAAGTACCGGAAAGGAATTGTTGTTTAATTCAATCGTCGAATATTCTTCACCTGCTATATTTCTCGCCATAGTTTGCATGGAATCACTTGTGAAACATCTTTTCCTATCGTAGAATTTATGCAGACATATTTTCAGCTCTTTTTTTTCCACTTCGTCAATTTCACTTTTCACGAGAAGAATCAATGATACAAGCATACAAACTAGATTTAACCGGGACATTCTGATCAATTGATTTCTTTATGCAAACTTCTATCTTTATGATGCGACTTGGCTGGTTGCTGTGTCAGTTGTTATTCTACAAACTTGTTATCTTGCTTTGTTGAAAAATACGAATTTTTTTCATCTTCAATCTATAATTGACTTTTGAAAAGAATATTATCAACAACCAACCAAGGAAAATGATATAAACACACATGACCGAAAGTTGATATTCATATAAACTGCTCCACAATTGTATATGCACGAAAAATTAAAATGTGGGTACCAAAGGTTTTTGGGGTTGAAAAAAGAATTAATAAAATATGGCCTTTTCGTGTCAACTCCAACTTTAATTATAAAAGGTTCCTACATACATGCTTCGATCACTTCAAAAATTGGGATCATCTTCAGCCATATGTAAGTAAAATTGAACATCAACAATAAAGACACATCTGCAACGCGATAAGTCATTGTTGAGTACATTGTTAAAAAAAAAATTTGAAAAGCTTTTGTATTTTAGGTTAGCATATTTGATTTCTGCAAAAAGAAATTTATGTTATGATAGGTTGGGATGGGTTTAACATCCTGCACCTTCCTATATATTTGGGACACCAAGAACAGATTTTTTGATTAGGAACTATATATAGGATAATTTTTTGCGAAACATTCATCAATCTATTGAAGAAAACTAAATGCTTCAAGTACACGAGTATTTTTAATCTAAATTATGCTCACAGGTTTTGTTGAAATTTTCTAATATGCGATACGCTTTCACTCTGGTATAATCTTTTATACGTTTGAAACACGAACAAGTGAACGGATTGGATGTTATATTCGTCCACACACCCTTGAAGACGGTAGACAAATTCTGAGGTAAACATTCTATTTTGTTGTCACTTATATCCAGAAAATGAAGATTTGTGTTCCTCAGCAAATTTTCTCCGAATTCAGTCAACTGATTCGAAGCGAGATGTAAATTGGCTACGTAAGAAAGTCCTTTGAAAGTGTTATTTGAGAGAACTCTAATTGTGTTATTGTTGAGATTTAACACCAGAGGAGGTACAGTGGCGAATTTGAAAGACGAATCGGGCAGCTCTTCAATCAAATTGTTGGGAAAATGCAAAACTGCCATAATGTTCCCAGAGAACCAGTCGGGATTCCAGTATTTCAAGCGATTATTCGAGAGATTAATCAACTGTAGATAAGTCATGTTGGTAAATGCGTCCTTATGTATGAATTCTATGCGGTTTCTTCTGATGTAGAGCGAATTCAAACGCGGATGATTCGTGAATACTCCATACTCAATTCTTGAAATTAAATTGTCATCTAAAGAAATTAGACGATAGTTCAAATTGTTGAAAGTGCCGAAAGGTACGAGTACAAGTATATTACAATTATCGAGCCATAAATTCTCTACATCTTCCACATTCAACAGTAATTCCTTATGAAGTACTGGAAAGAAATTGTTGTTTAATTCAATCGTCGAATATTCTCCACCTGTTATATTTCTCTCCATAGTTTGCATAGAATCACTTGTGAAATTGAAACATCTTTTCTTATGGTACAATTTATGCAGACAAACATTCAGTTCTTTTATTTCTGTATCGTCAATTTCACTTTTCACGAGAAAAATCACTGATACAAGCACACAAACTTCAATTAGCCGGGACATTCTGATCAATTCATTTCCTAATGAAAACTTCTATCTTTATGGTGCGACTTCGCTGGTTGCCGATGCCAGTTGTTATTCAACAAACCTGTTATCTCGCACTGTTGGAAAGTTCGAATTCTCTTGTTCGCAGAATATCTTCAATCTTTAATTGGTTTTTGGAAAAACCATTCTTTATCGTAGCACCCATGACCGAAAGTAAGGAATATTCATATAAACTGCTCCACAATTGTGTATGCACGAAAAATTCGAATGTAGGTTAAACAAAATTGTTACAATCTTAAGGTACAATTACAGCACAGTGGCACTAGTGAGCTTTTTTGCAGCATCCCACAGGTACCTCGAGCTGTAGTGACTATTCGGTCTTGAACTCTGGTGCATTTCCTTGGGCCCCAATAAATCAATAATGATCTCGGATAAATTTGGAACTACTGAAATTATTGGCTAATACATATAACTGTAAATCCAGATTTTTCAGAGCATCCTGCCTCATTCACTACCTTAATGAAAAACTTATCACCTATACTCCAATATCCCTGGTGTCCAATTTCCACTTGCCTAATTGGTATATAAAATAAACGCAGGCGGAAAACTCAATTTGTGTATGATATTGCGAGTAACATATCATTTTCCCCAGTTATCGCGTGAACATTACCTTCTCCCACGTTAAATGAACCACCCCAGAATCAAACTGGGGTGAAATTGTTCATTTGAATCCTGCTGAAAGTTAAATTTTTATTACCACCGACGATAGAAGTTTCGAATCGTTAATTTGATTCTTGAGAGTGATAAAGTGATTTTTTTAATTTCAGAGTAAAATTTGATCATGGGAGAGTCGACGTAAGTGGTTAATTTGTATTGTAATGACAATTTCTATGTTGATTTTGAAAAATTTATGTATTGTTGAACTTCAAATAATCGCAAATGCTCTGCACCATTCACAAATAATTCTCGCTTTTTCATGCATAGATAACATGGGAATAAAATGATTCCACGTGAAAAAAAAATTGAGTTTTTCTGATCTTGCGTTGAGGAATTTGGTATATTCTGGGATTCCATCCCTGAAAGTTCATCAAAATAACATGATCTTTCCATCACACTAAAGGCTGATTTGATTCACATAATCAGTGGGTCGTTTATAATCTTTGCTTCGATAATCTCGCTACAGTGTTGAGTCAAAATGATCATATGTTAGTAAATTTTTCACTGAGAAACATTTCAGTTATTCACAGTTAGAACTGGGGGCGAGTGATGATTTTCAAAGATTTCCAAGCTTCACAAAACTTTTTTTTCAGTTTTCCTGAATTTTACGTGAAATTTGTCAAGATCTGACAATTTCAGATGAAAATATCGTGAAATACCTTCTTAGAGGTGAATACAATTGAAAACGTTTCCTTCCGATAATTTCAAAGCATCTGCCTGTATTTTCAATTATTTTGAAATTCTTGTATAATTCTTGAAGTTTCAATAAAAGCAAATTAAGAAGATTTTAAACCTCAGAGCTGACATTTGGGAAGATGGGCCTCCCTTGGAGAAATCCTGGTTCTGTCTTTGAATGATGGAATCACTCTCTTTCTCATGAGAACCTCGCCGATACAATGTGGAATTTATGTCTCCTTTTATATGGTCATCAGAATCAGATAATTTCAAAGCATCTCCCTGTGTTTTAAATCATTCTTTATCTGGAAGTTTCAATGAAAGCAAATTGAGAAGATTTTGAACATCACAGCTGAATACATTTGGGAATTTTTCATATGCCTCCCTTGGAGAAATCCGAGTTTTTTCTTTGAATGATGAAATCACTCTGTTTCTCATGAGAACCTCGCCGAAACAATGTAGAATTTATGTCTCCCTTTATATGGTAATCAGAATTATGTCATTATTCTCAGGGGAGTGGCGATTACTGGAATATTTGTTTCGCCAACAAAAAGCAAAACTTTATTTGCGTTCCTCATTATACAGAACATCCTCCCATGCCACCATTTGTTGATTAAAGGTTTCAATTCATGTTGTTCCGAATAAATTCCCATATACTTTCAGCAATCTTGTAATTTATCAGCATCAAAACACGCAATACGACACATTAATAATCATTAATCTATTAATTTTCTGCCAAGGTGTGGCTTCCAGTAATTATCGTCCATTAGGTATTAAATAGCTCTGCTCATGACTAGGAAATACCTCCTCCTCATGAGGGACATTTCTGAATTAATCATGATAAATAAATAATAAGTATAACCAAAGAACTGTTTTTTTTCACACAAAATATACAATTTTTTGGTGGATCACGAAATATCAATATCTTCAGGGCAGTACTCAAAATATCGTGGTTTATCTTAAAAGCCTCAAAATCTATATTTTTTACATCACTCAGAGAAATTTTGTTATTGCCATGAAAAAATACATAATTCAATCTAAGGAATTCAATTTCCACTTTGAATGGCACACTTGTTACAAACGAGTTGCGATCGAACGAATTCATATTTTATGTAATTTTTTTGGAATGCGGTCCTGATTTTAGCCCTTTCTAGATAATATTTCTTGTCTTTATCCGAATATTTTTCACAGCAAAGCTCTAACCCTGATGATCCAAGAGAGGAATCAAAGGGATCTATGTAACTCTGCAGCTTTTTCCAATTCCTTTTTTTGAATTCTACACTCAAAGAAATTTTCCAGGAATTCGGTTACTTCTACAGAAAATTCCCCATTTATGAGCGACATCAGGAATAATTGTTGATTTTGCATGACAATTCTTGTCGTTTAATTCCTCTAGTTGATGCAACCGAACTGTAGTTCGTAATTTCAACAGGAAAATAATACTGTGACGAAAATCGGAATATGCGTGACTATTAACAGGAATTTCCTGTTTAATAAACAAACTAGTAGTTGTATTCAAACTTCAGTTTCTACAAGAATTTCCAGTAATGAACACTAAACTAAAACAGGAATTACTTTATAACTTATAAGGGCAGTATAGTATCAACTTAACAGAATTATCGTTCATATATTACGATACCAGTTGTATTCGAATCTGAATTTCTGTGAGAAATACCAAACATTCCTGTCAAATTTAATGTTTAATGACTGTCGTACAAATATTGTTGGGTTATACTTACAAAATTATTATATTTAACTAGATATTCCTGTAACATTTCCGAAATATCCCTTTTCAAAATAAAAGTAAGCTATACTTTTTCCTGTTCATAGGACTCAATTCACTTCACCTGGAATCGGATGTTAGATTGCAAGTACAGATTGTTCTCAGAACGGTCTTTTCTTGTTGTAATAACAAAAGTTGCGTTTCAACAACAGGAATTCATTCAACCGGAAATTCCCCGGAATTCGTTTTTTTCAGTGTACACGAGTCAACTCGTGAAATGTAAAATGTAAAATGGGCGCTTTTAGGTGATCAATACCGGAAGTTCAAAAAGTCGCTTTGTAATCATGATATTCCCTTTGCACTAACCAAATTTCGGTCGAAACTCATCGGGGGAGAATCAGTGGCGGTATTAATCGAAAAACAGGTAAGAATTAGCCGTGTGTTCAAGAGGTGCGGTCAAGATTGAACAAATGCGTGTTCGGCAGCTTTTTCACATTTCAGATTGAATTATTATTCTTCCATTCGTACGATTCTGTTGAATTGGATACCTGTTCATCTAGTTCCTTCCGAATGCTTGTCCGCTCTGATTGCACTCAAGAAATGATTGACGGTAACGATCGTCTTCCGCCAGTCGTATTTAAAAAGTGATTGAAGTTTTATTGATGATTGTTTCCTTTTTCACTTTCAAGGAAACCTTCGACTTCTAGACTGAATGTAGATAGAGTGTCGGTGACTTTTGCCGATGATATCGAGGGCGTAGTGTCGAGGAGGAATTCTTCGAGGGTGTCGATAATGGAGAATATACAGCTGCCGAACGAATCAGGTGAGAACACAAAACCTAACAATTCAAAGTGGAATTTTCAAAATATTTTTCCCTCAAAACTCGGATACATACTTTATCAAGAAAACATCGAAGTGGGATGAAAATGAAACCAAAGCTCTCAAATTTTTTTTTCCTCGATATTTTAGCAGTTGTCCAAAACTCGGATGAGGAAGACTACTCAGCTAGCGTAAATGCCATAATACAGAGGAGAGCCTCCACCAGACGTTCCAAGAAAAGAAGAGATAGCAGAAGGACAAGTTCACCATATACGCCAGATGTACTGCCTCCAAATGGTAATGAGAGGAGAAGGTCCTCAGTTTTCACAACCAGTTCTGGAGAGTAAGTTCGGAGAGAAATTTCAACAAAATAAACTTTGCAAGTTCCTTACCAAGAAATCTTGCATTGTTCATCTTTTCTTCTTATTCATTTTTCAAGCACTGCAATTACTGTTGAGGATTCAGTCCAAGTCGCGACCCAGGACCAAATTTTCGAAAATATCAAAATTCATAAAGAAGTGCTCCAGTTCGTCAAGATGCAACCTTGGGATATGAGAAAGAAACTCAAGTTGGTGATTCAAGCTAAAGCTTACATCAAGAAACATGAGGGTGCTCTTCAGGAAAGGCTAGCCCATAGCGGCTCCACCAAGGATAGGTTGGCAAGGTTCTACATCTATTTCTTGAAGGTGTGTGAATAGCATTTCGGTTTTTTTCTGCATTATATCATCGAAATTATATTTTCTGTTCTAGAATTGGCAGAGGTTCCGTAGAGAATTGAGTAACAGGTCTAATTGGTTCATCCCGTGGGAACAGAAAATCAAAGAGATCGAGTCACATTTTGGATCTGTCGTGGCATCGTATTTTTTATTTTTGCGATGGCTGTTTTGGGTGAACATAGTCATCGCAGGAATTTTGCTGTGTTTTGTGACAGTTCCAGAGGTAAGAAGAGACAAATTTATACACGATTGGACGGAATCAGAACACGAAAGTGAAGTTAAATCAAAACAAGAAACTTACACAAATTCAATTTTGTGATAATCACATTTGCGAATACACGTACCAAAACTGATAACCAAAGAAAAATGAAAATAATAATGAACAGCCTAACATATTATTACAACATTTCCATGCCAAATCTATTAGTGAAAATTCTTGGTTTCGATTCAAAAAATGAAATTGGGGTGATTTTGTTTGGTTTTTAGTTCGACAAATTTTTTTTTGAGATTGCTGATGATTGACACACAATATTATGAAATATCTTAGGAAAACTCATTGCACACAATATATTATATTTTCATTCGAAATTCGGGGGTTAGATTGAAAAAATTAAAATTTGTTGATATTATTTGTTTTCAAATTAAAAAAATTTCTTCACAAGAGCTTCCTGATAATTCGCACACAGTATTATGAAATATCTTAGGAAAACTCATTGCACACAAAACATTATATTATTTTCATTCGTACTTCGGGGGTTCGATTGAAAAAATTTAAATTTGTTGATTTTATTCTGTTTTCGAATTAAAAGAATTTTCTTCACTTGAGCTTCCTGATAATTCGCACACAGTATTATGAAATATCGTAGGAGAACTCATTGGACACAATACAATATATTTTCAGTCGAAATTCGAGGTTTCGATTGAAAAAATTTAAATTTATTGATTTTGTTCTATTTTTGGTTTTAAACATTTTTCTCCACTTGAGCTTCCTGATAATTCCCACACAGTATTATGAAATATCGTGGGGAAATTCATTGCACACAATACAATATATTTTCAGTCGAAATTCGGGGTTTCGATTGAAAAAATTAAAATTTGTTGATTTTATTTTGTTTTCAAATTAAAAAATTTTCTTGACTTGAGCTTCCTGATAATTCACACACAGTATTATGAAATATCGTAGGAAAATTCATTGCACACAATACAATATATTTTCAGTCGAAATTCGGGGTTTCGATTGAAAAAATTAAAATTTGTAGATTCTGTTCTCTTTTTAGTTTTAAAAATTTTTCTTCACTTGAACTTCCTGATAATTCACACACAGTAAGTTTAAATATCGTAGGAAAACTCATTGCATACAATACGATATATTTTCAGTCGAAATTCGGAGTTTCGAATGAAAAAATTAAAATTTGTTGAGTTTTTTCTGTTTTTGGTTTGAAAAGATTTCTTGATTTGAGCTTCCTGATAATTCACACACAGCATTATGAAATATCGTAGGAAAATTCATTGCACACAATACAATATATTTTCAGTCGAAATTCGGGGTTTCAATTGAAAAAATTTGAATTTGTTGATTTTGTTCTGTTTTTGGTTTAAAAAAAATCTTTCTTTATTTTAGCTTTCTGATAATTCACAAACAGTAATATGAAATATCGTAGGAAAACTCATTGGACACAATACAATGAATTTTAAATCGAAATTCGGGGTTTCGATTGAAAAAATTTAAATTTCTTCATTTTGTTCTATTTTTGGTTTCAAACATTTTTCTTCACTTGAGCTTCCTGATAATTCACACACAGTATTATGAAATATCGTAGGAAAACTCATTGCACACAATACAATATATTTTCAGTCGGAATTCGGGGTTTCGATTGAAAAAATTAAAATTTGTTGAATTTGTTCTGTTTTTGGTTTGAAATAAATTTCTTTATTTGAGCTTCCTGATAATTCACACACAGCATTATAAAATATCGTAGGAAAACTCATTGCACACAGTACAATATATTTTCAGTCGGAATTCGGGGTTTTGATTGAAAAAATTCAAATTTGTTGAATTTGTTCTTTTTTTGGTCTCAAACATTTTTCTTCACTTGAGTTTCCTGATAATTCACACACAGTATAATGAAATATCGTAGGAAAATACATTGCACACAATACAATATATTATCAGTTAGTTTGTTTATTGATCAAGAATAACATCAGTAGATTTATAATAATAAACACATAAAATTCTTGACCAATTTATTTTTGCTTCGTCAGTTTGTACTACATTATTCACGGTGAATATGAAGAAATTTTTGATACTACTATGCTGTTATAGTGTTTCTCACCAAGTGAAAGCGTTAAAAAATGTGGAACCTGAATTCGAAGACAAAAAATTCAATCAGTCCATGGTTGAAAATTGTGTACATTTTTATCTCTATCACAGGTAAGTTTCAGGAATTTTATATTTTGGAATATTTGAGTGTTATGGAGTTGGTTCCTTCAAAATAAAATAATTTTCAGATCGAATTTAGCCATATCAGACGAATTAGTGGTGGGAGATAATGATCTCCTCAATAAATCGAGGTACGATGCAGATTTACCCACGACAATTCTCATTCATGGTTGGACTCATGGACGAAATACACCATGGATGATTGAAATGAGGGAAGGTAATCTTATTCTAATTCTCCGTGAACTTTCTATTTGTTTATCATACCGTTAGAGTCTTCTATGGAAAAAAAGGGGCAACTGCTATCTTGACCCTCTTCCTTAGTACATCCTATTTTCTTGGACTTTTCTCCAAAACATCAACTAAATCAGTTAATCAAATATTCATTCAATTCCAGCAATGGTTAATAAGTCCATATGGAACGTAATCATCGTCGACTGGGCTCCTCTTGCTCGGACCCTTTACACAGAAGCCAGAGTGCACAGCCCCACCGTCTCCAGGATAGTTGGGAACTTATGTTTGTACTTGAATAAAATGAGGGGACTGAGGATGTCCGACATACACTTCGTAGGACACAGTATGGGGGCCCAAATATCAGCAATGACTTCTGCATACATACAGCTGCATTTGAATGAGAAAGTTGGAAGGATAACAGCCCTCGATCCAGCAGCACCGCTGTACGAATGGCCCCATATGGAATCTTCAGAGGAGGTGATTGATCCAAACGATGCCATTTTCGTCGACGTTATCCACACGAATGGAAACTATTTGGGTATGATTTCACCGTGTGGACACGTGGATTACTATCCGAATGGAGGAATGCACCAGCCTGGTTGTACATTCTGTGAGTAGACACCAAATAATGAAGATGAAAAAAATACATCGATAAAACGTGAATTCATCACATTAATTTAATTAAATTTCTAATTGAGCTAGGTATTTACTGTGTTTTCTTGCGAGTAATTCGATTATTGATGTTCTGTATTTTTTTATTGAAATACTTACGTTTTTTGAATAAAATAGAGGTCTCTCAGAGACCTAGGAGAGCCCAGCTAAGAACTTTGATTTCAAACTTACCTAGGAATATTTTATATATGATATATCTTTAATTTTATCTTTTTCTTTGTTGACCAATCTAAATTTCGAATTGTTTTAGGGCTTTGTAGCCATATGAGGGCAGTAGAATTCTGGACGGCTTCGATAAAAAATCCATACGTTTTCAAAGCATTTCCATTCAGTATTTGGAATAAATATGTTCGAGGAGAAATCGATGGGGTTCACAGTTATCCCATGGGTATAGCTGCTGATCCGCAAATACCCAAAGGAGTTTACTTCTTGGAAACCGTTGACGAAGTTCCGTATATACACACTAAAACAACAATGGAGGACAGTTTATGACTATTATTTAGTTGATTCTTTTTTAGTTTTATATCGATAATTATATTTTTTGCGTAAAGGTATTTGTTTTATTCTGAACTTCTGGACCTCCCTAACATTGAGCTAAGGCAACTAAAATCATATATGTAATAATGCTAAATAAATCATATTGATGAATCACTCTGGATATTCTACAAAATATTCTCATTTTTAATTTTGAAGAGGAATTGATAAAATCTTCATCACATCAATTTGTGTTTGATGCAATCTAGCCGTTTATTTCTTCTCTTGTTTTAATAATCACAATACCCACAATATATTTTCAGTTGAAATTCGGGATTTTGATTGAAAATATTAAATTCTGTTGATTTTGTTCTGTTTTTTGTTGAAAAAAAATTATCTCTATTTGAGCTTCCTAATAATTCACACACAGTATTATAAAATATCGAAGGATAACTCATTGCACAATACAATTCATTTTCAGTTGAAATTTGAGGTTTCGATTGAAAAAATTAAATTTTGTTGATTTTGTTCGTTTTTAGTTTGGAAAAATTTATTTTTTTGAGCTTCCTGATAATTCACATAAAGTATTATGAAATTTCATAGGAAAACTCATTGTACACAATACAATATATTTTCAGTTGAAATTCTCGGTTCGATTGGAAAACTTGAACTTTGTTAATTTTGTCTGTTTTTGGTTTAAAAAAAAATTCTTTATTTGAGCTTCCTGATAATGCACACACAGTATCATTGAATATCGTTGGAGAGCTCATTGCACACAATACAATATATTTCCAGTTGAAATTCGGGGTTTCGATTGAAAAAATTAAATTTTGTTAATTTTGTCTGTTTTTGGTTAAAAAAAATTTCTTTATTTGAGCTTCCTGATAATTCACACACAGTATTATAAAATATATTAGGAAAACTCATTGAACACAATAGAATATATTTTCCGTTGAAATTCGGGGTTTCGATTGAAAAAATTTAAATTTGTTGATTTTGTTCGGTTTTTGGTTTAAAAAAATTTATTTGGGCTTCCTGATAATTCTTACACAGTAATATGAAATATCGTAGGAAAACTCATTGCACACAATACAACATATTTCTAGTTGAAATTCGGGGTTTCGATTGAAAAAATAAAATTTTGTTAATATTGTCTGTTTTTGATTTAAAAAAAATCCCTCATTTGAGCTTCCTGATAATTCACACTCAGTATTATGAAATATCGTAGGAAAACTCATTGCACACAATACAAAATGTTCTCAGTTGAAAGTCGGGGTTTCGATTGAAAAAATAAAATTTTGTTTATTTTGTCTGATATTGGTTTAAAAAAAAATTCTTTTTTTGTGCTTCCTGATAATTCACACACAGTATTATAAAATATCGTAGAAAAACTCATTGTACACAATACAATATATTTTCAGTTGAAATTCAGGGTTTCGATTGAGAAAATTGAATTTTGTTAATTTTGTCTGTTTTTGTTTTAAAAAAAAATTCTTCATTTGAGTTTCCTGATAATTCTTACACAATAATATAAAATAGCGTAGGAAAACTCATTGCACACAATACAATATCTTTCCAGTTGAAATTCGGGGTTTCGATTGAAAAAATAAAATTTTGTTAATATTGTCTGCTTTTGGTTTATAAAAAATCCTTCATTTGAGCTTCCTGATAATTCACACACAGTATGTATTATGAAATATCGTAGGAAACCTCATTGCACAGTTGAAATTCGGGGTTCCGATTGAAAAAAATAAATTTTGTTAATTTTGTCTGATATTGGTTCAAAAAAAATTCTTCATTTGAGCTTCCTGATAATTCACACACAGTATTATGAAATATCGTAGGAAAACTCATTGCACACAATAAAATATATTTTCAGTTGAAATTCAGTGTTTCGATCAAAACAATTAAACTGTGTTGATTTCGTTTCCTTTTTGCTTTGAAAGAATTTCTTTATTTGATCTTCCTTAAAATTCACACAAAGTATTATAGAATATGGTAGAAAAACTCATTTCATACAATACAATATATTTTCCGTTGAAATTCGGGGTTTCGATAAGAAAATTTTTATGATGCTGGGAGCGATTTTTTTGTATGAAGGAAAGATTTCATCTCAGCTCAGTTTCTGGGCAATGCATGGTGGTTCAGTAGTGTTAGATGCAATTTTATTGCACCTCATTATTCACATCGAAGCTAAGTAAAAAAGAAATGAAAACCTTGAAAAGTCAAAAAAAGAAGATTCAAATAAATGAGGTCATATTCGTTTCAGCTATTCACAGCGAATCCAAAGGAAGCAGGAGATAGGAAAGTTATTCTACCAGAAGAAAAATATTCTTCGACAAACTTCCTCACTCTATGGGATTTTAAAGGATTTTTCGAGATATCACCTTTGTTTTATGGATGGTATACGAATAATGATAATAATAAGAAAAGATACAGGCTTCCTCTGGCCTATTTTATTACTGGATTGGTGGTTTACGCTTACAGCTTTTTCGCCACTCTGAGAAAGTAAGATAAATTTCATAATTTTTAAAAAAGATATAAAATAATACGAAAAATTCATCCTTCTCAATATGAGAAAACATATAGGTACTTACTAATATTATATTTGCGATCATTTCAGAATGGCGAAAAATTCCAGAATGTCTAAATTATCGGAAAAAGACGACGAGTGCATTTTTTCTTGGAAATTGTTCACTGCTTGGGACTATATGATTGGCAACTCTGAAGCAGCTCATAACAGGGTTGCTTCCGTGGTTATGGGCTTCAAGGAGGCTCTTCTTGAAGAAGCTGAGAAGAAAAGAGAAGTGAGAAGGTGAGTGATTTTATTATACTCAATTATCTTCCACACAAGGTTTTGCCTGAAAGTCTTCTTTTATGAGTTTTCGCATATATATTTGATTTCAGTTGGAAAACAACTACAGCTAGAGTTTTCGTGAATATCGTTATTCTTGGTTTATTCACTTGCTCAGCTGGGAGTGTGGTATATCTTGTGAAACGTTCGACTGAAACAGAAGGACAGATGACGTTTTGGCGAAGGAACGAGTTGACCATTGTCATAAGTCTCATATCTTTGGTATTTCCCATGTTGTTCGACGCTATGGGATACTTCGAGAGTTATCATCCAAGGAAGCAATTAAGAATTCAGTTAGCAAGGTAAGTGAAGGAATCAAACATTTTTTCTTTTTGAGCTATTTACGCTTTAACTTCAAATTTTATTTTGCTAATCACACCCTGTCAAGATCCATTTTCGTTATTTCATATCACAAAAAGTCACCACGCAGTACCTCTGACCATTTGCCTCCAAGCTTGTCGCTCACTTGCCCCTCACAACACTTGAACTCGACGGTAAAACGGTTCGAATTAATTCACCCATTGCCGAAAACTCCAATAAAACTCTCCTCATAAAAGTTGAAAGAAAATATACGAATTTGCGATAAATTCCATCACTTTTTGTTTGCACTTCGATGAAGTCCTTGAATAAAGAAACACATCAACAAAAATCAAATAATTAATTATGTTTCATGCAAATTTGTATTGGTCGTATTGATGTTTTTCTATTCGATCCTTTTTTGTTCCTGTGGAGAAAATCAACTAATTTCGTTGTTTTTTTTTCAGAATTATGCTCCTTAATCTCCTCAATTTGTACTCTTTGATAATTTCGCAGTTCGACAAAATTCAAGGAATGGTAAGTCAAATCTACGACTATATAAGATAAAAAATGATTTCTTCTTGGGAGGTCTTCGATTTCCTCGAACCCACTACCACAACATTTGTTTACCCTCAAAAGTTAATGCAAGTTCCAAAGTTTTACAAATATCTTCTATTTTCTCTATGTGTTATTCACTAGATTTATGTATTTTTTTCAGAGTGATGAAATGGCCGATTATTTCAACAACCTCACATCGCACAAGAGCCTGGATTCTCTCGATGGAGATCCCTTCGAAAGACCTTTCAACATTCCTATTGACAAAGACGTCGTTTATTGTTTTCGAAAGTGCTATCGAAACACTACAAAAGCTACTAAGCCTCTACTTATAGCTTCCCTCATATTGAACTCCACTATTATTGGACAAGAGAACGTTACCATCTTCACCGAACCAACCACTGCTGTCTATAATTCGACAATACCAAGAACGAGTTTTTCGTCACTCTTGGAAGATAATTCTGGTGATGATTATCCAAACTATAATGAATATTTCGCTCAAGAAGGAGAGACAGAATCTCCTTCGGATGGTCCATACACCTCAATAGAATTAACACCATTCTCTTATGGCCCAGGACCATCGAGTTCATCATCCGACGACTACACCGAAATGGACACTACCATTTGGCCCACCACCTATGAGGAGGATAAACTTACTTCCTCTCATTCTGGGGAAACCACAAGTATGTCGAATTACCACAGTGAACCAATAGATGAGGACGAAAAGGAAAAATTTACCGACTATCTTACATATATTTTATCAAGTTTTGATACCAATGGTACTGATGTAGCTGTACCCAATGTATCGAAACAACCTTCTTCATTTTCCTCAACGATTGGGGTTGCTTCCAGTCTTTCCTTCGAGGAAGTGAACACTTCTTCGTCATACCAAGTTGACACAACTTTTGAAGTTGAAGAGTCTGCAGACACAGAACAATCGATAAAAATTAAACAACAATCTTCTAGCCATGGAACTAGTTCTGTTGATGATGAAATAACGTTAACATCTACAAGTCCTACAAATCTAGATACAGATTCATCAATCAATGTCGAAACAAAGGAAAAAACCTGCGAAGTCCCTTCTGACATCGACGATCCCCAACTTTGTGAGTGGGTTTGCGAAGAAGAGAAGCCAATTAACATGACTGAAGTTGGGTACCTTATACGTAAAATGAACAACACAGACAGAAAGAAATTGCGAGCCTTATGCTGGGAAACAATGTTCGGTCAAGATTTGATCAAGCTAACAGTGATGGACCTCATAATGACTTTCATGTCCACGATGGCCGTAGACTTCTTTCGGGCGGTTTTCGTTAGGGTCATGAACAACTGTTGGTGTTGGGACCTGGAGAAAGTGTTCCCCAAATACAGCGACTTCAAAGTGGCTGAAAACATTCTGCATCTCGTCAACAATCAAGGAATGATTTGGATGGGGTTGTTTTTTTCTCCAGGTCTAGCAGTCATTAACGTGGTAAAGTTGTTTGTTCTGATGTATCTAAGAGCTTGGACAGTCCTCACTTGCAACGTTCCACCAGAAGTCATCTTCAGAGCGTCAAAGTCCAATAACTTTTATTATGCTCTCTTGTTGATGATGCTTTTCTTATGCGTGCTTCCAGTAGGTTATGCCATGGTTGTGATTGAACCATCTTGGTATTGTGGTCCATTCTCTGGTTATAAAAGAATGTACAACATATTGACGGAAACCATAACGAAAATCACACCAAGATCATTTGACCACGCACTGCAGTATGTTGCTTCACCGGGCAGCGTTATCCCTCTTCTTGTTCTTTTGATTTTGGTCATTTACTACTTGACATCACTGTCTAGTTCCCTCAGGGAGGCCAATGCGGAGTTAAAGGTGAGTTTTGGATGAATCCTGTAATTTTTCTGTATGAGAAAAAAATTTTAGCTCCAACTGAGAAGGGAAAGGACTGAGGAGAGAAGAAAAGTTTTTCAGTTGGTGGATAGGAGAAGACGTGTAGGGTCTGCTGGTTCAGACCCTAATAACCCTTTCCATAAATGGAAAAAACTCTTGAGTACATTTCCTGCTGGTAAGAGTGTTGAAGATCCAGGAAGATTGGAGTCTTTCGATCAGTCCCTCCAGAGTGAGAGTACCAAGGAGGGAAGAGGTGGAATTTGATGTGTCTATAGGTTGAATTCAGATTGAAGGTAATTTTTCCACAGATTTCTTCTCGAAGCTCATCAAAAAAGCCCTTGGTAAATCATCAAACTCAGATAATAACAACTGCAACAGAGATGACGCTTCAGACTTAGACCAGCAAGATTCCTTGCCACACGACATCAATAAGAATCACGATAACAACGAAGATACAATCCCTAGAAGAAGAACGAGCTCTTCGAGAAATCTACGCCAACTCGTTTCAATAATAACGACGAACAGAGATAAAGAGGAGGACAAAGATGAAATGAAAACCAAAGAAGAATCTGTTAGCGAGAATAACCCAAAAATTCCTGGAGATGAAGGTTCAAACAGGCAAGAATCTGTTTCATCGAATTGGTCGGATAATATTCCGGTTATAACTATTAGTGATATAGAGCATGCAGATAAAGGGGGACAACGAAATATAACTGAAAATATAAAGAAATCTGCGGGTCCATCTGGAAAAGACAAGTTCAAACCCAAAGTTAAATACGCGCTGAAGAAGCAGAGCACAGAAATAGATGAGGAATCAATCCGTCATTTCCATAAGGACATCATGAAGCAGAGATCGCAGACACTTGTCCACGATACGTTTCGAGAGGACAACATTGGTGTTGAATCCTCGAAGAAAGCGAGCGATAAGAACGAAGTAAGTCAGAGAAATGAAAATAACAAAGAGGCGGTCACCAATGATGAAACTAGGGTCACTTTTCGAAATATTGAACCGGAATGTTCCAGTTTAGAACGCAAAGATTATGTTTTTTATTGAAATAATAAATAAGAGTAGATTTATTTTTTCCTTCAATCTCCTCGTCCCCTCACTTTCAAAATGGAATGTCTTAACATGAATTTAAATACAAGGATCAAAGACCATAGAAAGTTAAATGAACAATGAATTTATACACCAGAAGAATAACACAAACATAAGTATCAAAAATAATTTAAAATTGAATAAACATTGGAATAACATAACCGAAGGGTTGGCTCTCCCTTCTTCACATGTTTTCTTCGGATAATCAATCTGACAATTTCGAAATTCAGTTCCTCTTTGAACCCAAATCGATGAAGGCATTAATTATATTGTATAGAAAGAAGAAAGAACCATCCAGTCAGTTATCTCATCGGATATATCGTTATCTTGTGTCAGTGAACCTCTTATTTTAACGAATATTAATATTTAATGTTATCACAGTACATATTTGAATGAGACTCTAACAATGAATCTTCGTAATCGAAGAATGTGAACACACGATATTTTGATTCTTGATTTTAACAAACTCAATGAAGGCTAACGAATCAGTGTTTAGTTAAAATATAAAATTTCGGTTATCTCAATTCGAATTGAAGAATTTTTTATATATCTGTAGAGGGTTTTTGTGGAACATGTATTTTGTCAATAATTCCATAGAATTTATCTTGAATAACTTTATTCTTATTTATTTTACTATAATTTGTTACGAAAAAATCCTGTAGCTTAATCCCCTCAAAGCTATATGAAGCCAATTTTCTAGATTTTCATTTCAGGATTAATAAGTGACTTCCTTTGAAGAATCGAGCGTGATTTAAATAACATTTTACGATGTGATATCGAAACCATTCAGTTTAATTTTTAGGTTCAACTAGACGAAGTCAACCAGAATTCACGAGGGCGTTGGTATCTTATCTTATTTCCTTTCCTCCCAATTTCGAACGGATTCCACCGTACTATGTGGAGTTTTCGTTATATCGAATATAATATTCTAATTGATGATGATCCTATTCATGAATCGAGAGACAGGTCATCGCATATTATGTAGATAAAACAACAAAAAACCCCTTCATGTATTCAGATATAACCGAATTTGTTGTTGTCAGGTTTTCAAATTTGAATAATTGTATGTATGTACGTCTATTACACGGAATATGTGTGACTATTAACAGGAATCCCCTGTTTAATAAACAAACTAGATAGTTGTATTCCAAGCTTCAAACTTCAGGTTCTTCAAGAATTTCCAGTAATGAACACTAAAATAAAACAGAATTTACTACACTCATAACGAAACAGTAGTATCGATTTAACAGGAATTTTCCGTCGATTCAAAGAACTATCATTCATATTGTATTATATTATATTCATTATAGAGTATCTTCACATTATTCTAACGAATTAGAGAGATATTCGTTGAAAACTAGTATTGAGAGACTCCATAAGGAAATTTTTTCCCTGATTCCGGACTCATAATAGCATATTTGATTGCAGAATTACGTGTTTAAATGCTCACGCCTTTTCTGTCACTTTTCAATGCTTTGGGTAGTATCTTTTGAGTTTTGTCTATTCGGTGGCGCCCTCCTTTGAGTGGTACAAAAATGTTGGGTCGTCGGTGCAGATCGCTAGAGATCTAATCTATCTTTCTTCCTCTGATCTTATCTAACCTGCCTTCACCCTCTGTTTTTCTGTTGAACCCCTATTTCCCTGTTCCTTCCTACACTATGTTTATTAATCATACACTAACGTTCTTTTCTTTTTTTTATTTCCTAGTAAAATTTATTCAAGAGTTAATATCGACAATACCCAATTCTAGGTAGGAGGCCAAAAAATGCTAAAAATTATCGAATCGCTGTTTCATCAAGGTCGTTCCTTCGTCAGAAACCGATATTTTATTCCAAACAACTTCAACAATACATATGTATATGGTGCAGGGTGTTACACGTAAGCGGGTCACTGGATTTTGCGACTTTGAGCAAAATTGTGAAGTGGCCCATCAATATGATAGTATTTTTCAAGGGCTATCCTAATATCAGGGAAAATCCGTTTTTGCAAAAAAATTTTTTTTGCAAATTCGACTGGTTTTCAAAATAGGAAGGTCTAGAGACATTTTCTCACCAATTGTTTCCTCATTTGAACTTCCAGTTTTCTAAAAAACGGAAAATTTTTTCTTGCAAAATATACTCAATAATATTTCACCATATTTTCTGAATGCTCAATCGATTTTGAATCCCAATATGTAATGGTAGTTTCAAATTTATTTCGAGAAATTATATACAAACTCAACCTGAGGAAATTCAGATTTCATATTCGTAACATATAATATCCATTTTGTCTAATTGTCTGTGGTTCAATAAATATTTGATTTTCAAATTTTGAAGTTTTCATTCTCGATTATAATAAAAGCTAAAATATGAAGCCTGCATTTTCATTCAAAGCTCTCAATATATTTACTCTGTGATATTTTGGGGATATATATCAAAAACAACAAAAATGCTGTTTTGGCAACGCAGGACTATACAAGATGTTCCTAAATTGGAAGTACAAACGGAGAGGGGAGATTCCTTGAGTAATTTAAAAGAAAATCCCATAAAAATAGGTTCGCAAACGTTTCGTTTTCGAGATACAGGGTGTTAAAGTTTTTTTCTCACAGTATCTACACTTCACAAGATATTCATCTGAAATTTGGCATAGATATCACAATCGAGAGTTCACACCATGTGACATGCCAATTTCGATAATAAATCTACAGGGTGAATTTTATGACAATTTGGATTTTTTGAGGATTTTGAGAGAATCTTCCATCGTATAACAACAAAGCTGCTTTCTACATTTTTTAAATTAACAGTGGCTCACCCAAAAAAAACGTTCTGGAGGAAAACAGGGGACAGTGTTTCAGAAAAAATACCACCCTGTAGATTTGTTATCGAAATTGGCATGTCACATGGTGTAAACTCTCAACTGTAATATCTATGCCAAATTTCAGTTAAATATCTTGTGAAGTGTAGATACTATGAGAAAAAAACTTGAAAAAAATTCAAACTTTAACACCCTGTATTTCGATAACGAGGCTCTTGCGACAACATGTTTATGGGACTTTCTTTCTTAAAATCACCGAAGGAATCTCCCCTCTTCGTTTATACCTCCAATTTAGGAACACCCTGTATAGACTGCATCCCGATCGACAAAATACTCCGCATAGAACTTGTTTTCATGTACTTTCTGAGCAATGGAGAATTTCTCCATTCTCCAAATATTTATTGAACCACAGACAACTAGACAAAATGGATATATTTTCCGAATATGAAATCGGAATTTCCTCAGGTTGATTTTGTATAGAATAACTTCAAATAACCATAAAACTACCATTATATTAACATATTCGGATTCAGAATCAATTGAGCATTCAGAAAATATAGAAAATATTATGAAGTATATTTTGCGAAAAAAATTTTCTGTTTTCTAAAAAACTGGAAATCCAAATGAAGAAACAATTGGTGAGAAATTGTCTATTGACCTTCTTATTTTGAAAACCAGTCAAATTTGCAGAGAGTTTTTTTTTTGAAAAAGGGTTGTCCCCATTAACTTTTAATGCCTTGGTTTGATAGGTTTTCCGATAACATATTTGGATAGCCCTTTAAAAATACTGTCATATCGATGGGTCATTCAACTATTTTGCTCAAAGGATAAGTCACAAAATCCAGTGACCAGCTTACGTAAAACACCCTGTAATCTGAGTTTCTGTGAGAAACACCAAACATTCCTGTTGAATTTAATGTGTCCATACTGTTAGCCGTACAAATTGTTGGGTTATTCTTACAAAATTATTATATTTCACTAGATATTCCTGTAACATTTACGGACATATTCCTTTTAAAATAAAAGTACCTGATTACTGCTATTCTTGCCGTTTTTCTTGTTCATAGAACTGAAGTCACTTCAACCGAAATCGGCATGTTGAATTGCAAGTACAAATTGTTCTCAGAGCGGTTTTTTGTTGTTGTGATAACAATAGTTGCGTTTAAACAACAGGAATTCATTTAAACGGAAATTCCCGGGATTCGTTTTTTCAGTGTTCGGCCGAATCGAACATCTGCATCGGTTTAAACCGAATAATAATTGATAATAACATTCGGTAAAGGGCCACTTCAAAAAAAAAATGTGAGTTTTCTAAAATAGCACATTATAAGTCAAAATCTTTAAATTCCAAAATTAAACCAGGTAACTAAACATAATCAGAGTGTTAGTGATCCTCGACTTCATTCAATTCGGGTCAATTCAGCGTCCATCCAAATACTGCCCTGCATAGAAACCATATCTCCTGAAGAGTCACAATTGTGCTTTGCGTAGACGTCAGTTTCCAGCGTGCTTATCTGGAGCTCGCAGCTTCTTTTAGGGCACAGACCGGAGGCTAGCGAGCAGGCCCTATTCTCGACATCGAGTTCTAGCCTTTTACACAAACTTGCGTCCGTTCAGTAGCGCGAGTGGAAGAGAGAACAGCTGAGTCGATGATGTGTGCCAGACTTGAGACTCTCTAGTTCCTACTCAATTCTAAACTTACGCATCCATTACTTAAACCGGCGCGTTGAGTAATGAAAACAAACATTAACCGGACTTTTTGAAATATGCGAACGTGTTTCCGGGGCCTTTTTAGTTGTTTTCGTATGTGATATTTTTGTTAACAGTGAACAATGTGTTCGATAGTGCCACTGACGATTTTGAGTTTAGGACTGTTAAAATTAGGTTTTTCACAGGACGTTGAACAAACGCCTGCCACTGGATGGAAAGGGACTAGGTGTTACGATAAATTTAGGAATGCGCAGGTAAATAAAAACATATGTGAGTAATCATAGAGTGCCACCCTGTATTCGACGTTCCTTGGAACTACAGGCAGTTCGAAACTGATTTCTATCGAATATACAGGATGTTTCCAAATAAGAACCTTGGAGGATGTGGTAGTATCACTCATTTGCTGTCGTTTGGGCCATATTTATTGATAACCGAAAATCAACAGTTTCCGAGATATTTGAGTTCTTGTGTCTTGTGTTTTTCAAAAAATTTCTCACCTTACTTCATTTTTCGTCAATTTTTTCTACGTTGACCAAACATGATTTTAATTTTGGATTATTTTTATCAGCAAAACTATCCTGTATTAGATGTTGAAAAAGAATTATAGTATGATTTGAAACTTGGTATATGAAGAAAATAAAAATCAATTTCTAATATCAACTTTTGCTTGCAACTTTCGAATTCCACAATTTATGTATGAAAAAATTATTTCGAAAACTTGCCAAATTCCTTCTTCATTTCTTAAAAAAGTTTTCGTGAGAATGCACACTCTATATAGTTTCGTTCCAGCAGATTTATATTTGAAAGGGGATATAAGCCAAGAAAGAAAAGTAACGAATTAAATATTTTTTTATTGCAATTTATTTCAAAATTACATAAGAAAATTCTGATACTATTTCTTTTAAACTGCTCCAAACATGAAGATCTAACGGTGTTAGATCCGGACTTCTCGCTGGCCACGAAATGGCTCTTCCCTTCTCCTAACTATTCACCCTGTAGGAAACAAAACTAGAGACTGCATTCTACCGAAAACTTTTTTAGGGAATAAAGAAGGAATTAGGCATACTCTCAAAATAATTTTTTCATACATAAATTGTGGAATTGGAAAGTTGCAGGCAAATTAATATTAGAAATTAATTTTATTTTCTTCATATAACAACTTTCAAATCGTACTAATTCTTTTTCAACATCTTTTACAGCATAGTTTTGCTTTTTTGATACATATCTTATCCTTTTCTGATGAAAATAATTTAAAATTTTAATCAAATTTGGTAACCGTAGAAAAAATTGACGAAAAATGAAGTGAGGGGAGAAATCTTTCAAAAAACACAAGAACTCAAATAACTCGTGAACTGTAGATTTTTGGTTATCAATAAATATGGCTCAAACGACAGAAAATGAGTAATACTAAACACGTCCTCCAAGGCCCACGTCTAATTTGGAAACACCCTGTATAGTACCACCCTGTATTCGACGTTCCTTGGAACTACAGGTAGTTCGAAACTGCTTTCAAATTTATTACAAAATGCCTTGCAATGATGCAATAAAATTTAGGGTGTTCCATGTAAAAAAAACATTTATGGCCAATTGTCATTTTCAAAAGATCGTGGTAGCCGATGGACCATCACGTCCAAATTTGCGTGCATATTAGAAGATAATTTAAATCTTGAAGAATCGATTGGAAAAAAGTTGATCAAATTATGTTCAATGGTTCTGAGGTTATGAATTTTTCTGTTAGGCTATGCGCGATACTATTTCAACACAAATTGGCTAACTATTGAAGATAAGTAACTGATCACTTCCGGAATAAATTTCAACTGATGAAACCTATTTATTGTGCTTGACTTAAAAGAAACATAATTCAACTCCTAGAATCTCTCCTGGTCTGCCTGCATATAAAAGAAGATTTTAATCGATTTGAGGAGTCAGTATAGATAATGTCCAGGAAATAAAACGATGTTAAAGCAGTATTATTTTCTTTCTAATATTTTTTTTTCTACTGCTACAACTATAAATTTCATTCAGCAAAGGAGATTCGGAAAATTCGGAAATTTATATTTCATTCTTTGTCAAGTAAATAATTTTCGAATTATAAACTCTTCAGACAAATGTTACTGAGTTATAAAATCAATTCAAAGTAATTTTATTCCTATATCTGATCCAGAGATATCAGTTTGGACCAATTCAAACTGAGATAAGATGAAGTCACGACTATTCGTACGTATGCCTGAAATAGATCAAAATGAGCTTAGGCTCTTCTAAATATTCCCGATGGCCCAGATGGAAACCAGATGTGTAATTCTAGGAACGTTTTTGAAGACTTGTTTCGGTTTCGAGCTTTGATGATGATCCCCATTCAAGGTTGAAGTCAGACTTGTTATCTCGTAACCCCGTTTTCAAGGGACGTTTGAATTCCTTCTCGATCTGAAGAATTCCTTGGACCGATGAATTTTTCCGGGTTCTGGTTGTAAAGCAGAAACGAGATTTGGTATAGGTGCGATGAGAATTTTCGGATATTTCCGGTTCTCAACGGACTGGATTTCTCAAATTAATGAAAGATCCCTTTGATGAATTAAAGACGTATATGCTTTCTTTGATCTATTTACAAATTATACATATACATCTGTTGGTCTGGTTGTATCGATTTCAACAACTCTCACGACATACACTGAGTTAAACTTCCCTTAGAAAAGATGTTGTAAGTATCTTTTCTATCACAAATGGTACGTTGTTGTTTTACCGAGAGATCGTATTAACTAACTATATTGAACTAATTTGGGGAATATAAAACATTTCTCCCACTATCAATACACAAAAATATACAAAAGGCGTCATCAAGTTCAGAAACCCGACCAATGACAAAATTGGTCCTGAAATCATTCCACGACAAGCGTTTCTAAAAGCAGATGGCCTCTGGCGCCAAGTTGGTGAAATTGAAACTCTCAAGTCTCAACCCCTGGTCAAATGGCGCTAAAGCGAAACCAGATGGGATTCTTCGAATCGCACTGGCATGCATGGTTATCATCTCCATTGTTGACTTGACAACACCCTTATCTCAATTGGTGACACGGATATTCAACACATATGGGCACCGGCCTGATACATACCATACCGGTGCCCAACAAGACTGTTAATCATTTTCTGCACTCTGAAAAGTCAAATTCATCATTAGTATCTGTTTCTGAAGTCATATTCCAATAACTGTAGAAATTTTTTCTTGGATATGTATTTGTTGCTTTCTTTCAGAAAAACAATCAATTTGAATTCCTCAATTGTGTATTTCGAATGTGCAAACTCACCAGGAAATATCAAATTTAATTGGATTCCCATTGCTCAGCACTTAGTAGCTACCTCCAATTCAAATATCTTGTATATGTACTCACTTTTATTCGTTTCCCAGATAGTGTTAGGCGCGGTGATATATTTTTAGCCGCTTGCAATTGCACGAGTTCAATGTCTTCAAGTGCTCGATTTCATACGTTGTTTGATCAAGCTCTATCATTGGAAGTTCAACGAAATATTCGGTGAGCATCAACATTGTAATTAAATTGAAGGAGATCCCGAGTAACGGTGGGAAGTAAAGAAATTTGAGCTGTTTTTCATTATTTTCTTCTGAATTGGTTCAGATTCAGGGAACAGAGAACCGTATAATGCTGTTATTGATGAAGACACGAAATTACAGCTTACCTACGGCATCGCCTGCTTTTCCACTTGTTTATATACCGGGTGTCCCACCATGCTATCTGAAAACTTCCAAGTCCATGTCACAGATAAATCACAAGGATTTTTTAATGAATGATCATAACTATTGATATGATTAAAGCTTAGCCCTACTTTCAAGTGCCCTCAGCCATCTTAACTTATTTTTTTATTGGACGCTCGGTGCGGGTTTTTTCGAAAGGGTTCTACCGCCACAAAATTGAGCCGAATCCGCCCCTGTTTGATGAAAGTCAAGCGGTCTGCATACAAAATCCCTGATTGGCCATTGCAGAATGACTCATCAGGTATTTGCACAAAACCGGTCAATCGGATTATCTGGCAAATAATGAGTAGAGTAGGTAAAAGATAACACAACATACAAACAAGCTTGAATGGTGATGGAATCTAGCAAATCAGATAAAATCGGTCGGAATAGTGCAGAAAAGAACAAATTTGCCAAACTTGAAATTCGAGAAACATTTTAGCAGCAAAGGCCCCTCAAAATATGTGCCACTGAGTGAAAATAAAAAAAAGTCGACTTCGGTTTTCATTGTCACTGATGTCATATTATTTTCATAAATTTCTAAAAATGGAATCACCCAATTATTATTGGAAATGTCAAAAATACTCAATTGTCTCTCCACATGGAACAGCTAAATTCTAAATTCCAGCATATATTGCCAATAGTTTCTGAGATACCAAAGTTTTAAAAAAGATCTTTATCGAAATATTTTGGTGATGCGATCCTCACGAAATTTCACATGAACCTTCATGTCGTTGTCTTACAACTAACTACAAAATTTTCAAATTCATCAGATTGTCATTTTTCGAATTATAGATCAAAAAAAATCAGATGGGTACATCTACGGAACCCCTTTGGGCAAAATGATAAATCTCTCGTAGAAAAGAGTACATTAAATGTTGAATTTGCTTATTTCTTGTTGGATTCTAATTTGTTCATTGAAACTGTTGGAGATTGAATGGAAATGCTTCGTTGTCACCCTGAAATTTCTATTATGAAAAAATTCCTAGATTTCGAAGAGAATCGCTTCTATTTTGCATGAATAACTGTGTTATTCCGGAATTAATGATAAATAAATCCATGGGAAAATGAGGCTACCTAGAGTTAGTGGACACTAATTATGATGATAATCATCAGGATATTTACTTACAAGAATAAGTTCTAATATTATATTGACACTAAAATTATAATTTAATAATTTAATATCACTAAAATGAAAAGATATATGAATTTATGAAACAATGAACTAACTTGTGGTTGATTCGAAAGATATAATACTTGACTTTTTCGTGAAGGAAATTCGTATTTATATGTCATGTCCATTTTTCCAGTAATTTTTGTAGCTTATTTCATTTTCAAGCTGTTATCAGAGATATCACTTTTGAGATTGGACTTGATGGCAATTTCAGATAATTTCGATCAGTTGAGTTCCAAGACTTTTCTTGCCAGATTTTTCAGTTATATTCATTATTGAATTTTCCGTTGGATTAGGATCTTTTCTGCCAGGAGATTTAATAGAGTTGCAATAATTATTTTCATTATCATTATAAGTCACTTGTAGGTTTTTAACCTGATACACTTGCTGCTATCCTCTTCTTCCCCTTGTTTTGTCGGCATCGATGCCGACACCTCAATAATCGGAGACAGGTATGAAACCAAAGTATTGAATGGGCAGGTGGATGGCCTACAATTGACCCGGCAACCGGGGTAAGATATATGGACAACCCTGCAAATGTCAAGTGGATACTTCAACCAGTTTAAGAATGAAATAGGTATCGGAAATTTCATTGATGTAAACAGGATGGGCTTAAACTTTTTGAAGCAGTTATTTATATCAGCATCAATATGATCTCTTCCTGGTAATTTCTAATGAATGGAATCCACAGGATCACAGTTGTTATTTCAATTTGTACCAGACAATTCAATAATATTTTTTCAGGTTCTTACTGAAGATTCCATAATAAATTTTTCCATAATATTCTTCCGTTTCGAAAATTCCTCAGGTACTTTCTCGACTGAAATTACCTTATATAACACTCGCATCTCGAGTGAAGTCGGGTTATCTGAATTTTAAATCAGTATTGGTCCATGAGCAAGTGCATCTAACGGTTCTTCAGCTCATAAATTGAATGCAACTAAGTGTGTTGATGTCATTTTATGTCAGTCATAACTGTTGGCGGTCATAAAACTATATCGGTATGGCTTTGAAACGTGATTTCGTAATCGTAATTCCTCTAAAGTCGATACTACAATGCTCTACATTACGATGGGAGTGATGTAGTTTTTGTGGAAATGAAAAAGTTTCGTGTGAAATTTGCAACTTTTTTGATCCAAAATAGAGGAAACGAAGTACTGTAAAAATGATAAAATTTGCAGAGTTTTTTCGTCCAACGATGAAAACAATGAACCAGCATGGGAGAAGATGCAATGATTCGCGAGTAGAATTTTCATAATCATTTCAGAAACTCCCAGGAGAATATTGGGTTTCATTCTTGACATTCATGACTAATTGTTTACTGTTGTTATTTCACATTTATTTATAACTCTTCCTATACAAATAAAACGTCTGACATAATATGTTCATACATCTCGATAAAGCCAGAGGTGTCTCAAGAGATTTTTTGTGATCTTACACATAAACTTTGAATTCGTGAATTATTTCCAAAATTTGAAAATCACCATCTACGGCGTCCTCCTGTTGTTTCTCAACCATTTTCGGTTAAAAGACCTCCCACTTCGAAGAAATTCATGAACTTTCGAATGACCTCGGTGCCGTTGAACAATAACGCTCACTCTCGGCGGCTTCAGGCAGCCGTTTAAGAAAGAAGATGAAAGGAACATCCGATCATACAATATAGAACGTTGTGGTTGTGCAACCAGTTTCCGGCATTCTTCAACCTGTGCAAGTACAGGGATGTACCTTAAAACTTTTATCGAAGTATTCATCTATATTCAGGAAGGGAATGCTACAAATTTTCTGATCCATCGCAGGCTTTACTATATTTTTATTTCAATATAAAGTATGGCTATTGATTTTTCATCTTACCATAAGCCACCAGGAGTGGAAAATATTTTTTGTAGTGATATACTGGGTGTCCCAAGTTCGAGTGCCTACTAGACGTTTCTTGAGAACCGTACTTATTTGAAATGTGAAAATTTGGATTATGATATTGTTCGACTTTATCTAAAATATTCTTGGAGCCTGAACACTTTCAGTTATACAGGGAGTGAAAATAAATTTCTCGAAGAAATTTTTTTGCATTTTTTTTGTCTCGTATATGATCGATTTCTCAATTTATTGAAGATTTTCTGAATTTATGTCGTACTTTTATTATTTATTATTTTTATTAATTTGTCTCTACGAACGACATAAATTCGAAAAATCCTCAATAACTCAGGAATTATTTATTATATGAGCATGAACATCTTCGAACATTATCCTTATTTTTTTTCGCAGAATCCAACGCAGTCATAAAAAAAAATTACGAAAAGCACTGCCGTTAAGTCAGGGGCTTGTAAGCGCTCGTTCATCCACCTTGTAGGTAGATTCGCATTTTCCAGTTTCAGAAACAAATTGAAAAAATTTTTGACAGCCGTAAAAAAAAAATCTCAAACTAAGGCGAAACTCCAGACTTCACGTCAGTGCTTTAGCTGACCAATTTTTTTTTCGATAATTCGCTAGAATTCTCTACGGTATCTATGGTCTTGGTAATGCGATCTGGACAAAATTTTGCACGTAGTTTGAATACATTATTCTTCAGCTATGTGCAAAATTTCATCCGAATCCAATCAGTAGTCTCGAAATTATCAGGAAAAAAAATATTTTGAACGTCCATATTTACGGAACCCCTAGTCTAATTTTGCTCATTGATAATCGTGACCGCGACATTCGCGATCCAAACCTACCATTCTTCTACTTCGAAATTGTAAAAACAGTTTATGCTTGAAATATTAAGAATAGCAATAACGAATTCAGGTTTTTTCCGATATTTTGAAAACTATTTCGACAAATGCGATTCGAATAGAAATATAATTAAAATTGAATAATCGATCATATAGGAAACGAAAAAATGCAAAAAAAAATTTTCGAGAAATTTATTTTCACTCCTTGCATAACTGAAAGTGTTCAGACTTCAAGAATATTTAAGCTCAGTAGATAAAGTCGAACAATGTCGTAATCCAAATTTTCAGATTTCAAATAGGTCCGGTTCTCAAGAAACGTCTAGTAGGCACTCGAAGTTGGGACACCCTGTATACTTATAAGAAAGACGGTAGTATAGAAAATAAATACCGAATCGATGCTTTGGCGCAACCCTAATTCAAATTGCCTCAATAAAGAAGTTGAAAATTCGTTTCCAAATAAGTAGATAGGTTCGTAATTGAATTTATTCAGTTTTTGCGCGTTTCTTTCTATCAACAATAGTGTTATCATTTTGCCCAAATATCTGTTATTTTATAATTTTGAGCCGAGAATAAAATAACGAAAAATTCGTGTTCAAATTCAATTCTGTCCGTCCGTAAACAATCTCGAAAGTGAATAGTTTTCATAACAATACATTCTGGTCGAATTTATTGAATTTTGCTTTCATTTCAACCACCATTTTCGCCTTGTCTCTTCGAAAGAAAGTGACTTTTCAAAAATCATCAAAGGAGCGAATATTCTGCTTAGAATGTTCAATAAACACTGAGTAACTCTTCAATGATCGTTCTCGATTTTTTGTTTTTGGTGATAAAAAGATCAAACCTTGCTAAGACCTCTTTCCTTTTCAGAGATGCATCCCAGAATTCGAGAATGCAGCCTTCAACGTGTTGATGGAAGCGACAAACACGTGCGGTGACAATGGACCAATCGAATTTTGTCGACAGACAGAAATAAGCGAGCTCAAGAAATCCTGCCAGTTATGTCGGCCAGACAGTCACGATTCGCGGTTTCTCACCGATTTTCACAATCAGGATGAACCGACTTGGTGGCAGTCGGAAACTATGATGGAAAATATACAGTATCCCAATCAAGTCAATCTGACGCTTAATTTAGGTGAGGATGTTTTGAGAAAATCTGTAGATATTTGATGAACCCCTTGGGAAAATTATCGACAGACATCCTGGGGCATCAGAAGTGGAAGTAGTTGCTCACGAAATATCAGTTGTTCTTTGGTTCTTTCGATCACTAGTTCGGTAATTGGTATTTCTGAGCCGATCCGTTCGTCATCGTATTGAGAGGACACGAGTCTTCTCGTTTAAAAACATTTATCTAACCAATGAGCGCCCACGCGAGAAACTTTACGACACCAGATTTACACATCCTCATTTCCTCAACCGCTTTTCACTTATCTTCCGTAAAAGATTGCGTGGGTGGTTATTCCAACCATTGTCCTCTCACAACCAGTGTTATCTGTTCGGAATGCGTGTACATGACCGAAATCTGATTTATGGTTCTTTAATGCTCTCAACGCAGGAATTGTTGAATGGACGATAAATAACTTCGTATTTTACGCACGCAATGCGATAAAATTTCACACGAAATGATTATTATTTCGAGGTTACGCCATTCCCATAAAATTTCAAAGAATATTTTCTCTCAAAAAAATCACTCTTTGTCGATACAAAAAATTTTCACAATTGACAATTTTTTTTCCTCATGAGCTGATATGCTAGCCATCACAGTGACTACAAAAATTACTTCACATGATATCCTTTTCCATAAGCTTATTATTATTTCCCTTGATAGTTTCTTTCAAACAGATTTTCTATTTCCTCATTTCACCATAAAATTGTTTTTTGCAGAGAAAGCCTTTGATATAACATACATTCGGTTGTGGTTCTATTCCCCAAGGCCGGAAAGTTTTGCAATATACAAACGTACTAAAGAAGATGGACCTTGGATTCCTTACCAGTATTATAGGTAACTATGTATTCCCATTCATCAACTAAATTTTTTCATTTTATCTACGTCGATTTCTTTCCCCCCATTCTTATTTTTTTGACTGCTAGGAGATGAACTCATCAAATAGTTACTAGACATTTCCAAAATTTAATTCAATTATTTTCCCACGAAAAACCTGGAGTTTTGTTGATGCTACGCCACTGCTTAACAAATTCCTTTTCACAGTGCGAGTTGTCGAGACACCTATGGGCTACCCGATACAACTAGAACGATCCGAGGTGAAGAAACTAGAGCTCTCTGTAAATCCGAATATTCCGACATCTCCCCGTTGACTGGTGGTAATGCCGCCTTCTCGACACTAGAGGGCAGACCATCAGCCTACAATTTCGATGCTAGTCCTGAATTGCAGGTACGTAATGACTTTTTTTAATGCCATAATTTTCAAAATTGACGGTATTCTGAATTTACTCTCACCTCTTGGATATCAATAGTATATTAATTAACGAGCGGTAGTGTAGGTCATAACTCACGCAGATGGAGTTTGCAGCACGAGCCGAAGGCGAGTGCTGTAATTCATCGAGTGAGTTATGTTATGACCATTACCGCAAGTTGAATACTATACTTTATTTACGATTATAACAATAAATACTAAGATACAAGTACAGAGAAAGAACTTTATTTACTAATCTCAATAGTTACCTATAACAATGCATTATTTATGTTGATTATGCTTCTTAGCATGGAGTAGGAAGTCCATAGGGGCGATGCTTTATATTAAGTGCTAAGTTCACTTAAATATGCCAAAAAAACATTCTCTGTATACGATGACTCAATATTCTTTCTGCTACACCAATCTTGAAAATAGTTGTATACACCTTTATATTTGTTCAGGTATTTTTCGGGCAATAAATTATGTATGGTAACATTGGCTGATTGTCTTATTTCTGAAGGTGTACATAATAATTCATTTTCACTATCTGAATTCAACTTTTTCAGCAAAACATTCACAATAATAATCAGGTATCAACTTAATTTGAGAAAACGTCAAAATTATTCAAGTGGCCTCCCCTCAATACCAATAATGGACTGTTCCCTTTCGGCCAATCGGCTTGTTCAGAAGCACAGAGACAGGGAGTTATAGTAGTGAGTTATTATAACAAACGGTGTTGGTTTACAGATAATATTAATTGCTCAAAAGTAGTTGAATAATGAATATATAAATTCAATAGGAGTAGATGAAAGCTTGAAGTTTGATGCAAATGTCTTGTGTCGAAACCAGATGGCGCTTGCTAAGAACAGAAGAATAAATTTCATGCTAACAAGTGTCAGTTGATTGCTGTCAAATTTGAAACATTGTTGACGTTTGAGGTTAACTTCACTTGAAAAAATGAATTTCGGAAATAGCTGGCAACCACTTCACCTGATTCATAATTTTTTTCTCGTACTTTCGTTTGTAATTTTTGAATTTGAAGAATCCAAGTCCAAAAAAAACAATCTTATCCAAAAAAGGAGTTGAATGAAAATTCAGCTTTACGTCTGTTTCACGTGAAAACAAGATTGAGTTTTCTAGAACTTTCATTTATTCCATATAATTCTGTGTCAATTTTATCAAATGACATTATTTCTCACACTGACGGCCGGTTTGGTTCACAGAGTTTGTGGTTCGTTTCATCGTCTTTTTTCGTTAGATAGTCTCGCTGCAGTGTCAACTTATTTCAAATCAAAATGATCACAGATTAGTTAATTGTATAACATATCATGAACCCAAATTGATTTGACATTGCTGGCAAGTTGAATGTTGTGTCAGTTGAACTACGGTTTGGTCACTCTTTTAAACCGGGTGCGAGTTTGATAAACCTTGAAATGAGGCAGCGTTGTGCGAAAAATTTGATAAAAGTACATAATTGTACCTACTAAATAAAGGATAAGGAAAAAAGAAGGTATCAACATTTTGGCATAAAATAAGGTACTAATCAGGTGTATGTCCCCGTTAAAAAAGAAACTAAAACAACGTTCATCAGACCCCTCGACGTCGCACGCACGAAAGATTAGATGGTCGAGGTGTAGAAAGAATTTTATTCGAAGCCAAAAGGGCACCTCTAATTTATCTTATCTAGGTTTTTTGCTCATCTACAACATGTTTCACATCATTTTGGGCTACAGTGTAAACTTCCTTCGTCTACTCCGATTGAATTATATATTCATTATTCAACTACTTCTGAGCAATCAATAGTATCTGTAAACAAACAACGTGAGTTATAATAATACACTACTATAACTCCCTGTCTCTGTGCTTCTGAACAAGCCGATTGGCCGAAAGGAAACAGTCCATTATTGGTATTGAGGGGAGGTCACTACAATAATTTTGACGTTTTCTCAAATTAAGTTGATACCTAATTATTATTATGAATGTTTTGCTGAAAAAGATGAATTCAGATAGTGAAAATGAATTATTATGTACACCTTCAGAAATAAGACAATCAGCCAATGTTACCATACAAAATTTATTGCCCGAAAAATCCCAAAGCAAATATGAAGGTGTATACAACAATTTTCAAGATTGGTGTAGCAGTAAGAATATTAAGTCATCGTTTACAGAGAATGTTCTTTTGGCATATTTTAGTGAACTAAGCACTAAATATGAATCATCGCCCCTATGGATTTTCTACTCCATGCTAAGAAGCACAATCAACATGCATAATGCATTGTTATAGGTAACTATTGAGATTTGTAAATAAAGTTCTTTCTCTGTACTTGTATCTTTGTATTTATTGTTATAGTCATAGATAAAGTATAGTATTCAACTTGCGGTAATGGTCATAACATAACATAACTCGATGAATTACAGCACTCGCCTTCGGCTCGTGCTGTAAACTTCATCTGCGTGAGTTATGACCTACATTACCGTTCGTTAAGTAATATACTATTTTTTCTCGAAGTCATTCAACTGTGCTTTTTCTTTGATTATATGGGTCAAGGAAAAAAGTAACACCTCATCAATTGATCAAATTTATAAAAAATACACGTGTAGACATGGACACTTCACATCCAAAACGGTGTAAACGATCGATATACAAAAATGAAAATAAGCAATTTAGATGGCCAGTCCAAAAACAGACGTTATGCAATACATGGATTTGTTCTCCCACCGAACAGTACATGTTCCATCAGTAGCACAATCCCAGTAGCAAGAACTAGCCGTGTGAAGACCGGCGCCAGTTTTCTGCATGATGGAACAGGTTACGACATACTTGAACGATTTCTTCAGCTTGCTCAATGCGCCTAAACTTTGTTCGGAGATAGTGGCACTCCATTGGTTCACTTTGTCTTGCTGGTAGCAGGCTCCGCACAGGGTCGCCTCAATTATGTCCTTGACGATTTTGCTCACCTCCTCGACCACGAATTGCGAATCGTCGTCCATTTTTCGGAATTTTCAACATGTACCATTCACTTGTAAGATTTTGCGATGAGCAGTGGCAATTTGAAATCTGTCAATGGGGCCATTATTTCTATGGAAATGAAGGAGAATTTCAATTTGAATTGAGGTAGCACAGAATCAAATACATGGAGAAATTTGAGTATACAAGGTGCGTCTTAAATGAAGACATGTTTTGGGGATTATGGAGAGGATGTTGATGAACTCGCTACAAGTTCTACATCAATTATTACAGATTCCTTGGAAATTCAACAGAATCACAAAGTAGTTTGTATATTAAAGTATCGAGTCCTTTGGACAATTCAAAGTAGGACTTAGCTTGTGTCATAATTAGTTACATTCTATGTTTCCTCATCTGAAGTTTATTCTCATGATAAAAAGCATAAGCTAAGCTTCCACAGAATATTACTCTGTGTCAGATATTACACTCATAGTGATAATCTTTACAATTATTAAGGTTGTAAGGGTAAAAGATAAATATCCAACAAAAAACATTAATCCAAAACTGATTTTAATTTCGAAATTTCTGATTTTTGCAATGGTATGACGACATTTGCTCACGTTCGAATATCTAGTAGGTACTCACAGAACCATATTCAACTATCGAGCGTTCAATAATCACGAGGCCAAAAGTGCTTTGGACATTTCAAAGTATGGCTTAGCTCATGTCATATTTGATTACATTCTATGTTCCCTTAACTTAAACTTATTTTCATGATATAAGCATAAGCTAAGCTTACACAGAAAATTGCTCCTTGAACTAAGATCCAAGCTCTATGTCAGATATCACATTCATAGTGATAATCTTTCCGGTTATTTTTAGATTAAGCGTATGAGGGTATAAGATATGAATTTTCAATACAAAAAACATTGAACCAAAACAGATTTTAATTTCGAAATCTCTGAATTTTGCAATGGTATGACGACATTTACTCACGTTCGAATATCCAGTAGGTACTCACAGAACCATATTCAACTATCAAGCGTTCATTAAACACGAGGCAAGAGTGCTTTGGACATTTCAAAGTAGCTTATGTCATATTCGATTACATTCTATGTTCCCTTATCTTAAACTTATTCTCATGACATAAGCATAAGCTAAGCTTACACAGAAAATTGCTCCTTGACCTAAGATCCAAGCTCTATGTCAGATATCACACTCATAGTGATAATCTTTCCGGTTATTTTTAGATTAAGCGTGTGAGGGTATAAGATATGAATTTCCAATACAAAAACCATTGAACCAAAACTGATTTTAATTTCGAAATCTCTGATTTTTGCAATGGTATGACGACATTTGCTCATGTTCGAATATCCAGTAGGTACTCACAGAACCATATTCAACTATCGAGCGTTCATTAAACACGAGGCCAACAGTGCTTTGGACATTTCAAAGTATGGCTTAGCTCATGTCATATTTGAATACATTCTATGTTCCCTTATCTTAAACTTATTCTCATGATATAAGCATAAGCTAAACTTACACAGAAAATTGCTCCTTGAACTAAGATCCAAGCTGTATGTTAGATATCACACTCATAGTGATAATCTTTCCGGTCATTTTTAGATTAAGCGTGTGAGGGTATAAGATATGAATTTACAATACAAAAAACATTGAACTAAAACTGATTTTAATTTCGAAATCTCTGATTTTCGCAATGGTATGACGACATTTACTCATGTTAGAATATCCAGTAGAAGAACCAAGAACCAAGCTCTGTGTCAGATATCACACTCATAGTGATAATCTTCTCGATTATTTCTATATTAAGCGTGTAAGATATGAATTTCCAATAAAAAAAAAACATTGAACCAAAACTGATTTTGATTTCAAAATCTCTGATTTTTGCAATGGTATGACTACATTTACTCACGTTCGAATATCCTGAAGGTACTCAAAGTTGCGCACTTCTATTATTTCAATAACAAAATTGATTCCTCAATTTTCCATTTGGGAGAATATCATTCGGAATATTTATCTTCAATTCATCCACACTCCACCAACAATTCTTGCCTTTGTTGAACGTTTCGTGCCAACGACCATGTATGAAATACAGCTCGGGGATGTTTTGAAAGCTTTCCTAGCACGCAAATATTCCGAGAATGTGCAAAGTTTCAGACCATACCCAGCTAGCTGTAAGTATTTATTCCAGTCGTAAATCATGCGAGATATAATGTGGCAGACACAGTATTTTCGACTTATCATTAATCACAAGGAGTTTGATCGAATTTGAGGGGTGGTTGCGAGGAGGAATCCATATGTTTGATAGGTTTTTTTCGGGATGACTTCAGTTAATATCAGCTAAAAAAATGAGGAGTTGACATGGAACCGTTTGATACGGGACACCAGCGTAGACAGGTGGGTGTCACCGCTGAAAAAAACCCAGATATGTTCCCCTTGAAATATATTGCCTATATATTCAAAATTCGGCCTTCAAATCGGCTGTCGGTGAAAAAAGTGTTGCCAACTTGAATTTCAGTTCCCTACTTGAGAAATTTCCCTACCATATCAAGGGATTGTTTCAAAGGTTTTCTTCTCTCCGTTTCAGGAATGGGTAACTGCAACGGATATTCGCATAACTCTGGATCGGTTGAACACCTTCGGTGAAGAAGTGTTCGGCGACGAACAGGTGCTACGTTCCTACTTCTACGCCATAGCAGACGTGGCTGTTGGTGCAAGATGTAAGTGCAACGGTCACGCTTCTGAGTGCATCTCGTCCACTGGACTGGATGGCAAGAGGAGGAGGGTGTGCCAGTGCGAACACAACACTGATGGTCCAGATTGTAACGAGTGTTTGCCCTTCTTCCACGACGCCCCTTGGAGGAGAGCCACCGCTAAGAACGCCTATGAATGTAAACGTGAGTAATCATATCTTTAGTTAAGAAGATTATTCAGAGAAGACATAGGGAAAACATGATAACTGTCACCTTTTCATGATACAGAAGAATAAAAGAGATCTCATCAGTACAGACTGTACTATACGAACTGTACTGACGAGATCTGATATGGATCGAAACCGGTCTACAGATGCAAATGATAAATTTGTTGGTCTCTGGGTACATGAATTGTTTGGTTGGCTTGCTATTAGTTTATCTAATGTAATTTTTCTATTTTCATTCCTGGATTCGATAATTTCAGATAAACAGCCGTATATTATTCTAGTCAATTATTCAGACGAATAAGGTTGAAGCTTGAACCCGTAATTTCCATATATGCTCGTAATGTTTACGGCTCGTCAAACATGTGTCTTTGTCTTGGGGAGTTGATAAAGCGATTGATGGTCTACAGATATTTGAGACAGTTGCTTTTGGAACGGACAGGTGGAGTGATTTTGGAAATTTTCTGGGATCCACGTTGCCCTATGTTTTAAAGGTTGTCTGTTTCTCACATCGAATTCGTCATTTTGCTGGCTGTACTGACCAGATCTGATATGGATCGAAACCGGTCCACAGATGCAAATGATAAATTTGTTGGTCTCTGGGTACATGAATTGTTTGGTCGGCTTGCTATTAGTTTATCTAGTGTAATTTCTCTATTTTCATTCCTGAATTCGATAATTTCAGATAAACAGCCGTATATTATTCTAGTCAATTATTCAGACGAATAAGGTTGAAGCTTGAACCCGTCATTTCCATGTGTGACCATATATGCTCGTAATGTTTACGGCGCGTCAAACATGTGTCTTTGTCTTGGGGAGTTGATAAAGCGATTCATGATCTACAATATATGAGACAGTTGCCTTTGGAACGGACAGGTGGCGTGAGTTGGGAAATTTTCTCAGATCCACGTTGCCCTATGTTTTAAAGGTTGTCTGTTTCTCACATCGAATTCGTCATGTTGCTGGCTGTGCTCACAAGATCTGATATGGATCGAAACCGTTCTATAGATGTAAATGATAAATTCGTTGATCTTTGGGATACGTGAATTGTTTTGTTGGCCTGCTATTAGTATATCTAGTGTAATTTTTCTATTTTCACTCCTGAATATGGTACAGAAGATTACAATTTCTTCGTCTGCTCGAAAAATGCCCATCGCCTCTAGAAAATATTCCAATAGGAACTTATCTGATAGCTCTTGTTAGGCCTCCCTCGAAAATGGATCCTGCATTCTGAAGTTGGTAGAAGCAACTTTCGTCAATAGCGTTTTCCCAAAAAGGGGAACGTGAACCATCAAGCGAATGGTCTGGTACTCGGTGTACCTCTTTGATGACGCGCAATAATTGGCTTCTTTGTCCATTGCATCGCTAATTAATGAGAATTTATGGATGCGCACTCAACCGTAATGGAGCTGATTTTCAAGTTGAATCATTCGCCAAGCGATAATATCCAAATGTCTTTTCGGATAGAAAAACTCGAAGAAACTTTTTTGAGAGTTTCAAAATATAAAGTGGTGTACGATGAATGATTATATGCGAAGATCAAGAAACGCTCAACTTTATACATTCTGATTCGGATTCCAAGGAAGATCGGAGACCATATAATAACTTCAATTAAGTTTTTTCGTAACTGTGAATCGGACCTTTCGCCTGGTTTTCGTCATTATCGTTAGATGAAGAGGTCGATGCATATAACTGCACATGTTTCCACCTGAGAGTGAGGTGACATTTATTGCTGGTCGTGTGGTCTTAAGTAGGGGCCACTTCAGATCCCATCGGACAATCTTTCTCCCATGGTGAGTCAGTGTAAATCGACTGTCGCGTTCGAATGGGTGCGTGCGCGGGGCCTTAGTATCCATCTCGTGAGGTGTCCGGTCAGGTGAACCCCGCTGTGAAGTGAGAACTGCGTTCTGATAATTTCTCGATCCGCTTTTCCTTTCCTCGTTCAGGTCTATCCTCGATACTCAAGGAAAATTTCGGCTGATCTGGTGGTTGAAAATAGGTAGTATGGCTTGTCTAGGCTCTCACCACTTTGGTACCCTACGAATAGTGCGAATAGACAGTTTTCCTCCATAAACATTTTGGATGAATTCGGTACTGATATATACAGGGTGTCCCAACATTCTAGGGGAGTCAGGACGGGATATAAACAAACATTAAAAAAATCCGACCCACGAAATTCAACCATTCATTCAATGGGTCATTACGAATGGGATTAATAAATTCCTCTTCTATTTGGCAGACATCAAAGAAAATTTAAAAAAAAATGGACGAAAATTTATTTTTCATTACAATAAAATGGTGGCAAAGTTAGATTTACTGATCAAAATGGAAAAAGCCATTTTAAAATATTCCCAGTGTAATTATGCCAATTCATTTTGGGGTAGTATTTTTGTACCCCTTCAATAAAATGAAGCTTTATAATTTCAGTAACGACCGCTATAATTTATGGTAAAAACGAGCGAATAATGGGACAATCTGTAAAAATCTGGCTCCACAAGATATTATCTAATATCCTATGAGACACTCTGTGTAGATCAAATTTTTATATTTCAATTTGACTTTAACACATAAATTTTTTCTCTTTGGAACAGGGGTTGCCTTTCTACAGGGTGTTTCCGAATAAGTGCGAAAGTTTTTAGGGGATCATTCCCAGAAATTAAAGGGGGGCTTTCATGTAAACAAATCTCTTAGGCTTTTCCTCGAAAAGTAACACGCTTTCAAAAATGAGAAAAAAAAATTTTTGAACGCTCGTTCATCCACCTTGTAGGTAGGTTCGGATTTTCCAATTTCAAGAAACCAATTGGAGAAATTTTTCACAGCTGTCAAAAAAATGGCAGCAGCTCTTTGTCAATTATGCCGAATCAGCTGTTACAGAAATATAAGGATTTTTTATTCAATAATTCGTTGGAATTTAAAATGCTTCTAGTTATCCGATCTGGAAAAAATGTAGCTTGAATATATCATTCTCCATCAAAATAGAAAATTTCGTCACGTTCGAATCCGTAGTTTTTAAATTATCAAGACTAAATTTCAAACGACCATATTTACGGAACCCCTGGTCGAGTTTTGCCCAATAACAAACTTAACCGCAGCATTTGAGATTCAAATCTACCCTGAAAATTTCAAGTCTCTAGGTCGTTCCGTTCGAGAGTTATCGTGCTTACGGCCGGACGAACGGAGAGACTCGAATTTTTTGTCGGATTCGTCATCAGTGAGTCGAAACTTGTAGATTGAGACCATTTTTGGCTCAACATTCGAAAAATACAGACATCAAAACGAAATGATTATTTTTTCCTCGGAAGTACTGGAGAGTTGGAGAAATAAAATTTTGTGGGCATGTTCTACCAATAAGAAGGATACCTATAAAAAATTTCAAATTTCTAGGGTTCTTTCAAAGGGGTGAAACATGCAACCCCTATTCCAAATTTCATTAGAACTTTTCAACCGAACAGAATTTCTCAATTTAAAAATTTGTGTTGAAAGGAAAGATTCATTGCAAATCTTTTTCGAATTTTGTGTTCTGTGTGTGAAAGCCATAGTTTCCTAAAAAAAATTGAAATACAACATTGAGCATAAAGGGATCTTTTGTAAATAGTGTAAATTCAATCTGACAAATCAAAAGATTCCAACAAAATTGAAAAAATATTCATATCTAGCCTTCTTATTGGTGGAACATGCCAATAAAATGCTATTACTTCCAGCACTACTCATTTTTGAAAGCGTGTAACTTTATAAGAGCTCGTATTTACTAGAAAAACCCCCTTAATTCTCGACAAGGAATCACCCCCTCAAAACTTTCGCACTTATTGGGAAACACCCAGTATATAGGTTATATAGTTGATGGTGCGAATAAAAAAAAATATTTTTGTATCGAAACATAGAGATAGTTGAATTGAGCGGAGAAAGGACAAGGGAAATCTAGTGCATATGCAAAAAATAAACAAATTATGTCTCAAAGCACACAACATTCTTCATGAATTGTTTTAAGCGTTCAAGGCAACAAAAATCAATGTCCTTGAAATTTCCACAGCTAACGTTTCGAGTAGTGTGGAATCCAAGAGCGAAAATAACACTGCAAATTTCAGACAAAGGTTCATCCTCCACATCTCCTAACTCCCTTCGAGATTCATCTCAAAGCATTTTAAAATGAAAACTATCCAAGATTCAACTCCACCAATGGTCATACAAGTATTCGAACTCCCTATTCTGTTGATTTTATTCATTGAATAAAGATATCTAATCCGATTTATTCAAATCTTCCTTTCTGATCTAAAGATGACTAGTCCTGATAAATGAATTTCCTTAACTGAATCACTATAACGCTGATAGGTTTAAAAGGAGGTTTAATTCAGAAATACCTGGAATAATTCATAAATTCAATGAAACATATTATCCTTCTATCCAGCCAAGATGTTCCTTATAAAATGAGATAATAATGAGGTAGTGCTATCAGAACGAAATCTTTATGCGTGCTCGGAGAATGTAAAGAGCAAGATGAACATGACCCCATTTCTTTCTATTCTGCTTCCAATTCTGCTCTTATCGAATCGGAGTTTTTGTACCGAGTGGGATGGAATCACTCCATGGTTCTCTGGAAGTGGTGAGTATAACAAAGTAATCCAAGATTTTGATCATCGACGATTTGTAAAAAATATCTCCAATATTTTGAGAATTTTTTCATGGAAATTAATTCATCATCTGTAAATAAAAGCAGACACAGCTGGTTTCAAGATTTTTTTTCTCTCGAATAATTCCGAAGATTTATTATAGGAAACAAAAAACCAAAATCAATCATATGGTCATTACAGTTTCTTGAACAGCCCTCGTAGTGGTGCGGGTGTGGTCAATTCAAATCCATGGGAACCGAGCTTATTAGCGATGGTGGTGGCGTTATCCATCATTATCTATTGTTCCCGTGGAGAATTTCGCCATTTCTTCTTCTTAATGAGCGGACATTTCGAAGGCATTACCATATACGGATCTGTTCAATCTGTAGGATCCATATATAGCAACAAGTTTGTATCCGAAAAGGCCTTTTGATTCCGACTGAAATTATACGAAATAAATACATACGGTACCTAATTGGTTTGGTGATCAATGTCTCCTTTTATTTTATTTTTGCCAGGATATTTCTCATCGTCTTTTGTTCTAATTAATGTAAGTTTCTTGTTAATGCTGGTATCAATATTGGGTGGGGTATCCTTCCATTTCTTTTTTTAACTTGAAATCAAAGTGTAGTACACGGACCGCGTATCTAGATACTTCAAAACAAAAAAAAAACAAAAAAATCTTTGATAAATTTTTGTGGGATACTAACCCCAATTCAATTGCGCAGTCAATTGAATAGAGCCTTGAGCAAAGTAAGGATTCGAGTTTACTTTATTTTCACTGAAAAATCCAACTGGCGAATAGGAATTAAACAGAGATAAACCAACGAAAAGTATGTATTTAAAAAAAAACTTAAATGATTCTTTACAAACTATACACTAATGCACCAAAGACACGCATTCTACCTTCACCAGAACATTAAATCTCGACAAATTTATAGAATGTCAAATCAAGGTTTGACTAGTTATCCCAGAATAACAATTATCCAAATAATTTTGAATTTCAAGAGTAATTCAATCTTGAGTGGGAGATTTCGAGACTCGGAAGTAGTAAAACTCAAATAATGCAATTCGTAATTTTAGAATAACATTTTCTTATGCTCCGCCACTAGGGGGGGGAATCCTGCCTTCTCGAAATAGTGTTGTTCACACTTAATAAAGCCGAGAGTACACAACCGTACTTCCTTTCGGCGTTTCGATATAATTTTGTTCTCTTCTTGATTCAACTAAATTCCCGATAAATTCCGTGTTATTTTTATGGAAAAACTATTCGTGCCTTCTTGGGTTGTATGTATATATTTTTCTCAGATTCGTTCAAAAGTAAAATTATCCACATTTGGCACATTATGTCAAATTATCTTTGAAAATCATCACCCATTTCCAACCGTAAATATTTGAAAAGTTGTTTGATGAAAAAATTAACTAATCTATAACATGAGATGAGACTGTAGCGAGACTATCGACCAAAATATTGAGAAACGAACCCCATATCGCTATCTTAAAACCGACTAGAAATTTATAATTCGATCGAATCGTTTTTTTGAATTACTGACATAAAAATTCAGATGGCTATATTTGCAGAACTCTTTGACGGATTTCGCCAATTAACGAAATCTAAGCATAGGTTTTTCAAGGATCCACTTTTGTTCGGAAATAATGTATGTCCTTCACTTCCAATGATAAACTTTGGAATCGTTCGAGAAGAAAAATGTCTAATGTACAAAACCAATAAAATTTAATCCGGAATGATATCTTCATTTAACATATATGTATTCCCATACAATTATCACCATCACCTTATACACAAGCTGAATGTCAAAAGTGCCGCACCAGATTCCATGGGAAGCTTTCATAGCCACCAGTCGTAAAACTACAAGAACTTGAGATGAAAGTAAAGATCTCCCGCACAAGTCACAAGTTCAAAACGTCCCACGCATAGGTGTCTGACGGTAATGGGTTCTTCGATATGCATGGACGAAATAAATGGGTGTACTCCCACAGTGTTGGATTACGGCCAAACAATGACTAGTCGAACAGGCTTTTGATGGCACTGGCTCTTGTAGATCTTCAACAATTATGTTCTAAAAACATAATGCAAAATTCCCAGAGTTAGGAGTTCAATATATTTCTGAAAAAAAATAGCCGGTATATATTGCTTCCTAACCCTTCATTTTTCATTTTCAGAATGCAATTGTAACGGATACTCCAACCGCTGTTACTTCGACCAAGAACTCTACGACCAAACAGGACACGGAGGTCACTGCTTGGATTGCACTGCAAACCGAGACGGTCCAAACTGTGAAAGATGCAAGGAGAACTTCTACATGAGAGACGACGGCTACTGTATATCCTGCGACTGCGATCCAGTTGGCTCCAAACTCCTCCAGTGCAACTCCCAAGGAAAATGCCAGTGCAAGCCCGGAGTAACCGGCGACAAATGCGACAGATGCGAGGTCAACCACTATGACTTTGGTCCTCACGGATGCAAGAACTGCGGGTGTTCCGAGATTGGATCGATCGAAAACACCCCCAGCTGCGATCCCTACACTGGAACATGCCACTGTAAGGAGAACGTCGAGGGAAAACGCTGCAGAGAGTGTAAACCTGGTTTCTTCAACTTGGACCAAGAGAACACCTTCGGTTGTACACCGTGTTTCTGCTACGGCCACTCTTCGCAGTGCATCTCCGCCAGCGGGTATTTCAAACATAGGATCACCAGTAGGTTCGACAAGAGTTCTGACCGGTGGAGGGTGGTCGACAACAACGGTAGACCCATGGATCTGCACTACGATCCTCTATCGCAGAGCATCAGTTTTAGGTCTTTGGACAACGAGGTTGTTTACTTCTTGGCTCCCGATAGGTACCTGGGGGATCAGAGGGCTTCCTACAATCAAGTGTTGCAGTTCACGCTTAGAATTGGGAAGAATATGGCTTTACCGTCCGCTGCAGATGTTATTGTGGAAGGTGCAGGAGAGAGGATAGCGTTGACGATATTTGCTCAGCAGCACACTACTCCTACCATAGAGGTAACAAGGTTTTTCATTGATATGGGTATATTTATGTTGAATTTTTTTTTGTGAATTGCAGCCCCAACTGTACCGTTTCCGGCTAAACGAGCATCCTAATTATGGATGGGAACCAAGGCTATCAGCCAGGGCCTTCATGTCCATTCTGACAAATGTTACGGCTTTGAAGATAAAGGCTTCATACTCATCTCAAGACGTTACTTTCTTGGACGACATCGCCCTAGAAACTGCATCTCGAGGTATTGCCAGTTCGCAACCTGCCTTCTGGGTGGAGCAATGCAAATGCCCTGACGGTGAGTTCATTGAACATAACACTTTTTCATATACCATTTCTATAAATTCCATAATATTTTATCTTCCAGGGTACGTTGGACAGTTCTGCGAATCTTGTGCAACCGGATTTAAACATTCGAAGTCATTGTCCGGTCCTTTCATACCTTGCGTGCCATGCGACTGCAACAAGCACACTGATGAATGTGACTCCGACACTGGAAAATGTCGATGCCAACATAACACAGCTGGAGATAACTGCGAAGTTTGTGCAAGAGGCTTTTATGGGAATGCTTTAGGAGGTAAGTTTTACAAGGTTCACTCTCTGTACCTACTCTCTCTGAACAGGTTAATTTGCTTGTTCTCTTGTTATAATACGGATTTTGTGACACGCTTTGTTTCAACACGCTTCAGGTAAAGACCTTTTCCGAACGTGGCATCTGCTAATTTTTGCGTAGACTCTCTGGAGTCCCTGGTTCTGTTTTCTACCTATGGCTTATCTGCAAGTTTCTAGCCTCATTGGAATTCTCCTTAAGTGTTTGTGATTGTTTCTCCAGCTTATAGGCGACCTCAGCTTCTGTTTCGAAGGCGTAACTCAGATCGTTCAGCTTGATCTCTGCCGTTTTCAAACCGTCCTCGGTATTGGATATATTATGGAAAGCTAGATTCGATTTATCTATAGTTAGTTCAACGTCTTCTTCTATTTCTGACAAGGTTCTCGTGATAACCTTCTCCCTGTTTCTTACATCCTGAACTTGTTTTATAATGCTATTTTCACCAGTGGCTTCTACGACCTTAAAGTCAAACTCGTTTATGCTCTCCTGAAGATTCTTGAGCTCCTCCGGGAACTCTTCATCGTTGATAACAGTGAGCCTATTCTCGAGTTGCTCCAGTTCGTTCTTGACTTTCTCGACTTTCTCATTGTCGGTTCACTCTCTGATTCATGAACAGGTTAATTTGATTGCTTTGGATTTTGTGACACGCTTTGTTTCGAGACGCTACAGGTAAAGACCTTTTCCGAACATGGCATCTTCTAATTTTTGCGTAGACTCTCTGGAGTCCCTGGTTCTGTTTTCTACCTTTGGCTTCTCTGCAAGTTTTTATCCTCATTGGCCTTCTCTGTAAGTTTTTGTCATTGTTTTTCCAGCTTATCGGCGACCTTAGCTTCTGTTTCGAAGGCGTAACTCAGATCGTTCAGCTTGATCTCTGCCGTTTCAAAATCATCCTCGGTATTGGATATATTCTGGGAAGCTAGATTCGATTTATCTATAGCTAGTTCGATGTCTTCTTCTATTTCTGAGAAGGTTCTCGTGATAACCTTCTCCCTGTTTCTTACAGCCTGAACTTGTTATATAATACTATTTTCACCAATGGCTTCTACGACCTTAAAGTGAAACTCGTTTATGCTCTCCTGAAGATTCTTTAGCTCCTCCTGGAACTCTTCTTCGTTCATAACAGTGAGCCTGTTCTCGATTTCCTCCAGTTCGTTCTTGACTTTCTCATTGTCGGTTCACTCTCTGATTCATGAACAGGTTAATTTGATTGCTTTGGATTTTGTGACACGCTTTGTTTCGAGACGCTACAGGTAAAGACCTTTTCCGAACATGGCATCTTCTAATTTTTGCGTAGACTCTCTGGAGTCCCTGGTTCTGTTTTCTACCTTTGGCTTCTCTGCAAGTTTTTATCCTCATTGGCCTTCTCTGTAAGTTTTTGTCATTGTTTCTCCAGCTTATCGGCGACCTTAGCTTCTGTTTCGAAGGCGTAACTCAGATCGTTCAGCTTGATCTCTGCCGTTTCAAAATCATCCTCGGTGTTGGATATATTCTGGGACGCTAGATTCGATTCATCTATAGCTAGTCCAACGTCTTCTTCTATTTCTGACAAGGTTCTCGTGATAACCTTCTCCCTGTTTCTTACATCCTGAACTTGTTTTATAATGCTATTTTCACCAGTGGCTTCTACGACCTTAAAGTCAAACTCGTTTATGCTCTCCTGAAGATTCTTGAGCTCCTCCGGAAACCCTTCATCGTTGATAACAGTCTCCCTGGTTCTGTTTTCTACCTATGGCTTCTCTATTTATATTTTCATAGGTACCAAAGATGACTGCCAAGCTTGCGGATGTCCAGAAGGCGGCCCCTGCATCCAGATCGACGATGAGATAATCCTTTGTACCGAATGTCCGGACGGATACAGCGGACACAGGTGCGATTCGTGTTCGGACGGATATTTCGGCGATCCTCTGGGTAGATTCGGACCAAGAAAGAACTGCACCCTCTGCGATTGCAACCAAAACATCGACGCCAACGCCATAGGAAATTGCGACACCACGAGCGGGGAATGTCTCAAGTGCATCTACAATACTGGTGGTCCTAAGTGCGACCAGTGTTTGGGAGGTTTCTGGGGCAATCCCCTCGCATCACCCAGAGGAAACTGCCAACAATGCGAATGTTACCCCCCTGGGACCGAGCTGAACCCATCAGGGATGCCAATTTGCAACCAGGTATCGGGTGCGTGTCACTGTAAACCCCACGTGGTTGGAAGAAACTGCGACGTCTGCGAAGAGGGCTACTTCAACCTGCAGAGTGGTGAAGGTTGCCTGGCTTGCAACTGCGACCCTATCGGTTCCCACAATCAAACCTGCGACATCTTCACTGGACAATGTTTCTGCAGACCAGGAGTGACTGGGTGAGAAACAAACTCAAACATTATAATCAATTTTAAAAACAACCAATTCCTTATAGGTTACGCTGCGACCACTGCGAGCCAAGAAAATATGGTTTCTCCCTGGAAGGTTGTAAGGATTGCGAATGTGATTCAATTGGGTCCAAGGATTTACAGTGCGATGCATCAGGACAATGTCCTTGCTTGGACAACGTCGAGGGAAGAAGATGCGACCGTTGCAAAGAGAACAAATTCGATAGGCAGAGAGGTTGCATCGACTGCCCCGACTGCTACAACCTCGTCCAAAACGCTGCAAGAGCACACAACGAGAAAGTCGAGAAACTCAAGGACGAACTGGAGGAAATCGAGAACAGGCCCACTGTTATCAACGATGAAGAGTTCCCGGAGGAGCTCAAGAATCTACAGGAGAGCATAAACGAGTTTCACTCTAAGGTCGTGGAAGCCACTGGTGAAAATAGCATTATAAAACAAGTTCAGGATATAAGGAACAGAGAAAAGGATATCACAAGAACCTTGTCAGAGATAGAAGAAAACGTTGAACTGGCTATAGATAAATCGAATCTAGCTTCCCAGAATATTTCCAATACCGAGGATGATTTAGAAACGGCGGAGATCAAGCTGAACGATCTGAGTTACGCCTTCGAAACAGAAGCTAAGGTCGCGCTCGAGAATGCGGTCAACAGAGCCAAAATTGTCGGACAGCAATCCGAAAAAATGACGACCATAGCTCAGGAAGCCAGAGAACTGGCCGATAAGCTAGAAAAACAATCACAGGAACTTACAGAGAAGGCCAACGAGGCTAAAAACAAATCTGAAGAGGCCTACGTACTAGCCGAAAAGGCCTACAACATGCAAGAAAATATAGTCCCTAGCAAAATAAAAGACTTGAAAAACGAACTGGCCAAAATCGAAACTAATCTCAACAAAACCAAACAGTTGAGTGAAACTGCCAGCGAAAAAGCCAGAGACGCCAAAAACGAGGCTCTATCTTTATTGAGCCAGGTGAACAACTTGGTCGTTCCAGATATGGACGTCTCGAAGGAAAAACAGATAGCCGAACAGATCAAACTGGAAGCCGATCGTATTCTGACGGACGTCCAACAAATCACGAAGGATAACGAAGAAGTTTTGATCGATATACACGAACAGTTGTATAATGGAGAAGAAATGTTGCAAAAGGCGGAGGATCAACAGTTTGTGCTTGGTCAACAGCTGAATGACATCGATCTGTACGATATTCAAACCACCAAAACGGTTGAAGAGGCCGAGAAACTGGTGAATTCGACCATGGAAACATACAAGATCTTAAGTGGTGAGTTAAATTTCTTTTATTTGTTTTTGCTGCAATGTCTATAACTCTCATTTCTCCATCAGATTTCGACAAGCAAGCTCAAGAGAAAAAGCAGGAGGCACTGGAGGCCTTGAGCAGAGTTCCAGAAATCCAAAAGCTCATCGATGACGCATTCAGAAAGTATGACGAAGGCCATAAAACCCTGGAAGATGCCAAGGATTATTCGAACAAAGCTCTTAAGAAGGCCGTCCAAGCTCTCGATCTAGCACAGAACGCTTCGGCTGACGCTGAAAAGATCAAGAACGAAGCTGATTTGCTACATCAAAACACTACAGAACTGAATAACGAAGCGATTTACATGGGCGAAAGACTGCAGAGGACTGAATCGGAATTCAAACTTTTATTCGAACAGAATCAGGTTAATGACACGCTGATTGCCATAGCTAAAGAAAAGGTACGTATCCATAACTGACCACCTCCAGAATCTATTTTTGATACATAATATCGTTTTAGGTTGGAATAGCTGGCAAAGAAACCCAAGAAGCGTCCGCCAAAGTCAGTGATCTACTGGCCAACGTCCAAGCAATAATCGACGAGCTGGAAAACCTCCCGGATATCGACGAAGAAGCACTGGACCGACTCCAGTCGAAATACAAACAAGCTGAGAACCGTGTTAAGGAAGCCAAGCTGGACGAAAAGCTGGCAGATCTGCAGAAGCAGCAAGACGCCCATAATTCCATGATGGCGGATTATGAAAGAGAAATACAAAGACTTCAAAAAGATGTGGACAACATCGAACAAATCGCTAAGGCGCTTCCAGACGGTTGTTTCAATAGGGTGGAGCTTGAACCTTGATTTGAAGAAATCTGATAACTACTAGGATCATTAAGATTAAGTTTGTATCAGCTATCGAAATGAATATTCAAATTTTGGAACGCAAAAATATATTTTAATATTGTTGTTGTATATTATATACCAAAGAATGGTTGGATACTGCCGTTTGTTTTTAGATTATTTCGAGGCCATATTTTCTTATATTCCATTTATTAGGTTTAGCTGAATTTATACTAAGATGCACTTTAATAAACTTTTCTCTATAAGTTGTTTAGTTTCATTATGTTAGTGCCAATGTTACACGAACATTGATATTCATGTTTGCCCCTCCTATGCAGTTAATGACTCAGGTGGTCAGGTGTGTGTCAATTATATTCGTTCCTTTCGGTTTGTTATATTCAACAATTAACCTCAAGAATTTTAGAAAAAATTTCTGATGTCAATTTTCCTTAGGGTGCAGGGCTGGACGAAGAATCGACTGGTACCATCAATCACAACGTCATTTTTCCGCCAATTATTGTGGTAAAATATTAAGAATCAAATTATGTTAAATGTGAAGTAGTGAGTACATTTTTTCACGGAAAAAAATTCATTTCATAGCATATTTTATCTCATCTAAATATTTCATCAGTATCCAAGTTAAGACCATATTTTACACCTTGGTCGAAAGGATAAAATAGTGGTAGGTAGGGTGAGGTTAGGACAGCACAAGTCAAATATCTCAAAACTAAGGTGACACTTCGTATTGATTTTACCAGTACAGTACTGCTTTTCAGGCATTAGTCCTGGTTAGTCATTAAACGAAACCAGTACACGAATGGGTGAATTTCTGATGAAGATTTGTAAAATTTGGGCCTGACTGGTCAAAATTCATATTGTCCTGGTTTCAGGTTAGAAAAAAATGGTCACCTTACTCAAAACAAATTCTCAAATTGAAAGAATATAATCCAAATTATCAAGGTCAGATTAGCGTGGCGACTAAATAGTGCACAAAATGTCGTAACCCAAGATACTTCCCTACTTCTAGCCTTCCTGAAATATTACCTGAACACATTGCTGATACAATGAATGCTCACCCTATATATATACAATCAGTTATTCGATATGGTTCGCGAGAAAAACATGACTTTTGTATTGAGTCATGATATTTGATTATATTAATCGGTCACTTCAGTCTCACCTGCAATTCCTGAAAGTTAATTATCATCTTATGTTCCAAGAGTCCAAGACATTATCTTATCGAACAACATACTACACATATTTGAAATTTTAACTAAGTTGCATAGAACAAACAATAAATTCAGCAAAAATTTCATGAGAAAGGACATGGAAAAAAAATAATATTGAGTACTATCAATTTTTCGGGGCATTGTTGACGGCACTGGGATATTTATGGATAATTTATATTTATCCAATAAATCACCTGAAATGTGAGGGATTCATAACACCAATTCGATCATAATTCTAAAAGTCAGAAGATAGAACTCTCATCTGAAATTATACTTATAGAAAATTATTTGTTTCGAATTTTTTTTTCAATTTCAATGGATTTCAATCCATTCACAAGGTCACGTACTGGTCAAGACATACAATTCTCGAAATCTGGAATAATTCCTTCAATAAATAATATCAATTTTGGGGGTAACGGTCAAACTTGGGGCATCTTGACAGTATATGTCACATTTAGAAGAGAACAAAGTTATTGTCGGGTAGAAAATATACAGGGCGTTCCTTAAAGACATGCTAATATTTAAGGGGGTGATTTTTTGACTAATTTCAAGAAAAAAACTTTGAACGTATGTCCTAAAAGTCTTAACTTTGAGATACAGCAAGGGGATAAAATTTTGAAAAAAATTACGAAGCAATTTTAGTTTGGTTATTTTGAACAAGAACAGAACATATTTTTTGGGATGTCATTCATTTTGGAACAAATCTGATTTTTCAATTTGCTTTCAATCACACAAACATTTCCACACCGCATCAGATTTTTGAGGAATTGATGTTGAAGTAAGACGATTTTTATTTCTTCAAACGAAAACCATGCGACGGACAAAGAAAACTCAAATTTCAAATTTGCTCTGAAATGAATGAAGAGCTCAATATTAATTTTTATTTTAAGATAAAGCAGTGTTTTTTCCCCAAGAATATTCAACACCCGTACGGCGCCACTAGTGGAGCAAATGAAAATCTTTGTACATTACAAAATGCACCTTGATGCATAGAAGACATGTACCAAATTTCATAAAGATGTTCACAATATTATATCAGTTATTATAAAAATAAAAATTTTTTTTCGAAATTTTATCATCCTGTATCTCAATATGTAGTTAAGACTTTTGGGACATACATACATAGGAAGTTTTTCCTTAAAATGAGTCAAGGAATCACCCCTCAAATATTAGCATGTCTTCAAGGAACACCTGTGTAATTATGGAAAAGTGATCGGACAATACAATTATTTAATCGAGGAGATCTTTTAAAAAAAAATACATTTTATTGCAGCACGTTGCGCAGCTTCCCAACCCTTGAAATTTGAATATAAAAAAAATTTTCGAATATGTTCAGTCGTTTTCGAAATATAAAATAACTTAATTCGAATAAGGCGAAAAAAAAATTTGAAAATAATTAAAAAAAAACTAACAACATTTAAAGTGATGAATTCAAAAACGCACTTATAATTTCTACGAAAATGGAACACCTGATTGTGGATTCGTGGAATTAATTCAATTATGTTGGTCCCATCTGTTTTTCCATCAATTCACAACAAAAAAAATCATATACAGAATGGCCATACCCATTTTAATACAAAAAATATTATGATATAATTTATCTGGAGAAAACCAACCGTTCTCACGTTGCAATTCCATAGACGATAGAATTGGGCTATCCCAAATAACAGTCCGTTAAACGGACGGAAAGGAAATAAATGGTATATGTATATGATATTTTTATGTTATATCTTTGTATAAATTCAATAAGATCGGTTATCGGTTTGTTCTCTGGTCTCTGAATGAGTGCCCAATTTTAAGATGATTCTCTCATCATCTCAAGTAACACTTAAGTTACCAACAATAACTTGCTGTATTCAAATGATAACACAATGGTTTATAAGTCTATGACGTGAATCAATAATACCTAAAGGCAGACCCACACTTCTGTGTCGCCAATCAACTCAACTGGACAATTTGAAAATCCATGTATTTGTTTGATGACCGACCACTTTTAAAACCGTAAAATAAATTTACTTACAGGAATAACATAACATAAGAATAACATGACATGGTCTAAGGTGTTATTATACTTCGAAGTTTTATATATCTATATTCGTTCATTGTTCATTACAAAAAAACGAACAGAGAATTTATAAACCAGGTGATAGGAATCCCCACTATACATGGTGTTCTCGAAGGTGAGCCTTTTTTTGACAGGTGCTAGAACTTATCGAAATGAGTCAAAATTCCGAAAATGCTTCATATACAATATTCACCAGGAGCGAATCTGAGAAGTTTCCAGCCCGGATCTGATTTTGGTACGTATTGAGGTTTAAATGCGTTCAGGTGCGGGAAATCATCTGACAGAGCGTTCGATTTTTGTGACTTTAGGTGGAAAGGACGTGGTGTGGGTCAATTTATGATCCTGCACGCTCCCCGGATCTCAACCCATGTGATTTCTTCTTCTGGGGTCATTTGAAAACATGAGTGTACTGTAACGGTGTGGAAGAACTGAACCAACGCATTGAAAATGCTTGTGACATTATTCGTGAGCAAACTGATGTGATAGTTGCTGCATGTGATAATTCGTTATTATTCCGGGCAAGAATTTGTGCACATCAAACGAATGGTGACCATTTCGAACAATTTCTGTGAACAATTTGGATCAATTTTATCAGTAAGTTTGTGAACTTCCTAGTTTTTGAGCGCTCGTACTACTTACACGAGGGCTATATCATTTCGTCACGATGTCTGTATTTTTCGAATTTTGAGCCGATAATGGTCTCAATCGACTATGTTCGACTCACTGATGACGAATCCTTCGGAAAATTCGAGTCTGTCCGTCCGGCCGTAAGCACGATAACTCTCGAACGGAACAATCTAGAGACTTGAAATTTTCAGTGTAGGTTCAGATCCCAAATGCCTCGGTCGAGTTCGTTAATGGGCAGAATTCCACCAGGGGTTCCGTAAATATGGCCGTTCGAAGTTTTGTTTCCCTGATTACTTGAAAACTACAGATTTGATCGAAATGAAACTTTGCACTCAAATGGAGAATGAGGTGTTCAAGCTACATGTGAAATTTTGTCCAGATCGCATGACCAGAACCATAGAAACCATAGAAAATTGTAACTTTTGAACGGAAACGCCTAGGGATTTGAAATTTTCAGGATAGGTGTGGATCTCGAATGTCGTGATTATGTTCATTTATGAGCAAAATTATACAAGGGGTTCCGTAAATATAGTCGTTTGAAATTTGGTTTTCTTGATAATTTCAAAGCTACAGATTCGATCGTGACGAAATTTTGTATACTAATGGAGAATGATATATTCAAGCTACATTCTCCAGATCACATGACCAGAACCATAGAAACCGTAGAAAATCATAACTTTCGAACGGAAAGGCCTAGGGACTTGAAATTTTCACGATAGGTGTGGATCTGAAATGTCGCGTTCACGTTTAACATTGAGGAGAATTATGCTAGGGGTTCCGTAAATACGGTCGTTTGAAATTTTGTTCTCTCGATTATTTCGAAACTACGGATTCGATCGAGATGAAATTTTGTATTCTAATCGAGAATGATATATTAAAGTAATATTTTGTCCAGATCGCATGACCAGAACCATAGAAACCATAGAAAATTGTAACTTCTGAACGGAAAGGCATAGGAACTTGAAATTTCAGGGTAGATTTGGATCGCGAATGTTGCAGTCACGTTCATCATTGAGCAAAATTAGACTAGGGGTTCCCTGAATATGGCTGTTCAAATTTTTTTTTTCCTGATAATTTCGAAATTACTGGTTGGATTGGAATGAAATTTTGCACCTAGCTGGGGAATAATGTATTCAAACCACATGCGAATCCAGATCGCATCACCAAGACCATAGATACCGTAGAAAATTCTAGCGAATTATCGAAAAAAAATTGGTCAGCTGAAGCACTAACATGAAGTCTGGATTTTCGCCTAAGTTTGAATTTTTTTTTGACAACTCTTTCAATTGATTTCTAAAACTGGAAAATGCGAATCTACCTACAAGGTGGATGTACGAGCGCTCAAATGCTCCTGACTTCACGGCAGTGCTTTTCGTCTTTTCGTAATTTTTTTTTTGACCTTTTCAATCTGTTCTTCTCTTCTTAGTTTGAACTTTACAAATCAAACCATTCAGAAAAAATTTCCTAATAAAAGTTGAAAGGGAATAATACAAATCCAGCACTTTATTTAATTGCTGGACTGCATAAGGCAAATCTCCTAACAGAGAGATAACACGATCCAGAGTTGTATTGAGATATTGATGCCCAAGATTTTTTGCTTTTTTTTCGAATTGAATATTTTATATGATCAACTTCCGGCGAAATGATTTCTTTTGATGAGTTCTAAAAGTCAAAAAAAAAGCCTCACCTCTCACCTCACCTTAAAAAACACCTTGTATTTGAAATAAAAATATTTTATTTCTTCACGTAAAATTTTCCAAAAATGACACTTGCCATGATATTAGTATTTATACTTACCGATGAACATAAAAGTTGAATTCCTATGTTATGTTATTCCACTGCATATATCGTTACAAAAAAGTCAGTTCAATTAACTTACTATGCACATTTATGGCTATATATGTATTTATGTTATATTATGTATTTCCGATGTATAAATTCACCGCAAGCTCAACAACATGGAAACTCAAGCATTTTTCGTTCAATTTGGGGGGTGAATTACATCTGTACATTTTCAACAACTTGATGCATTTTGGTGGCCTGCATGGCGTGGCGAAACAGAAGTGTGTCTCCACCTTTACCCTTCGTCAAAGTCGAAAATTGGCGTGGGAGAATCGGCAATAAGAAATAAATAGCGAATACGGTTTTGAATTTTTTTGAGGACCACGCTATATCATTAGATTGCGTTCACTCATCATCAGACTCAGTTCAGGTAGTGCGCTCGTCAAGCAAGGATCGCTGACCGCTCTGGAAGAAAAAAGTTTACATCATTATTCGTATCTCAACAAACAACAAAAACCGGTAGGTGATTCTTTGATATTTGATTTGCCGAATTTTGTGAATAGAAACGATGTTTTTCTTCCATATTTTATGTCAGTATTGCGTTGATTAGAATGAGGCGATTTTAAATTCAAATTAAAGGAGACTTATAAATATAGGGAAAACTAAAAATGCCAATTTTGATTATAAGCTTGTGTAACATCATACTGATAGATATTTCCAATTTTTGCATCATAGAATGTCTCATATTATTCTTGCGATTATTTTTTCTTAGCTTAGTTTTAGCCTTTAACATTATTCATAGATTATTGAGCTAGTAAGAGCAATCAATCAGCTCTCATTACTTCCGAAGAAATCTCTGAATGATTGAAAGGGGACGGTAGAAGGACAGGATTTTTTTCGGGGAAGCACTTCTGAAATTTCAATCGTTAAAAGTTGAATCATCCTATATAGGAGTTTCAATCGATTTGAAGTTTTTATGATAACCAGGTGTCCGTTTCTTCACGTGCCACAAGAGTAAAATTTCATCAATTGCTCCCTCATTCCTTATTCTTATATATTTTATTTTTCCTTTTAAATGATCGAAGTACAACCTTATGTTATGTCGTGTTATTCTTATGTTATTCCGCTGTATAAATTCACCTTGAGTTGATGCATGCTTATGACCCAGTTTCAATATGCCAAATTGATCAGTTCTAAAGTTGGGAGAGGGAAAATCTCTTTCATCCGCACTGTACAGGGTGTTCAAATTTTTACCGTCAGTCACAAAATCGACATTATTCGTTGAGAAACAAAATCCCATATTATGGGTTTGTAGGTATTGAAATAATGAAATAATAAATTTTCCATATAATTTCTTGTAACATCAGATGAAAGACAATCATTCTTTCCATAATAAGAGATGGAAAACATGCAATAATCATCTGGTTATCAAATTTGCGTAAATATTGGGACACCCAGAGGAAATGTATGAAAACTGTGAATTTATACAACCATAATATTTCATTTTGAAAAAATGTATACGGTACATTTTTGATGGAAGAAAGTGTATTCCAACGATTATTCCCAGCAAATAATTAATATCACTTAAACACAGGAAATCAAATTTTTAGTCATTCGGTCAATATTTTGATCAAATATTTCAGAATTATATTCTTATCTATCAACCTTCCAGATAAGTTCATGTGCAATTAATTAGTAATTTTTTTATATTTACGCAGTCGGTATATTTTGAAATATGATCGATGCATAATATGATTCTCAGAATAGGTACGACATTTTCAATACTGAAATAAACTGAACATTAATCGATTTTATCCATGGAATATTGGAAGGGTAGTTATCTGATTTCTATTGGAGTTCTAAAAAAAAATAATGAACTTTTATGTTCAGAATTCTATGATTATCAGATATTTTTATTCATTGAAAAATTTCCTCCCACTTTCATTGCAATCGAAATATCAATAATCACAATTACATCCTGTACGATATTAAAAATATTTCTTCACAAACCCACACCAAATATGAACCTTAAATTTGAAATTATTTTTTTTATATAGAATATTTTCTTCCAAAACACTTCTTGTTCAATCATTATATTATTTCATATAAATTGGGTTGGTAAATAATTTCAATTAGCGAAATTTCTCACTTCCTTAAATTCAAGGAGTGTACAGGGTGTGGCGTAATGAATAGATAATATGGTACCTGCGGGTACAGGACGTTGTGATGGTCCAGAAAAATATGTTTTATGTCAAGTGGGGAAGTCACTCGGAGATATTCGACATTTTCGAAAATTCAAAAAAACTATTTTTGGTGGTAAGACTCCAAATGAAGGAATTTTTTCAATCTGTTTTATGTGTAGGGTTTTGCTGGATAGTTGCGCTATCCAATGAAAACTATGTTTTTTGGGGCGCGTACATAGTTTTTTTTAAACAAAGATTCAACTCGAATTTCATATTTTGATTAATTTAGTTCTAATTCTTTTTTTCTGGATCGCCACAACTTCCTCTACCCGCAGGTACCATATTATCCATTCATTATGCCACACCCTGTATATATTCCACTTTTGATTATTCTAGGATAATAATACAAATTAATGAATTTTTATTGCAAACATGGGTAAACTTAATAATTATGTAGCATTTTCTTATTTATCATCAAAAAAATTCATTCGTGATATATTTGAATCCAACAATCATTTGCTATTCAAAATAATTTAACCTCTAATTTTTTCGGCAGAACAAAAATTCTAATTCGTTCAAGTTCTAATATTTTCAAAGTCCATAAAACCGGAAATTTTATTAAAATTCATTACATTTATTTCCAGTTGTAAAATTGAAAAGACCACTCTGTAGTGCTATTGGTATTATGGTTAATCCGTTAACTGAACAAAAAAAAAGAATTTTATAATGACTGGGCGATACTTGTCCTTCAACATTCCGCTTCCGTAAGTTCATCTTATTGGATTCATTTCATATTAACTCACATCGCTGTTTCGAATCTTATTCGGCTCTTGTTTGAGGAACAGTGTAGAATCAAGAAGATATGAAAACCTATACGAGTGCAGTTTTAACATGGAAAGAAAAATACATATTAGATGCAACTGAAAGGGGAAAATGAGGGATACACAAAAAAGGAAATGTAAATAAAAATATATATATTTTTTGGAGTATTCATCCAAACTCAATTTAAATTTATCAGTACTCTATGAGGAATTCCAGTGAATCAGCTACATTTCACTAGCAGTAGCTGTTGGATTAAAATATCAACGTCCAAAGCGAAATAGACATTGTAGTTTGTAGTAACCTACTTATAAAATAATTATAATTAGTCTAGACTGCTAATTAAAAATAGAACAAAGCTTGGTTTATCACCGATATCTTCTTGATTCATGAATGAAGACCATTATCTGAAGATCAAGTGTGATCGTATCTTTATAGTGATAATATACCGCTGTATCATTTTCCCGAACATACGATTTATTGAACGAACAGATAAAGAAATATTCACTCACAAACTTCTTCAAAAAACACATATGTTTCATGTTTATGTTGGTTTGTTTTATATAAACGCATAGCTACCATTAACAATTATTTTGTTCATGAATCAAGATCAATGTCATAAGGTTCCTCATCTCAGCATTTTTGGCCAATATCAGACCCCAAAACGTACTTGAACTCTTTGACATTTCGATGGAAGAATCATAACAAAAAACTTGTTTGGCCTTCGGAAGTCTTGAAAGTCATTATAATAAATTTCGATTCTAATTTTGAAAATAAGAACTCCGCATCCTAACTGCGTCGATTAGTTTTCGATAATATAATCCGATGAGGTTAATATCCAATGATATCACACTTGGGAAATGAGTAGCTTTATCTTCCTACAATATTTCCGCTCACTTCGTGATTTTTTTTCATTGTTTCGAACTAATAGGGGAATATGTGAAGACAATAGGTCCATAGGATGATAATTTCACCAAGATATGTTATCACAAAATTACACAGAATAGGTGATAACAATACGGACAAAAATTTTCAACAGTTAATTCGATAGGGGACGCATTGAAAAAGTTATCAATCGATTGCGACATTAGAAGAAAAAGTCCATTGGAAATGGAAATGCTTGATTAGGTGTTTAAAACGAAGAGGCTATCTGGCATCGATGTATCGCAGGATTTTTGTTTGGTGTAAGTCGCTGTTGGTTTTATAATTCCTCCAACGAAACTTACTGCGTGTAAAATTTGCAATGTTTTCAGGATAGCAGTGCAGCGTTTTGGCTTTGACGTAATGTACAACTATTTCGGTTTTGACGAGTCTATAATCTTTTGTAACTTCAATGAAACCTGCCTTATCATAAATCAAAGTAACACGCGCTACGAAAATTTGCGTAATCGTCTCAAAAATACTCCGTGGCGAATGTGAATGATGGCATTAATTACGTGTAGACATGTCCGAGACAAAATACGTTACCTACTTACCGAGAGCGCAACTATCAATTTAATTATTACATCGAGGCCAAGGCAATTGTACTTGCACTACTGACCGCATGGTATATCTCTTAACTGTTTTTTTTTTGCGGTCTTTAGGACATCTTGATGACTACCCGATACGTGAAAATGCTGCAAATTCTCTCAAAATTGAAAAAGAAATTATTTGCTCTTTCTATTTATAAAAAAATATCTGATTCTCAAAAATAGATTTGTACTTATTTTCTAACCGAGACATGGAAACACCATGTCTAGCTGCCAACGAAGCGGTTTATTGGAAATTCCAAACTGATATTCAAAAACTTGGAATTAAGGGGCGTAGCTTTGTGTTGAGAAACACGAGAGAATAAAAATTATTTAAAGCACTGCCGTGAAGTTAGGAGCTTTTGAGCGCTCGTTCATCAACCTTGTAGGAAGATTCGCATTTTCCAGTTTTAGAAATCAATTGAAGGAATTTTCGAAAGCTGTCAAAAAAATTCCCAAACTTAGACGAAACTCCAGACTTTGTCAGTGCTTCAGCTGACCAATATTTTTTTGATAATTCGCTAGAATTTTCTACGGTATCTATGGTCTTGGTGATGCGATATGGACAAAATCTCGCACGTAGTTTGAATAAATCATTCCTCAGCTAGGTGCAAAATTTCATTCCAATCAAATCAGTAGCTTAGAAATTATCAGGAAAAAAATATTTTGAACGGCCATATTTACGGAACCCCTAGTCTAATTTTGCTCATTGATGAGCGTGACCACGACATTCGAGATCCACACCTATCCTGAAAATGTCAAGTCCCTAGGCCTTTCCGTTCGAAAGTTATAACTTTCTATGGTTCTGTTGATGCGATCTGGACAAAATTTTGCATAAAAGTCATAATTTTCTATGGTTTCTATGATAAAAATGTCAAGTAAGGAGCGTTAGCGCGCTTTTTTCTGTGTACCATTGTCGGTATAACCACTACTGGTCCATTCATTTTTATACACTTCAATATATGGAACCACAAAATTATATTGAATATATCTGAAAAACTTATTGTTTTTTATTAGTGCCCCAATTCACTTATTTAAAAATTACTATGGCAACATCCGCAACTCGAAAAATGTGAAGTCTAAAAGATAATTTTTCGATTATTGATCTTACAGGAGTAACTTGTTATGTCATATAAAATATGGAGACATTTTTCGGAAAAAAACTCACCGTGGAGCAGGGAAATCTTTGAAAAATCATCACTTTCTCCTATTTTCAAGTGTAAATATCCCTATTTTTCCTCGAAATTCGTTTCACTGGCCAGAATGAACAAAATTATTCATTCATAACCTTTTATGGTATCAGGATAGAAATTTTGGTAGTCTACCATGAGGGTAGAAAATCATTAGAAAAACTTTTCTTACCTCTATATCTTACTCCAATTCACTCATTTACATATCTTCCTTCGATATTATAGATTTCGACTGGATTTTAGACGAAATGGGGAAAATGAATGCACTGTCATTGGAATAACGTTAACAGCTTACCAAAATTGATCGGAAACTCCTGGAAACTATACGGGGTTGTTGAGGAAACGTGTGAGGATTCGTTTTTCATTCGTTTCTTTCCTCAGGTGGTTCTATTTTTTCCAAAATCCGCTCGAGAAATTATAACTCCGTCGAAGTTTGAAATAATTATCGAGAAAAACTTCAGAGGATAACTGTGATCTTCGAACTTGTTCACGTTTGTCAAAAAATAATAAATTTTTAACTCGAGCTCTTCGCCTTTTCACATGAAACAGCTAGAAAGTTGTTCCGTTGTATTCTTTGATTTTTTCACACGTTTTTCTTTCCGTTACAGAAAATGCCTGGAATTCAGCACGATATCGACATTCCATTCAAGAAAGCTACGTTTGGAATGGGATGCTTTTGGGCTAGCGATTCTTTGTTTGGTGCACAGCCAGGAGTACTGAGGACAAGGGTTGGCTATGCAGGAGGTACCCTAATCGCTCCAGAATATAGAAAATTGTGAGTTTTGGTACTTACATTTATAATGTCCTCGAAATCAGTAGAAAGTTATAGTTGAAGAAAGGTTGAAGGATGTGTTTTATGGGGAAAAATTAATTTGAAGAAGAAAGAAGAGAGGAACCTTTCAATTTTTATAATTGCAATTTTCCTTAAGAGGCAATCTTGTAGCGAATTGCGAAAGCTTTCACTCTGTAAAAATTTAGTTTTAATGTACGACCTACCGTTTCTGAGATATTCATATATTCCCGAAGAAAAAATTCTTCCCTCCTAAATGTTCTCTACGCCTTCCTTTCGAACGTTCGTTGATAATTGGACTATATATTTGTAGTATTTTGTAGTTTGTGTTTGGTTACATATATTCTCATATATTTTTTCAGAGGAGACCACACAGAAGTAATCGAAATTGACTATAATCCAAAACAAATTTCATATGAAGATCTCCTCCAACTCTTCTGGGATAATCATGAATATGGTCTAACAACATGTGTCAAAAAACAGGTAAAAACTCTCAAAATCTGGCATATGCATCGTTTATTCGCCACAGTCTCACTATAATTCCAAATCTTTTCTAATTTCCTTTAAGGTGATAAATCACACCTGCCTGATATCTTATCTTTCGTTAAAGTTTTGATACATCAAATTTTTATATTTGCCAAAGAATGTAGCAATTTTTGGTGATCGATGAGTATCCACCGTTTTTTTTTTTCTAGTATATGTCCCTCATCCTGTATCACGACGAAGATCAGAAAAGAATTGCTGAAATATCCATAAAGAAAGAAGCACATAAAAGAAATGAAAAATTGGTCACAACAATACTTCCAGCCGGCATATTCTATCCTGCAGAAGAGTGAGTACAGAGTTTTATCCATTTTCCATTAATTGAAAGGAAATAAAGGATTCATTCGTTCTGAATGAAATCGAAAACAACTCATTATCTGAAACCTTATTACCCATTAGGGAAACCCTATACATATTTTGTAAACTAGTGGGGGAGGGAGGAATAGATAAAGTATAGGTAGAAACGATGTTTGAATTTTTACAGGATATAACAGAGTTGTGAATAACTTTCAGGAAGGATTAATCTAAAACTAACACTTGTTCTTGATAACCAATCAAAATTTCAACACTCGGACAACTTTATGATGATAAGTTGAAGCAGGAATGTTCTGACTGCAATAGTTCCTGACTGCCTTCTTCGGCTTGTCTCTCACTGTCCCGTCACAGCGCGTCTTTAGCTAGAACCGGGCTTGAGAGGTCCATTGTTCCGCGCTGTGAGTGACCGACAAGCTTGAATGTTTTGAAGGCAGAAAGAGTCCAAATACATAAGGGGCAATTACTTTCACTCCTGTCGATACGATCTTGGCTCGGTTCACTCCGAACTGATATTACTTTTTTTTTTCATTTTCAGCTACCATCAAAAATACAGACTGCAACAGCACACTTGGCTTGTTGAAGAACTTGGTCTAACGCCAGAACTCCTACAAAAATCTCATATCGCCGCCCGATTGAACGGTTACTTGGTCGGCGTTGGCAAAATTGATGAACTCGAAAATGATACCGCAAAATTGGGACTACCGGAGAAAATCGCCTGCTACGTGCGCACACAATGGAAACAAAACGAGGGTGGTAGTCTGTATTGCTGAAAAGTATAAATGATTAATTCTTCTGTATATTTTAAAACGTATCTCTGTTTCAAAAATGAATTATGTGAATCTATAATAGATCATAATTGATGATGTCACGATGTATAATTTTGACAAACTACTCTACGATTATCTATAACGTATCTACTTATACCAGAATAAACGTTATTTTTACACAAAAGGAATTTTAATATGAAATATTGGCGTTCATTGAACTGATTTTGAATTTCGCGCCAACACGTTCGCAGGTGTCATGGACGTATATACGTATGACGTCAGATCGCTGTAAAACATTGACAGTTCGCATGACCAGAACCATAGAAAATTATAACTTTCGAACGGAAATGCCCAGGGACTTGAAATTTTCAGGATAGGTGTGGATCTTGAATGTCGCGGTCACGTTCATCAGACTAGGGGTTCCGTAAATATGGCCGTTCAAAATATTTTTTTCCTGATAATTTCAAAACAACCGATTGGATTGGAATGAAAGTTTGCTCATAGATGAAGAATAATGTATAATATTCAAGCCACAATTTTTCCAGATCGCATAACCAGAATCATTTTAAATTCCAACGAATTATTGAATGAAAAATCCTTATATTTCTGTAACAGCTGATTCGGCATAATTGACAAAGAGCTGCTGTCATTTTTTTGACAGCTGTCAAAAATTTCTTCCATTGGTTTCTGAAACTGAAAAATGCGAATCTACCTACAAGGTGGATGAACGAGCGTTCAAAAGCTCCCGACTTCACTGCAGTACTTTTTATAGTTTTTTTGGTGTAATAATGAATCAATAAAGACTAATGCTCCAATGAGAAAAAATGCAGCTGAAGCTTGCACTACTATATTTCTCTTAAAACCATTTCCATCTACAGAATATTCTTCGCCAATGTAGGCTTGATATAAAAAGAAGGGCCTTATAATTCTTTCGAAATGTACCAACTTGATTTGCGAGAGAAAGGAAAAATTGGTTCAGATCACTAATAAACTTGAATAAAATACCAAGAAAAACAAATATAATTTTATTCATAATTTCATTAATATAAATAAATATGATAGAATGTTCAAAACCATTTTTATTCTTCTAAATTTATTCTTAAAAATAGAGCAATCAATATCGAACTCTGTGGGTGAAGAAAGACGAGCCTCTCGATTTTGGCAATAACACTAAAACTGACAAATTACACAGGGGTGCCTAAATTGTGTTTTTCAATATATCTTCTACGAGCATTAGCAATTAGTTGTTGTTTTCTCTCATGGAATGATTTGGTACGTTCTTGAGCCGATTTCGAAAAACTGCTGGCTGCCGTATTCAAAGAACTAGAAGCAGACACAAAAGGAGTCGTCATCGTATTACTGTTCGCTGAAGAAAATGATGTTGAGGGTAACTGACTTCTTCGCTCCTCAGAATTTTGACTTTCCGGTCGAAATTGCACTCTGCCCTCCAGAATGTTTGTTATTGTATTGTCAACATTTCTTGTTCGATCTGAAAAAAAATAGCGCTTTATAGGTTTTCCAATATTCCAGGAGGACCAAAACTATCAAAATCGATGGATTTTAAATTGTCGTATACCAATATGATACCATCCAAATTAGTAATCTTCTCTAAAAGTCGACTTACATAAATCTGAATATATTGCTTCATAAGGAACATGTGGTAAAACTTCCTTAACTTGCCTAGCCATCCTTCTAACTACAGGAATGTTGGCAGGATTTGAAATCGATTGTTCAGATTGAATTCTCTTTTGTTCTGCTAGTAAACGTTTTTCTGATTCTACAAGATCTTTAGCGGTATAATTGACAGCTTCAACCTTGAATTGAATTCAAATTAGTTTGTACATGTGGAATAAAATTTGTTTCGTAAATTACAATTCTCAAATACTTGACGAAATTGTATGGAATAATGTATTTGAATAAAAGCATACACAATACTCACTTTCAATCCCGTTGCAATATTTTGCCTAACTATTTCTGCGAATTCGTCATTTGAAAGGTTTTTTTTTTCTAAGACATCTAAAAATTTAAACTTGTAGTTTGTTGAAGGTGAAAACATGTAGAAAAAAATGTCGATGAGAGGTGAAGATCCTAAACTACTAATTGAAATATCTAAGAAAGGTCTTTCGACTGTGATACATATGGGTTGTACTTTATTGGCCAAGGAAAACGGATATGATTCAAAAGATATCAAAGCTCTGCCGTTTGTAACCCGTCCCTCTGGTGAAAAAAACAAAGGGGACTTTTCCTGTGACTGAAGGAGAAGTACATTCTGCTTGAATGTTTCGGCATCAGAAGGACTTCCGAACTCAAATATTCCAAGGCTTTTTGAAACCAGAGGTATCAATTTAGGGCCATTCTGAAATCAAATATCAGATTTTATTCAATAATTTGTGCGTATCTATTATTTACTCACGCAAATCGCTTTTGTTGCCTGACGAACAGCTAAGCCATCAAATAAGGAGAGGCTGTTGCTAATGTACACTTCTACATTTTCTCGCTTCTCAATATTTTCAACCGTTACAGTTATACCTAAGCTTAGACAAGTTATTCTGTTTATTACATTTCTCGAAAAAGGGGCATCAGGTAATATACATCCTAATAGAAAAACTATTATGGTTAACACACTTCTCAACAAGTAAATCAACAGTCCCAATGGTAGATAGAATAACAAACATATGAAATTCCATTCGTTTTCATTCAACCTGCAGAATATTCTCATTTAAAAAAATCTTCAGACAAATTTTCAATTTGATACCTTTTACGTCTTAGCAGATGTTTAACTTCTATATTTGACATTTTTTCAGTCTAAAATGATGGCATTACGAAAATGGTCACAACAGCTGATACTATCAGAGGCTATGTATGAGAATAAATTCCAAATCAATATAGGAAATTAGAAGTAGTCAACTTGAAGTTCAAAAAAAATAAAATTCTCAAGTATGAAAATGTCTTTCACATAAGCAATGTTTTGTCTTTTGTCTACGAAAGGTGACAGTACGGACATCGACACGGACGACGGACGGATGAAAATATTTAAGTCATTTTTTCGCGTGGATCCCGGTTCAGAACTATTTCGTAGTGGACGTCACCAGTTCGTGTATGCGCGATTCCAAAGGTCTAAACGCCCCCTGCCAGCTAAATCCCGATACTAGAAAACGAGTATTGTTTTCATAATTCACGTGCTTTTAAGCCAGATATTTTTATTTTATACCTAGGAACCAGGTGTTCGTGAGGGATATTTAGAAATTTTTATCGTTTTCTGAGCAGAGAAATTGGTATCGAAAAAAAATATTCGGTGAGGTATTTATATCAGTGTTATTAAGTTGAAATAAGTTCACAAAGTTGTTGAATTTTAGGTTACAAGTTCGAGTCCAATTTTCTGGGGCTGGTTTGAGTGGTGATTCAGAAATGTAATTAAATATTTATGAAATTGATCTTCGTATTTCAAATGACTTTGACTTAATGTTTCTGTAAGAAGGAAATTAGAATCATATTTGAGGTGAAATCTATGTTTAAATGATATATGTACATGAATTTAAGGACATTGGATTATATAACAATCAGTGAACAGAGTTCTAGCACTAGAAAAAAAAACGGTTTACAATTGTATTGTAATTGTTGTATCTTCAATTGCTCCTCGAAGGAAAATCAAAACAGGGCTATACATTTCCATGAATTCCATAAGTATTCATGATGCCTCAGCAGTTTTTTTCACTAATGCCTTTGGCATAGTGGAAAAAATGGACCGAAGAAAAGCACAAATGATCGACTATTAGGTGTAGCTTCCAAATAATTGAACACTGTCGTCAAACTCAAATAATGCTCGAGTTTTCCTGTTGAATTATTATCAATTTCGATATAATTAAATTTGAAAAAACAATTTGTTCACCTAAATTAATAAACTTGACGCTACACTAACAATAATCCAATCATTCACTAAAAAATCTTCACATAAAACTCACAAAATCGAAGAAAAACCTGAAAAACACCTAAAATAATCCGTTTCACTACAATAAATCCCGAAAAAGTACTCGTTTTTTTCCATGTTTGTTTACAGTTCGCAGTGCCCTCATCGGTAGTTGGAATCGCTGAACTGTAATAATTTCAAAACGGTGACGTCATCATAGAAATGTCATGTCAATTCAATTTCGCAGGTCGAACTTCGAACTATCCCAAAACTTATTTTCAAACCGGACTGAATTATTTCAAACTATTTGGTGCATGACGTCACCAGTTCGACGCGAAAATACGAATATTTCAAAACGGACGAAATAGTTTTGAAAAATCGTCTCGCGAAAAAATGACTCAAATATAGGTTTGTTGAGTTCGTTCCATAACGTAGAAGGAGTAAATAATGAATATCGATGAAGATTATGGCCATCAATCAAAATTCCTATAAATAATTTTCGCTCGATTATGCAATGTAATCAGTTGAAAATTATATAATTCTTTTTTTAAATTCCTCAAAATGGAACATATCCTAAAACACTCATGGTAATCGGGTGTCATTTAAATTTTATTCTATTCTATGGCTGACATTTCTTGTAATTTGTAATATTTGATGTATGTGTAAACAGTATTTATTTTTTGAATTTTCTTATAAGGAAAACGCCTGATCATTCTATCAGTGCCAAATATAATAAATACACTATCTATGAGACTGTAATATAATGATGTAATGCTGTATACGTTTCTTAAACATGGACACTAACAAAATTCCAAAACAAAATCTGGGTAAAATTTCTCTCTTCATGTTTCACTTGGCTGATTACCTACTTGCATACTTTCAAGTTTCAGGTGCGAATTTGGAAGATGAACCATATCCAAGTTTATCAGATTATCATGATTATGAGCCAAATCTAGAGTTTGATGATTCTGAACTACACCAAAGTCCTGATGATATTGCTCAAAGTAGTGAGTCGAACTTCCTGTCAGAATTTCAATTCATTAATAAAATTTGTTATCATAGATAAGATTTACAGTTTTTTTTTTAATTATATATTGCCCACAGAAATATGAGCTTATAAACCTCTGGATTATTAAAAAACATGGAAACTATTTTTGGAGAATGTTCATGTTTTCCTTGAATTTGTATTTTTAATGCGGTGAACTTTATTATTGTGTATTAATGATTTTAAGTTTTATGTTTCATTCAATGTTCTAGTTGAATTCATCGAAATCGAGTCCTGTGAAACTTCTCCTGTTGAGGATTTTCCGGAAGAGAATTTTGATGAACTAGTTGAAGCAGGAGAAGAAAATTCATATAGTTTGATGTACTGTCCCTCATATCCTGCGGTGGATGATGCTGCTGTTGACAAATATGCTGAGATTGCCAAGTATGGTATTGTAGATGTCAAGGGGGATGATGCGGTTGGAAGAAAAATAATTGTTGTATATGCTTGTAAATTACCCCCAGTCAAAGAAATTAATCATAGTTTGCTCTTAAGGTATGTATTCATGTTGGCAACAAAATTATGGAAAAGGGGTAGAATATGGTCACCCCTTGGATTTTGATAAAATTTTTGCAGGAGCTGAAAAATGAATAACATTAATCAGCCGCAGAATCTTTTTTTGCGGGTGACCATTTTCTACACCTTAACTTTAAGTGTTATTTTTCATCCTAATCAACTTAGAAGAAATATTTAGGGTGAATAATTCAGTGATTACTGTTTGTATGATTCATTTTTTAGTTACTTAATCTACACCTTGGATAAATATGTGGAACAGGATTATAGTCTGATTTATTTTCATTATGGACTCAGCAGTAAAAATAAGCCATCACTTAGTTGGATAGTTCAGGTTTATAAAGCATTTGACAGAAAGTACAAGAAGAACCTCAAGGCTTTATATCTAGTACATCCTACAAATTTCCTGAAAATCGTATCTCAGTTGTTCCGACCATTGATATCGGCTAAATTCGGAAGAAAATTGAATTATATAAATACATTAGCGGAACTCAGCGAAGAGATAGCCTTGGATAAATTAGATATTCCACAAGAAATCAAAGAGTAAGTTATCTTAAGAAAAGGCATATTGCTGAAATTGAATATGAAATTTGGTAGCATATTCTCTTTGTGTTGGCATCTGTACATGTACGAGAAATGTCAAAGAGTTTGAAATATCTTTTCCGATTTTGAGAATATTGATTTCAGACAAGTCAACCAAAATAGTTTGTTTTTGTTTTAATAATTCGATTAATTTATCAAATTTTTATTTCAAGTCATGATAGGAAATTGGGAGGAACAGGAGATCTCACTTCTGCATTGGATAATCTGTCCATTATCCCCAGTCTGCCGACACAACAATTTGGAATAACTCTATCAGACATAAAAAAAAATTATGGTCTGGTTATAGCCCCCGTTGTGAGACAATGTGTGGAATTTTTGGACCAACCCGATGGTACATGTATATCATTTAATATGTTGGATTCAATGTAACGCAATTAATTTTTAGCCCTTGAAACTGAGGGTTTGTTCAGGAGATCGGCTAATGGTGTAAAAGTGAAGCATTTGAAGGACCTAGCAAACTTGGGGAAATCTTTGATTTTTGAGGATCCTCATGAAGCCGCTGTTTTGTTGAAAACATTCCTCAGAGAATTGAAAGAGCCATTGTTGACGTATGAATTGTACGATGAAGTTATGCAATTTCAGTGTGAGTGACAATCTTGTTCATTTTTCAATGGAACCAATCAGATAAGAAGAAATTTAGTGAGCAGGAAAACTAAATTGACAATTTAAGTTACACTCAAAATAAAGAACCAGCAATTTTTTTTTAATTATGTTGAGGCCAATTAATAATTTAGAAATTTCCAAGAATCAACTTTTAGCTTATAAACCTTTATCGTTTGGGATTTTCAGTTTTTACTCGTTGAAATCATTGAAATTGAAATGCTTATTTCATTCAGCTTCAAAAAAATTTCTCAAATATGATATTAATACTGCTCATTTCAGGCTGGAATAAAGATGAGGTATTAAAACAGGTACAAGTTTTGATAATGGAAAAAATGCCTGAGGATAATTACATTGTTCTGAAATACATCATAAGTTTCTTATCAAGAGTAAGTAAAAATGTGAGATTATAAGTTTTGTGAATAATCACTACAATTAACTTTATTGGTTCATTATTTTCAATAATGAACTTTGGGATCGTTCGAGGAAAACAATTCATATACCTAATACTGAGACATTAAGGTTTGAATTTCCTGTCTGGAAGTTGAGTTTTTGGAATTGAAAAATTAATAAAAATAAATATTAATAATATCTGCAACTCATTAATACTTTTTACCTACCAAGATAGCTTCTGAATAAAAATACTGTTATAAATTGCCACTACTTGAAAAGCCAATTCGTGTGTCCTTTTCAGGTGATGGAACGTCAGGATTTGAATAAAATGAATGCACAAAATTTGGCAGTCGTGTTTGGTCCGAATTTGGTATGGTCTGATAATGTTTCCATGTCTCTGGTCGCCATTGGACCAATCAATATGTTTACACAGTTCTTACTGCAGCAGCATAATAAAATCTTCATGATCTAATCCCGGAAATATGAAACGATGTTCTGTGATGTTAATTTGCATTTGTAATATTGTGTAATTATGCACCATATTGGAGTATGTCGAATACTCTATTATTTTATACTATTTGTTTGTATTTTTCGTGAACGGGGTCAAGTTCAGTAATATGCAATTTTCTGTACACCTATTGAATTGCTGATGTGTTATCCATCATTCCAAAGAATCGTATTTCCATAATGAAAAAAAAAAACTACGGCAAAGCTTTATTGCTGAAAATTAGGTTTGCATATCTGTTTTGATCACTTATTACTTTTAATTTTCTTGTTTATTATTATATCCATATTGAAACGAATAACTGACTGAAATATGTAATAACATTATCATTATTAATAGGAACTGTCAACAGGAATGACTCTAGTCTAAACACACGCATAAAGAATGGTTAGTGAAAGTGTTTATCTGAATAGATTTTGTTGGAAATTGTGAAAGAAAAGTATTGTCTTCTAAACTCACCGACTTTAGATGTTCCTGTCATTCCTGTGTCACGTTGGTAAGTGAACAGATTATTGTAGTACAAGTACAGAAAATATTCTAAAAAAAAATTATACTTTTTCTGGGTGAAATATTAATTAACTTCAGAATGATTTTTTCAAAAAAAATTAACACATGCAATGAAAATTCATGATTTTCTCACTGTTCACTTACAATTGTGGAAACTCTTCAAGAATAGTAATATACTAAAAACATATATCAGTACCATGTAGTTCTTTGTTATACTGGAAAAATAGAATAAATATATGAATGTTAATAAAATGGTAAAATAATTTCAAAGGATCGAAGTTCCGGAGCGGTTTAGTCATTATTATGTTATTTGTTTGATCATTCCCAAAATACTATGGAATTGTTCAAGGAAATTTATTTAGCTCCATAGCGTGAAGGTTCAGACGTTGGCTTGATAGTTTGTTGAATGCAGATGGAGGAAACGAATTCATGTAGCAAATCTGAATCGTTTTTTTTTAGGATTGGTCACAAAATTTATTTCTTCATTTATTCAAAACTTCGAAACGAGTATTTGAATGATACCCAATAAAAATTTTATTACTATGGCTTTAATAATATAATAATAAGATTACATAAAATATCACAATAATCAACATTTTTAAAACATTTACGTAATAGCTCTGTAAAATTATTTTGTATACAACAGAATTCATTTGTAATATTCTGCAATAGAATAAAATGGAAAGCTTTTAGACTTTAAAATATATTCAATTTGAATTAAAAACCTTTTAGATTGATTGACAACATAATTTGGGAAATACAATCCCAAATTTTAATTATTCATCAACAACATTCGAACTGACCATCATTTCAATTGACTTTTTTTCCAATCAGATTTCGTACATTTTACTGTTGAATAATCGCAATGCTAGTTACAGAATTTATGGATGAAAAAATGTATTCATGATACAAAAATAGTGCACTTCATATTCCCATTTGTAAAAAAATTGATTTCTCAATTTTGATCAGATTCGAATATCCCATTCTTTTTCAATAGGTCATCATTTTAATACAATGAAATCTCTCTTTGGACTAGAATATCAAAAGTGGCCCTCCAGGTCTGGCCTCACTCTTGCATTTACAACAGTTGTATGTCTATTTCTATTTTGACTTTTGGGTGAAAATATACATTTCGTTTTGCATAGAGGGCATGTCGATTCCATCGATTCTGAACCTACCACACAACTTTGGTGAAAACAATGTCCACATCCATATACTGAAACTGCACCAGACTCCCTATTTCTAGTAACACTCAAAGAATCGTGACATATGTTACATGTATTCGTAAATAATACTCCTCTTCCATTCTTCCCTATTTTTTGGGCTAAGCCTGAAACAATCATCACAGTTATGTCAAACACGAATTCCTCGCTTTTATCAGGGATTATTTTTAGGGAATCTTGCAATTTGTATACTTACTCTTGTGTAAATCCCTGCTCAATAACTTCAAAGTTGTTGAATGCATCGTTATATCATGCCTGTAATCAGAAAGTATTCCCTGAAGTGACACCCTAACATCCCCAAATTTCACATTGGAAACCAATTCCAACAGCTGAGCTGGGGGGATGTGAGGAGCTGTAGCGTGAAGTAACTGTCGAAGTGACATGTTCTCACTGCTCTTCTCATGCTGCAAGAGAACCATCCAAAGCTTTTGCGCACCTTCCGAATCTAAATGTTCGGCTCCACGAATACATAAACTGAGAGCATAATCTACCAGATTATGTTCGAGAAGCAGTTCCAGGGCTTCAAGCCATTCGCCACCTTGTTCTAGAAGTAAGGCTGTGGCTGCATGGACATTGTGTTTTCTGGTTATTTCTAACGCTTCTTCCATCCTGCAGAGCCCCAATTCCAAGAAGGCCCTCACCTTAAAATGAAAATGACCCATTGTATATAGTCATAGTGTGGTAACCGTAAGGGAATAGAGCTGATGCTGATGGGGATGCACTTCGAGAGAAGCCCAAAATTGAATTTTCTTAATTGGAGTAATTTTTGAGAACTATGACCTTGACGAATAGCAAAATGTGGTGAAATAAAAGAGGAAAATGAATGTTTTTGGATTCTGTATTGATTTTCTGGTAATAGTACCGATTGATTTCTAGCAAAATTGGGGAACCTTCTTTTAAGAAGAATGACCTTGACTTTTATTCAAACTAAGGAAAATACCATTTTTACTTCCCTGATTTCAGCACAATCAAAGCTCTGTTGTCTATATTCAATGACTATACTATTTTTAGTTGAAACGACGAAAAAAATATAAATTTCTCATCCTCAACTCCTCGCAACAATCTTTTGTAATGACCGAAATATAAAACAGTAAACATGAAATAACTCACCTTATCTTCGTCTTTCACTGAGAGTAGATCCAAATAAATTTCAGCAATTTTCGGAGGTAATTTAATATCACAATTTATCAGCTCTTTCAGAAAATGATACCTTAGATCATCTTCTCCTTCCAGCATCTCGCAGAATCGTTCTATCATATCAGGGAAATTATCTATAACTATTTCAGTGGTTTGCTTACTATCTATTCCCACCAATTCTTTGAAATGCACCAAAAACTGTTCACGAATCAATCTGTCTTTATCATCTATATATTTCAGAACATAAATGAACACTTCATTTTTCCTTACTCTATCATTCAAATAACATCTGAGAACATCAGAATAATCATTATTCGTTTCATATAAATACTCGGCGACTCGAAAGCACTTCGAATCCAAAGCACTTTTCAACAGCTTATCAGGTGATGAATGGTTCAGTCTCTTACTGGATATAAGATCCAGCCAGGCTTGCTCTCTCTCCATATGATCTCTGAGTTTGATCGATTCTGAAGTTACTTTGATAAGAGCTTCGAAAATCTTTTCTAATACACTATCTTCTATATTTAATTTACTGGAAGTGACTAGGCGACATACAAAACAAGCCAAATTTATTTCCTCTGTGTCCTGTGAATAGAATAAAGAAGAAAACAATAATTGATAAAAAAAATATATACATAAACCAGAAGTAAATTATATCTTACTGAAAACTCTGGTGGTGCCACAATTTCCATCAAAATATTGACCAATCTTCGTCTATGTAACAATCCCATCTCTCCCGAAAACTCAACTTCAGTGAAAGCTAATTCGATAACATTCAGACATTCTCTCATATTGAATTTCAATAAGCTCCTCAAGTATGGGTAAGTTTTTTCATGTTCAGTAGCATTAATAGAATGTAAAGTTTCCAAACATCGTAGAACATCAAACTTGACCTATTGAGAAAATATTTGAAATATGGACATTATCTTATCTAACTTTCAAAAAAATCCGAATACCCGTCAATTTTAATATGATTACTTTTTGTATCCAGTCTTTTGGGCTTTTTGATATCATTTCCCATCTCTTTCTGGATGTTCAGATTATTTTGAAAATCAGTATGAATATGTAAAATCGCACAGAAGTAGCAAAAATTCCCCAGAATTGAATATCCCTACCCTTGTTATGTCTTCTTGGGGAATATTGCCATTAGGATATCCTAAACCAGCTAGGCATGATGAAACAAACACCAACATGGTGTTCCCTAATCTCAGATTAGCTGGGGTGAGTTCTGATAAAAACTCTGTTAAGGGGCTGGTATAATCACCAAGCGTTTTGGTTGTTATATGAATCCAGGCATTATATAATTTGTACCTCTTACATATCGTAAGAACCTAAAAAGATATTTCCATTAACAACAACAAAAAATACCCAAGAATTGCTATAATTTATCACGGATGGGTCGATTCGACAACAAAGAACCAAAGAAGCTATATTGTGGGAAGTTTTTTTTTAATAGAAAATTTCTAATAATGACTTCAAATTCAAAGTATATTAAGTTTAAATAATATTAAAAAAGAGACAATCAAACACTATTCATCGGAAAATCCAATAATTCAAGAAACACCGAGTACTTTTGAAATAAACCAGAAGAGCAATGTCAAATTTAATATACCTGATGAAGATCCAAACAGCTAATTTCCAACATCAAGAGGACATTCTCCAATGTTTGCACATCCTTCTTCTCCAAATGGGATACTAAACATTGTGCAATGTAAGGTGTGAGGCAAGTCAGTTTTCCATTGACAATATGATCTGTTAATAAAAAATAGTACCAGTCTTGGTTATAATAATCATTTGAGATAGCTTCCCAGAGTTCATTGCACAGAAAGTCACTGTAATGAAAATAATTAACGAATATACCTCATTTTCTACTCGAAAATTATGGAATAATAAAAGTGAAATATTTTTTTTTATATCCTTGAAACAGGATTTAAAAATCAAAATACAGTGTTAGAACATCTTCTTATTGTTTTAATTTCGGTTTTTTAATTGCCTATTGTCGAGGAATTTAAATAAACAGATGTCTTTTACAGCTCAAAGCTCTCATAAAATTATTGGTTCATCCCAATCCCGATGGAAGTAAATATTACTTTGTTATACAGGGCTACTTTAAGAAGGGACAAACTTCAGTATGAGATCATACATGAGATTTGCAACAAAAAATGGCATATAACACATGGTCGCAACGTTGACGGTTATTCTTCAATTTAACATTTCTTGATTTCAAGGAATATTTCAAGTTTTTCCATAAAATCAATTATACTTCAGTTATCCTTGTAGCCTCATCAAAGTTGACCACATATCTTGAAACAACAATGAATTTTTCACAAGATAAGAATTTCTGTGTGCCAAAAAGTTTTGTATTGCGGGCGTGGTAAGGAGATGAATATCAAGATTCTGAAGTGAACAAAACCAATCATATTTTTCCAAAGAAACTTTCTGTTCAAAACAGTTTCAAACCAAATCAGAAAACTGGTACCTTGTGTTTGAAACATGTTTTAAAATCAGTTTCAGCATGCCAACCCTGAACAAAAATGAATTCATCCTGTGGATTTTACTCACACTTTATTCAGCTTTACACAGCATTTAACAGCAGCTACCAAACTTTCTTTATCTACGGTGTTCTGATTCAAACTATCGAAATATTTATGTAGAAGGTATGTTGCAAATCTCTCCTTGTGAGTTCCTTCTTCTGCTGCTAGGTTCAGAGCTTCAGCCCATCTCCCTTTATCGCTCAAGAACATAATTCTTTCCGGCCAACTTCTCAATTTAACCACATGAACAGCTTTGGTCCCAAGAATCAGTAACTGATCTCCTCTACTAGAAATGCTATTGTAGCAAGCTCTTTCGCCTAAAAATGTATCAATAATTCAATCTGGTGTTTGGATTTTTTTCGAACTAATGGAATTTACCTGCTAGAGAGAATGCTTCACTTACACCTCCTCCCAAAGCGAGCGCTTTAAAATGCGCAGAATTATAAACCAACTCGGCACTTCCTAACTCCAGTACTTCCAGTTCTTTTTGAGATCGGACATCTAATAGATGAAGATTCTCACTAGTATCGATCAGTGCAAGATGTTGAGATCCCAACCACTGGATACTGATGGAAGAATACGACAGTTGGATGTTTCTCAATGACATCAATTTAACATTTTTGGATCCTTGTACGATTAATCGGGTAAAGTTCAACTCATTTCCTCTTCCCCACGCCAAAACTGGCTGGTACATTTTTCCTATTGACACGAGCTGCCAGGATATTTGCGGCAATGAAGTGGAAATTTTTGGAAGGGGCTGACTGAAGAGGCATTTCAGTTGTGGACGAACAGAAATTACAATGACCTACGAATAATAGATTTATGTCCAAATTTCATGGAGCATCAGGGAATAAACTATAACTATAACGTTAAGGAAAAAAAATTAAATAAATTAATTAGTTTAAAACCTAAATATGAACCAATTTCGGAATTTTTTCCAACAGAATTTTTTGTGATTACTCTGATTGCAATATTTTTGTTATTTCTATAGTTTCTAGAAACCTACCTTTGACATGGTTGCCATAGCCACTAACACATTTCTGCTGAGGAACTGCAAATCATAACCGTGGACTAAAGGTTCAAAGACACAAACTTCCCCAGTAGCTCCCGAGAACAAGCACCTAGAATCCCAGGATCTAACACCAAGCCTTCTATTGAAAGTCAAGGAGAAAACACATCCCGAGGAATCGCCGCAAAGTGCCAAGTTATTCATGAAAGTAAATCGTAAATGGAGCACCGCTGATTGAGGTGCATGTGCATCTGGTAATCGTCTCAATACATCTCCATTGCTGGCATCTATCATCAGTATATAACCTCTTTCAAATCTAAAAATTAATGATGAAATTTTTTAACAAAATTACTTAACTTATTGCTAATTTTCTTTTTGTATCTCATTCCAAATACAATTACTCACCCAGCCAATAGCCTAGTTGAATCTAAATTAAATGCAAGAGCTGAAACTGCTCCTTGATCACCAGTGGTCGAATCATGACAACACCAACATAAGCTTTGTTCAGGATTGAAATTTAAAATGTATCCATGCGATGTTCCAACAGCTATGTATTTTGAGCTGTTCGTGATAACAGTGGGCATACCTGCTGATACTCTCTCCTAAAAAAATGTTCATGGCATATGCATCACGAAGGTTTCTCAAAACTTACTCCTGCGGAAGCAATCTGGGCCGAAATACCTTGTAGGATACAATAAGACAACACAGAATGAGACTTGGTTTCTATACTTTGGAATGAGTGAAGGGAGGCATTATCAACACTTCCTTCTTCAGACTCCATGTCCCATAATATACTTTCTAAGGAGGGAGTAGCCATCGGGGGAATATCAAATTCCGAATCATTTATCTTAAATCATGAAATATTGCACTTGTATATTATTAAGACATTAAAGTGATAATTTTTTACCTTTAAATTTATATCTAAAAGAGAATCAGTGTCCTCTACTTCACAATCAGTACTCATTGTTTCTGTAATCTAACTAACAATTTTCAATTAAATGTGAAAGTTATCCGTAATTATTGAACTGTTTCAAGTTATCGGCGATACCTGAAATATTGAGATAATTTTATGTTTGTTATTCGATTACTATGAAAAAAGTTCGGCTTCAAATAAATACCTCATAATTTTGTTAACATAGTACTCGTCTTCCAGTAATACTCAGATGATAAATCCTTCATTTGTTACAGAATTTATAAGTGGCCCTCAATCAACAAAACAAAACTTGTATCATCACAAACATTCAAAATACATTTTATATTGTTAATTTCAACTCCCTAATTTTATATTTTGACAAGTTGACTACCCAAATTGGTTATAATCCATAGTATAATCAGAACATAGAGATAGCAAAGATACAAGGGCTTTACGGTACTGAAATAATCCTGGTTCACTCATTTGTAGCTTTCGACTTGCTCTGAGCTCCTGCAGTGCACGAAATAAGACTAGACGCTTGTTCCTCTTTGATAAGACATTCGCGCATTCGATTTGTGCTGTAAATATCAACTTTTATCAAAACGTCTGGTTATTTTATTTTGTTCTCCTTTTTGAGCGCTCGTTCTACTCACACGAGGGCTATAACATTTCGTCACGATGTCTATATTTTTCGAATTTCGAGCCGAAAATGGTCTCAATCGACAAGGTTCGACTCACTGATGACGAATCCGTCGAAAAATTCAAGTATGTCCGTCCGAATACACGATAACTCTCGAACGGAACGACCTAGAAACTTGAAAGTTTCGGAGTAGGTCCGAATCTCGAATGCCGCGGTTATGTTCGTTATTGGGTAGAATTCCACCAGGGGTTCCGTAAATATGGTCGTTTGAAATTTTCTTGGTGATTTCAAAACTACGGATTCGATCGTGACGAAATTTTGCATTTTAATGTAGAATGATATATTCATGCTACATTTTGTCCAGATCGCATAACCAGAACCATTTTAAATTCCAACGAATTATTGAATGAAAAATCCTTATATTTCTGTAACGCCTAATTCGGCATAATTGACAAAAAAACTGCTGTCATTTTTTTGACAGCTATCAAAAATTTCTTCAATTGGTTTCTGAAATTGGAAAATGCGAATCTACCTACAAAAAGCAAAAGCTCCTGATTTCACGGCAGTGGTTTTTATAATTTTTTAAGTGGACACTTTCACGTAAAAGGGATATTTCAACTCAACATCAAATGCGTTTGACTTATGTGTTAAATTCATTGTTGTTCATCACATTTTTATATAAGAAAATTCAAAATTATAAAAAACAAGATATGTATTTCTATTGTATGTTAGTAACTGTTATGATATAATTCATCTTTATATAAATTCATTTAGTAATTCAACAATCTCCATTTTATTATGAATGATTTCAAACCAATTCTCATTTGTGACATTTTATTGATACAATAAGACAAAAGAAAAATACATATACAGATACATTCACATAAAATAACACCTTTAATATATTCATATGTGTCAAATTCAAAATTGGGTAAAAATAAATTCAGTTTATAAATTCAAATTAACGGTGTGTAATGAGCCTTACAGTACACTGAAACAAAAAAATATTCATTAGCTATATAGATATCATGACAGCCACTCAACATATTTTCTCATAGGTGAATGTCAAATTTGACACTATTCCAAAGCTACCAACCTATGAATTCTGAAACATTATCATTCTCTCCATCAGCTCTCATACTTCCAGTTATTTCGTCGTTCTCAACCATTGGCATAAATAAGTTGACAAATTCATAACTATAAGGAGGCCCAATTGTCTCCAAAACCTATAATAAGATCGTCAGCATTCAGAGATTCATTGAAATATATATTTATAACCAATTCTACTGACAATCTGCTGAAAACTCACCTCGGTTACAAAATACCTAATCAAAGACACATCCGTATCTCCTTTTTGCCAACACTGCTTGATATATTTTACAACAGGTACAACACAGCCAGAACATAAAAGGTTAACCATTCTATCTAGTACCATTTTCCTCATCTCCAGCTAAAACCGCAAAAAAATGTTCCATAATTTGTTCGAACAACTGATTCCGCATTCGAAAACATACCTGCACCAATATTTCCAGCTCGTCCTGCTTCGATTCGAATAATCTTATGAGTAAATCCAAAACTTGATCATGCAACAGAGGATGGCAAGTAACAACTTCATCAAGAAGTGCTAAATGAATGGGAGTTTGTTCGGTCGATAACTTAAAATAACTTGGCTCTGTTACAGTACATTCAACCCATCTAATAATGCCAATAGAAACTACTGGAAATCTAAGAAGAGATTGTATCAAATTTAGGTTTTCATAAAAAAACATGAATATCGACTTACTTCAAGCACTGATATATAGTACCTAAATCAGCAAGAAGTTCGGAACTTCCCTTATTTGTATTACAAATTTTATGGACAGTTTCTATGGCCTTAATGGTAGCTTGGAGTTCATCTTTCACTTGTGTTCTCTTTTGTCCCTTCTTGGCTTGAATTTCTACCACACTAGTGGCATATGCTAACAAATGAATGTACTTGGGTTTATGATCAGGATTTAATTTAACTCCTGCTCTGAAGAGAGAACCAACAAGTAGTTCTGAAAAATATTCTTAGAATGAAGTCTCGAGTTTGAAGAAATAGAGGGTGTTACAATAGTTTGGACAGATCTTCAACGTCAATTGTTTCGACATTATTTACACATTGAATCATGGAAAAGTTGAGCATTGAACATCGTTTTGAAGTTTTACTGTTACTTAAAAAAACTTACCTAAAAACTGAGGTGTTCTTATAAGATCAATTGGTGGAGGATCAGAACTATTGTAATTTCTATATAATACAGATATATCAGCGGGATTCAACGTGTTTTTGGACAACATGGACGTTAACGCTTGACTTGCCTGGGGAAAAGAGGCAGCTCCATTTAAAGCCATCGTGATGGGAGTCACATCGTTTCCACTAAAAATTTGAATCAATTTTAATATTCAAAAGTTACATCCTAAGAAAGTTCCTTTCACTCAATACAAGTTCATTTGGAAAATAAGATGCGTTTACAAATGATGCTATTCAATCTTGAACTGACATACTAACTTTTTTTTTTCATACTACATCTTAATCATAGTTTTTCGATATTCAAAAAAAGTATATGTACTAGAAAATCATTGAAAAATCATTACGGAGTGCCCTGTGAAACTTTGGCCAATTCGATATAATCCAAGACTTACTTTTTCTGTGCACATTTTGTTATTTCTTGTGATAATCTCTTCATTAGACTGCCCCCTTTTGGTTCTTTTGCCAACACGTGAATAACCACTTGACTATAAACATATGTATGTTGACCATGGCAAACCATTTTCTTGAAAATTGAGATAAAAGATATTTTAATTTTTTTTAGAGCACTTCATATTGTGTCATTGGATTCAGGAGTACTTACAGCACATTCTCTACTTGTATTTTGCCAATTTTCTGGATTTCCGAGAAAACTGGATATGGAAGTTTTGAGAACCCTCGAAAATACTTCAAGTTGTTGAGCTGCTGTTGAAATACTTGTTATTTCCCCTTGGAAACCGGCATCGGATATCAGCTATTTTATTAAAATATTATTAATACCAATAGTGACGATCAGTCATTTTGTAGTTTAGAGAGATTACATATATAGTAGAAACTCGATAATCTGGTAGCTCCAGATCAAGAAAAAACCGAATAAAATCGCCAATTATTTTAAATAAGCAGAAATAATACAGAATTATTTCAATACTTAATCTTCAAAATTATTTAATAACTTTTGAGAATGTGTATGATTTTTTAGAACATTAGTTTCAACTTCGTTTTAGACTTATGGCTAAATGAATTCAAACTTTTTTAATCGTAGCAAAATAGTGAATTGCAACAATTCCAATCAAAGATTTAAATTGAGTGATCAAATATCAAAGTCAAACACTGGTTTGTACTCAATACCTTTATAGTAAAATTTAGCATCAAGCAGTCGGGATATTCTTCTGCTAATCGATAAATCAAGGATCTCCAAGTTGGGTGATCAATCAGTTGTGTAAGCCATGCAGGAGTTTCTCCTACTTCGGTAAAAATAGTGTCTGCTTTCTTAGGATCGAAGGTTTTCAAAATCATATCCTTCAGATGGTTTTCGACCATGGCTTGGACCTCCTGAACTTTAACTCCTGCAAATAGTTCGCCTTAATATATGAACTAATTATTCAAAATATTGGCATACTGCATGTATATTAGAGTATAGCAGCTAAATTCAATAAGTAAAACTATTTACCTCCTATTATTAGCCATTCAGCTATTAAATTGGCCATCTGAGCAACAGCTGTGTAATTAGTCGATAATTCTTCAATAACCTGGAGCGGGTTTCCTCTATATTGAAAATACCTCTTGAGTTGGGTGAATATGCCTGGTTCCATAATATAATCAGGAGTAGCAAATTTTTCAGCGCACTCCTGAAGTACAGTTTCTGGATTTTCAAGTTCATCTCCTGGATCTGACTGTAAGTTAGAGATAACATTTTATCCGAAGCTTTCGAAGTAACCAGATAATTGAGGAGGCCTACCTCGGTATCCATTCTGTCCCCATCCCAATTCGTTTCATCATAATCATCATCCATTATCCTTTAAAAAACCTGGTAAATTGGTCAATATAAATTATAGCAAAACTAAGATCTCTTAAATGAAATATTAATACTGTTAAGTGTTAATATTTCATTGAATCTCTTCCATCTCCCAATAATTTAGCATCAAAATCTTGAACCAAAATAAAATGGTGAGGTTAACGATGTTTATTTACTAGTTTGAAGTATTTCCAAAGAACATATTCTTCTTCTTCTTTGAGCGTTCTGAACTTATACAAACAATACTGTGAATGTGATAAAAAATAGAACAGCATAGTGTTAAGTTCGTTAATGGACAGAAGTCTACCAGGGGTTCCGTAAATATGGCCGTACGAAATTTTGTTCTCCTGATTACTTCGAAACTACTGATTTGATCGAAATGAAATGTTGTACTCAGGTCACAGGTGGAGAATGACGTGTTCAAGCATAATCAGAACCATAGAAAATTATAACTTTCGAACGGAAAGGCTTAGGGACTTGAAATTTTCAGGATAGGTCACGTTCATTAATGAGCAAAATAAGACTAGGGGTTCCGTAAATATGGCCGTGCAAAATATTTTTTTTCCAGATAATTTCGAAACTACAGATTGGATTGGAATGACATTCTGCACATAGATGAATAATAATGTATTCAAACTACGCGCGAAATTTTGTGCAGATCTCATAACCAAAACAATAGAAAATTCTAGCGAATTATCGAAAAAAAAAATGGTCACCCAAAGCAATGACGTGAAATCTGGAGTTTCGCATTAATTTGAATTTTTTTTTGACAGCTGTCAAAAATGTCTTCAATTGGTTTTTAAAACTGGAAAATGCGAATCTACCTACAAGGTGGATGAACAGGCACTCAAGAGCTGTGGACTTCACGGCAGTGTTTTTCAAATTTTTTTGTTAACAGCAAACTATTTGTCTTATTCATAAACACCGCATTCTGAATTTCTTTTGAATCTGTCAAACTTTGACAAAACAATAATTCAATAATATTGAGCCTAAAATGATCTAAATCGACAAGGTTCGACTCGCTGATGACGAATCGGTCGAAAAATTCGAGTCCGTCCGGCCGTATACAAGATAACTCTCGAACGGAACGACCTAGAAACTTGAAATTTTCAGGGTAGGTTCGACTCTCGAATGCCGCGGTTGAGTTCGTTATTGAGCAGAATTCGACCAGGGGTTCCGTAAATATTAGCGTTTGAAATTTAGTTTTCTTGATAATTTCAAAACTACGGATTCGATCGTGACGAAATTTTGTATTTTAATGGAGAATGGAGAATATTTGAGCTACATTTTTTCCAGATCGCATAAACAGAACCATTTCGAATTCCAACGAATTATTGAATAAAAAATCCTTATATTTCTGAAACATCTGATTCGACACAATTGACAAAAGAACTGCTGTCCTTTTTGCTTTACAGCTGTCAAAAATTTCTCCAATCGTTTTCTAAAACTGGAAAATGCGAATCTACCCACAAGGTGGATGAACGGGCACTAAAGAGCTGTGGACTTCACGGCAGTGTTTTTCAAATTTTTTTGTTAACAGCAAACTATTTGTCTTATTCATAAACACCGCATTCTGAATTTCTTTTGAATCTGTCAAACTTTGACAAAACAATAATTCAATAATATTTAACACCAATAATTATCGACTCGTGGATCATGAATAAGTATGAACATTGAATATGTACATGATATATTTACACTTCATTTTATTGATAAAATATACATTTTTCAGTCATAGTGAATTGGAATCAATTTTCGAAGAATTCAAAAGGTCTGAAGAAATTCGAAAACGCAAAGAACATATATATTCAGCACTTCTGAATATACATGAAAAATTCAGATCAATCTCTAACGCATCCAAATCTGCTCAGATTCAATCCTCGTCTTCGAATTCCAAGACATCTTCCTCTGCAGCGTCAAGTAAACTTAGATCCTCCAATACCACATCATCTGAAACAGAATTCGTTGATATCAAGAACACGTCATTGAAGAACAGAATCAATATGTATAAAGATTATATTTATGTTTTGAAAATGGGGAAAATGAATACAGCAAGAAAACACTTCTTGAAAGTTTTATCACAAAAACATGTTTAACTCAACCAGATACTTTTTGAACGATATATTAATTACTTCTAAAATCCATCTGTAATCTGCCCCGCATTTTTGAAACATCAATGATAAATTTTGGGATGAAATTTAAACACGTCAATATTCATTGTTTAAAATATTGCTGTTAATAAACTTCGTTTGTATCTGGTTTATACAGACCCTCTGTCACTCTTTTACTCAACTTAATTATCGCCAACAGTTTGAAAACAAAGAGTTGGAATATACAAAATCGAGACAGCAATCACGAGGAAAACGGTCAATTAATAGCTCTGGTTGTCAAAGTAATTTTATTGATCAATCAACCAAGAAACTTCGTTACTGTCAATTTCACATCTAAAAAATCTTTTTGATATCAGAAGTGCATGGAATGAAGTATGGAGGTTCAATATGTTTACCAGAAAAAGAGGGCAGAATTTGGGAGGCAATGTTTGTTTTCGGACAAGGGACCCGAACTCATCGATAATTTTCCTCCGGACAAAAATGTACTACGAGAATACCTTTTAAGGTAAGATTTCCCTATTTTTTGTCAGTGGCGTCACAGTAGGCACTGGCGTATCCAAGGGGGGGCACAAGGGGCACGTGCCGCCCCCCCCCCCCCCCCCCCCAGACGGAATTTTTTTGTACATTCGCTGGAGTAAGGACCGTGATCAAAAAAAAATTATTACGTACACAGGGTGCTGTCATATGGCTATTACCGATTCAGATAACATGACCAATTTCGGATATCGTAATAACTCATCAAGATCCAACCATTTTAATCATTTTCAGGTTGGTAAGACTTCAAGATAACCTCGACGAAGCCTTCGGCGACGTCACGAAAGCGTACTTTTTTACCCTTAAAAGGGAGTCAGGAGCTTTTTAGCGCTCGTTCATCTACCTTGTAGGTAGATTCGCATTTTCCAGTTTTAGAAACCAATTGAAGAAATTTTTGACAGCTGTCAACAAAATGACATCAGCCTTTGTCAATTATGACGAATCAGAAATTCGAGGATTTTGTATTCAATAATTCGTTGGAATTTAAAATGGTTCTGGTTATGGAAAAAATGTAGCTTGAATAGGTCATTCTCCATTAAAATACAAAATTTCGTCACGATCGTAGTTTTGAAATTATCAACGAAACTGAATTTTAAATGACCATATTTAAGAAATCCCTGGTCGAATTTTGCCCAATAACCAAATCAACCGCGACATTCGAGATTCAAAACTACCCTGAAAATTTCAAGTCCCTTCCCATTTCCGTTCGAAAGTTATAATTTTCTATGGTTCTGGTCATGCGATCTGTACAAAATTTTGCATGTAGCTTGAACACATTTTCGGCTCAAAACTCGAAAAATACAGACATCGTGACGAAATGTAAGTAGTGTGACTGAAACGAGCGCTCAAAAACTACAAAAAATTCAATTCTTCTAGTCACGGTAGTTGATAAAATTGCAGGGATCCCGTGAACAGATCCCAACAGGGCACTCCTCAATTCGCAGCCCATGAACTCAACACAACAAGAGCCGAATACACCAATGGAAAATGCGAATCTACCTACAAAAAGCAAAAGCTCCTGATTTCACGGCAGTGGTTTTTATAATTTTTTAAGTGGACACTTTCACGTAAAAGGGATATTTCAACTCAACATCAAATGCGTTTGACTTATGTGTTAAATTCATTGTTGTTCATCACATTTTTATATAAGAAAATTCAAAATTATAAAAAACAAGATATGTATTTCTATTGTATGTTAGTAACTGTTATGATATAATTCATCTTTATATAAATTCATTTAGTAATTCAACAATCTCCATTTTATTATGAATGATTTCAAACCAATTCTCATTTGTGACATTTTATTGATACAATAAGACAAAAGAAAAATACATATACAGATACATTCACATAAAATAACACCTTTAATATATTCATATGTGTCAAATTCAAAATTGGGTAAAAATAAATTCAGTTTATAAATTCAAATTAACGGTGTGTAATGAGCCTTACAGTTGGTAAGACTTCAAGATAACCTCGACGAAGCCTTCGGCGACGTCACGAAAGCGTACTTTTTTACCCTTAAAAGGGAGTCAGGAGATTTTTAGCGCTCGTTCATCTACCTTGTAGGTAGATTCGCATTTTCCAGTTTTAGAAACCAATTGAAGAAATTTTTGACAGCTGTCAACAAAATGACATCAGCCTTTGTCAATTATGACGAATCAGAAATTCGAGGATTTTGTATTCAATAATTCGTTGGAATTTAAAATGGTTCTGGTTATGGAAAAAATGTAGCTTGAATAGGTCATTCTCCATTAAAATACAAAATTTCGTCACGATCGTAGTTTTGAAATTATCAACGAAACTGAATTTTAAATGACCATATTTAAGAAATCCCTGGTCGAATTTTGCCCAATAACCAAATCAACCGCGACATTCGAGATTCAAAACTACCCTGAAAATTTCAAGTCCCTTCCCATTTCCGTTCGAAAGTTATAATTTTCTATGGTTCTGGTCATGCGATCTGTACAAAATTTTGCATGTAGCTTGAACACATTTTCGGCTCAAAACTCGAAAAATACAGACATCGTGACGAAATGTAAGTAGTGTGAGTGAAACGAGCGCTCAAAAACTACAAAAAATTCAATTCTTCTAGTCACGGTAGTTGATAAAATTGCAGGGATCCCGTGAACAGATCCCAACAGGGCACTCCTCAATTCGCAGCCCATGAACTCAACACAACAAGAGCCGAATACACCAATGGTCTCATGAACCACGTCGAAGGCGGCTGGCCGAAAGATGTGAATATAGCGGACGAAGAACAAACCAAGAGGTACAAACGAAAAGTGGAGAAAGAAGAGAACTATGCGCATACTCTTATGGGACTTTGTAAGGTAAATAAGCATTCATCTCGGTTGGACTGCTAGACTGCTTCCGTTACAACTTCTATTACATTTTAGAGTATGGAGAATTGCGTGCTTCAGAACAACGCGATCAACATCTACCAGCAGTATTTCTCAGACGTAGAGCCCACGCCTTTGGTAGAGAAGAGTACAGCAAGAACGGTGAACGTTTTTCAAGACCAGGTTTCACCGACCAGGCCGATCACCCATATTTCATGGTCTCCGGACGGACAAACTAAGATAGCTAATTCTCACTGTAATCTTGTTTTTCAAGCGCCAATAGATAGCGAATCGACATACTCCTTCATTTGGGAAATAGGTGAGAATCTATGGTAGTGTAACACTCAGTAGGAATAATTCTCTTCTAATGTTACCGAGTATATTTTGTACCAGATATAACTCGAGAACTGCTACAAGCATGTGTGATCTATACCCGGTATTATTCTCATTCTCAAACAACAATTACTGTATACAGGGTTACTGGGAGAGTCGTACTGAATATTGAAGGACGTTATTATTCAGGTCAGTTCTGATGGATTTGGTTCTATAATATGGTGTCCGAAACTTAAACGTTATGAAAAAATTGGGTTTTGAAGATTTTTCAAAAAATTCTCTATTTTTAGACTTTTTTATCGTTTTTTTCGGATTGGAGCTTCTAGGGGACGTTTTTTTGATGTATCTAGATAGAGGGCATGTCAATCAATAAAAATGATCAACAGAAGGGGAACCTACTACCAACAGCTTAAAAAGACTGCTCGACAACGGCTAGAACTAAAGAATTTTCACTAAGTGTTTTTAAATTCAAAGCCCTTTTTTTGCAAAAAACCTCATGGAACTTATTCTACAGAAAAGTTCACAAACTTCTACTTCTCTTCGGCTTTTCAAAAAGATATGACACTTGCTATTAAATAGGTAAAACATTGACCAAATGGCAGTTGAGGTAGTAGCGGCGGTCATGGCGAACATGAATTATAAAAATATTGCTCTGTTTTTCCTTGTTTTATTTACGTATTTTAGCTATTTTTTGTGCTCGGGAGGCAAAGACATACAGTCTCAGGTATGTCATTTTAAATCTTGGAAAATGCGATTCTTTCGTGGTAGATGTGTTATCCGTAATTTTCTGTAAAAACGCGACTTGGCTTGGATTTTTGGACTGTTGCATCTTCTTAATTAGACCAGGCAATAGAGATTTTTTCGTGACAAAAATAGTAGAAGAAAACCGCGAGTGGGGAGTTACGTGGGGTGGTCCGTGGATGTTCAGTGATATGTTTTCGACTCGCAAATATCATTACTTTTCTTGTAATTGCGAAGAAACACCAAAAAAAAACGATGTTTTTTTAGTTTTTTGCTTGTAAAATCTGAACCAATGGAGCGGTGCTAATACTTCCAACAGACGAATTGTAGAGAATGAAAAGATGAAAAAAATGAGTGCTAGTGCAACTCAATCGGGTCATCATTACCGGAGGAAAGCCGGAAAAACCGTGAAAATCAGCGTTTTTTCAAATCCTCATAACACGGCCAATTTCGAAGTTGTAGCGCTGGCTTTCCAAATGAAAGTAGTGGTCAATAGATACTTTGAGTGTGCATAACCCAGACGTTGTCCGATAAATAGTTTTTGCGATTTGAATTATTCAAGGCACTATTTTCCGGAAGAGCTGGATGCGTCGGAAGTAGTCCGATTTCAATTTGCAAAACGGATTTTGAAAGAAGAAGTATAGTACTACAAAAAAGCAACCTTGATTTTTCGTTAAAATGCTTCAAAATAGGTGAAAAAAGCATGCAAACATGACCAAAATAAGCCGAATGCTCGATTGCAGTCAAGTAGTGGGGGTATATATGTAAATCTTCGCGCCCGGCCTCAGCGCGATTTTGGTTCCCCGCGTCTGCCGGCTACCCCCACTATCCGTCCCAGAAAGGGCACTGAGCCGGTTTTGGTCATGTTTCCACGTATTTTTCACCTATTTTGCAACATTTCAACGAAAAATCAAGTTTGCCGTTTTGTAGTACTATACTTCTTCTTTCAAAATCCGTTTTGTAAATTGAAATCGGACTACTTCCGACGCATCCAGCTCTTCCGGAAAATAGTGCCGTAAATAATTCAAATCGCAATTACGCAAAAACTATTAATCGGACAACGTCTGGGTTATGCACACTTAAAGTATCTATTAACCACTACTCTCATTTGGAAAGCCAGCGCTACAACTTAGAAATTAACCGAGTTATGAGGATCTGAAAAAACGCTGATTTTCACGGTTTTTCCGGCTTTCCTCCGGTAATGATGACCCGATTGAGTTGCACTAGCACTCATTTTTTTCATCTTTTCATTCTCTACAATTCGTCTGTTGAAAGTATTAGCACCGCTCCATTGGTTCAGATTTTACAAGCAAAAAACTAAAAAAACATCGTTTTTTTTGGTGTTTCTTCGCAATTACAAGAAAAGTAATCATATTTGCGAGTCCAAAACATATCACTAAACATCCACGGACCACCCCACGAAACTCCCCACCCGCGGTTTTCTTCTACTATTTTTGTCACAGAATGACCCTTTTTCTGCTCTATTGCCTGGTCTAAATGTATGACGTGGCTTGTGACTGGACTTTGATTTGTATTGTGAACATGGCAACATTTACTAACGGGGAATATGCTGACATCCTAATGTGTTATGGATTTTCCGAAGGAGTTAAGTTAGTGGCGTGCACGCAATAAATACTTGCGACGGTATCCTACTCGTCGAGTACCTGATATTGGCGTTTTTGATAGAGTTTATCAAAGACTACAAGAAACTGGGTCTGTTCTAGTACATTGGACAGACATGGGAATACCTCGTATTTTTGATGACGATGACGACGAAGCAAATGAAATACTTTAAAGCCGACCCAACCACGTCAACGAAAAATGTTATCGCTCGACGGCTTGGTATTTCCCAGTGGAAAGTCTGGTTCGTAATGCACACTCCTGGGCAATACCCTTACCATTAAACTCCACTGCTAGTAACAGAGGAAGGGGATCCATTGGGGCGACTAGACTTCTGGACATTTATGCTCAATGCCGATATTGGAGAGCCTGTCTTTTTTTCGTGTGAACAGATGAGTCAAACTTTGGCATCCCAAATTACCATAACGCCCATTATTGGGCTCCCAAAGCGCAAGATAACCCAAAAAGAGAACAAGAGGGTCAAAAGGAGATTTAGTCTAAATGTGTGGATAGCCACAATATCAAATTACTTGATAGGGTCACACTTCCTGCCTATTTTAGATACTTTTATCTCAAACTAAAAATGTACCCTCTACTATCTTAACTGTTATTTGGTCAATGTTTCGCCTATTTAATATCGGGTGTTATACCTTTTTGAATAGCTAAGGAGACGTAGAAGTTTCTAAACTTATCTGCAGAATAAGTTCCATGAAGTTTTCTTCAACACTTGGTGAAAATTCTTTGATTCTAACCGTTGTCGAGCAGTCTTATTAAGCTGTTAGTAGCAGGTTCAGTTTCTGTTGGTCATTTTCATTGATTGGCATGCCCTCCAACTAGATAACATCGAAGAAACGGAGATCCAATCCGAAAAAAATTGATAAAAAAAGCCAAAAAATAAAGGATTCTTTAAAAAATCTTCAAAACTCAATATACCCATAACGGTTCAGTTTCGGACACCATATTATAGAACCAAATCCATCAGAAATGACCTGAATAATAACGTCCTTCAATATTCAGTACGAATTTTCCTGTAACCCTGTATAATTCATTATGGAATATTAATGGTGATCATTTTTGTCCAGAGAATCCGAACAAACCGTTTCATATTTTCAAACCGGAACATCCGATAGTATGTTTGGAGTATCATCCCAAAGATCCGCATTCCCTGATCAGCGGCCATCTGAACGGACAGGTGGGCGTGTGGGACACCAGGAAGGGCTACGAGCCCATCGGCACCAGCGTAATGGAGAGCAGCTTCAGGGATCCCGTGTCCAGGGTATGCTGGATAAACACGAAATCGGGCACGGATTTCTTCAGCGGATCCAGCGATGGCCAAGTGAAATGGTATGATATTATGAATAAGTATGCGCACATAGAATAGACACCAAGTATATCATTATCTCAATAATGCATATATACCCCAACTTCAACTGACTGTACTGAACAAAAATTGTACTACTTGAGTTTGGCAAGTGCCTTCAAAAGTAAGCGCATTAACTAAGGATTCTAAAAAGGTATAACACTTACTACATTATTTCTATAGGGGAAAGAAAGGTTTTTCTTGAAGAAACTCAGTTTCGAACCATTTTCTTTCAACTTACTAAAAACGAATTTAGTGTATCCAATACGAGCCATAACTTTAAGAATCTAGTTTGAATGAGATAGAGCGCGTCCTGTCCTAAAGTGTGAGTGAGATAGATAATGACGCCACTTTTTGGTATTGGTACACGGAATTCTAAAATGGTATAACAAAAAAGGTTTTTCTCAAAGAAATTCAGTTTCGATTTATGGAAAAATTCAATAAATTCACAAAACATGTTCAAACTGCCCTCCTTTAGCCGCAATACATGCACGACATCTAAGAAGGGATCGGGATATCAGACGGGCGAATGTTCCATTATTGACGAATTCAACTGCTTCCGTAATTCTCAATTCGCTTTAAATAAACTTTTGCTTTCACCGCTTCCCAGTAAAAAAAAATCTAAGGTATTTAAATCAGGTGAGCGAGCTGGCTGAGATTGCACCAGACCGCCCTATCCATCTTAGATATTCTCTAACTGAGAGGCATAGTGCGCTGGGTCTTGTTTGAAACCAATATGGTAAATGATTTTGTGAAAAATCTGAATAAATTTCAGCGTTTAAGACCTCTGGCAGCTCAAAAGGTCTTATGACTCTTCGTTCAAAATTCCAGTCCACATGAGCAACGAATCACTTGATTAGAGAAGATTTGAGTGAATATTTACTGATTTCCAGTATTCTTGAACAGAGGATAAGTGTTGCAAAAGGACAATCTGTTATCAATAAAGCAGGGAAATATGGAATTACAGACAGAATCCAAAAGAACAGTAACAATGAAACCTGCATGAATATGTGAATATTTACTTTATAATTAGAAGAAAATAGTCTAGAGGTAAATTTTAGCAATGGAAAAGTTGTAATAATGAGGAATGGTGTGTGTATTCTCCAGGGATTTCAGAAAGGAAAATTGTATATTGTCAAATTGAAATTCAATAGAAAAATGCATATGCAGGTTTGACCAGTGAAGAGGGGAAGATGTAACTGCAGAGTAAAATGGTTAATTCTTCGAAGATTCCAGCACCAGGCTTATGATGAGAAGTCTGTGTGAAGGCCAAACAAACTAAGCTACCTTATGGAAAGCACAAGAAAGAACGAAAAGCTAAAAGAATATTGGAAACTATCTCAACAGACATTAGTGGACCAATAAAACCTCTCACACATGATGTTAATTCATATTTCATGACTGTAATCGATAATTATTCTCATTTCTGTATTACTTATTGCTGAGTAATAAGAGTGAAGATCTTGGAAAATTCAATGTGGTAATGGATGAAGCTAAATTTGGTACAATAATAGAAAAATAGAGATAAGATAACAGGGGAAAATATGTCTCGAACGAATTTAAACAAGAAATGAAATTGTAGTATGTAGTGGCAAATAACCTAGAAAAAATGAAGAAGCCGAGCGATTCCATAGAGCCATTATGGAAAATACAATATGCCTGATTTTTGATGCAGAATTACAAAAGGAAATGTGGGGAGAAGCTTTCAGTACAAAAGACCCCAGGAGAAGTTTGGTATAAGGAGAAACCTAATTTGCAAAAAATTGCGAAAAGCACTGCCGTGAAGGCAGGAGCTTTTGAGCGCTCGTACATCCACCTTGTAGGTAGATTCGCATTTTCCAGTTTTAGAAATCAATTGGAGGAATTTTTGACAGCTGTCAAAAAAATTCTGAAAATTAGGCGAAACTCCAGACTTCATGTCTTCAGCTGACCAATTTTTTTTCGATAATTCGCTAGAATTTTCTACGGTATCTATGGTCTTGTTGATGCGATCTGGACAAAATTTTGCACGTAGTTTGAATACATTATTCCTCAGCTAGGTGAAAAATTTCATTCCAATCCGATCAGTAGTTTCGAAACTACCAGGAAAAAAATATTTTGAACGGCCGTATTTACGGAACCCCTAGTATAATTTTGCTCATTGATGAACGTGAACGCGACATTCGAGGTCCACACCTATTCTGAAAATTTCAAGTCCCTAGGCCTTTTCGTTCAAAAGTTACAATTTTCTATGGTTTCTATGGTTCTGGTCATGCGATCTGGAGAAATGTAGCTTGAATATATTATTCTACATTAGTATACAAAACTTCGTCACGATCGAATTTGTAGTTTTGAAATTATCAAGAAAACTAAATTTCAAACGACCATATTTACGGAACCCCTAGTATAATTCCGCTCATAGATGAACGTCATCACGACATTCCAGAAACTCACCTATTCTGAAAATTTCAAGTCCCTAGGCGTTTCCGTTCAAAAGTTACAATTTTCCATGGTTTCTATGGTTCTGGTCATGCGATCTGGACAAAATTTCCCATGTAGCTTAAACACTTCATTCTCCATTTGAGTGCGAAGTTTCATCTCGATCGATTCTGTAGTTTTGAAGTAATCAGGGGAACAAAACATTGAACGGCCATATTTACGGAACCCCCGGAGGAATTTGGCCCATTAACGAACTTAACCGAGGCATTCGGGAACTGAACCCACACTGCAAATTTCAAGTCTCTAGGTTGTTCCGTTCGAGAGTTATCGTGTATACGGCCGGCCGGACGGACAGACTCGAATTTTCCGACGGATTCGTCATCAGTGAGTCGAACATAGTCGTTTGAGACCATTTTCGGCTCAAAATTCGAAAAATACAGACATCGTGACGAAATGATATAGCCCTCGTGTAAGTATTACGAGCGCTCAAAAATTAAGACATTTGGATGTACTGCATATAATTTAATCCCCAAAAAAATGAGAAAGTCAAAATGAGATCCTTGATCAGAGAAGACGATAATGGTTAGGTATGCCGCTAATGTATATAGGTTATAAAATGAAAAAGAGAAAGATTGTATATGGAGGAATATTATTTCTGAAGAAAAGAGGAGGGAAATAAACAACCCGATTATAACCATAACTAACGAGAATGACAAATATGAACCCGAAAAGATACAAGAAAAGAAAGAAAATGAGAGAGAGGGAGAGAGAAGGAGGAAACCGAGGAAATAGAGAGACCGGAAGATGTGAAGAGATCTATCTTTTCTCATTAAATTAGGATTTTCTACGTGCCACTTGTGTAGGTTCATGTGACCATCTTTCTTGAATGTCGAATTATCCGACCACAAAATTATCTTAAGTTATGATCTTAAGGCACGTAATGGATACACTAGAATCATTTTTAGTAAGTTGAAAGAAATTGTTCAAAACTGAGTTAGTGTCATACCATTAGGAATCCTTAATGAATGCTGTAACTTTCAAAGACACTTTCCAAACTCATGTAGTACAATTTTTTTTCAGTACAGTCAGTTGAAGTTGGGCAAATATTAATTTCGAATACTTGGTTCGGCAAAGAGCGACATTATCTTCCAAGCTGGAGCAGTTGGCTTAGAATCAAAGCTTACAGGTTATAGAAGCACTATTCAGGATAACATAGGAAAAATAAAATTGGAAAAAAGTGAAGATTTGTACAAACTTGAAAAAAAGAAAATGCATTTGGTTGGTTCACAGTTCTCCATTTTGTCAGTTTATCTCAAGTGTATTTTGTTATGCCACACAAGGTCTGATCAGTCTAGACCAGGCAATAGAGCAGAAAAAGGGTCATTCTGTGACAAAAATAGTAGAAGAAAACCGCGAGTGGGGAGTTTCGTGGGGTGGTCCGTGGATGTTCAGTGATATGTTTTCGACTCGCAAATATCATTACTTTTCTTGTAATTGCGAAGAAACACCAAAAAAAACGATGTTTTTTTAGTTTTTTGCTTGTAAAATCTGAACCAATGGAGCGGTGCTAATACTTTCGACAGACGAATTGTAGAGAATAAAAAGATGAAAAAAATGAGTGCTAGTGCAACTCAATCAGGTCATCATTACTGGAGGAAAGCCGGAAAAACCGTGAAAATCAGCGTTTTTTCAGATCCTCATAACTCGGCTAATTTCTAAGTTGTAGCGCTGGCTTTCCAAATGAGAGTAGTGGTTAACAGATACTTCAAGTGTGCATAACCCAGACGTTGTCCGAATAATAGTTTTTGCGTAATTGCGATTTGAATTATTTAAGACATTATTTTCCGGAAGAGCTGGATGCGTCGGAAGTAGTCCGATTTCAATTTACAAAACGGATTTTGAAAGAAGAAGTATAGTACTACAAAACGGCAAACTTGATTTTTCGTTGAAATGTTGCAAAATAGGTGAAAAATACGTGGAAACATGACCAAAACCGGCTCAGTGCCCCATCTGGGTCGGATAGTGGGGGTAGCCGGCAGACGCGGGGAACGAAAATCGCGCTGAGGCCTGGCGCGAATATTTACGTATATACCCCCACTACTTGACTGCAATCGAGCATTCGGCTTATTTTGGTCATGTTTGCATGCTTTTTTCACCTATTTTGAAGCATTTTAACGAAAAATCAAGATTGCTTTTTTGTAGTACTATACTTCTTCTTTCAAAATCCGTTTTGCAAATTGAAATCGGACTACTTCCGACGCATCCAGCTCTTCCGGAAAATAGTGTCTTAAATAATTCAAATCGCTATTACGCAAAAACTATTTATCGGACAACGTCCGGGTTATGCACACTCAAATTATCTATTGACCACTACTTTCATTTGGAAAGCCAGCGCTACAACTTCGAAATTGGCCTAGTTATGAGGATTTGAAAAAACGCTGTTTTTCACGGTTTTTCCGGATTTCCTCCGGTAATAATGACCCGATTGAGTTGCACTAGCACTCTTTTTTTTCATCTTTTCATTCTCTACAATTCGTCTGTTGGAAGTATTAGCACCGCTCCATTGGTTCAGATTTTACAAGCAAAAAACTAAAAAAACATCGTTTTTTTTGGTGTTTCTTCGCAATTACAAGAAGAGTAATGATATTTGCGAGTCGAAAACATATCACTGAACATCCACGGACCACCCCACGTAACTCCCCACTCGCGGTTTTCTTCTACTATTTTTGTCACGAAAAAATCTCTATTGCCTGGTCTAGTCAGTCAGGAACCTTAAGAGCATGGAGCGGTTGAAATTTTCAATCTCTACTATGAATATCGATTCAATAAGAGTAACAGAATACCTCGGCTGCTAGAAATTCGTGAACAAAAAATTAAAAAAAAAACGTTCCTGCTCATCTAGGAACCATCTGAAGTGGCTTACCTGAGCAACTTCCAGGAGACTTCTTGATCAATAGCTCGTACTTGTCATACTTTTCGTCCTCATCTGTAAACCACAAAAGTGTTATAATAGTTCAGAAATGGTCCTTACAAGTTACAAATTATTGACAATAATAAAATAGCAAAAGTTCAAATTCAACCAAGGCAAATAGAAAAAACGCTGTAGATGAAATGTTTCTCCATTTGAAATGTATTCCTAGAACGATTCGAAAGGTAGAAATAACAAACCAAGATCTAGAATTTATCCTCTAGTCTCACACATTCAACAGTACTAATTGTAAAACTGACGTTGTCAGGTGGGATGCGCGCAATCTATCTGAACCAACGGAAACCCTGATCCTGCACCATGCGAAGGACGAGGACCAATCCCTATCGTTGGCCTCCGGCGTATCGTGCCTGGAATACGAACCCACGATACCAACAAGATTCATGGTGGGCACAGAGCTGGGTTACGTCATATCCGGCAACCGCAAGGGTAAAACGGCCATCGAGAAAATGACGGCGAAATATCTAGCCCACCTAGGACCCGTGCTGGTGTGCCAGAGAAATCCGAACTTTATAAAGAACTTCCTGACAATCGGCGACTGGACGGCCAGGATTTGGTCGGAAGATTGCAAGGAGAGCTCCATCATGTGGACCTCCTATCACAAAGCACTCCTGACAGATGGCGCATGGAGTCCAACAAGGTAATCACTTCTTCAGAGTATAACACAAGAGTATTATACAAGTTCGTGTCCAATTTATTTTCAGGTTGTCCTCGTTCTTGACAACTCGAAGCGATGGGGTACTGGATGTTTGGGACATTCTCCAACAACAAAGGGAAGCTTCAATGTCTGTCAAAGTTTGCGATGAACCATTGACCCGCATCAGAACCCACGATAGCGGCAAGATGGTGGCCATCGCCAACCAAAAAGGAACCGTTTACTTGGTGGAATTTTCTGAGAATCTGGCAACGTGTAATAAAAATGATAAAATGCTTCTCACTGCGGTAAGTACGGGGTAAACAAATTAATTGTATCTTGGACATAATGAAATTTTTTCGAAAGATGTTCGAACGTGAATCGAAGAGGGAGAAAATCCTCGAGGCGAGAAATCGTGAGATACGACTGAAGGCGAAAGCGAAAAGCTCTACCCATGTCATCATCGAAGATGAGGCGGACAAAACCGAATCAGTGTTGAAAGAAGGAGAGGAAGAAGTCGAGAAAGATGAATACAAGGACGAATTCGTATCAGCAACAGAGGAAGATTTCTACAAAATCATCAATAAGGAACTACAAAAAGACATGCCAATACCTGAAGAAGAGGAGCAACCGGAAGTTGAACCTCCTCCACCCGAGCCAGAGCCGGAACCTCTTCCACCGCCCCCTCCGCCCGAAAAAAAGAAGAAAGGAAAAGGTAAGAAGGGCAAAAAAGGAAAGTGAAAAATTAGCATGATGTTAAATATATTTTCTACGTGTAAATATATGTTTTTAGTTCTTGCACTGTTTATTATTTCGATGGTAGTTCCCTTTAAAGCACGAAATCTTTTGATTTTCTATGATATATAATAGTTCAAAATTTACAGATGCATCTTCCATGACGCTTTCCTGAAATTTGTCCACCTGTTATCAACGAGTAATATCAATAGAAGTGGGTACTACTTCGGTATGCCTACTATATTTTCACAATAGAAATTTGCTGAATATTTTCTAGATGCTCAGAAAGGTTCCTATTATGAACAGCAGTCTGTTATTGCCTATGCGCCCTTTTCCAGTTTTTGATTCAATTCTGATTTAATTATATCTAACTTCACAAATTTTGTAAGTGTTGATGTTCGGGAATAACAAAAGTCGATGAGTTGAAAAATGTAGGTATGTAACAGTTATAAAAATGCTGCAAATGTAACACAATGTTTAAGTTTAATGTTTCAATGGTTTATAATTTCAACGTTGCTTCCTTTTATTGCATTTATCTTCTGAATAACTAATTATAATATTTAATTAGAAATGTGAAGACATCTGAGATGTTCGTTTGAAGCAGTTTGGAGTACATATTATCAAAGAAAGCTGGCATTGTACAATATCGCCTCTTTGGTCCCAAACATATCACTATTTTTGACATTTAAGTTCAGACAGGTATGAATAATAAAACTTATACACTCACCAACTGTTTTTTGATTTTCAGCAGTTTCCACTTCTAAAAACAGAACAAGAAAATATTCGATTGAATATAGAAAGAATGACAAATATAATATCTAAATTGATATGTATGAAGATACATAATTAATTGTCATAACAATTTTCTTTTTAGAAAGTTTGAGGATTTTACAACTACCTTCAAAGGTAGCAGTAAATAATTCCTACCATTTCCTAAATTTCTTCTTAAATACAGGGTGTCCCAAGTTCGAGTGCCTACTAGATGTTTCTTAAGAACCGGAGCTATTTGAAATCTGAAAATTGGGATTATGATATTGTTCAACCTTATCTGTCAGAATTTTCCCATAAATTTTGTTTTTTAAATTAGAACCATTTTTTTCATGATTGTGTTGGATTCTGATAAGAAAAATAATGAAAGTGTTCCAAGTAGTTTATGCTCCTAAATTGAGTAATTCCTGAGTTATTAAGGACTTTCTGAATTTATGTCGTACTCAGAGATAAATTCATAAAATCTGTTTTATAACAATAATCTGTGTTCCTAGAAGATAAATTATCCCAATAATTTCCTATGAACACAGATTATTGTTATAAAACAGATTTCATGAATTTATCTCTGAGTACGACAAAAATACAGAAAATCCTTAATAACTCTGGAATTATTCAATTTAGGAGCATAAACTACTTCGAACGCCATCATTATTTTCCTTCGCAGAATCCAACGCAATCATAGGAAAATAGGGTTCTAATTTAAAAAACGAAAGTTATGGGAAAATTCTGATCACAATTTGTGACCAAATATTTGAAACACCCTGTGACGAGTTTTCCAAAATTTGGAAGATGCAAAATTTTCCGCCATATTCTACTTTGAAAATCTAAGAACAGTTCATGCTTGAAATATTGAGAAAAGGAATAACGAACATAATACTGACTACGCATATCTCCCTTTTTTTCAGTTTTTTTTCTATATTTTGAAAACTATTTCGACAAATGCAAAGATTCGAATAGAAATATATTTAAAATTGTATAATAGATCATATAAGTAAAAAAAATATAAAAAAAAATTTTCGAGAAATTTATTTTCACTCCCTGTATAACTGAAAGTGTTCAGGCTTCAAGAATACATTAGCTCAGTAGATAAGGACCTACAATATCATAATTTTTAGATTTCAAATAGCTCCGCTTCTCAACAAACGTCTAGTAGGCACTCGAATATGGGATACCTGTATATTAGGCCTGTTCTCTCTCTGGGCGGATATATTTTATTTTGATAGCATGCAATATTTCAAAAAAAAATAACTCACTTGAAGATGTGCAATGTCTGTACTTCAAATGCAACTGCAAAATTTCTTCGCTTACAAATCCTCTTAGGCAAACTTTACACAAATATGGTCCACTATGAGTCATCATATGAACTTTCTGATTAAATCTAGAGCCGAACCGTTTTACACAGTATTTACATTTGTGTGGCTTCTCTCCTGAAAAATATACAGTTTTTCTTACATTGCAAAAATAATTTCCGAGAAGAATTAACATGATGAATAATTGATCTATATCAACAGGATACACTTGAAATTTTCTTCCTATACACTGTTTCTATACAATATTGGATATAGTATCCATTTCCTAAACAAAAAACTTCTTTGAGAAATCCTGAAATATTCAAATACGCGCTAACATGTTTGTTTTTAATAAATGTCTACATTCTCAACACATAAATAACTATAATGGAGCCTGAATTTGAAATATATTTGTAGTTTGAACTATTTGTGAAAATTGCAAATTAACTAAATATCTGCTTACCTGTATGTACCATCATATGTTTCTTTCTTTCATTAGCACTAAAGAATGATTTTTCACATTTGTTACAAGGAAATCGACGGTCTCCCAAATGCCGTCTGATATGGGTTGTCAATCCACTTTTCATTAAAAATGTTATATCACAAATTGGACATGAATATCTTTTAGAATCGTTCGTATGTAACTTCATATGATAGATCAGGGCAGTAGAAGAATTTCTGTATTCACCACACACAGAACAGAGATGTTTCGATCTGTTAATGAAAACAAATATAGATAAATAGCAGAAACTATTGGAGGTTATTTTATGGACAAGATTCCAGCCATGTTAAATTCCAACGAATTATTGAATAAAAAATCCTTTTATTTCTGTAACAGCTGATTCGGCATAATTGAGAAAGAACTGTCATTTTTTGACATCTGCCAACATTTTTTCAATGGGTTTCTAAAACTGGAAAATGCGAGTCTCCCTACAAGGTGGATGAACGAGCGCTCAAAAGCTCCAGAATATGAATGGAATTGAAATAAAAAAAATATTTGAATCTATTTTCCATAACCTCAAAGAACTAAATTCACTTACGTTTTCTTTTCATGCTTGTAATGTAAATGATTTTTCAAATGATTTGGGGTAAAGAACTTCTTAGGACATACGTCACACTTATAGTTCTTTTCACCGTGTGTCAGAGAATGGTACCTGGCTCCACCAGAAGATCTTGAAACATAACCACATATCTGACACAACATAGGGTTTTCCTTGTATCTCTCTTTCAACTTTTGTATACGACGTATCATTCGAACTTCTCTTGGCAACTTTTTAGTGATACGCTTCCTAGGTTTTTCACCCTTTTCGATCCCGTGTACAGAAACCAAATGCCTAAGGAATAAATACATTTATAAATCTTTCTTTATGTTCAATAATACAATTTATTCAACAGAATCCACTAATTTTTCGAATATGTTCTATATAAAACATTACCTTTTTAAAACTCTTGGAGTATCAAAAGATATTAAGCAATTCTCGCAAACATGTTTATCTTTTAATTTCTTTGAACTTCCTGTTGAATTATATAGAATGTATTGATTCAAAGAGACATTGTCATTCTTCTCTGTGTTATTTTGATGGTTCCCTTCATCATCTTTTAGAACTGATGAATTGTTTTTGTTTTCCAGTGCAAGACTATCGTTTTGGATATTATGGTCTTGTTTCCTTTCTTCGCCTATAACAATTCATAATTCTAAGGTTTCATATTTGAGAAAGTCATGAACAAGACCTGAGGCCATTAAGAACCTTTTTATTACATGGATGTTTCCAATAATAGAAACTCAATAAAAAGAACGAAGACATAGAAGAATACACAAACATTTATTGTTATATGAATATTTTGAAGATATTGAATTTCATGCATTGAGATCTTCATTTTCCCAGAATATGATATATTCTGAAATGCTTCAAAGAGAAGATAAGTTCGAATTACCTGTTCCATAAATAATATACTTTTCAATTTCCTTCATTTCTGCTACTCTGTCTTTTTTTTTCCTTGTTGGCTTAAAATCATGATCATTTCTAGAACTCCCATTCTCATCTCTCTCGTTAATTGAATTCTCAATTTCACTGCATTGTACTTCCCGTTGTTCAGTTCCATCACCTTAATTTATACGATTTTTAGTATATGGAAATATCAATAACTTTGAGTGATAATTGTTCATATTATTTCGATATAGATATTTAAAATGAGAACTGAAATTATACAAAATTTCAATTTACCTTCTATAATTAAAGAGTCAATTATCTTTCCCAAAGGTGACGAATTTCTGAATTTTTTTACATCAGAGGAACATTGTGTAGAGTCATCTGGATTTAAGAATTTTTCCTCATCATCAGATACATACTCAATGATTATAGTTTCATAATCTTCATTATCTTCAAATTCATCATTCATTAATTCTACAGCGCTAATAATTTCAGGTGAGTCTTTATATTCAGCATCATATAATTGTTCGTTGGTATGGCCTTTCAATGAAGGTTTTTTTAAATATTCAACAGTTACAGTTTTTCCCAAATTGTTCAACAATTGTGAATAATCTTCCTCTTTCTCATCGTTCTCCACTATCACAACATCGTCCAAACTGAAATTATTATTTCCAATAATTAATTCTACTTCACTGCTGGCTTTTATTTCGGATTCATGTCTTTTTTCATTCAAGTTCCCAAATAACTTCTTCTGGCTGTCTTCAAACTGATTCTTAAAGTCATAGGATATTTTGAGAATACTCAAACAAACTGAACAAATTTGATTAGGTGATTTCTGGGTGATCATAATCTAAAATAAGAAAAGCCTTTTTTTTGAAATTTGTAATATAATCAAGGGCTATAGCTATATACCTCACAACACATAACTTCTGCAAGAATTTCCTGTATTGTTAAAATTCCACAACCAATCTCAGTCATTTCTCTCATTGAAGGACTGTAAGTTAAACAAATTCGACAAAGGTTAAGTGTCCTTCTAGGCCGTTTTTTTTTGACTCCATCTATGCTGTCCATAATAACGAAAAATTGAACAAGCTACACAAAACCCACTATTGAAGTGAAGTCTTTTTAACATAGATTCGTAAATCTATGGTTTTTGTTTTCAAACGTCTTCTTATTCTTCTATCTTTTAAGGTTTCCAAACGATTACGAGTTCTAACCACAGAACATCTACAAGACTTCTGTCACAACTTCATAATTCCACAGAAAACTTACTCCTTCCTATGTTTTTTCAAAGTGTAACAACAGTTGTCTAGTCTTTGCTTTTACAATGTGCTAGGCTAACCTCAAATAGCCATTCATGTTTAAGAAGGCGGTTGGTTTTTCATGTGACACCATTCAGAAAGTAGTGATCTTCATAGCAGAGTCAATAAAACTGCACAAGATTTATTAAGCAATATGAAAATTTATAGACACTCGAAAAAGGAAAAAAAAAATCCCTTTCGATGATTGGCCAGTATAAAACCATAGATAAAGGAGGTTTTCCTTATCTATTGTATGAAACTTTAATCTTCCTTATTACTGAGGCGTTTACTAGATGCTCGAAGACAATTATCAATTTCTCTATGATGAATTTCTTATGTTCAATTTTTTACATTGCTGAAGTTTCCGAAAATGAAATACACAGTCAAGATCGAAGGTGTGGAAAAATTTATTGATGGAAATTAGTTTCATAACTGACAAGAATTCATAGAACAGATAGTCGATAGAAGACTGTTGATTCACAGCTACATGTGCGAGTTTAGTTCGACTTGCAAATATTCTCCCAAAATGCATATGGATTTAGTTCGTATCAGTAATTTTGCTTCAGATCAGAAATTTAATCTCAAAATAAATATAGATGCTGTTCGATGAAATTCATAGCAACATAAATGTCATTTATGCTTCAAATTTAATTTAAAGCAAAAGTGTCATTTATGTGATTTTGAGTCAAAATTCAAGTTTCTTCTCAAATAACATATAATTTCTGATAATTCAGTTTGAAAGGAGAGCTCAGAAATCTCATTTTATATATTCTTCATTGATCCAAATTCAAAGCAACACATGTCAAAACTTCCATATTCCTATTTCGATGGCAATGTTAAGAGTCTATATAAGGCCATACACAGAAAACTCGGGAGTCAGTTGTATTTTTCAGCATAAACATCTAAGTCATCACAAAATTTACGTATTCAGTCCAGTTTCCATAGAAATCTAAAATAAAAAAAGACCCGATAAAAAAAAAATCCACAAGTTGAAAGAAGTTACCTGAATAATATTTCCAAGCAAGCAACTCTCCAAATAATACCATAGCAAAGAAGAATGATAAAGAATTTACAAGAGAATCAATTGAATGATGAATTTTGTGGAATTTGGAAATATCGTAATTTTATGTAAAACTTACTTCAATCTTTTATAGATTATTTCTAGTAATTTAAGAATCCGCGATTGTCCTGAAAAATAAAATTAAAATCAGGCGAAAGTAAGCCGACATGTAATCAAATACAAGGTTTTTCGATCAGAATAGTGTTTTTCACCAAGAGTTTGTCTGAAGAGGTGTCAGAAAATAGTTTCAGAATTTCATCACATGGAATTCAGAAAAGAATTTGATTTGAAAAAGGAGCAATATTGAAATACTCACTTTTCTTGGCTTCAAACACTTTTTCGATTCCATGTTCTTATTCTGGAGATTTTCTGAAAGACAAGATCAGTAAAAAAAGATTTTACATTATCGCAAGTAATTAAGATGTTTGGATCAGACTTGTATTATTCACCAAGAGTTTGTCTGAAGAGGTGTCAGAAAAAAAGTTTATCTTCAACAATAGCATTCGAAAAACAATTTAATGATGTAATATGTAGAATTAGAAAATATTGTGATACTATGTTAAACTTACTTCAATCTTTTATAGACATTTCAATGGTATTTCCTTGTTATGAAATATTCTGAAAAGGAAATTGAAATCAAAATCAGGTAAATAAAGCTGACATGCAATCAAATACAAGGGATTTTCATCAGAATGGTTGTTTTCACCAAGGGTTTGTCTGAAGAGGTGTCAGAAAATATTTTTAGAATCTCATCACATGGAATAGAAATTGATGTGCAATATTAGCAACAAAACAGTATAGGAATATTCTGAAATACTCACTTTTCTTGCCTTCAAACTCATTTTCGATTCCAAGTTCTTATTCTGAAGATTTTCTGAAAGAAAAAATCCCATTCAAGATCAGTAAAAAAGTTTTGTAATATCGCAATCGATTATAAGATGTTTGGATCAGAATTGTATTTTTCACCAACAGTTTGTCTGAAGAGGTGTCAGAAAAAAAGTTTAATCTTCATCATATAGAATTCGAATGTCAATTTAATGATGTAATATGTGGAATTAGAAAATATTGTGATACTATGTTGAACTTACTTCAATCTTTTATAGACATTTTAATGGTATTTCCTTGTTATGGAATATTCTGAAAAAGAAATTGAAATCAAAATCAGGAAAATAAACCTGATATGCAATCAATCAAATACAAAGGTTTTTCATCAGAATGGTTGTTTTCACCAAGAGTTTGTCTGAAGAGGTGTCAGAAAATATTTTTAGAATCTCATCACATGGAATAGAAATTGATGTGCAATATTAGCAACAAAACAGTATAGGAATATTCTGAAATACTCACTTTTCTTGCCTTCAAACTCATTTTCGATTCCAAGTTCTTATTCTGAAGATTTTCTGAAAGAAAAAATCCCATTCAAGATCAGTAAAAAAGTTTTGTAATATCGCAATCGATTATAAGATGTTTGGATCAGAATTGTATTTTTCACCAACAGTTTGTCTGAAGAGGTGTCAGAAAAAAAGTTTAATCTTCATCATATAGAATTCGAAAGACAATTCAATGATGTAATAGGTGGAATTGGAAAATATGGTGATACTATGTTAAACTTACTTCAATCTTCTCTAGACATTTCAATGGCACTTCCTTGTTATAAAATATTCTGAAAAAAGAAATTGAAATCAAAATCAGGTAAATAAAGCTGACATGCAATCAAATACAAGGGATTTTCATCAGAATGGTTGTTTTCACCAAGGGTTTGTCTGAAGAGGTGTCAGAAAACATTTTTAGAATCTCATCACATGGAATAGAAATTGATGTGCAATATTAGCAACAAAACAGTATAGGAATATTCTGAAATACTCACTTTTCTTGCCTTCAAACTCATTTTCGATTCCAAGTTCTTATTCTGAAGATTTTCTGAAAGAAAAAATCCCATTCAAGATCAGTTAAAAAAAAGTTTGTTAGTATCGCAAGCGATTAAGATATGTTTGGATCAGAATTGTATTTTTCACCAACAGTTTGTCTGAAGAGGTGTCAGAAAAAAAGTTTAATCTTCATCATATAGAATTTAAAGACAATTTAATGATGTAATATGTGGAATTGGAAAATATGGTGATACTATGTTAAACTTACTTCAATCTTCTATAGACATTTCAATGGTACTTCCTTGTTATGAAATATTCTGAAAAAAGAAATTGAAATCAAAATCAGGTAAATAAAGCTGACATGCAATCAAATACAAGGGTTTTTCATCACAATGGTTGTTTTCACCAAGAGTTTGTCTGAAGAGGTGTCAGAAAATATTTTTAGAATCTCATCACATGGAATTCAGGATAGAATTTTATGTGTAATATTAGCAACAAAACAGTATTGAAATATTCTGAAATACTCACTTTTCTTGCCTTCAAACTCATTTTCGATTCCAAGTTCTTATTCTGAAGATTTTCTGAAAGACAAAATCCCATTCAAGATCAGTTAAAAAAAAGTTTGTTAGTATCGCAAGCGATTAAGATATGTTTAGATCAGAATTGTATTTTTCACCAACAGTTTGTCTGAAGAGGTGTCAGAAAAAAAGTTTAATCTTCGTCCTATAGAATTCAAAAGACAATTTAATGATGTAATATGTAGAATTAGAAAATATTGTGATACTATGTGGAACTTACTTCAATCTTTTATAGACATTTCAATGGTATTTCCTTGTTATGAAATATTCTGAAAAAGAAATTGAAATCAAATTAAGGAGAATAAATCTGACATGCAATCAAATACAAGGGTGTTTCAACAGAATGGTTGTTATCATCAAGAGTTTTTCTCTGAAGAGGTCAGAAAAAAAGTTAATCTTCATCCTATAGAATCTACAAAACAATTCAATGATAAATATCTGAAATTAGGAAATATCTAAATTCTATGTGAGACTTACTACTATCTTGTATAGAAAAAATTTATAATCAAATTTAGGAAAAGTTAGCAAACATGCAAACACAAGTTTTTTGCTTTGACCAGAATGGGATTGAAAAAAAAAATGAATCTTTGTTTTACATATACATGTATGAAGTTATCCAAAATTCAAAGAAACAAGGGTATATTTAATAATATAAAAATTTCCAATAAATTTTGGTTTGCATGAGATCTTATAATAATTGAGAATAAAACAACATAATTATTCTGGAATACTCACTCAAACTCTTCGAAATAATTCTTATTGTTTTTTCCAATTCTTGGTTGAAGAACCATGAAGCACTATCTGAAATAAATGGCACAAGCAGTTCATGAGGAAATATGAAACAATTTAATACTAAAAACTGTATATAACAAGAATTCAGATACATTATTATTTACCTTTTACTATTCAAAAGCTCACACTTGGAAACTAATCAAACTATAACAGGGAAAAAATAAAAGGACTGGGCAAATGAATAGATATTTTGAACATATTTATTTGAAAATCTATAAGAATTGGTTATAATATACAGAACATATCAGAAAATGTAAGATACCAGGTATCTTTCAGAAGTCTATAGGTTATAATTATTGCAAACTTGTGTAAATAGTTAAAAAAAACAAATATAATTTCCTTCAAAATTACCGAAATACTTATTTACATTTCAAAAGTAACAATTGGCAAATTATCCTATGCATTAGGTATTTTTTGTTTGATTAGAAATTTTGAGGTAATCATGTATTCGGAGCGTTTCCTCATAAAAATGAAATGACAGTATTTGTCATTCTGACAATGAACACTGAGGTTTGTTATGGCACACAGAAAAAAATTGTTTTTGAAATTTTTTTCGTTGAACTATTTCTATTATTGGAAAAAAATTAACTGAAACACTGCAAATTCTCCAGAAAGATTTATTGATTGAAGCAGTGAATTTTTCTCCTTATTCTCTCTTGGTTTTTTTCATTCCTGAAGATGCCAATGAATTCTTTAAAAGTTTACATCTAATTGTCAAAAGTTTGTCCGGGGGTAAAAGACAAAAATACCTAATTCATCTACTAATTCTGCCAGGTACAATGCATATACAAATAGTTTTTGTACTTTGAAACTGATTTTTTTGTATGTTAGCGCAGTACATAAACACTTGTAGTTGCAGAAAACATAAAAAGGTAATAGAAATAATCAATTTTAATATACATGGGCATAAAATTTATTGAGACTTATTTCTGACCTTCAAATAAATCCGTAGGGGAATGAAAACAAAACCTGCTGGTACCTCACATTTTCAAGAAAATAATTAAATTCAGTTATCTTCCTCAACATGCTTCTTTTTTTTCTTTTTGGATACCACAACGTTGCTTGTTTCTTCTGGCTGTGGTGTGTTGTTTTCTTCTTGCTTCTTCTTCTTCTTTTTCTTTTGTTTAGGTGTTTCCTCAGTTTGGCTTTCATTCAATTCCTCCTTTATTTCTTCTTTAACTTTTACCTTAGGACTTTCTACAGTTGATATTTCCTCAATCAAATTCTTCTTTTTCTTCTTCTTTTGCTTGGGAGTTTCCTCCGCTTGAATGTCATTATCATCCAAAGGTTCTTTCTTAAGAGTTTTCGGTTTTATGTCTTCTTCTTGTGTTGAATTGAATGCATCAGAATATTTCCTCTTGCTAGATGAAGGCAATGTTGAATCGGCTGCTGACTGATACTGCATAACTTCACTGACTCCATGATATTTTTGGAATTTAGCTTGTGATCTTCCAGTGCCACTTATCCTTCTTATATTACCTTCTTCGATAATTCGAAGCCGGGATTCCAATTTTGCCTTGTGTTCCGCACCCAAATCGATACAACCATCTTCACCCAAAGCATCAACACGAATAGCCAATGCAGCTTTAGCAGCTAACATCCTAGAGATTTTTCCCTTATTTTTGGCACTTGTCTTTCCAACCATTGCAGTGTGGTAGATCAAACCGTACTTAGGAGTATCCTTCTTCGTTTTTAATGCTCTAAAGAGAGCCTTTTCAGCACCAAGAATCTGAATGGTGGAAGCAGGTTGTTTAGCCAAATTAATCAAGGATCCAGAGTGAGAAATTAATCTAGCTCCAACTAATTCGCCAACTAAAACTGACAAGTTGGGTGCCATGGCCAACATTCTACTCTCCAGATATTTATTCAATTGATCCCTATGATTGGCAATTTCTACGATCTGATCGCACATGCTTTGAATGTTCAATATATCTTCATCAGCTATTTCGCTGCCCATAGAGATTTCTGCAGCTTCCCTTATCTGTTCTTCTATATCTTCAGGTAAAATATCTGATAAATCAGAAGTAGAGGCATTATCCCTTGTTCCTATGATATTAACAGCCTTAACGAAAGTTAAATTATCAGTGACAATTTTTGAGAGTTCGGGGAAATGCCAGCCATACCATTCTTTCACCCTCATGTAATTGTTATTCAAATCTTTATCTATATCGTCTAACAAACTCACAGCTTGAACTATCATAGTATCTACTTTGTCAGGAGAAAATTTCAATTTATACCTCGACAATGAATGAGCTAACCCTAGAGACATTGCAGTTAATTCTTTTTTGGTTAAACCAGAAATCAAACTGTCCACTTGGGATCTTATACATCTCATCAGTTCTTGTACAGGATTGTTTGATAAACATTGGAGCTCAAACTTATCTTTGATTGCAGATCCAAGTTTGGCGTCGGCAACAAGTAGTACATTTTTTTCAGCTTTGTCAATGACACTTTTCAATACCCTCTTGAGAGTTTTAGATATTTTACCTTCCACAGTCGCTGTTGTTGCAGCTAGAGCTTCTGTTGTATCAGTGAATTTCTCGAAATGCTTCAATTTCAACCTGAAAAATATGATCAATCAAGAAGAGAATAAATTACATGTGTTTATTTTAGTGACTCTGATTTTGATGTTTTTTTCATAGGAAATCGAATGGCAATATGATTGTCTGAAAATTTATTAAAAACTAAAATTGATGCCTGAATACTTACAGTTTATTGGCTTTCTCTGGAGTTTCGAAGTCCAAATGAATATTTTCAGATTTTTCAATCGTCTTTTCATTGGTGAGCTGAAAAATAAATGCCAATTGTTTAGAGTTTGAACAATATTTGAGATAATTCGATATGATTGGGTAAAACACGAGAGATGGCTATGGTTATCTCTGAAATTATTTGGTTTCAGACAATTTACCTTGAATACAGCGTATCCAGCTGGACCTTCGAAAAGCACAAGCATTTTGAATTTAAATAACCACTTGCAATTCACTAGTAAATTCAAATTTCCTGATTCAACTATTCACAAACAAACACATGTACTACAACACCGGAGCACGTTTATAACCTCTTTATTTCATAATGAAGCCGAAGCATAGAAGAACTATGAATAATTCCGGTTGAAAAGCATAGAACTTTTACTCTCCCCTTTTTCGTACATGGGAAGAATCACGGAGTGGACGACATCTACTTTTAATCGTTTGAAATACTTGAGAGGTGACCAACAAACTAATGAGTGTGTGTTTATATGGGAGAACTTTGAATAATTTGAAGTCATTTATGTATCGAAAGTGATATATTTGGATGATATTTTATGGAAAATTCCACACATGTGATTTTTAACCAATCAGAACGTGTATTTCTGACAGATCACCATCGCAACGGATGAATTTTAGTGGAAATTTTTTCCTCGTGGGTACTCAACAGCGAATTATACTGGAAATTTTTTTGACGTTTATAATGACAGAATATTATACTTGATGGAGACGAAAATTGATGTTGTTGGAAATAAACGCATTTGGTGTGAAATTTTCTTACCGAATACCACACGAGGTCAAATTAAATCCGGAATTTTTTCTCGCTCATGAATATTTTTAGAAAATTATCCCTCGTCTTCGACTCGGGATAATTTCCAAAATATTCATGAGCTCGAAAAAATTTCCGGCAATAATTTGACCTCTAGTGGTATTACTAGTGAAAATTCCACACATGTGATTTTTAACCAATCAGAACGTGTATTTCTGACAGATCACCATCGCAACGGATGAATTTTAGTGGAAATTTTTTCCTCGTGGGTACCCAACAGCGAATTATACTGAAAATTTTTTTTGACGTTTATAATGACAGAATATTATACTTGATGGAGACGAAAATTGATGTTGTTGGAAATAAACGCATTTGGTGTGAAATTTTCTTACCGAATACCACACGAGGTCAAATTAAATCCGGAAATTTTTTCTCGCTCATGAATATTTTTGGAAAATTATCCCTCGTCTTCGACTCGGGATAATTTTCAAAATATTCATGAGCTTGAAAAAATTTCCGGAAATAATTTGACCTCTAGTGGTATTACTAGTGACAATTGTTTCAAATAAACTGTATACCATCTGAAAATGCACCGGATTGTAAGAGGTAATGTGGGCTTTTAAAATTTCTTTGCATAAATTCCTGTTGAATCCCAAGGCAGTTAAAGAATGGCAGACAATCTTGAAGATTGGGAAACGTATCTCAAAGAATATGTTAGTTTGCAGCTGAAATATGATTTTTTTTCATCGTGAATTCAATAATTTGCTATATAGGTAGTGGTCATTTGCTATCACATTCACGTTCACCCACATAATCAAAAATGTCCGAAGTGGACGAAGTGGTTATCTCGACTTTCACAGGCATTGTTATTAATTCCGTAATCTTGAAAAAATATTTGATTTACTTGTTATGAAAGACAGAAAATTTTGATCACCTCCTGGCCTGGCATTTTTTCGTTTTCAGCGCCATCTCGCGGTACGTGATTTTTCCCTATAGAGAAATTAAACCAAAGAACAGAATGAATATCCGAATAAATAAATAAAATTAAAAAGCACTGTCGTGCAGTCAGGAGCTTTTGAACAATCGTTCATCCACCTTCCACCTTGTAGGTAGGTTCGCAAAGCTATTCCATATTTATGACGTTTCGAGTATTTCGGATCGTACTCCTCATCACAGAATCTATATCTCTTAAAAATTCTATGATCTCCGAAAGTTGTCTAATGGCGGATATCTAGCTGTTCTTTCCGGTTAACGTTTATGGTGTTGTAGACTCGAGCAGAACCTTTGTAAGAATAATTTTCATTTTCTGATTTTAATATCGTAAGTAAAGTATTTATGTTTATATTCAAAGACTCGGAGAGAGTTTTCCTCTATCAACTCTGTCTCAAATTAGTACTTTTTGATAGAAGACACGTGCTCGTATTCTACCAGAACGTGTTTTCCAAATTCCGCAATACCATGATGAATTTTATATATTTCTGACACCTCTTGGCAGAACTTGTAATTGTTGATAAAGATATCTGAAAAATTCAATTTATAGTATAAAATGCTCTTGTTCGGATATATTTAATTGATAGAAATATTTTGTAGGGGTCATAATGGTTGATGAATTTGACGATGTCCAAGCCGTAGGAGGCCTCCAAATCGCGGAATTGCCTGAGATTAAATTATTTGCAAGATGGAATTGCGAAGACGTACAAGTGAATGATATCTCATTGCAGGTTTGTTTTCTTTCACTACTTATAGCTTTCAGTGGCACATAACTACAGATTAAAATATATTTTCAAAGTTTTACATGATGATCTAAAAATTTTCTGACACCTCTTCAGACAAATCCTTTGGTGATATTTACTTATTGCTTCTGATGAAATGTTTGTAAATTATTGGCATTTTCTGGTTACATTCAAATTTCGATATATCGTTTCATTATTTTTAGGATTATATCGCAGTTAAAGAAAAAAATGCCAAATATCTGCCCCATTCGGCTGGCAGATATGCTGCCAAACGTTTCAGAAAGGCACAGTGCCCCATTGTTGAAAGATTAACGAACTCTCTGATGATGCATGGAAGGAATAATGGTAAAAAATTAATGGCAGTGAGGATTGTCAAACACTCCTTTGAGATTATTCACCTGTTAACTGGTGAAAATCCTCTTCAGGTAAGATACCCCCTCTATTCATACCATAACATACAATTTCTTTTATGATGATTTTAATAGTTTTCTGACACCTCTTGTCTGAATATTATCTTGTTGATTACTTTAAATCTGAAATAGTTGCGTCAAGATGTTTGTATATGATCCCTCCTTAGTTTTTTTTTCAACTCATTATTATTATAGGTTTTGGTATCCGCTATCATCAACTCTGGACCTAGAGAAGATTCTACTCGTATTGGTAGGGCAGGTACAGTAAGGAGGCAGGCTGTTGATGTGTCTCCTTTGAGAAGGGTGAACCAAGCTTTGTGGTTGCTCTGCACTGGTGCAAGAGAAGCAGCTTTCAGAAATATCAAGACGATTGCTGAATGTTTGGCTGATGAACTCATAAATGCTGCTAAGGTATGCGATGTTCTTCCCTTATTTGATATTTTGTCCTGTCTAATTCTGTCTTGTATCTATATTGACTTGGCAGCTTCGCTTTAGGACGAAATCATTATGTATATTGTGCTGTTTTGTTGGAAATTTGATGAAATTATTTTTTCCACAAAGTGCAATATACTACATTACCTGGCAATATCATATGTTTCTTTTATGAATTTTAAATTTTTTGTTAAATTTTTGTTTTATCTTTTCACAGGGATCATCAAATTCCTATGCCATCAAGAAGAAGGATGAGTTGGAGAGAGTAGCCAAATCTAACCGTTAATTTTTTTATCTGTATGATAATATAAGGAATAAAAAGTTCTTATTCCAATTTTGTTTTTATCAAATATTATTTACACATAAGAATAAATTTTATGCTTCAAATGAATCATTTTCTAAGTGGGATATTTCAAAAATTAATTGGCATATTTGTCAATTCTTTTCGAGTTAAATTCAAATTTTAGAGTGGGTAGAATTCTTCATAATATTGAAGAAAATTCTGCATTTCTGGCAACATTTTGTCCAAACTAACGGGTGTTTCCAAATTGGAAGTGAATCTTGGAGGAGGTGTTAGTATCACTCATTTGATGTTGTTTGAACCATATTTATTGATAATCAAGTTTCCGAAATATTAGAGTTCTTGTGTTTTTTATAAAAATTCTCACCTTTCTTAATTTTTCATCAACTTTTTCTACGTTGACCAAGTTTGATTATAATTTTGAATTATTTTCCTCAGAAAAGGATATGATATGTATGAGAAGAGCGAAATTATCCTGTATTGGATGTTGAAAAAGAATTAGTATGATTTGAAAGTTGGTATATGAAGAAAATAAAAATCAATTTGTAATATCTATTTGCCTGCAACTTTCGAATTCCACAATTTATATATGACAGAATTATTTTGAAAACTTGCTGAATTCCTTCTTTATTTCCTAAAAGAACTTTCGTTAGAATGCAGGCGCAAGTTTCATTTCAGCAGATTTTGATTCGAAAGGGAATATAAGCCGAGAAAGAAAAGTAACGAATTAAATATTTTTTATTACAATTAAACTCGAAATTTATTCATAAATTATGTTCGAAATGTCCTCCACCATTCCTTATACAAGCACGTACCCTCTTTCTAATTTCTTCAGTCCTGAAATTTACATTCAAAATGTTGTTTACAAAAAAATTTGCTGAAACGAAACTGGTGACTGAATTCTAATAAAAACTTTTTTAGGGTACGAGGAAGGAATTCGGTAAGTTTTTAGAAAATTTTCTGAACATAAATTGTGTAATTCGAAATTTGCGGGCAACTTGATATTAGAAATTGATGACATATCATATCCATTTAGGTGAAAATAATCCAAAATTATATTCAAATTTGGTCAACGTAGAAAAAATTGAGTGAGGAGAGAAATCTTTTAAAAATCACAAGAACTCAAATAACTCATAAACGGTTGATTTTTGGTTATCAATAAATATGACTCAAAAGACACCAAACGAGTCTTACTACCATATCCTCCAAGGTTCACCTCTAATTTGGAAACACCCTGTAACATAGAATTTCGAAACTGACCGCCATTATTATTAGTTGGTCATGCGCTGAAATGCAAGTTTGGAATGCAGATGACGCTGCAAAATAGGAATATTTCCAAGCCCACTGCGAACGTAACCCCTTCCTGCGATTTATAAATATCCTCTCAGTAGCGATTGACCTCTCGAGTAGTGCAGACGTATTGTGAAGTGCGCATGTGTACCAAGTGAGTTGAATCTAACGAATTTTAGTGTATTGCGTGGAGTCCAGATCAAACGATCGTTGGTTCCGCAATGGAGAAATATATTGCTCAAATGTGTTCCATGGCCCAAGAACTATCAGACAACGATATGGATGATTTTTTCCTGGAAATATCGAAAAAACTGAAAGATGCGAGGAAAACAAGGAAAAGCAACATAAGTAAAGAAGAAGAAGAAAAATTCAATGAAGGACAACCCGCTTCGAAAAAGATAAGGAAAACTACGACGAACAAGCTAACTATCGAAAATGGAACCCCAATTTATAATAGATACGAACTTTTAAGTAGCGATGAGGAAAATCAAATGGACATCGAGGAAATCGTACAACAAGAGGAAGAAGAAGAAAAATCTACTATCACTAAACCGGAAATGACTCAGAACCAACCCGATAAGAAGAAAAGAGAAGCCCCAATTCAACAACAGCCGACCCATAAAACTGAAAGGATTTCTAACTTGATTTTGAGGAATAAATCAAGGTGGAACGAAATCAATAAAATCATTAAAACAGCAAATATCGACTGCAAAAGGGTGAAACTAGTATCTCAAGGGATACAAATCGAGCCCAAAACTGAAACAGATTACCGCACTCTCTACAAGATACTTAGAGAAAAAAATGAAGAATTCCACACTAGACTAAAAAGTGAGAAAAAACTGAAGGTAGTACTCCGAGGAGTACTTATTGAATGCAATGAAGACGAAATAAAGGAAGATTTGACAAGGCAAGGTTACCCGGTGACTAAAGTAACCAGAATGAAAGGAAAGAAGGGATTCCCAACCCCCCTTGTACTTGTGGAGATTGATAAAGCTTATAAGGCAATCTTCACAAAATTGGAAAAATGCTGTGGAATATCAATCACAGTCGAAAGTTTGAGGATCAGAACAGGGGTAATCCAATGTTACCGCTGTCAATTGTATGGTCACTCCCAAAAGTTCTGTCATGCTGCATACAAATGTATGAAGTGCGGAGAAGAACATGTTACCGCTGAATGTAAAAAACCAGTGACAACAGTACCGAAATGTGCGAATTGTGAAGGCGATCATCTGTCGACCTACATTAAATGTACTAAGAATCCGAACAACCCGGACATAAAAAGCCCAAAATATAAGGAAGCCCCGCTCCCCAAAGAGAACGTATGGCAGAAACGTACAGAAGAAAGGAGAGAGAAATTGGCCAAGAGAGAAGAGGCCAAGGTAAAAATACCTGAAAAAGTTCCTGAGAAAAAAGAAGAGATAAAACATAAAAAACCTGATGCACCCAAGCAAAAATCAAAAGACGAAGATGAATTAGCCGTCATTCTAGGAAGAATGACTCTAACGTTATGTTCAACAAATGCGACCATAGAACAAAAGATCTCCTTCATAGAAGAGCAGGACAAATTGATAAGACTATTCAGACAGAAATGAACGATAAGTCCTTCAAAAATTTAAATATTGCGTTTTGGAACGCAAATTCGATGATTCCAAAAAGACAGGAACTAATACTCTTTTTGGAAAATAACAAAATAGATATTCTCCTTTTGGGCGAAACCCATCTGAAACCGACAATGACGATGAAAATAAGAAATTACGAGACTTATAGAAGAGACCGACTAACAGGCAGAGGAGGTGGAACAGCTGTCCTAGTGAAAAGAGGAATAAGCCATACTGAATTACCAGATGTTCAAGGAAACAACATTGAGGAAAAAGGGGTAAGTGTGCAAACACGCGAAGGCGAAATTAACATTTATTCTGTTTACAGGCCCCCACAAAGCAACCTAGAAGAAAAGGATATCACAGCCTTCTTCCAGAACAAAAGACCAACCATAGTAGCAGGAGACTTGAATGCAAAACACCCAGACTGGAACGGCAGACGAGTAAATAGTCAAGGCAATAAACTTAAACAAATCACCGACAAACATAATTTACTAGTTGTCGGCCCAGATGACCCCACACACATCCATGTCGCAACAGGAACGACGGATGTCCTGGATATAGCAATAATGAAGAACGTAAGAAAAAATTACGAAATCGAAACCAAGATGGATCTATCGTCGGATCATTGCCCTGTGATCCTGACTTTGGAAATAGAAACTGACAGATCACCTACCAATAGGAAAACAATAAACTGGAAGAAATTCAAAGAAGTCTTCAAATCCACGAGTGTTAAGATAAACAACGAAGAAGAAATAGATGAAGCAATCGAAGATTTAGAGAGAAGAATCATCGAAGCCCAGACACAGTCAAGTAAAACTAAACAAATACCGAAGAAAAGTCCTTTACCTGTAGACGTGCAAATTTTACTGGAGGATAAAAGGAAGGCCAAGAAACGGTATAGACGGACACTACACCCAAATGACAAAACTATACTAAATAAACTAACCAACGAGGTGAAAGCCAGAGTCCGTGAATTATTTACGGAAGAGTGGGACAAAAAACTAGAGAATCTAGATACAGAAGATCGATCTTTATGGCAAATGGCATCAGCATTAACCGGGAAGAAAACGAAAACAAAGATTCCAAAACTGACAAAAGGAAGTCAGACAGCAATTACGAACGAAGAAAAAGCTGAAATGTTCGCCGACTCGCTAGAGCAACAATTCAAGCCGAATCCGAAGAACAACGACGACAGGTTCAACAAGTCAGTAGAAGAAATTGGGAATATACCAGCCACCGACCACTATGGAACAAAAGAAGAAATTAATGAACTAACCAGAGACGAAATAAAAGAAATTATTGGACAACTGAAAAACAGAAAGGCCCCCGGAATCGACGGAATCCAAAATCAGGCTCTCAAAAACCTACCAGATGAAGCGCAAGAAGAAATAGCAGAAATAGCCAGGGCTATGCTAAGAACAGGACATTACCCTAAAAAATGGAAGACATCTGACACAATACTGATATGGAAAAAAGGGAAAAAGGACAAAAACGACCCAACCAACTATAGACCTATAAGCCTACTTCCTGCACTGAGCAAAGTGATAGAGAAGGTGATATACAGAAGAATAGCAGATTTCGTGAAAATCAAGAAAATAATTCCAGACCACCAGTTCGGTTTCCGCACGGAACATTCGACAGTACACCAACTGGTCAGATTAACAGAAGATATAAAAGAAAAGATGAACCTATCTACAGACACCGGAGCCGTTTTCCTGGATATTGAAAAGGCATTTGATAAGATGTGGCACCAAGGTCTGATATACAAGATGAAGATGTGGAAGTTTCCAGCCAAACTGACTAGATTGATACAAGGATACCTGAAGGAAAGAAAATTCAAAATCAACATAGATGGTACGAGGTCAACCACCAGGAAAATTGAAGCCGGCGTACCACAAGGATCGGTCCTAGGACCGTTGCTGTTCAACATATATATGTCAGACATACCAAAAATGGGAAGATGTAAGATTGCCCAGTTTGCAGATGACACTGCTGTATACTATTCCAGCAGAATGAGGAAATCGATAACGAAGCAACTCCAGATAGACGTAGACAAACTGATGAGCTATTTCAAGAAATGGAGGTTCAAGATAAATGCAAAGAAAACAGTTGCCATATACTTCGGCGGCACAAAACTGAAGAAGGAAAAAGCAGGGAATGTCATGATAGAAAACCAGAAGATAGACTGGGAAGATGAAGCGAAATATCTGGGCGTGACCCTAGACGAGAAGCTGAAATTTAACAAACAAATGGAAGAAATCAAAAAGAAGACCAGGCAACTACATGGGTATTTATATCCGCTCCTAAATGCAAACAGCAAACTTTCGCTGGAAAACAAGATGAAGATAATCAAGACAGTGCTAATACCAAGCATAACGTACGCAGGAGTAGTTTGGTTCAATGTCGAAAGTTTCAAAAAGAAAGATCTACAAAGTACGTTGAATAAAATAATAAGGATAGCTGTAGGTGCCCCATGGTACGTCAGCAATAAACAAATAAGAGAAGAATTGAAAATACCAACAATCGAGGAAATAATTAACAAACAAACCAAGAAGACAATCGAAACGATGAAAGAACACGAAAACAAAGAAATAAGAAGGATGGTAATGATACCAGTCAGAACTACAGACAAGAGGAAATATCTCTTGCAAAGAAGCCAATGACGAATAGCCAAGAACCACGCAGAAGAGAGGAGGACCTCTCTAAGTAAACCATAGAAGGAAAAAGGAAAAATTATATCAAAGGCGAAGGGGAGTAAATTCCAGTCCTTTTCAAAAACCAGGACCTATGATGAATATCCTCTATTTCTTGTACTTCATGATACTCAGCTTCATGTCTGAAAGTATATTTCGAATTCGCAAAAAAAATTTCAAGTTCGAATGGAATAATGTGTCTAAAAAATATACAATAAAAATGAATCCACAATAAATATGTTGCAATAAAATGATACAAATCCGAAAGTAAACCTACCATTAAACACTGAAATAAACAAATATATTGGCCATACCTATTGCGTTATTATCTCGATTAACATTTTTCTCAGTTGAATACCAATCATCCCTCTTTGGAGATTTCAGTTCACTTTCCCTCCACTATTTATACAGGTGCGTTGCTCATGTATCCTATTTTTTTTTTTTTGGGGGGTTTTAGTTCGAATTTTAATAGGATATAGGAAGAGATAATGTGAACAAATATGGATGTAGAAATAATAAAACCTGTAAAATTTGCAGTTTTTTTTTTACATCAGAAATGAATGAATTCCACTCATATTTGTTGATTTTCAACTTCAAGCAACACTTAATCCTTTTAAAAGTAGAATAATCAACACAAAAAATTTGTATTCTGAATGAGTTTTTCCAGAATTCACTACAATTGAAGGAATGAATTCTTGAAACTTGGAGAAAATTGTTTGAAAAAAAAAAAACGATTGAAGGGACTTGCACGATAAGTATGTTATTACTTATTAGTTTGTTGTGATCCGATAAACTGTATACATAAATGGCAGATTTTTTCTCTTTGTGAGTGTATTATCTAGTAGAATATTATAATACTACAATGGGGTTTCCACAGTCGTTTCAGTTGAAAAAGAAAAATGTCAATGTCAAATTACCTGATCGAAGATTGCACCATATCGAAAACCTTAACAACACTAAAAAATTACAATTATTTTAATACCTTCATAAATTGTACATACAATACAAATTATTGAGTCAAACATGGGGGGCAATCATAAGTAAAATAAACATACTTATGATTTATTCTAACTAATCTACGAAGAACTATCCAAATTGCATACCGTTTCATTTTTTAACACAAATTTCAACAATTACAGTGACAACTAGAACATTCATGATTATTTGGCTTATTCTTAATGATAATAATAAATAATGAGCTATCTAGTGAAGATGGATGTCAGTCAGTGTTGGTCCTTATTGCTTGTTGGATGGTGGGTCCAAAGCTCTGTTTCTCATAGAGGCAATCGTCAAAACACTGTAAAGCAAAAAAATTCAATTCAATTTCTTTGTGTTGGAATCCGTGATTATCTGCTATTAGTGTCAGTAATCACTGATTTGAAGTGTCTGTCATTCACTCTGACAATTTTTCAAGAAGCAATTTCACTTTTCTGGTCAAGATATGAGTGACATTTATTGTTTTACCAAGGAATAATGCGTTTTCAAGTGTCCCACGACCAGATTCTACACAATCCATCTGATTCTAGTATTTAATTTGAACAATTATGACCCTCAGGGGTGCCAACGTCAGCATATTGGATATGGCCCCAAAGTGGTTGTTATCCGGTGAAAGACATGGAAAACATACCAGAATGCCCAACAGTCAGGACTTCAATTGGCAGTGATCCCCTTCGCCGAGCCAGCAGCGCGTCAGGATTTTCAGGTTTGCGGAGTAGAAGACGGGAGAAGGCTTCCGGCCCAAGGTCCGGCAGCAGGACAGTCTCGGGCCCGCCCGAGCTTCGCCTGTACAACTGCCGTTTGCGCCTACCCGCCTTGCCATTGAGGCTGGTGTGCCTGGTAAGCGTCATGTTGTCGCCTTTGTGATCGCCACCTTTGGGGGGTAGATCCATGGGCGCTGAACCGCGGCGCTGATACTGCCAAAAGGTACGAGTAGTCTCGACGGGGGTTATGTTGACCACAGTTTCTATATTTTCATCTTCAAAAGTATCTGAAAAAAGTTGGAAAAATATATATACTCCGTTTAAGAAATATTGACATCTCGGTTGGCTGTGAAAAATCGAATTTAAGTTGGTAATAGACTATTCAGTAATATTTTGGGTTGCTGAATTCAGGTTGGTATAGGAATAACACTAACATTACCCATAGAAATCTTGCTTTGATGATTTTATCGAAGATATTGGTGAATACCTATAATTATAAAAATTTGCTCTGAATTTGAGTATTTTTTGTCTTATGCTATTAAAATGGCTGGAATTGACCAGGATACATCGCGCCTAACAAGAGAACGCCAGGCAGTTTGTCGGTGTTACTTCGAGTTTTTCAAAGATTTGTCATATATTTCCGCTAGTGTTTCAGGTAAGCTGTTATTCACCGACTCAAAGTGTATTTCGATTGATCAATGTCTCTTAAATTTTCAGATTTCACCAAGCCCTGTCCGTAGAATATTAGCATGTTATTATAGCCTGGAATTAGCAGTGGAAGAAAACCTGTGCGATACGATTATTCCTTCAAAGGGACATTGAATGACTTTGTTTTTGCTAGAATTAAAAACAATGAATATATCAGTTTAGATATCCTTTTCGAATTGACCAAAGAGCACCTAGATTTCAATTGATCGAAGTCAACATTATATTATATCATAAAAAAAATTGGATACAAATAACGGGTGATTTTTTTGAAGTTAGGATTTTCATGCATTAGTATTTGCTCAGATTTTTTTGAGGTTAGGATTTTCATGCATTAGTATTTGCTCAGTATGCTTTGACATTTCATCATGAATAGACTTACTAACGAGCAACGCTTGCAAATCATTGAATTTTATTACCAAAATCAGTGTTCGGTTCGAAATGTGTTTCGCGCTTTACGCCCGATTTATGGTCTACATAATCGACCAAGTGAGCAAACAATTAATGCGATTGTGACCAAGTTTCGCACTCAGTTTACTTTATTGGACATTAAACCAACCACACGAATGCGTACAGTGCGTACAGAAGAGAATATTGCGTCTGTTTCTGAGAGTGTTGCTGAAGACCGTGAAATGTCGATTCGTCGCCGTTCGCAGCAATTGGGTTTGTGTTATTCGACCACATGGAAGATTTTACGTAAAGATCTTGGTGTAAAACCGTATAAAATACAGCTCCTGCAAGAACTGAAGCCGAACGATCTGCCACAACGTCGAATTTTCAGTGAATGGGCCCTAGAAAAGTTGGCAGAAAATCCGCTTTTTTATCGACAAATTTTGTTCAGCGATGAGGCTCATTTCTGGTTGAATGGCTACGTAAATAAGCAAAATTGCCGCATTTGGAGTGAAGAGCAACCAGAAGCCGTTCAAGAACTGCCCATGCATCCCGAAAAATGCACTGTTTGGTGTGGTTTGTACGCTGGTGGAATCATTGGACCGTATTTTTTCAAAGATGATGTTGGACGCAACGTTACGGTGAATGGCGATCGCTATCGTTCGATGCTAACAAACTTTTTGTTGCCAAAAATGGAAGAACTGAACTTGGTTGACATGTGGTTTCAACAAGATGGCGCTACATGCCACACAGCTCGCGATTCTATGGCCATTTTGAGGGAAAACTTCGGGGAACAATTCATCTCAAGAAATGGACCGGTAAGTTGGCCACCAAGATCATGCGATTTGACGCCTTTAGACTATTTTTTGTGGGGCTACGTCAAGTCTAAAGTCTACAGAAATAAGCCAGTAACTATTCCAGCTTTGGAAGACAACATTTCCGAAGAAATTCGGGCTATTCCGGCCGAAATGCTCGAAAAAGTTGCCCAAAATTGGACTTTCCGAATGGACCACCTAAGACGCAGCCGCGGTCAACATTTAAATGAAATTATCTTCAAAAAGTAAATGTCATGGACCAATCTAACGTTTCAAATAAAGAACCGATGAGATTTTGCAAATTTTATGCGTTTTTTTTTTAAAAAAAGTTCTCAAGCTCTTAAAAAATCACCCATTACAAAAAAGTTGATCGAAGGAAAATTCTTACTGATAAACAGAAACATGTAATAAAAATAATACGATATTGTGATAAATACCGAGAATACATGGAACAAAACGTAAAATTCATTTATCTAGATGAAATTTGGATATTCGAAAACGGTATTCAAATTCGTCAGTGTACACTAGAAAATAATCCAAAAGGTATGCCGAGTATATTCAAGGGTAAAGGCAGAAGGTGCACTATTTTGAATGCTGGAACAATTGATGGATTTTTACCTGGATGTGATCTGATTCTTGACAGTGGTATTAATGATAAGGATTACTATGAATGGTGAATTATTTCATAAATGGGTTATTGAAATATTGAAACCTTCCATGCAAAAGGATGCCCATCAATAGGATTATGTCAGCTTATTCAATTAACACATCCAAATCACTACACTACGTGGAAACAAAGTTTTCAATATTTTTATCTTTGCTCTTGTATCATTCATAGATATTTTAAGTTTATTTATTATACTTATACTGTATGGTACCCTGTTCACATTCCCTCTGCTAATACACATGCTATATTGTTCCCAATTCAAAAGTATACTGAATTATTGTAAAATTGCTCATCAATTATAATATTTTCAATAATTCATGGACAGTTTTAATGAATGAAAATAAAAATTGACTTTCTTGAAGTATTCAACACCGAGCAATAAATAATTCACAAATTGGTTCAAATATTGATAGTTCGGTACAGATTTCATTTCAAAATTCTTCATGTACTACATAGATTCTTAATTTTTGTTTCTCTCTTATTTCTTAATACATTATAACGTTTTTTCCAATCCATTCTTTTGGCCCTGTGCTTGCGAAGTATCCAAAAATTTTTTTCTGTTGCACCACTAGCTACCTGCTAGAATTCCATTAATTATCCTTCTTGAATCCTGACATAAAATGGTACTCTTATAGTTATATGGTTAGAATTTTGCAAGATTTCCAATACCAATAAATATTGCATGATCCTGAGTGAAAATAAATATTTATTTGAATGATCTTCAATTTTCAATGGTTGACTTTTATATGAGATAATTTCATATGAAAGCATTCCACGATATTTTTGCGCTTTCAAACCTGAACTCCCATGTAGAAACTGCAATCGAAATATTCCGGCTTAATTATTCGATAATTCGTATACTCAACACTTTTCTAGGTTATATTTATGTTTTATTTCTATGATGAAATTTAGTTACTTTTTGTAACCAGAAATAAAGCCTCGACTGGACGTTCATGGCCTGCTTCGATGTCAATAATTCTTAAATGGACTATAAATGAGTGTGTAAATGTGAACCCAAAAACTTACAATAATGAGCAATTTCAACAGGTACTGAACCCCTTCTCGAAGACTGCGAGCCGACAACAACTGGTCCCCTGCCTGCAGGAGACTGATTATCATCTGTTCTTCCCAGAGGTAATGTAACAGGAACAGATCCTCTTCTTTTCGATATCTGAAAAATTGTATGAATAGATTGTTTTATAGACCAGAATGAAGATTTTTACTCACCCCAGTTGGTGGCTTCCTAGGGTCGACATTTTCCTTCTCATACCTCTGCCCAGCCTCGAACAACTTCAAGGCTTTGCACGCCTTTTCTTTGTCGATGGGGTCAGTCTCTCTGCTCACGAGTATTGATTTTGGCATGGATGTTTGGGCTTTCTGCTGCTCGGGAAGAAGTAGATCCGGAGGTCTGCTGTTGTTCGGACTCAGCACGGCTATCGATGGTATCGGATACTGCGGTGGAAGTCCAGATGATATGTTTTCATGTGAGCCTTGAGATGAATGCGAGTTGCTATCACCTGGAGAATTGGAATATATAGAGAATGGTACTTTCTAGTATAAAACATTCATTTTTTGACTCACCTTCGAGCACTGTTTCAGGATAGGTCGTCATCTCAACAGTGGCCGACATATACCTCATTCTGCTATAAGGCTGAGGCGGTGGGAAAGTCTGCTGCCTTGTTAGGCACTTCGAAATGGGTGCAACCACATTACCCTGCAATACCGACGAAAGTTTTCCTAATGCTGAACTGCTAGACATGGATGCTATACTTGGTTCCGGTAGGAGATTTTCTGCACTTAGAGGTCTTTCTGGATCTTCATCGCCACCTAGAAGAAACATATAAAATGTCGTCTCGATAGGATATTTTATGGCAATGAGTAGATACTGGATTATATGCAACATTGAGTTATAATATCAGGATTTTTGAGCGCTCGTACTACTTACAAGAAGGCTATATCATTTCGTCACGATGTCTGTATTTTTCGAATTTTGAGCCGAAAATGGTCTCAATCGACTATGTTCGACTCACTAATGACGAATCCGTCGGAAAATTTGAGTCTGTCTGTCCGGCCAGCCGCCCCTCCGGCCGTAAGCACGATAACTCTCGAACGGAACAACCTAGAGACTTGAAATTTTCAGTGTAGGTTCAGTTCCCAAATGCGTCGGTTAAGTTCGTTAATGGGCCAAATTCCACCAGGGGTTCCGTAAATATGGCCGTTCAAAGTTTTGTTCCCCTGATTACTTGAAAACTACAGATTTGATTGAGATTAATTTTGCACTCAAATGGAGAATGAGGTGTTCAAGCTACATGTGGAATTTTGTCCAGATTGCATGACCAGAACCATAGAAACCATAGAAAATTGTAACTTTTGAACGGAAACGCCTAGGGACTTGAAATTTTCAGGATACGTTTAGATCTGGAATGTCGTGATCACGTCCATCTATGAGCAAAATTATACTAGGGGTACCGTAAATATGGTCGTTTGAAATTTAGTTTTCTTGATAATTTCAAAACTACAGATTCGATCGTGACGAAATTTTGTATACTAATGGAGAATGATATATTCAAGCTACATTTCTCCAGATCACTTGACCAGAACCATAGAAACCATAGAAAATCATAACTTTCGAACGGAAAGGCCTAGGGACTTGAAATTTTCAGGATAGATGTGGATCTGAAATGTCGCGTTCACGTTTATCAATGAGCAGAATTATACTAGGGGTTCCGTAAATACGGTCGTTTGAAATTTTGGTTTCTCGATCATTTCGAAACTACGGATTCGATCGAGATGAAATTTTGTATTTTAATCGAGAATGATATATTAAAACAATATTTTGTCCAGATCGCATGACCAGAACCATAGAAACCATAGAAAATTGTAACTTCTGAACGGAAAGGCCTAGGAACTTGAAATTTTCAGGGTGGGTTTGGATCGCGAATATCGCATCAATGAGCAAAATTAGACTAGGGGTTCCGTAAATATGGCTGTTCAAAATATTTTTTTCCTGATTATTTCGAAACTACTGATTGGATTGGGATGAAATTCTGCACCTGGCTTAGGAATAATACGTGCCGAATTTTGTCCAGATCGCACCACCAAGACCATAGATACCGTAGAAAATTCTAGCGAATTATCGAAAAAAAAATTGGTCACCTAAAGCACTGACATGAAGTCTGGAGTTTCGCCTTAGTTCCAGAATTTTTGTGACAGCTGTCGAAAATTCCTTCAATTGATTTCTAAAACTGGAAAATGCGAATCTACCTACAAGGTGCATGTACGAGCGCTCAAAAGCTCCTGCCTTCACGCCAGTGCTTTTCGTAATTTTTTTTAACGGATATCGGTCAAAATCATCAAAGGCCTGTTTAGAAAAAATGCCAAAGTTTCGATTTATTTAAAATCTTCCTCAGAGCATGTATCGTTCATATTTGAGTCTTGAAAGGTGTTTCATCTTTCCCGATTATTTGTTCCGAATAGTGTTTGATTACCTTCTTCAATTATATCAGGATTTTTTCAAAAGGCATAGGTCAAAATCATCAAAGGCCTGTTTAGAAAAAATGCCAACGTTTCGATTTATTCAAAATCTTCATCAGGGTTTGTATCGTTCATATTTGAGTCTTGAAAGGTGTTTCGTCTTCCCTCGATTATTTGTTTCGAATAGTGCTTGATGACCTTCTTCAATTATATCAGTATTTTTTTAACGGGTATAAGTCGAAATTATCGAAGGCCTGTTTAGAAAAAATGCCAACGTTTCGATTTACTTAAAATCTTCCTCAGGGCTTGTATCGTTCATATTTGAGTCTTGAAAGGTGTTTCGCCTTCTCTTGATTATTTGTTTCGAATAGTGCTTGATGACCTTCTTCAATTATATCAGGATTTTTTCAACGGGTATAGGTCTGTTTGGTTTATTAAGTTATGAAAAATACAAATTTTAAGGCTTTCCATTTTGAAATTATCATACCATATAAGTAGCAGAATAAATTTTATCTTGGACTCAACAAACTTCCACAGCTCCTCCACTATCGAAGTTATTTACCTACTATACCCTTCATGGACTTGAAATGTTTATTATAAAACATTAAAGCACCAAATGTTGAAAATATGCATAGATTTGCAGATGTATATCTCTAGTAATGAGACATCTACAAGGGATATTGATATGTGGTTTACCTGAAGAGAGCCTAGGACTAGAGAAGGAAGACTGCGATCCAAATTTGAAGAATTCGTCTTCTTCCCTGAGCCCACTCGAGGATTTGGACGCCCTGGAATCGCTGCGGATCGGGCTGACCACGTTGCGAGCAGATGAGGAAGAGGTGTTTCGAGCCGCTGGAAGACTCTCCCTACGATATATTGTGCGAGGCAGTGCTGGATCCAAGTTTACTGGCACAGAGTGTCTCCTTACGCCGAGGGTACTTTCTAAAGTGGGAACAGCTAATGATTGTCTTCTATTATCCCTGCGAAAAAGATATTTAGTGAGACAAGATTGATAACAACTGCTTGTTTTGGGAGATTCTGTTTCCACAGGTGGGCCAGCTAAGGTCTGTAGTTGGTTGGGATAGATGATTTTGATGTTTCCTTGGGTTACCTAGATTGCCTCATTTATGCTCGATGGTACAGTTGACCGCAATGATTTAATGGTCTGATGTTCTTACCTGTTAGGAAGAGGAATGAAGTCCATGATGCTTGTTATTTCCGACGAGTGCTTCGTGGCTTCCTCGTCTTCGCTGATCTCGGGTTCGGCGTCCGACAGTTCAGTCTGAGTCTCTTCTGCCTGCTCGACCTTCTCCTGATCCTCCCACCGTTTACGATTGGACTCTAGCAAATTGATCATCATGGTCGACAGGCCACTCTGCAAGAAACGATGCCATTCGGCGAAAAGTGGAGCTGCTACAAACTTGAAGAAACCTGCAAGGTGATATTTTGAAAACACCGGCATCAGCAGTTCTCCGCATGCTTTGGTGAGACAGTGAAGCGGCCCTATTAGTTGTTGCATATTGAGAGTGTTAAAGAAGATGAATTGATGAAGAATAAAATAAAAAGATATTCTTGTTGTGAAACTTTTGGGGGATTTGTGTTTGTGAATTTATTCAGCACAATGAAAGAATACACGCTTTATGTTCAATTTTTCTCAACAAACTCCTAAGGGTCACTAGAAATTTGGGTTTAGCAGAAGGTAAGTAGTACAATTCTAACCATGAACAGCATAAACAGGGTTCAGAACCGATTCGGAGCTATACTGAACAAAAGCAGATAAATTGTCGATGCGCTTGAATGGATGCACTCATGCTCTGTCTAGTTCCGAATCGGTTCTCAACTATTAGTGGAAGAAGCTTCCTTGGCATATTGAATTATGTACTCATTTATAAAACGGCAATATATGAAGAAATTTCAACAGTTTTATGATGTACAGGGTTATTCACTAACAAATGATGATCTCAATAAGCAATTGGCTTTTGAAAAAAAATTTCCGAGGGAAGTAGGAAGTTTTCATTCATAACATGCACTATTAAATTTTTCGTGTATTGTGTAAAATGTTTTTTCCTATGCGCCGAATAATCGATTTAGGTTTCTACTTTTCATGGTGTAAGATAAATTCAGTAATATGATTTTGGAATTAACTGCAAAAAAAACCGAAACAAAAAATCTTAAAAAGTTTCTTCTATTTCTTATCGAAAAAACATAACCCATTTCACGTTTTATGTTAATAGCGCCGCGATCGGGGAACACTGTGGATTATTGGGGAACTAAAGCAAGAATCAAAATCGAGAGTGTCGTTCTGTTCGACAATTTTGGATTTTTAGGCATTATTATCTTATTTTCAACGATAGAATTTGCTGTGTTGGTTAAATACTTTGATTGAAATCGTGCAGAAAATAGTGTTGGGAGACTGAAAAGTGAAAATGCGTGAGAGAACTGACACCTCTAAAGATATCAGCTGCACTATTTACGTGAGAATTTGTCTATCAGAAAGCTGTGTTCAATAGTTCAATGTGTGTGACCAATGTGTGAAAATTGGGCAATTATATTTATTATCATATTGTTGTACACCTTAATCAATTGAAAAAACCATTTAATCGAAATAGTCGCTGGAAATATCCACCTCTTTGCTCCAATCACTTTTTACCTATTCTGGATAACTGGATGGTCGATTCTGAGCCGCAGCAATTTTTTTTCATAGAGTATTTCTACTCTTCTTCAATTTTCTGTCCTCATTTGCTTACTTATGCTCCAAAAAGTCGGAGGAAACTATGGCGAAATGCAATATGCATATTTTTTCTATGGGCAAAAGCGTTATCATTTTATTGAATGTCTGTAATTCTCGAATTTTGAGCCAAGGATGGTCTCAAACGATTACTTTGGAGTTACGGATGAAGCATTCGTCGTCAAAGTCGATTCTGTTCCTTCGTCCATTCTTGAACACGATAACTTACGAAAAGGTTCAGAGATTTGAAAATTTCCGGTACGTTCGAGGTCTGAATGTGCCGGTTTCGTAGATAAAGCCATTTGAATGCAATCGAATCGAAACTTTGTAGTAAGTAGTGAAATAACGACACGAAGGTTCATTCAAAATTTCGTGAGCGTTGTATCAGTGGAAAAATTTAGAAAATTATTTTTTTAAAACTTCGGTTTATCAGAAACTATCCGCCATATCTTGCTGAAATTTTGTGTCTACATATGGGGCATCGATATATGTGAGTTATATAAGAATTGAGCTTCATGCTATACCACGTGAAAAGAAAATTGAGTTTTTATTATGATGTGCTGTTGAGGAATTTGATATATCCCACCTCTTAAAAGTGTCGATTCTATGGGATGACATCATTTGTCACACTGGCGGCCGGTTTGGTTCACATAATCTGTGGTTCGTTCCTTAATATTTGGTTCGATAGTCTCGATATAATGCCTCCTCATGTTAAATCCCGTAGAAAATTCTTTCTACGGATTTTTTTTTGTCCAGGAGCGCATATCATAATTCCGCCATAGAATTATATCAATGATAGAACCTTGAGTTCAGAATTCGAATAAGAGAAAATGTAAAATATGAAATGGTGAAGTCACAACATAATTTATTATCGCTTTTGTTCCTTGCAATTATTCTTTCGTGTATGTCTGTCATATAGGTAGGTACTCTTATTTTAATTTCTCAGCATGCGGTTCTTCTACAGAAATTTGCAGATATCTTTCACTAGGTTTGTGCGAAAATAAGAGTCTAGTAATGAACAACTTTTGAGATACATATTTCGAATGTTCATTAGATTTCATGGGTGATTTTGTGAAAATGACGAAAGCATAACTTTCATAACCTAGCAGGAACATTTTTTCAGAATCAAATCGGAGCTAACGAAATTTTTGGACGCTCGCTCTACTAACACGAGGTCTATATACACGATAACTCTCGAACGGAACGACCTAGAAACTTGAAATTCTCAGGGTAAGTTCAAATCTCGAATGCCGAGGTTAAGTTCGTTATTGGGCAATATTCGACCAGGGGTTCCGTAAATATGGTCTTTTGAAATTTAGTTTTTTAGATAATTTAAAAACTACGGATTCGATCGTGACGAAATTTCATATTTCAATGGAGAATGATATATTAAAGCTAAATTTTTTCCAGATCGCATAACCAGAACCATTTTAATTTCCAACGAATTATTGAATGAAAAATCCTTATATTTCTGTAACAGCTGATTCGGCAAAGAGCTGCTGTCATTTTTTTACAGCTGTCAAAGCTCCTGACTTCATGGCAGTGCTTTTTATGATTTTTCATATCCACTTTATTAATGAAACAAGACTGGCGTTGCTTTATTAATGAAAAATGTTGATGAAGTGAATGCGAACTTTTGGGCTAAACATTTTCTTCATATTTTTCCAACTGCAAGTTTCATCGGTCAAAAACGACACAACACATCTCATTCAAAACAATTTTTGTTGGAAGTGTTCCTTGAATTCTATCAGCTCGAATTTCTTCAGAATTTTCCACCCAGGTAATACTCAGAGGGTGCCAATAGATTTAACTTGCTATGACATATGGACAGACGGATGGACATGACGAAATTATAAGGGTTATATTATATGGCACGAAAATCTGTAAATATCCGGCATTGATCTATAAATCTTCAAAATCCGATCCATGAATGTGAATTGTGAAATTCGAAATTTGTGTTGGTATGATAGTACAAAATGAGAAAAAAAAATTTCCACAAAGCTCAACTCCGAATAGGGCACCTCATGACACATGAGTGTGTTTTATGGGTTACCTTTGGGATCAAGGTGATGTGGAAATAATAAACGTTTGTGCAAAATATGCGGTGTTTGATAAAGAATTTGCTATCTTCAACGATTAATTTCAAAATATTTCAAGTATGAAAATTTTCGACAGAATTCGACCAGGGGTTCCGTAAATATGCCCGTTCGAAATTTTGTTCCCCTGATTATGTACTTCGAAACTACTGATTCGATCGGAATGAAATTTTGCACCCAGATGGAAATTGACGTGGTCAACATACATGCAAAATTTGTCCGGAACGCATGACCAGAACCATAGAAGATTATAACTTTCGAATGGAAAGGCCTAGGGACTTGAAATTTTCAGGATTGGTTTGAATCTCGAATCTCGGTTAAGTTCGTTATTGGGCGAATTTCGACCAGAAGTTCCCTTGAATATGGTCGTTTGAGTTTTCTTGATAACCTCAAAACTATGCATTTGATCGTGACAAAATTTTGTATTTTAATGTAGAATGATATATTCAAGCTACATTTTTTCCAGATCGCAAAACCAGAACCATTTTAAATTCCAACGAATGATTGAATAAAAAATACTCATATTCTGTAACAGCTGATTCGGCATAATTGACAAAGAGCTGCTGTCTCTTTCTTGACAGCTGTCAAAAATTTCTTCAATTTGTTTCTGAAACTGGAAAATGCGAATCTACCTACAAGGTGGACGAAGGAGCGCTCAAAAGCTCCCGACTTCAAAGCAGTGCTTTTTTTGATTTTTCCTGTGTACAGTTTCTGAAATATTATTTTGAATGGGTAAACAACAAAATTTATTCGCCAAGGCTTAATATTGAATAGTATATGCCAGACTGATAAATTTCATATTGCATATAAATCTACCTCATCAAAAAACCTATAATTCTACATTCATTTCATATTTATGTGAATTTTGATTGGACGTCCAAAGTCGACCCTTATTTTCGCATCCCCCCATACAATCGCTACGTTTCTATAGCCTATCTATAGAAGCACCCGTCAATCAATTTATCGGTATCTATCTTCGGATCGGATGGGAGCAAAGCCAACTACTTATTAGAAATCATGAAATGTTACATACGTATCTGCAACGTACCAACTTGGATTTTGGCAACTGAGGTCGATTGCTGATCGCAAATGGAAGTCACTGGAAGATTGAGCTTTCTCTCGTACTCGCCCTGCCTGAAGAACTCGTCGCACACTTTCATGCTCCACTTCTGCGAAATGTCCCACGGTCTAGTGGGATTCGAAATGTCGGCACACTTGAGAGCGATCTGGAGGATGAAGCTCCTGTCTTCTGGTCGCGTCATGTCCAGAGTGTCTTCGTCTAAATTTCTCTGAAAAGTTGAGCAATATTAATTTCGAAGGGTTTTTTGATAGGGGTCCTCGAATTTTGACAGTTTTGGTGGAGCTACACAAGGCTCATTCTATTTAAATTTAGGTTAGGTTAGGATTTGAGCGCCCCCAATTGAAAACCAAAAATGTGGTGTTCTATACATCTCCTTCTAGCTTCTAATGGTTGCATGTTCACTTAAACTTCAAAAAATGTACTCACTTTGAATTTTGTAATGAACTCCTGTTGTCTATTTATGTCAGTGGCAAGAATGAGTTCACGAATAAGAAGTTCTAATTCGTCCCTGTATGGTGTCAGCTGTTCTGCCACACCACTTTCCAACAGGCAACCAACTGCTGATCTCCAATGATGATTTTCTAACACCGATTTATTCTGGAAAATAAAAAAAACTACTAGAGAATGGATGTAAAAGTGAAAAAATAAACCATTCGAAGGAATTAAAAAAAAATAAATCACAAATCGATAAAATTCTCAAAAAATAAATATCAGAAATAATGAATTCCCTTTTAATACTCAAAGTTTCATAACTCAAGAACTTTTGGGTTAAGAGATTTCCAGTGAAAAAGTACTCTTCAATAAATACTGTCAATTCGGGGGGCGACGCCCTGTACCACATAATATATAACATTCAATTTCTGTTTGTTTTTCGTCCAACCTAAAACTACCTCTGAATAAATAAAGTTTTACTTTATCGAAAAAGGATCTCTCCGACAAATAGGTGCCCTTAGAGCGTGGTCGAAAACTCGGTGGAATTGAAGCTTTCGTTGTTCGTAAAGTTTGTATAGATGATACGAATCTCTCGTACATGGCCGTGGGGCCTTTTGAATTTCCTATCTGACTGCGAGGAATGGGGTTCGGTATTATTATTTAGATTTGCATCGGTTGAAACCGATACGAAGTCAAGTTGTAATACACCCGAAACGTCTAATGGCTAAAGTACTCGTGTTACGATTAATGGGACACATTACATCGACATGGAGACTAGGACAATAATCCGGATTAGAGATAATTGGCAGTTGGGAAGGTAATGGAGCGGACATTTTGATTTTCCCGCAACTTGAGGGAATTGTTTGAGATTTTTTCCCTCGAAAACGGTAGCAGAAACAAAATTGCGAGACATTTTGGAGTTTTTGAATGAAACAAAGATTGTTTTTTATATTTTTTGAACTACCAGTGGCGCACCACAAGAAAGTAATGGAGGGGAGAAGCGGACATTGATTAAAATATATCCAAGGGCAATTGACATGTGGTTTTAACATTAAAGTGTAGAATTTTTTCCCAATTTTAGCTCAATATCTGTGAAAATGCAGATGCCCTGAGGAAAAGAGACTTCTATTCCTGATCTCATCCAAGTAATAAACCTTCTTCGTAAATCGTTAGTAACTCAAATTAAGGAATATTCTGTATCTAACTGAGGGATGTTACGGAATGTTATTTCTCTGTAAAAATTCAGTTTGATTGTTTGAAAATTTGAATAGCACGGACGTGAAATCAGGAGCTTTTGCGCGCTCGTTTCCGTGTACCGAAACAGCTTTTAGTGTTCATTTTCACCAAGACAAATTCTGTCATTTCATTTTAATGAACTTCAAAGAATGGAATCAGCGAATTTTATTGAATATCTCAGGAAACTAAATTTTTTTCTATGTACCAAAACGGTCATCAGTGTTATTCGTATATGACAAAAACTGTCATTTTATTTTCACTTCAAAAGATGGAATCACCGAATCATATTGAATATGTCAAGAAACTCAACTTTTTTTCTGTTTTATTTATTTTCATGAACTTCAGAAGATGGAATTACCAAATTCTATTGAATATATCAGGAAACTCATTTTTTTTTCTATGTATCTGAACGGTCTCCTGTGTTCATTGTCAATATAACAAAAACCAACATTTTATTTTTACTTCAGGAGATGGAATTCCAGAATGATATTGAATTGATCAGAAAAACTCAATTTTGTTTCTGTTTTATTTATTGTTCGATTTTATTTATTTTCATGAACTTCAGAAGATGGAATCACCGAATTCTATTGAATATATCAGGAAACTCATTTTTTTCTATGTATCTGATAGGTCTTCTGTGTTCATTGTCAATATGACAAAAACTAACATTTTATTTTTACTTCAGAAGATGGAATCACCGAATTATATTGAATTGATCAGAAAAACTCAATTTTGTTTCTGCTTTCTTTATTGTTCGATTTTATTCATTTTCATGAACTTCAGAAGATGGAATCACCGAATTCTATTGAATATATCAGGAAACTCATTTTTTTCTATGTATCTGAACGGTCTTCTGTGTTCATTATCAATATGACAAACACTAACATTTCATTTTTACTTCAGAAGATGGAATCACCGAATCATATTGAATCTATCAGAAAAACTCAATTTTGTTTCTGTTTTATTTATTGTTCGATTTTATTTATTTTCATGAACTTCAGAAGATGGAATTACCAAATTCTATAGAATATATCAGGAAACTCATTTTTTTTCTATGTATCTGAACGGTCTCCTGTGTTCATTGTCAATATAACAAAAACCAACATTTTATTTTTACTTCAGGAGATGGAATTACAGAATTATATTGAATTGATCAGAAAAACTCAATTTTGTTTCTGTTTTATTTATTGTTCGATTTTATTTATTTTCATGAACTTAAGAAGATGGAATCACCGAATTCTATTGAATATATCAGGAAACTTATTTTTTTCTATGTATCTGATAGGTCTTCTGTGTTCATTGTCAATATGACAAAAACTAACATTTTATTTTTACTTCAGAAGATGGAATCACCGAATTATATTGAATTGATCAGAAAAACTCAATTCTGTTTCTGTTTTATTTATTGTTCGATTTTATTTATTTTCATGAACTTCAGAAGATGGAATTACCAAATTCTATTGAATATACCAGGAAACTCATTTTTTTTCTATGTATCTGAACCGTCTCCTGTGTTCATTGTCAATATAACAAAAACCAACATTTTATTTTTACTTCAGGAGATGGAATTACAGAATTATATTGAATTGATCAGAAAAACTCAATTTTGTTTCTGTTTTATTTATTGTTCGATTTTATTTATTTTCATGAACTTCAGAAGATGGAATCCCGAATTCTATTGAATATATCAGGAAACTCATTTTTTTTCTATGTATCTGATAGGTCTTCTGTGTTCATTGTCAATATGACAAAAACTAACATTTTATTTTCACTTCAGAAGATGGAATCACCGAATTATATTGAATTGATCAGAAAAACTCAATTTTGTTTCTGTTTTATTTATTGTTCGATTTTATTTATTTTCATGAACTTCAGAAGATGGAATCACCGAATTCTATTGAATATATCAGGAAACTCATTTTTTTCTATGTATCTGAACGGTCTTCTGTGTTCATTATCAATATGACAAACACTTACATTTCATTTTTACTTCAGAAGATGGAATCACCGAATCATATTGAATCTATCAGAAAAACTCGATTTTGTTTCTGTTTCATTTATTGTTCGATTTTATTTATTTTCATGAACTTCAGAAGATGGAATTACCAAATTCTATTGAATATATCAGGAAACTCATTTTTTTTCTATGTATCTGAACGGTCTTCTGTGTTCATTGTCAATATAACAAAAACTAACATTTTATTTTTATGAACTTCAGGAGATGGAACCACCGAATTATATTAAATATATCAGAAAAACTCAATTTCCTTTTCACATAGATCAGCTAGAAAGCTGGATTTCTACAAGTCAATTGATCAATGCCTCATATGCAAGTATCAAAAAAGAATTTTTTGAAAATCTACTAGTCATTTTACAACCAACTACAGCGTTTCAAGTCGATCGAATCGGTTTTTTTATTTTTAGAAAACAAAAAAAAATCAGATGGCAATATTACGGAACTCTTCGATAGATTTCGAGAATTAACGTGTTTCCGGATGGACGAATGAACATAATTGAATTTGACCTCGAATTCTTCATCTGTTAGTCCAACCTTATCGTTTGAGACAATGAGAAGTTGGACAAAATGTTAACGCTCTTATTCATAGAAGCGAGCCCCCAAAAAAGTGCACTTACTTGATACAAAATTGCAAGATGATTAGAAGTGGATATGAGAAAATGCTGGTTGACACCTGGATGATCCAGATCGTGGGCCACTGCCCCAATGAGTGATGCCATTATTTCTAATGGTGTTATATGTCGACGAATCTGAAAAAAAAATCGATGAAAAACATTGTATTTCCAAATAACAACTGGCAAAATCACCTTTTCCTCCTGAAGAAAACAGTGCATCGCTTGGGTAATATCAGTGGCGTGTATAGAGTTATGGTAGGGGTTTGTGCTATGATATCCTTCTTCGATGAGTGCTGAAAATTGAACTTTAATTAGGATAGAGTATGTGAAAATATAACTTCTGGGTTATTTCCTTTCTGGGTCATAATAATACAGGAAACATGAGAAAATCTCTGGACACGTATAAGTACACATATAAAATTTGGGTCACGGGGCGCCATCTATTGGAATTCATCCGGCACTATCTGTATTTCATAAGGACGTAAGTGCTTCGGCAACTCCAAGAATTGAAGTTCGGCCCACCAGGAGATCTATGGTCCGTGACCGATCGGGATATAAATCCTCCCGAGGGAGAGGCACCGGACCCGGGTCAGAGAGCGTGAAATAAAGGAGGAATTCACGACGCGACAATACGTCATGGGAGAAATGGGAAAAATACGTCTGTCAGCGGGCGGTAGCAGTATCATAACTCTACTCCGGATAGAATCGTAAACTGCAGGGTGTTTTTAGCAACGTAATGGATCTCGACCTAGTCGAACTCGCAGAAAATATAAGAGTTGTTGCGTGTAGGTTAATGGAGGTCGAAACAATAGTCATTTCCAGTACCTATCATTAAGTCTGGTCCTATGTTACAAGGGGCCCGTTTTATTTGTTTACATTTTGAATTGACGTCAACATTGTTACAGCGTTGCCAGCGTGGAACTGTCATATTTGATCAACTTTGACGCCCCCGTCACTTCATGTCTATTATTTATGTTTGTCCAAATATTCTTGATGTCTGCATCACAAAAAACTGAGCCAACCTAGGATGATAAGTTTATGATTGCAAGAAATTCATTGTTGGCTAATCTCAACTGACTATGACCATGAAAATTCATTTCAAGATTAGCGATAGGAATGTTTCTTATGAGAGTACGAAAAAACTAATGGAGGTCCCAAAATCAAGATCAAGATAAATAAGAATGGACACTTACTAAAGAGTTTCCAGACGCGTACCACGTCCAGATTAAAATAGTCTAGAAGGCCGTACCAATGAAATAAATGAACGCAGAGGACTGGTAAGGACCTGCCGCCAGCAACTGTTTCTAATGTGAAAGCGTTGAATGCCCATCTCCCACAATATTCCAACATTTTCTGAAAAAAAAACTTCGTGAAATACACATGTAACAATTTTATTGGATTTAAATCAGGCGATCTTGCAGGCTATTATACGGGTCCTGTCCTTCCTATCCACCTACTTGAAAAGTTCGTGGTAAATGCTATCACCTCCAAATATTTTACGCTATTTTCCAACACCCAGTATATGAGGGGGACTCACTTGAACTAGACCGTGATGAATATCATCAAGTATTGCATGGTCCTGATATAGAGAGCGCGTGGTAAGCTTCTTGCGACGACGTTTGTGCATCGTAAGAAATCGGCCAGAACTCCTTTGGGTGGAGCTCGAACCCATGGCATCTAATAATATCCAGTCTTCTTTGGAGAAATATGTTTGCAGTCTTGGAGTTTCCACTGGAGCTGTAAGAGAACGAAATTGTGAGAAACATAATTGTTCAATCAGGATAAACCTATAGAAAGGTTTTCAAGATTCCAAAAGAATCACAAAGTTTAACGACCCGGCGCATTCGCCATTTTGCAACGAACTGAATTATCTCATTATAATGAAATTGCTCGTAATTTGCATAAATTCTTATTTCTGCTGAGCAGAAAAGCAAATTATTTGAACTTCAATGTCATTTCGTGGCTATCAGAGGTCGTTTCCGGCAAATATCCAGTATATTTGAGCTGAACCCAGTTGCAAAGGAACGAAGAACATAAAAAGAGATGAAGCAAATAAATTTCTTTGGAATTGATCTTTTAGTCTTTTAAACTATAAACAAACATTTCATTGTGTCTTATTTTTTCTAAATTCTTGTTGGGATAAAATTCAGATATTGATTAAGAAAAAAATTCGAAAAGCACTGCCGTGAAGTCAGGAGCTTTTGAGCGCTCGTACATCCACCTTGCAGGTAGATTCGCATTTTCCAGTTTTAAAAATCAATTGAAGGAATTTTCGACAGCTGTCAAAAAACTTTTCAAACTTAGGCGAAACTCCAGACTTCATGTCAGTGCTTCAGCTGACCAATTTTTTTTTGCGATCTGGACAAAATGTCGCACGTAGTTCGAATACATTATTCTTCAGCTAGTTGTGATATTTCATTCCAATGCAATCAGTAGTTTCGAAATTATCAGGAAAAAAATATTTTGTACGGCCATATTTACGGAACCCCTAGTCTTATTTTGCTCATTGATGAACATGCCCGCGAAATTCGCGATCCGAACCTACCCTGGAAATTTCAAGTCCCTATGTTTTTCCGTTCGAAAGTTATAATTTTCTATGGTTCTGGTCATGCGGTCTGGACAAAATGATGCTTTAATATATCATTCTCGATTAAAATACAGAATTTTATCTCGATCGAATCCGTAGTTTCGAAATTATCGAGAAAACAAAATTTCAAACGACCGTATTTACGGAACCCCTAGAATAATTTCGCTCATAGATTAACGGGATCACGACATTCGAGATCCACACCTATCCTGAAAATTTCAAGCCCCTAGGTGTTTTTCTATGGTTTCTATGGTTCTGGTCATGCGATCTGGACAAAATTTCACATGTAGCTTGAACACCTCATTCTCTATTTGAGTGCAAAATTTCATCTCGATAAAATCTGTAGTTTCCAAGTAATCAGGAGAACAAAACTTTGAACGGCCATATTTACGGAACCCCTGGTGGAATTTGGCCCATTAACGAACTTAACCGAGGCATTCGGGAACTGAATCCATACTGAAAATTTCAAGTCTCTAGGTTGTTTCGTTCGAGAGTTATCGTGCTTACGGACGACCGGACGAACAGACTCGTATTTTCCGACGGATTCGTCATCAGTGCGTCGAACATAGTCGATTGAGACCATTTTCGGCTCAAAATTCGAAAAATACAGACATCGTGACGAAATGATATAGCCCTCGTGTAAGTAGTACGAGATTTGAAAAGCACTGATGTGAAGTCAGGAGTTTTTGCGCGCTTTAAATTCATTTCCATAGCAGTATGATGTCATTTTATAAAATTGACACTTCAAGATATGAAATCACAATATATATCAAATTTCTCGACGCCAGATCAGAAAAATCAATTTCCTTCTCAAGTGGAACAGTTGTGAAGGTGAATTTCCATAAAATTCACTTAATCGATGCTGTCATTTGTTTATGACTTTCATAAAATGGAATATCCGAATTATATGGAATATCACACCAACCAATATCTCAACCAAAAAGACCTTTGGTGTTCATTATTAGTATGACAAATACCGAGACAAATACTGTCTCTTTATTTTAATCAACATCAGAAGATGGAATCAGCAAATCAGCAGAAAAACTCAATTTTTTTGTGTATACCAAATGGACGTTCGGTGCCTATTGCGAGTATGACTAATACTGTCATTTTATTTTTATGAGCTTCAATAGATGGAATCACCGAATTATATAGAACATATCAGAAAATCTTAATTTTATTTCCACATGAAGTTTTACTAATTAGATAATAAGTAGACACAAAATAAGCGCAGAATATGGCGAATAATTTCTGAGATACAGATGTTCTGAAAATATTTTTCTTGACGCCAGATCAGAAAAACCCAATTTTCTTTTTACGTGGAACAGCTGTAAAGCTGAATTTTCAAAGAATTCATTTCGATACTGTAATTTTTTTCATTACTTTCATAAGATGGAATCTCCGAATTATACGAAATATATCTGAAACAATCAATTTTTTTCTATGAACCAAAACGACCTTTAGTGTTCATTACCAGTATGACAAATATCGAGACAAAAACTGTCATTTTATTTTAATCAACTTCAAAAGATGGAATCACCAAATCAGCAGAAAAACTCAATTTTTATTATGATCCAAAACGACCTTCAGTGTTCATTACCAGTATGATAAATATCGAGACAAAAACTGTCATTTTATTTTAATCAACTTCAAAAGATGGAATCACCAAATCAGCAGAAAAACTCAATTTTTTTTGTGTTTACCAGAACGACCTCCGGTGCCCATTGTCAATATGACTAATATTGTCATTTTATTTTTATGAACTTCAACAGATGGAATAACCGAATTATATAGAACATATCAGAAAAACTAAGTTTTATTTTCACATGAAGTTCTACTCATTAATAATATGTAGACACAAAATTAGCGCAGATTATGGCGAATAATTTTTGAGATACTGGAGTTTTGAGAATTTTTTTTTTCAACGCCAGATCAAAAAAAACCAAATTTTCTTTTTACGTGGAACAGCTGTGAAGCAGAATTTTCAAAGAATTCATTTAATCGATACTATCATTATTTTAACGACTTTCATGAGATGGAATCCCTGAATTATATGGAATATATCATCGACTATGTTCAACTCACTGATGACGAATCCGTCGGAAAATTCGAGTCTGTCCGTCCGACCGTCCGTAAGCACGATAACTCTCGAACGGAACGACCTAGAGACTTGAAATTTTCAGTGTGGGTTCAGTTTCCAAATTCCGCGGTTAAGTTCGTTAATGGGCGGAATTCCACCAGGGGTTCTGTAAATATGGCCGTTCAAAATTTTGTTCTCCTGATGACTTTGAAACTACAGATTCGATCGAGATGAAATTTTGCACTGAAATGGAGAATGAGGTGTTCAAGCAACATCTGGAATTTTGTCCAGATCGCATGACCAGAGCCATAAAAGATGGTAACTTTTGAACGGAAACGCCTAGGTACTTGAAATTTTCAGGATAGGTGTGGATCTTGAATGTTCTGATGACGTTCATCTATGAGCAAAATTATACTAGGGGTTCCGTAAATACGGTCGTTTGAAATTCATTTTTCTCGATAGTTTCGAATCTACGGATTCGATCGAGACAAAATTTTGTATTTTAATGGAGAACGATATATTCAAGCTACATTTTGTCCAGAATGCATGACCAGGACCATAGAAAATTATAACATTCGAAGGGAAAGGCTTAGGGACTTGAAATTTTCAGGGTAGGTTTGGTTCGCGAATGTCGCGGTCACGTTCATCAACGAGCAAAATTAGACTAGGGGTTCCGTAAATATGGCCGTTCAAAATATTTTTTTCCTAATAATTTCGAAACAACTGATTGGATTCGAAAGAAATTTCGCACATAGCTGAAGAATAATGTATTCAAACTACGTGCAAAATTTCGTCCAGATCACATTACCAAGACCATAGATACCGTGGAGAATTCTAGCGAATTATCGAAAAAAAAATTGGTCAGCTAAAGCACTGACGTGAAGTCTGGAGTTTCGCTTTAGTTTGAGAATTTTTTTGATAGCTGTCAAACATTTCTTCAATTTGTTTCTGAAACTGGAAAATGCGAATCTACCTACAATGTGGATGAACAAGCGCTCAAAACCTCCTGACTTCACGGCAGTGCTTTTTGTAATTTTTATATCAACAATTATGTGTATAACAATCATACAGGGCTGTCTCAAATGAATAAAATGAATAAAAAGAAAAAATTGGCAAATTGCCCAGGCCAAATTTTATTATTATCACAAACTTACTAGTACCACTCTCCCTCATCCACTGAAAAATTCACAAAAATAACATCTCAACGCGACCACTCAAAAAACACCAAGTCGCGACACAGATGTGTTTCGTCCGCCACGATTTCTATCCTCAATGTCGAATTGTTTTGATACATCCAGAATTAGATAACTGTTCGAAATCTCAATATATCAATGATATAAAACGATGACAATTTTTTTTACGTCGAAGGTCGACGAGTGACTGCTTTGTTTTGAATAATTTTTGCGGAATTCGAATAAACGGCCGAAACGCTTCATTTGAATATTTATTCCTCTCGATCAGCGAACAAGAATGAAGGCGCCAGCCACACACGAGGAGCGAACTGAAATTTCTGAGGATATTGCAATCAATAGGAAATTTGTATTATGTTAAACCTATTTGCTTTATGACAATTCCAATTGGTTATTTGTAACGTGAATGGTATTTTACATATCTCTACTAATATTGTAAACAAGTAAAATTTGTTTGTTTATATGTTGGGAGTTATCTCCGGAAGTACTGAACAGATTCTAAAAATTCTTGCACTAATAGAAAGCCAAACGGTTGGCGCCCCAGTAAGAAAGACAACATCTAGGCCACTTTCACAAAGATTTCAAATGTGAAATAAAATTGACTATCTATATTTATTTTTACACGCATATGACCAATTATTTTCATTCTCCAAACTGCAGATTGAAGATAATCCGACAAACTCGGTTGTTCGCCCTATGAGGATAGGTTAGCCCAGCATCCGAACATCCAGGAAAAACCCCAATTCGCCGGAAAATGAAAAATAAATCACCCCAAGGCATTATAAACTCGAAAAATATAAAACCCGAAAGATTCCCGATAAACGAGAAACACCAACTGATTCTCGAATAATAGAAGCCTCATGTTTCGGAAGAAGCAATCTTTCGAACATCCGCCTCCTTCGTTCTCGACGAAAATGTTTTCGGGAACTCAATCTGTCGTTTTGAGGTTCAGCTCGAATATATATAAAGGTCCCGGGGTTAACGCGGAAAAAACTGACGGAGATAGATTCTATATGTAGATAACGAGATCCATGATTGCAAAACGAGGCACGACTCGGGGGAAATTGTATCGGAAAAGTGTAATGCAATGAGAATGAATAAAATATGAGGTAACGCGAAGCCGCGGGGCTCGAGTCAATTGACGTTAAATGAATTTTTGAGGTTAACATGGGTTAGAGTGATTTTTCACGATGCGCGATAGAAAGGATTGAACATAGATTGTAATATCTATCTTCTATGTAGCTGTCAAAATTGACATTTCTCTATTTGAAGGCAACTGCCTTCGTTGATTTGTCTGCAACATACGACACGGTTTAGTTCAAAAGTTCAAAACTCAACAATTCTTCATGTTGAGTTGATTTCGACCTTATTACCATAGTGGAATGTTCCGCAATATTCGATGGCTGTTGGTCACAATGAGGACAAAAGGCTTCGTGAAATTTTGTTAACAAACTATTCTCAACTGTACGGCTATTATAATTATTATGAATCAGGAAAGCAGAGGGTTCTAGGCCCCTCCGGCTGTTCGAATACAATTACGCCCGAAATGACGGAACTTGTTGCCAAACAACAGCTAATAGAATCTAATTAATGCAGGCCGAGTCTATTTTAGTCAATTGCAGATGAACGTTATCAGTCATTATGAAGTATAGGTAGTAGACCTCACTTCAAACGTACACGGTTATTACGTATTTGCATTTATAACGTACTGCACAATGAGTCCCGACTGTAAGTCTGTTAATATACAAAGTGTACCAAGTTTTATCGTCGCCTCCAAAATTCATTCTATTTAGCTTAAAACTTTGTAGAAAAATCCAGTGAAATATACACCAGAGACTTTCAAATAATACGACCCTAAAAAATATAAACCAATTCTTCTCTTTTTGTTCGCTCGTTTCTATAAAAAAAGCGTTATCATATTGCCAAAATGTCTGTAACTTTCGAATTTCGGGTGAAAAATGGCCCCAAAAAGTGAAAAAATCGTTTTCAAATTCAATTCCTTCTAAAGTTTCGAAATTTTCGAGGTCTAAATGCGCCGGTAACGTTTGTAAATGGGCAAAATCCCCCAGAGGGTTCAGTAGATAAACCCATCTCAATTTTTTCTTTTCTGTTTTTCTGATATTGGGTTGAGAAATTTGATTTCTTTTATATCTCGAATTATTTGATTTCATCTGTTGAAGTTCATAAAAATAAAATGACATTATTATTTGTAACATAGCTGATTTGGTTCATAGAATGTGCCTCCGAATTCGTAATATTTGTCAAAATCTGACATCTCAGATAAAAATGTCGATGAATATACCGATTTATGGTACCTATATGGATACTGGGTGAGCACGGTTGAATACGTCTCTTCTCTTGATTTTATCTGATCTGGTCTAGAGGAACTCGATAATAATTCTGTGACTTCATCTGTTGAAGCTCATAAAAATTACGAAAAGCACTGCCGTGAAGGCAGGAGCTTTTGAGCGCTCGTACATGCACCTTGTAGGTAGATTCGCATTTTCCAGTTTTAGAAACCAATTGAAGGAATTTTTGACAGCTGTCAAAAAAATTCTGAAACTTAGGCGAAACTCCAGACTTCATGTCGCTGCTTCAGCTGATCAATTTTGTTTCGATAATTCGCTAGAATTTTCTTCGATATCTATGGTCTTGGTGATGCGGTCTGGACAACATTTTGCACGTACTTTGAATACATTATTCCTCAGCTAGATGCATAATTTCATTCCAATCCGATCAGTAGTTCCGAAACTATCTGGAAAAAAATATTTTGAACGGCCATATTTACGGAACCCCTAGTCTCATTTTGCTTATTGATGAACGTGACCGCGATATTCGCGATCCAAACCCACCCTGAAAATTTCAAGTTCCTAGGCCTTTCCGTTCAAAAGTTACAATTTTCTATGGTTTCTATGGTTCTGGTCATGCGATCTGGACAAAATATTGCTTCAATATATCATTCTCGATTAAAATACAAAATTTCATCTCGATCGAATCCGAAGTTTCGAATTTATCGAGAAAACAAAATTTCAAACGACCGTATTTACGGATCCCCTTGTATAATGTTGCTCATAGATGAACGTGATCACGACATTCGAGATCCACACCTATCCTGAAAATTTCAAGTCCCTAGGCATTTCCGTTCAAAAGTTACAATTTTCTATGGTTTCTATGATTCTGGTCATGCGATCTGGACAAAATTTCGCATGTAGCTAAAACACCTCATTTTTCATCTGAGTGCAAAATTTCATCTCGATCGAATCTGTAGTTTTCAAGTAATCAGGGAAACAAAACTTTGAACGGCCATATTTACGGAACCCCTGGTGGAATTTGGCCCATTAACGAACTTAACCGAGGCATTCGGGATCTGAACCTACACTGAAAATTTCAAGTCTCTAGGTTGATCCGTTCGAGAGTTATCGTGCTGACGGACGGCCGGACGGACGGACAGACTCGAATTTTCCGACGGATTCGTCATCAGTGAGTCGAACATAGTCGATTGAGACCATTTTCGGCTCAAAATTCGAAAAATACAGACATCGTGACGAAATGATATAGCCCTCGTGTAAGTATGTAGTACGAGCGCTCAAAAATAAAATGACATTATTATTTGTCATATTGACAGCTGATCTGGTTCGAAGAATCTATCTCCGAATTCGTGATATTCGTCAAAATTTGACATCTCCGATGAAAATGTCGATAAATATACCGATTTATGGTTTATACTGGTGAGCACGATTGAATACGTCGTTTGTTTTTCTAATCTGGTCTAGAGAAATGTGGAAAAAATTCTGTGATTTCGTCTGTTGAAGTTCATGAAAACAAAATGACATTATTTGTCACGATGACAGCTGTTTTGGTTCACAGAATTTATTTCCGAATTCTCGATATTTGTCAAAATCTGACATCACACATGAAAATGTCAATAAATATACCGATTTATGGTTGATATTGGTGAGCACGATTGAATACGTCTGTTTTTTCGAGTTTTTTTAATCTGGTCTAGAGAAATGTGGGAAAAATTCTATGATTTCGTCTGTTGAAGTTCATAAAAATAAAATGACATTATTATTTGTCACGATGACAGCTGATTTGGTTCACAGAATTTATCTCCGAATACGTAATATTCGTAACATCTCAGATGAAAATGCCAATAAATATACCAATTTATGGTTGATACTGGTGAGCACGATTGAATACATCTGTTTTTTCGAGTTTTTCTAATCTGGTCTAGAGAGATGTGGAAAAAAATCTGTGATTTCGTCTGTTGAAGTTTATAAAAATAAAATGACATTATTGGTCACGATGACAGCTGATTTGGTTCACAGAATTTATCTCTGAATTCGTGAGGTTTGTCAAAATCTGACATCTCAGATGAAAATGTCAATAAAAATACCGATTTATGTTATGGTTCATATCATCATCCATGTTATGCATAATGAAAAACTCGTTCAGGTATTTGGATTATATTGATCGATACTCCTTTCACATCAAAACCACCGACGAATGAAATGACATTATTTTTTGTCACAATGACAGCTGATTAGGTTCAAAGAATCTATTTCCGAATTCGTGATATTTGTCAAAATCTGACATTTCATATGAAGATGTCGATAAATATACCGATTTATGGTGGATACTGGATGGGCACGATTGAATACGTCTCTTTTCTCGATTTTTTTCTGAACTGGTCTAGAGGAATTTCATCATAATTCTGTGATTTCATCTGTTGAAGTTCATAAAAATGAAATGGCATTATTTTTTGTCACATTGACAGCTGATTTGGTTCACAGAATCAAGTTCCGCATTCGTGATATTTGCCAAAATCTGACATCTTCGATGAAAATGTCAATAAACATACCGATTTATGGTTGATACTGGATGAACACGATTCAATATATACGTCTATTTTTTTAGATTTTTTGTAATCTGGTCTAGAGAAATGTAATAATAATTCTGTGATTTCGTCTGTTGATAAAAATAAAATTATTTGTCACATTGACAATCTATCCCCGAATCCGTGAAATTTGACAAAATCTGACATCTTAGACAAAAATGTCGATGAATATACCGATTTATGGTGGATACTGGTCGAGTACGATAATTCATTGTCTTGTATCTCGAGTCTCCTCATTATTTGTAGTTGTATTTTTCTTCCCTTCATCCATCTTGAGGCTTTCTTTCAGGATAGCCCCATTCAACTTGCGTTCTAGTTATGTTTTCTATTTCTCAGGGCTGCCCTGAAGACGCACCGAAACGTCGAAAGACAGAAATTCCATAGACCATGGAAATATATCAAATAACTTTCCAAGGCCATCGTCAATAACATCAAGAGAACAAGATCCTTTTTGCCATCGTAACTGAATAAAGTACACCCAAACAGTTAATGATCGAATTAAATTAAAGAAGTATAAAATTACAACTATTATGTTCGTTCGAAACGATTCTAATGACCACAAATGGAGTAGAAATTGCGCATATGTCAATGAAATGGAATTTGATTGCTCGGTAAGATTCTTCAAACGAATACGGATAAACAAATAGAGGACGAGCTCATCAATTTATTATGAAAATATCATTGGCGTAACAGTACAAAGATACAAGAAGTGAAATAACAATCATACTATCACATACCTACTCGTATCTTATCGATGCATTAGATATTATTGAAATTGAATCACAATCGAACAGTTAAATCTATTGCCGAAATTAACATTTGAGTCATTCCAACCAATTCAATGGATCGATTTGGGACGGTACAATTCATTTTCAACATTTCGAACCATTAATCACTACCGAGAATCACCCTTTAGAAATGCAATGGATCCAGCAACAGATCCATCATCGTCCAAGTGGAAAAGGCTCATACTGTTGAGGAAGTTGGACTATTTGTTTGAGAAGGAATGAGACCAGTCACCGGACATAAATCCTGGTCTATCTTCTTCATTCATCTTGTTTCAGGATTGTATAGTCACAAATTATAAACAGAACACAATGAGACGAGGGGATTGATCTGTTCTATATTCCAAAATAGAAAGATTTCGAAGAATTTCCAAGTTGAGATCGATGCCGATTGAAATTATTAGAATTCATGGATATTGTTTGTTCGTAGAAAAATGGGCTATAAATGTTGAGTTGTTGAGCCAGGTAACTGGCGGGTTTGGATTTGAATATTTCAAGGATTATTAAAAGAATTTCAGGAATCAGTGGAATGGGCCCGATTGAGAAAAACGAAAAATGGATTCGAGAAAATTCCGAGCAAATTAACAGACTTCCGTTAACACTCCGAAACGAACTGAATGCTATTTTTGAACTCATGAAAATTTTCGATCCATCAAAATGTCAACACATCGAATGAATATTCAAATCACCTTCATTACTCAATGTAAATGAAACATGAACCACTCCATATATTGGATTGCTTGAATAATTGCCGAAAATGTGGGAGGTACAAGTATATTACTGGGTATTTTCTATACAGGGTTTCCCACCTGAAGCGTCTACTAAAGAATCTACCTCAATTCATTCAAGGAAAAATTTATTGATATTGGTGAATAGATGTAGGATGTATTGAAAATGGAAAAGGATTCAAATAAAATTATAAAAAGTTCGTTCATCCATCTTGTAGGTAGATTCGCATTTTCCAGTTTTAGAAACCAATTGAATGAATTTTTGACAGCTGTCAAAAAAATGACAGCAGCTCTGTCAATCATGCCGAAACAGCTGTTACAGAAATATAAGGATTTTTTATTCAATGGTTCGTTGGAATTCAAAATGGTTCCGGTTATGCGATCTGGAAAAAATGTAGCTTGAATATATCATTCTCCATTAGAATAAAAAATTTCATCACGATCGAATCCGTAGTTTTGAAATTATCAAGAAAACTAAATTTCAAACGTCCGTATTTACGGAACCCCTGGTAGAATTTTGCGCAATAACACACTCAACCGCGGTATTCGTGATTCGAACCTACCCTGAAAATTTCAAGTTTCTAGGTCGTTCCGTTCGAGAGTTATCGTGTATACGGCCGGACGGACAGACTAAAATTTTTCGACGGATTCGTCATCAGTGAGTCGAACCTTGTCGATTGAGACCATTTTCAGCTCAAAATTCAAAAATACGGACATCGTGACGAAATGATATAGCCCTCGTGTAAGTAGAACGAGAGCTCAAAAATGATTTGAATATATGATTTTTCGAATTTGAATCTTGGTTAAAACGAAAATTTACGACCAAGAAAGAATGAAATATTGAGTTGAAATTTATTGTGGTTTATAAAATAAAAAAAAATTAAACTCTAAATTATAATTGTTTTAGTTAATTGTAGCGCTTGTATGTTAATCTACATTTTCTGCATATAGCGTATTCCTAGATTTTCTGTCAGTTTTATTGAATTTTTCTATAAAATAAATATACAACAGATAAGTAATTTTTTCAATCCACTTCTATGATTTGTTAACACTGTTACACTATTTCCTAATTTTAAGGTTATTTGCAGAGAACGAGAGACGAATCAAAAACGTGTTGAGGCAACTTGTCTCATTTATAGAAAAAAAAGCGATGAAAATAGAGGAAAATATTTTTGTTCGTTATCAGTATGACAAGTACGGTCATTTTTTCTTTAGGAACTTGTATAGATGGAATCACTGAATATATAAAAAAAAACTCAATTTTCTTTTCACATGGAATAGCTAGAAAGCTGAATTTTTACATTTTTACGCTGCCTTATATGTAGACAGAAAAATATGAAATGCACTGCCGTGAGGGCAGGAGCTTTTGAGCGCTCGTGCATCCACCTCGTCGGTAGATTCTCATTCTCCAGTTTTAAAAACCAATTGGAAAGATTTTGACAGCTGTCAAAGAAAATTTCAAACTAAGGCGAAAATCCAGACTTCATGTCGGTGCTTTAGGTGACAAATTTTTTTTCGATAATTCGCTAGAATTTTCTACGGCATCTAAGGTCTTGGTAATGCGATCTGGACAAAATTTCCTACGTAGTTTGAATATATTATTCTTCATCTATGTGCGAAATTTCATTCCGATCCAATAGGTTATTTCGTAATTATCAGGGAAAAAATAGTTCGAACGGCTATATTTACGGAACCCCTAGTCTAATTTTGCTCATTGATGAACGTGACCGCGATATTCGCGATCCAAACCCACCCTGAAAATTTCAAAATCCTAGGCCTTTCCGTTCAAAAGTTACAATTTTCTATGGTTTCTATAGTCCTGATTATGCGATCTGGACAAAATGTAGCTCGAATATATCATTCTCAAATTAAATAAGAAATTTCGTCACGAACAAATCCATAGTTTTGAAATTATCAAGAAAACCCAACTTCAAACGGCCATATTTACGGAACCCCTAGTCTAATTTTGCTCCCTAGGCCTTTCCGTTGGAAAGTTATTATTTTCTATGGTTTCTATGGTCCTGATCATGCGATCTGGACAAAATGTAGCTCGAATATATGATTCTCAAATTAAATAAAAAATTTCGTCACGATCAAATCCATAGTTTTGAAATCATCAAGAAAACCGAACTTCAAACGGCCATATTTACGGAACCCCTAGTCTAATTTTGCTCATTGATAAACGTGACCGCGAAATATCCGATCTGAACCTATCCTAAAAATTTCAAGTCCCTAGTCCTTCCGTTGGAAAGTAATTATTTTCTATGGTTTCTATGGTCCTGATCATGCGATCTGGATAAATGTAGATCGAATATATGATTCTCGAATTAAATAAAAAATTTCGTCACGATCAAATCCATAGTTTTGAAATCATCAAGAAAACCGAATTTCAAACGGCCATATTTACGGAACCCCTAGTCTAATTTTGCTCATTGATGAACGTGATCGCGACATTTGAGACCCACACCTATCCTGAAAATTCCCTAGGCCTTTCCATTACAAAGTTATAATTTTCTATGGTTTCTATGGTTCTGGTCAGGCGAGCTGGACAAAATATTATATGAATCTTCGTGTCCTAATCTTACAACTAATTCAATTCGATATGATTGTTTTTTTCTCGAATTATCGAGAATAAAATAATTCAGATGGTCATATTTACGGAACCTTTCTTGGATTTCGCTTATTAACGAACTCGACCGGCGCATTCAGACCTCAAACAACCCTGGAAATCTCTAGGACTCTTCTTCCGAGAATTATCGTGTTTACGGCCGGCCGGACGGACGGTCAGAATTGAATTTGACCACGAATTCTTCATCTGTGAGATCGTTTGGGACCAAAATTCAAAAATTACAGCATTTGAACAAAATGATAACGCTTTTTTATAGAAAAAAGAGCGCAAAAAGAAGGAGCTCAACAAAATGAAACTTTTAATGAATTAGTTTATAGATGTGTATTCTTCTGATTTCTAAATGAAGTATAAACACAAAAATACCTCAAGACGCAGTCGTGGTCGATATTTGAACGAAATGGATCATACTGTCAATGAAGAAACAGCTTGAAAATTCGCGAATAGTGTGTGTTTTATTGATCTTTTCATTTAAAAAAAAATTATAAAAGCACTGCCGTGAAGTAAGGAGATTTTGAGCGCTCGTTCATCCATCTTGTAGGTAGCTTCGCATTTTCCAGTTTCAGAAGCCAATTGATGTCATTTTTGACAGCTGTCAAAAAAATGACAGCAGCTCTTTGTCAATTAGGCCGAATCAGCTGTTACAGGAATATAAGGATTTTTTTATACAATAATTCGTTGAAATTCGAAATGGTTCCGGTAATGTGATCTGGAAAAAAATTTAGCTTGGATATAACATTCTCCATTGAAATACAAAATTTCGTCACGATCGAATCCGTAGTTTTGAAATGATTAAGAAAACTAAATTTCAAACGACCATATTTACGGAAACCCTGGTCTTATTTTGCCCAATAACGAACTTAACCGAGACATTAGAGATTCTAACCTATCCTGAAAATTTCAAGTTTCTAGGTCGTTCCGTTCGAGAGTTATACGGACGGACGGTCAGACGGACAGACTTGAATTTTTCGATGGATTCTTCATCAGCAAGTCGAACCTTGTCGATTAAGACAATTTTCGGCTCAAAATTCGAAAAAAATAGACATCGTGACGAAATGATTTAGCCCTCGTGTAAGTAGAACTACCGCTCAGAAAACCTGTTAATTTTCACAAACTCGAACTTTTCAACTGTACCGATTCACTCCCAGACTCAATCAGTTCTAGAGTTTTAAAATTTTGAATGCCAATGGGTATTTCGGAATGCACCAAGTATCGTGCTTCAACTTTCAAAATTTGAGTACAGGGTGGATAGGAAATAATTGGCATTTGTGATGATGAATTAGAACCTTCTCTTTCTGTCGAGTAGAAACACCTCACGAACTCCAGAACTATGCGCATTGCACTATCTCCTAATCGTCGATACCTCTGAATCAAGAATTCAAGATGCGCGTTTCACAACATAGTCCACTGGACACTAGACGTCCACCGTCGTCTGAACACCGCGACGGCAACTTGTTACGCCACTGAAATCGGGCATTATTTCAACACACACGACACTCGCGAAGAATACCGCACACAATGATCGGCGGAGCGGGTCTGATGTATGTGCATACATTAAACGTCGAACCTTGAGCTGAATCTGGGTCGAATAGGTACGAAATAAGGACTAGAGCATATGGGATAATATCGTTAATAGACGACGAAATTGCCGGCTGGAAAAACTCGAAGGTCGACGACCGCGTATCTACGGGGTGGCTTCGAAAATGGCAAGAAAATAAATTCTGTGGCTATAATTGCAAGTGTGAACAGTATGCATACGGAGCGGCAAAATATGAATATTTCCAAGCCCACTGCGATGTTACAATAATCCATGAAGATCCTAAACTGTTTCGTTCAATTCATGAAAACCAGATCAGTACTGGGTATTCTCTCTCACCTGACGATTCCATAATCGAAATGAACTACCGTAAAACGTCGAACTGTGCACAACATAACTGAACACACGTGTATGAACACAACACACCCGTTTCCATACGATTTATCAATAAAAGGTCTTCGTAGTATCGGAAAAATCGTTCGTAACGAAAGCAATCAGATAAAATAATTGAGATAATGAATGAGGATAAACAACCAGCGTCAGTAACGATTGAAGATGGCGTAAACAATGGATTGTACTCATATTTTTTCCGAGTTTGATTACCTTATAATTGATGTTTTTTTTTTGTCGACGATTCGGCACTTTTGAAGCAAATCGTTTTACGTAGCGGAACAGTTGGGAAAACCTTCGAATGTTTGAATTTCGAATACTTTCCAAATAAAAAAATCAGAAGTGGGTAAATACTTCAAAATAATCTCTAAAACTAACTTTATACTTGACGAAAAACTGATTATCAATTATTAATAATATGTTTTTTCCAATGGTAAATTTCCATTTTGAAAACTATTTATATCTTTTAGTTCTTTCAATAAAAAACAAAGCACATACATTTGGGCCGAGAATGGTCTCAAAATATTAGGTTGGGGTTACAGATTGAGAATTCGTGTTCAAATTCAATTAGATCCGTCCTGCCGGCCGTCCGTAAACACGATAACCCTCGAAAGAAAAGGACTAACGCTTCGATATTTCAGAATTTAAACGAGGTCTGAATGCGCCAAGTAAATTCGCAATGGCCGAAATCCGCTCAAGGGACTACTATTATTCGCCATATCCTGGCGAAATGTTTGTCCACATATAGGGGCATCCATCATCAACAGCTTCACAGCTGTTCACGTGACAAGAAAATTAAGTTGTTCTGTTCTGTTATCGAGAAATTAGATAATAATTCTGGGATTTTACCATTTGAAGTTTTCGAAAATTAAATGACATAATTTGTCACACTGACAGCGCACAAAATCTTCTGACTTCCAGTCGGAGCTTTTCAATTTTTTTTGCCAAAATTACAGATTACCAAAGTTTGTTGTATCCTGTATGAAGAAACTTGAAATATTTGCCTATTCAGGAAAAATCAAATCAATATTCTTGGAACTTGAGGAAATAGTGGAAATCCATCGAACTATCATCCTCATAATCGAAAGAATAAAAATAGTATTATCAGTTATCGAGTTCGATAAAGAATTGATGCGATAAGCTCAGATTTATATTAATTGGTACTAATTATAATGTTTGGAGTGGATAGATTATCGAAGGCAGTCTAGAGCGATCAACGCTCTATTTTTATCAATCAGATTGAATACAATTGTTCAGAATTTTGCAATATCATTCATTGTGTCATACAAGGTGTTAATTGAGTACAATACATTCAACAGAAATTTCTTCGAATGAATTTAAGACAAAAAGTTCATTCAAATATACTTTGTATTCAAGAAGTTTTACCCGATTTTATTATTTATACAGGGTGTCCCAAGTTCGAGTGCCGACTAGACGTTTCTTGAGAACCGAACCTATTTGAAATCTGAAAATCGGGATTATAGTATTTTTCGACTTTATCGACTGAGCTAAAATATTCTTGAAGCCTGAACACTTTTCAGTTTTTTTTCGATATTTTGAAAACTATTTCGACGAATGCAACGATTCGAATAGAAATATATTTAGAATTGAATAATTGATTATATAAGATATGAAAAAATGCAAACAAACTCCCTGTATAACTGAAAGTGTTCAGACTTCAAGAATATTTCAGCTCAGTAGATAAATTCAAACAATATCATAATCCAAATTTCCAGATTTCAAATAGGACCGATTCTCAAGAAACGTCTAGTAGGCACTCGAACTTGGGACACCCTGTCTTGCTATTTGAGCCCTAACTTGTTTTAATTTAGTGAGGGCAGTGGGGTCCCGAGATAAAACAACAAAATATTTTTGACAAAAAAAAAGAACGCCACAGACCTTTTTTTAAAATTTATATTATGCAACTTTTTTGGATCTTGAAGTTTTTGTATCTTGCTTAGTATTCGGAAAAAAAAATAAATCCAATCGATTACATATCCCTGGACCACACAAGAAACACGAGGAAAATCTTTTTTTTGGAAATTATCATTGTTTTACAATTTCTCAAACTGTAACAACAACAAATAAATTTTTAATTGAACACTCACAGTTAACCCATACATTTTCGCTAAATCCCCATTAAACATACCGAAAAACACTGCCGTGAAGGCAGGAGCTTTTGAGCGCTCGTACATCCACCTTGTAGGTAGATTCGCATTTTCCAGTTTTAGAAATCAATTGAAGGAATTTTTGATAGCTGTCAAAAAAATTCTGAAACTTAGGCGAAACTCCAGACTTCATGTCAGTGCTTCAGCTGATCAATTTTTTTTCGATAATTCGCTAGAATATTCTACGGTATCTATAGTCTTGGTGATGCGATCTGGACAAAATTTCGCACGTAGTTTGAATACATTATTCCTCAGCTAGGTGCAAAATTTCATTCCAATCAAATCGGTAGTTTCGAAATTATCAGGAATAGAATATTTTGAACGGCCATATTTATGGAACCCCTAGTCTAATTTTGGTCATTGATGAACGTGACCGTGAAATTCGCGATCCAAACCTACCCTGAAAATTTCAAGTTCCTAGGCCTTTCCCTTCGGAAGTTATAATTTTCTATGGTTTCTATGGTACTGGTCATGCGATCTGGACAAAATGTTGCTTTAATATATCATTCTCGTTTAAAATACAAAATTTTATCTCGATCGAATCCGTAGTTTCGAAATTATCGAGAAAACAAAATTTCAAACGACCGTATTTACGGAACCCCTAGTATAATTTTGTTCATAGATGAAAGTGATCACGACAATCGAGATCCACACCTATCCTGAAAATTTCAAGTCCCTAGGCGTTTCCGTTCAAAAGTTACAATTTTCTATGGTTTCTATGGTTCTGGTGATGCGAGCTGAACAAACTTTGCATGTAGCTTGAACACCTCATTTTCTATTAGAGTGCAAAATTTCATCTCGATCGAATCTGTAGTTTCAAAGTAATCAGGAAAACAAAATTTCGAGCGTCCATATTTACAGAACCCCACGGCGAATTTTGCCCAATAACGAACTTAACCGCGGCATTCGAGATTCGAACCTACCCTAAAAATTTCAAGTTTCTAGGACATTCCGTTCGAGAGTTATCGTGTATACGGACGGACAGACTCGAATTTTTCGACGGATTCGTCATCAGTGTGTCGAACATAGTCGTTTGAGACCATTTTCGGCTCAAAATTCGAAAAATACAGACATCGTGAAGAAATGATATAGCCCTCGTGTAAGTAGTACAAACGCTCAAAAATGGAAATATTCAGGGTGTTTTCGAAGGTGAGGCTTTTTTTTTGACCAGCAATAGAACTCATCAAAATGTGAATACAAAATATTCACCAGGGCCGAGTATTTCGAAATCAAAGTTACCCGCGAATCTGAGAAATTCTCAGTCCGGATCTGACTTGGGTTCGTATTGATATCTAAATGTGTGCATATAACCAGCTGTCTGAGGTCAGTATACAGGAAATCACCTATGATGCATATAATTTTTGTAAGTTTTCGATCTCAACCCCTGTTATTTCTTCATTTGGCGTCATTTGAAAACATTTGTGTATAAGTACGGTGAGGTGAATGAGCAAAAGAACAAAGCATCGAAAATGCTTGTGACATTATTCCGTGAGCAAACTGATGTGATAGTTGCTGCCTTGAAAATATCGCGAAGGAAGTCGAGCACTTCATTGAAATTATGAGGGAATGCACATGGCATGGTGAGATAACACGACCCAGAGTCGTATTAAGATGAGGATGCCCAAGATTCTTTGTACTTTGTCAAATTAGGGTAAACACTACAGTTATTGACACCTTAAGCCAACTGTCCCAATAGAATATAAATAATTTGTTATTTGGGTATGAAATGAAAATATTTCTTTTTCGAGGTTATGTGTTGGTTTATACTCGATTCAAATTAACAACCGAAAGTGGAAAAACCTTTTCAGAAGAAGCTTTAAAACACATCGTTAACATCATGTGTCAATTTTCAGTGATTGACACTGTAAAATCTATTGTTGACACCACCTGATACAGTTATTGACATAATGTTGTCTCTCATATTTTCAATCAGCTGAACAAGGATGTGGATAGGTATAATATATAGTAGTAGTTTTGCATTGAAAAATATTCGAAATGGAAACCTTCTCTATGAAGACATATTTCAATAAACATTAAACATGGAATTTTCATGCACAGGAAATGCATTTAATTATTTAATACCATTTAAATCCAAATTCTTTTTGCAAATAGGACACAAGCCCTGGCAGTTGGTTGTCCAGTAGCCGTTTATAGCAACTTGGTTTTCATTGTTATCACAGATTGTGTCTTCAGATGTAAAATCCATGTCCATATTGGACTGTTTCATGACTGTATAAAGGATTCTTCATGAATTTCATCATCAAGCTTTATGTTTGAAATAATTTTTTTTTTATTTTTTTTGGCACACCCGTCTATTCTATCACATAATTTGAGATCTTCTTCATAGGTTAATACAGGGCAAGGTCCGTGATTTGTTGAGCGCTCGTTGGACTTACACCAGGGCTACATCATTTCGTCAAGATGTCTGTATTTTTCGAATCTTGCCGTAAGCACGATAACTTTCGAACGGAACGACCTAGAGACTTTAAATTTTCAGTGTGGGTTCAGTTTCTGACTGCCGTAGTTGAGTTGGTTAATGAGCAGAATTCCATCAGGGGTTCCGTAAATATGGCCGTTCGAAATTTTTATCTCCTGATTACTTCTAAACTACTGATTCGATCGAGATGAAATTTTGCACCCAGGTGGTGCGAATGACGTGTTCAAGTTACATGCAAAATTTGTCCAAATCGCATGACCAGAAGAAAATAATAACTTTCGAACGGAGGGGCCTAGGGACTAGACATTTTCAGGATAGGTGTGGATCTCGAATATCGCGGTCACGTTTATCAATGAACAAAATTATCAATGACCAAAAGTGGATGTTCAAAAAAATTTTTTTTAGGAAGATTCTACTTACTAGGTAGATGAACGAGCGCTCAAAAGCTCCTGACTACACGTCAGTGCTTTTCATTTTTTCAACAAGTTTTCCACTCAACCAAAAAATTATTGTAGAACGAGGAACGCCATAGGTTTGGGAGGCAAGTTTTCTGGACATTCCTTCTGATTTTACTGCTGATAAGGCATAAATTATAGCATCCACCGTGTAATTTTTCTTATAATTTCTTCCTTCTTTTGCTTTTGCCATGTTGTTGAGAATGAAGCGTGGAAAATCGATTCAGGGGGTAGGGACAAGAAGTAGGAACTAGTTGAACTTACAATATAGTTATTGACACGTGGAAATTCACAGAGATTGACACTGGTGTCAACAACTATCTAGAACAAAATTAGATAAAGTTCAATCATTTTTCAGTCTTCATTGAGAAATTGAGGCCTGAATAGTAGGCAATACGGACTAATTTTGCAAAATTTGAATACGACAGTTATTGACATAGTATGTCAATCACTATTCATCCACATATTTTTAAAGGCAATTATTGACACCCACAAAAAAACGCGAAACCTACAACCAAATAGATTTTAAGTTATGAAAAAGTATTTATTGAAGAGTTTCAATAATTCAAACAAAAATTATGCTTCAGACAAAAATTAGAACAATTAAAAAAATGTTATGAACTTGAGTTAAGTACCTTGAGAAAATGGCAGTATTTTTCTAATTGCAATGATCGTCAGCACGCTGCACATTGATAAATATATGGTGAATTAGGAATGCAAACCTAACCCAAATTAATACTAACAGTCCAAACTTGAAAAATTGAAATTTTTTTTTCAAAGCTCCATGTTTTTAAGGCCTCCATCCAATTCTTGTAATTCAAATATGAAAATGAGGGTGTCAATCACTGATAGGGTGTCAACAACTGTACCTTTTACCCTATCTCTTTTGATAAGTTCTAGCAACTGTCAAAAAAAAGCATCACCTTAAAAAATACCCTGTTTATGTAAATCCTTGAACCCGAGGTTACAACGAACTACCAACAAAATTATGATCCCTCAAAAAAATTCCCCCATTCGGATACGTCTCCTTCCTGCCAGTCGATTTGGATTTAATTAGTCTGGGAGGAATCGTCTTTCTATTCGGAAAAATCCAATTATTTAGTCCGATACAAGAAAAATTTCCCCTTGTCAGGCCGACCATCAAACTCGTCCCCGTTTCCTTAAATCCTCTCAGAAGGGGCCAGTATAAACAAAGGAAACTTTGAATCCCTGTTCATCCCCGGGTTATACTGTGCTATTTGGAAATCGAAAGAACAAATTCCTCTTTTTTCCCCTTGTTCGGGATTCTTTTCCAATTAAGCTAACACGGCGAAAAGAAGTTCGTCCCGTATTTGGCCATTATTCGGACCTTTACATCGTCTTCGTTTCTCTCCGGTTTATCAAATTGATCTGTAGGTATGTCGCGGACAGGGGATTATATTTTGGGAAATACTCGGGCGAGATAAAAATAGAGTTTTTCCTTAGGAGGAGATCTTGAGACTGCACCAGGAAGAAAACATTTTATTGTATCATGACGTTGCTAATTTTACATCAATAGAGGTTCATTATACTGGGTATTTTCGAAGGAGAGGTTTTTTTTTGACAGGTGCTGGAACTCATCAAACTAAGTCAAAATTCCAAAAATCCTTTATTTAGAATATTCACCAGGGGCGAGTTTTTCAAAGATCTAAATGTGTTTATTAAATGCGTTCAGTTTACGGGAAATCATCTGACAGAGCGTATACATTTTGTGACTTTTTCCGAATTTCTTAATGTGTTTCCATATAGGTGGATAGGACGTGGAGGGTCGATTTCTTGGCCTGCACGCTCCCCGGATCTCAACCCCTGTATTTATTTTTTTGGGATCATTTGAAAACATTAGTGTATAGTAACGGTGAGGTGAATAGTGTTGAAGAACTAAAACAACGCATTGAAAATGCTTGTGACATTATTCCGTAGTTTCCGATCGTCGGATCGGAGCAGCTTTTACACAGACTCACGAACTTTTAATGGCTACTGGAAGTTGCCTAACTAACAGTAAAAGTTGTTGTTTTAAACTTTGTGATATTTTAACGACTGCGATAATCCATTGACGAACGTCACAATGAGTTTTAAAGTTTTCGAATGAGTTACGAGAATTGTGACCCGAAAATTGTAGAATAGAAATTTCGTGAAAATGCGAATTTTAAACGACGGTTCATTATCCTTATCTCGGCTTTTGTTCCCCTTCTATATTCCAATGAATTTCCAGTCGGATTTCTCAAGAGAGGCTCGTTGCATTAATTAATTGACACCTCGGAAATTCGGGAATGGCGAAAGTTGGATACGATATTGAATTTTGAAAGAAAAGGACAGAAAATTGAATAAAAAGATATAAAATAACATTAACTGATAATAAATGAATAACAAGGATCAATGCAAATCACACGAATTAAATAGGTAAATTTTTATGGAAGACCGACGTGAACTCCAAACAGGATTTCTCTTCATCTTATATAGTTTTTTTCAAAAAAATTCCCAATAAAGTAATTGAAAATAACCCAATTTACATTATTTCTTGATATGATTATGTACGATGAGTATTCTAGAACGTAAGAGTGATTTTTGACCAATATTTTAATATGCATTTCATTCAAATTGATCAGTTCTAACCATTTGAAATTTAGAAATAAATGTCAATTTTTCTGATTTCTATATAATTATGTTCTTCAGTTTCAGAAGTCTGTTAAAAAAAAAAATAATTCTTCCCGAAATATTAACCACAACTATGAGATAAAGGATTACTAGATCTACAGATTAAAATACAGATTACAAGTGGATGTTAAAAGCTCATAATACAAACTGTCTTTAAAACAATGTCTGTATTATAAAGTGAACGACGGTTCCTATGTGGAAAGACTCTCGAACTTGCACTTTAGGTCTCATGGGAAACTTGAAATTGCACTTCTTCCCACTTCCGGTGGTTCGAAGGTCATTCTTGGTATGTCTAGAAATGTGCTGAGCTTTATGAGAAGTTCTTCGAAGTACAGATGTACAGGCTGTGCGCTGTGCCTCGTTGAAGCCTTGAAGCCTACAAAGAATTTGTTTACATCCAGATTATTCAACATATCTAATTAATTTATAAGTATAGTTACTCAAATCTGATGGAATTCTTTTAAATTGATGTATGCATTTCTTATACGAAAAGGCTAAATCTAAATGGTTATTGTTGTAACTGTCGAACGATACATTCAAATTTCAATTTGTCAATATAAACTATTTTTTTGGTCATAATTTGAAAATTTAGCACTCTAGAAATTATCATTGGACCATTTGAAACATTCAAACACAATTTTTGTTATATGAACAATCTATGAAACATTTAAATTCACTTATCTCCAAAGAAACTTCAGAATTTCTCATTAATTCACATTATGTTAATATTGATGATTTTATTAATTGGAATTTTCATTCTTAAACATAAATAATGCCCAAATTCTGTATGCAATTGTATTTTGTTACCCAATTAGACGTAATATGTGAAATAATGACATAATTTCGTGTTAGCCGATCTGAACTCCATGTTGAATGATATCTAAGAATATGGATGTGGATTCTGCAACAATATATACAGGGTGAAAACTTCTTCAAAAACAAATATGAAACAATTGTTGAAATTAATTCTAGAATCCTGCGATTTTTCAGTTTTACCATTTACCACTTGTTTGCCATCCTGTATTAGATATGAACAGGGTATTTTTTTAAGGTTAGGCTTTTTTTGAGAGTAATCAAAGTTACCCGCGAATCTGAGAAATTTCCAGTCCGGATCTGACGGTATGTATTGAGTTCTAAATGTGTTTATTAAATGCGTTCAGTTTACGGGAAATCGTCTGACAAAGCGTATGATTTTAGTGACTTTTCCGAATTTCGTAATAATAATTGGTGGATAGGACGTGGTGGGTCGATTTCTTGGCCTGCACGCTGCCCGGATCTTCTGGTGATTTCTTCTTTTGAGGTAATTTGAAAACATTAGTGTACAGTAACGGTGTGGTGAATAGTGTTGAAGAACTAAAACAACGCATTGAAAATGCTTGAGACATTATTCGTGAGCAAACCGATGTAATAGCTGCTGCTTGTAATAATTCGTTATAACGCCAGGCAAGACTTTGTGCACATCAAACGAATGATGACCATGGACAATTTCTGTGAACAGTTTGGATCAATTCTATCGGTGGGTTTGTGAACTTCCTAGTTTTTTTTATAGGTCATTTTCAATCAGTAATTTTTCCTCTCCTTAGTTTGAACTTCAAGAAATATACCGTTCCGGAAAAATTTCCTTATGAAAGTTGAAAGAGAATATACGAATTTGCGATAAAATTCAGCACTTTATTTAATTGCTGTAATTCAAGGCAGATTCCCTCAACAGGGTCGTATTAAGCTGATGATGCCCAAGATTTTTTGCACTTTTTTCGAATTTCCGGCGAAATGATATCTTTTGATGAGTTCTAGTACCTGTCAAGAAAAAGCCTCACCTTGAAAAAACACCCTGTACAGTGTGTATACCTAATACAGCAGGCAAACAAGTGAAAATTGCAGGATTCTAGAATGAATTTCAACAACTGTTTCATAAATTTTTTTGAAAAAGTTCTCGAATAAAAACATATTTATTTCTGCACATTCTTGCATTGGTCGAGATAAAAATACCGAATGTTATCTTTCAACGAATTAATAAAACTTTCAATAATACAACAGATATCAGTTCGTCCTGAATGGTCGGCCAACTGAGATGACAGGTCGAAACTTAATTACCCCCCATCAGATTGATATCGAGATCGACCCCTCCATTCCATTTCGACGTCGATTTTCTTCTCGGTTTTCAATTTTCTACGGGAATTCGAACAGTTCATCCGACATAATGAAAAATTCCAAGAACAATACCGTTTTCCCATTTCATTGTACCGATGTAGCCGATAGGCACGCTGCAGCAATAAGCTTTTCTAAAAATACGATATTATATTGTGAGCGAAAAACAATAAAGGAAAAAGTGCCGATGGGAGGGGGTCGCACTCATATTAAAATTGAACAGTGCATTTCAGCATCCGCTATTTCGAATCGAGAGTTATTCGATTCGATTTTAATAAGCATGGGGAATATTAGGTTAGGATCCTACGAAGACAATGGCGACGCATTGTCATCTGTCCAAGCTTCCAATTTAATGAAGGCTTCGTTCTAGGTCAATTGTTGAGATATGAGTCGTCTCAGGAAGCAACGTTTCAGTGGAAAATATCCGTAATATGCAAGGGGAAAATTTGATTTTATCTCGGACTAGTGCGACGAACGCCTTTTCGGTGAAGGTGCTCAGAAACCTACTAGTAAGGTTTCCCCTCACACTCACCCTACAATTCTGTATCAGAGGATTCGGGTTGACTTTCACCCAGTGGAGAAAGGGTCTTTTGGGGAGCAAAGTTCTCGCTTTTGAACTGGCTTTAATCGTTACGAAATAGGTGTTTTAACACTTCAAAGTGCGGAGTTGGAACTACACAGAAACGACGTTACTCGTGCTCCAGTAGCGGTTTTGCTAGGAACCAATGAAAATATGAAAATAATATAAAAATTTAATTGAAATAAATATTGGTTGCCTTGTTTCATTATTGTAATTTGAAAAATTACGAAAAGCACTGCCGTGAAGGCAGGAGCTTTTGAGCGCTCGTACATGCACCTTGTAGGTAGATTCGCATTTTCCAGTTTCAGAAATCAATTGAAGGAATTTTCGACAGCTGTCAAAAAAATTCTGAAACTTAGGCGAAACTCCAGACTTCATGACGGTGCTTCAGCTGATTTTTTTTCGATAATTCGCCAGAATTTTCTACGGTATCTATGGTCTTGTTGATGCGATCTGGACAAAATTTCGCACGTAGTTTGAATACATTATTCCCCAGCTAGGTGCAAAATTTCATTCCAATCCGATCAGTAGTTTCGAAACTATCAGGGAAAAAAAAATTTGAACGGCCATATTTACGGAACCCCTAGTCTAATTTTGCTCATTGATGAACGTGACTGCAATATTCGCGATCCAAACCCACCCTGAAAATTTCAAGTTCCTAGGTCTTTCCGTTCAAAAGTTACAATTTTCTACGGTTTCTATGGTTCTGGTCTTACGATCTGGACAAAATATAGCTTTAATATATCATTCTCGATTAAAATACAAAATTTCATCTCTATCGAATCCGTAGTTTCGAAATGATCGAGAAAACAAAATTTCAAACGACCGTCTTTACGGAACCCCTAGTATAATTCTGCTCATTTATGAACGTAAACGCGACATTTCAGATCCACACCTATCCTGTAAATTTCAAGTCCCTATGCCTTTCCGTTCGAAAGTTATGATTTTCTATGGTTTCTATGGTTCTGGTCATGTGATCTGGAGAAATGTAGCTTGAATATATCATTCTCCATTAGTATACAAAATTTCGCCACGATCGAATCTGTAGTTTTGAAATTATCAAGAAAACTAAATTTCAAACGACCATATTTACGGAACCCCTAGTATAATTTTGCTCATAGATGAACGTGATCACGACATTCGAGATCCACACCTATCCTGAAAATTTCAAGTCCCTAGGCCTTTCCATTCAAAAGTTACAATTTTCTATGGTTTCTATGGTTCTGGTCATGCGATCTGCACAAAATTTCACATGTAGCTTGAACAACTCATTCTCCATTTGAGTGCAAAGTTTTATCTCGATCAAAACTGTAGTTTTCAAGTAATCAGGGAAACAAAACTTTGAACGGCCATATTAACGGAACCCTTGGTGGAATTTGGCCCATTAACGAACTCAACCGAGGCATTCGGGAACTGAACCCACACTGAAAATTTCAAGTCTCTAGGTTGTTCCGTTCGAGAGTTATCGTGCTTCAAATTCGAAAAATACAGACATCGTGACGAAATAATATAGCCCTCGTGTAAGTAGTACGAGCGCTCAAAAATATAGCTGGCGCCTGAGAAAACTTACGAAAAAAAAAAGGGGAATTTACTGTATTCAAAAATTATCAGAAGTTCACCAAATGGCGGAGAAAACCCCGTTACAAAATGGTTTCAGGTGTCAAGTCGCTCACCCGGTTCCAAATTAACGACATCCGTTGATTATACAAAGTAATACAATGTATGCCCGAATATACAGAATATTTGCACTCAAATGGAGAATGAGGTGCTCCAGCTACATGTGAAATTTTGTCCAGATCGCATGACCAGAACCATAGAAACCATAGAAAATTGTAACTTTTGAATGGAAACGCCTAGGGACTTGAAATTTTCAGGATAGGTGTGGATCTCGAATGTCGTGATCACGTTCATCTATGAGCAAAATTATACTAGGGGTTCCGTAAATATGGTCGTTTAAAATTTAGTTTTCTTGATAATTTCAAAACTACAGATTCGATCGTGACGAAATTTTGTATTTCAATAGAGAATGAAATATTAAAGCAACATTTTGTCCAGATCGCATGATCAGAACCATAGAAACCATAGAAAATCATAACTTTCGAACGGAAAGGCCTTGAAAGTACTTGAAATTTTCAGGATAGGTATGGATCTAAATTGTCGCATTCACTTTTATCAATGAGCAGAATTATACTAGGGGTTCCGTAAATACGGTCGTTTGAAATTTTGGTTTCTCGATAAATTCGAAACTACGGATTCGATCGAGATGAAATTTTGTATTTTAATCGAGAATGATATATTAAAACAATATTTTGTCCAGATCGCATGACCAGAACCATAGAAAATTGTAACTTTTGAACGGAAAGGCCTAGGAACTTGAAATTTTCAGGGTGGGTTTGGATCACGAATATCGCAGCCTCGTTCATCAATGAGAAGAATTAGACTTGGGGTTCCGTAAATATGTCTGTTCAAAACATGTTTTTCCTGATAATTTCGAAACTACTGATTGGATTGGGATGAAATTTTGCATCTAGCTGAGGAATAATGTATTCAAACTACGTGCGAAATTTTGTCCAGATCGCATCACCAAGACCATAGATACCGTAGAAAATTCTAGCGAATTATCGAAAAAAAAAATTGGTCGGCTGAACACTGACATGAAGTCTGAGAATTTTTTTGACAGTTGTCGAAAATTCCTTCAATTGATTTCTAAAACTGGAAAATGCGAATCTACCTACAAGGTGGATGTACGAGCGCTCAAAAGCTCCTGCCCTCACGGCAGTGCTTTTCGTAATTTTTTCAACCTTGGAACCTATCTGGAAGTTTCGCGTTAGTTCTACCGCAGAGCATTGTTGTAATTCAGGATACTTCCTGTCAGTATTCTAGGGCTTTTTTGTAATTTTTTTGATGCATTTTTTATTTTAGTTTTTTGAGCTCATTGATTGCAATATTCAGTTATCATCTCAATTTTTTAGGACACTCCCAAGTTTTCAGTCTAAAGTCTAAAGCCTGAAGACTGACATCGCGAATAGGTGTCTGGCATCTGGGGAGAATTTATATTATATTTATTATAGAGTACCTTGAAATTATTCTACCGAATAAGAGAGACATTCGTTGAATACCAGTAATGAGAGAATCCATAATAAAGATAAAGACATTTTTTCTTTAGATTTTCCCAGATTCTGGACACATTTTAGCGAATTTGATTACAGAATTATTGTCTACAAATGCTTACACCTTTTCTGTCGCTTTTCAATCGATATTTCATTTCAAACAACTTCAACCATATGGTACAACATGGATTAAAATAATATTAGCTAAACAAAATTTATTCCGGTAGAATAATCTGAATTTCTGTGAGAAAAACCAAATATTCCTATTGAATTTGACGTGTCCATATTGTTAGTCGTACAAATATTGTTGGGTTATACTTACAAAATTATTAAATTTTAATAGATATTCCTGTAACATTTAAGGAAACACTCCTTTAAAATAAAAGGTCACTGCAATACTTACCGTTTCTCCTGTTCATAGGACTCAAGTTACTTGAACCGGAATCGGCATGTTAGATTGCAAGTACAGATTGTTCTCAGAACGGTCTTTTCTTGTTGTAATAACAATAGTTGCGTTTAAAAAATTACGAAAAGCACTGCCGTGAAGGCAGGAGCTTTTGAGCGCTCGTACATCCATCTTGTAGGTAGATTCGCATTGTCCAGTTTTAGAAAACAATTGAAGGAATTTTAGACAGTTTTCAAAAAAATTCTGAAACTCAGGCGAAAATCCAGACTTCATGTCAGTGCTTCAGCTGACCAATTTTTTTTCGATAATTCGCTAGAATTTTTTACGGTATCTATGGCTTTGGTGATGCGATCTGGACAAAATTTCGCACGTAGTTTGAATACATTATTCCTCAGCTAGGTGCAAAATTTCATTCCAATTCAATCAGTAGTTTCGGAACTATCAGGAAAAAAATATTTTGAACGGCCATATTCACGGAAACCCTAGTCTAATTTTGCTCATTGATGAACGTGACCGCGATAGTCGCGATCCAAACCCACCCTGAAAATTTCAAGTTCCTAGGCCTTTCCGTTCAAAAGTTACAATTTTCTATGGTTGTGGTCATGCGATCTGGACAAAATATTGCTTTAATATATCATTCTCGATTAAAATACAAAATTTCATCTCGATCGAATCCGTAGTTTCGAAATTATCGAGAAAACAAAATTTCAAACTACCGTATTTACGGAACCCCTTGTATAATTCTGCTCATTGATAAACGTGAGTGCGACATTTCAGATCCACACCTATCATGAAAATTTCAAGTCCCTAGGCCTTTCCGTTCGAAAGTTATGATTTTCTATGGTTTCTGTGGTTCTGGTCATGTGATCTGGAGAAATGTAGCTTGAATATATCTTTCTCCATTAGTATACAAAATTTCGTCATGATCAAATCGTTAGTTTTGAAATTATCAAGAAAACTAAATTTCAAACGACCATATTTACGGAACCCCTAGTATAATTTTGCTCATAGATGAACGTGATCACGACATTCGAGATCCACACCTATCCTGAAAATTTCAAGTCCCTAGGCGTTTCCGTTCAAAAGTTGCAATTTTCTATGGTTTCTATGGTTCTGGTCATGCGATCTGGACAAAATTCCACATTCTTCATTTGAGTGCAGAATTTCATCTCGATCAAATCTGTAGTTTTCAAGTAATCAGGGGAACAAAACTTCGAACGGCCATATTTACGGAACCCCTAGTGCAATTTGGCTCATTAACGAACTCAACATAGGCATTCGGGAACAAAACACTGAAAATTTCAAGTCTCTAGGTTGATCCGTTCGAGAGTTATAGTTCTTACGGACGGCCGGACGGACAGACTCGAATTTTTCGACGGATTCGTCATCAGTTAGTCGAACATAGTCGATTGAGACCATTTTCGGCTCAAAATTCGAAAAATACAGACATCGTGACGAAATGATATAGCCCTCGTGTAAGTAGTACGAGCGCTCAAAAACAGGAATTCATTCAACCAGAAATTCCCGGGATTCGTTTCTTTCAGTGTATGAGATCCCAATTGTCAAATTCAAAGGAGGTCAAGTTCTCTTCAAACGAGACATAACATACATATAAATTTCTTGCAGCACTTATGGGTGATACTGTATATAATCCTCTGATTGGTTTTTTCAGTTTCCCCATCGAACAATGATCCAGCGAGTTACCCGATAAGAGGGAGAACCGATTGCACAGAGGAAAAACTCGCAGTTTCTTTTTCCGGGTGAACCTGTCGCAAATTCGCCCGAGTATCAAAAAAGCATAAAGGAACTTTCGTGCCTCGTTCCTTATTGAATTCCTCGGAGAAAATTTCGGGATCAACCATCGCAGTCTGAAATTGCTCACTGGAGAATCGATTACTGAAAATTTAATAAACTCCCCAAAACGCGACCGAAAACGTGTTAAACTGGAGCACATCCGTGGGGAATGGCAATTTTCCCCTATCAAAGAGCTTTTCATGCGCATTTCGAATTTAACTTTACTACGGCCATTTAGGGTTTTTACGCTTAGGCCGGGGGCGCACGGGCGTTAGGGAACATCTGCCACAGAAATATATTTTTTGAGATAGATTCGTTCACGTACTACTCATCATTAGTGGTTTCCTAATAAACTGTACATGGTCTTTATAAATGATTGTAACATCACAGTGGGCTTGGAAATATTCCTGTTTTGCAGCTTCACATGCATAATTCTGCGCGCATGACATACATAACCTTACTTCATTCTCCATTGAAATTAGCAATAATAAATTACGTTTCTTCATAATCCGCCCCCTTGTACTTGAATGGAAGCGTTCACTAAGTAAATATCGAACCTCAAGACGAACGAATTTGTGTTATTGTGTTGTAGAGTACCGGGACAAAACCGCAACTAGGAAACTGATAACGCATTTACCCCAAATAACCCAAATAGACCATTAAGAGTTGGTGCGCCGATAATATTATTAGTTATTGGGTACGATTACCTATATGAGCTTGGCATCCTCATGCTATACACTTGTTCAATTAGGACCACGTTGGATCGCCCACGTTTCCAAGAGAGAAACCACTGGAATTTGCATGTAGGTTGAGGCTAAAACTAAATTCGTAATTGCTTCCTTAGAATTTAACATGAGTCTCTAATTCTATTTGATGCGCATGTAAACGAGGACGATGAAATTGCATTTCTGACTTGAACACCCAATATGGTCTTATTAGGAACTAAACGAATTTAGGATTTAGATTCTGTTAAATTCGGTATTTCTCCCATCTCTATTTTGATATTTTTTGTTCATCAGTTTGTATAAAGCATAAAAAAAGTAGAGTATATAATGTACTTACCGACCATCTTGATATACATAGCGTTTTGTTCTGTAATATCGACGGTAACGCCAGGAGTTTTCTGAAAAAATTGAAGATATCAGTAAAGCAGTTTTATCCATATAGAGACAAATACTTTTTGCAATTCATTAGAGAAGAATTATCATGTGCCATTTACAGAATGACATGACAATGACATTTAATCCCCGCATGCGCATTCGCCAAACCGAAGAAGCTACAATCCAAGAGTATCACTTGACCGCAAACCGTCTCCCTCTTTACCACATGGATTCAAAGTTACGGAAAGGCGTATCTGCGCAAAATACATACACGGACTTCTTATTCTCGTGTTATTATTCATGTTACTGAAAAAGGAATTCTAGTTAAGATAATGAATCAGTTCCAATCGAGACGAACTAGTCGATATACGTTTTGCTGATAAATCATGGCGAAAATTTGTGAAAACGTGAACGTTAGTGATAATATATTGGGTTGTGACAAAAGGGCGTTAGGAGTACGTGATGTTTTGTTGCGAACCAATCAGGGAAAATCGTGAGTACACATAGAAAACTTTCGAATCGGTTTGATTTTTGGGTTAATTCTAAAAATATTTTGCATAGAGATTCGTTATCATGTTTTCATGCTGCAGTTTCAATTAGAGCACTGTCAAATCAATATTTTCCGAGAAAATCGAGAAAGAAAATTGACATTTCAAGAACACTTTTCCTGAATACTTGCTTGATATTCAAGGAATAATATTCTTATAATACAACGTATGGTTCCCACCGTAGGAGACGTACAATGTTGCCGCGTGAAATTCGTAATCTATAGACTTATTGGAAGTCGATATGGATATAATACAGTGGTTAATAACCCATATTAATTGCGAACTTCAATTCTTGAAACTATCGAATACGGAGTCGATCCGTTCTACTGTCGTCATAATGGAAAAAATGGAAATCAGATCATATCTGAGGAAATTACTTATTCCAGAAGATCAATATAGGTTAGCTTAAGTTAGGACAGCTTTTAAACAATTCTTGGAATGAATCAATATTAAGGTTAGAATCGGTTGAGTTAGGACGGTGGCGGAACAATTCTTAAAATGAATTAATATTTCATGCTTTAAAAGGGCACAAAATATGCGACACGTGTTTTTAAGACATCTATAGTTCCTTTCGATTGAACCTATCCGCTGAAGTTCAATAATAACGTCTGTTTTGGAATTGTTTGAAAAGAATTTTATAATATCGGTTATTCGTACTACACTAATGAAGGTAAACAACGTGGCAACGTTATGCGCGGCGATAACCCAGATTCGAGACTAACATCTGGAAATTAAATGCGTCGTTGTTCATTGCTCGGTTTAGAAAGATCCTTAACGTTGTGTTATTACTGTAATTAGTGTGCAGTTGGATTTGAAGAAAGTGTAGTAAATTCGGATGTAAGTAACTAACGCAACTTATCTATCATAATTTCAATTTTTAAATATTTTTCATTGAGATTCTAGAAAGATTTTTGATGGTTTTCAATGTTGGCAAACTAGTATTTATGCTATTTATTTTTCAAACGGGAACGGGAGTCAACGGGGGTGCTGGGCGGGTGAGAATTTGAAAAAACGTTAGGCAAATAGCGATTTCGAAGCATCTGTTCATCATTACATCGATTACAATAGGAACATGTACCGAAATAGGCAACTATAAATTAAATTCAGTCCTGGCTTCAGGTTTGCCAATCTCAATTAACTGTGATAATTTTTTCGAATTTTTTTATATTTTATTTCTGCTCCCGTACTGATACTCAGGTTTGAAGTTAAGCTTGTTACAAATTTTGCTAATATTTTTTTTCTAACTTAAGAAATAATTATTCTCGAATGATGCTCTATGGTTTTCAATGATGGCAAATTATTTTTTATGCAGATTTCCAAGTTTTTTCTTCCAAATTTTCCAAAAAAAAAATTTTTTTCCATTGTTTCTGAGAGTGACATCATCAATCTAAATTTTTGACAATTCCACGGGTGAAAGTGCTTTGAAATCACTATTTTCCTAAGGTTTTTTTAGATTCTTACCTACCCAGTACCCCTGGGTTCCCGTTTGAAAAATCTACCATCATTGAAAACCATCAAGAATCGTTTAGAATGTTCATTTTCAATGAACAATATTCGAAAGTTGGAATATACGAGTGGACATCTAATCGATAAGTTGTTCGAACTAGTCAATATAGATTTCACTGATAAACTATATTACAAGTTCGTGAAAATGGAATGTTAAGTTGTGAAATGTGATCGTCAGTGATAAAATATTGTGCTGTGGCAATAGGGCGTTCGTAATACGTGATATTTTCAGTGTTGGGAAAATTCTAGAATAATCTAAATTACACATAGAAAACTTTTGAAACTTGTTGTAACATCAAAGTATTGTATTGATTTTTGAGCGCTCGTACTACTTACACAAGGGCTATATCATTTCGTCACGATGTCTGTATTTTTCGAATTTTGAGCCGAAAATGGTCTCAATCAACTATGTTCGACTCACTGATGACGAATCCGTCGGAAAATTCGAGTCTGTCCGTCTGTCCGGCCGGCCGGCCGTAAGCACGATAACTCTCGAACGGAACAACCTAGAGACTTGAAATTTTCAGTGTGGGTTCAGTTCCCCAATGCCTCGGTTAAGTTCGTTAATTGGCAGAATTCCACAAGGGGTTCCGTAAATATGGTCGATCGAAATGAGATTTTGCACTTAAATGAAAAATGAGGTGTTCAAGCTACATTTGTCGTGATCATTTTTATCTATGAGGAAAATTATACTAGGGGTTCCGTAAATATGATCGTTTCAAATTTAGTTTTCTTGATAATTTGAAAACTACAGATTCGATCGTGATGAAATTTTGTATACTAATGGAGAATGATATATTCAAGCTACATTTCTCCAGATCGCATGACCAGAACCATAGAAAGCATAGAGAATCATAACTTTTGAACGGAAAGGCCTAGGGACTTGAAATTTTCAGGATAGGTGTGGATCTGTCTGGCGTTCACGTTTATCAATGAGCAGAATATAAAATATGTTTTTCCTGATAATTTCGGAACTATTGATTGAATTGGAATGAAATTTCATTGCTGAAAAATAATGTATTCAAACTACGTGCGAAATTTTGTCCAGATCGCATCACCAAGACCATAGATACCGTAGAAAATTCTAGCGAATTATCGAAAAAAAATTGGTCAGCTGAAGCACTGAAATGAAGTCTGGAGTTTCGCCTAAGTTTGAGAATTTTTTTGACAGCTGTCGAAAATTCCTCCAATTGATTTCTAAAACTGGAAAATGCGAATCTACCACAAGGTGGATGTACGAGCGCTCGAAAGCTCCTGATTTCACGGCAGTGCTTTTATAATTTTTGAATTGCATATAACCCCGGATATTGAAATACATGACGTAATGATTGCGCAAGGAATTATTAATGTTTCTAACAAAGAAATTCAAGACACGATATGGATCAGTTCTAGTCGATATACATTGCGCTGATAAACTATAGTGAAATTTCGTGAAAATGGGATCGAAAATGGGAAGTTGTTAAATGTGATCGTTAGTGATAATATACTGTGTTGTGACAATAAAGCGTTAGATATACTTGATGTTTTGATTGTTTAGTTGTAATTCGAATTTGTTCCATAAAAGCAATGGTTTCAGTAGGTTTTGTCCAAGTTAACGCTTGGCTTCGCGTCACACATGACGTCACATTGTGCGAGTGAGATGGAGACAGCCATGCGCAAGGATATACCGGTATAAACGTATATTGGTCACGGTGAATCTGATCCGTGGAAAGAACGTAAGAGAGTACCCGTTCCAAATTTTACATGCGTGAATCATTCGCGTATGTTTCGTCGGAAAAACCCTCGAAATCGATTTCCCTCTGTTCCGGAATCAACTCGAGATGGAAAATCTCCCCTCTTTTCGACGAGCCGAACGAACGTCAGAAATGTCATGAATAATAAGGCCCGGATTTTTCGTTTCGCTAAAACAACTGCTCCAAAGTAGTCATCCAGCGCAACTAACGAGACTAAGGGCCACTCCAGGCTTTTCCATGGAAATGTGTGCCGCGCTTGTCGGCAGTTTTGCGTAGTCGACATGGCAGAGTTCTTCGAGTGGGAAAAATGAGGAGGTGGAAGGTTTATTCGATACTTTCAAAGCCTACTATCGCTATTGGGTCATTATTTTTTACCTAAATAGGATGCAGTGCAGTATGAATCTTTTGAGGGTGATTTACTTTTTTTAACCCGAATAATTTCAGAGATTTCGACAAATATTTCCTTCTAACACCTCAGCACCTGAATTTTCTGCCATACCCATGGGGACTGAGTTGAAGAGCATTATATTACCTTTCCAATGATTGCCAATTCAATTTTGTATCAGGTCCAAATTTACTTAATTTTTTTCTGTTGATTTTCGAAGAATACCCTCTACCTTCTGATACTTGCTGTATCTTCTGCATCTTACAATTAATGTGTTATTTTTGCCTCTCTCCATAATGCACCCATAATCAAACGATATAACTGTTGAAAAATTATAAAGTGGAAAAGAAAAACTGAGAGAAGCAGCTTCATATCTGTATCAAACAAGGCTACCCGCCTGGAGAGAAGAGACCTGTGGATACCGGTCATAAGAAGATCGCAAGGATGAGATAATCGATCCCCAACAGACAAAACTACCAATGGAGGTATCGTACACCAAGGAAGTTGACGATAGTAATTCGTCATTTTGATTTTGCCACAATATAAATTTGCGGAAACCAGCCCTTCTCAGAGCAGCCCTGAAAAGGAGCCCTTTCCACTGAAAAAACCATTGTCAATAACATCAAGGGAATATACTTGAATCTTGCTATGCTGCTCATGTCTTCGTTGAACTTGCGATGTCCTGTTAACTGGGCAACTATGGTCTTCAGGGACTAACTAATAAGTATTTACTAAAAGACATTTACTGTACTGGTATTACTCTCAGAAACTTGTACAGTAATACTTTTAGGAATATTTTGGTTTGACTTTACCTGTGTTTTACTGGTTTGTTTGATTACTACTTTTGATATGCCACATGGGAATGCTGGACCAAAGGAAGTCATTGATGAACCTCGCAAGGCAACATAACGCACTGAAGTAAAAATTCTCTTCTCCCAACCCAAGGGAGAGACCCTGTATAGCTTAGAGATGAGTTTTTGTGAACTCCACTAACAAAGTATTTTGGTTTGACTTTGCCTGTGTTTTACTGGATTTTTTGATCACTACTTTTGATATGCCATATGGAAATGCCGGGCCAAAGGAAGCCATTGGGGAACCTCGCAAGGCAAAATAACGCACTGAAGTAAAAATTCTCTTCTTCCAACCCAACGGAACGACCCTATATAGCTTAGAGATGAGCTTTTGTGAACTCCACTAACAAAGTATTTTGGTTTGACTTTGCCTGTGTTTTACTGGGTTTTTTGATCACTACTTTTGATATGCCACATGGGAATGCCGGCCAAAGGAAGCCATTGGGGAACCTCGCAAGGCAAAATAACGCACTGAAGTAAAAATTCTCTTCTCCAAACCCAAGTGAGAGACCGTATTAAACTTGGAGATGAGTTTTTGTGAACCCCACTAACAAAGTATTCTGGTTTGACTTTGCCTGTGTTTTACTGATTTGTTCGATTACTACGTTTGGTATGCCACATGGGAATGCTAGACCAAAAGAAGCCATTGAGGTACCTCGTGAGGCAACATAACGCAATGAAGTAAAAATTCTCGTCTCCAAACCCAAGGGAGATACCCTATAAGCTTAGAGATGTGTTTTTGTGAACTCCACTAACAAAGTATTTGGGTTTGACTTTGCCTGTGTTTTACTGGTTTGTTTGATTACTACTTTTGGTATGCCACATGGGAATGCTGGGCCAAAAGAAGCCATCGAGGTACCTCGTAAGGCAACATAACGCATTGAAGTAAAAATTCTCTTCTCCAATCCCAAGTGAGAGACCCTATATAGCTTAGAGATGAGTTTTTGTGAACCCCACTAACAAAGTATTTTGGTTTGACTTTGCCTGTGTTTTACTGGTTTGTTTGATTACTACTTTTGGTATGCCACATGGGAATGCTGGGCCAAAAGAAGCCATCGAGGTACCTCGTAAGGCAACATAACGCATTGAAGTAAAAATTCTCTTCTCCAATCCCAAGTGAGAGACCCTATATAGCTTAGAGATGAGTTTTTGTGAACCCCACTAACGAAGTATTTTGGTTTGACTTTGCCTGTGTTTTACTGGTTTGTTTCATTACTACTTTTGGTATGCCACATGGGAATGCTGGGCCAAAAGAAGCCATCGAGGTACTTCGTTAGGCAACATAACGCAATGAAGTAAAAATTCTCTTCTCCAAACCCAAGGGAGAGACCCTATAAGCTTAGAGATGAGTTTTTGTGAACTCCACTAACAAATTATTTTGGTTTGACTTTGCCTGTGTTTTACTAGTTTGTTTGATTTACGCAATGAAGTAAAAATTCTCTTCTCCAAACCCAAGGGAAAGACCCTATATAGCTTAGAGATGAGCTTTTGTGAACTCCACTAACAAAGTATTTTGGTGTGACTTCGCCTGTGTTTTACTGGTTTGTTTGATAACTACTTTTGGTATGCCACATGGGAATGCTGGACCAAAAGAAGCCATTGAGGAACCTCGTAAGGCAACATAACGCAATGAAGTAAAAATTCTCTTCTCCAAACCCAAGGGAGAGACCCTATAAGCTTAGAGATGTGTTTTTGTGAATCCCACTAACAAAGTATTTGGGTTTGACTTTGCCTGTGTTTTACTGGTTTGTTTGATTACTACTTTTGGTATGCCACATGGGATTGCTGGGCCAAAGGAAGCCATTGAGGAACCTCGTAAGGCAACATAACGCATTGAAGTAAAAATTCTCTTCTCCAAACCCAAGTGAGAGACCCTATATAGCTTAGAGATGAGTTTTTGTGAACCCCACTAACAAAGTATTTTGGTTTGACTTTGCCTGTGTTTTACTGGTTTGTTTGATTACTACTTTTGGTATGCCACATGGGAATGCTGGGCCAAAAGAAGCCATCGAGGTACCTCGTAAGGCAACATAACGCATTGAAGTAAAAATTCTCTTCTCCAATCCCAAGTGAGAGACCCTATATAGCTTAGAGATGAGTTTTTGTGAACCCCACTAACAAAGTATTTTGGTTTGACTTTGCCTGTGTTTTACTGGTTTGTTTGATTACTACTTTTGGTATGCCACATGGGAATGCTGGGCCAAAAGAAGCCATCGAGGTACCTCGTAAGGCAACATAACGCATTGAAGTAAAAATTCTCTTCTCCAAACCCAAGGGAGAGACCCTTTAAGCTTAGAGATGAGTTTTTGTGAACCCCACTAACAAATTATTTTGGTTTGACTTTGCCTGTGTTTTACTGGTTTGTTTGATTACTACTTTTGGTATGCCACATGGGAATGCTGGGCCAAAAGAAGCCATCGAGGTACCTCGTAAGGCAACATAACGCAATGAAGTAAAAATTCTCTTCTCCAAACCCAAGGGAGAGACCCTATAAGCTTAGAGATGAGTTTTTCTGAACTCCACTAACAAATTATTTCGGTTTGACTTTGCCTGTGTTTTACTGGTTTGTTTGATTACTACTTTTGGTATGCCACATGGGAATGCTGGGCCAAAAGAAGCCATCGAGGTACTTCGTAAGGCAACATAAAGCAATAAAGTAAAAATTCTCTTCTCCAAACCCAAGGGAGAGACCCTTTAAGCTTAGAGATGAGTTTTTGTGAACTCCACTAACAAATTATTTTGGTTTGACTTTGCCTGTGTTTTACTGGTTTGTTTGATTACTACTTTTGGTATGCCACATGGGAATGCTGGGCCAAAAGAAGCCATCGAGGTACCTCGTAAGGCAACATAACGCAATGAAGTAAAAATTCTCTTCTCTAAACCCAAGGGAGAAACCCTATATAGCTTAGAGATGAGTTTTTGTGAACTCCACTAACAAAGTGTTTTGGTGTGACTTCGCCCGTGTTTTACTGGCTTGTTTGATAACTACTTTCGGTATTCCACATGGGAATGCTGGACCAAAAGAAGCCATTGAGGAACCTCGTAAGGTAACATAACGCAATGAAGTAAAAATTCTCTTCTCCAAACCCAAGGGAGAGACCCTATATAGTTTAGAGATGAGTTTTTGTGAACTCCACTAACAAATTATTTTGGTTTGACTTTGCCTGTGTTTTACTGGTTTGTTTGATTACTACTTTTGGTATGCCACATGGGAATGCTGGGCCAAAAGAAGCCATCGAGGTACCTCGTAAGGCAACATAACGCAATGAAGTAAAAATTCTCTTCTCTAAACCCAAGGGAGAAACCCTATATAGCTTAGAGATGAGTTTTTGTGAACTCCACTAACAAAGTGTTTTGGTGTGACTTCGCCCGTGTTTTACTGGCTTGTTTGATAACTACTTTCGGTATTCCACATGGGAATGCTGGACCAAAAGAAGCCATTGAGGAACCTCGTAAGGTAACATAACGCAATGAAGTAAAAATTCTCTTCTCCAAACCCAAGGGAGAGACCCTATATAGTTTAGAGATGAGTTTTTGTGAACTCCACTAACAAAGTATTTGGGTTTGACTTTGCCTGTGTTTTACTGGTTTGTTTGATTACTAATTTTGATATGCCACATGGGAATGCTGGGCCAAAGGAAGCCATTGAGGAAACTCGTAAGAAAACATAACGGACTGAAGTAAAAAATTTCTTCTCTCAACCCAAGGGAGGAACCCTATATAACTTAGAGATGAGTTTTTTTGAACTCCACTAACAAAGTATTTTGGTTCGACTTTGGCCGTGTTTTACTGGTTTGTTTGATAACTACTTTTGGTATGCCACATGGGAATGCTGGGCCAAAAGAAGCCATCGAGGTACCTCGTAAGGCAACATAACGCAATGAAGTAAAAATTCTCTTCTCCAAACCCAAGGGAGAGACCCTATAAGCTTAGAGATGAGTTTTTCTGAACTCCACTAACAAATTATTTCGGTTTGACTTTGCCTGTGTTTTACTGGTTTGTTTGATTACTACTTTTGGTATGCCACATGGGAATACTGGGCCAAAAGAAGCCATCGAGGTACTTCGTAAGGCAACATAAAGCAATAAAGTAAAAATTCTCTTCTCCAAACCCAAGGGAGAGACCCTTTAAGCTTAGAGATGAGTTTTTGTGAACTCCACTAACAAATTATTTTGGTTTGACTTTGCCTGTGTTTTACTGGTTTGTTTGATTACTACTTTTGGTATGCCACATGGGAATGCTGGGCCAAAAGAAGCCATCGAGGTACCTCGTAAGGCAACATAACGCAATGAAGTAAAAATTCTCTTCTCTAAACCCAAGGGAGAAACCCTATATAGCTTAGAGATGAGTTTTTGTGAACTCCACTAACAAAGTGTTTTGGTGTGACTTCGCCCGTGTTTTACTGGCTTGTTTGATAACTACTTTCGGTATTCCACATGGGAATGCTGGACCAAAAGAAGCCATTGAGGAACCTCGTAAGGTAACATAACGCAATGAAGTAAAAATTCTCTTCTCCAAACCCAAGGGAGAGACCCTATATAGTTTAGAGATGAGTTTTTGTGAACTCCACTAACAAAGTATTTGGGTTTGACTTTGCCTGTGTTTTACTGGTTTGTTTGATTACTAATTTTGATATGCCACATGGGAATGCTGGGCCAAAGGAAGCCATTGAGGAAACTCGTAAGAAAACATAACGGACTGAAGTAAAAAATTTCTTCTCTCAACCCAAGGGAGGAACCCTATATAACTTAGAGATGAGTTTTTTTGAACTCCACTAACAAAGTATTTTGGTTCGACTTTGGCCGTGTTTTACTGGTTTGTTTGATAACTACTTTTGGTATGCCACATGGGAATGCTGGACCAAAAGAAGCCATTGAGGAACCTCGTAAGGCAACATAACGAAAAGAAGTAAAAATTCCCTTCTCCCAACCCAAGGGAGATACCCTATATAGCTAAGAGATGAGTTTTTGGGAACTCTACTAACAAAGTGATACGTTCTAAATTAAGAAAAACGTATGAATGACAATACCAGTGCCTGTTTCATATTCTCACCTACATCCACAAAGAGTTTTATTATTTTTGTTGGTATATTGAGTTCTGGTATAAAACGGCATAGCCGGTCCCCCCATAACTTCTTAAGCTTTTTCCCGATAAAACCAACCTCCCATTCTCCCATCTTGCATAAACTTGGACCGCCGACGTATTTCATAACAAACTGTCAGGCCATCAAAACGAAAGAGACAATATACAACGCGGCCACTCTGCCTTATAGCGTTTTGCAGTACAGGACGAAGTGAATTAATTTGAATGAAAAGAAACGGACGGTTCTTAAATTAGCAAACTAAGCTCATAAATATTAATGATCATCGCTTCATTTTTCGTCGTGCTTTTTCCGAAATAAACTGCCGTCCGAGAATATTTATTAACTTCAGGAAACGAGGACGTCCAGAAATGAAAAATTAGTGGCGGATTCTTCGAGGTCCATGGAATGGAGGTCATATTGCGATAACAAGGGAGATAACGAATTTTGGTATATTTGTGCGTGGGCCATATCTAACACAATTCTGTGTTGTTTTCTACAAAATTTGTAGATATTGATACAACTTTTGATAGTTATAACCGCACAAATGAGGTTGTGGTTGAATTTTTCCAAAAAATGGGGGGTCTCACGTCGCAAACTCACCTTGCAGAATTGTAATACATTTTTTGGTTGATAGCTGAGAAATGAACATCAAATAAGAAATTCGCTGAAAAAAAAAGGCTGACTTACAGTGACCTCCTCTTCCGGTTGCGGTGCCGTCAGCTCCTGGTAAGACTCCCCGCTGCCCCTGCGGCTGGGGGCGCCGCAGACCGCGCGGCGGAAGGCGCGGGCGACCAGCGAGCAGAGTCCGCAGTGCCGGTCGCCCCTGCGCCTCCCCGCATGTTCCACCGTTAGCTCCTGGCCACCGTTACCATCACTACAACACGCCACTGCTTTTCTAATGCCTGTAGACGACTGACCTGGATGGAAACCTGCTAACCACCAACTTTCGCGTTCTTCGCGCGAACTGTCACGAAGACTAGTATCACATAACGATTACTGTTTAACGTGAAAGGTGCTCTGTGTCTTCTAAGTAAACTTTTTGCCTTTTGTGCTATATGTGACAACCTGAAATAGACAATTATTTACTCTTTTTGGTGGACAGTGGACAAGCTGCCGGTAACAGTTCATTGATCTTCTCCGCGGGCGCCGATCGCGAACGCAGGGATCGAATCTTAATCTTTATAAATTCTTGTAACATCGCAGTGGTCTTGAAAATATTCCTATTTTGCCGCTTCATATGCATACTGTTCACACTTGAAATTCCAGCCACAGAATTTATTTTCTGCGCGCATGACAAACATAACCACACTTAATTGTTCATTTACATTGGTAATAATAAAAGACGTTTCTTCATAATCTGCCCCCTTGTACTTCAATGGAAGCGTTTTTCAAGTGCTATCTAGAATTTTGAAGAGGTATTATTATAATGTTGATAACTGCATGCATACCGTAGAACTAATTTTTTTATTTCGAATATTTGAATGAGTTGAGATCAAACATAGACGATAACCAGAAAACTAAACTTGTATTGCAGGGCCATATTTTTGAGCGTTCGTACTACTTACACGAGGGCTATATCATTTCGTCACGATGTCTGTATTTTTCGAATTTTGAGCCGAAAATGGTCTCAAACGACTTTGTTCGACTCACTGATGACGAATCCGTCAAAAAATTCGAGTCTGTCCGTCCGTCCGGCCGTCCGTATACACGATAACTCTCGAACGGAATGTCCTAGAAACTTGAAATTTTCAGGGTAGGTTCGAATCTCGAATGCCGCGGTTAAGTTCGTTATTGGACAAAATTCGACGAGGGGTTCCGTAAATATGGCCGCTCGAAATTTTGTTTTCCTGATTACTTCGAAACTACATATTCGATCGAGGTGAAATTTTGCACTCAGATGGAGAATTACGTCTTCAAGCTACATGCATTTTAATCGAGAATGATATATTAAATCAATATTTTGTCCAGCTCGCATGACCAGAACCATAGGAACCATAGAAAATTATAACAAATTATTATTAACTGTAATGGAAAGGCCTAGGGACTTGAAATTTTCAGGATAAGTGTGGATCTCGAATGTTGCTGTCACGTTCATCAATGAGCAAAATTTGACAACGGGGTTCCGTAAATGTGGTCGTTTGAAATTCAGTTTTCTTGATAATTTCAAAACTATGGATTTGATCGTGACGAAATTTTGTATTTAAATTGAGAATGATACATTTTTTTCAGATCGCATGATCAAAACCATAGAAAATCATAACTTTCGAACGGAAAGGCCTAGGGACTTGAAATTTTCAGAATAGGTTCGGATCACTAATTTCGCGGTCACGTTCATCGATGAGCAAAATTAAACTAGGGGTTCCGTAAATATAGCCGTTCAAACTATTTTTTTCCTGATAATTTCGAAACTACCTATTGGATTGAAATGAAATTTCGCACATAGATGAAGAATAATGTATTCAAACTACGTGGGAAATTTTCACCCGATGGCATTACCAAGACCAAAGATACCGCAAAAAATTCTAGCGAATAATCGAAAAAAAATTGGTCACCTAAAGCACTGACATGAAGTCTGGATTTTCGCCTTAGTTTGAAATTTTCTCAGACAGCTGTCAAAATCTTTCCAATTGGTTTCTAAAACTGGAGAATGCGAATCTACCTACATGGTGGATGAACGAGCGCTCAAAAGCTCCTGACTTCACGGCAGTGCTTTTCGGAATTTTTATTATTGGAGGAGAAGGAATGTTCATCATTTCATTTTGAATAAGGCAAGAGATTACTTATTGATGATATTAAAATCTGAAATTTTCTGGAATAAGATAAGAATGAAATTTCATTTTTGTAACTATGTATATTTTCAGCTGAAATTAATGATTTGAATTGAAGAAAATCAATAGTCAGCATTAAGATTTCATTATTTTCAAATGAGTGGCATAGGTAAATATGTACCAATAAGAATTTAGCACCCCACAGAAAACTTCATGCCATCTTACTCACAAATGTATGTAGCTTGAACACCTCATTCTCCATTTGAGTTCAAAATTTCATCCCGATAAAATCTGTAGTTTCCAAGTAATCAGGAGAACAGAACTTTGAACGGCCATATTTGAGGAACCCCTAGTGGAATTTGGCCCATTAACGAACTTAACCGAAGCATTTGGGATCTGAAGCTACACTGAAAATTTCAAGTCTCTAGGTTGTTCCGTTCGAGAGTTATCGTGCTTACGGACGGCCGGATGGACAGACTCGAATTTTCCGACGGATTCGTCATCAGTGAGTCGAACATAGTCGATTGAGACCATTTTCGGCTCAAAATTCGAAAAACACAGACATCGTGACGAAATGATATAGCCCTCGTGTAAGTAGTACGAGCGCTCAAAAATGCAAAACATTACAATAAGTTCATTCACAAAAAAATATAGAAAATTCGAATGTTCGAAAGTAGGTATCAGAACAATACAAAAACTCAACAGAATTAATCGAATAACTATGAAATGGTTTATTAAATTCATACAAAAAGCACAAAATGTCCTCCGTTATTCTCTAGGCATTTATGAATCCTTCTCCGTTTGTTGTCGAATATGTTTTTTAACATTTCCGGGCCAATATTTTGGCAGCACATTGTTATTTCCGCTTGAAGCACCTCAATATTATCATAGGTCCTTTTGGGATCTCATCTTTCAGGTATGCAAAAATGGAAAAATCCAAGGGAGGCAAGTCTGGAGACCGTGTTGGTAGAGAAGGCTAGATTCCTTGACTTATAACTCGGTCGTCATGAAATTCCCTCAAATAGCTTAGAATTTGCACCGGTACATCTTGTTGAAAACATACCAACTGTATTTCTTCATAATCTGGTTTGATTTGTAAATAGTTCCAGCATGATTCTTCGAAGTGATCCAAAGCCGACTGTGATGTGACAATCATTTAAAAAGACCCTGTATTTTTAACTGCCTGAAAAAATTCTAGTGAGCTGTACCGACACCATGTTTGGTGAAAAAAGAATTGGAGTTGTTTTCCTCCTACTCCTATAGGTAATATTTACCTAGTGTTGATATAATTCTGAATCAACGTCCACTTCGAAGTGGCGCCCGGAGTCTAAGCTGCGGGGGATTTGGACCACTTGATTGTCGACCGGTTTTAATTCTTGAGAGTAAATAAAGAAGGTTTATGTCGGTTTCATATTCACAGAATTTTCCACGGTTTTCCGTAGTTCGAAATCGTACATATACTCGAATTATGGGGGAGATGCTTTCATCGGCTCCCTCTGGTTCGCTTGTTCTACCCTAAAAAAGTGTATCTACACCCATTACCGAAGTCATCGTTTATTTTAATTATAAAGCTATTCGACTACACGATTTCCCGTACTAATTGGCTCAGCTTTGCTTCATAACTCATCCATTCAAAACCGACCGAAGAGAAAAAAAACTACAGCGAATTTCACGAGAACGTTATTATTTCCAGGTCTTCATTATTTTTCTTTCTTTCTAATCAACATTTCACGAAACATCGGAATTGAAACTCCCGAAAAAAACCCTTTCGTAAAATATCCCGCACTTTGTAGAAATGTTAGTATAGAACACTCCGAATCGAAAAAACATTCCCTGGGAAAATCCATAATACATTTCTTCCAAGAACCACTCCAACTAGTGCAACTCCGAACATTGTGGCAAAAATATTTTGCTTTATTATTTATGACCTTTGAAAACGTTTGATGCAAAAAATTCAACCCCCTGTAATTTTTCGTTTGCGGGTGGGATAATGTAGAATCAAAATATACAATAAAAAATTCGATAAGCACTTATCTTAAATTAAGAGCCTTTGCGCGCTTCTTTAAATTCATCGCCAGAGCGTTCACCGGTACTTCGGAATTATCGAAAATATAAATAATACTTAGTATTTAATCGTATTCCCCAGTTTTCAGATTTTTCATTTTTCAGACCTCGAACGTATCCCGAAGATTTCAGAACCTATTCTTTCAAAAGTTATCGTGTTCACGGAAGGCCGGACGGACATTATTGATTTTGACCACGAATTCTTCATCATATCAGTTTGAGACCATTCGCTCAGAATTCGAAAATTTATTTGAGCAAAATTAATCAAAGAAACAATAACAATAAATATCCAACTGAAATTATTATCGAATTCAGGAATGAAAATTGAAAAATTATACTAGATAAACATATTTGATGGTTCTGTGTCGGGTAGTTTTTTAGCAATATTTTTTTTAGCCCTTACAGTTCATGGATCCGATTGTCGATATGGGAGGATTCGAGCGGTGTAGATATTGAATTTTTCAACAAATTCCATGTCATGAGCTACTTCGAGTCGAATTTGACCATGGAGAAGTAGGATATTGCATATTTCCATTCACAATTTAATAGCATTTTTCAAAATTTCTATATGATAAACTATTGTAGAGTATCTTAAAATAGTGGAAATGAAGTTACATTTTTTTTTGGGAAGAAAAACGTACAAATACAAGTATCACTTATTCGGGCGCATTCGCCATTTTGCATCATTTAAAGTAAGATAAAACAGGTGATGAGAACGTGAGCGTATGGCTTTTATCATGCGAATATTCATTGCTTTATTTCTTGGTAAGAATTTTGAGCAGAACCTCAAAGACTCAACCGCTGGAGCTAGCTGGAAGTATTCTTTTTTCGTTTTATATGCATCATTTAGAGGTTTGTTAGTTTTTTCAGTGAATCAGGTAGCCTTGAAAGAAGAGGAGAATGGGGTTGACCAAGAACAAAGATCACATAATTGATCGAATGATATTGGAGGTACTTGCTATTGAAAAATTTATAGGTGGACGCTTTTTCTTGCCTTATAACTCAGGGTGTTTCCAAATTTGACGTGAACCTTGTAGGACGTGTTAGTATCGCTCATTTGCTGTCGTTTGAGCCATATTTATTGATAACCGAAAATCAACAGTTTCTGAGATATTTGACTTCTTGTGTTTTTTTAAAAAAATTCTCACCTTTCTTTCATTTTTCGTCAATTTCTTCTAGGTTGACCAAATTTGATTATAATTTTGAATTGTTATCATCAGAAAATCATTGCTATTAAACTCAAAATTCCATTAGAAAATTCACTCATAAATTATGTTCGAAATGTCCTCCACCATTCCTTATACAACCACGTGCCCTCTTTCTAATTTCTTCAGTCCTGAAATTGACACTCAATCTTCTCGCTGCTCCGTCTTTTCTATCCACAAGTTGTGCATGTGTATGGATTTCCCTTTCATATGCTATTTATTTTAAACTGCCCCAAACATGAAAATCTAACGGTGTTAGATCCAGACTTCTCGGTGGCCACGAAATAGCTCCTCCCCTACCCATCCACCCTTTAGGAAACAATTCGTACAAAAACATAGGAATGTTCACCCTATAGTGTGTCATCCTGTTGGAAAATGATTTCACGCCTGTCAATCAAGGGAACCTCGTCCAAAAAACTGTCCATATTTGTTCTCAGAAATTCTTCATAATTTTCTCCGTTTATGTTATCAGGTAGTTAGTAAGGACCTATCAAAAAATTAGCTGTTGCTCCCATCCGAACATTAACTATTTTTTATGCCGGACATTCAAAAGGTTGTTTAAAAAAAAATCTGCTGAAACAAAACTGGTGACTGCATCCTAACGATAACCTTTTTGAGGAATGAAGAAGAAGTTTGGCAAGTTTTCGAAATAATTTTTTCATACATAAATTGTGGAATTCGAAAGTGCAGGCAAATTGATAGTAGAAATGGATTTTTATTATCTTCATATACCAACTCTCCAATCATACTAATTCTTTTTCAACATCTAATAGTAGGATAGTTTTGCTTTTTTCATACATCTCATATCCTTTTCTGATGAAAATTATCCAAAATTATAATCAAATTCGGTCATCGTAGAAAAAATTGACAAAAAATGAAGTGAGGTGAGAAATCTTTTAAAATTACAAGAACTAAAATAACTCGTAAACTGTTGATTTTTGGTTATAAATGAATATGGCTCAAATGACAGCAAACGTCCTCCAAGGTTCACGTCTAATTTGGAAACATCTCTATAAATGAACCGAAGAAGATGAATTAATTTTTTCAAAAAGTACGAAACAAATAATGTGTACCATTTTTCAGTCATATCTATAAATTTATTCTTGTGAATGACCATGAACAAAACCGCACAAAATACACACGTCTCATACTCGTACATACCTGAGTGGCATTCTTCGAAAACTTTTCATTTATCGCGAGTCAATTAATCATCGAATGTTTTGCTAACGTTCCTGAATAAATTCCCTATGTCATTTATTTTTAGCTGCGATCGAACGACAAAAAGTATAGTTCAAAGAACATGACTTAATGGTTAATGAATCCAAAAATAGATTTCCTCATTTTCGAACCTAATTCATTTCGTCGAGAACCAATTACACCTGTCTCATAGCTCCTGGTTTGGGTAAACGAGAATTTATATTTCACGATGTGTGCGATGAATGTAGTTCCGAAAAAGAACAATTCTTTCTCGTTATTTCATGTGATGGGGTAACATGCGAGAATCTTAATGTTTCATTATGAAGGAATTAACTTTCTCCTTGGAATAAGAAACGATAATATAGTCTGATAAAATGTTTCGATATGTTCAAAATACATTAGAGTAAAATATTCTGATTCAATACAAATCATCATTTAATGTCATGGACAGAAGGTGAACAGATGATGTTCATATCGGGGAACCTCTTTTCCCGGTATTCAATGTTACTGATCAACATCCATGGTGGTTTAGTGGTTAAAACACCACAATTTTAGTTGTGAAGCTAGCATTCGCTCCATCTTCACAAATATTCTCCAACTCAAATAGAATAAGACAACAAACATACTTCAGAAACATCCAAATCCGTTTTATTTTTGTTTCCCGCCAGTACATCCGAACTAATCTGAAACTCGTCCCGAACTCCGCAAACAAATTAGAAAATTCCCTAATCTGCAACAGGCATAGAGTGGCCAAACAAAACAGGCAGACATTTCGAAGGGTTTAATGTGTGTAGTCAGAATCCGCATCCCCTCATCTCGGCTTCGAGATCATAAGCAGTCGGGCCCACCAAATTAATTAAATTCTTCAAAGCAGATTAGTGATTCGTCAGCTACCGGTTGCCGAATAAATAATATAGAGAGACGTAGGAAAATGGCGCTTCAGCGTTGTCAGAGAAACCCCTCTTTGATTCACCTGAAAAAATATTCAGATTCCAAATCAAGACGTTGAAATTACCATTTCAGCTTTCTCGGGGAAGTTTTAATCCGGTCTTGGTCGAAAGGAAGACGTAATGAGGAAAGTAATCAATAAAGGCTCTTTTTACCTGAGGTGAATTCTCGGATGAGGTGGTCCAAATGAAATATTGGGACGAATTTCATTATCTCCCAGGTAACGAATGAAGATATATTGGAGGTGGATGAATTATGGCAGATGTTTTCGGTTTTCTTTTATAATCGCGAGGAATGGGTAGGGAATCCTCGATGTCTTTGATGGGTTCTATCCGCCCACGAATATTCAGAATGAAAGACGAGAATTCAGAAATTTTTAGTGTTCATTTTGAGGACTTGAATTTCTTTCGAAAATTTCAAAAAACTTCGGTATATTCGCCATATCCAGTTAAATTTTGAAGACTGAAGACGTAAGACGATGTTGATCTTAAGACGTAAGACGAAGTTGATCTTGAGACGTAGGAAGAATTTTATCTTAAGACGTGGGAAGAATTGTATCTTAAGACGTGGGACGTATATGATCTTAAGACGTAAGACGAAGTTGATCTCAAGAGTTAAGTGATGAGTCTTTGGATACATTTTTGAGAGTAAATTCATGGAAGACATTTCATCTTTTGCGAAAGTAATTCTCGAAAGTTACGCATCTGGAAAAAGTTTTCTAGTCAAGAATTTATGGCGTAATTCGTGGAAATAGAAACTTCCTCAGATAAGGCGATTTGAGTAGGGGTTGAGATTTTTCTATTGGTGATTCCTCAAGTCAATTATGGAAACGAAAAGGGGAACCAACCCTCTCTCGTTGGAGTTGGAAAACATTCATTTTTTTTCAAAGTGCGGGCAGATGATCTGAAGACGTAAGGCGATGTTGATCTTAAGACGGAGTTGATCTCAAGACTCAAGACGAAGTGGATCTTAAGACGTAGGAAGAATTTGATCTTAAGACGTGGGACGTATTTGATCTTAAGACGTAAGACGAAGTTGATTTCAAGACTTAAGTGATGAATCATTGGATACATTTTTGAGAGTAAATTCATGGAAGACATTTCATCTTTTGCGAAAGTAATTCTTGAAAGTAACGCATCTGGAAAAAGTTTTCTAGTCGAGAATTTATGGCGTAATTCGTGGAAATAGAAACTTCCTCAGATAAGGCGATTTGAGTAGGGGTTGAGATTTTTCTATTGGTGATTCCTCAAGTCAATTATGGAAACGAAAAGGGGAACCAACCCTCTCTCGTTGGAGTTGGAAAACATTCATTTTTTTCAAAGTGCGGGCAGATGATCTTAAGACGTAAGACGAAGTTGATCTCAAGACGAAGTTGATCTTAAGACGTAGGAAGAATTTGATCTTAAGACGTGGGACGTATTTGATCTTAAGACATCAGACGAAGTTGATTTCAAGACGAAGTTGATCTTAAGACGTAGGAAGAATTTGATCTTAAGACGTGGGACGTATTTGATCTTAAGACGTAAGACGAAGTTGATTTCAAGACTTAAGTGATGAATCATTGGATACATTTTTGAGAGTAAATTCATGGAAGACATTTCATCTTTTGCGAAAGTAATTCTTGAAAGTAACGCATCTGGAAAAAGTTTTCTAGTCGAGAATTTATGGCGTAATTCGTGGAAATAGAAACTTCCTCAGATAAGGCGATTTGAGTAGGGGTTGAGATTTTTCTATTGGTGATTCCTCAAGTCAATTATGGAAACGAAAAGGGGAACCAACCCTCTCTCGTTGGAGTTGGAAAACATTCATTTTTTTCAAAGTGCGGGCAGATGATCTTAAGACGTAAGACGAAGTTGATCTCAAGACGAAGTTGATCTTAAGACGTAGGAAGAATTTGATCTTAAGACGTGGGACGTATTTGATCTCAAGACATAAGACGAAGTTGATTTCAAGACGAAGTTGATCTTAAGACGTAGGAAGAATTTGATCTTAAGACGTGGGACGTATTTGATCTTAAGACGTAAGACGAAGTTGATTTCAAGACTTAAGTGATGAATCATTGGATACATTTTTGAGAGTAAATTCATGGAAGACATTTCATCTTTTGCGAAAGTAATTCTTGAAAGTAACGCATCTGGAAAAAGTTTTCTAGTCGAGAATTTATGGCGTAATTCGTGGAAATAGAAACTTCCTCAGATAAGGCGATTTGAGTAGGGGTTGAGATTTTTCTATTGGTGATTCCTCAAGTCAATTATGGAAACGAAAAGGGGAACCAACCCTCTCTCGTTGGAGTTGGAAAACATTCATTTTTTTCAAAGTGCGGGCAGATGATCTTAAGACGTAAGACGAAGTTGATCTCAAGACGAAGTTGATCTTAAGACGTAGGAAGAATTTGATCTTAAGACGTGGGACGTATTTGATCTCAAGACATAAGACGAAGTTGATTTCAAGACGAAGTTGATCTTAAGACGTAGGAAGAATTTGATCTTAAGACGTGGGACGTATTTGATCTTAAGACGTAAGACGAAGTTGATCTCAAGACTTAAGTGATGAATCATTGGATACATATTTGAGAGTAAATTCATGGAAGACATTTCATCTTTTGCGAAAGTAGTTCTTGAAAGTTACGCATCTTGGAAAAGTTTTCTAGTCAAGAATTTATGGCGTAATTCGTGGAAATAGAAACTTCCTCAGATAAGGCGATTTGAGTAGGGGTTGAGATTTTTCTATTGGTGATTGCTCAAGTCAATTATGGAAACGAAAAGGGGAACCAACCCTCTTTCGTTGGAGTTGGAAAGCATTCATTTTTTTCGAAGTGCGGGCAGATGATCTGAAGACGTAAGACGAAGTTGATCTCAAGAGTTAAGTGATGAGTCTTTGGATACATTTTTGAGAGTAAATTCATGGAAGGCATTTTATCTTTTGCGAAAGTAATTCTTGAAAGTTACGCATCTGGGAAAAGATTTCTAGTCAAGAATTTATGGCGTAATTCGTGGAAATAGAAACTTTTTCAGATAAGGCGATTTGAGTAGGGGTTGAGATTTTTCTATTGGTTAGTGTTCAAGTCAATTCAGGAAACGAAAAGGGGAACTACCCCTTTTCGTTGGAAAGCATTCATTTTTTCTTCAATGTGCGGGCAGTTGATCTGAAGACGTAAGACGATGTTGATCTTAAGACGTAAGACGAAGTCTATCGGAAGACGCGCGAAGAGGGAAAACAGTTGAAGTTCAAGACGTAATAGTAGAGTAAGTGTACTGTCATAAGGGTGATAGTTATCAAGATATGAACAAAAACTATATTATATACTTATAAGAATTGAATAGGTATCACAAAACTGAGAAGATATAAATATTCATGAATTCGCTTCTGCCTACTGTTACTTAATTGGCGAATGCCGCTAATGCTGCATAGCAATGCATAAAATTAAACGATACAACCCAATATTAAGGAATTAATTTTCGAAAAACAAAAAACATTCGAATAAGTCTGATTAACGATTGGAGATAGCGATGCGCCCGACCATAAAATTTGATGAGCTCGTCTGACAAAAAGAGCACATATTTGTCAAAAGTAAGAGGTAAATAAGATATATGTGATAGATTATTTGGCGCGAAGTTGCTGTAGATTAACTGAAAGATACTCATGTTTTGATAGATTCTCAACGGACTGAATCATTCGGTTATATTTAAGCGCAACAGCTACTGATAAATAATTCTGTACCTATTTCAGAATCTTCATATCTTTATTTTTCATACCTACTCGGAATCGTTCACATCGGATGCAACTGCGTTTCTACTATTAATTATCAGAACAATTATTTGAGCGAAACGCCCTCTACCGGACATCCATCTAACTGAGCTATGGGCCATTCTGTGCTATTTCCAAAAGTTCAAACACTCCCGGAAAACATGCAATTTTTTCTGAAAGCGTGAAGTTTTCCCTGAAATATTCATGGAGTTGATAATGAAATTAAATATTTTTTCATGCACACCTAACAACCAAAATTTGTTGCACCATGAATCCTTATGAAGATTTTCCACAGATATGGAATTCTCTCAAACAGTCTGCTGAAAACAGTCTGTTAGCTTCACAGCGGTAGTGACGAATACGATTCGGCGAAGGAAATCGGAACCGCAGACATTCCTCGGACATTTTCAAATTCCTTCGGCGAGATTCAAATTTAGATAAACGTGGAAATAACTACCACTTACCGTTAGTCGGTTATTCAATTGTTTCGATAGAGGCGACTCCGTTCCAACAGACCTATAATTTAAATGACCTGACCTCGAAAACAGATTCTTGGCGAATGCATCGAAGTGCATTGTTATCGAGGAGCCGCCGCTCGTTTTAACATCAGGTCGTTCAAGAACGGTCGGCTATCGCGAATTTTATTGTTATGCATCATTAAAACAATCAATAGGAAAGCCATCAATTGCCATTCTCGTTTGCTAAACAACAATCAATTTGGTTATGTCATCGTTCTAAAAAATTGTGATAAATATTTTTATTGACCATTTTCTTGGTGTTATTACTGTGGGGCACCTACGGGGCCGGATAATCGTGCGATCGATTCGAATGGCGCGCGAAATATCCGATAGGAAAACGAATTGAATTCGATAGTGGTGATATAATCAGCGATTATTGGGATTATTTAAATGTAGAACAAAACATTTTAGTGCTCCTGTCTATGAACAAGACATTTTGCCAAATTGTTTGTAATTTTCGAATTTTGAGCTGAGGATGGTCTCGAACGGTTAGGTTGGACCAACAGCTGGAGAATTCGAGATAAATTCCATTTCTTATGTTTTATTTTACATTTTCAGGTTTTTACAACCAATATTAATAATTTTAATGAGAAAATATGGAAGAATAGTAATTCTAATAAGTAGTTATAACGTTGTTTTTACTTCATTCAGTATCGAGAATAAATAAATTCATTTATCAATTTATAGCACGTATGTTTACGCTGAGACCAATGAGGCCAGAGGATTTAGCGCGGAATCGATGATTTCATTCCGTACGTCAGTTACCGGTTTCATACCGAAATTGTTGTCGGATAATAAACATCTTGTCGGTTGAAGGAAATTACTAGCAATATCATAAAAACAATACACATCTTGAATGAATAATGCGTGTATCTGAACATATGAATGAGAGTAGAATTTATGTTGGAATGGCTCATTTATAGTTTGGGTTGCAAATTACAAAAAGGTTTTCTATAAAATATCCCAATATCGAAAAAGAATGGAGAAGAATATTTATGAACCACGAGGTTCGAACCCGCGCCGGTAACTCCGAAATGATATTCAAAATGTAATAACTCGTGATCTATTAGGGTTTGTGGAAAAATATTCGTCCAGGAGGATCAATGCCGGATAGCAACTGATTTTTGTACCAATTAACGATCTTATCCAATATATATAGAAACGACACGAAGGTTCAGGTGGAATTTCGTAAGAATGGCATCACTAGATAACTTCGGTATCTCATACCTTCTAAATGAAAGACATGGATAAAATAAGTAATGTAAAAATTCAGTTTTTTAGCTGTTTCTTGTGAAAAGAAAATTGAGTTTTTCTGATGTAGGAGATTGCATCTATTGAAGTTTTTGAAAAAAAAATTAAAGTAATTGTGATGGTTTCAATTTACCCTGAAGGCAAACAGAAGAATTGAGTATTTTCGTTTTATTCAATATATGCAATTCGGTGATTTCATATTTTGAAATTCATCGAATATAATGACAGCTTTTGCCATACGGATATTGAAGACTGAAGGCCATTTTGGTACACAGGAAAAAAAGTAGTTCTTCTGATATACATATTCAATATAATTCGTGGATTCCAACTTTTTATATTTTCGAAAAAGAAATGACAGTAATTGTGATGGTCACAATTAACCCTGAAGGCACACGGAAAAAAAAATATATGTAATTCGGTGATTTCATCTTTTGAAATTCATCGAATATAATGACAGCATTAGTCATACTGACAGTGAACACTGAAGGCCATTTTGGTACACAGAAAAAAATTAGTTTTTCTGATATATTCAATATGATTCGGGGATTCCAACTTTTCGAGTTTTTCAAAAAGAAATGACAGTAATTGTGAAAGTGACAATTAACCCTGAAGGCACACAGAAAGAAAATTGAGTTTTTTTGGTTTATTAAATATATGTAATTCAGTGATCTCATCTTTTGAAATTCATCGAATATAATGACAGCATTTGTCATACAGACAGTGAACACTGAAGGCCATTTTGGAACACAGAAAAAAATTAGTTTTTCTGATATATTCAATATAATTCAGGGATTCCAATTTTTGCAGTTGTTGAAAAAGAAATGACAGTATTTGTGAAGGTGGCAATGAACACTGAAGGGCATTTTGGTACACAGGAAAAGTATTTATATTTTCTGGTATATTTGATATAATTCAGTGATTCCATCTCTTGGAGTTCATAAAATATAATGACAGCATTTGTCATACTGACAGTGAAAACTGAAGGCCATTTTGGTACACAGAAGAAAATAGTAATTTACGTAACAAGTCCGGAAAATACTGTTTTTTTGGACGAGTAGACAAAATTCTAGGACGAGCGTTAGCGAGTCCTGGAAGTCTGCGAGTCCAAAAAAACTGTTTTTGGACGTGTTGCGTACACTATTTTTTCGGCAACCGTGTAGAATAACAAATCAATGAGACAAATTTTTTATATGCGATAAAACACTCCGAACTCAAATATCAAAATGGCAACTAATTTCATGTTCGTATTTCGTTGCTATAGTAATGATCAATTGTATTTATCGAAATCAGACCAACCAAGATTTTCATATAGCCAATGATAACAACGTAATAGGTGTCAGTCGTAATTTCGTTGCTACGGGAAACGTACTTTCCGGCCTAGTCCGGAAAGTACGTACTTTCCGGACTGGGCCGGAAAATGTTACTTTTTCAAAGGAAAAGCGTCTGGGAAGTGAGTACTTCCCGGACGGAAAATTAGTTCTTCTGATATATTCAATATAATTCAGGGATTCCAACTTTTGCAGTTGTTGAAAAAGAAATGACAGTATTTGTGATGGTGACAATGAACACTGAAGGGCATTTTGGTACACAGAAAAAGTATTTAGATTTTCTGGTATATTTGATATAATTCAGTGATTCCATCTCTTGAAGTTCATAACATATAATGACAGCATTTGTCATACTGACTGTGAAAACTGAAGGCCATATTGGTACACAGAAGAAAAATTAGTTTTTCTGATATATTCAATATAATTCAGGGATTCCAACTTTTGCAGTTGTTGAAAAAGAAATGACAGTATTTGTGATGGTGACAATGAACACTGAAGGGCATTTTGGTACACAGAAAAAGTATTTAGATTTTCTGGTATATTTGATATAATTCAGTGATTCCATCTCTTGAAGTTCATAACATATAATGACAGCATTTGTCATACTGACTGTGAAAACTGAAGGCCATATTGGTACACAGAAGAAAAATTAGTTTTTCTGATATATTCAATATAATTCTGGGATTCCAACTTGTGCAGTTGTTGAAAAAGAAATGACAGTATTTGTGATGGTGACAATGAACACTGAAGGGCATTTTGGTACACAGAAAAAGTATTGAGATTTTCTGGTATATTTGATATAATTCAGTGATTCCATCTTTTGAAGTTCATGAAATATAATGACAGCATTTATCATACTGACAGTGAAAACTGAAGGCCATTTTGGTACACAGAAGAAAAATTAGTTTTTCTAATATATTCAATATATTTCAGGGATTCAAACTTTTGCAGTTGTTAAAAAGAAATGACAGTATTTATGATGGTGACAATGAACACTGAAGGGCATTTTGATACACAGAAAAAGTATTGAGATTTTCTGGTATATTTAATATAATTCAGTGATTCATTTTTTTGAAGTTCATAAAATAAAATGACAGCATTTGTCATACTAAATTTGTCATACTGACAGTAAAAACTGAAGGCCATTTTGGTACACAGAAAAAAAAATAGTTTTTCTGATATATTCAATATAATTCAGGGATTCCAACTTTTGCAGTTGTTGAAAAAGAAATGACAGTATTTGTGATGGTGACAATGAACACTGAAGGGCATTTTGGTACACAGAAAAAATATTGGGATTTTCTGGTATATTTGATATAATTCAGTGATTCCATCTTTTAAAGTTCATAAAATATAATGACAGCATTTGTCATACCTACCGTGAACACTGAAGGCTATTTTGGTGCACAGAAAAAATATTGATTTTCTAATACATATATTCGATACAATTCGGTGATTTCCTCTATTGAAGCTCATAAAAATAAAATGACAGTATTTGTCATACTGACAATGAACTCTGCAGGCCATTCTGGTACACAGAAACAAGAATTGATGCAAAAATTTTTGCATCAATTATTTCAACAGAATTTTCTAATGCATTTCATTCATGAATCAAATTTAATTTCATTAATTCGATTATGGCAACGCGATGTGCGCTGTTGAACCAATTTGGAATACCGAAGTTCAGTTTAAATGAGATAAAAACGAAAAATTCACGAAAATGTTCTCAACTGTTTTGAATGAAGTTGTTGGAAATTTTATCTCGATAAATAAGATGAATTTGGGGAGGGTGAAAAATCAGAAATATTCGATTGGCAAATTCCTCGTTAGTTTTTTGCCCCCTTATCGATGAACCCCTCAAATTACTACATATAATTGTATGGCTCACATTGTAACTGACTGCCAATAATTAGGCTGCCTTATTGTTTTATTATTTCGTGCTTGGTGAGTTCGATTAACTGCTCATGAATAATTCATAATCGGCAATGGTAGGTACAAGAACGTTCCATGACACTGTGTTTACAATTCCGAATAATCGACCTTGTGGCGCTCCAAAATTGCCTCGAGAATTTCGATAGCGTATTGAAACTTGGAAAATCCTTCGATGGAACGAGGAAAGCAATGAACTCGTTCGCCTGAGAAAAAACGAAGAAAATCAAAAATAATTTTCAAAAATTTTTTTCCTCAATATTTTATTTCACATAACAAGGAACTCCCTTCAGATCAATAATCGAAAAATTAACATTTTAATGATAAAATTGGGGCATCAATAGAAAAAAAAATTAGTTTTTCCGATATATTCAATATGATTCGGTAATTCCATTTTTTGAAGTTTACAAAAATAAAATGAAAGTACTTGTCGTACTCGCAATGAACCCCAAAGGCCATTTGGGTACACAAAAACAAGCGCTCATAAGTTCCTACCTTTTCAATTTTTTTATGGAAAATTCCCTTGCGTTTTATGTACATCCGATCTTTTTCTATAAACGGAAACGGAAACAACCCGTGAGTTATGGATTCTCGACACCTGAAGGCCAAGCGAATGTGCCAATCTCCATAATGAAAAATTATAAAAGACTACGTTGAAATCATCGGTATATCAAGAATCCGGATACATTTTTTTCGCTAAGTAATTGACTGATCGCAAAAAAAAACGCGCGTACCCACTCGGAATTTTATAGGTATACTAGTTCCAAGTAAACGTTCGTTAACACTTTCGAAATGGGAGGTTGTTTGTTCCACGAAGGACACAAACACACACATTCATTGAACAGTTATGCACACACAACAGGTTGGGAGGGAGATATTGCAAGGAGCACGCGACGTTTGGAGAGCACGCCAAATGCCTTCTTATCTCGACGATATCTTCGTTTTGCGTTTAGTCGAGTTCCATTCGACCCATGAATTTCCTCGTTTAATTAATCGCGTTTACTGCTCAACGTGTAGTCTAGCTATTAGAGAAGACTTGGCGCTTATATTTCAACTGTTAAGCACGAGTGTATTTTTACCAAATGTTATTACCCCTTTAGAATTTTTTTCGTTTGTTTGTTTTTATCCGAGCTGACTGCGAGGCCTTCCAGAAGCGGCACACTTGAACAATTTCATTGAAAACTCCACCTAGAATGAGACCAACCCCCAACTAGAACACACAATTTTCATTTGTAATATATGTGTATGTTTAGCGAGTTTCTGTTTATTTATTTCAATTAACCATTATTTATCCCAATTATTTCTAATTTTGAAAACTGAATATGAATGTTTGTTTGGGTTCCTTCATTCGTCCTTAAAACGTCTATTACAGTTACACTGAAGAAAAATTAATCCCAGGAATTTCCGGTTAAATGAATTCCTGTTGTTTAAATGCTACTATTGTTATTACAACAAGAAAAGACCGTTCCGAGAACAATCTGCACTTGCAATCTAACATGCCGATTCCGGTTGAAGTGAATTGAGTCCTATGAACAAGAAAACGGTATGTATAGCAGTGATCAGGTACTTTTATTTAAAAAGGAATATTTCCGTAAAAGTTACAGGAATATCTAGTAAAATATGATAATTTTGTAAGTATAACCCAACAATTTTTGTACGATTAACAGTAGGGACACATTAAATTCAACAGGAATGTTTGGTATTTCCCACAGAAATTCAGATTATTCTACTGGAAAAATCTTGTTTAGATGACAGTATGTTAATCCATGTTTTACCATACGGTTGAACAAGGGCGGTCCTACGGGGGGGGTAACGGGGGTAATTACCCCCCCCAGAGCACTGGAACATTTTATTTAGAAAAAGAAGACCAAAAAGAAAATAATATAATAATGCAATAAAATTGACAGAAAAAAAAATTTAAACAGAAAAATCAGTAAAATAAATGAAAAATTCTGAAGTTTAACTTTCAGTCGTCCGTTTTATTTTTAAAGATCATATTGCATAAAATGTATAATTGGTGAGTCTGTTGTTTGATAAGATTGATACCTAAACTGCTCATGTTGTGGCAAGGGCGTAGATTTTTTTCTTGGGGGGGGTAATCGATGAGAAAATCTCGTCGGGTATTCATCAAGCCTTGGCGATAATTCTGAAACTTTATATTTTGGAAGTCTTAAGGGGGTAATTAATTACCCCAGTACCCCTCCTTATCTACGCCCTTATGTTGTTCAGCCTGAAGAAGAGAACATTTGTTTTCCGAACGATTTTCTGTTTAAGAAGGTGTTGGATTCGTGAGAACGTGGCAATTAGAATTGGGATGTTAGTGAAAAAATGTATAAAAAGTACTGCCGTGAAGTCAGGAGCTTTTGAGCGCTCTTTCATCCACCTTTTACTCCTGTTAGGTAGAATCGCATTTTCAAGTTTTAGAAACCGATTGAAAATTTGCTTAACAGCTGTCAGAAAAATTTAAAACTGAGCAGAACTTCAGACTTCACTTTAGGTTTCCAAGTTTTTTTCGATTATGCGCTAGAATTTTATACGGTATCTATGGTTTTGGCCCTTCGATCTGGACAAATTTCGCACGTAGTTTGAGTACATTATTGTCTATGTGCAAAATTTCATTTCAATCCATTCAGTATCATAAAACAAATTTTTTGAATGGCCATATTTACGGAACCCCTAGTTTAATTTTGGTCATCGATAAACATGACCCCGACATTGGCGATCCAAACCTGAAAATTTCAAGTCCCTAGGCCTTTCCGTTCGAAAGTAATAATTTTCTATGGTTCCGGTAATGCGATCTGGACAAAATGTAGCCCAAATATATCATTTTCCATTAAAATACAAAGTTTCGTCACAATCGAATCCGTAGTTTTGAAATTATCAAGAAAACTAAATGTCAAACGAACATACGGAACCTCTAGTCTAATTCAACTCAAATATAAATGATAAACGTGACCGTGAAATTCGAGATCAAAACTTATCCAGAACATTTCAAGTCCCAAGGCTTTTCCGTTCGAAAGTTATAATTTTCTATGGTTTCTATAGTTCTGCGATCTGGAAAATTGTAGCTTGAATATATCATTCTCCATTGGAATACAAAATTTCGTCACGATCGAATAAATATTTGTGAAATAATCAAGAAAACTAAATATCAAACGACCATGACGAAATGATATAGGCCACGTATAAGTAGAACAAGCACTCAAAAAAGAACAGCAAAATATTAGTATAAAGAAGTTAACACCTTCAAAATATTCCCGACGAGGGGGGGGGGGTACACTCTCCCGGAAAAAAATTGTTGAATTGTTCATTCAATTACCCCCCCCAGAAATTCAGCCTAGGACCGCCCCTGCGGTTGAAGTTGTTTGGAATAAAATATCGATCGAAAAGCGACAGTAAAGGTGTTAGCAATTGCAGACAGTAATTCCGTAATAAATTTCTCTGAAATGTGTCCGGAATCAGGGAAAAAAAGAGTATATTTTAAACGGTCGCCAAAATAATTATTGTACTCCAACAATGAGTGCCAAGTTTTATACCCCTTTCTCCAAAATATTATTTGGCCACCAAAATTAATGAACGAGCACCAAAAAACCTCAACCAGAAACAGAATATATGAGCACCTGGAATGTTAAAAAGTCGTACCTAATGAGATGTGTGAACACCAAAAACATGGAATAGTTTCCAAAATTAGTGTATTATATCCAATAAAATTATATGAGCTGAAAATAAATATTAAACGAAAACCCAAACCGAATAATGTTTCCCAAAAATTATCAGTGCACACTAACTTTACTATACAAACCTCATAATAATGGTTGAAATTAATTTCTATTCATTTATTTCTTGCAAACGTATGATATTTGAGATTGATAAAAAATAATATTCATTTCAATCTTTTTTGAGCGCTCGTACTACTTACACGAGGGCTCTATTATTTCGTCACGATGTCTGTATTTTTCGAATTTTGAGTCGAAAATGGTCTCAATCGACTATGTTCGACTCACTGATGACGAATCCGTCGGAAAATTCGAGTCTGTCCGTCCGGCCGTCCGTCAGCACGATAACTCTCGAACGGAACAACCTAGAGACTTGAAACTTTCAGTGTAGGTTCAGATCCCAAATGCCTCGGATAAGTTCGTTAATGGGCCAAATTCCACTAGGGGTTCCGTAAATATGGCCTTTCAAAGTTTTGTTTCCCTGATTACTTGAAAACTACACATTTGATCGAGATGAAATTTTGCACCCCAATGGAAAATGAGGTGTTCAAGCTACATGTGAAATTTTGTCCAGATCGCATGACCAGAACCATAGAAACCATAGAAAGTTGTAACTTTTGAATGGAAACGCCTAGGGACTTGAAATTTTCAGGACAGGTGTGGATCTCGAATGTTGTGATCATGTTCAACTATGAGCAAAATTATACTAGGGGTTCCGTAAATATGGTCGTTTGAAATTTTGTTTTCTCGATAATTTCGAAACTACGGATTCGATCGAGATGAAATTCTGTATTTTAATCGAGAATGATATATTAAAGCAATATTTTGTCCAGATCGCATGACCAGAACCATAGAAACCATAGAAAATTGTAACTTTTGAACGGAAAGGCCTAGGAACTTGAAATGTTCAGGGTAGATTTGGATCGCGAATGTCGCGGTCACGTTCATCAATGAGCAAAATTAGACTAGGGGTTCCGTTAATATGGCCGTTGAAAATATTTTTTTCCTGATAGTTTCGAAACTACTGATTGGATTGGAATGAAATTTTGCGCCTATCTGAGGAATAATGTATTCAAACTACGTGCGGAATTTTGTCCAGATCGCATCACCAAAACCATAGATACCGTAGAAAATTCTAGCGAATTATCGAAAAAAAATTGGTCAGCTGAAGCACTGACATGAAGTCTGGAGTTTCGTCTAAGTTTGAGAATTTTTTTGACAGCTGTCGAAAATCCCTTCAATTGATTTCTAAAACTGGAAAATGCGAATCTACCTACAAGGTAGATGTACGAGTGCTCAAAAGCTCCTGACTTCACGGCAGTGCTTTTCGAAATTTTTTTAACTAAGACTTGGCAACTAAATTTCCGTTTCAGGCTTGAGAAATGTATCCATTTATTTCAGCCAAACTTACAATATTATGTAAGATTAATAGGGAATTATATTAATTTTCAATGTTTTGAATATACAGGGTCAATGATTAATTCTTTTGCAAGTCTTCCTTTTAGGCCTGAGAAATTTATTTCAGGAAAACGTAGGATAGGTGAGATTCATAGAGAATAATAAGGATTTTGATTTTTTTAGAAATGGGATAATATCGATATAGGATAATATTGAGAGCTTTATAAGTTACATCAAGACGAACTGAAGAAAAAGTAGAGGCGTATCAATGTGAACCTTAAACAAACTTTGAATGAAGAGAAAGGAAGGAGGATCGACGAGAGCCAAAAGGCAGCTCTTAGAGTACAATAATAATTATGCTGCTGTTTTCTATATTTTTTGTATCGTTAGAAGTTAGAATATATTTTTAGTTTTAGTGATAGAATGTTAAATTTTTTATGCCTGTGTTGTTGGGGCTTAAATATATTATTATGATTTAGATTTTTGTGTCTTTTGTTGCTCAGAAATTTTGTGTTCAAGTAAGATTAGTGGTATCAATAATTATTTGTTGCTGCTGAAATATATAAATGAACTTCAAAGCTCAATACTTCGGGGCTCAAAAATAATTAATTTGACTATTAAATTTTGGTGCTCAACTATGATTTTTGGTGACACAAGATAAATATTGGGAAATCATATCGATATTACTTTGGTGTTCGTTCAAAAACGCGTTGTAAATAAGGATACTTCCCGTCAGTATTCAAGTTCTATTTTGTAATTCTTGTAATGCATTTTTTTATATCAGTTTTTTGACCATATTGATTGCAATATTCAGTCATCATCTCAATTTTTTAGGACACTCACAATTTTTTAGACATTCACAAAATTCATGGCCTAACCGGGATTCGAACCCAGACCTGCGGTATTCTAGTCCACTCTGTGTTCAAGAAGGCTACCGAGGCGTCCTTGTAATGCATTCTGTTTAAAGAGTGACTTCGCGAATAGGTGTCTGGAATCGGGGAAGAATTTATTTTATATTATATTTTTTATAGAGTATCTTAACATTATACCAACGAATTAAAGAGACATTCGTTGAATAAGAGTAATGAGAGACCCCATAATAAATATAATGAAATTTTTTTCCCTGATTCCAGACATATTTTAGCGAATTTGATCACGGAATTACAGTCTACAAATGCTAACACCTTTTCTGTCGCTTTTCAATCGATATTTTATCCCAAACAACTTTAACCATATGGCACAACATGGATTAAACTACTGTAAGCTAAATAAGATTTATTCCTTTTGAATAATCTGAATTTCTGTGAGAAATACCAAACATTCCTGTTGAATTCAATGTGTCCACACTGTCAGCCGTACAAATATTGTTGGGTTTTTCTCACAATATTATTATATTATGCTAGATATTCCTGTAACATTTACAGAAATATTCCTTTCAAAATAAAAGTACCTGATCACTGCTATACTTACCGTTTTTCCTGTTCATAGGACTCAAGTCACTCCAACCGGAATCAGCATGTTTGATTGCAAGTACAAATTGTTCTCAGAAAGGTCTTTTTTTTGTATTAACAATTTAACCGGAAATTCCCAGGATTCGTTTTTTTCAGTCTCCGGAATCTGTATATTTGTGGTTCGCATCAATTCCTTCGAGCAGCATAAAATTGATAATTTAAAAGGCAACTGAATAAACATCAGAAAACACCGCCACAATACTCGATCGACTCTCCGTAAACACACCTTCAACAAAAAAATAACAAAAAAAAAACAATCCGCGGATTGAACTGCTGTTCAGAAAATTTACAATGAGCAATTCCGCGCGAAAAGTTTGTTATCCCACTTAATTGAGATATAAATTTCATGGAGAACAATAAAAATTTATTCACCACTTCATTGCGGACATTCGGAATATCCGATTAAATTTTCTACACGATTCGTGTGTACGAACATTGAGTTTTCTGCACGAGAGAAAATAAATTTCTTTCGCCGAAAACGCCGAATCTTTTATAGTTTGTTTACGCCTCAACGTATTTTCATAACTTAGAGCGTAAATAGACGAGATCCATATTTTTGTAGATACGTGAGAGGAGTTTGTTTTAAGCGTATAACAGAAGTGCCTATAAATCATCATCGCTATTTTCGCATCTTCACTTTTTCCAAAATAGGCGACATCACTAATTTCTGGAAAGAGGGCGTATTATAAAGATTTTTCCAAATTAATAATTATGAATCTTTTCGCGGAATTTGAATCGTTTCTTCAAAACTATAAATATTTCCGATGTTAAGATGCAATTTATAGCGGCCGCAGCCAGTATTCTTTCCGGGAATTGAACAAGCGCGAAAAAATAAATACTCGCACGCTCAAAACAAAGAGAAACAATAACCGCATCGAATTGGGGTCGTTATTGCACGAAAGGCGAATAAAATTAGTTATTAAAGTGGTCGAAATGGTATTTTCCTGAGCAATTTCGAAGCCTCGGAGTTAAATTTAGAGCGGAACATAAATATGATAATCGTAGGGGACTTTATTATTTTCCGTTCGCTATTTTTATTCTCTTATAAATGTGTTGCTTGTGTCGGAACCTATTTCGGTGCGCGTTTTCGAATTATGAATTTCGTAAACAAGGCTTTTTCTGTAACTACATTGGAAGTACATACGGCAACAAGACGTGCTTCGTTAAAATGATTAACGGTGTGACGACTTGGCAGGGTTTTTTTTGTCGAAGTTACAAATTGAGATATTCGATGTTACAAGAAAAACTTCATTCAGAAGATTATTCCTTGAGGAATGATCCCAAGAACGTCATCAATCTTTTACGGAATCGTTTAAAATTTGGCAATTCTTCAGTTGTTTGAACTTTGATACAGTCATAATGCATCCCGTATTATCGATGTTTGGATATTTGGCCGGAATAACATCACATAGCGTGAGAATAACATAACAGTTCGAACTTTGACGTTTTATAAAGGAGCAACCAAGTGAATTTTAGTTTCGATGCACGTGATGAAAAGTATGACGTACTGTGTATAGTGTATAGTGTTGAAGAACTAAAACAACGATTGAAAATGCTTGTGACATTATTCGTGGGCAAACTGGTGTGATAGTTGCTTCATGTAATAATTCGTTATTACGCCGGGCAAGAATTTGTGCACATTAAAGGAATAACCATTTCGAACAATTTATGTAAACAATTTGGATCAATTTTATCGGTGAGTTTGTGAACTTCCTATTTTTTTTATAGGACCTTTTCTATCATTAATTGTTCCTCTCCTCAGTTTGAACTTTGAGAATTATACCGTTCAGGAATAATCTCCTGTTGAAAGAGAATATACAAATTTGGGATAAAATCCAGCACTTTATTTACGGGCTGCAATGCATATGGCACCATGATTCATGGCAGATCTCCTAACTGAAAAATAACACGATCCAGTGTCGTACTAAGATGATGATGTCCAAGATTTTTCGCACTTTTTTCAAATTGAATATGTTACAAGAAGAACAGTGTTCACAATATGAAAAATATAGAATTTAGAATAGAAGACTAACAAAAATTCTACTCCCACAAAATCTGACCAAAATGAAAAGCAATCAAAGTCTCTCGAAACATTGCAGGAATTCCAATGAATTAACTGCTAAATCAGTCCAATACATCGAAGAATCATTCTAGCTGTCAACCATCAATAGATACCAAATTCGTAACCTTCTCAAAAAAAGCGAGCCATCAAAGATTTTGCATAATAGATGCCTTCTTTGTCCGGAATTCATTCAAACGATACCTAAACGAAATCCTAATGCTTTGAAATCTACATAATGGAAGAAAGTTCTGAAACTAGCTGGGAAAGATTCAGAGATTTGTGCCCATGTTTCAGAGTTTTCTGAAGTTAAACAGACTTCCTGCATGAAAATGAAGTCGCCTGCGTTGAATTTTCCAGGATAAACTGGAATTTTTCAACTTCGGATGTTCGTGAAATTCGAATTTCAAACCGACTACCCCTTGGATTGATTACCTTACCCTTGACAGAGGGAAAAAAATATATATATATTCGAAAACTTTTCTGAAATCAATTAAAAAAAAAGTTCCATCAGCAATATTAGGGCAATAATGATCTCGCGATGTACCTTACTGAGAATTATCTTTCATTCGAGACAAACTTTCGAAACCGAAACTCTCACTGAATCCCTGATGATGTCCCAGCGGCAAAAGAGCGAAAGTGAAGCTGCTGATTGCTTTTCAACACCCGAGGCCATATTTTTATATCCCACCGTCCCATAAATTTTCCAACAATACACTCCAGTGAGGGAAAGATTTGAAAAGTTTATATTGGAAATAATTTTCAACAAAACCTGCGAACTTGTTTTTGTAAATACAGAATTATTTCAAATAGTCGGGAATAGAGATTATTTTTTTTGGCCTAGTCGATACAAGAAAAATCGAAGTCGTGAGAACGCCTAGAAATATGAAGAATTAATATATTAATTTAAGTATTTGTTTAGTCTACTCGCCAACGTTGAAATGTAGTTCCTAACGCGCATGTAATGACAAAACAAAATTAAGTGTGAACAACACGATTTCGACAAGGACCGAATTCCCCCAACGGTGCATAAGAAAGGGTAATTCTAAAATAACGCATTTGAGTTTCATTAGTCTCGAGTCTTGGAATCCCTCACTCCAGATTGAATTACTCTTTAAATTCGAAGTTATTCGGACAATTGTTATTCTGAGATAATTAATCAAAACTTGATTTGACATTTGATAAATTTGTCGAGATTTATTCGTTCTGGTGTAGGTAGAATGCGTGTCTTCGATGCATTAGTGTATAGTTTGTAAAGAATCATTTAATTTTTTTTTTAATATATACTTTTTGAAAGTTTATCTCCGTTTTATTTCTATTCACCAGTTGGAATTTTCAGTGAAAATACATTCAGTCCTTACTTTGCTCAAGGCTCGAGTCCAAGGCCCTATCCAATTAAGTTTCTCTCGAATGTATTATCTCCTGCTGTTTCTCGCATATGTTTTGATTACTTATTGAGAAATTTGGATTCATTTTTGATAATTTTATACTGAGTCTTATAAGTTTTTACCTCGACTGTTTTCTCTAAATAAATAAAAAGTTGAAAATAATAATTTCATTATCTGGAATTTGTTATCATTCAAACCAGTTCAGTGCATGTTATTCTTGCGCATATTTTCAATATTCATTCAATTATCAAAATCTGCAACTGTCAAGGGAGATTAACAACATAATCCAGACATCAAACGATTTCACACTTATAATCATTGTTTGCCAGAGAAATTTGCACCTTTCTCATATGTTTATTATTTTGTTGCAGGATGAATAACCTTGGAGTATCGATGGACTTATCAATTGTGGATAACCACTTATTTCCTCCAACAAAACTCGAATCATGACCAGTCCAATATGCGAGTTATTTTCAATGTGAAAATACAATAAAATTTGTTCAGTATTCCAAATCGTTGACTGAGCTCTCGCAGTTTATTCTATTTTAAGCCTTCTCGGTTTATTCGTAGGCGATAATCATAAGTTCAGTGAATGTTTAGATCTCCCAGTTTTCCCGAAAATAATGTTACTGTATACAACCACAAATCAAAGAATGAAATAGTCAATTATATTTCTTATTTATAGCCAATTGTTAACCGACTCGAACGCTGTCCCAAAAGCGTACCTTTATTGATATTTCAATTATGGTACATGTGATATTTGTGAATTTTATTATTAGTATATATTTGTTCAAATTATGACAATAATTCCCGCAAATATTTGAAACAATACGTTGAACCGCCTCCCATTCCTTCGGGAACAAATGAACATCGTGTCAAAACTGCGATTAATATTTTGAGTTTATTATAATGAAATGGGTACAAAAATAAAACTTCCTTCCATTCTGATAATTTTCGGCCAATTCACGAAATTTCCGTTGGAAATGTACGAAACTATTTGGTTCAGTACATCCTGTGTCAGAAGATAAGAGATTATGAACTTGGGAAAAACTCTCTTGTAATCTAGCCTCAAAAATGCCTGGAAAACATTCAAATTAGTGCGAAACCTCTGAAAGAAAAACCTTCGAAAAAACTTGAACTTTTAATTAATTAATTTTTTTAATGCATTTTTTATTTTATTTTATTTTAATTTTTTGACCTAATTGATTGCAATATTTAGTCGTCATCTCAATTTTTCAAGTCACTCCCAATTTTTCAGACATTCACAACATCCATGGCCCAACCGGGATTCGAGGAAGTGAACAAAATTATATCGAAATGCTGAAAGGAAGTATGGGTGTGTTCTGTGTCGCAGTGAACTCTCGGCTTCATTAAGTGTAAACAACACGATTTCGACAAGGGCAGGATACCCGTATTGAGAGACTCCATAATAAATAAAGATACATTTTTTCCCTGATTCTGGACACATTTTAGCGAATTTGATTACGGAATTACTGTCTACTAATGCTAACACCTTTTGGGTCGCTTTTCAATCGAAATTTTATTCCAAACAACTTCAACCATATGGTACAACATGGAATAAAATACTGTTAGCTAAACAAGTTTTATTCCGGTAGAATAATCTGAATTTCTGTGAGAAATACCAAACACTTTTGTTGAATCTAATGTGTCCATACTGTGAGTCATACAAATATTGTTGGGTTATACTTCCAAAGTTATTATATTTTTCTAGATATTCCTGTAACATTTACGGAAATATCCCTTTTTAAATGAAAGTACCTGATCACTGTAATACTTACCGTTTTTCCTGTTCATAGGACTCAAGTCACTTCAACCAGAATCAGCATGTTTGATTGCAAGTACAGATTGTTTTCATAAAGGTCTTTTTTTTGTATTAACAATAGTTGCGTGTAAACAACAGGAATTCATTTAAACGGAAATTCCTGGGGTTCGTTTTTTTCAGTGTATTTTGAAGTGGGACTATGTCAACATGAAATTTTTATCAACTGTTAAATTCTTGCTAGACAAAGTATTCGACGAGAAAATATTTTCGTTAACATAACTAACTGTGTGGAATTAAAAAAATTTCGGAATTTGTTTTGCTGATAGAGAAGCTTAATGAACATTGGAATAACCTTCAATTACGTGACTTATTCACAGTAATAAATAATGACAGAAACAATCTAATCATACATCGATAAAAATTCCGAATAACTCATGGAACACAAGCTGAGTAGGTAATTTGAGATGTAATCGTTTTAACAACTAATTTTGCAATAAATTCCCAGTCGTAGATCGCACATCAACACGGTTATGCTAAAATCCAACAAACGACCAAAATTGCATGAAAACCAAAAAAACATGGACATAGTTTCCATGTGCACCTTCATGACATGACTAGCGAACCAAAAGTCGTACGACTGTGAAATTTGAAAGGCATTGAATAAATCATTGAGATTCCAACCAAATTATTTTCAGTTTTGCGGAAGTGAAGTCCACCCTACATTTCATTGAATTTTCAAATTCAAATTCATGTATTATATAAACAAAATTCACCCAAAACGAACCGTTTCTAAGTCAATAATTTTTTTTTATAAAAATAAAATGACATTATTTGTCATACTGACTGACGGTTATGTCTAGCGCGCAAAAGCTTCTAACTTCGCGTCAGTGCCTTTCTAGATTTTTTTCTCTCATGATAGAATTCTATTATGAAAATATTCAAATTAATTCCCGTGTACCCTGAATTCATCATTGATGAACTGTCTAACCTAACTTTCTTCCGTATTTGTGTACTGCGGAAAAATTCCATGAAAAACGAATCGCAATAACGAGCCCGAATCCTCATAAAATCCAAATTAACGGAATCGCAACGTTGAGTGTTATTAGGCTCAATTTTGTTCGCATTTCGCATTACGCTTTCAGCTCGTTCGAGCATTTGTCAATAGAACGTCACAGCACCTTGGGGTGTTTCATCCCCATCGCGTTTCTACGTTCGAAGAGGGGTCAAAGACCGTGGCGGCAGCCTTTCGTCGCTCGATATGGGTTTCTGTCTCTATGCCACTCCATATGGAAATCAATTTAGCTACGGGGGATCCATATAGAACGCTCGATGGAAAATCTTTCTGATAGCATAATTGTAACGAGATGACCATGCGTGAAGCACTGTATGAAATGTTACAGGATGCTCCATTCTTGAAAGTAGGTATATAGAACATAATAATATAGACTATGAGATATCCGCTCATTGGCGTTTTCATCAGGGATTGCGGCGAGTCATTTCAATCTGAGATCTTGTTACAGGATCCAAAAGGAAGAATTTAGAAATTCTTTATTCTTACACTCCCATTTTTTGTTACATTTTTGCGCGCTAGACAAGCGCGTAATAGTTTTTCCCAAGAATGACCTGAAACAATTAGATTGTGAAGACTATGAACTTGATGAAGACCGTACAAGAACTTGATGAACTAGGCTCAGATGTCCAGTTCATAAAAATAAAACAATACTTGTCATACAAACAAAGAACAATGAAGGCCGTTTTGGTACGAAGACAAAAAAGTGAGGGTAGTTTTTTTTTTAAATAGTTTATTGCTTTGAGTATGGAATCTGAACGTCGTAGCATGATGGCATGTATTCAAGAGAAACAATCGCTAACTAACGTAGTTATTTGGAAATTAAAAAATAATTTCTTGTACCGATTTGAAGGAAATAGGCATTTTCCTCAGGGATTTCGGCGAGTCATTCCAAACTGAGATCTTGTGACAGGAAGGGAAGAATTCAAAATTATTCATTCTTACATTCACACTTTTTGTTACATTTTGCGCGCTTTTTCTTGTGGACAAGCGCGTTATCATTTTTCCCAAGAATGGCCTCAAACGATTAGATTTTGTCTACATATGGGGCATCAATAAAATGAGTTATGTAGAAATTCAACTTTCTAGTTTTTCCACGAGTGAAAAAAACTGAGTTATTCTAATATTTTCACTAGAGGTCAAATTTCCGGATTTAATTTGAGCTCGTGTGGTATTCGGTAAGAAAATTCCACACCAAATGCGTTTATTTCCAACAACATCAATTTTCGTCTTCATCAAGTATAATATTCTGTCATTATAAACTTCAAAAAAATTTCCAGTATAATTCGCTGTTGGGTACCGTGAAAAAATTTCCACTAAAATTCATCCGTTGCGATGGTGATCTGTCAGAAATACACGTTCTGATTGGTTAAAAATCACATGTGTGGAATTTTCAAAATAATTCGGTTATTCAATTTCCTGAAGTTCATAAGAATAAAACAATACTTGTCATACTAACAAAGAACAATGGAGGCCGTTTTGGTACGAAGACAAAAAGGTGAGGATAGTTTTTTTGAAAAATAGTTTATTGCTTTGAGAGTGGAATTTAAACATCGTAGCATGATGGCATGTATTCAAGAGAAAAAATCACTAACTAACGAAGTTATTTAGAAATTAATGAATAATTTCTTGTACCGGCTTGAAGAACATAGGCATTTTCCTCAAGGATTGCGGCGAGTCATTTCAATCTGAGATCTTGTGACAGGAAGGGAAGAATTTAAAATTCTTCATTCTTACATGCTCACTTTTTGTTACATTTTGCGCGCTTTTTCTTGTGGACAAGCGCGTTATCATTTTTCCCAAGAATGGCCTCAAACGATTAGATTTTGTCTACATATGGGGCTTCAATAAAATGAGTTATGTAGAAATTCAACTTTCTAGTTTTTCCACGAGTGAAAAAAATGAAGTTATTCTAATATTTTCAAAATAATTCGGTTATTCAATTTCCTGAAGTTCATAAAAATAAAACAATACTTGCCATACAAACAAAGAACAATGAAGGCTGTTTTGGTATGAAGACAAAAAGGTAAGGGTAGTTTTTTTGAAAAAAAATTACTGTTTTGAGATTGGAATATAAACGTCGTAGCATGATGGCATGTATTCAAGAGACATAATCGCAAAATAACGAAGTTATTTGGAAATTAATGAAAAATTTCTTGTACCGTTTTGAAGAAAATAGGCGTTTTCCTCAAGTATTGCGGCGAGCCATTTCAATCTGAGATCTTGTGACAGGAAGGGAAGAATTTAAAATTCTTCATTCTTACATGCTCACTTTTTGTTACATTTTGCGCGCTTTTTCTTGTGGACAAGCGCGTTATCATTTTTCCCAAGAATGGCCTCAAACGATTAGATTTTGTCTACATATGGGGCTTCAATAAAATGAGTTATGTAGAAATTCAACTTTCTAGTTTTTCCACGAGTGAAAAAAATGAAGTTTTTCTAATATTTTCAAAATAATTCGGTTATTCAATTTCCTGAAGTTCATAAAAATAAAACAATACTTGCCATACAAACAAAGAACAATGAAGGCTGTTTTGGTATGAAGACAAAAAGGTAAGGGTAGTTTTTTTGAAAAAAAATTACTGTTTTGAGATTGGAATATAAACGTCGTAGCATGATGGCATGTATTCAATAGACATAATCGCAAAATAACGAAGTTATTTGGAAATTAATGAATAATTTCTTGTACCGTTTTGAAGAAAATAGGCGTTTTCCTCAAGTATTGCGGCGAGCCATTTCAATCTGAGATCTTGTGACAGGAAGGGAAGAATTTAAAATTCTTCATTCTTACATGCTCACTTTTTGTTACATTTTGCGCGCTTTTTCTTGTGGACAAGCGCGTTATCATTTTTTCCAAGAATGGCCTCAAACGGTTAGATTTTGTCTACATATGGGGCATCAATAAAATGAGTTATGTAGAAATTCAACTTTCTAGTTTTTCCACTAGTGAAAAAAAATTAGTTATTCTGGTTTTTGCAAAATAATTCGGCGATTCAATTTCCTGAAGTTCATGAAAATAAAACAATACTTGCCATACAAACAAAGAAGAATGAAGGCTGTTTTGGTACGAAGACAAAAAGGTAAGGGTAGTTTTTTTGAAAAATAATTTATTGTTTTGAGATTGGAATATAAACGTCGTAGCATGATGGCCTGTATTCAAGAGAAACAATCGCTAACTAACGAAGTTATTTGGAGATTAATGAATAATTTCTTGAACCGATTTGAAGAAAATAGGCGTTTTCCTCAGGGATTGCATCGAGTCATTTCAATCTGAGATCTTTTGACAGGATCCGAAGGGAAGAATTTAAAAATTCTTTATTCCTTCATTCCCACTTTTTGTTACATTTTTGCGCGCTGGACAAGCGCGTAATAGTTTTTCCCAAGAATGACCTAAAACGATTAGATTGTGTCTACATATATATTTCCTTTGGAATCAGTTGCTATGAAGACCGTACAAGAACTTGACGAACAAAGCTCAGATGACCACCGATCGATCAGTGAGATAACAAAAAATTCCACGTTCTCACCAGAATTCCAATTTATTCCAGCCGTTCAGGAACCCGCGACCCCCAAAGGAGAAAATAAATGGGGAGCTGAAACAAACTTGGGGGAGAATTAGCGCGATACGAGTCCCAAGATAGATACGCCAGATAGATAAGAAAACGTTCTAGAAGTTCAGTTCCATTCAGCGAAACCCGATCTATCATCCGTGCATAAATATTGATCTCTCTGGCAGAAAATAAGGTCATCAACTCTAGTGACTTACCCTCCGGCTGTTTTGTGAAATAGAAAGTTTTTCTTGGTTTTTCTAACAAAGCTGACAGAAAAAACCTCGCGGGAGGAAAAAGTGTGAATTATAGCATCTTTCTCTCGGTTATGTAGGGCTATACAGGGTGTTGAGGCCGAAAATTCAATTTTTTGGCAGCTTTAGAGCGCTTGCGTTTCTGAAAAACTGATCGAATCGTAGTTCAACTGACACAACATTCAACTTGACAGCGATGTCATATCAATTTGAGTTACTGAAATCTATGATCATTTTGAGTTATTTGATCTACGTCAAAAAATGTCACTGAGTATGCGCTAATGCCCCGCATTTCCTTCGGGCATCCTGGATGCCAAATTCAGCAATTGTGTTTTCCCCGTAGGAAATATGGAGGCAAAAATAATCCCCAAACAATCATTTCTGATGGAAATTGGGGCTTTCGTCGTGCTAATTTATTCCTGCGGTCTGACCCACTGAGCACAGAAAAGTGATTACGGCTGGACTAACTTATTATATACGTCAGAGTTCAAATGAACGTGTTCGTAGAAGGCCTTTGACCTTCCGAACAGTCCGGAAGTGAAAGGGAACTAAGGCGGAAATGAATCGGGCCGTTGCAACAATAGAAGTGTCGCAAATATATCGAATTTCGAGGCATATTGTTGGTCAAAAGGAAAACTGTAGTTTCAATCCCATTAAGATTTCCTTTATGGCAAAACATAGAAGAAAATGAAATGCAGGTGAACAGAGAAATGTCATCCCTTACGATGTGATGTATTAACTTCTGAGTAAATGTGAAATAGAGAATGAATACAAACTTTGTTGGGGTAAATTTAAAAACCTGAATTTTCAGGCTTTTTGATATCATGTTGTTCTGTGCTCCTCATACGCAATCTGGTTTTGACATAAGGCATGAAAGTTGAATGTTGCCGAACTTCAAGAAAATTGAGTTTTTCTGAACTGGTGTTGGGAAATTTGATATATTCTGCGATTCCACCTCTTGAAGTGAGAATTCTATAGAATGACCTTATTTGTCACACTGACGTCCGGTTTGGTTCACAGAATCTGTGATTCGTTTCATAATCTTCGAATGGGTTCGCTTATCTCGAATTTTTTGAGTATTCATATTTCAATGTCATTCCGAAATTTGTGCAGTGACGGTACTGAAATCTATTCTCGTATAATTTATATCCCCCTTTTAACGATAAACGTCACATGAATTTGCAATAAAATAAATGATTTGTTTCTTTTAAGGTGAGCTTGACGGAGATTGGAAAATGTAATAGAAAATAAACCAGTAGAAGAGAAGTTCTCCAAGGAGTGCTGAAAAGTTACGCAAAGGTAAAGTAATTGATTTTTGGACCTAACTTCGTGCAGTTGCCTCATAGTTTCCAGGAAGTAGGAACTTTTTTCGCAACAAAATCAAAAGACGAAAACTTACGACAGTTTGATTACTCCGTTTATTTGCTCAACTGTTATGAATTTCAAATTTGATTTTCCAAATAGTTTCATTTCCAACCATTGAGAATATCATCTGTAATATTTTTGAAATGTGGTATATTTTCTGCCTTTCTCAATTCTTAAGAACGAGAAAAAAAACAATGTTATTTACGAGGAATAAATATTTTCAATAAATAGCATCAGATTGTAACATTCAAACAAAATTGTATTCAATTATTTCAATATGTGTGTAAGACGTGCAAGTGCATTCGAGTTCCTGACGATACTCGATACTTTTATAAATCTTCTAAGGACCTCCTAATAAGGACAAAACATGAGAGGATTCGCTTTTTAATCTCAGGAATCTTGAAATGACGAGCACCTGCCAATGTTGGATCAGATTTGCCAATAATGACGGTTGGACATTCAAGACGACCTTTAAATGAGTCTCTTCCAAACCAAAATATTATGTCGACGTGTTAATTATAGCTCTTTGTAAGCGCTCGTTCTACTTACACGAGGGCCATATCAATTTTGAGCCGAAAATGATCTCAATCGACTAGGTTCGACTCACTGATGACGAACTCGTCGGAAAATTCGAGTCTGTCCGTCCGACCGTAAGCAAAATAACTCTCGAAGGGAACAACCTAGAAACTTGAAATTTTCAGTGTGGGTTGAGTTCCCGAATGCCACGGTTAAGTTCGTTAATGGGCCAAATTCCACTAGGGGTTCCGTAAATATGGCCGTTCGAAGTTTTGTTCTCCTGATTACTTGGAAACTACTGATTTCATCGAGATGAAATTTTGCACTCAAATGGAGAAGGAGGTGTTCAAGCTACATGTGAAATTTTGTCCAGATTGCATGACTAGAACCATGGAAACCATAGAAAATTGTAACTTTTGAACGGAAATGCCTAGGGACTTGAAATTTTCAGGATAGGTGTGGAACTCGAATGTCGTGATTACGTTTATCTATGAGCAAAATTATACTAAGGGTGAATATGGTCGTTTGAAATTTAGTTTTCTTGATAATTTCAAAACTACAGATTCGATCGTAACGAAATTTTGTATACTAACGGAGAATGATATATTCAAGCTACATTTCTCCAGATCGAAAATCATAACTTTCGAACGGAAAGGCCTAGGGACTTGAAATTTTCAGGATAGGTGTGGATCTGAAATGTCGCGTTCACGTTCATCAATGAGCAAAATTAGACTAGGGGTTCCGTAAATATGGCTGTTCAAAATATTTTTTTCCTGATAATTTCGACACTACTGATTGGATTGGGATGAAATTTTGCACCTAGCTTAGGAATAATGAATTCAAACTACTGGCCAAATTTTTTCCAGATCTCACCACCAAGACCATAGATACCGTAGAAAATTGTAGCGAATTATCGAAAAAAATTGGTCACCTAAAGCACGGACATGAAGTCTGGAGTTTCGCCTAAGTTTCAGAATTTTTGTGACAGCTGTCGAAAATTCCTTCAATTGATTTCTAAAACTGAAAAATGCGAATCTACCTACAAGGTGCATGTACGAGCGCTCAAAAGCTCCTGCCTTCACGGCAGTGCTTTTTGTAATTTTTAGTGATACATTTATGTTCGTATTTCTGAGATTTTCTGAAAAGACCCTCCTTAGCTCGAGAATGAAATGCAATAATTTCAAAGATAAAAATCGATGGATGAAATTTCGAAAATTCATTGTGAAAAATCTATCCATCATCATGAAAGGTGTATTGGCGGGATTTTAATTGATCGAACATTTTTCACCGCAAAGCTCAAACCCTAATAAAATCAAAGAGAAAAAAATTTTCTGAATAAAACTTGTTCCTAGATAATCTGCTATCCAAGTTAACCCCCGAGAACATCAAATTCATCATTCGCAACTGTAGACCGGTTTCGGCTTATTGAGCTTCATCAGAAAAGTTATAGCGATGATAAATTCGACGTGTGGGACGGAAAGCTTCGAAACGAACTGCAGTGCCGGGATTTGTTGGCCTGCTCATCAGATTATCTAGGAACAACTTTACTTCAGAAAAATTCGCTTTTGTTTCGTTTGAATTAGATGAACAACCATAGTATTATTCATTGTCAAACCTTAATAGTTCATGAGTTATGACAGATGAAGAATTCGAGGTCAAATTCAATTCTGTTCGTCCGGCTGTAACACCATAACTTCAGGAAGAAAAGGGTTGATGTTTTGAAATTTTCATGCTACTTTCGAGGTTTTAATGCGCCGGTTTCGTATATATCTTTTTTTCTCTCAATAACTCGAAAAATCTTGATAGATCTTCGAAAGAACGAAGATACGAAAGAGCTTTTGAGCGCTCGTTAATCCACCTTGTAAGTATATTCGCATTTTCCAGTTTTGGAAACCAATTGGAGAAATTTTTGACATCTGTCAAAAAAAACTTTCAAACTAAGGCGAAACTCTAGACTTCACGCCAGTGCTTTAGGTGACCAATTTTTTTTCGACAATTCGCTAGAATTTTCTACAGGATCTATGATCTTGGTAATGCGATCTGCACAAAGTTTCGCAAGTAGTTTGAATACATTATTCTCCATCTATGTGCAAAATTTCATTGCAATCTAATCAGTAGTTTCGAAATTATCGGTAAAAAAATAATTTGAACGGCCATATTTACGGAGCCCCTAGTCTAATTTTGCTCATTGATGAACGCGACCTCGACATTCGATATCCACACCTATTCTGAAAATTTCATGTCCCTAGGCCTTTCCGTTCGAAAGTTATAATTTTCTATGGTTTCTATGCTTCTGTTCATGCGATCTGGACAAAATTTCGAATGTAGCTTGAACACTTCATTCTCCATCCGAATCAGTAGTTTCGAAGTAGAGGAGAACAAAATTTCGAATGCCCATATTTACGGAACCCCTGGTGGAATTTGGACCATTAAAGAACTCAACCGAGGCATTCGAGATTCGAAACTACCCTGAAAATTTCAAGTTTCTAGGACATTCCGTTCGAGAGTTATCGTGTATGTGGACGACCGGACGAACAGACGCGAATTTTTCGACGGATTCGTCATCAGTGAGTCGAACCTTGTCGACTGAGACCATTTTCGGCAAAAAATTCGAATAATACAGACATCGTGACGAAATGATATAGCTCAAAAAATTTCAGAAACTATCCTCCATATTCTGCTGAAATTTTGTGTCTACATATGATGCATCGATAAAATGAAATATGTTTATTAAAATTCAGCTTCACAGCTGTTCCACATGAAAAGAAAATTGATCTTGTGTTGATAAATTTTATATATGTATTTAATAAAATACTGTGATTCCATCTCTTGAATTGTCGATTTTATGAAATTGTATTTGTCGCACTGAAGGCCGGTTCGGTTGACAGAATCTGTGGTTCGTTGGATAGTCTCGCTACAGTGCAACCCCATGTGGAATTATTGGAATTATTGGAACTAATAAACCAAAATGAGTGGAACATTTTTTGGAAAATATCCATGGTATAAAAAAAACCGAAAAAAATTGTTTTGGAAATTAATTTAATACTCGTAAATAAACAATTGTTAGCATAGCCGATGATGTCGAATTACCACAGTTGACCGTTATTGATGTGTGTCTTAAATTTGTTAGAAGTGTCAATTGGACAGTGGACAGTTCAAATTTGGGTGAACTGTGCGGCCCAGATCTTTCTATCTGGGCCAAACTCCTCGTGATAAGAAATATTTATTGATCATTAAAACGTTCTCAATAAATTTATCATTATGTGATATTCCAACATTTTTGGGGTTGAAGAACAATAAGAAAAACTTAGAAAATATCTTGATTCCAGAAATGGGAGGATGGAAGAATAATCGAGTTGTTTTTTGAAAAGAACCCTGAAATCTTACCATCAACCACGGCTTCGCCAAAAAAATGTGACCTATTGTGGAATAGTCAATCGTTTGTCATTTAAATTTGGAACCATTGTCGTATAGCTCGCAAACAAATAGACCGATTTTATAAGGGTTTTTGAGCGCTCGTACTACTTACACCAGGGCTATATCATTTCGTCACGATGTCTGTATTTTTCGAATTTCGAGCCGAGAATGGTCTGAAACGACTTTGTTCGACTCACTGATGACGAATCCGTTAAAAAATTCGAGTCTGTCCGTCCGTCCGTATACACGATAACTCTCGAACGGAATGTCCTAGAAACTTGAAATTTTCAGGGTAGGTTCGAATCTCGAAAGCCGCGGTTAAGTTCGTTGTTGGGCAAAATTCGCCCAGGGGTTCCGTAAATATGGCCGCTCGAAATTTTGTTTTTCTGATTACTTCGAAACTACTGATTCGATCGAAGTGAAATTTGCACTCAGATGGAGAATTACGTGCTCAAGCTACATGCGAAAGTTTGCCCAGCTCGCATGACCAGAACCATAGAAACCATAGAAAATTATAACTTTGTAGTGGAAATACCTAGGGACTTGAAATTTTCAGGATAGGTGTGGATCTCAAATGTCGCGGTCACGTTCATCAATGATCAAAATTAGACTAGGGGTTCCGTAAATATGGCCGTTTGAAATTCAGTTTTCTAGATAATTTCAAAACTATGGATTTGATCGTGACGAAATTCTTTATTTAAATTGAGAATGATATGTTCGAGCTACATTTTTTCCAGATCGCATGATCAGGACCATAGAAATCATAGAAAATCATAACTTTCGAACGGAGAGGCCTAGGGACTTGAAATTTTCAGGATAGGTTCGGATCGCGAATTTCGCGGTTACGTTCATCAATGAGCAAAATTAGACTAGGGGTTCCGTAAATATGGCCGTTTGAAATTCAGTTTTCTTGATAATTTCAAAACTATGGATTTGATCGTGACGAAATTCTTTATTTAAATTGAGAATGATATGTTCGAGCTACATTTTTTCCAGATCGCATGATCAGGACCATGGAAATCATAGAAAATCATAACTTTCGAACGGAAAGGCCTAGGGACTTGAAATTTTCAGGATAGGTTCGGATCGCGAATTTCGCGGTTACGTTCATCAATGAGCAAAATTAGACTAGGGGTTCCGTAAATATGGCAGTTTGAAATTCGGTTTTCTTGATAATTTCGAAACTATGGATTTGATCGTGACGTTTGAAAATTTTAGCGAATAATCGAAAAAAAATTGGTCAATTGAAATTTTCTTTGACAGCTGTCAAAATCATTCCAATTAGTTTCTAAAACTGGAGAATGCGAATCTACTTACGTGGTGGATGAACGAGCGCTCAAAAGCTTCTGCCTTCACGGCAGTGCTTTTCTAAATTTTTTATGAATATGATTTGAGTTTTATATTCGAATTTTTTTTTTCACAAAAATAAGGTATTTTCGTCGCCAGATTCGAGAACAGTAACCGCTATCAGAATTCAGCGGCAAATATTTGTTCTGCCGCAACATTCTTATTTATTCAAGTTCACCATATGCAAATATAAAAAAATAGGTTAACATCGTACAGCAGCTTGTTTATTTGATAACGTGAGATGAATCGAAATAGGTCTGGTCGTAAAAACAAAAACGGCAATGAAGATTTACGATCGCTGCTTGAGGATCATCAGCTGCGTTATATCGCAGAGGATGCAGCGCCGATATCGGTGCAATTTTTTCGATCAATGAACTATTACTCGGGCGAACATTTATAAATAACACACACATGAGAGATAAGATTGCAGTTACCGAATTAGAACTGATAGGGAAACTCGACACACAGCCCAAATGAAGCGAGATAAGAAGGAAGAAATCATTACAACTAACCTATATTTCCGAACGGTGACTGGCTTCGCCGTACGCCACTTGGGAATCCGGAGCGAAGTATGACCAGACACTGAAACCGAATCGCGTAGTATGCACTCACGCAATCACAATAATAATGTTTACTACGAACGTATCGCAAATGTCAATAGTCAATGGAAAGACAATGTTTTCGTGTCCAATCGCCGGGTTGCCTCAATGAAGCGAGCGCTGTTCGCATCCCGTCCCGTTTCTATTCGGGCAGATGAAACGAAAATCGGCCTGGCAATTGCTGACAATTCGACGACGGCGGATGTACGAACTGGATGGCGTACAGATCATCTCGACATCAGATCCGGCAAAACTTGTAACTAGTCAAGAGCTGCTGCGTGAAGCCAAGCCCGGGGTTCTAGGCCTGCTAGACTCCTCGAGCGCATATCGCCCCGTACAACGCACGCTCGTCACTGAGCGACCGCGCACGATCTACCACGAGGCTCTTGTTCGCTGGAATTGGGGACGAGGTGAGGTGCTCCGGTGCCGCCGCCGCTTCCTACTACGATAAACCTCTGACCGTGCGTCACTGCGTCCCTAAAGGCCGCCCCACACACTCAGGCTTTGCATGCATTTTTCTTGTATAGTCCATTTAAGAATTATTGACATCGAAGCAGGCCATGAACGTCCAGCCGAGGCTTTATTTCTGGTTACTAAAAAGTAACTAAATTTCATCATAGAAATGGAACATAAATATAACCTAGAAAAGTGTTGAGTATACGAATTATCGAATAATTAAGCCGGAATATTTCGATTGCAGTTTCTACATGGGAGTTCAGGTTTGAAAGCGCAAAAATATCGTGGAATGCTTTCATATGAAATTATCTGAACTTATCGTTCATATGAAAGTCAACCATGGAAAATTGAAGATCATTCAAATAAATATTTATTTTCACTCAGGACCATGCAATATTTATTGGTATTGGAAATCTTGCAAAATTCTAACCATATAACTATAAGAGTACCATTTCATGTCAGGATTCAAGAAGGATAATTAATGGAATTCTAGCAGGTAGCTAGTGGTGCAACAGAAAAAAAATTTTGGATACTTCGCAAGCACAGGGCCAAAAGAATGGATTGGAATAAACGTTATAATGTATTAAGAAATAAGAGAGAAACAAAAATTAAGAATCTATGTAGTACATGAAGAATTTTGACATGAACTTTGTACCGAACTATCAATATATGAACCAATTTGTGAATTATTTATTGCTCGGTGTTGAATACTTCAAGAAAGTCAATTTTTATTTTCATTCATTGAAACTGTCCATGAATTATTGAAAAAATTATAATTGATGAGCAATTTTACAATTATTCAGTATACTTTTGAATTGGGAACAATATGGGATGTGTATTAGCAGAGGGAATGTGAACAGGGTACCATACAGTATAAGTATAATAAATAAACTTAAAATATCTATGATGAGCAAAGATAAAAATATTGAAAACTTTGTTTCCACGTAATGTAGTGATTTGGATGTGTTTATTGAATAAGCTGACATAATCCTATTGATGAGCATCCTTTTGCGGGGAAGGTTTCAATATTTCAATAACCCATTTATGAAATAATTCACCATTCATAGTAACCCTTATCAACCACTGTCAAGAATCGGATCACATCCAGGTAAAAATCCATCAATTGTTCCAGCATTCAAAATAGTGCACCCTCTGCCTTAAGCCTTGAATATACTCGGCATACCTTTTGGATTATTTTCTAGTGTCCACTGACAAATTTGAATGCCGTTTTTGAATATCCAAATTTCATCTGGATAAATGAATTTTACATTTTGTTCCATGTATTCTCGGTATTTATCACAATATCGTACTATTTTTATTATATTTTTCTGTTTATCAGTAAGAATTTTCCTTCGATCAACTTTTTTGTATTTGTACCCAATTTTTTTTATGATATAATATGATGTTGACTTCGATCAATTGAAATCTAGGTGCTCTTTGGCCAGTTCAAAAAGGATATCTAAACTGATATATTCATTGTTTCATATTCTAGCAAAAACAAAGTCATTCGATGTCTCTTTGAAGGAATAATCATATCGCACAGGTTTTCTTCCACTGCTAATTCCAGGCTATAATAACATGCTAATATTCTACGGACAGGGCTTGGTGAAATCTGAAAATTCAAGAGACATTGATCAATCAGAATACACTTTGAGTCGGTGAATAACAGTTTACCTGAAACACTAGCGGAAATATATGCCAAATCTTTGAAAAACTCGAAGTAACACCGACAAACTGCCTGACGTTCTCTTGTTAGGCGCGATGTATCCTGGTCAATTCCAGCCATTTTAATAAGCATAAGACAAAAAATACTCAAATTCACAGCAAATTTTTATAATTACATATTCACCAATATCTTCGATAAAATCATCAAAGCAAGATTTCTATGGGTAATGTTAGCAACCTGAATTCAGCAACCCAAAATATTACTGAATAGTCTATTACCAACTTAAATTCGATTTTTCGCAGCCAACCGAGATGTCAATAATTCTTAAACGGAGTATACGGTTTTAATTATTCGTCAAGACGGTGAATGGAGAACTCTATACAGTGGCGTAGCTAATTTGTTTGTGCTTCATGAATTTCAAACAATAACCATATACAGGGTGTCCGGATTTAACGTTGATATAATTCAGAACCTGATTCTAGAGGTCGAAATATGAAAAAAGCTCCATATCAACCGACATCCAGAAATGCATTCTTGCAAAGTTTAAGCCCCTTCGTGCTGAACCTGTATTTTTGCGATTATTTCGTCAAAATTTTACAGATACAAATGAAATTCAGTATGCGGAGATTTTTGGGCAAGACAAATCTTCAGCTTATAACAAAAAAATATCCGGAAAGCACTGCCGTGAAGTCAGCAGCTTTTGAGCGCTCGTTCATCCACCTTGTGGGTAGATTCGCATTTTCCAGTTTCAGAAACAAAATGAAAAATTTTTTGACAGCTGTCTAAAAAATTCTTAAGCTAAGGCGAAACTCTAGACTTCACGTCAGTGCTTTAGCTGACCATTTTTTTTCTCGAAAACTCGCTAGAATTCTCTATGGTATCTGTGGTCTTGGTAATGCGATCTGGACAAAATTTTACACGTAGTTTGAATACATTATTCCTCAGCTATGTGCGAAATTTCATTCGAATCCAATCAGTAGATTCGAAATGATCAGGAAAAAAATAATTTGAACGGCCATATTTACGGAACGCCTAGTCTAATTTTGCTCATTAACGAACGTGACCGCGACATTCGCGATCCAAACCTACCCTGAAAATTTCAAGTCCCTAGGCCTTTCCGTTCGAAAGTAATAATTTTCTATGGTTCTGGTCATGCGATATGAACAAAATGTAGCTTGAATATATCATTCTCCATTAAAATACAGAATTTTTTCTCGATCGAATCCGTAGTTTCGCAATCATCGAGAAAACTAAATTTCAAACGACCGTATTCACGGAACCCCTGGTATAATATTGCTCATCGATAAACGTCATCACGACATTCTAGATCCACACCTATCCTGAAAATTTCAAGTCCCTAGGCCTTTCCGTTCCAAAGTTATAATTTTCTATGGTTTCTATGGTTCTGGTCATGCGATCTGGACAAAATTGCATGTAGCTTGAGCACGTAATTCTCTATCTGAGTGCAAAATTTCACTACGATCGAATCAGTAGTTTCGAAGTGATCAGAAAAACAAAATTTCGATCGGCCATATTAACGGAACCCCTAGTCGAATTTTGCCCAATAACGAACTTAACCGCGGCATTCGAGATTCGAACCTACCCTGAAAATTTCAAGTTTCTAGGACATTCCGTTTGAGAGTTATCGTGTATACGGACAGACTCGAATTTTTTGACGGATTCGTCATCATATTCAACATTAAAAAATTACGAAAAGCATTGCCGTGAAGGCAGGAGCTTTTGAGCGCTCGTACATGCACCTTGTAGGTAGATTCGCATTTTCCAGTTTTGGAAACCAATTGAGGAAATTTTTGACAGCTGTCAAACAAATTTTCAAACTAAGGCGATAATCCAGACTTCAAGTCAGTGCTTTAGGTGACCAATTTTTTTTTCGATGGTTCGGAAAATTCGAGTCTTTCCGTCCGTATACACGATAACTCTCGAACGGAACGTCCTAGAAACGTAGAAAATTCTAGTGAATTTTCGAAAAAAAAAGTGATCACCAAAGTCTGGATTTTCGCATTGGTTTGAAATTTTCTTTATGGCTGTCAAAATGTTTCCAATTGGTTTCTATAACTGGAGATCTTCGTTTCGTTATCTCACAACTAACTACAAAGTTTCAATTCGATCGGTTCGGTATTTTTCGAAGTATTGAGAAAAAAAAAATCAGATGACCCTATCTACGAAACACTCTGACAGATTTTGTACGTTATCTTAACTGTATATCAGAAATACTGAATTTTCAGACCTCGAACCTATCCTGAAAATTTGAAAACTCTGGGTCGTTTTTTTCGAAAGTTATCTTGTTGACAACGAATTCCTCATCTGTGAGTCCACCCATTCTCGATTCAAAATTCTGAAATTACATAGATTTGGGCAAAACGATAGAAAGGAGCAAGCATTAAGGTGAATTCTCGAGCCACAGACTTTTATCTTTAGAAATCATTCACATCTCTGGTAGAAAATAATATTTTTTTGGTAATAAGCAAACAAATTGGTTGATCCTGCATTTGTCGTTCTAGCTCAGAAATCCGATCGATGAATTTAAAGGGCTGAAAATCGAGCCATCAAATTTCAAGAAAAACTATACAGCATAGAACGAATAAATTCAAAATTTGAAATAAAAAGTTTTGCAATAAGAACACAATTTTTTCCGAGTTGGGATATTTCAGGACATCTAGTATATGGAAACCAAATCTTTCCGTGAAATTTGCAGCGATTTATCGATGTTATTTTCCTGGTCTGCCTTTCGTTTGTTACTTGCCATTCAAGAAACAATTACTTCATCGTTAATATCGTCTACCACACCTGCCCCTTTATAAACGTTGTATCCTGTTTTAATTAATCTGTCAATGCCTACACATTATATACTTCGATCATGGTGATGGCTCGATATTGGACGCATTTCAGTGAAAATTCAGTCCCTGCTAGTGAAGCTTTAGGACAGAGAATTGACTCGAATACAATAAGCTCGAATCAATATCGTTAATTCTTCACATTTCAGATGATCCATGAACTTGAGTGGAAGTGTCCATAAATGTTCCAGTCAACAATGGACCGAAGATTTCATTGATTCCATCGTCTGTGGAATTCCAACGTTTCAGTCTGATTACTCGTCTTCAAGGTAGGTCTGAGCTGATCTTCTCTGATGAAATATGGATGTTTTCGGACGCCACGAAATAAATAATACCTGGGCATTTCAGAAAACAATCGATGAAGAAAACCAGTAGCTTTCGTAGACCGAAATCATACGTTGCAATACTGTGAAAAAAAAAAGTCCTCTGTTCATGCAAAACCCCCGATAATCCTTCTTTCGGAAGGGACGTGTGCTTCGGGAATGAACCCCCATATATAGGACTTGATCCCGGATTACTTCGGTTCCACGATTCTATCAGCTGGTTCCATATGATATCTTTATCCCCATGTGGATACCTGCAGAGGGCGTACCAATGAGGAAAATTTCTTGAATACCATCCCAATTTCAATGAAACACTGCCGAATTCATCTTGGAAATGAACCTAGGTAAGAAACTTGATTCAAAGTGACGGAGAAATACGAATAACCTTAATACTGAACATTTGATAAAACTGTTACAGGGAGGGCAAATTTTGATGTTTTGCTGGGGTTACTGGTAGTTATGTAAAAGGCCACATTGAGTGATTTCTTCTCTTGAAGTTGGATAAAAATAATAGTAGATTATTTAACGAGCGGTAATGTAGGTCATAACTCACGCAGATGAAGTTTGCAGGACGAGCCGAAGGCGAATAACAATAAATACTAAGATACAATTACAGAGAAAGAGCTTTATTTGCAAATCTTAATAGTTACCTTTAACAAAGCATTATTTATGTTGATTGTGCTTCTCAGCATGTAGTAGAAAGTCCATACGGGCGATGTTTTATATTTAGTGCTAAGTTCACTGAAATATGCCAAAAGAACATTCTCTGTAAATGCCTTAATATTCTTACTGCTACACCAATCTTGAAAAATGTTGTATACACCTTTATATTTGTTTTGGGATTCTTCCGGCTATAAGTTCTGTATGGTTACATTAGCTGATTGTCTTATTTCTGAAGGGGTACACAATGATTAATCTTCACTATCTGAATTCATCTTTTTCGGCAAAACACTCACAACAATAATTAGGCATCAACTTTTTATAACTTCCGAAGAAAAAGGCCTAGGAAATTTTCAGGGTGAGTTTGGATCGCGAATTTCACGGTCACGTTCATCAATGAGCAAAATTAGACTAGGGGTTCCGTAAATATGGCCGTTCAAAATATTCTGTTCCTGATAATTTCGAAACTACCGATTTAATTGGAATGAAATTTTGCACCTAGCTGAGGAATAATGTATTCAAACTACGTGCGAAGTTTTGTCCATATCGCATCATCAAGACCATGATACCGTAGAAAATTTCAGCGAATTATCGAAAAAAACATTGGTCACCTAAAGCACTAACTTGAAGTCTGAATTATCGCCTTAGTTTGAAAATTTGTTTGACAGCTCTCAAAAATTTCCTCAATTGGTTTCCAAAACTGAAAAATGCGAATCTACTTACCAGGTGCATGTACGAGCGCTCAAAAGCTCCTGCCTTCACGGCAGTGCTTTTCGTAATGTTTTTTCCTTTAAATCCGTTCCAGTGGCCAGAATGAACAATGGTATTCATTCATAAATATGTCATATCCCTGAATTTTCGATCATTTCGAAGTACCTGGATGGGTGACCGCTCTGGCGATTAATTCAAACAAGCTAGACTCCACGTCAGTGTTTTTCAAATTTTGGTTGGTTTTATAGTGTAATTCCTCGATAATTGAGCTTTGTGTCATTTATTTGTTTTATCATGAAATATTATCATTGCCTTTAATTTTTGATTTTCTTCTTCATAATTGAAGAAGTTATTCCGTCAATTTAATTTTTATGTGTTATTCAATTTTTGTTAAATTATTTTGTTCTTCTGTTCTGTTGATTCTTTCCGACCTTTCCTGGTACTTATTTAGGAAATATATTTTTTGTTGTTTGTTCTTTCGATTTCACCGACAATGGTCGACAATTATTCGAGCTATTTCCATCGTGTATGATATTTCTATTTATGACTTACAATAGAATAACCAATATGATTTCCACTACATTATGTTGAATTTCACGACACGTGTTTCGATGCGAAGCATCATCTTCGGTTGGTTAAGGTATAACTAAATTCTCTAAACTGTAAAGCTACCTACTAATACAAACTAATCTTATCGCTAGGTGAGGGTTATGGTCAATCCTATGCGCAACTCTTTGTGCGGGATGTTTATTCAATGATATCTTAATAACACTTCCAAGGATGAAAATATGCATATCTTACCGCCATTGAGTGAGAAAATCTGTTGGCGCTAGTTATTTTTTGAGCGCTCGTACTACTTACACGAGGGCTATATCATTTCGTCACGATGTCTGTATTTTTCGAATTTTGAGCCGAAAATGGTCTCAATCGACTATGTTCGACTCACTGATGACGGATCCGTCGGAAAATTCGAGTCTGTCCGTCCAGCCGGCCGGCCGTCCGTAAGCACTATAACTCTCGAACGGAAAAACCTAGAGACTTGAAATTTTCAGTATGGGTTCAGTTCCCGAATGCCTCGATTGAGTTCGTTAATGGGCCAAATTCCACCAGGGGTTCCGTGAATATGGCCGTTCAAAGTTTTGTTCCCCTGATTACTTGAAAACTACAAATTTGATTGAGATGAAATTTTGCACTCAAATGGAGAATGAGGTGTTCAAGCTACATGTGAAATTTTGTCCAGATCGCATGACCAGAACCATAGATACCATAGAAAATTGTAACTTTTGAACGGAAACGCCTAGGGACTTGAAATTTTCAGGATAGGTGTGGATCTCGAATGTCGTGATCACGTTCATCTATGAGCAAAATTATACTAGGGGTTCCGTGAATATGGTCGTTTTAAATTTAGTTTTCTTGATAATTTCAAAACTCCAGATTCGATCGTGACGAAATTTTGTATACTAATGGAGAATGATATATTCAAGCTACATTTCTCCAGATCACATGACCAAAACCATAGAAAATCATAACTTTCGAACGGAAAGGACTAGGGACTTGAAATTTGTAGGATAGGTGTGGATCTGAAATGTCGCGTTCACGTTTATCTATGAGCAGAATTATACTAGGGGTTCCGTAAATACGGTCGTTTGAAATTTTGGTTTCTCGATCATTTCGAAACTACGGATTCGATCGAGATGAAATTTTGTATTTTAATCGAGAATGAAATATTAAAGCAATATTTTGTCCAGATCGCATGACCAGAACCATGGAAAACATAGAAAATTGTAACTTTTGAATGGAAAGGCCTAGGAACTTGAAATTTTCAGGGTGGGTTTGGATCGCGAATATCTCGGTCACGTTCATCAATGAGCAAAATTAAACTAGGGATTCCGTAAATATGGCCGTTCAAAATATTTTTTTCCTGATAGTTTCGAAACTACTTATCGGATTGGAATGAAATTTTGTACCTAGCTGAGGAATAATGTTTTCAAACTACGTGCAAAATTTTGTCCAGATCGCACCACCAAGACCATAGATACCGTAGAAAATTCTAGCGAATTATCGAAAAAAAATTGATCAGCTGTTGCACTGACATGAAGTCTGGAGTTTCGCCTAAGTTTCAGAATTTTTTTGACAGCTGTCGAAAATTCCTTCAATTGATTTCTAAAACTGGAAAATGCGAATCTACCTACAAGGTGGATGAACGAGCGCTTAAAAGCTCCTGACTACACGGCAGTGCTTTTATTATATAATTATTATAATTTTTTCTTAATCCTTTATTCTTTCAACACTATTGTTCAATTCTTTGGTCCTTTTTATCGACAATTCTCGTCGATTCTAGCTATCTGCTGGAAATTTCGATTATCGAAGAAACGATAAGAGTATTCAGTCCAGAATTCCAGAAAACAGTCTTGCGTTCAATATTCAAACTGTTTCCAACGAAGGTATCACTCAATAAGAAAAACGTCAGAGCAAAACTCTCCGAATCGTAAATTCTAATAGAGGAAATGTGATTCCTGTGACGAAATTTAAAACGTCGTATTTGCATAATGAACGTTCTTCCTCGGAAGAACCATCCAAAGATTCATTATTGGAAAGAATAACGAGAGAGCCTAGCTGAAAAGTGCCTCAGCACTTTTATCATACACTAATTAGGACGAGAGCGAGTGATGATTCAGTATGCTGAAGGCATCAAACTACCCCCAATTCAATAGGAAAGTAAGATATATGTACTTATGACCGAATTCGAAATTATCCACGGATTCCCTGGATGCCACTTAATATTCATAAATTTGTTCATCTTTTATTCATGAGCGAGTTGGGCGAAATTCTCTAGGCATTCGGGAGTTTTGGTAAATGAAATTTTCAAGGTATATCGTTTCGAATTACTCGTGTTGACGAGCTCCCTAAATATTATTCAGGGACTTGTTTGGTTATAATTTCTTTTCTATGGACTAGGAATCGCGTCGATAACCAAGTCAATTTTCACCATAATACCCAAGGAGGAAAACTGGATGATGCGGTCTGGAAAAAATTTAGCTTGAATATAACATTTTCCATTAAAATACAAAATTTCGTCACGATCGAATCCGTAGTTTTAAAATTATCAAGAAAACTAAATTTCAAACGACCCTTGGTCGAATTTTGCCCAATAACGAACCTAACCACGGTTTCGAGATTCTAACCTACTCTGAAAAGTTTCTAGATCGTTCCGTTCGAGAGTTATCGTCTATACGGCCGGACGGAAAGACTCGAATTTTTCGACGGATTCATCAGTCATCAGTGAGTCGAACCTTGTCGATTGAGACCATTTTCGGCTCAAAATTCGAAAAATACACACATCGTGACTAATGACAAAGCCTTCGCATGAGTAAAATCCTATGTCTTAAATTTCAATTATTTATTGAAACTATAGGAGATTTAATGAAAGAGCTGAATATAAATGTGTTCTATTGAATCCCCCGAATTTCTAGGATGAATATCTCAGATGAAATAATAAACTTAATTATTATTAGTATCGTTTCGCAAAATGGCGAATGCGCCGGGTACATTCAAGGATGAATAATAAAATCATCTAGCCAGGGTTTATTGCAGATTTTTTCCATTTATCGATCTTGTGCTTCAACCAACCTTGAGAAGAGCAGGAAAAAACGGATTTTAACGAAAGTAGAATCGCGGAATTCGCTGAGAATCCTACAGCGCGAAACGGAATAGGAACAACTTTGTTATACTGATGATTGTTACAAGCCTCCAGCCATTTGAAGGGAAATGAGGAATCCTAGGAGGATATTTTGAGTGACAAATAGCGCCCGCCATACAAAACCCATCTTCCTTTGGGATTGGGTGGAAATTAATTTTGTGGGAAGTTATTAGGAATGAAAGCACCAGGTGGAATGTTAGGTCTTCTATAATTAAATATTAACTGCATTATCGCCACAAAATGTGTCGCAGGCTCATAATTGAAATATTACATTTTGATTGAATATAGAGATGAAGAATGGAACGCTTGAATGTAACACAAGTATCGCAATGTTTCTTAGGAAACCAAGGGAAAGGAGCAAATGAAGTAAGGAAAATTTACAAATTAACTCCCAAGTAGTGGATAATTTAATTGGTCGCTAAGATCTCTCGATCTAAGAGCGCTCGATTATTATTGTGGGACATAAAAAATTACGAAAAGCACTGCCGTGAAGTCAGGAGCTTTTGAGCGCTCGTACATCCACCTTGTAGGTAGATTCGCATTTTCCAGTTTTAGAAATCAATTGAAGGAATTATCGACAGCTGCAAAAAAATTCTGAAACTTAGGCGAAACTCCAGACTTCATGTCAGTGTTTCAGCTGATCAATTTTTTTTCGATAATTCGCTAGAATTTTCTACGGTATCTATGGTCTTGGTCATGCGATCTGGACAAAATTTTGCACGTAGTTTGAATAAGTTATTCCTCAGCTAGGTGCATAATTTCATTCCAATCCGATCAGTAGTTTCGAAACTATCAGGAAAATAATATTTTGAACGGCCATATTTACGGAACTCCTAGTCTAATTTTGCTCATTGATGAACGTGACCGCGATATTTGCAATCCAAATCCACCCTGAAAATTTCAAGTTCCTAGGTCTTTCCGTTCAAAAGTTACGATTTTCTATGTTTTCTATGGTTCTGGTCATGCGATCTGGAAGAAATATTGCTTTAATATATCATTCTCGATTAAAATACAAAATTTCATCTCGATCGAATCCGTAGTTTCGAAATTATCTAGAAAACAAACTTTCAAACGACCGTATTTACGGAACCCCTAGTGTTCGGGCATCATTTTTTGTTTATTTATGGGTTGCTTTCTAATTTTTCTCATACAATATATTTTTGTTATTGTTACAATTGAACTATTGTAACGCCTCATTTATTTTCTGTTTTCCTTCCAAATTAAAATGTTTGTTGCGTGTAGTGTACGTACTTCGCGGTTCATTCAATTTTTCGCGCATGTGTGTTGGCCAATTTTCATATACCTGGTGCGAAGAAGGAAGAAGGTGGGTTGGAATGTAGTTGAACCGAAGAGTGAAAATTTCGATCGAGCGAATCTTAATTATTCTCATCAATTCTCATTGTTGTGTCTTCACAAACAAGAAAATCAGTGAATCTGATCTGCCAAGCCAAACTACCCAGCGAGATCTACAAATTCAGCTGTTAAAAGGTAGGTGGAATTGGCCAATATTCGATTTGTCGCGTTAATCAATTGAAGCCTTTTCAATGTGTGGGTGTCGATTTTGGCGGTCCATTTCGCATTACCATGTCCAGGGGTAGAGGTGCAAAGGTTCTCAAGGCATATCTCTGTCTTTTTGTGTGTTTCACGACCAAAGCACTGCATCTGGAACTCGTTTCAGATTTGTCTAGTGAAGCCTTTCTGGCTGCTCTGAAACGTTTTATTGCTCGCAGAGGTAGATGCAATAGGTTATTTAGTGACGGTGGTACTAATTTCAAAGGTGCTCAACGAGAACTTCTCAATAATATGAAGTACGCCGCAGAAGCTGAGAAGATGGATTGGGATTTTAATCCTCCTTCAGCTCCTCATTTCGGAGGGTTGTGGGAAATCGGAATCAAATCCGTTAAAACGCATCTCTACAAGTTAGTTGGTGATCAGGTGCTTACCTACGAAGAGTTGTATACTGTGTTCGTTCAAATAGAAGCGGTATTAAATTCACGGCCACTTTGTCCTTTGAGTACAGATCCAAATGACCTATCCGTGCTCACTCCAGGTCATTTTCTTACCCTCGCTCCTTGTTCCGACCTTCCTGAACCTGACCTATCCAATTTATCCATGAACAGATTATCCAGATGGCAACTGCTAACTCGGTTACATCAGGATTTTTGGAAACGGTGGCATGTTGAATACCTAAATACTTTGCAACAACGAACAAAATGGTTTACACCAGCCGATTCTCAGTTATCTATAGGACAACTTGTATTGATCAAGGATGAACAGCAACCTCCTCGACGTTGGCGTACAGCTCGCGTGGTTGATGTTCATCTGGGTAAGGACGGTATAGCACGAGTGGCTACTGTTCGCACTTCTAGCGGTATTCTGCAAAGACCGTTGGTCAAATTATGTCCTCTCCCAGGACAATCATAATCATGTATGTAAAATAATTCTATTTTAGGTGGGCGGAATGTTCGGGCATCATTTTTTGTTTATTTATGGGTTGCTTTCTAATTTTTCTCATACAATATATTTTTGTTATTGTTACAATTGAACTATTGTAACGCCTCATTTATTTTCTGTTTTCCTTCCAAATTAAAATGTTTGTTGCGTGTAGTGTACGTACTTCGCGGTTCATTCAATTTTTCGCGCATGTGTGTTGGCCAATTTTCATATACCTGGTGCGAAGAAGGAAGAAGGTGGGTTGGAATGTAGTTGAACCGAAGAGTGAAAATTTCGATCGAGCGAATCTTAATTATTCTCATCAATTCTCATTGTTGTGTCTTCACAAACAAGAAAATCAGTGAATCTGATCTGCCAAGCCAAACTACCCAGCGAGATCTACAAATTCAGCTGTTAAAAGGTAGGTGGAATTGGCCAATATTCGATTTGTCAAAATTCGTTTTTCTTTCATACAAGTCCACTAAAATATCGTTGCGCCTCAGTCGGCGACACCTAGTATAATTCTGCTCATTAATAAACGTGAACGCGACATTTTAGATCCACACCTATCCTGAAAATTTCAAGTCCCTAGGCCTTTCCGTTCGATAGTTATGATTTTCTTTGGTTTCTATGGTTCTGGTCATGTGATCTGGATGAATGTAGCTTGAATATAAATTTCTCCATTTGTATACAAAATTTCGTCACGATCGAATCTGTAGTTTTGAAATTATCAAGAAAACTAAATTTCAAACCACCATATTTACGGAACCCCTAGTATAATTTTGCTCATAGATGAACGTGATCACGACATTCGAGATCCACACCTATCCAGAAAATTTCAAGTCTCTAGGCGTTTCCGTTCAAAAGTTACAATTTTCTATGGTTTCTATGGTTCTGGTCATGCGATCTGGACAAAATTCCACATGTAGCTTGAACACCTCATTTTCCATTTGAGTGCAAAATTTCATCTCGATCAAATCTGTAGTTTTCAAGTAATCAGGGAAACAAAACTTTGAACGGCCATATTTACGGAACCCCTGGTGGAATTTGGCCCATTAACGAACTCAACCGAGGCATTCGGGAACTGAACCCACACTGAAAATTTCAAGTCTCTAGATTGTTCCGTTCGAGAGTTATCGTGCTTACGGACGGCCGGACGGACAGACTCGAATTTTCCGACGGATTCGTCATCAGTGAGTCAAACATAGTTGATTGAGACCATTTTCGGCTCAAAATTCGAAAAATACAGACATCGTGACGAAATGATATAGCCCTCATGTAAGTACTACGAGCGCTCAAAAAAGCCCCACCTTTGAAAATATCCTGTATATCAGAAATACTAAATTTTCAGTCACTGAACGTAGCCTGAAAATTTCACTATTTTGATGTAAAAAATATATTTATTTAAGGGGGTGTACCTAACATTGTTCTTGGAGAAATTGATAGTTACCAAAAAAAGTCTTCTGAGGTTAGGTTTAATTTATTTCCTCAAATTAGGTTAATACCTAATTATCATTGTGAATGTTTTGTTGAAAAAAAGATGAATTCAGAGAGTGAAGATGAATTATTATGTACACCTTCAGAAAAAAGACAATCAGCCAATGTTACCATACAGAAATAATTGCCCGAGAAATCCGAAAACAAATATAAAGGTGTATACAACAATTTTCAAGATTGTTGTAGCAGTAAGAATATTAAGTCATCGTTTACAGAGAATTTTCTTTTGGCATATTTTAGTGAACTTAGCACTAAATATAAAGTATTGCCCCTATGGACTTTCTACTCCACGCTAAGAAGCACAATCAACATAAATAATGCATTGTTATAGGTAACTACTGAGATTTGTAAAGAAAGTTCTTTCTCTGTGCTTCTTTCTAAGTATTTATTGTTATAGTCGTAGATAAAGTATAGTATTCAACTTACGGTAAAAGTCATAACTCACTTGGTGAATTACACCTTCGCCTTCGGCTCGTGCTGCAAACTTCAACTGCGTGAATTATGACCTACATTACCGCTCGTTAAATAATATACTATTCTTGTTATTATTTACATAAATTGAGTAGATTAACAGATGCCAAATGATATGGAAAATTGAAAAACATATAAACAATACTTAAAATATCATGAAAATTCGAATAGTTGATACAATATTTTCAAAATTTTCCATGAATATTTCGAGCTTTATATAAATTTATAAATTTTTTGCATAAAATCCGGTCTCCCCTTATTATGTTATCTGAAGTTTCCAGTTCCAAAATCTCTTCGAACCTAAGAGGGCACGTTAGTTTAGGCATCTGTTCTAATTGCGAGATACAACACCCATTAGATGCATAGGTGGTTCGCCCAGTCGAAATTACAACGTCTATTATAAGTTTTAATAAGAACCTTCCAACAAGTCCGCAAAGATAATTCGAACCTTCAGCATATGATGGTCCGGAACTTCGTCGAATTCCGGGCGTCACGGATCAATATTTCCTCATTTGCTTCCATTCCGGGATTTTCTCCGGAGCTTCCCTAGAATTCCCAGTTCTCACTACTCAGTTTTTATGAAGATTCGAGTTTTAATAGATTTCGACATTTTCACGCTCGCTGCTCCCGAGTACTCAATTATTAAGTTTCTCGTCAAGGGTTTCCGTCGACTTTTTCCGATTAGATTAGTTTGTTCATGATTCAAACGCTTTCGGAAGGAGTTGACGACGAATTCCACAAGTAACATCGGGTTTGAATATTCGAATGAGTTGTAAAATAATACTATTACAGTATACCGAAATTAAACCTGATTTAGTACTTAAATCAGTTTGTATTGGTCCTCCTAGAGCGAGAATCGAGGAAAGAGATTTCCGATTTTACCGAAGAATCCCAAAGAGGACCTGTATATTCCCGAATATTCATGATATTCAATAGAATGGAAAATTCTGTTTGAAATTTCCTTACTCCTGGTATACATTCCAAGAACCATCAAAATCCGGACCAAGAAGAAAAATAAGACCAAACACAGCAGAGCCCAATCCTTTCGTAAATGTCCAGCATGGCCCACTTAAGGAAGTGTTTTCTATATTATTGTCTGAATGAAAAAGTATATACTTTCTCAATATAGTAGAGTTCACAAAAAAAATATTTTCTTTCTATTGATACCTATCCATTTTCTAACCACCCACTGTCTATTATGCCTTCCATTCATATCCCATTTGTATTTTGGCATTTGTTTGTTTCTTGTTCAAGAAAATATTAATCACTATACATCAACAAAATGAGAAAATTAAAATTAGAAAAAAACACCCTTCAATGTTCATTGTCAGTGGGACTAATACTGTCATTTTATTTTTATAAACTTCAAAAGATGGAATCACCGAATTATATATATATCAGAATAATCAATTTTTTTTTGTCTACTTAAACAGACTTCAGTGCTCTAATTTCAATATGACAAATACGGTCATTTAATTTTTATAAAATTCAAAACTTGATACCACCAAATAATATTGAATATCAGAAAAAACCAATTCGTTTCTGTGTACCCGAATGGTTTTTATTGCTCATTGTCAGTAAGACAAATACTGTCATTTTATTTTTATAAACTTCAAAAGATGGAATCACCGAATTATGTTGCATATACAGGGTGTTCCTAAATTGGAGGTGCAAACAAAAAGGGGAGATTCCTTCGATAATTTTGAGGAAAAAAGTCCCATAAACATGGGATCGCAAACGTTTCGTTTTCGAGATACAGGCTGTCAAAATTTGAATTTTTTTCAATTTTTTTTCTCATAGTATCTACACTCCACGAAATTTCAAACTGAAATTGGATAGAGATATTATAATTGAGAGTTTACACCATGTGACATGCCAATTTCTGCATGCAAATCTACAGGGTGATATTTTTTCTGAAACACTCTGTCCCCTGTTTTCCTCCAGAATTTTTTTTTGGTGAGCCACTGTTGATTTGAAAACATGTATAAAGCAGCTTTGCTGTTATACTAAACTTTATGGTTTCTTGTAGTTTCGTCGTATCTGCTACCAATTTCGAGAACAAATTTTTAAACGATTTTCTCGAAATCCTCAAAAAAATCCAAATTGTCATAAAAATTCACCCTGTAGATTTGTTATTGAAATTGGCATGTCACATGGTGTGAACTCTCAATTGTAACATCTATGCCAAATTTCAGTTGAATATCTTGTGAAGTAGTGTAGCTACTATGAAAAAAAAAATTTAACACCCTGTATATCGAAACCGAAAGGTTTGCGAATCCATATTTATGGGACTTTTTTTCTTCTTAAAATTACTCAAGGAATCTCCCCTCTTCGTGTGTACTTCTAACTAAGGAACACCCTGTATATCAGAATAATCAATTTTTTTTCGTGTGCTAAAACAGACTTCAGTGTTCTAATTCCAGTATAACCAAGACTATCATTAAATTTCTATAAACTTAAAACCTTGATATCACCGAATAATATTGAATATCAGAAAAACCCAATTTGATTCTGTGTACCCGAATGGTTTTCATTGCTCTTTGTCAGTAAGACAAATACTGTCATTTTATTTTTATAAACTTCAAAAGATGGAATCACCGAATTATGTTGGATATACAGGGTGTTCCTAAATTGGAGGTACAAACAAAGAGGGGAGATTCCTTCGGTAATTATAAGGAAAAAAGTCCCATAAACATGGGATCGCAAACGTGTCGTTTTCGAGATACAGGCTGTCAAAATTTGAATTTTTTTCTCATAGTATCTACACTCCACGAAATGGTAAACTGAAATTGGGTATAGATATTATAATTGAGAGTTTACACCATGTGACATGCCAATTTCGATAGCAAATATACAGGGTGATATTTTTTCTGAAACACTCTGTCCCCTGTTTTCCTCCAGAAATTTTTTTTGGTGAGCCACTGTTAATTTGAAAACATGTATAAAGCAGCTTTGCTGTTATACTAAACTTTATGGTTTCTTGTAGTTTCGTCGTATCTGCTACCAATTTCGAGAAAAAAATTTTGAACGATTTTCTCGAAATCCTCAAAAAAATCCAAATTGTCATAAAAATTCACCCTGTAGATTTGTTATTGAAATTGGCATGTCACATGGTGTAAACTCTCAATTTTAATATCTATGCCAAATTTGAATATCTTCTGAAGTAGTGTAGATACTATGAGAAAAAAACTTTAACACCCTGTATCTCGAAAACGAAAGGTTTGCGAATCCATGTTTATGGGACTTTTTCTTCATTAAAATTACTCAAGGAATCTCCCCTCTTCGTGTGTACTTCTAACTTAGGAACACCCTGTATATCAGAATAATCTATTTTTTTTGTGTGCTAAAACAGGCTTCAGTGTTCTAATTCCAGTATAACCAAGACTGTCATCAAATTTTTATAAACTTAAAACCTTGATATCACCGAATAATATTGAATATCAGAGAAACTCAATTTTTTTTCTGTCCACCAAAATGGTTTTCATTGTTCATTGTCAGTAAGACAAACACATTTTACTTTTATACACTTCAAAAGACGCAATCGCCGAATTATGTTGCACATAATATCAGAATAATCTATTTATTTTGTGTACCAAAATGGCTTTCAGTGTTCATTGTTAATAAGACAAATACTGTCATTTTAATTTTATAAACCTCAATAGATGGAATTACCGAATTATGTATATTGAGTATGGCAGTTATAATAATTTTTTTTCTGTATACCAAAACCGCCTTCAGTGTTCATTGTCATTTCATTTTCATGAACTTCAATGAATGGAATATTGAACATATCTGAAAAACTCAATTTTCTAGTCGCGTGGAACAGCTAGGAAGCTGAATTTCCGCATAACTCATTTCAATAATCCTCATTATGTAGATACAAAATTTCAGCAGGATATGGCGAATAGTTTCTGCGCCTTCTAGTTATATGATCCTTATTAAATTACGCATGAATTTTCTAGTCGTTATCTTTCAACGCACTACAAAATTTCAATTCGATCAGATCGGTATTTTTTGAATTTTTGGGAAGAAAAAATTCAGATGGCTATATCTACGGAACCCTCATGCATAATTCGTCCATTAACGAACTTATACTAAACCAGAGCATTCAGACCTAGAACGCACACTGAAAATTCCAACACTCTACCTCTTCTTTTGTGAGGTAGAAGTGTTTACGGTCGGACGGCCGGACAGACGAACAAAATTGAATTTGACCTCAATTTTTTTATCTGTGACTTATCTCGTCATCGAAGATGAAGATGTTGCATACAACACAGGGGAGAATTCATTCCTTCAGTTCAGTTAAATCATTTATTCTTAAAATTGTTTCGAATAAGACAGATGAATTGAACCTATGTGTTTTTCAATAAATTAAAAATGGATTAAAAAAATACACTGTACCATTTGAAACTCGAAAGTTTATATCGGTCACGAGAAGATAATTATCATAAAATCACTATAAAAATATTCTCCAGAGCTCTATGAATAATTCAACCCACCCCCCCCTCCACATTATTTATATTTATGTAAAAATTTCCTTGATATGCGGAAAAGGGTTCGAATCCAGAATCCAGGAAATCAACCGATTGAGCTATCAATAACCTGCAACAGGTGACTGCTTCAGTTCTGAAAAGCCAATGACCTCCGATTTAAATAATCGAATCATTGTGTTATCACAAAAAAAAAGAATTAAAAGAAGACAAACACAAACCATGTCTTTAACCATCAACCATAGTCAAGTATGCTATATAATGAGGAAATATGGCGGACAAATGACATTTGCTACATCAAAACATCGTAAAACAAACCTTCTCTGCTGCCGGTGAATCCCTGTAGGAGTCTTGAGGGACAACAAACCATCTTCGTGGTTCACTCACACTGGGACAAGTGGTGAAGGGGAACATTTCCAAGAAAAACCGAGGGAAGAAAAAGCACGAATTACATAGGTCTGTGGTTGGGATATCGAGACACTTCAATTATATTTAAAAACGGTGTTTTCTCAGTAAATAAACAAATAGGTTAACGAGGACGTTTGTGCGAAAACAGGGAGTAGGGCCAGTTTCCCGTGAGAGGGAGCCACCTCGGACGGTTGGGGCCGTTGAACGGTGAACGTGATCTCTTGTCCCACTTCTCTTGTTACAGTTTTTCCAGATCAATATTCCATGATGCACTAGTTTTGCTGCTTCCATTTTGAATGTATTTGGCTTGATATTATTCACCCGAATGTAGTCATGTAGCCTTAAATAAAGCCAAGCAGTGATAGACCCAGCTATTCAAAATCCAAAGAAAATCCTTCTTCATTTTTTTCGAAAATTTTCCGTGCCGAACACTCCCTTTTAGCGCGCTTGTTTCTATGAACAAGGGCGTTATTATTATGTAATTTTCGAATTTTGAGCCGATAATGGTCTCAACCGCAAATGAAGAATGAGTGGTCAAATTCAATCAAGTCCGTCTGGCAGTCAACACGATAACTCTCGAAAGAAGTGGCCTAGAGTTTTGAGATGTTCAGGTTTACGAACGTTAAGTTCGAGGTCTGAATGCGCCGGTTGATTTGTTTTTAGTATACAGACAAAAATTGAGTTTTTCTGATAAACATTCAATATAATTCGGTGGTACTATCTTTGGAGGTTTATAAAAATAGAAAGGCAGTATTTGTCATACTGATAATAAAAGCTGAAGGCCATTTTGATACACAGAAAAAAATTGAATTTTTCTGATATATTATTCAATATAACTCGATGATTCCATCTTTTGAAGTTGAAGTTCATAAAAATTAAATGACAGTATTTGTCTTACTGATACTGGGCACTGATGGCTGTTTTGATACACAAAAAACATCAGTTTTTCTGATAAGTATATATTCAATATAATTCTACGATTCCATCTTCAGAAGTTTATAAAAATAGAATGACAGTATTTGTCATACTGACAATGAAAACTGAAGGCCATTGTGGGATACAGAGAAATATATACCTATTCAATATAATTCTGTGATTCCATCTTTTGAAGTTTATAAAAATAAATTGACAGTACTTGTCATTCTGACAATGAACACTAAAGGCCTTTTTAGTACATATAAAGAAGCGAGCAAAAGCTCCAGACTTCACGTCAGTGCTTTTCAAATTTTCTATCAATAACATAAAAATGACAAGAGGTTTCAACTATAATATTTTTGGTAGAGAAAATTATGGTCAGCCAGTTGAAATATGGAAAAAACTTCATTCTTCATCACGACCCCCAAAAACCTTTACTCTTTACTCTCGCGATTATTGTGTCAAAATAAGGCAGATCCAAAAATTTTATTTTCCCAAATTACCTACCACCGGTGGAAGATAGAAATCAGTTTTTTTTTGTTATTGCCACACAATTTGGCTGATCCAAAAATTTTCCTGCCAACTTTTTGAGCGCTCGTACTACTTACACGAGGGCTATATCATTTCGTCACGATGTCTGTATTTTTCAAATTTTGAGCCGAAAATGGTCTCAATCGACTATGTTCGATTCACTGATGACGAATCCGTCGGAAAATTTGAGTCTGTCCGTCCGGCCGTAAGCACGATAACTCTCGAACGGAACAACCTAGAGCCTCGAAATTTTCAGTGTAGGTTCAGTTCCCGAATGCCTTGATTAAGTTCGTTAATGGACCAAATTCCACCAGGGGTTCCGTAAATATGGCCGTTCAAAGTTTTGTTCCCCTGATTACTTGAAAACTACAGATTTGATTGAGATGAAATTCCGCACTCAAATGGAGAATGAGGTGTTCAAGCTACATGTGAAATTTTGTCCAGATCGCATGACCAGAACCATAAAAACCATAGAAAATTGTAACTTTCGAACGGAAAAGCCTAGGGACTTGAAATTTTCAGGATAGGTGTGGATCTCGAATGTCGTGATCACGTTCATCTATGAGCAACATTATTCTAGGGGATTCGTAAATATGGTCGTTTGAAATTTAGTTTTCTTGATAATTTCAAAACTACAGATTCAATCGTGACGAAATTTTGTATACTAATGGAGAAATTTATATTCAAGCTACATTCATCCAGATTACATGACCAGAACCATAGAAACCATAGAAAATCATAACTTTCGAACGGAAAGGCCTAGATTCCCGTCCGTCGCAATGAGATTTAAATTGCAAGGTGCCTCCCTTTGGCACCAATAAAACGTTCAAAGATTGGCATTCTTTATCAATGAATTTATGGTATTCATGTTCCGTGAAAATATTGAAAATTGCGATATAAAGAGTTGAAAAATTACGAAAAGCACTGCCGTGAAGGCAGGAGCTTTTGAGCGCTCGTACATGCACCTTGTAGGTAGATTCACATTTTCCAGTTTTAGAAATCAATTGAAGGAATTTTTGACTGCTGTCAAAAAAATTCTGAAACTTAGGCAAAACTCCAGACTTCATGTCGGTGCTTCAGCTGATCAATTTTTTTCCGATAATTCGCTAGAATTTTCCACGGTATCTATGGTCTTGGTGATGCGATCTGGACAAAATTTTGCACGTAGTTTGAATACATTATTCCTGAGCTAGGTGCATAATTTCATTCCAATCCGATCAGTAGTTTCGAAACTATCAGGAAAAAAATATTTTGAACGGCCATATTTACCGAACCCCTAGTCTAATTTTGCTCATTGATGAACGTGACCGTGAAATTTGCGATCCAAATCCACCCTGAAAATTTCAAGTTCCTAGGCCTTTCCGTTCAAAAGTTAGAATTTTCTATGGTTTCTATGGTTCTGGTCATGCGATCTAGACAAAATATTGCTTCAATATATCATTCTCGATCAAAATACAAAATTTCATCTCGATCGAATCCGTAGTTTCGAATTTATCGAGAAAACAAAATTTCAAACGACCGTATTTACGGAACCCCTTGTATAATGTTGCTCATAGATGAACGTGATCACGAAATTCAAGATCCACACCTATCCTGAAAATTTCAAGTCCCTAGGCGTTTCCGTTCAAAAGTTACAATTTTCTATGGTTTCTATGGTTCTGGTCATGCGATCTGGACAAAATTTCACATGTAGCTTGAACACCTCATTTTCCATTCAAGTGCAAAATTTCATCTCGATCAAATCTGTAGATTTTAAGTAATCAGGGAAACAAAACTTTGAACGGCCATATTTACGGAACCCCTGGTGGAATTTGGCCCATTAACGAACTCAACCGAGGCATTTGGGATCTGAACCTACACTGAAAATTTCAAGTCTCTAGGTTGATCCGTTCGAGAGTTATCGTGCTGACGGCCGGACGGCCGGACGGACGGACGGACGGACGGACAGACTCGAATTTTCCGACGGATTCGTCATCAGTGAGTCGAACATAGTCGATTGAGACCATTTTCGGCTCAAAATTCGAAAAATACAGACATCGTGACGAAATGATATAGCCCTCGTGTAAGTAGTACGAGCGCTCAAAAATAAGGAAGCCTCTGATCGTCTTCAAGGTTATTCTTCTCTTATCAAAAGTTCGTTTGAATTTTTTTCAATCATTATGAAGGTTACATTAGGTAATTACCTTAATCTATGTTTTATAGGTGATATTAATAAGTGGAAATTTTATTCCTTGATCCTCGTCCCCTCATTATCATACATATATCTACATCTGGTTAGATAAGATAATTCAAATCTGCATTTCTAGGAAAAAGTGAAAACAAATAAACAAAAAAACTCAATATTCATTCGAGACTAGAAGAATTGAATGGGGATCCAATACGAGAAAATCGACCGAATTTTCAGCAAAAAAATTTGAAAAAACGCGTCTTGGTTCGACCAATGAGGAAAGACTGGTACTTCTAACACGATAAGGTGTAACTAACCTCAATCTCTATCAAATTTACTTTTATTCGAACTGTCACTACGCTTCGGTGCATTAGAATAAAGTTATCGACAGTTTAATCGAAGTATTAAGAATTGTATATCAGGTTTTAAATTTGTACATCGTCAACAATATCATAAAGTAGTATAATTAGTGTTATGTCTAAATGTAGCTCCAATAATATTAATTCTATCGACAACTAAATTATCACTCGATTGAAAACAGCAGTACCTACCTTTGTTTTTTGATTCGTTATGTCCGACTCCCTAACAGAACACGAAAATGGTATGATTCTCGAAATTTCATTTGAATGAATACAATTGAGATATGTCGGAATTTTCAGATCTCGTTTCAAATGATTCTGATGCTGAAGGATCTCACAGTGTCTGCTCGGACACTCATAGTGATACAGCCTCAGGTATAACAGAAAAAAGTACTTTATCTGGTTCTACTATCCAAGCATCCCTAGGGAACGATGATAACTCAACTAATCCATCCTCGATAGCTGGTAAAGTTTGAAGTTTACCTAATTTATGTTGGGTGTTTGTCTTGACGAAGAAAGTATTCATACATGATAGTAATTCAGGAGTAATGCAACTTGAATATTAATCGAGTAAAATCATGAAATTATCATCAAATATATTATCTATTGAATACGAATTAGATTTTATCGATAAACAGAGATGATTGTCTTGCATTCGATATCGAAATCTCGTTCTATTTGTCAATGAAACTTCTTGATGACTTTAATTATAAGATACAAAATCATAATCAATCCTCGAGACTAATTTATTCATTGTGAAATATTCTAATAGTAATATTCCTGGAAATTTTCCTGAATGCACAGATGGTCTAAAAATTAATAAATGAGAGAAAATGAATATTGAAATGAGCATTAGGATTGCAAGAGACCTCAATGAATTTTTTTGACGAAAACAAAGGTCAGATGATTCATAGAGTTTAAATTTTTTATAGTATAATTTCAGTGAAGTGAACTCGCAGATAATACTGAGTATATAATCACGAAAACAGAAATTGTACTTGAAAAGCCACACATATCAAATCATACTTTTTGAATTTCAATAAATTCTCGTAAAAAACTTTTTTTTAAGCCCTCCATTCCTTTTATTGGGTTCTTCATCCAAAACATCAAAAGGAGCTTGTAAGTGAAAATTGTTAGTACATTTATTGAAGAACAATTTTCACCATTTTCCAAAAGCCCTGCTAGAGGAATATCATTTATTTTGGAGTGCACAGATGGTCTAAAAATAAATAAATGAGAGAAAATGCATATTGAAATGAGCATTAGGATTGCAAGAGACCTTAAAGAATTATGTTGACCAAAACGAAGGTCATTTTCTGGATATTGTATTGAAAAAGGCAGATAATTCATGGAGTTTCTATTTTTATAGTATAATTTCACTGAACTGAACTTTTAGATTATACTGCGAATATAATCATGAAAACAGCTATCATACTTGAAAAGCCACAAAAATTGAATAATATTTTCTGAATTTCAATGAATTCTAGTAAAAAACTTATTATTGAGCCATCCCTTTTATTGGGTTCTTCATCTGAAAGATCAAAAGGAGCGTGCAAGTGAAAATTGTTACTACATTTATTGGAGAATAATTTTCACCATTTTTCAAAAATCCTGCCAGAGGAATATTATTTATTTTGGAGTGCACAGGTGGTCTAAAAATAAATAAATGAGAGAAATTGAATCTTGAAATGAGCATTGGGATTGCAAGAGACCAAAGAATTATGTTGACCAAAACAAAGGTCATTTTCTGGATATTGGATCGAAAAAGACAGATGATTCATGGAGTTTCTATTTTTTATTTTATAATTTCACTGAACTGAACTTTTAGATAATACTGCGAATGTAATCATGAGAACAGCTATCATACTTGAAAAGCCACACAAATCAAATAATATTGAATTTCAATGAATTCTTGTAAAAAACTTATTTTTTGAGCAATCCATTCATTTTATTGGGTTCTTCATCCAAAAAATCAAACGGAGCATGTAAGTGAAAATTTTCAGTACATTTATTGAAGAACAATTTTCACCATTTTTCAAAAATCCAGCCAGAGGAATATTATTCATTTTGGAGTACACAGATAGTTTAAAAATGAATAAATGAGTTGAATTGGATCTTGAAATGAGCATTGGGATGGCAAGAGACCTCAAAGAATTATGTTGACAAAAACAAAGGTCATATTCTGGATATTGGATTGAAAAAGGCAGATAATTCATGGAGTTTCTATTTTTATAGTATAATTTCACTGAACTGAAGTTTTAGATAATACTATCATACTTGAAAAGCCACAAAAATCAAATAATATTTTTTGAATTTCAATGAGTTCTCGTAAAAAACTTATTTTTTGAGCCATCCTTTCCTTTTATTGGGTTCTTCATCAAAAAGAGAGTGTAAGTGAAAATTGTTGGTACATTTATTGGAGAACAATTTTCACCATTTTTCAAAAACCCTGCCAGGGGAATATTTTTTATTTACGAGTGCACAGATGGTCTAAAAATGAATTAAGGAGAGAAATTGAATCTTGAAATGATTATTAGGATTGCAAGAGAACTTAAAGAATTATGTTGACCAAAACGAAGGTCATTTTCTGGATATTGGATCGAAAAAGACAGATGATTCATGGAGTTTCTATTTTTATAGTATAATTTCACTGAACTGAAGTTTTAGGTAATACTGCAAATGTAATCAAGAGAACTGCTATCATACTTGAAAGCCACAAAACTCAAATAATATTTTTTGAATTTCAATGAATTCTCGTAAAAAACTTATTTTTTGAGCCATCCATTCCTTTTATTGGGTTCTTCATCAAAAAAATCAAAAAGAGAGTGTAAGTGAAAATTGTTGGTACATTTATTGGAGAACAATTTTCACCATTTTTCAAAAACCCTGCCAGGGGAATATTTTTTATTTACGAGTGCACAGATGGTCTAAAAATGAATTAAGGAGAGAAATTGAATCTTGAAATGATTATTAGGATTGCAAGAGACCTTAAAGAATTATGTTGACCAAAACGAAGGTCATTTTCTGGATATTGGATCGAAAAAGACAGATGAACTGCTATCATACTTGAAAGCCACAAAACTCAAATAATATTTTTTGAATTTCAATGAATTCTCGTAAAAAACCTAATTTTTGAGCCATCCATTCCTCTTATTGGATTCTTCATCCAAAAAATCAAAAAGAATGTGTAAGTGAAAATTGTTAGTACATTTATTGAAGAACAATTTTCAAAAACTCTGCCAGAGGAATATTTTTTATTTATGAGTGCACAGATGGTCTAACAATGAATAAAGCAGAGAAATTGAATCTTGAAATGTGCATTAGGATTGCAAGAGACCTTAAAGAATTATGTTGACCAAAACTAAGGTCATTTTCTGGATATTGGATCGAAAAAGACAGATGATTCATGGAGTTTCTATTTTTTATAGTATAATTTCACTGAACTGAACTTTTAGATAACACTGCGAATGTAATCACAAGAACTGCTATTATACTTGAAATGCCACACAAATTGAGTAATATTTTTTTTATGTAATAATAAATTTTTCTTCACTAAAGTGTAGCAGTGAAGTTTTTATAGTCGACTCCAAATAAGACTATTCCCCGAGTAACTACTTCATTAGATTCAATCGATAAATATACAATACACAATACAATTATACAAATATTTATTAATTTTATTATTCATGGATAAAATTAAAAAACTCTGTTTAGTGTTAAAGTTGAAGTTTATCAATATTCAGTACAGGTTGGTCTAATCAAAAGTTGACATGAAATTCTGTAGGTTCAATAAATATTTGGCTAGGTCGATTTTCTTTTGTGAGGGCAAACTTTTTCATCCTTTGGACCCCTATCCATCCTAGTATTACAAAAGCATTAAACATTAGCAATTTGGATAAAAATCTATTGAAATATTACGATATTATTATTGAGGGAGAAAACCACTAGTGCATCAACACATTTGTACAATGCTTTCATACACTGCTCCTTGGTCAATGCTCAAGCTAGCGGTTAGACCAAGTCCTTTAAAATTGAGAATAATTAATAATTTTTCAATTTATACATTATGGCTTCTTTCAGATTCCGATAATAAGACTGCAAACAGAAATATTTATCACAGAGATATTTTACTGCCATGGGGTGCACAAAAGGAACGAACGTCATCACAAGTTCCTGGAATGGCAGTAGATATGGATATAAGACCAGGAGAATTTGTGATGAGGAGTTTATTTGCAGTATTCACAGTTCTGGCGGAGAAAAAAATCGACTCTGTCTTGAATGATTCCCAAGTTAAAGTAGGCTTACTTGTTCTTTGCCTTCAACATGAAATAATAAGCATTTTAAGTCACTATTACTCTATAACGTTATATAAAATATCAAACTGAAGATGCCAGATGCTTCACTGAGCAAATATTTTACTTTTTAGGAAAAAACATTATCCAAAGCCTTGCAAAGGGGTGAAGATGCTCAGTTTGATCAACTACTCAGTGCTTTCGGATCAGTGGCTGAACATTGCTTGCCATCTTTATTGAAAGCTCTTTTTTCTTGGTATGAAAGGCAGATGTCTGAAGTAACAATCCCAGAACTTAAGAAAACAGACCCAAAACAACAAAAAAGGCAAGGATTATGAAAATTTCACTATTGATACACCATCCTGTAAATTAAAATTATTGAAATATTCTTTCAAATTTCAGCATTATATATATTGTATCTGGTGGAACAACAGAAACTGTAGAACGGTCAGAAGCAGAAATACAAAAAGAGAAAAGGGATTTAGCTGTAGAGTTCATATTTTGCTTAGTCTTGATTGAGGTTCTGAAACAATTATCTTTCCATCCTGGGCATGAAGATCTTGTGCAATATATAGAAAATATAGCATTTAAGCATTTTAAGTACAAAGAAGGGTAAGTAAAATTTTATCGTGGAGAAGTTATATGTATTTTTATTCTGGTATCAAATCGACACAAATGATCTAATAGAATATCATCTTCCATGAATTACTATTGATTAAATAGTTTTTATTGAAAAATAATGCCAATTCTCTCAATATCAACTTAGAGGAGCAATCATGCCATTAAAATCAATTAGAACGTGGAAATCGTTTCCATTTTCGTTTTCATTCATTGAAATCTTAGTTATATTCGAGCAGCTGCAAATAGGAAACCATTTTGGTCTTGAGATTCAATAAAGTAATCAAAATGAACTTTCTAAGCGACAACCAATCCGAATCGTTTAGAAGATGAGGGAAATAATAATTATATTTGTTTACACTCAATATCTTCAATCTGGGTTATGAATTGGAATAATAAGATTGCCGATATGAATCGAGTTATAACTTCAATATTTCCAATTTGTTTCAGCATACAAAATAATCCAAATGGAGCAAATATCCACATAATTGCCGATCTCTATGCAGAAGTGGTGGGTGTTTTGGCGCAATCCAGGTTTATGTCGGTCAGAACGAGATTTATGAATGAACTCAAAGAGTTAAGATCACGGGAACCCAGTCCCAATACTACCCAGAGCATAATAAGTCTATTGATGGGAATGAAATTCTTCAGGGTGAAGATGGTACCAATAGAAGAGTTCGAAGCTTCCTTTCAATTTATGCAGGAGTGCGCACAATATTTCCTCGAAGTTAAGGATAAAGATATAAAGCATGCGTTAGCAGGCCTTTTTGTGGAAATACTGGTGCCGGTTGCTGCAGTAAGTTTCTTAATCAATGCTTATAATTGTTTCGGAACTCAATATTTCCATATTTCAATTCAAGTTTTAAATATAGAGTTTAATGAAGTTAAGTCTGCTTTAGTTGGATCTTTGATACTGTATGAGTCTTTTTTTCAGGCGGTAAAAAATGAAGTGAATGTACCATGTCTGAAACATTTTGTGGAAACTTTATTTTTCCAAGGGCTGGATTCTATCAACAAGTCCAAACATAGATTGGCTCTCTTTCCATTGCTAACATGCTTATTGTGCGTCAGTCAAAAGCAATTTTTCCTACAAAATTGGCCCTGCTTCCTTACTATTTGCCTGCAACATCTCAAAAACAGGGATCTAAAAATGTGTCGAGTAGCTCTGGGTGAGTTAGATTGTTGCGAATAATCAATTATTCTTTCTATAAATTCATTGAATAATATTATTCATCAACATATTTTCCCTCTAGAGTGATACAATCAGTCCGACGTGGCTCTAACATTTTGATACCTTTCTTTTCAGAATCGATGTACCGTCTTCTTTGGGTTTATGTGATCAGGCTCAAATGTGAAAGTAATTCAGTAACCCAATCAAGAATTCAAAGCATTGTTAATTCACTCTTTCCGAAGGGATCCAAGGTTGTAGTACCGAGAGATACCCCACTGAATATATTTGTGAAAATAATACACTTCATCGCTCAAGAGAGGCTTGATTTCGCTATGAAAGAAATAGTTTACGACCTACTTTCTGTAGGCAAACCAATAAAAATAATATTAACTCCTGAAAGAATGAGTATTGGACTTCGAGCGTTCTTAGTTGTAGCAGATAGTTTACAGGAGAAAGAAGGCGAACCACCCATGCCTAGATCGGTCGGTGTGATGCCAAGTGGAAATACCCTGAGGGTAAAGAAAACTTTCAAAAATAAAGTTTTGACAGAAGACACCATCGGAACAATTGGAATGAGTTCATATTTTCCTCCTGTTCGAACAGCTTTTGCTGAAATTCTTATCACTTTAGATTCAGCCTTAGGTAAACCTTTCTTGATGACTAACACGCAGAATCTTCTTAAACCGGAGGAACTGATGATGGGTGAACGTAAACCAAAGATGGACCTATTCAGAACTTGCGTAGCTGCAGTTCCTAGACTGATTCCAGATGATATGACTAGTGCAGAACTGGTCGATTTATTGAGTCGATTAACGGTTCACATGGATGAAGAAGTTAGGGCTTTGGCTTATCAGAGCCTACAAACTTTGGTAATCGATCTTCCAGACTGGAGGCATGATGTTATTTGGGGATTAACCCAGTTCTTGATGAAGGATATTTTGGACACTTACCCCCAATTAATGGACAACGGTTTGAAAATGGTACTGAATTTACTGATCACTTGGAAAAATGCAATTTCGGGAAGTAGTATGGTTCCTAGGATGAGTAAGTGTTTGCTTTCTTCATTTCATCGGGCCTTCCTATTTAACAAGTTGTGCCTTCACATTATAATAATTTGCCAAATTTTATTTCTAGGCAGAGATTATAATGAATTCAAATCTAGCGTAGTGGATTCAACCCTAACCAAAAAGACTGATACAGTGAAGATCGAAACTTTAACTTCTGCCTTAAATTTGGTAGAAGCCTTAGCCATGGTGATGTTGTGCAATAACCGGCTGACCACGAGAAGAGTTTCGGTTTTGATATTGAAAGAAGTGAAGACATTATTCAAGCTATTGAATATAACTAACATACAAGCTGCAATAGAAATTATGGACAAGTGCTGTCCAAAAATCGTTGAAAAATACCTCTACCTATTGCCACCAGCTGAAAAATCTGTTGTACAATCAACAACCTGCATAGATCTGCAGTGGTTAAGTGAAAGAAATTCTAATGTTTGGTCAGCGGGACTTTGTGAAGATGGTACCATCAAAAGCGGTAATTCTTATTCGTTCACAGTGGTGGATCCATGGTGCAGCGTTTTGTTTGATTTCTTTGATACTGGAAGGTTAATCGATCAGTGTCCCACCCTCATATCGAATATCTGGCCTATCGTTTTCTCCAGATTGAATGCACTATACTCCGTAGTGGATGTTACGTAAGTGAAACTACAGTATTATGCAAAATTGAAGCCGGAATCGGGTAACAGGCTGAGTTAGTTGAATAATATTTGAAAAAAATCTAAGTGGTGTATTTTTCAAATTATATTGCATTTTCTTCGATTCGAGAAAATGCAAAATCATGTGATGATTTTTGAACTCCTATTGCTACAATTCTTTACGTTTTTCCAATTTCATTTTTTCTATTTTATCCTAAATAGTGCTTCTGTAACCTGTAACTTTTGATTCTAAGTCAACTGCTCCAGCTTAGAAGATAATGTCACTCTTTTCCGAAACAAGTATTCAAAATTAATATTTCGCCCAACAGTAATGACTGTACTGAAAACAAATTGTACTACATCAGTTTGGCGAGTGACTTCAAAAGTTAGCGCTTTTAATAAGGATTCTAAAATGGTATGACACTTACTACACTATTCCTTAGATTGGGCGAAACAAAAGGTTTTTCTTGAAGAAACTCAGTTTTGAACAATTTCTTTCAACTTACTAAAAATCCCAATCGTGCCATAACTTCAAGATAATTTTGTAGTTGTATGAATCAACATTCAAGAAGTTACATGAACCTACACAATTTTCACAAGTGGAAAGTAAAAAATCCTAATTTAATGAGAAAAGATAGATCTCAATATAGATTTTTTTACATTTTTCTGCTGATGACTATTATGACTTGGCCTATTACCCGATCCCGGCTAAACGTCGACTTCTGGGACATCCTCTATCAAAGCAGCATGATTCTGAAAATTTGATGGTAAAAAAAACTTTGAAAATACTACAACCAAAATATTTTCGTTATTGTGACGATTCCTTTTTCTCCGGAAGTGACGACATTTTTGTTATTCTTAGTGGGACACCTTGTATTTCATTAGATTTCTCTCACGATTCTGGTTCAAACTTATGACCGTCTTAAGTTGTTCGTTTTTTCAATCAAAAAAAATGACAAATGCAGCCCTTGATAATACCCCCATTTTCATGTTTTTATCTTTTTATACAAAAATATTAATTTTTGCTATTAGAACAATAACCAACAATAAGTTCTGATGTCAAATCTGTATTTAATCTTTCAGTGTCATTTTTTACAAGACTTCTGAAGCTTAGATGTGTTTTGGTATTCATAACTATGAAAATTTAACAAGTTTATGTTTTTGTAACTATTGCAAAGTTTTTACCATCTCAAGTTTTGGTTTGGCCGCAAGTATTATAAGAATTAATTTCCTTAATTTCGGTGGCAGTTCAGTTTATGAAGATTAATTATTCGATTTTCTTACTTTTAGACCGTTGAATGATAATAGAGCTTCGTTACTGAGGAGTTCCACAGCTGTCAAGAAAACACCAAGTGAAAAGGATGCATACTTGCATCTTTGGAAAAACTACATCACATTAGCTTTTCGGGTCCTGCCCCAAATTTCTCCACCAAATATTCCGATACCACAACCGATAAGATGTGTTAGTCCCGACTCCAGTTCAGGGTAGGAATTCGAAATATTCAATGAATTGAAACCTTCAATTTTTAATTGCTTTTGATATTTCAGTTCCAATACAGACAGCAGCCTTAGCAGTAATGAAAAAATCGAAAATAAATTAGCAAGTGTTTCTCCTACTGGACTCTATAAGCTGGTGGTACCATTTTTACGGTGTGAAGTTCCTGATGTCAGAGATACTACAATATACGCCTTGGGTCACATTCATCATGATGCATTGGGGTAATTTTCCATTAAAAAAACCTATTATTGATATATACTATGAGTTTTCATAAAGGGGAGAGTATATTTCAGAATAAAAACACTTGCACTGCACAGTGTGATTAAAAAAAAATTGAGAATAGGCTATATTATTGTTTGGATCATTCTGAGCTCAGAGTTTTTCAATGATGGGGTTGGCCATTTGAACTTTTGAAGTGGGGGATGAAGATTAAATTGAATATTGGTCAACAGTTCGTTCCAAAAGATCATAATCAACATATTATTCAATTGAATTTTATTCACAGGGACCTTTTGGAGGAATTGGTTCCATACATAAAGGAAATATTTGAGAAGAAACAAGAAAATGTTAGAAGGAGGCGAAGGAAAAACCCACTTCGTTTGACACTAATAAAGTTATTTGAACAACTGGCAGACAAAGGAACCCTAGGTGTCAGTTCTTGGGCAATTGATAAGAATAGGCTTACTCTTATCCCGCAAATAATTGAATTTATTGAAGCGGTGAGATACCACTTGGAGCTTGAAACAGATAAAGTTGGTGCAATGGAATTGATTCTTCACTTTTGCAATTTCATAAAGAAGATGTTCGAGAATTTCGAATGTAATTTATAAAAATAATTGCTCTGATTTTTTAATCCAATCAAATTTCCTTCTTATTGCAGTGGAAAAGAGGGCCAATTTGTTGAAAAGAGATCTTCGTAAAAAAATATTCCTATTATTTTCTCAATCAGCTGGGAAATATGCCTTGAAACCGAGCACAACAAACGATGGGGATCAAGAAAAAATAAGCGATTTCCAATATGCAGTCCTCCAATCAATGAGTGCAGTGTTGTGCAGCGGGCGTTGTTTCAGTCCTAGTGATTGGGTTGAAGATTCTCCCTATTACCTTTGGTTAGATACTATGCTGAATAGCAGCGAAGAAAAGGTAGGTTATTGCAAACTCGGAATTGCCAAGTAGGGTAGGATTCTGAGTGTATATGTTGAAGCGTTGAGCGAGTGGCTCGGATTCGAATCGAATCGGAATAAATCGAGTCGATTCTTATTATTCCAATTAGGTTCATGTCGAAATCGTCAATGGAATCCATTATTTTTAACGACTGGGGTTTTTTTCTTGGTGCAGTCAATATTTGATTTTGTTTATATTCTCTGTAAATGGAGGAACTTCTCACTCCTGAGGATTTTGAAACAATTCCCACCAAGTCTCTTTTTGATTTATTTGGATGTTCCTCAAATTCTTTCCGATAAATATTTAAGATTTACTGTTTTTCTTGAATAGATAAATGTAAATGTTTTGATCTTCTTCTGGGGGGCCCAATATATCACGTTCAGATGCATTGTCCGTTTCTGAATTTGACTTTGTTCTCCGTAACTCCGAAATCGATGGCTTGTCAGAAGATTTTTGGCCGGAGACTGCTACTACACTTTTAACAAGAACACTTTTTTTCCATCTTTCACTTGCTCAGCTTGCTCTATCTTATATTTGAACAGACTATAGGTCGATACTCCATTATTCATTATCATAACGCGCAAATCTTTTCACTCTTGCACTGTTTGACTGGACGGTCAGGTTTCTCTTATGCATTGAATATCCTATACGTCCAATGTAATTTTCCAGACCGGTATATGATTTAGTATTCCAAATTCAAGGATTAATCCCGCTAATACATACGATCCTTGCAAATCCCGAAACTCGTCACTCAGCTAGCATGTACACTGTAGTCTACTGTATACCTTTCTTCGTTAATATTTCCTTATACTTATAAATATCATAACTACTCTGAAGGTCTTCAAACTCGCCCAAGAAACCGTTATCCTACTTCTGGAAGCCAACCCAGACATTGGGCTACTTGTAGACTGGCTTATCGAAAAGTGCTTCACATACAGCTATCCAGTGGCCGATGAATGTTTCCTTGCATTGTCATACATGTTCAGTACAAGGTGAGCTCGAGTCTCGTATTCCATATTTTCCGAGTATCTTATATTTATTATTAATTCCAGGGAATATCCTTGCGATCACTACTATGCAGTAATCAATGTTACCTTGATGAATACCGGTTGTCCTAGGACCCACATCAGAGATACTGCACTGCAACTTCTACAAATACTTGACAAGAGGTTCTTCGGAAGTGTTAGTCCTCATCTTGAGAGTGAAACTGGTGAGTGACTACTTTATTTGATTTCTTGTGTATGTTTACAGGATGTGTATGGTAATTCTTGAATCTGATATTCTGTTCAAAATATGCCTTGATGACAAACAAATTTGATGAGACATTTCGTCTACATTCGAAGAGCGTGCTGAAAATGAAATTATAAAAAGCACTGACGTGTAGTCAGGAGCTTTTGAGCGCTCGTTCATCCAACTTCTATTGGAAAAACTATAAAAAAAAATTCAGCAGCTCTTTGTCAATTAGGCCGAATCGGCTGTTACAGGAATATAAGGATTTTTTTTTCGATAACTCGTTAAAATCTTCTTTGGTCTTTCGCATGTAGCTTGAACAGGCCATTCTCCATCTGAGTGCAAAATTTCATAAGTAATGAGGAAAACAAAATATCGAACGGCCATATTTACGGAACCCATGGTCGAATTCTACCCAATAACGAACCAGACCGCGGAATTCGAGATTTGAACTTACCCTGTACGTTTCAAGTTTCTAGGCCTTTCCGTTCGAACGTTATATTTTTCTATGCTTCTGGTCATGCGATCCGGAAAAACCATTTTCGGCTCAAAATTCGAAAGAAACGAACGTCGTGACGAAATCATATAGCCCTCGTGTAAGTAGAACGAGCGCTCAAAAATTATAACTTCATCAAAGAGAAGATAAACCTTTGTTATATTAAACGGACTTTCTCCATCTTGTACAACATAATCTATACTTTTTTTTTTCAACAACAGCAAGAAATCCTGAAAAAGTTTGTTTTATATCTGAAGCTCTGACCTTTTCGATGAAGACCATAACCTGGTTCTTCCGAGGGGCATATCAGAAGCTTGTTACGGTTTGACTTTCTCTTTAGTCTTAGCACTGAATGAACTCCAAATATGTATATCCAATACTTTGCATTATTAAATTTAAGTTTTATCGATTTTTGCATCCCATAAATATTTGCATAATTGAACAAGATTAGTTTCATGCTGTAAGTATCAAACTAATCTGCAAAATTCATCAAGCAATGGTAGTCATTATTTTCCATCTTCACTCCACTTCAGTCTATCAATTTCCATCGGAGAACCAAATCAATTCAAGTTGTACAATATTTATCTTACCTTGACATCAACTTGGTTTACACAGTTTAATTGAGCTTCCTTTGCTCCTACTTGGTCTCATATCTTTGCACATCTCCATAAATGTGAAGTGTTTATCAAGATTTTCAATACATATCATACTTACCTTATTTATGTCTCTTTAGCATCAACAATCTTCAAATATGATAATTTTGTACTGTTTGTTAATTATTTCAATCAGTATAGTTCAGAAACTTCAGTGTTTCCCTCAAATATATTACATGATGGATTTATCTCCCAACAACCCCATGAACATTCCAGAATCGGCAAATTTTCATTTCCTCAACTCGAAATTCACTTTTGTCATCGAGAAGTCTCAAATAACACTTCAAGACTTTTCTGGCTTCCAGAACTTGGAAACTTATAGTTTCTATGGAACTTTTGATATCCACTGAAACACTTTCTGTCCTTATTGCTAAATGACCCAACAAGAACTTGACATGGAGGTGATGGTATTGTACATATAAAAAATGCTTCGACAAGTCGATTTAATTCCTTCTATTTGCATTATCGCCAATTCAACCCTGGAACAGTAGAATGAACCATATCTACTCTGGTGTCGAGTAGCACATCATTGAAAAGTCCTTGGTATGGAGTATTTTGATCGGTTCATTAGAATTACTGCACTTAATAATCAGTAAATTAAAGCAGCTTTGACATGTCCAAGCATTTTTTAAATTTGTTATCAGTAAATTGTCCATGTCTAGTTTTCATTGGGCCAACTGTATAGTTAAATACGTATAATCCTTCGATGATTATTCTCATGCTCAAACAACTCAAAGATTTGAATAAACTGTTGATTGCTGCAAAATTTCGGGCGAATCTTGTCCAGTTTGAAAATTGTGTTCATGATGAAGAAGACAATCCCTGTAAAAATATTTCTAAGAAAAACCTTCCATCATTCAGAGTCCATTTTTAATGAATGAGTTTTCACTCTAATAAATTCATTCAGAAATCATCATGTGATATTGAGAATTCGCAAATCATTTCTTTCCTATGGAAGTCATCATTTTGATCCCCAGGTGAACAAATCTGTTTCTAGGCTTCTTTCAACCGGCAGATAGTTTTTTTCAATCTTCAAGCAGGTCCTTTTTCCTTTTTCGAAGAACCTCTTCTTTCATCATCATAATCTTTTCAGGTAGCCTATTTCGTCATATTATTACCGGTGAAATCCATACCCTCTTTCCTTCTGAATATAATTTCAAATATTATTTCATAATGCTCAACTTTATGGTCACAGAAACACAAGTTTAAAGCTTTTATTTGTTTGTTTCAATTCTCATAATTGATACTACTGTGCAATGTTCTTTAGCTTTTTATATCATGAAGTGTTTTTCCACCTATTAGAAGGAAAGTTTGTTTTATGTCTGAAGCTCTTACCTTTTTGATGAAGACCATAACCAGGTTTTTCTGAAAGGCATATTAGAAGCTTGTTGGGGTTTGACTTTCTCTTTAGTAATAGCGCTGTGAATGCATGAACTGCTATTTATATTTGAACATTTCTTCTCAGAACAAGTGTGAATTGGAGAATTCTGCAAATATGTAACAAACACATTACTTTATTAAATTTGAGGTTTATCGATTTTTGCATCCCATAATTATTTCCATAATCGAACAAGATCAGTTTCCTGCTGTAAGTATCAAACTAATCTGCAAAATTCATCAAGCAATGGTAGTCATTATTTTCCATCTTCACTCCACTTCAGTCTAACAATTTCCATCGGAGAACCAAATCAATTCAAGTTGTACAATATTCATCTTGCCTCAACATCAACTTCGTTTACACAGTTCAATTGAGCTTCCTTTGCTCCTACTTGGTCTTATATCTTTGCACATCTCCATAAATGTGAAGAGTTTATCAAGATTTTCAATACATATCATACTTACCTTATTTATGTCTCTTTAGCATCAACAATCTTCAAATATGATAATTTTGTTCTGTTCGTCGATTATTTTTATCAGTATAGTTCATAAACTTCAGAGTTTCCCTCAAATATATTACATGATGGATTTATCTCCACAACCCCAAGAACATTCCAGAATCGGCAAATTTTCATTTCCTCAACTCGAAATTCACTTGTCATCAAGAAGAACATGACATGGAGATGATGATATTGTACATATAAAAAATGCTTCGACAAGTCGATTTAATTCTTTCTATTTGCATCTTCGCCAATTCAACCCTGGAACAGTAGAATGAACCATCCCTACACTGGTGTCGAATAGTATGCAGTATTTTGATTGGTTGATCCAAATTAGAATTACTGCACTTACTAACCAGTAAATTAAAGCAGCTTTGACATGTCCAAGCATTTTTTGAATCTGTTATCAGTAAATCGTCCATGTCTAGTTTTTATTGGGCCAATTGTATTATTCTCATTCTCAAACAACTCAAAGATTTGAATAAACTGCAGATTGCTGCAAAATTTCGGGCGAATCTTGCCCAGTTTGAAAATTGTGTTCATGATGAAGAAGACAATCCCTGTGAAAATATTTCCAAGAAAAACTTTCCATCATTCAGGGTCCGTTTTTAATTAAAGAATATTCCCTTTGATAAATTCATTCAGAAATCATCATGTGATCTTGGGAATTTCCATATCATTTATTTCCTAAGGAAGTCGTCATTTCGATCCCCAGGTGAATAAATCTGTTTCTAGGTTTCTTTCAACTGGCAAATAGTTTTTTTCAATCTTCAAGCAGGTCCTTTTCTCCTTTTTCGAAGTACTTCTTTTTTCATCATCATAACCTTTTCAGGTAGCCTATTTTGTCATATTATCACTGGTGAAATCCATACCTTCTTTCCTTCTGCTCCTAATGCTAATGCTTCCTAATGCTCAACTTTTGTGGTCACAGAAACACAAGTTTCAGGCTTTTATTTGTTTGTTGCAATTCTCATAATTGATTGAATTATCTACTGTCCAATGATCTTTAGCTTTTTATATCACGAAGTGTTTCTCCACCCTTTAGAAGGAGTTTTCAATACAAATTTTGTTATTTATACTGAAAACGTTATCTTTCCTTACCTGGAAAAATTCAGCGTACTTCTGCTTGTTAGGCTTTTTCCTCACAACTTTGAATAGAATCCTGTTGGATAGACTTCAGTTGAATAAAATACACCTTTTTATGAATCTCACATCTCAAAGATTTCCAAAATCTTTGCAAGCAAGCATTTTATCGCACTCGTACTTTCTTGAATATTGTCTTTTTATTGACAATGGTCGGTTTAATGAAATGTTATTCGAGCTATTTCTATTGTCTATGGAATCTCCATGTTTCAATGTTGCGGTTTAATTACTTGTACCATCTTCTGGACCAGCCTGAGAAGGGCTGGTTTCTGCCAAATTGATTAGCTATTTTTAGTGGTTCGTCACAGTTAGGTTCGATGATTCCTTCCTAGTTACCTCAGGTCCATAATTTCCTGACTTGAAGATAGGATTGTGTGTTAAAGCAAATCAAGCATCTTCTTTCTGCTTGTTCAGTGATCCTCTTTGAATAAGAGGGAAGCCTCTTTCTTTTGTACTCTGTGATTTTCATCCCAGTGAGCCATCCTTTTATTTTTTCCTTTCTCCTAGTCTTGTCAATTTCTGTAGGTGATGGAAAGAGCCCAAATAACTTTCTAATACTTAATCCTAGTTTACTCAAATACAGATCACATGTAGCGAGAATTTTAGGCACTGTCTTCTACTAAAAATTCCAAAGAAACGCATAAAAAGCACAATATATGTTCTAGAATCATTGTTTTCTTCAGAATAAACTTCTCTCTGGCACCAACAACCAATCATTGTACTTTTCCTTGAATACATCGATATCTTCGACCACGCGGGGCTTGATCGAATTGTCCGTCTCGAACGAGGCTGCTTTGCATGATGAAATATTAACTTGAAACTTTCTTACCATTATTCCAATGCAATTAGGTCAAAATATACCAATTTCCTTCGACAAACTATAATTCCAGTGTTGTTTATATAACTTACTTTCATTTGTTCACACTTCCCCAGTGTTCTCCAGTTTCTCCAAGTTGAATAATCTTCTTTCAGGTCTCATGTACTCCTTAATATCGCCTCCTGGTAGTCCAGTGACAAGAATACAGGCTCATTAATGTGATGTCTCCACAAAATGATTTGAATAATGGAACATACTCTCATACACTCCGTGCTTGACCAAGTAGGTCAAACTCATAAGAGAAAATCATATTTCCTACAAATAATAATTTCGTAATTTCAAGTGTTCTTATTGAAAAATGAAACAGCTCCGATTGCCTTTCGCTATACAGTTATTTTTTATTTTTGATCAACTACACTCATAAAGGAAAATCAGGATTCTGTGGTGAATGAAATTTTAGCTGAAACATCAAGAAAGTACATTCAAAAACAGTCAGAAATGAAATTATTCTCCAAAAAAATTAAAATGTTCAACCTCAACGCCTTCCACCGTGTCTACTCATGTATCTCTCTCGAGATCTTTCCCTTGACCTAGATCTTCTTGACCGCTCAATATTTCCAGATCTACTGTCTCTTATTGAAAGCCTCATTCTTTCCCTACTCCTTGATCTATCTCTGGCCATATCCCTCACTCTCACATCTCTACTATACTCGATATCGTGAGTATTTTTTTTCACATGTGGTGGACTCATATCTCTATAATCATCCAAAAATGTATAATCTTGTTTCTTCATAGGATTTCCAGATTTCCCAAAATCCTCATCCGCTGAACTCAAAGCATCAAAATGTGGTTCTAGTTCAGTTCTTTTATTGGTTAGTTTCACATCAAAGCTACTCAAGATACTTGCAAACTTATCGAAAGGATGCAGCGTTATATCACCTACATGAACTGCATTTTCAATCTTCAATAATAAAATGTTTGGATGGTCTAACCAACTTCTTCCAACAACAACGTCAATGTTCAAAACATTATCGTTCACTACAAACAATTCCATGTTGGGTATTTCAACAGAATCTACGCTCATAGTGGTTAGAGCTTTTCCAATGGAAACAATTTTTCCTTGAAAAGTAGGTGACTTTGCCATCACATCTGTATCGTCTAACTGAACATTGAGTTGTGCCCGTTTAGCAGCAGAATACTTGATCAAACACTTTTCACTACACGTATCCAAGTAACCAGTAAACTTTATGTTGCTCAAGATAACTACCTTATAATATTTAGATTCCTCTCCTTTACTTACGAAGCCTCTAACAGTAGTTCTTTCACTAGTGTGGGATTTGGGTTCTTTTTGATTTTCATTCTTCATGAAATCCCAATCATGCTCATCGATGGAATCAAATGCTTGGGATATAGCAGAAGCGTCCTCTCCATATGATGGATTGAAATTGGAACTCGCTGGAAGTTCATCATTTCGCCTTCCCTGTTGGTTCACTTCAAAATATTTTCCAGGACATTCTTTCGATTTGTGACCCAACTTTTTACATACGAAACATCGCGTCACTTTATTCTTTATTAATATGAGGTTATTCTTCGAATAATCATCTTTGTCCTTGAATAGCTTCAGTCTACAATTTTTCGCTATATGACCACCTTTCCCACACACGAAACACTTTTTCTTAGCTTCCATTTCAGCAACAACGCAACACAGTCCGGAATATCTAAGCGACGCCGACAGTGTTATCCTGCTACATATAAATATTTGATTGATGCCGAAGAATTCAATATAATTACCGTTGAAACTATCGATCCACACAATACTCGGGAGTCGGGATTCCAGCAGATTAAGCGAAAATGCGAAAACTTCTGACCTTATCCACTTGTCAACTGTCAATGACGTCATAGATAGGATGTGTCAATTGTCAATTCATAATCATGTCAAATCCACAGAAAACAAATATTTCTTTCTTTTTATTTTTTTATTGGGAGGCTGACAATATTTTTTTGGTCTTTCGACCGAAGTAAACTAATATTATATTTGAACAAATGAAACTATTTCACAAGACAGTTGCTTCGTTATTAGTGATAATAGAAGTTGTTTCGAATATATTAATTTTGTATTTTATTCCTATTCACGAAAACAATTCCCGTTCGAAGTAAAAGAAACCCATATTTCATTCTGAAGGTTTGAACATAAGAAATTGCATACAATTTTCTCAGAGTAGGTTCAGTTTCCTCCTTATAGATGCCAATGAGCTTCCGCTAGATTGTACTCGACTATCTGAAAAAAATAATGTAAACTCCAGATTCCTGCTCCTCAATTATTTTATCACAATCAACTGACATTTACCTTGATGTTAGAGTTTTTTGCGCACCCTGGTATTTACTTAAGGCATTAGAATTAGAGATTTTTAATTGTATTCTAAATAAGGCTTAGCTTCTATCAGATTATGTTCCCCTCTGTGGGACGATTTTCCTTGATACAAGCTATGACTCCTTTGAAATCTGTATCATAATCAGGCTTACCAGTTAAAACTATTATCTCGCTTCTCCCAGTACGCTGTTGTCGTTTAACTCTCAACAAATTCTTTAGGGCTCGTCTAAAGTTTTTACCACTGGCACAGTACAGTATGAAATTTATGCCGAAATTTGTGTAAAATAGGAGCTGACACCACTGTTGCAACTGCTGCAAGTTGTACAAGGAATTGACCGTGATTGCTTTCACCTAAAAGAAATATAATATAAAACTGTTTTTTTGTCGGAAGTTCTTTTGGTGCAGATGATTGCCATAAATATCGTTTAGTTTATTCCCTCACCGCAATCAGATAGGCGACTATCCGCAAAATGTAACTAGGAAAATTGAAGCATAAGAAGACGGTGGACACCATAAGCAGCATTTTCGTGATACTTTTCTGGGATATTGTGTTGGCATATTTCAACTTCAGGGAATCGGAGGCTTTCCCGAATCTGTTGCCACGCAGGGTCATCTCCCTCCTTATTTTGGTAAAACGAAATATAATTCTTCCTATCCAGATATTGAGAAACATGATGATGGTGACGGGTGCCAGATAAGTTACGAAGGTGTCCACATAGTTGAACTTGCTGGCCAGCTCGGCCAGTTCTGGCTCTATTCCACAGACACTGGTGCCATGGTGGTCGGTTATTGCGGACAAGTAAACGAGTGGTATATAAAGAATGGCAGCGAATATTACTAGACTGGAGATCACCATTTTGGCCCTGGATACGGTCCACACCTAAAAATAGCATTCATTTTCAACAGGTATTGAAACCCAACAAACGCAAAATACATATGAAATGAGCTTTATAAAAAAAATTTATGGCCATAATGAAAAATAATTTTAGTCAGTATGTATTGAAAAAAATTTGAAAAGCACTGACGTGAAGTCAGAAGCTTTTGCGCGCTTGTTTCTCTAACAAAACGGCCTTTAGTAATCATTGTCATTTTATTTTCATAAACAAAAGATGGAATCACTAAATTATTTTGAAAATTCCACACACGTGATTTTTTACCAATCAGAACGTGTATTTCTGACAGATCACCATCGCAACGGATGAATTTTAGTGGAAATTTTTTCCTCGTGGGTACCCAACAGCGAATTATACTGGAAATTTTTTTTGGCGTTTATAATGACAGAATATTCTTTTTGACAATCAAATTTTTTTTTGAATATTTTTAGAAAATTATCCCTCGTCTTCGACTCGGGATAATTTTCAAAATATTCATGAGCTCGAAAAAATTTCCAGAAATAATTTGACCTCTAGTGGTATTACTAGTGAATATTTTCGAAAACTCAATTTTTTTCTGTGTACCAAAACTTCAGTGTTCATCGTCAGTATAACAATAGTATACTATTCAACGAGCGGTAATGTAGGTCATAACTCACGCAGATGAAGTTTGCTGTAATTCATCAAGTGAGTTATGACCATTACCGCAAGTTGAATACTTTACTTTATCTTCGACTATAAAAATAAATACTAAGATACAAGTACAGCAGAAGAGCTTTATTTACAAATCTTAATAGTTACCTATAACAATGCATTATTTATGTTGATTGTGCTTCTTATAATGGAGTAGAAAGTTCATAGGGGCGATGCCCTATATTTAGTGCTAAGTTCACTAAAATATGCCAAAAGAACATTCTCTGTAAACGATGACTTAATTTTCTTACTGCTACACCAATCTTGAAAATTGTTGTATACACCTTTATATTTGTTTTGGGATTTTTCGGGCAATAAATTCTGTATGGTAACATTGGCTGATTGTCTTATTTCTGAAGGTGAACATAATAACTCGTCTTCACTTTCATCTTTTTCAGCAAAACACTCACAATAATAATTAGAAATCAACTCAACTTGAGAAAACGTCAAAGTTATTTAAGTGACGTTACTCAATACCAATAATGGACTGTTCCCTTTCGGCCAATCGGCTTGTTTAGAAGCATAGAGCCAGGGAGTTTTAGTAGTGAGTTATTATAACTCACGTTGTTTGTTTACAGATTACTATTAATTGCTCAAAAGTAGTTGAATAATGAATATATAATTCAATAGGAGTAGATGAACTTATTTTTTTTTATTGGTGCCTGAATTTACTTATTGAAGTAATGCCATGGCAACATCAACAACTTGTTATTATTGATCTGTCCTGTTATGTCGAACAAAAATTTAGACACTTTTCGAAATCTTGAAGAAACGTATCGTGGGGCTGGGAAATCTGAAAAATCATCCATTTTCTCCATTTCAAAATTAAATTAGGGATATTTACTTATTTTTCCTTCAAATCCGTTTCACTGGTCAAAATGAACGAGGTTATTCATTCATAACCTCTATGATATCGAGGTAGAAAGAAAAGAAGGAATAACCGAATTACATTGAATTTATCAGAAAAACTCAACATTTTTTCTGATTACGAAAATGGCCTTCTGTGTTCGTTGTATTTGACCACGAATTCTTCATGTACGAGTCCAACCTGATCATTCTCGGCTAAAAATTCGTAAATTACGGACATTTGACCAAAATATGATAACGCTGTTGTTCATAGAAACAAATAAATTGTGAAATTTCGGGAAACATATCATATAGGGTGTTTTCATAGTTGAGGCTTTTTTTTTGACAGGTGCTAGAACTCATCAATAAGTCAAAATTCCAAAAATCCTTTATATAAAACATTCAACAGGGCCGAGTATTTCGAAATCAAAGTTACCCGCGAATCTGAGAAATTTAGAGCACGGATCTGATTTAGGTAAGTATTGAGGTTCAAATGTGTTTTAAATGCGTTCAGTTTACGCGAAATCATCATACGACAGAGCGTATGATTTTTGTGTCTTTAGGTGGATAGGACGTGGTGGGTCGATGTTTTGGCCTGCACGCTCCCAGGACCTCAACCCCTGTGATTTCTTCTCTTGGGGTAATTTGAAAACATTTGAAAACCGTTACTGTACACACAGTAACGGTAAAGTGTTGAAAAACTAAAACAACGCATTGAGAATTCTTGTGACATTATTCGTGAGCAAACTGATGTGATAGTTGCTGCATGTAATCATTTGTCATTACACCGGGTAAGACTTTGTGCACATTATACAAATGGTGACCATATCGGACAATTTCTATTAACAATTTGGATCAATTTTATCGGGAATTTGTGAACTTCCTAATTTTTTTGTAAGGGCTTTTTCAATCAGTATTTTTTCCTTGAACTTTGAGAATTATACCGTTCAGGAAAAATCTGCTAATAAAGAGAAAGAGAATTTACAAATTTGGGATAAAACCCAGCACTTCATTTACTTGCTGGAATGCATATGGCGCCGTGATTCATGGCAGATTTCCTAACAGAGTCGTATCAAGATGATAATGCCCAAGATTATTCGCACTTTTTTCAAATTGAATAATTTATATGATCAACTTCCGGCGAAATGATCTCTTTTGATGAGTTCTAGCAGCTGTCAAAAAAAAAACCTCACCTTAAAAAACACCCTGCAGGTATATATGATGAAAGCTACGCCCTACCTTCACAAGTTGACAGAAGTCATAGCACTCGTATTTTTGAGCGCTCGTACTACTTACACGGGGGCTATATCATTTCGTCACGATGTCTGTATTTTTCGAATTTTGAGCCGAAAACGAATCCGTCGGAAAATTCGAGTATGTCCGTCCGTCCGGCCGTCCGTATACACGATAACTCTCGAACGGAACGTCCTAGAAACTTGAAATTTTCAGGGTAGGTTTGAATCTCGAATGCCGGGGCAAAATTCGCCCAGGGGTTCGGTAAATATAGCCGTTCAAAATTTTGTTCTCCCGATTTCTTTGAAACTACACATTTGATTGAGATGAAATTTTGCACTCGGATGAAGAATGGCGTGTTCAAGATACATGCAAAATTTTATCCAGCTCGCATGACCAAAACCATAGAAACCATAGAAAATTATAACTTTGTAATGGAGAGGCCTAGAGACTTGAAATTTTCAGGATAGGTGTGGATCTCGAATGTCGTAGTCACGTTCATAAATGAGCAAAATTAGACTAGGGATTCAGTAAATATAGTCGTTTGAAATTAAGTTTTCTCGATAATTTCAAAACAACGGATTTGATCCTGACGAAATTTTGTATTTTAATGGAGAATGATATATTCAAGCTACATTTTCTCTAGATCTCATGACCAGAACCATAGGAACCATAGAAAATTAGAAATTTCGAACGGAAAGGCCCAGGGTCTTGAAATTTTTAGGATAGGTTCGGATCGCGAATTTCGCGGTCACGTTCATCAATGAGCAAAATTAAACTGGGGGTTCCGTAAATAAGGCCGTTCAAATTATTTTTTTCCTGATTTTTTCGAAACTACCCATTGGATTGGAATGAAATTTCGCAAATACATAGATGAAGAATAATGTATTCAAACTATTCGCGAAATTTTGTCTAGATCGCATCACCAAGATCATAGATACCATAGAAAATTCTTGTGAATTATCGGAAAAAAAAGCACTCACGTGAAGTCTGGAGTTTCGCCTTAGCTTGATATTTTTTTTCGACAGCTGTCAAAAATTTCTTCAATTGGTTTCTAAAACTGGAAAATGCAAATCTACCTACCAGGTGCATGTACGAGCGCTCAAAAGCTCCTGTCTTCACGGCAGTGCTTTCTATAATTTTTTTATAACGCACGATAAGAGTATGGGCGGCGATTTTCAACCTCTTCCAACCTAGAGATTTAATAGCGGCAGAATATTTAGCAAGCATTTAAAAACGCTTTGTCTGTTCCCAAAATTATGCGTTCTGCGACTATAGTAATCAAACTTACCGACCGTTGATTGAGGGGGTATCTCACAGCTATGAACCTCTCAATGGTGAAGGATACCACCAACCAAACGCTCAAGAAACTGCAAACGCCACTGATGTAGACCAGGGCTTGACAAGTGCCCTCGTTGTTGAACAGGTCGATCTCGTAAAACCGGAGCCAAACCACAAAGATCGAGAGTAGAAATATCGTGTCGCTTATAGCCAAGGCCGACAAATAGTAAGAGGAAGAAAAGTGCCGCATCTTCGGGCTGTGGAAGAACACGTAGACGGAGAGGCAATTTCCAACGGTTCCTAGGCATACCTGGAATTGAAATACTTCATGTCACACGAGAAAAATCGGCCTTTCAATAATTATTCGGTCATGTGATCGACTTCGATTATCGTTAAAACTCACCAAAATGGGAATATAATAAAATTGAAACGTTTCTCCCAGGGTGGTCCACAAGTAAAAGTCTTCGGGCGAAAACGTACTGTCCATCACAGACACGCACCAAGTTTCGAACCCCCTTGGATAACTGTTTATCCTCAGAAATTTCCCGCCCTCTGGCTTATATCGGGAGGATTCCGTGGGTGTTGAAGTTTTCGCGCACCGTTCAAAATTGCTTCGCACACTCGATGTCGTCTGTGCTTTCGTTGTTTTCCAATTAATTTATACAAGCTGTTCGCGGAAGACTTCGTTAGTGCAGAGCTGGCGGTAATTCCGTACAATTTCTGCTGAAAAGTCTATATTTTAGCGATTCCAAAGGTTTCTTATTAGAAATAATAAATCGAAAATAAATAAAGATTATAAAAAGCACTGGCGTGTAGTCAGGAGCTTTTGAGCGCTCGTTCATCTACCTTCTATTGAAAAAATTACAGCAGCTCTTCGTCAATTATGCCAAATCAGCTGTTACAGGAATATAAGGATTTTTGTCCGATAATTCGCTATAATATTCTACGGTTCCTATAGTCTTGGTAATGCGATCTGGACAAAATTCCGCACGTAGTGTAAGTACATTATTCCTCATCTATGTGCGAAATTTCATTACGATCGAATCAGTAGTTTCGAAATTATCAGGAAAAAAATATTTTGAACGGTCATATTTACGGAACCCCTAGTCTAATATTGCTCATTGATAAACGTGACCTCGATATTCGAGATCCAAACCTACCATGAAAATTTCAAGTCTTCAGGTCTTTCCGTTCGAAAGTTATTATTTCTATGGTTTTTATCGTTCTGGTCAAGATGTCGCTCGAATTCTCCATCTGAGTGCAAAATTTCATTTCGATCGAATCAGTAGTTTCGAAGGAAAACAAAATTTCGAACTGCCCAATAGCTCAGATGTCAGAATTGGCCAATAATTTTGCGGGATTTACCTACCAGTGTTACCTCCACTCACTAGAGTTTGAATTTTAATGGAAAAACATTATGATCATTCACAGCTAGCCTTCGATTAATTTCTCAAGGAGTTAGTTGAAATGTCATGTGGAATATTCATGGAATATATGAAACTGAGAGACTTATCTCTCAAAAATTTAAGGGAAAGAACTTTGTCTAGAAAAGTTTTTTATATTTCAATCCGATGTGTATTCAGCGTCATAATGTAACCTTTGTTCTAGGTGAAGGCACTAGAAGAAAAGGGACACTCGATTCTCTTCTGGCCACGACATTCTGCAGGTCTCAAGTGTATTTGTCGAGTCAACTGGCCCATCTTCACCCCGAATTAACCATGCCCATGTTTTCAGGTGAGAATCAATAAATAAATTACGGTTTTATGGAATAATCAATTTTTAGTATCTTCAGATGAAGAAAAAATCCTGAACATGATTGTAAACATAAAATAACTTTCTTTTATCGAATTATAGGCGCACGAATGTCGGGAGTTTTCTACATTCCACATGCAATGCGAAGAATTTTGGATTCTAATTTGAAAGAGAAATTAAAGAGATTATTCCTTCAACGAATAATATCTATTTTCGGTGCGAGAGGACACCCTGTACAAGGGATTAACCTTTGACTCTTCTCCCCCAAATTCACATTACGAATAACTGGATATCCAAAATTCAATCCGTTCTGTTGCAATCACGAAAGTTATACGAACTTCGAGTGGGATTCCGGAAATTTATTATTCTATAATAAAACTTCGTCATCTGAGCCTCTAAGCTCCGTTCGAAACCCATGAACTTCGAATTGGTGACGCAAGTTCTGGATGTGTTGCCAAATTGATCTATCAAAACCATTTTTATAATATTTTAACTCCCAAACATGAATAAATAAATAATACACATTAATGTTTTGAATATTCCTTACATTGAATTCCTATACCTTGTTTTTCCAGAAATAACATACCGATTCAATACAGCCCGATCAGATATAAGACCCATGTTATTAGAGTATATCCTGCCCTGGTTACACAATATGGAATTGGTCGATGCAAATGTACCCCCTCAATATTATCAAGTGAGTGATATCACGAAGAATATTCAGAATTTAGAGCTTAATAAATGATCCTTGATTTCAGTATTATTCCACTGAAAGTGGAAGGACCAAAAAAGATGGATGGGGTTCTTCTGAAGCTACAGAGATGGTTCTGAATAATATGTTTTACCTTACGGCAAAGGTAAACTGGATTCATTCTAGATTATATGTGCCTCAAAATAGATTTTATTGCATTGAACATAAAAAAATTTGGGGTTGGGAAGTCTTTGAAAAGTCACCATTTACTCCCATTCCCAAGTGTAAATATTCCTATTTTTCTAAAAATTATCTCCAAAAATCCGCTCGAGTTTCAAAGGGAATCATGACTATCGAAGTTTAAAATAATTATCGAGAGAAATTTCAGAGAATATCAGTGATCTTCGAACTTCTTCAGGTTTGTCAAAACATGTTGAATTTTTAAATCAAGGCTCTTGTTCATAGAAACAAGCGCGCAAAAACATGTATTGTGCCATTCGCTTCAATTTTGAAATTTTTTGCATTATATCCACTTTCAGTTTGGAGATTATCACCCTAAAGAAATCGAACTTGTTTGGAAAACATTATGTTCCTCTTGGCCAAATAATATGAGAGTTATTATACGATATCTTATTATCATTTCCGGAATGGCTCCTACAGAACTTCTACCTTATGTAAGTAATTATATATATCATCAATATTATAAAAAGTAGTACATCCTATTTAATTTCACCATCTCTTTGTGCTCAAATAATAATTTTGTCCAAAAATTGTTTCTTGATTCTAAAAAATGTTTCTATACCTTCATTTGTAGGCGAAACGAGTTGTTTTGTATCTAGCGCGTGTTCAACCAACTAAATTATTCGATGAGATGATGACGGAACTCCAGACAGTGGAAACTCTGAATTTCAACATCGAAAGGACTGAGACCCCACCTTTCTACCGCCTAACTATGATGAGAAAAACTTCAAGCCATTCGGATGGCAACACTGGTCAAGTTGATTCAAACAGCAGACACGATTTGAGTGAGTTTTTTTTATTCTAAATTCTAAATTAACTGCTTAATAATGCAATTTAGGCGTTGAGAAGGGTACGATTCATACAAAAAGGCATAGTGGTGAAGACCCCTCCAAAGCGTCCCATGTTCTTGGAGACTTTGCCATGGATAAATGCAAAAATCAAGACGATATGTATTCGACTTCAGATGAAGTAAGTTGGCTTCGTTTGGATTCAATGTTGTATTGAGTAACCTTCATCGCGTTTTTAGAATCTCAATCAAGATAAATGTGATATGCCTATACCTCAACCACATCCATTACCAATGCCTGAATATGGGGGCTATTTCGCTCCATTGTCGGACTACTTACCAGATAGTTCACAACCTATCTCTAGTTTCCACAGGTGAGTACAGTTAAATCTCTTGTTTTCCAAGATATTTACATATATATATTGTTTTTCATTCTTTCACACTCCCATCTTAACATTTTCCCGAATTACCTAACCTAACCTACTGCATTCTTGGCTATTTTGACATATTTTCTATTTATCCAGATGTAACATAGGAGTAATGTTGTTATGTGATGTGGTCATTGACGGCTTAGAATTGGACTGGACGATTCATGTACCTCTCATGCTTCATGTGGCATTCTTGGGTCTAGATCACACCCGTCCTTTAGTACATACCCACTGCAAACAGTTGTTGCTCAATCTGCTGATTGTTATTGCCCAGCACAACGACTATTTAACAGTTGCTCAGATACTCCTGACGACTAAAACAGAAGAACTTGAGCTAGGATTGTCCATTCCTTCGTTGCCTGTGATTTCTCATAACTATACAGGTGAGATAATATTTTTATTTGGGAAATTATAATGTCCCACAAAAGTTAAGGAAGAAAGTTTTGGGACTGTTTCGAAAGTTTCCATTTTTTTTTTACCAATTTTTTAAATATGAGAAATCTCAATTTTTACTCACTCATTAACTCATTTGTTTCTTCACAAGTTTCAGGTGAAAATTTATTTTCAGTATTTGTACTATAAAATCAGTTCACTCAAAAAATTGAAAAAATAAAGTTTAGGAGGGAGTATGGCCTCCTCGAATTGTTCCACTTCGTTTATTCCAATTATATTTACCTACTCATAAATATAATTTTGGAATATTTTCAGAGGCAGATTCAGTGTTTGATGCATTTTTGAGTTCCAATAGTCATCAACCTGAAGGGGATGCTAGCAAATTACCAAGTATTGATCCTCCTTCAGAAAGTGAAGAACTGAGTGAGTTTTGATTTTTTTACATTGGCTTTGTTCTCAGAGCACACTACATTGGTTCCAAACCAATTATTAATTATTCACGACTAGGTTTATTGGTATACTTATATGCTCCAAAATATTAAAAAAGTAATAATGTAATCAGAGGTAATATTTGTTGAGGTTGACTAATATCAAACATGTTTCTCAGTTCAAAGTGCCAACAAGATTTTTGGCGTGCGCAGCTCTAGAAGACTGTGTCAACGTATTGTACTCAATGCTTCTTGTTCTCTATTGAACTTTCTCTGTGAGTAAGCATTTGCCATTGTCATTGCTATTTAATCAGTGTAGCTCTTCGTTCATTTCTTCTGTTCTACTCCATCATATTCAGAATACAGAGGCAATATTCCTGTCGCGCATACCATATCGAACCTACTCCTTCGACCAAACACCAGAATTCGTTTCTTCTTTAATATGTAGACACAAAAAATTATTTGCATATGCTTGATCTGTTGATCCCTATGACCACATTTCTCTTATACTTACAAGAAATCCTTGCATTGGTCATAATTTCAAATGCCGTTAAAAATTGGTTCAACTTATCTATTGTATATGACCTCCAACCTTTCTTAAAATCGAAGATTCAATTTGCATTCCTTATGCACAAACATTTTTTCTGTTTTTTTATATTTGTAGACCTACCAGTTTTTATTATTTATGATATATAGTCCATTTAAGAATTATTGACATCGAAGCAGGCCATGAACGTCCAGTCGAGGCTTTATTTCTGGTTACAAAAAAGTTACTAAATTTCATCATAGAAATTAAACATAAATATAACCTAGAAAAGTGTTGAGTATACGAATTATCGGAATTATCGAATAATTAAGCCGGAATATTTCGATTGCAGTTCAAACATGGGAATTCAGGTTTGAAAGCGCAAAAATATCGTGGAATGCTTTGATTTGAAATTATCTGAACTTATCGTTCATATAAAAGTCAACCATGGAAAATTGAAGATCATTCAAATAAATATTTATTTTCACTCAGGATCATGCAATATTTATTGGTATTGGAAATCTTGCAAAATTCTAACCATATAACTATAAGAGTACCATTTTATGTCAGGATTCAAGAAGGATAATTAATGGAATTCTAGCAGGTAGCTAGTGGTGCAACAGAAAAAAAATTTTGGATACTTCGCAAGCACAGGGCCAAAAGAATGGATTGGAAAAAACGTTATAATGTATTAAGAAATAAGAGAGAAAGAAAAATTAAGAATCTATGTAGTACATGAAGAAATTTGACATGAAATTTGTACCGAACTATCAATATATGAACCAATTTGTGAATTATTTATTGCTCGGTGTTGAATACTTTAAGAAAGTCAATTTTTATTTTCATTCATTAAAACTGTCCATGAATTATTGAAAATATTATAATTGATGAGCAATTTTACAATTATTCAGTATACTTTTGAATTGGGAACAATATAGCATGTGTATAAGCAGAGGGAATGCCTGGCGTTCTCTTGTTAGGCGCGATGTATCCTGGTAAATTCCAGCCATTTTAATAGCATAAGACAAAAAATACTCAAATTCAGAGCAAATTTTTATAATTACATATTCACCAATATCTTCGATAAAATCATCAAAGCAAGATTTCTATCGGTAATGTTAGTGTTATTCCTATACCAACCTGAATTCAGCAACCCAAAATATTACTGAATAGTCTATTACCAACTTAAATTCGATTTTTCACAGCCAACCGAGATGTCAATAATTCTCAAACGGAGTATACCTACTCTTCTTAATTTTCAATTCCTCGATTCCATCTAGAATCTAACTATGCTTAATTTCAATATTTTTTAGCTAGTATGAAGTGACCTTCAACTAGCATGTCTTCTTGCATGAATGCCTGAATTTCTTCAATAGACTAAAATAATATAGTTTGTAATCTAAGTTCTGAATCATCTGTTTATATCTGTCAACCTAGTTATAGTTATAGTTATAGTTAGGAAGGGGTTATCTGTCAACCTAACACATCGACTGAAAAGTTCCCGGTCTAGCAAAAAAAACACAATTTTTTTGGGCAAAAATCTAACCTCTTCATTTAAGCCAAATCTTTTTCCGGCGAGGGCTAAATCTGGAAAATAGGGTGAATGCGAAAGCAATTCAAAGCCCATTTCGTGCAATTTTGCCATGGTAGCCAACGATTGGTGATAGGGGGCATTGTCTCGGAGAAAGAGCACTTTTTTCTTCTTCATTTGTGACCGTTTTTTGGAGATGTGTTCCTTCAAACGCACCAATAACGATATACAGGGTTACAGAGAAAGTCGTACTGAATATTGAAGGACGTTATTATTCAGGTCATTTCTGATGGATTTGGTTCTATAATATGGTGTCCGAAATTTAGTTAGTATCTAGTTAGAGGGTATGTCAATTGATAAAAATGATCAACAGAAACAAAACCTACTACTAACAGCTCAAAAAGACTGCTCGACAACAGTTAGAATTGAATATTTTCACTAAGTGTTTTTAAATTTTTAAATTTGAAGCGCTTTTTTTGAAACAAACTTCTTGGAACTTATTCTGCAGAAAAGTTCAAAAACTTCTACGTCTCTTCAGCTTTTCAAAAAGGTATAACACTTGCTATTAAATAGGCAAAACATTGACCAAATTACAGTTAAGGTAGTAGCGGCGGCCGTGTCGAACATGAATTATAAAAATATTGCCCTGTTCTTCTTTGTTTTAGCCTAACCTAACCTAACCCAACTAGATACAATCAAAAAACGGCCCCCAGAAGCTCCAATCCGAAAAAAAAATCGATAAAGAAGCCTAAAAATAGAGGATTTTTCAAAAAATCTTCAAAGCTCAAAATCTCTATAACGGTTTAGTTTCGGTCACCATATTATAGAACCAAATCCATCAGAAATGTACTGATTAATAACGTCCTTCAATATTCAGTACGACTTTCCCTGTAACCCTGTATAATATTCGCTATGGATTTTGACAGGTATCATTTGAAGGTTGGTACTTTCTAAAAATCATAAGGATTTTATATCTGTGGCGCCACCTATGGGTCAGACAGGGAACTTTTCAGCCGATATAATATTATGTAAATTCTTGTTTATAACTCTATATTGTATCAATGACTGTAAGAATGTTGCACAAAACTCAGATATTCAAGAAGACATTACATGATCGGGCTATCGAAGTATTGTGTAACCCACCGTAAGTGACATAGAAAAAACTCCCAGTAATAATTAGTTTATTCTGATGGCTACTATTACTTCAATATATAGGATCAAACAAATAATAAGCAGGTATCCGAGAAAATTTAATAATCATTCCCTCCTCGAGGGCCTACACCTAACAAGGTATATTTCATTGGTGGGCATTTTTCTTTGTCATTCTGTATTTTTAACATATAGTTCCCAAAAAATAATGATATAAGAAATAACAAAACTAATGATGAATTTTCATAGCCGAATCTGAAGAAGAATCATCTGAGCAAGCGGTCAAGGCGCCCGATGTGAATCTTCTGAACACTTCATCATCGTCAACGCCAATGTTGGAAAAAACCACATCGAACATCATAAAATCCCTCATCGCTTTCCTGGCCAAGCGTAATGACGATTGTCCGTTGTGGAATTACGAAGATATTACCGCGAAGGTTTGGTCTATAAAGAGCGCCGAACAAATGGAAACGTTACTTCAGCATGTCGTTAGAGTATTCAGGGAATCGTTACCTTTGGGACATGTAAATGAAAGATGGGCCCAAACTGCGCTACAGTTAGGATTGAGTTGTTCTTCGAGACACTATGCGGGCAGATCCCTACAAATTTTCAGAGCTTTGAAAGTACCCATAACGACTCGAATGCTTTCTGATATTCTTAGTAGATTGGTGGAGACGGTTGCTGAGCAAGGAGAGGATATGCAAGGTAAAACAATCCTCTCATATGTCTATCTAGAATTATTAAGGTCCTTATGATTTATTTCAGGTTATGTAACTGAATTACTTCTCACTTTGGAAGCAGCAGTGGATTCCTTGGAATCAGATTTCCGACCCATAGATTGCATGAAAGAGTTTTTCAAGTCAACCCCTAATTTGAACAATAAGGAAACGGCACCTAAGAAGGGTATTGGCGAAGGTCAATCCAATGTGATACCTCAGATAAATTACCCACTTCAGGGCGGTCACGCTAGGAGCACCAGTTACTCGGTTTCATATGGGTTCAAGAAATCTACTTCTTCCCCTAACGATGGCAAAGATAGAGGTAGAAGTAGCCATGAACCAGACCATAAAATACCTTTGAATAAATTTGCATCCAACTTGGCGAGATCAAGATCTGCTCAAAGTTTGAAGATGTTAGGAGATTCAGCTACTCAGGACGACAAAATGACGATTTTGGCTCAGCTGTTTTGGCTAGCTGTGTCCCTCCTGGAATCTGATTACGAGCACGAGTTCTTGCTGGCCGTTCGTCTTCTGAAACGCGTTCTGCATCGACTACCTTTGGATAGACCCGATGCCAGAGACAAAGTTGAAAAACTTCAGCAGCAACTTCGATGGACTTCATTTCCGGGAGTTCATGCTCTTTTGCTGAAGGTAGGTCTCTTGAGTTAGTAGCACTTTTTTCTAATTTTTGACAGATAACCTGAATATAAATCTTCGATAGGCTATCAGTTAATCAATAATTTTCACAGGGTTGTACTCATCCGAACACTTATGAACCAGTGATGGAATTGCTTTCCCAGCTTACTCTTTTACTCAATCTATCAGTTATTGATCCTTCACAGAACATTGCATTCCCAATGAACGTTATAGCTCTCCTGCCTTATCTTTTACTGAATTATGAGGACGCAAATGAGTTGTGCATACGTGCTGCTGAAAATATTGCTCAGGTAAGTGATTCATTTCAAAATTGAAATTGTTGGACTGTCGAAAATTGGCGACGAATTCACGCTGAAACTGTCTTTGTTTCATTTTTCCCCTGCCATGGGCATTCACTGATAGGGGGATACCCCAAGCAGAACGTCAAACAATTGTGACAAGGTTTCTATTTTTATTTTGGAGAATATTAATAATTTCTATTTCACTTTGAAAAATCCCTTTATTTACAACAAAAGAGTTTAAAACTTTTATTTTAACCAGGTCAGCATAGAAAAAAGTAAGAAGCTTGAGAACCTTGGAACTGTGATGAATCTCTACAGCAGGAGAACATTCAGTAAAGAAAGTTTTCAATGGACAAAATGCGTGATAAAATATCTATATGACACATACTCATATCTCAGTTTGAATATGCTAACTTTACTGGTCGAAATATTGGAGAAGGGGCCCAGTACACTGCAACTAGCCGTTCTGAATATAATTCACTGCATGTTGCATTATGTAGATCTGACATCAGCTGCTGGTGACCCAATAAACTCTGACCTCTTAAGGGTGATCGTCAAATATATAGATGGCGTTCACTGGAAAGAAGCCCTGAAAATTCTCAAGCTTGTTGTTAGTCGATCAAGCTCTCTAGTTACTCCTCCATCCTCGACATATTCTCATTGGGAAAGCTCTTTATCCTCAACATCACATGTCAATTTTGGAGAAGATACCAGCTTTTCAAAGAAAGAACTACCAGGTAAATGGCGCTTATTTCGTTTTTCGATTAATGTTAAATTATTCTTTCCTTTTTTGTAGGTCGGACAATGGACTTTACATTCGATTTATCACAAACTCCGGTGATTGGTAGGAAATATTTGAATACCAAAGAAGAAGCTGCAAGTTCCCCAAAAGTAGTTGCAACACCTAGACGTTCTTGTTCTCTTAGTCCTGCTGATGTTGTGCCCTCATCTGGTTGGAAGAGGCCATGGATGTGTCAGGTAATCAATCTGTCTATATCAAAAAACGCGGAAGAATCCTATATACTCACAAAAAAGTGAAATAGCAATGCTTTTTGAGCGCTCGTACAACTTACACGAGGGCTATATCATTTCGTCACGATGTCTGTATTTTTCGAATTTTGAGCCGAAAATGGTCTCAATCGACTATGTTCGACTCACTGATGACGAATCCGTCGGAAAATTCGAGTCTGTCCGTCCGGCCGTCCGTCCGGCCGTCCGTCCGTCAGCACGATAACTCTCGAACGGATCAACCTAGAGACTTGAAATTTTCAGTGTAGGTTCAGATCCCAAATGCCTCGGTTAAGTTCGTTAATGGGCCAAATTCCACCATGGGTTCCGTAAATATGGCCGTTCAAAGTTTTGTTTTCCTGATTACTTCGAAACTACAGATTCGATCGAGTTGAAACTTTGCACTCAAATGAAGAATGAGGTGTTCAAGGTACATGTGAAATTTTGTCCAGATCGCATGACCAGAACCATAGAAACAATAGAAAATTGTAACTTTTGAACGGAAACGCCTAGGGACTTGAAATTTTCAGGATAGGTGTGGATCTCGAATGTCGTGATCACGTTCATCTATGAGCAACATTATACAAGGGGTTCCGTAAATACGGTCGTTTGAAATTTTGTTTTCTCGATAAATTCGAAACTTCGGATTCGATCGAGATGAAATTTTGTGTTTTAAACGAGAATGATATATTGAAGCAATATTTTGTCCAGATCGCATGACCAGAACCATAGAAATCATAGAAAATTGAAACTTTTGAACGGAAAGGCCTAGGAACTTGAAATTTTCAGGGTGGGTTTGGATCGCGAATATCGCGGTCACGTTCATCAATAAGCGAAATGAGACTAGGGGTTCCGTAAATATGGCCGTTCAAAATATTTTTTTCCAGATAGTTTCGGAAATACTGATCGGATTGGAATGAAATTATGCATCTAGCTGAGGGATAATGTATTCAAAGTACGTGCAAAATTTTGTCCAGACCGCATCACCAAGACCATAGATACCGTAGAAAATTCTAGCGAATTATCGAAACAAAATTGATCAGCTGAAGCACCGACATGAAGTCTGGAGTTTTGCCTAACTTTCAGAATTGTTTTGACAGCTGTCAAAAATTCCTTCAATTGGTTTCTAAAACTGGAAAATGCGAATCTACCTACAAGGTGGATGTACGAGCGCTCAAAAGCTCCTGCCTTCACGGCAGTGCTTTTCTAAATTTTTTTTGTATAATATTAGTCTTGAAGAGATACATTTTTTTTTGAGCGCTCGTACTACTTACACGAGGGCTATATCATTTCGTCACAATGTCTGTATTTTTCGAATTTTGAGCCGAAAATGGTCTCAAACGACTATGTTCGACTCACTGATGACGAATCCGTCGGAAAATTCGAGTCTGTCCGTCCGTCCGGCCATCCGTATACACGATAACTCTCGAACGGAATGTCCTAGAAACTTGAAATTTTCAGGGTAGGTTCGAATCTCGAATGCCGAGGTTAAGTTCGTTATTGGGCAAAATCCGCCTAAGGGTTCCGTAAATATGGCCGCTCGAAATTTTGTTTTCCTGATTACTTTGAAACAACTGATTCGATCGAGATGAAATTTTGCACTCTGATGGAAAATGAGGTGTTCAAGCTACATGCAAAATTTTGTTCAGCTCGCATCACCAGAACCATAGAAACCATAGAAAAGAAATAAAAAACGCGCCCAAATGTTTCTTTGTGTTGAAATTCAAGAGAATGAAGTGTTCAAGCTACATGTGAAATTTTGTTCAGCTCGCATCACCAGAACCATAGAAACCATAGAAAATTGTAACTTTCGAACGGAAACGCCTAGGGGCTGGAAATTTTCAGGATAGGTGTGGATCGCGATTGTCGTGATCACTTTCATCTATGAGCAAAATTATACAAGGGGTTCCGTAAATATGGTCGTTTGAAATTTAGTTTTCTTGATAATTTCCAAACTACAGATTCGATCGTGACGAAATTTTGTATACTTATGGAGAATGATATATTCAAGCTACATTTCTCTAGATCACATGACCAGAACCATAGAAAATCATAACTTTCGAACGGAAAGGCCTAGGGACTTGAAATTTTCAGGATAGGTAGAGATAGAGATAGAGAGAAATGTCGCGTTCACGTTCATCAATGAGCAGAATTATACTAGGGGTTCCGCAAATACGGTCGTTTGAAATTTTGTTTTCTCGATAATTTCGAAACTACGGATTCGATCGAGATAAAATTTTGTGTTTTAAACGAGAATGACATATTAAAGCAACATTTTGTCCAGATCGCATGACCAGAACCATAGAAACCATAGAAAATCATAACTTCCGAAGAAAAAGGCCTAGGAACTTGAAATTTTCAGGGTGGGTTTGGATCACGAATTTCACGGTCACGTTCATCAATGAGCAAAATTAGACTAGGGGTGCCGTAAATATGGCCGTTCAAAATATTCTGTTCCTGATAATTTCGAAACTACCGATTTGATTGGAATGAAATTTTGCACCTAGCTGAGGAATAATGTATTCAAACTACGTGCGAAATTTTATCCAGATCGCATCACCAAGACAATAGAAACCGTAGAAAATTTTAGCGAATTATCGAAAAAAAAATTGGTCACCTATAGCACTGACTTGAAGTCTGGATTATCGCCTTAGTTTGAAAATTTGTTTGAAAGCTGTCAAAAATTTCCTCAATTGGTTTCCAAAACTGGAAAATGCGAATCTACCTACAAGGTGCATGTACGAGCGCTCAAAAGCTCCTGCCTTCACGGCAGTGCTTTTCGTAATTTTTTTTATTCTTCAACTTGAACTTAAAACTAATAAAAGTATCAATATGATATTAGTTTCAACTCAATGATGACATGTTATTTTCAGGGCCGAGTTCGTGAATGTCTAGTTAACCTCTTGACAACATGTGGACAACGAGTTGGATTGCCTAAGAGTCCTTCTGTGAGTTTTTATTATGATTTCTTCTAAAGTTTGAACATTTTTTTGAATAATGAATTTCTCGTTACATTTTAGGAAGATATTTATGTCAATTTCAAGGTAATCAAGTTATTGTGGATTAAAATTGAAACGCTTTAATACACAAAAGATCCAAAATATGCACAATCAAAACTTTGGAATCACAGCAATGTAATCTGAGTTAAACTCACCTTTCACATTTTCATTTTGCTTTATGTGTTACTTCATGAACAAAATGTCACATATTATGGATTGGAATCCGTATAAATGGAAATTCAAGTCATTTCATTATTGAAAAAACAATATATGGAGCATTAATTTCAATTAATTCATGAACATACATACATTTTCTGACATACAGATCAGGACAATTTTTTTTTATTTCCAATGTTTTTTTTTATATCATTGAATCCCCTTTTCGAGTATTAGATTTTATTTCTTGGCTTCATGGGAAAAAAACGTCACAGAATCAGAATTTTGAATAATCGAGTAGTTTTTCGTAGAGTGAGCTAATAGTAAGGACTATACTTGATAGTACTCGATAATGAGAAAATTTCACCATACTTCAAATGAATCTTGAACCGACTCATGATGAAATATACTTTTTCTAGGTTATATTCAGTCAAACTTCAGATCTCATTGAACGCCAGTCGAGTATGGCTTCGAGTACCGAAGAAGTATCACTGGGCAATAACGATGCCAGTGGAGGTTCTCGCAGAGACGAAACTGCCACCGATTTCGGTGTTTTCAAGGACTTTGACTTTCTGGAGTACGAAAGTGAAAGTATCGAGGTATACCATTTTCAAACTTGGTATTTCAGCGTGCTATACGATTTTTTTTATTCCAGGGGGAGAGTACGGACAATTTCAATTGGGGTGTCAGAAGACGACCCCTGAGTCAAGGAGATCATCTGAGACATGGTGAAGATAGCGTCAGCGAGCTGACCCCAGTCCTCACTTCTAGAAAGGTACGTTATTGTAGGACGTCGGACCCTTGTTCGAGTTGATTTTTTGTGTTTTTCCAGAAAATGGTTGATGGAGAATCCTCTGATGAGGAAATAGAGTCTGAATCGCCCTTGGATGAAATTGTTGCTGGGCCAGATTTCGAGAACAACGCTGCCGAGGGCGCGTGTGCAGTTTTTCCCCCTTCTTCATTGAACCTGAGGGATCCTACATCTCAGATAATATCTAGTGGCAGATCTGATACCAGGTAAAGCTTGAAATTGAGGTATAAGAGTTGCATGTTTTGACGGTAAAGGAGTTGTTAAAATATTGATATTACTGTTTCAAATATATGTTTCACTGTTTATGTTTAAATGTTTCAAGGAAAACATTCTCATTTATGATCAACCGCTAGTATGATACAACCTTAGTGTTTTGAGGAAAGATTTGTTTCGAAAATTTTACAGTGGATCCAGTGCGGGTGACTTGGGTGAAGTTACACCTTGCAATGCTTCTCCGAGTCTAGCAGGTATGCAGCGACCTCAGATGAGGTTGGATGCGCTCGAGAACTATCAGTCCTTTGTGGAGATCTTGCAATCTCCTCCGACCAGTCCCCAATTCTTCCAACAACTACAAAAGTTGGTGAAGGTAAGGTATCTCACTTTAAGCCATCTTATAATACATCGCTGTAACTAATTACCAATTTTCCTTTCCAAACAGCTTAACCCTTTGAGCAATATATACTGGTATATAAAAGGTTTTTTGAGGTGAGGCTTTTTTTTGACAGGCGCTAGAAATCATCAGAAGAGTTCACTTCGCCGGAAGTTGATCATATAAAATATTCATTTTGAGAAAGGTGCAAAGAATCTTGGGCATCAAGATCTTAAGACGACTCTATATGCATTCCAGCAAGTAAATAAAGTGCTGGATTTTATCGCAAATTTGTATATTCTTTCGACTTTTATTAGGAGATTTTTGCTGTACGTTATAATTATTTAATTTCAACTAAGGAGAGGAAAAATTACTGATTGAAAAGGTCCTTTAAAGTTCACAAACTCACCGATAAAATTGATCCAAATTGTTTACAGAAATTGTTCGAAATGGTCACCATTTATTTGATGTGCACAAAGTCTTGCCCGGCGTAAAAACGAATTATTACTTGTAGCAACTATCACATCAGTTTGCTCACGAATAATGTTACAAGCATTTTCAATGCGTTGTTTTAGTTCTTCAACACTATTCACCTCAACGTTACTGTATACTCATATTTTCAAATGACCTCAAAAGAAGAAATCACAGGGATTGAGATCCGGGGAGCGTGCAGGCCAAGAAAACGACCCACCACGTCCTATCCACCTATTTAGGAACACATTACGGAATTCGTAATTCACAAAAATCATACGCTCTGTCAGATGAATTCCCGTAAACTGAACGCAGTTAATAAACACATTCAGATCTCAATACTTACTGTCAGATCCGGATATTTCTGAGATTAGCGGGTAACTTTGATTTCGAAATACTCGGCTCCGGTGAATATTTTTTATAAAGGATTTTTGGCATTTTGACTTATTTTGATGAGTTCTAGCACCTGTCAAAAAAAATCTCACCCTTGAAAGCACCCTGTATATTTCAGCGCATTTCTCGGTAAATGGTAACGAGCTTTTGAAAAACTTCCATTCAGATCGTCAATTGTATCACGATTTCCGTATAGTTTGTTATCAAAAGTTGAAGTACAGATAAAAGCATTTGTACAAAGAATTAACCAATCTATAATTAATCCTAAGAATCCAGAAGATTTTTCAATCGTCCTACACTTTATACTTTCCATGTCTTGGTGATCTTTTATTAATGCACATTACAATGAAACGCATTCAATCATTTCATGCAAAAATTGGAGCAGGGCTTCAGTGTTAACATTTCAAATATGGGGCAGCGAATATTGAGTGTGGATATTACTACAAAGGCATTATTATCTGAAAGAGAATATTGCCAAGAAATTTATATAGACCATACAACATGCTATATAGCAATATACAACGTGCTGCAAGCAATGATGGCCTATAAGCTATTTAAAGAGAATCTTATTTCGAATTTGAATCTTCCGTCATCATAATAAGTCATCGGGCTCTTTTCTTTCAGAATTTTTACCAAGTTCTTGGCACTTCCGGTTAGACCGAAATAAATTCCTCTAATTAGGAAAACTCTTCTATTGAACTCTACACAGGTTGCTATTTGTGAAATTCCCAATAGGAGAAAATGAATATTATGATGAGAAATAAAAGGCCTTTCTCAATAAAAGTTTCACAACTACTAATCCGCAGAACTTGAAATTCAAAACAGCGAAGCACTCGCATTGAAATTTTGTTGTAAAAGAGATGAAGAAATGAGAATGACGACAATGGTTGTCTTCCTGTTCGTAAAGCATTCTAATTCACAAATGACCTGGGATTTTCAGTGGTGGAGCGTGGATCATCAGGAGTTCAGGATTAGTCAAGAATTCTCATTGCGAGCAGAGCTATTTTAATATCAGGGCATCCAAAAAACGCGCCCAAATGTTTCTTTGTGTTGAAATTCAAGAGTAGCATTTGGATGATCCTGTTGCTTGAAACTAATAACTTGTATTTCTCTTACTTGTCATTCCAGAAACCTCAATACCTCTTCCATATAATGAGGTGAGGAAAGTACACTTTACAGTAACAGTTTATAAAAATTTGAGTGTTGGATAATGGTCAGAAATCTGGTGCTATATTAATTCATCTAGAAATGCAGCTAGAATTGCTATTCTAATTTTCAGTTACTGATAGATGTAAGATGTAAACAATGAGAATAAGAATTCTTTCTGATTTATTCTATTGGCTACCATTTTTGTGTTGTAAAGACAACCTTGAAGGTCGCAATGTGATCTGCTGATATTTTTTTTTCAACATCTCTCAGCTAAGATTTTGATAAAATCGTTTTTTCCAAGCTATTTAGAATAAAGTGCCAAATTAATGCTTCAGGTAGAAGTTAGATAATGCTCAATTGAGAAGCATTTCTCTTCATTATCAATAGTTCTTGGACTTTGAAATAATCTACCATCACATATATCTGAAATTATTAATAAAAAGATTGTAATAACCAGGGTAATCGAAGAATAAACATTTCTGCCTCAGCTTGAGAAAAAATTACTGCTTTTCATAGTTTCTCCTGCTTTTTAAGTTCGATCTTTAACTAACCGTACTTAACATTGTCACCCTACAGCATCAAGGTATTGCCTGCTCTTCATTTTGGATCATACTTTGTGTATTTGCTGAGAATATGCTTAGCTTTCTTGGTTCACTGTGCTCACAACAAAAATTGAGTATCTCTGTTTATTTTCTTTTTATGAGACAAAATACTGCTCATAAAGATATTTCCTCTTTTTTTCAGACCGTCTGTCAAGCATCAATTGAATCATCTAGAGAAGCATGTTCCTACTTATCGCATTCGTCAATATCAGGCCAACCAATAATCAAGTTAATTAATTCGAGGTTAAATTCTGTAATCGATAGCATCACTTTTCGAATTATGGTTCCCAATTTGGTATGGTTCAATGAAAACTCCGTAGCGAATCTCAACCTGGGGGAAACGTTAAAATGTGCAATATTGCAAGTTCAAGAGCACCTCGAATTGTTCTGCGATAAAAAACAACAACTCACTATGTATTGCGATGCAGTAAAGACCACCTTGAAGTTGGAAATGCTCAGCGGTCAACAGTCCGAATATAGACACGATCAGTACTTTATGGATTTGGGAAAATCGATATTTAAATTATATTTTCAATTATTACTGTTAGTTGAAGCTGTGAACAAGTTAGGGTGTCTTTTGCACACCACGCTCCTTGCTGCTGACGTAAGCACATCAACTTTTAAACTTCTTGCTTCGAAAAAAAACACAATTTTCCACGTCCACGAAAGGAATTCCTACATTCAATCAACGAATATACAAAATTCATTTGAATGAACTTTTCTCATTGACATTATTATTTCTGTTGTCGAAAGCATGCCCTCAGAAGGATTTTAATTTACGTGCAGGCCTCTTTACCACGAGGTGGTTAGCTTTGTTCAATTACTGGGTTTTAATCTGTTACCATCGAGAGAATATTCTCTCAATGGTAACAACCAATTACCTTCAGCTAGTAGAAATTTGATCTTGTTGCAAGAATTGATTTCAGTGTATCAATAATAACTCAATTGAACTATAATTCATTCAATTTTCAATACCAATAAAAAAATCCCTTACTAATGAACAATATTGAAACCTGTTTCAACCTAATAAAGCTGTTTTTTGCTAATACTTTCTGTTTTATGTTCTGCTTGAGTTCATTGTTGTGTGTGTGTTCTTTTCATTGCTGAAACAAATATTTGTGGCGTCTCAACAATTTCTTCACAAAATGGGCTTTTTGTCTTTGTTGAACTATTTTTGTTGCATTTGTGAAGTTCTATTTTCATTTACCGTGTTTGTCATCTACTAGGTCCCTCATGAATAATCTTGAAAATATTATATCATTGCTTATATACCTTTTTATTTGTTTCGTGTTCCACTGCTAGAACTGAAAAATTTTCAATTTGCATTTGATAGATAATTTTTATATTTTTTTGACAAATGTGATGTGGTTGATACTTGATGAAAATCCATAATTTACTTAGTATTCAGTATTACATTAGACCACAATTTTCACTAAACAACAAATGGATGGGATAAAACTAAATATATTCTTGCAACTTGTTGATTATATATCAATTTCCATAAGGGAAATGGGTTTAAAAGGATAATCCAATGTACTACTGAAGTAAATGTGATGTTCATGTCATTTCTTGGAACTTTTATGTGCTTTTCATTTACTTATACTGGATTGTGCTTGCTTCAAAAGGAGAATTCATACATTTTCGTTAATTACACCGTAAAATTATGGAATGAATTGTAGGCGTGTTCAATATTTACAAGAAAGTGGTCGTGGAAAAATTAAGCTCTTCACACAAAATCCCATCAGACACTAGCATATCACCAATATCTGCAATGATTGTTGGTTCTCCCAAATTATCGAAGTAGCAGTAATATGCTCCCTTTTTCAGTTCAAAGACATGACACCAGAGGTAATTACTATAAGAAATGCTTTGGCCAGAACTTTTGAAGATACCGAGGCCGATGGTGGGGTTGCCTCTTCTTCAGCTCTTGAGGAATCTGATGAAAGCTATGAATCGACTATAGCAAAACTGTTAGATAGACAGGAATGGACTCGGTGCGTTTTATACTTCAAACAACACCGAAATGCAATAATCAGTGAACATGAAGACATATGTGACAGAGATGACGATATTCAAACTATCTTGAACATTTACTGTAAAAGAAAGATGGTGGAAAGACCAGGTAAAACAAATTTATTTGTTATCTGAAATATTGTAAATAAATTTTTCAGCGCCGGAACTTAAAACATTTTTTTTGCTCAAAGAACAACGTCAATCGATACCTCCTTTTCATTTGCACTCTGAAATATAAATTTCATTTTCTGCAGATCATTCTACCAACACAACTCAACCACCAGATTCATCAGATGTCTTTGGGAGGTTATTCCAATTCTCATCGGCTACCTCTGAATTAGAAACCTTGTTGAAAGACCAACCGCCTTCATAGAAGACTGCTTATTCTAAGATAATTTAGTTCAGCATAATATTATGTATATCAGATAGAATAATGAATGTGTAGGTTACTGTACTACCTATGCATTATTTCATGAGTAATATGTCTTGTATGTATGTCATAGTACCTTTTTTATAATTATGTGTGTTCTTCCCTTCATATTCTCAACAGTACCCCAATTCAAGTCAAATTTCTGTTATACTTATTTATATACACTCGAGCAGATTTTATGAAACGATATAATATGAAGTTTATCTATTGTTATTTGTTTTCAGAAACACAAATATTTTGCGCAGATAATGTTATACGATTCTTTTTATTATTAACAATTCTTTATTTTATTATTTTTAACCATTGTTAATTGTTATTTTATTAGGAAGAACAATTGAATATTATTGAAAGAAATTCAGAAATTGGATGGTTAAAACATTATACTCCCAACTTTTTATGAAATAAAATTTAATCGGCATGATTGAAATTCGTGTCATTTATTTTACTCTTAGTAAAAAGTTTTCCTTCAAACTGATGTACCCCAACTAAGGCCTATATCCGTACCTCAAAGCAAAAGGGTATTAAGTCCAAAATTTCAATTTTCGGGTTTTTTGGCTCGCCTACATTTAAAATTCGCGCTCTATTTAGTGGTCTACCTTCAAGACGATTGGACTTAAAATAACGAAAATAACATGGTATCAAGTCCTTAATCACAACGCGAATCAAACGAAAAATGCAAGTATTTTATGCTCTCCTGTCAAACTCGCATTTTGTGACTTAATACCCTTTTGCTCTGAGGTACGGTTATTTATATTGTTTATATCCCGACTCTCCTAGGTCTCCGTGAGACCCCTCACGGGTTGTTTGTGGATGAGTCTCGTATACCGACATTTACCTTAGACAGCTGCTAATATCTAGACATTTGGATATCAATAAAAAACAGATTTGGCTTGAGAATTCCTCAGATTCGCGGGTAACTTTGATTTCGAAATACTCGGCCCTGTTCTATTCCTGGTCAAAAAAAAAATTTAACCTTCGAAAACCTTTGTATATTTTATATAGTGTCTGGATTTAACATTAATATATTTCAGGACGTGATTTTATAGGTCAAAATGGAAAAAACTTCTTATCAACCTACATCTTGAAATGCACCATTAGGAAATTGAGAGTCCTTCCATCACGACCCCAAAAAACCGGAATTTATTATATCGTCAAACTTAGACAGATACAAATGAAATTCATTTTATGGTTCGTTATGCGAACACTTTCACTTGAAACGGCTCAACAAACTCAACAGCTTGTCACGCACAAAATTCAATTGATGAATAGTGAAAAACCAGTTATTTTATTTTAGTGACAGTAATTCAAATTGAATTGAAACAGAACAACAAACCATTTATTTATGACAAAACAACAAATATACATAATGCATCCTGAATTACACATTTTTGTGTAAAAATGTATTGAAAAAGTAATTTCTTGATAAATCAATATTCCTCAGTAAACTCCATTTTTGAATCAAGGAATATTAACATGAAATTTTTCAAGGGATTTAGTGATAAAATAAGAATTTTATAAAAACCAATCCAAATATAAGAATAATATCCAAAATGAGGCCTTGTTAATTATTTCGCCACACTAGAGGAAAAACTTTTTCTTAATATTACCAAGTAATTTCCAGAACCAATTACAGACATATTTCTAAAAAACCTCTCCGATTATTTTTTTCCAAACAAAAGGTATATTTGGAAAAATTTATCTATTACCTCCCACACCTACGATTTGTAAAACAACAAAATCTTCAGGCTGAAACTTCTCCCTACCTTAATGAATAAAGAATTGGTGGGGAAAAATTCAATAAAAAAATAAATTTCAAGTATGAAATTATAAAAAATGGTGAACTATTAGTGATTGTTCAACATAAGTACCTGTGTATATATTTTATTTTCAATTTGTTCATTGAACTCGAAGTCTGAATTTAAGTTTGTATAAATGTGAATAATTGTGTTACAGAAGTAGTAATGTATTCTCAAGAAAGATGCAATATGAATTTAAAACAAAAAATGTAGAGCATTCACCACAATAAAAACTATGAAACCTACATGTATATCAAAAATGAAAAAACAATCCTTCAGAATATTTACTGGTTATCTATCATCTGGTTGGTGGTTTAAACATATTCATAATTATCCTTAGCTTTGTTACGCTTGTAATGATGCAGAGAAAACACCCCAAATGCACCTTGGAAATGAATATTTTCCAGAACTCGTAACACGAAAAGATTCTTGTTTGCCGTAATCCAAAATTATTTGAATTCACTTCTCATCCTAACATTAAATGTCATATAATTTTACAGCACATTTGCATCTGACATTTTTTGCATAATATTTGTCAGACACTGATTTATAAAGATGAAATTCATGTCCCAGACATAACTCAGTGTCTGACATAAACATCATGCAGTAAATGTACCCTTAAAAATGATAGGGAATTTAATGATCGCTCATTTAAAAAGAGAAGCCTGATAAATTAGTAAAAAAATTCCAATGATCAAAGCAATACTTGGAAACTCCATGAGAAGATCCGTTTTTCTATTTATGCACTAAGTTCCGATTTAGTTGCGTCATTTATCACAATAGTTCTGTACAGGCACTTATTGAAGGTCTTTTTCACTTATAGGATTATCTGTTACTAGTATCACTTTCTTGTTTTGAGTCTTGATTTTGTCGATAAATGGGTCTTCCCATGAATGTTGGAGTTTGATTATTAGCACTACCTATTCTTCTCCTCGCTGCTGGAAAAGCTTCCTTTGTCACTTGGTTTTTCATATACTTGAAGGATCCTTCTCCAGGGAGACCAGGTAACACTTTAGGATATTTATACCAAACATGATATGTTAAAAACCAAGTGACAATTGCTATCAATCCCCCTAATAATTTTTCCACCATAACATGATAATAGAGTAGAGTAGTAAACAACATAAAATCCCAAATTATTTGTAAAAGAGTGATTCCTATGAAAAGTCCTCTAATATAGGGAGTATATTTGTCATAATTCATTTGTAATGTTCCAAACTCCTCTTCTGATAAGTTCCTCAAAGGATTACTATTTAAAGATGAATCTTTTGTACAACGTTGATATTCCTCTAATCTGATATTGTCTTTTATTCCATCCCAATTTATTATACACCTTGCTTCTTCTATGAGAATCAAACTTCCGTAGATTAATATAAATGAATGTCCTGAAATATCAAAGCCATTCCATATGTGTCCAGCATGTAAACATATTCCTTTGGTTGCAAATCCTTTAACCATGCAGCGGCCAAAATTAGCTTCAATAACGTTAAATATTTTGGTCCAAAACCACCAGAAAAATGTGGCAATAAAAATCCTTGATAGGTGATGTTTAGCAATTCTTTGTTTTTGTCCACAACAATAAATGTAAGAAGTGAGAACTAAAAATGGTATTAGCAGGAATAGATTCCATCCCCAAGCAAACTTCACGAAAAATCTATTGATAAAGTTATCAGATCTAGAAAAATACCATTTTGGTATAGGCATCACATCTGCTATCAACGAGATACCAAAGAGACATCCCAAGTATATAATAATTTTCAATCTTTTCTCTAGGAATAAAATTTTTTTGCACAGAAATATTAACATCACAGTCAATATTTCATAAACTGATGTTGCTTCTCTCGTGGGTTTAGTACCTTTCTGTTCAATATTTGCATCGGTCATGGCTGGTCTGAAGTTCATATTTATTTTACGTTTTGATGCCATTATTTGCGCTCACTTATTCAAGACAATTCAAGATAACTCATGAGTACATTATAATAAAATTATATATTTTTCATGATAAATATCAGATTGCACTGAATAAAAATACGATCAAAGGATTCAAAGGTCACAGTCAATTAACCTAGAAACCTGACCAAAATTACTTTCTTTCCAAGTTTCTAATCTAATAATTCGTCGATTTGAACTATTCCGAAATGTCATTCGCTGTTCGGAATCTTTTTCCAAAACAAAAAAATTAATTAAACGAAATATTTATTCTGATTGATATAATTCTTTCTTATAGTTTTCAAAGTCTGTGTGTTTCTATTTTTTATACATGAACTTGTAACTCCCATCAATTTCAAATATGTAGTTCTTTATTGTAAAAATCTGACATCTGCGCGACGCTAGTTTATATTTATTTACAGTAATCTACCTACTCAAGATTGCAGAGAGCGTCCGAAAAAGAATAATCTGTGGCTCAAAAGCTCCTGACTTCACGGCAGTGCATCTTATAATTATTAATATTTCCTACTAAACAAAAAAAAAGCCCTATGAAGAGCTTCTGGGATTTTGATGTTGTTCAACAAGTATAGATTGTTAGATAATACCTAGGTTGGGAACACTGCATATCCAAACCGAATCATAGTCATATTAAAATTATTAAGCAATATAGAATATCACAGCATTTTTATTTCCAGGACAATACAATATTGAATATATCAACCAATTTTGTGATTTAGAAAACAATATTCACATTTCCGTCAATTAAACCAATTACCATTCGTAGGTCCAGGCATATTCTGCCTGAAATTAGGTCTGTTTGGACTTCTGTTGTAGTTCATACCTCTAGGTGCGAAATTTGGAGGTTGAGCAGGACCATAGAATGGAGGTGCCCTACCTCCTACTGGAGGTGCATAAAATTGGGGAGCTCCAAAATTTGGGGGTGGTACTGACGGATCGAATGCGGGAGGCATCATCATCGGTACATTGTTAAAGTTCTGTGTGGCAACAGCCGCAGGGTTCAGTACAGTCCGATTATTCTGTACTGGTGATGCAGCACCCCCATGTTGTGCATTGTTCCTGAATTGTGGTCGACTAGGCCTTCCTGGACGGTGTACAGTTGTTGGTCTCCCACCGGGTAACTGATCCATGTTCGGTTCAGTCTCCACAATTCGTTTGCGTTTTGTATCTTTTTTACAGAGACGTTCCTGTTCATCATCTGAAAATTCCTGAAATTCTAGAGGCACTTCAATATCTCCCACCCCAGATGCATCCGATCCTCGCACACTGAAAATATCGAATTATTATCTTATTTCAACCGGGCATATTTCAGAATTCTCACTCACTTTATCAACTCCTGGAGCAGAATATATTTCGTATATTTGCTTCTGGGAGCACAATAAACTTTTGTTCCTTTTTCCAATTGTAGGTCTTTTATTGCTTCCACAGAACTAACCGGTATAATATAAACAGGAGCTGTGACAGGTCCCATGACATCAAATATGTAGCCTAAAACTTTTTTACCTTCTTCTAAAAATAATAACGTGTCTAGATCATACGCAGGCAAATGCGGCAAAGCAGCAACTGTAACTGAAAATTATTTCATGATAATGTTTTGAATGTAAATTTCCTAAAAACATTAATCAATTACCTATCTTATCAATTACACTCTCGAAATTTCCCATGTGTACAAATGGGTCTTTATTGTTCAAATCTAGAGAGGAAATATCTGGCAATTCTGTGGACACTTTATCAACTCCCAAAATAGACAACCATGATTCTTCTTCATGTGGATCCTTTCTTTTCGTATTTGCACCTTGTTTTTCTTTTATTCTACAAATCGAAATATGTATTATGTGTGGATATATAACATAAAACCAACTCAATACTAACTCATCTTCAGAATCATCATCTTCTGATTCACTTTCACTGTCTTCTTCAGAGTCCTCAGAATCATCATCACTGTCGGAACTACCCGAGGAATCCGAATTATATTTTTGCAAGTTCATCAACGATTCCGACATATCATTAGTTTTCTCAGTCTTCGCAATCTCTTCTGATGAAACTGTTTCTTCAACTATTGGAGCTGGTAAAGCAAGAATGCCTCCGGAATTTTCTTTTGTAGGTTCACTTGACATTGTACGACCAATTGAAATCTAAAATTATTCCAATTTGAAATTTATACAATTTTTAAGTATAATAATATTATTAATTGATAACATAACATGCTTTCTGTTTATATCACAGAAAAGTAATGCTCTTTTGTCTATGTCTTATGCATAGATAAATAATTATATTTCGCGTCTCGTCCTCTAGATCATAGATGTAGTATATTCATTTCCGTATGAATCCAACACAGTATTCAAAGCTTATGACCATTGGTCATAAAGAAGAAGAAAGCTTCTGCGCGCAGTTTCCATTTCTCACGCTGGGTGCATCCTAACCTAGCCTAGGACGGCCATTATTTTTTTCCTGTGTATACAATACAACACGTGTTCTTCATACTTGCTCATTTTAGTGAAATTTTTGTTTTCTTGAGTTGAAAATAAAATTAAATAAAATGGGCAATAGAAAACGTAAGTACGAGTCTTCAGAAACCAGTAATGACGAGAGAATTCGAGCTCTGGAAATACAGTTAAAGAGCATACAAAAATCTCGTCGTCATCACCGGCACCGTGGGAGAAGAAGTAGAATATCCTCATCTGAAGAGAGGTCCTCTTCGAAGGAATACAATAGACGTACCTAAGTTTCAAACTCTGAGTTTGAAGACCATACAGAGTCAAGAGGTATGTTTTTGTCCATTTTCTCTATCGTATCCATTGAGATACACATTACACAATGAACTAATCCATATCATTTTCTTTGGTGATACATCTGTTCTTCCCAACAGTACGTTGTTCCATACTACGAAGTACTTAACATGGCTCGAATAAAGTCTACACTGGTATTATTCTACCTTTGTAATGAGAGCATAACACCAAACTTAGGTATAGCTCTGTTCTTACCTTTGAAATTTATCCATTAGTAGGTGGTACAATATATTACTCTCCGAACATGGCATGTTATGATACATTGGTTACAAACCTGTTATTATAGGAACCTTACTAGGCCTACATCTGTTCTTCCCAACAGTACGTTGTTCCATACTACGAAGTACTTAACATGGCTCGAATAAAGTCTACACTGGTATTATTCTACCTTTATGATGAGAGCATAACATCAAACTTAGGTATAGCTCTGTTCTTACCTTTGAAATTTATCCATTAGTAGGTGGTACAATATATTACTCTCCGAACATGGCATGTTATGATACATTGGTTACAAACCTGTTATTATGGGAACCTTACTAGGCCTACATCTGTTCTTCCCAACAGTACGTTGTTCCATACTACGAAGTACTTAACATGGCTCGAATGAAGTCTACACTGGTATTATTCTACCTTTGTAATGAGAGCATAACATCAAACTTAGGTATAGCTCTCTTCTTACCTTTGAAATTTATCCATTAGTAGGAGATACAATATATTACTCTCCGAACATGGCATGTTATGAGACATTGGTTACAAACCTGTTATTATGGGAACCTTACTAGGCCTGCCTCTGGCCCATGAGATTACGTGGATACCTTACAACAAGCCTGTATCCAGCACGTAATGATTGCCCCTTGACAGACAAAATATTAATTATTTTTTCTTTTCTCTTCTCTCTTCAATGCGATCACAGAACGACACGAAAATGCTGTAGAAGTTGAAGGCGAGCACCTGGGGGAAGATGAAGCGGATCTTAGCTCTGATATTATGGCAATATTAGGGTATCAGAAGCGGACCAACGACACTGGATCCCTGGCGATCGACAAAAACGTTGCCCGAGTATGGACCAGTTTCCTGGAAAATGGCCTAGGGGAGGGAGAAAAGGAGAATATCACTACCAAGTATCCCCCCACTTCAAACTGCCCCTTGGTAAATGCTCCAAAAATCAACTCCGAAGTGAGGACTGCACTGTCAGAAATTGGGGTATCAAAAGGGGAACAGCGACACTGGATCCCTGGTGCTCAATAAAAATGTTGCCCGAGTAGGAACCAGAGAATATTACTATCAAGTGTATCTCAAAAGGGATGACAAGATCAAAGAAAAACGGGATCTAATTGGCAGCCCTAACAGCAATCGGTCAGGTCCTTAGTGACATTGTAACGGATGATTCAAAATACCTTATGGTAAAGAAACTCAGTGATGCGGGGAAATTATTATACTTCCTACACCACGAGGAATCACTGATGAGAAGGAAATTGTTATATCCTCATTTACTTGGAGGGACATGCTGATACAACTCCAACAGTCAAGGTTAGGGACACGATAGAATCATCAATATCAAAGACGGCAGCAGCAACCAGTACCAAGGAAACCCCAGAAAAGGAATTGAAGGTAAAAATTTGTGCTGCTCGTCTGAAGGGTTACAAACATGTATAGACTGAATTAACTTCAGACCCAATGATGGATCGAAGGTTATAAAATGACTTTCCCCAAAACCCCCTATACAGAGATCAAAGACTGTATCAAGGTTTATCTTTTCAAAGTGCTATTTAGCCACCATAGATTTGAAAGATGCTTATCATCTCATACCGGTTCATGAATCTTAGATTCATACCAATATAATGGCTTACCTTTTGGTCTCAATACTTCATCATATCTTTCCATGAAACTCTTGAAACCTATACTAGCCTATGATGAGGTTTTATATTGGTTGTATATCTTTATAATTTTTTTTTTTTTTTTTTACATTTAAATCTCTTTCTATGACTATCAGAACAATATCTCTGAAGCCTTGAATATTTTAGAAAAATACCTCTGAATATTTTAGAAAAATGTGGATTCATAGTTAACCTAGAAAAAGGTAAGATGAACCCAAGTCAAGAAGAAATCATTTAGGATTTATTTATAACTCCGAGATGATAATAAGTCTTCCGTCAGAAAAACACTGGCTCATATATATCTGCTTGTAATGCAATTCCATACAGCTGGCTTCATATATTGGGCCTCAAAAATTTTGAAGGAAAAGTTACTATTCCTAACTCGTTAGCACGGTTATTGATTAGTGGAAAAGTCTTTAGTGATGCCTCGCGTAGTTTTTTGCAATAATGATCTCATGGCTTCTGGAATAGTCAAGAATCAGTGGAAATATTGACTATTTGGAACTCTTAGCTGCGTTCTTTGGCTTGAAGTGTTTGCTAAAAACCTTTAAAGGTGTAATATTCTTTTACAAATTGATAACACTACAGCCATTTCCTTTATTTATATATATATGGATAGATAAAACATGAGGAGGGGGGGGGGAAGACAAATATACACACCTGAATGATCAAGGAATATATTATGGTGCGAAAAAAGGGAAATTGCCGTTTATGCATTTTACATAAAGCAGCAGATCAAAAGTCTAGATGTAAAATCTCCAATATAGAATACGAATTGATAATAATAATAATTTATTTCCAGTAAAATAAATACAAATCAAAATAGATAAATATTCATGTAACATGAAATAAACTGTTAAATCCCAAGAAGTAAAACATGGGATTATCCATCCAATTGAGCAAAAAGCGGTGTCAAAAAAAATTAGGGAGCACTTTCGATGACCCAGAGATTTATATGCATCTAGAAATAATGCAATATAAATGTAAAGGATGTATCTTGTGGCATTTAGACCCAGAAGCGGAAACTACTGATGCTTTTTACGATTCAGTGAAATGAACTGAAGTTTTATATTTTTCCACCATGAATTTTGCTCCCAAAAATTGTTTCTGAAAAGGCAGAGATATTGTTGTAGTCCCTCATTGGCCAATACAGCCAGGGTTCCGTGTCTTCAATAAACAACTTATAAAAGATCTGGTTGATCTTGAGCCGAGTAATGACTTACGTCTTGCAATGACTTATGTCTTGCAATCAAAAGAAGACATCTCCATCTCTGAAGTCCAAACTTCCCCCGATTTCCGGGCTGTTATCAGAGAAGGGAAATGGCTACCCTGTCGAAGCAATAATAATAATATTTATTTATTTTTTCAGACCCTAAAGTATAGGACAAGTCATAATCGATATTTCCATATTGTCTCTAGCCAAATCTTCATTGAAACAATATAACATTGGATTAAGATGATGGTGGAAAGAGGACATAAGTTTTTTGATTCCTTTAAAGTGGATCACTTTCTGAAATTCATGAAATACTCTTTCTGAGAGGGGTTTTTTTACATGGTGCATTAAATACCATAAGATTTGCAATTGTGTTTTCACCGGATCTAGGTATGTACTGACTTTAGAATCAGACATTTTCTGAGACGAGTGTTCAAGCAAAGACTCTCACTTCCAAGGTATCAGGTAACCTTAGATACCAAAATTGTAAATGATTATCTATTTTTAATCCTGAAAGTAGCAACTCTACTTGTCTTAGTCACTGCTCACAGGCTTTAAACCTAGTAATTGATTGATATAGAAAATATTGAAACAAGTGATAAAGAAATAATTATCAGAATACCATCAAAAATCAAAACGTCTGGACAAAGAATATCGCAACCTATTACGATGATACCATTTTTTTGTCGAAAAAACTTGACCTTTGTCCTGCTGATGCATTTTGCACCTACATTAGAGACGGGATCAATTAAATTTTCAATGAAGCACTGATAATATCAATCTAAATTGAATCGATGAATGGACTGGTGGAAAGCCAAATTAAGAAGTGAACTAATGGAATGTGTTTTGTACCTTTAACGGGACGAAACCTTCATTTTATTTACTGATTATATCATTCAAAAAAGCCTTTAAGCCGTGACTAGCGAAACTTTGAGTAAGTGGGTAAAGAAAACACTGCAGAAGAGAGGTTTTAGACATGGTACGAAATGTGCATTCACCTCTGCTGCCAGCAGAACAATAATAACCCTGAACCACATAAGAAAAACTGCTGGATGGTCTGCTATGTGCAAGATTTTCGCACAATATTATGACAGACCTATCCAAGAACAAAACTGTTTTGGAAAGGTTTTTCGGAATAGTGTAACATTATTTTTCCTTTTGTACACTACTTTGAGAACTTTATACCTTTAATGGCAAAAATGCATAATAAGATTCTGCAGGTTCTCCTTAAGATATCGAAAAGATATTTCCTATAACATTTTTGTTGAAGGAAACTGTTTATCAGTTTGCTTTAAACATCTACATCTATGATCTAGAGGACGAGACGCGAAATATAATTAAGAGATTAAACGAACTTACCTAAGTGAAGTTTGATCTTAATTATATGAAGCGTCTCGTCCGAATAGATCATTCCCTCCCTACCCAAATATATTATCAGAGTATTTTGTCTGAATCTTTGATAATATCCCTTACAAAAAGTTATTAGGTACAAAAAGAAAAATCGTAGCTTTGGAAAATAATGGCCGTCCTAGGCTAGGTTAGGATGCACCCAGCGTGAGAAATGGAAACTGCGCGCAGAAGCTTTCTTCTTCTTTATGACCAATGGTCATAAGCTTTGAATACTGTGTTGGATTCATACGGAAATGAATATACTACATCTATGATCTATTCGGACGAGACGCTTCATATAATTAAGATCAAACTTCACTTAGGTAAGTTCGTTTAATCTCTTAATTAGTGATGAATTTAATTCCTTATATTCCTCAATGTCTGTGGGTTTATATAAAGAAACTTGAACTTGTAATGCTTATTCGCGATTCTTAAAGTCCAAACGCCCCCTGCCGGCTAAATCCGAAACCTAGAAAACGAGTATTGATTTCATATTTCACGTACTTTTGAGCCAGATATTTTCATTTTATCCAGGAACCAGGTATTCGTGAGGTATATTTCGAAATTTTCATCGCTTTCTGAGCAGAGTAATTGGCATTGAAAAAAAAATTGTCTGTAAGGTATTTATATCAGGGTTATTCGGTTTGAAATAAGTTAATAAGTTCACGAAGTTATTGAATTTTAGATTACAAGTTTGAGTCCAATTTTCTGTAGCAGGTTTGAGTGGTGATTCAGAAAAGTAATTCAATAATTACCAACAAGAGTTTTATGAAATTAGTCTTCGTATTTAAAATGACTACGACTTCATCTTTCTGTATGAAAGAAATTGGAATCATCTTTAAGGTGAAGTCTGAATGAAACGATTTTATGTTTAAATAATATATGTACATGAATTTTAGGACATGTGATTATATAACAATGAGTGAACAAAGTTCTAGTACTAGAAAAAAAACAGTTTACAATTGCAAAAAAATGGACCGAAGGAAAGCACAAATGATCGACCATTAGGTGTAGCTTCCACGTAATTGAACACTGTCATCAAACTCAAATAGTGCTCCATTTTTCCTGTTGAATCAATTTCGATATAATTAAAATTGAAAAAACCAATTTGTTCACCTAAAATCAATAAACTTGAAACTACACTATCAATAATCCAATCATTCACTAAAAAGTCTTCAAATAAAACTCACAAAATCGAAGGAAAAACCTGAAAAACACCTAAAATAATTCGTTTCACCACAATATATTACGGAAAGGTACTCGTTTTCCTCCATGTTTGTGTACATTTCGCAGCGCTCTCGGTAGTTGGAATCGCGAATTAAATAGTATTTATTCTTGAAGTTGCTGCTACTGAAATTTTCGAATTTTGACATAATCGAAAAACGAACGTTATTGATATCGGTTATTTATTATTCGCAATTTTTTGCATTGTGTTATTCGTGTTTATTTTATAACAACTAGACCGGGCTAATAGATTAATCTAATTGATATAATAGAAATTGGATATATCTTGAAAAAAATTATACGATTGGCCTTCCATAATTTCCTTCTTGGTAAGGATCGTAAAAGTTTTATTTCATACAACTTCTCCGAGTTTTGATTAATTTAATTATTTTACAATCTTGAGAATATGAATAAAGGTAGTACAGGTAGCAGAATGAAAGTTCCTGAAGTGAAAATGACAAAAACAGCTCGCTTGCGACTGTTGAAAGCGAATCCTCTTATAAAATATCAAATGCAAAAAACGAATAATATGGAAATAGCTAAAAATTTGAACTTAGACAATGTTTCACTCATTAACAAATCGGTTGTTGATAAAGCTTCAATTTCATCAATAAGTGATAAAAACTTAAAAGTGCAGCTACCCCCAAATGAAGAACCAAAAAAAAAGTATCCACTTTCCAAAATAAAAAAAGGTAATGCTGGTGTTATTTGTTTTTCTCAAATTGCTTTTATTGCTTTTTCATTCTAGGAAATCAAGAGCAGGAATATGAAAAAGTCAAAGCGAAAAAGAAATTTGATGAAAAAGAGAGCAAGAAAGTAGTGAGAAGATCAATGTCTGCTCCTCGCTTGAAAACAACTAAAGGTTTGATATTTTTTGATGATTGCCATTGCATTATATTTGTGTTTGGCTTATTAATATTCTTACATTAACGGATATTATTGCATATTGCGATCTAAATATATTAATGTCAAACAGACATTGTATTTTCAGGGACTTCCTATAAATTAATTTTTATTTCTTTTAGATGTTATGAACACAATACTTGAGGACCAAGAAATCTTAAATAGGTCAGTGTCTATTGATCATATTCCGATTATCGTTGTTGATGAAACTACTTCGAGGAAAATGCAGACTCCTTCGGTTATAAAAAAATCTTTACCACATAGGAATTCTATATTTAACCCAACTCCAAGTGCTCCTCACGATTTAAAAAGGTAAATTTTTTGCAATATCTTCTTTTTAGAGTTGAGAATACCAGGTTTATCGAATTATTCTTTCATATTGTTGCAAATATTCACCTCTTTTTTTCAGTTGGGGTGAATGATTTTTCTCTTAATGTTTTTCAGGAGGTTAACCAATTGGTTAGAGGAAAGGAATCGAAAACCATCCTCATTCAAACACCTCAAATGTTTTGGTATACATAAAATCAATATAGTAGAGGAAGAGAATAAGGAAAATGTCAACACTTCCCGTATTCAGAGGGAAGGCAGCTACGAGGATTTGAAAATTGATAAACCTTTGTATAGTCATGACGATGAAACATCTCTTGTGTTGGCCGCTTCTGATCTAGAAAAATTGGCTCTAGAAGCTGTGAAGGATCTGCATTGTTTGATTTCTGAGGTGACTATTGCCCAGTCAATTTTAAAGGAATTTGAACTGAGAAATCCTGCAATATCAATTGAAATTCCTCAACTTTCCAAATTTCCCTTGATTTGATGTTTTTATTATATTTTAGAGCTGAAGTACTTGGCGGTTACATTGATACAGACATTTTTCGATAGGAACTTATTTTTTACATCTATGTTGTTTTTGAGGATCTCTTTTTATTTCTGAATATTTCAAATTGTCATTTTTATTAGAAATCAAAACAAACTTGAGTATTTTGAATTTAGTAAAAAGGATTCTTCAGGATATCAATCGGAGAATGAACAAATTGATACTAGGTATTATTTCAAAACAATTAATAGTCAGCACCATTCTCACACTGAGACAGTTACGAAATATTTCCTGCGAATTATACAGGGTGTCCCATGTTCGAGTGCCTACTAGAAGTTTCTTGAGAACCCAACCTCTTTGAAATCTGAAAATTTGGATTATGATATTGTTCGACTTTATGTACTGAGCTAAAATATTCTTAAAGCCTGAACACTTTCAGTTATACAGGGAGTGAAAATAAATTTCTCGAAAAAATCTCTATTGCCTGGTCTATTATCAAATTTCAATTTATTTTGCATTGGTTCAAAATAAATGTAATTCATAATGCCATAAACACATTATTTTTATTTCGATGTAGGGATATCCTAAGGAACAATGTGAGGCATGGTTGAAAGTCATACGAATAAAGTGCCCTCCAATTGTAGAGCACCCACAATATTGGGAATGCAGAGCAACCCTAGAGCAATTGAGAGGCGATATTGGATCTGCTGTGGAGTGCTATAAAACGGCTGTCGTGCAAGGAGCAGAGGTATAGATAATTTGTCATGTAAATCATTGAAATGGTTATTTAATTCAAATTTGTTACAGGTTTCATCTGTTGAACAGTCGCTTGACCAACTGCTCCAAAAATTCAAATTGTTAGAAATTGATTCATCTGTTCAAAAGGAACCCCAAAAAGAAAGAGCTAAAGCGATGCATGATTTCAAAAATGTTTTCACATCGATGATCATCAAATTCGCTATTCAAGAAAAAACCATCAAGAATACTGCGAAGAATAAACATTCCAAGTAAGTTAATAACAGCGAATTGAGTCGTATCTAAATTTTACGCGATTTCAGCCAACACGATACTTCGAATTTATCGAGTAGAATACTGGTTACTCCTGTACGAAGAAGCACAAGGCTAAGTAGGTCCCTCTATACTTCAACACCAGGAACCAAAATGTATTCTTCCATACAAGAACTGAACTCTGATGAAAAGGAAAAAATGACATTCCGACCGAACGCTGCTTTGTAAGTTGAAAAGAAAACAATTCAAACAATAATTTTTGTATATCAATTGTTGGATATTTTGACCATTTTCATATATACAGGGTGTTTCCAAATTAGACTGAGGAGGACGTGTTAGTATGACTCATTCGCCGTCGTTTGAGCCATATTTATTGATAGCCAAAAATCAACAGTTTACGAGTTATTTGAGTTCTTGTGATTTCCAAAATATTTTACACCTCACTTCGTTTCTTCAATTTTTTTTCTACGTTGTCCGGATCTAACACCGTTAGATTTTCATGTTTGGGGCAGTTTAAAAGAAATCGTATATGAAAGGGAAATACATACACATGCACAACTTGTGGAGAGAATAGAAGGAGCAGTGAGAAGATTGAGAGTAAATTTCAGGTCTGGAGAAATAAGAAAGAGGGCACGTGATTGTATAAGGAATGATGGAGGACATTTCGATCATAATTTATGAATAAATTTTCTAAAGAAATTTTAAGTTTAATTGCCATAAAAAATATTTAATTTGTTACTCTTCTTTCTTGGCTCATATCCCCTCTCAAATCAAAGTCTGCTGAAACGAAACAAGAGCCTGCATTCACAAAAACTTTTTTAGGAAATAGAGAAGGAATTTGACAAGTTTAAAAAAATACAATACAATACATAAATTGTGAAATTCGAAAGTTGCAGGCAAATTGATATCAGAAATTGATTTTTATTTTCTTCATATACCAACTTTCAAATCATACTAATTCTTTTTCAACATCTAATACAGGATAGTTCTGCTTTTTTTCATACATATCATATCCTTTTCTGATGAAAGTAATCCAAAATTTTAATCAAATTTGGTCAATGTAGAAAAAATTGACGAAAGATGAAGTAAGGTGAAAATTTTTTTAAAAACACAAGAACACAAATATCTCGGAAACTGTTGATTTTCGGTTATCAATAAATATGGCTCAAACGACAGCAAATGAGTGATAATATCACTTCCTCCTAGATTCACGTCTAATTTGGAAACACCCTGTATATTTAGAGAATTTTATATGGTCACTAGAATTGAGACTTTTTATGCAAACATTCATACATTTTATAATCCTCGACACATTTGACAAATTGAAATCGGATAGAATGGAAACAGACTTTCTAATGAATTTAATACTGTTGGAATGGAAAACCTTCTTTTGAAATTTTTAGAATCGCAGCTGGTGTGTCTTATAGTTTGTATATTATATCTGAAAATTATGCTCTTGTGAATTTATGATTATCATTTCTTTACAGGTTAGACATGTGATGTGAAATACTTGAATTTTATAGTGTTAACTGATCTGTTGTATTATATACCGAAAATTAAAAAATATTTATTGTTGAGTGGAATGATTTTATATAATTTTTGAATCAATTTTTGTTCCTTTCAATATATTTCATAGTGAATTTAAACGGGGTAAAATATTCATTTTGTTTCCATTAAAAAGAAGTCAACGTCAAGCCGAAATGGGGTTACAGGCTGTCATTTTAAAAAAAAATTTAATTCGAGTATTTTCAAATTACATTGCATTTTCTTTCATTCGAGAAAATGCGCATCATGTAATGATTCTTGAACTACAAATCTTTTATCCAATTTTATTTTCACTATGTTATCCTGATTAGTGCTTCTGTAACCTTTTATTCTAAGCCAACTGCTCCAGCTTGGAAGATATGTCACTTTTTGCCGAACCAAGTATTCAACATTAATATTTCACCCAACTTCTACTGACTGTAATGAAAAAAAATTGTACTACATCAGTTTGACGGTCACAAAATTATCTTAAAGTTATGGTCTTAAGGCACATTTGGGATACACTAGAATCATTTTTAGCAAGTTGAAAGATATTGTTCAAAACCCGGTTTCTTCAAGGAAAACCTTTTGTTTTGCTCATCATAAGAAATAATGTAGGAAGTGTTATACCATTTTAGAATCCTTATTTAATGCACTGACTTTCAAAGTCACTCGCCAAATGGATGTAGTATATTTTTTTTCAGCACAGTCAGTTGAAGTTGGGCGAAATATTAATTTTGAATACTTTGTTCAGCAAAAAGTGACATTTACATCCAAGCTGGAGCAGTTGGCTTGGAATGAAAATAAAAATTTGTAGCAATAGGAGTTCAAATATCATCACATGGTGTGCATTTTCTTGAATACATGAAAATGCAAAATAATTTGGAAAATACACCACTTAGATTTTCTTTTATATTTTTTTTATGACTCAGCCTGTTACCCGATTCCCGCTTGACATCGACTTCTGGGACACCCGGTATACTCAAGTGGTTTGGTAGGGTTGCAACAGGAGTTGCGAAAGCTTGACAAAGATAATGTGGAACCACTTTTGGATACAATCCTCAAAAGAGTACTAGTATCGGTAAAATTGTATATGAAATTATATTCACATTTTACATTTACAAATAGTGTCATAAATATCTGCTCTTCTCTGAATACCAACAGGTATTTGTTGCCTAACTTTGTCACATTCGGCAGCGTCTATATCACCATAAATAATTTCTTCTCCATGGCCTGCAGCTGCTATTACTTTTCCCCATGGATCTGTTATTTGAGAATGTCCCCAACAGATATAACCTTTTGTCCCCCTTGCTGGGCTTACAGCGCACACATAAAGCTGATTATCATTTGCTCTAGCTCTCTGTATTAATTCCCAATGCAGTGGACCAGTGGTCATATTGAAGGCTCCCGGATATATGAGGACTTTACATCCTGCTAACCTATATAATTTTGCGAGTTCTTCGAATCTCATATCATAACATATTCCTAGACCGATTTTGATATCTTTGATATTGAATGTTTCCAAGTTATTTCCAGGATTCAAAATATCTGATTCCTTGAATGTTATACCACCAGGTATATCAATATCGAACAAATGCATTTTTCGATATTTTGCAATCAATTTACCATCAGGATTCCACACGGTACAAGTATTGTAAACTTTGCCATCGTCTTTTTCTGGTATAGTCCCCCCGACTAAATATATGTTATGTTCTTTTGCATTTTTCGATAACATCTCACACGATGGCCCATTAGGAATAGATTCTGCATACTCTTTGAAGAAGTTGGTTCCATAAGGTGAATTGAAACATTCTGGTAAAGTTACAAGCTCCGCACCATTTTGCTTAGCTTTCTGGATCAGTACTGAAGCGTTTCTGAGATTTTCCTCCCTGCTTTTACCTACGTTACACTGAATTAAAGCGACTTTGATTTTTGTACTCATTGTTTTAGCCTGCACGTATCTTTTGAATAATGCGGTTGTAGAATTGCCAAATAATTTTGTAATCAGCATGAGGATGCTTGCGTAACGAATTTAATTGATAAATTCGAGTTGATAAACAATTCCAAACAGTAAATGAAAAGATAACATTACCACGGCCTTGATTCTTCAAAGTTACCAACATCAAATTAATGTTAGGTTAAATATCAGATTTATTTCTAAAAAGGGGTCACTTCAAGAGCTCATATCTAACCAACTATGGTTTTTTCTGAAAAAGTCATTTTGAAATCTCCATTTTATCATTTTTGAGCTACATACAAAATTTTGTCCAGATCGCTTGACCAAAACTTTCGAACGGAAAGGCCTAGGGACTTGAAATTTTTCAGGCTTGGTTTAGATCTCGAATTTCGCAGTCACGTTCATCAATGAGCAAAATTAGACTAAGGGTTCCGCGAATATGATCGTTTGAAATTTGGTTTTCTTGATCATTTCAAAACTACGGATTCGATCGTAACGAAATTTTGTATTTTAATGGAGAATGATATATTCAAGCTACATTTTGTCCAGATCTCATGACCAGAACCATAGAAACCGTAGAAAATTATAACTTTCGAACGGAAAGGCCTAGGGACTTGAAATTTTGGGTATTGGTGTAAAGCTCGAAGTTTATCAATGAGCAAAATTAGACTAGGGGCTCCGTCAATATAGTCTTTTGAAATTTTGTTTCCTTGATGATTTCAAAACTACGGATTCGATCGTGACGAAATTTTGTATTTTAATCGAGAATGATATATTAAAGCAACATTTTTTCCAGTTCGCATAACCAGAACCATTTTAAATTCCAACGAATTATTGAATGAAAAATCCCTATATTTTTGTAACAGCTGATTCGGCATAATTGACAAAGAGCTCCTGTCATTTTTTCGACAGCTGTCAAACATTTCTTCAATTGCTTTCTAAAATTGGAAAATGCGAATCTACCTACAAGGTGGATGAACGAGCGCTCAAGAGCTGCTGATTTCATGGCAGTGCTTTTCAAATTTCTGAAATTACAATCGTGAACATTTTCTGGAAACTAACAACCGACGAATTCACGTTTCATTCTTGTTATTTTATCAAAAATAAAGATTTTGCTTATCATTCTTACATCATATATGCGGTTTCCGTTTTACTACATAATGCATTAGTTATTCCATATTAACATAAGAGGTGTAGAGAAACAGTTTGTGAACATTTTTTCGATAGACTCAATCATGGAAGAAGTTTTCGAAAAACCTACTAGCACGGTTCTATTCCGACAATTATCAGCAGAATCCGGATCTTTAATAACAGTATTGGATTATTCGCCAGATTCTTCGAAGAATCAGGCTCCTAAAATAGTAGAGATGAAAATTAAGAATACGCTAACAGACAGTGTTCAGGAAAGACCAGCAAACGATAAACATTCAACAAAACCAAGAGATCTTTCACCTCAAGTGAGTAAATTGGAGAGATCTCTATTTATTGAGGATTTACAAAAAAAATTAACTGCGAAGCCTAAACCACCGACAAGACCTAAACCACCGACAAGACCTAAACCACCGAAAAAACCTAACAGTTACAATCAAAATTCAAGAGAATGTTCATACATTGAAATGAAATCGGATGGGGCACAATTTTCTGAAAACTTTGACAACAAATCGGAGCGTGATAACGAGTATGTGGAAATGAAGTCACCAGCTTTAAACATATCCGAGTATGTCAACACCAATGAGTTGGAAATTAATATGAAGTCAGCAGAACCCATATATCTAGAGACCGTTGGCGCCAATATACAAAGGATGAATGAAGAAAGTAAATGTAAAAATGACCGATCTACTCATATATACGAAGATGTGATACTAAGAACAGAAAACAATGATACTCCTGTAGCCTTAATTAAGGGTGAGTAATTCAAAAGCTGAATAATTGCAATTCGCGATTCCAAAAGTCTAAACGCCCCCTGCCGGCTAAACCCGGAACCTAGAAAGAGAGTATTGTTTTTATATTTCACGCGCTTTTAAGCCAGTTTTTATTTTATATCTAGAAACCAGGTATTCGTGAGGTATATTTCGAAATTTTCATCGTTTTCTGTGCAGAGTAATTGGTATTGAAAAAAAATAAGGTAAGGTATTTATATCAGTGTTATTCAGTTGAAATACGTTCACGAAGTTATAGAATTTTAGGCTACAAGTTTAAGTCCAATGTTCTGGAGCATGTTGGAGTGGTGATTTAGAACTTAGACTTAACCTTTCTATAAGAAAGAAATTAGAATCATCTTTTAGGTGGAGTCTGAATGGAACGATTTTATCTTTAAATGATATATATACATGAATTTTAGGGCATGTGATTATATAACAATGAGTTGAAGGAGTTTTAGTTCTAGAAAAAAAAACAGTTTAAAATTGTAATTGTTGTCTTCAATTGCTCCTCGAAGAAAAATCAAAACAGGGCTAAACTTTTCCATAAATTTCATAAGAAATATGCCTCAGCAGTTTGTGTCACTAATACCTTTGGCAGAATAAAAAAAATGACCGAAGAAAAGCACAAATGATCGACTATTAGGTGTAGCTTACAAATTATTGAACACTGTCGTCAAACCCTTATAGTGCTCCATATTTCCTGTTGAATTATTATCAATTTCGATATAATTGAAATTGAAAAAAACCAATTTGTTCACCTAAAATCAATAAACTTGAAACTAAACTACCAATAAACCAATCATTCACTAAAAAGTTTTCACATAAAACTCTCAAAATCGAAGGAAAAACACGAAAATAATCCGTTCACCACGATAAATCCCGAAAAGGTACTCGTTTTCCTCCATGTTTGTTTACTTTTCGTGGCGCCCTCATCGGTAGTTGGAATCGCGATTTTCTTTAGGATTAGTGTCGATCTGAATCATGCTTTTTTACAGCTCTTAAGATGAAGCCACAGATTTCCGATTCTTTCAGTACAAGCACAGAATCGAAATTTTCAAACGTCAAAGACGACATGGCTACCCTACGTCCTAAATCTCCGAAACCAATTATTGCTAAAAATGATAAAGAGGAATCTTTCTGGGATAAAATTGGAACATTGGGACGCAAGAAACGGATCAAGGAAGGTGAGATGAAAGTAAAATTAACGGGGAATTTAGTCCGTCCCAGTATTACCATATATGGTGGTCATTGTTTACATTTGTTTGCATGGGTGTTTTCCTTTCTTTTTTAGTACAAGAAGTTCAAGAAGAGGGAAAATATGCTATAGATTCTCCAGGATTTGCTGTCATACCAACAATATCTCCAGAAGACTATGACCTTGGTGAGAATCCTTGCCCCACATTATTGAAATATCTAGATGTGAAAAATAATTTTTAAATGTTGATATTCTAGACGAGAATGAAGAACGGTCAGTTATTATGCCAAAAGCATTTGAAGACCCAAAATTGCGTGAGTTGATACAGGTGCTAATTGATTGGATTAATGATGAATTAGCTTCACAAAGAATAATTGTACAAGATCTGACAGAGGATTTATATGATGGTCAAGTTCTTCAAAAACTATTTGAGATGCTAACGGGACATAAATTAGATGTTCCTGAAGTCACTCAATCTGAAGAAGGCCAGAAGCAGAAACTGTCGGTTGTTTTATCACATTTCAACAGGGTGAGTAGATTTACTTGATTAATTTATACAAAAAACACATTGTATTTTTTTAGGTACTAGGACTACCCCTCAACCATAACAAGTGGAATGTTGAAGTAATTCATTCTAAAAGCATTGTGCCGATTCTTCATCTCCTAATAGCACTAGCCAGGCATTTCAGACCTCCGGTTCGTCTACCAGAGAATGTCTCAGTTTCTGTTACAGTGGTACAAAAGACACAGGGCCAGCTAACTCATCGGGTAGTGCGAGAGGTAATTACCTCCGAATATTCTGATGTTGGAATGAGATGTGAAAGAGATGCTTTTGATACACTATTCGATCATGCTCCTGATAAACTACAAGTTGTCAAGAAGGTTAGTTAATTTTAATTAGAAATTCTACTTCAATTGGTAAAATTTCGTTTATCGTCATCCTTTTTGTAACTTCTAAAATGCATAATCATATCAACTTTTGTGCAGGAATCCTTCTCGTTATGTGTATACACAATAAAATTTCATGGGTTTATTTGAGCTCTATTCGATCATGCTCCTGATAAACTGCAAGTTGTCAAGAAGATTAGTTAATTTTTTTCAGAAATACTACTTTAATTCATTTTTTTCATCGCCATCCTTTTTGTAACTTCTAAAATGCATAGTAAACATATCAATTTTTGCGCAGGACTTGTCATTTTCACTGATGATGAAATTCAGTACCATTATTGGAAATATTTTGGAACGTTACTCCTGACCATTGTTTTATCCGTATATCATATTTAACTGTGAAAGCTCATTGAAATTACTTAGTCAGGATATATTTTGCCAATCAGTAATTTCTTCATTCGTATTTTCTAAAATAGAATTTTAATGTTACCGCTTACATCCTTCTCATTATGTGTATACACAATAAAATTTCATGGGTTTATTTGGGCTCTTTTCGATCATGCTCCTGATAAACTACAAGTTGTCAAGAAGGTTAGTTAATTTTATTTAGAAATACTTCTTTAATTGATCAAATTTCGTTTATCGCCATCCTTTTTGTAACTTCTAGAATGCATAGTAAACATATCAATTTTTGCGCAGGACTTGTCATTTTCACTGATGATGAATTTCAGTACCATCATTGGAAATATTTTGGAACTTTTCTCCTGACCATTGTTTTATTCGTATTTCATATTAACTGTGAAAGCACATCGAAATTTCTTAGTCTGGATACATTTTGCCAATCAGTAATTTCTTAATTCGTATTTTTAAAATTGAATTTTGAATTTTACTGTAACCGTATAAATCCTTCTCGTGTATACACAATGAAATTTCATGGGTTTTTTTTTTGGCGAAGTTGATTTATCTCCTTTAAAACATCTTTCAGTCCATGGTGACTTTTGTGAACAAGCATTTGAATAAACTGAATCTCGAAGTTACTGAAATTGAGAGCCAGTTCCATGATGGAGTATATCTGATTATGTTGATGGGCTTACTGGAGGGGTTTTTCGTACCCCTATATAGTTTCTTCCCAACACCAAAAGACCACGATCAAAAAGTACACAATGTCTCGTTTGCTTTTGAACTAATGGAGGAAGTAGGCTTAGCCAGACCGAAAGCAAGACCAGAAGGTGAGAGAGGAATTATTATTATTAAATGTCTAAAAATTCTTTTTATTTCATTTTTTGCAGATGTTGTCAACTTGGATCTGAAATCAACTCTACGTGTTTTATACAATCTTTTTAATAAGTATAAATCTCTTCTCTAATATGTGCCATTTTATTTAATAAAGAATTTATTCTAAGATAATATAATTATATACAAATAAATATGTACGTATTTACATTTTGAACTTAGTTTATGAATAACATTTTGAGCCTTTAGCCAATAGTGCCTTTTACATTTTACATGTATTTATATAATGTATTATATCGGATTATTTTAATTTATTGTTTTATAATTTTTAATTAACGCAAATAAATATTCATCATACAATGAAGTCATTAATTTCCTTTATTGTTTCAGGATCTGTAGAATGTGTGAATATCTTTGGAAAATATAAATTTCTCAGTGTATTCAATCGTTTTTTCAATACGTTCCGTGTCGAACAAGTTATTATAAGATAGGTGTTTTCACCAGATTTTCTCGAAACTGAAGACAAAGCATCCAAAATAGAAGTAGATATCAAAGCTCCACATATCGGATTGTAATTTTCGTCGTTAATCTTAGAATAGAGATCAAATTTATCTATCAGAACAACTCGTGGAGTCTTCCGCCAAAGGTGGATTCCATTCAAGTGGGATATCAGGCACTGGTAATCTTTCAAGTATCTGAAAAATCGAATTGAAAAGAAGAAGTGATTGTATGCAGGTTCACCAAAAGTACAAATTTATCTTGAATCTTGAAATTTCAGAGTGAACCCAATGATTTCAATTTTCATAGCCATGCTTACATAAAAGTTATCAAGTTCAAAACCTCTTTTTCCGGGATTTCTATATTATCTGGAATTTTATCAAATGGAAAAATTGATATGTACCAAACTGGTAGACCAGCTTTAGCGGAATTTATTGCTGTCTAGAATAAAATAAATTTATTAATTTTGTAACCGATAAAATTTGGATAGGTTATATACTTCGAAAAGAACGTATTCCAAATTTTCACCTGTGATGAAAAGACTTTTTGTAATTTCTTTGTGCATTTTAAAATTCACTTTTTAGATATTTCTTACTGGCGCGAAATACGAAACCAAAATATGAATTTTAGGTTTGGACCATAGAAAACGAAAACTGGAGCAAAGCTTGAAAGATTAGATTAGTTCAGTTTCTTAAAAGTTAAGGTGACAATTCGCGATTCCAAAAGTCTAAACGTCCCCTGCTGGCTAAATCCCGATCCCATAAAACGAGTATTGTTTTTATATTTCACGTGCTTTTAAGCCAGATATTTTCATTTTATATCCAGGAACTAGGTATATTTAGAAATTTTCAACGTTTTCAGAGTAGAGTAATTGGTTTAAAAAAAAAATAGTCGGTAGGGTATTTATATCAGTGTTATTCAGTTGAAATACATTCACGAAGTTATAAAATTTTAGGTTACAAGTTTGAGTCCAATTTTCTGGGGCAGGTTTGAGTGGTGATTTAGAAAAGTAATTCAATAATTATCAACAAGGGTGTTATGAAATTGATCTTCGTATTTCAAATGACTGTGACTTAATTTTCTGTAAGAAAGAAATTAGAATCATCTTTGAGGTGAAGTCTGAATGAAACGATTTTATGTTCACATAATATATGTACATGAATTTTAGGACAATGGATTATATAACAATGAGTGAACACAGTTCTAGTACTGGAAAAAAACAGTTTACAATTGTAATTGTTGTGTCTTCATGCTCCTCGAAGAAAAATCAAAACGGGCGAGCTATACATTTCCATAAATTTCATAAGAAAGAGGCCACAGCAGTTTGTGTAACTAATGCCTTTCGCAGAATGGAAAAAATGGACCGAAGAATAGCACAAATGATCGACTATTAGGTGTAGCTTCCAAATAATTAAACACTTTCGGCGAGTCAAATAGTGTTCCATTTTTCCTGTTGAATTATTTTCTTTCGATATAATTGAAATAACCAATTTGTTCACCTGAAAACAATAAACTTGACACTACACTATCAATAATCCAATCATTCACTACAACGACTTCACATAAAACTAACAAAATCGAAGGAAAAACCTGAAAAACACCTAAAATAATCCGTTTCGCCACGATAAATCCCGAAAAGGTACTCGTTTTCCTCCATGTTTGTTCACACTTCGAAGCGCCCTCATCGATAGTTGGAATCGCGAATATAAGTTCTGTGGTTAAAGCACTAAACGCAAGAAACATCTCCGTCAATGATTAAGTAAGAATTACTCTTTGGTTAAGGCCGCAGAAAATTCTATGGTTAAGCAAAGAGGTTAACCTTTGTTTAAGGTTAAGTGTGTGCGAGAAAAGAACGGGATCAAGAAATTTTGATTCTGCTAAGTAAAGATGGCAAAGTTAAGAAAAGTCCGTCGAAGGAAGAAGTTCCGTTACAATATCAACAGAAAACGATTGAGGAATAAAATCAATAACGTTGGAAAAATAAGTTGGTAGGTATACTTGATTTGCCTCGACATTTTATTGTTAAACTCTGTATCGATAATCCCATGTTTATATTTTAGTAAGGAGATTGCCGACCAATGGGAGAGACAAAAGTCCTTCAAGACAAATATAACAGAAATGGGCCTCTCCGTTGATCCCAACGAAAGTGTGAAAATCGTTAGTCGTCACAAAACCGTAGAAAAACCCCGTGTAAAAGCCACAAATCAAAACGAATGGTTTGTGGAGACGGAAGATATTCCAGAAGAAATTCCATCTTCGAAGAAAATCGTAGCTGAAATGTTATTACAGGATGCCAAATTTCCCAGGGTAAAAGGTTTGAGGTTACCTGGATCTGTGACGGAATGGGTTACTTATTTGATGGATACCTATGGTACAGATTATCAAGCTATGGCAAGGGACAAGAAAAATATTAATCAAGAAACTTGGAAACAATTAAGACGGAAAATCAAATTGTTCAAAAGCGTAGAAGAACAGTACTCGGAATATTTACAAAAAAGAGGGAAAGAATACCCGGTAGAGAGTGATGTCTCATCAGATGGGGAACTGTGAATAACTACCCGTATAAAATTAGCTGCCAGAATTTTCGATGAAACATATGGTGGTATCTCAATTGTATTTTTAATATTAGGTATAATAAATATTTTTAAAAAATTGTGGGTATCCTACTCACCTGATTTATAATCTCTTTTCATATTCTTCAAAATGTTATTCCCCTGAATGAATTCACCACCATATGACGTAATATACCTTCATTTTGCATGTTATGCAATCTGATTCTCTTTTAATATTTGACAGGGTAAAAAAAATTTAAAGCATAAATAAATTTTTAATTGAAATAGGAACATACAATAAATACTATCCGCTGTTGTAAACATTAGAAATGTTTACTAAATACTTCACTGCTTTTTTGTAACAAACTCATAAGATACTATATTTTTATATGAATTCTTATAAAACATTTATCCAAAAAATTAACATATAACTTCAGTCTTAACCAAAACAAATTAAAAATGAAGAGGCTTTAAATACTGAAATAATCAATAATAATAACATATCCTTCGAAAATGAAATTAATTCAGGCTTTCCTCGAGTAAAGCATTCCAGCTTATGCCCTTGAAGAATGGGTGAGATTTCAAGTTGTCCACACCATGAGGACCAGCTCCCAACCGTTTTTTGGGTTCATAAACCAACAATTGTCGTAACAGCGACCTTCCTTCTGGGGTTACGTATTTTGGAACTCTCAGAATAGTACTTCGATGAAAATATTCATGATGCAAGTCGTTGATGCTCATACCTACTAAAATTTCATAAAATATGGCGCCGAAACTCCACCAATCTGCTTCTTCTTCTGCTGGGCCTATTCCCTGAACTTCAGGAGCCAAATTTAGGTCCCTTTTATTCGTAAAAATACCATATGGATCTTTGGCATTGCACATGTACGTTAAAGTAAGGTTACCCTTTTCATTTACGAGTAAGTTATGCAAACGTAAATCTTTGCATACAATTCCCAAAGTGTGAAGCTTTTCAAGGGCCAATGTTAACTGGGCAGCCCATTTGACTATAACTTCATGTTGTAGTAAATCTAGATTTTGTTCTATTTCAGTATCAACGGTAGAAATCGATGAGCTCTTTCTGCTATAACAAAAATTCGACTGCGCTTGCTGGAATGTGGAATTTGTCGGAACTAAAATATCGTCTGTATAGATGTGCACAAAATCATCAGCTTCAGTATTATCCTTTTTTATTTTGGTGTAATTGGTTACAAGATCACTAAAACTACTTTCTGAATCATCATCTGGAATGTCTAGATCAGTCGCTTTGTCATATAAATTCTCGAAAATTTCATTATTCTCGAATTTCAATCTTATTTTGTTCAAATAGTCAGATAACTTTGGGCCATTCACATATTCCAATACGAGAAATATTGAATTATCACAATTGTAGAAGTTGTGTAACTGAACCATATAAGGTATACTTTCAGGTATAATCAAATTGTCATCTGAAAATGATGTAGTTTTATTGATCACTTTCACATAGAAATTTTTCTGGGTGTCTGGATGTAGAACCAACATTCCCGAATCTCCCTTACTTATGACGTTATATCTGTAAATTTCGGAAATTGATGGTTTCTGTACACTGTCTTTCTTAACTGTAGGCTCAACTTTCGACTTCAAATCTTTCACTTCTGGAGATAAATACATATTATACAATCTTTCTTTTCTCAGGGAGCATTTTTCAATCCTATGTTTTAGAGACCTCCTCTTGTCATAATCGTTTTGAGTCTTCAGATTTTCGGTCAGATAATCTATAGCATTTTTACAAGCTGCATGAGCCTTTTCGTAATCCCCATTGCTTTCTAGGTTTTCCGCACATTTCATATAATCATCGTCATTTTCACAAACATCCAGAAGGGTTTTGCCATTTTTCAATTTTTGTGGAGACTGTGAGCAAGATGTTCTTGGTGAGGAATTTCTTGCAAGCCGATCTGTAAAGATATTTACTATTTAACCTTTTTTGAAGACAACGCATTATTATTCAACTATATTGGTTCAAATGGATTACCTATTCCATTCTTCTCATTCAGATATGGGGTATTAATTAGAGTCAGGTATATTAGACCATCCATCGTTTGATGAAAATCATGGAAAAAGTATAAAACACCATTCGATAAATAATAATTAAAGAGGAGTTATTTAGTGTAGATTGTACATGTGTTATCATTTCCAGGGGCCAAGAAAACATTTAACTACTATTTATCAACAAAAAATGATTAGTTTGCATTTTTGCACATGTCACATCTGCAATTGAAATAATTCTTGAAGTGGAGTAACACAACGAGATGTTCGCGATTTCTTTGAGGTAGGACTAGTCAATTTGATTTCAATGTCTTTATTGGATTGATGATACAAATTTTCATTGTGAATATATGATGGAATATGACTAAGTGCTTTTATGAATTTATGGTTTATTATTTCCAACAATAAACGTTTGGAATTTCGTCTTCTCTATCTAGAATCTAGATCATACACAATACTCGACTCAATTCCAAATAAATTATCGCACATATTTTCTGGAAAAGAATTTTCCTCCGTCTAAGAAACGAATTGGAGTGAAAAATAGAGAGGTAAGTAATGATTTCTAACGCTTTTCATGTTTCATTTTACATTTTCAGCTTTTTAGAAAAAAAATTAGCATACAAGTTATGGATTCATACTTTCGATCATTCTGGCCAGTGGAACGGATTTGAAGGAAAATAAGTGAATATCCCTAATTAAATCTTGAAAATGGGAAGTTTTTTCTGATATATTCAGTATGATTCGGTGGTTCCATCTATTGAAGTTTATAAATATGAATTGACAGTAAACACTGAAGGGGGTTAAATGATACACAGAAAAAAAAATTATAAAAGCACTGCCTTGTAGTCGGGAGCTTTTGAGCGCTCGTTCATCCACCTTGTAGGTAGATTCGCATTTTCCAGTTTTAGAAACCAATTAAATATTGAAGAAAATTTTCACAGCTGTCAAAAAAATGACAGCAGCTCTTAGTCAATTATGCCGAATCAGCTCATACAGAAATATAAGGATTTTTTATTCAATAATTAGTTGGAATTTAAAATGGTTCTGGTTATGCTATCTGGAAAAAATGTAGCTTGAATATATCATTCTCCATTGAAATACAGAATTACGTCACGATCGAATCCGTAGTTTTGAAATTTTCAAGAAATCTAAATTTCAAACGACCATATTTTCGAAACCCCTGGTCGAATTTTGCCCAATAACGAACTCAACCGCGACATTCGAGATAAGAACCTACCCTGAAATTTTCAAGTTTTCAGGTCGTTCCGTTCGAAATTTAACGTGCATACGGCTGGACGGACGGGCAGACTAGAATTTTTCGACGGATTCGTCATCAGTGAGTCGAACCTTGTCTGTTGAGATCATTTTCGGCTCCAAATGCGAATAATAAAGACACCGTGAAGAAATTATTTAGCCCTCATATAAATAGCGCTCAAAAAAGAGTTTTTCCGATATGTATATTCAAAATAGCTCGTTCATTCCATCTTTTCAAGTTTATTAAAATAAAATGACAGTTCCTGTCATACTGAAGGCCGTTTGGGTACACAGAAACCAACGCGCAAAAGCTCAAAAACGAGATAAAAAATTAAGTGCGGCGAATATTTGAATCGTTATCTTCATATACATATACTCACAACCAGTTTTACACATTGTTCTAATAATTCCTGCTTGTACTGCGGACGACATGAAAAATACAGCGCACAAAATCATCTTCACATCACAGGCTCATATTGACTTTTGAATGTTGACTATGCAGGTAGAAAAGTCTTCCAGGTAGAGGAACACTCAAAATAATTAACTTTAATACAAAAATTGGACACACGTATGAGAAAATGATATCTTTCTTGGATACACAAATGAAAAAATAGTCACGGCGAATTTTTTTTGAACGAGTAGCTTCTACGAATTCTCAATTGCAGTCTGAAATAATTATTGAATCCGGCTCACTGAATACAGGGGGACCCAAAAAAACCTAGTATTTGGAAAAAAACATTCAGAAAATGTGTCCTCCGACTACGAAAATTCCTCGTCGCCTTCTGATTCATTTGAAATAACGTTTATTGAATAATTACAATGCGACTACTTAGGCTCCACCGCTTTACTTCGGACAAGAAAGTAATGAAGCATTGGAGTGCAATTTACAATAAGGACAACAAACAATTATGAATTTTCCAACAAATGCTGAAAGAGTCTTCCACCCGCTCTAATAAATAATGAACATCTTCGAAGAAAATTTTGATCCAATGGTCTGGCTTCAACAAAAATATTGCACGTTTTGAAATTCTCTAGAATAACCAGTTTTCAATTCAAGAAGGGTTATGGGTTATAGTCATTACAGAATAATAGCATAAGCCAGTGCGATTGTAAGCCTTATTTCTAAGAATTTTCCTATTTCTCCAGGTGTCTTAATGAACCTAAGCATTGAAATTTCGAAAGGCACATGTTTGTAGTTGGTTTATTATCGCCAATACCAAAAAATTCTAACCCCACTAAAATGTTGCGTTAGGTTTTGTGAACTGAAGCGTTCAAAGATGGAATAAGAATACGCTGCAAATATTAGACGATTAGAAGATTTATTATTTTCACTTGAGGCTTCGAACCCGCTATGGCAATTCCGAAATAATAATCGAAATGTACCAACTTATTTTTAGGGTTTGAGCTGAGACATCTCAAGTTCTGATTGAAATCGTCAAATTAATCAATCAGTCAAAATCTCATTGAATTTACAGGGTCTTTATAAATGATTGTAACATCACAGTTGGCTTTGGATTATTGTTTGCTGCTCTTCACATAATGTTCCGAACTATAGACTTCAGGTTTCAGCTAATGTAAATGAATAATGAAGTGAGGTTATGTTTGTCATGCGCGCAGAAAATAAATTCTGTGAGTGGATTTTTAAGTCTGAACAGTATGCATTTGAAGGAAAAATAGGAATATTTTCAAGCCCACTTCGATGTTCATTTATAAAGATTCTGTAATTCTGCATTCTTCAAGTTCTGAGTAATATTTGAGCGCTCGCTCTACTTACACGAGGGCTATATCGTTTCGTCTCGATGTCGGTATTTTTCGTTTTTGGGCAAAATTCGACCAGGGGTTCCGTAAGTATGGTCTTTCGAAATTTTGTTCTCCTGATTACTTCTGAACTACTGATTCGATCGAGATGATTTTTGCACTCAGATGGAGAATGACTTGTACTAGCTACATGCAACATTTTTCTCCAGATCGTACGACCAGAACCATAGAAAATTATAACTTTTGAACGGAAAGGCCTAGCGACTTGAAATTTTCAAGGAAGGTTCTAATCTAGAATGCCGCGGTCGAGTTCGTTATTGGGCATAATTTGACCAGGGGTTCCGTAAATATGGTCGTTTGAAATTTAGTTTTCTTGATCATCTCAAAACTACGGATTCGATCGTGAGGAAATTTTGTATTTTAATGGAGAATGATATTTATTCAAGCTACATTTTTTCGAGATCGCATAACCAGAAACAATTTAAATTTCAACGAATTATTGAATGAAAATTCCTTATATTTCTGTAACAGCTGATTCAGCATAATTGACAAAGAGCTGCTGTAATTTTTTTGACAGCTGAGAAAAATTTCTTCAATTGGTTTCTAAAACTGGAAAATGCGAATCTACCAACAAGGTGGATGAACGAGCGCTCAAAAGCTTCTGACTTCACGACAGTGCTTTTTATAATTCTTTTTGTATGGACTGATTTAAGTTGGAAAACATTCTTTACTCCTTTGTAACAGCCAAGCTTTGAGGGGATAATAATAGAGTATTATCAATGAAAATCGATATTTAAATATGAAATCATTAGCAAGTAAAAAAATTCAACAAACTTCTCTAGAATACATAATTGAATGCACCCTTTTTTTGTATGACACACTAATATGAGCAATGGTGTGTGTGAAGGAGATTCGCGGATGGGACTATATTCTATTTTGGAAATATCATGGTACAGCATATTATGAATAATTACGAAAAGCACTGCCGTGAAGGCAGGAGCTTTTGAGCGCTCGTACATCCAACTTGTAGGTAGATTCGCATTTACCAGTTTTGGAAATCAATTGAAGGAATTTTTGACAGCTGTCAAAAAAATTCTGAAACTTCAACGACGGACGGACCGACTCGAATTTTCCGACGGATTCGTCATCAGTGAGTCGAACATAGTCGATTGAGACCATTTTCGGCTCAAAATTCGAAAAATACAGACATCATGACGAAATGATATAGCCCTCGTGTAAGTAGTACGAGCGCTGAATAAAATGAACCTTCTGAATTATATGGAAATAAGTAGAGTCTAAGAAAATAATAAAACATTGCACTTCTTACCTGAAGTTATAGAAGAACATGAGGTATCATATAGATTGACACTACCTAGAGTAGAAATTGAATCTGAATCACTATTAATATCATCATCAGAATTTCTCACGAATTCTGGGTCATCTGGTAGATTCAAATCAGCTTTAATACTGTTTATGTTACCATTCACATGATTAACCGGCATGTAGCTCGTCTCGAAGAACTTCACAAACTCCTTCGATGTAAACAGTTGATGATGACTTCCTATATATTCTAAGAAATTCAGAGCACTCTCCTTTTTTTCTGATATAGAACGTTCATCATATTTCTTGAAAAAAGTTCCTCTACAGAGGGGTGGAAATTTATCGGGTAAATTATAATTTCCATGTAGAATCTTCACTTCTCTATATAATTTTTTGAAGTCATTATAACGTTTCCACACAGTGAGTTTGGTAACTGCTTCAGGACACCTTTTAGGATATAATATCGAAATAACTTTGTATATAACAAAGCCCCTTTGGTGTTTATTTATTTCGGTGATATCAAATAGTTGGATCCATTTGGTATTATCGGCATTCATACCTTGAGTACTCAGTTTGGCGAACAGTACAATTTCAAATACTCTACTGAGTTGTTTTGTTCAATGCAATCAATGGTACTACAAAAAATTTCTATGAGTTAAAGGAAAACAGAACAGGTTGAATTCAAATAATACCATAACACTAAATCACACTGTGCCTGTGGTGGTAGCACACCATAAAACATTAACCATAATAAGTTACCCGTGTAAAAATATCAATTTTCTTAGAGTTTTCTTTGATGTTGTTTGTATTTTGGTTTTTCCCATTTTCCACTTCCATTCAACTCTGTGATTGATTTTCCCCCGTCAGCAATCGGTGTTCATTAAAGTTTTCTGCCGTAATCGCGATTCCAGCTTCCGATGAGGGCGCTGCGAAATGTAAACAAACATGGAGGAAAACGAGTACTTTTTCGGGATTTATTGTGGTGAAACGAATTATTATATTAGGTGTTTTTCAGGGGTTACCCTCGATTTTGTGAGTTTTATATGAAGACTTTTTAGTGAATGATTGGATTATTGATAGAGTAGTGTCAAGTTTATTGATTTTAGGTGAACAAATTGGTGTTTTCAACTTCAATTGTATCGAAATTGATAATAATCCAACAGGAAAAATGGAGCACTATTTGAGTTCAAAGTTCAACGACAGTGTTCAATACTTTGGAAGCTACATCTAAGAGTAGATCATTTGTGCTTTTCTTCGGTCCATTTTTCCACTATGCCAAAGGCATTAGTGACACAAACTGCTGAGGCATTTTTCTTATGGAAATGTATAGCCCTGTTTTGATTTTTCTTCGAGGAGCATTTGAAGACACAACAATTAAAATTGTGAACTGTTTGTTTTCTATCACAAGAACTTTGTTCACGCATTGTTATATGATCATAGTCCTGAATTTCATGTACATATATTATTTAAACATAAAATCTTTTCATTCAGCCTTCACCTTAAAGATTATTCTAATTTATTTCTTACAGAAAGATTAAGTCGCAGTCATTTGTAATACGAAGATCAATATCATAACACTCTTGTTGGTAATTATTGAATTACCTTTCTAAATCACCACTAAAACCTGCCCCAGAAAATTTGGACTCAAACTTGTAATCTAAAATTCTATAACTTCGTGAACGTATTTCATCAGAAGAACACTGATACAAATACCTTACCGACTATTTTCTTTCAATACCAATTACTCTGCTCAGAAAACGATAAAAATTTCTAAATATACTTCACGAATACCTGGCTCCTGGACATTGAATAAAAATGTCTGGCTTAAAAGCAAGTGAAATATTAAAACAATACTTGTTTTCTAGGTTCGGGATTTAGCCGGTAAGGGGCGTTCAGACTTTTGGAATCGCGAATAATGTCCTCTTCAATAGAGAATTATGATTTTGAATTCCACCCATCTTCATTAAGAAGTTGCGCCAATTTTGAAATAATCTTGTAAAAATTTCAACAAACCGTATAATTCTTTGAACTTCTAAAAGGCAATTAATTTCTATACTCTAATTTTAATTCTGTGATCCTGATGAATACAAACTACAATCATTTTCTATGATATACATACACAATTTTCAAATTTAACGAACAATAATAAAACAATATTTAACTTTAACCATATGCTTGTATATTTTGATTTGTATGATTTATACTTGTGGCTCTTGCAAAATTTGTTTTTGAATTCATACAAATATGAATCCACCATCTGTTAGTAAAAGGAAAAGCACAGCTCCCAATAGTTCAATGGGGGAGGAAGATGATGTAAATTTTTCGGATGAAGAAGGCACATCTATAGATGGGATTTATATTCCACCACCAACAAAACCTGTCTGTTCTTTTGATCCTACTGGGCCTCGTTTGATTATAAAAAAAATTGTGAATAATTTCTTCAAAAGCTATGCAGATGAACAAACGCTAGGTCCTTTCCATAAAGTATGTTTTTATATCAGACATATTTACTAGTATGATCATTTGTCCACTGTATGTTTTAGTGTTTTAACGCCATTATTGGTCCAAATGGTAGCGGCAAAAGCAACGTCATTGACTCAATGTTATTTGTGTTTGGTTATCGAGCTACCAAAATTCGTTGTAAAAAAGTGTCAGTTTTACTCCACAATTCTGAAAATTATCCAAACGTTCATACAGCTACAGTAGAAGTACATTTTGCTTTAATCATTGACAAGGTGAAATATTGTATTATATTAATTGTCTTTACGTTAATCAATTCATATTTAAGGAAGGTGATGAATACGATATTGTTCCCGGCAGTGAATTCGTGGTTTCCAGAACTGCCATGAAAGATAATTCCTCATATTATACATTGAATGGTTCTAGAGTACACTTCAAAGAAGTTGCTGTTCTGTTGAAAAAGCATGGAATTGATTTAGATCATAATAGGTTTTTAATCCTACAGGTAAAAGATTATCACCATTAATTCATTATAGAATGCTTATTCTGTTATGGTTTTTAACCAATTTGTTATGCGTTTTGATACCACTAGATTTGATTTGAATTGTGGTTTTTTCCCGTAGGGTGAAGTCGAACAAATAGCTATGATGAAATGTAAGGCTGATAATCCTAATGAACCTGGGATGTTGGAATATTTAGAAGATATCATTGGAACATCCCGATACATTAAGCCTTTAGAACAGTTGAATGAGAGAGTAGAAACATTAACTGATGCTAGATCAGAAAAAGTTAACCGATTAAAGCTAGTCCAGAAAGAAATGGAAGAATTACAAGGACCTATGGAGGAAGCTGTTGATTACTTGAAGACGGAAAATATTGTGACTTCATGCAAGAATATTCTGTACCAAAAGAATATGTGAGTTTTATTCGATCTTTCATAGCGAATTCTATTTCGATTAATTAAATTCAACCGATTTCATTTTAAAAATATTTTTCAGTTTCGATATGGAAAATGAATTAGAACGATCAGAAGAAGACAAAACTGTTATACAAGCAGCCAAGGTCGAAATTTCAGAAAAAATTGAAACTACAAACAAGCTCAAATTAGAAAAGGAAGAAAAGTTGAATAAAGAGTCAGAGTAAGTTGTCCTGTCTTTCTTTGTATCAAAGCACACGCCTTTTTCAACTTTTTAAGCAGATTTTTTACTGATAGAATGGCAAATTCAAACAATTTCAATTTTCCGTTTTTCTGGCTCACCTATATTTAAATTTCGTTCTCTATTTAGTGGTCTACCTTAAAGACGATTGGACTCAAAATTACGAAAATAGTATTTTGAGATCAGTATTAATTCCACTTCGATTCTGGAGCTAAACAGTATATTTTCTCATTATTTTACGTTCTCCTGTATGATTTACATTTTGTGACTTAATACCTTTTTGCTCTGGGGTACGGGATATGTGATTGGAATCAGTTTGGTAGTTATTTAGTTCAAATTAAATACTGGATATCAGATGGCGCCTGTGGTAAATCTATCAATATGAATAATAATTATATTGAAAAGGAAATAATAATCTTGGCGAATAAATTGACAGAGTGAAGGTAATGACAGATATTCCCAACATACCGTGAAATGGGGTGAATAGAAAAACATTCTGAATATTCTGATGTTCGAATGCCCATATCTCTTGTAAGGTGTCTTTCTATTGACCCCATTGTAACTCCAAATTGGTCGCAGTTCGCTAATAACTAATTTTTTTCTTTAATATCACGAAAAATGATTATACTCACATCTACCCATGAACTACTGAATCTTGTTCTCAGTTGGGCAGTGTTACCTACTCTCTGAAACTTTGATTTTCGTATAGTTCATTGGTAAGGCTCTTGGAAATCGCTTGGCATTCTTTGTTCCCTCAGAAATAATATGGTATTAAAGTACGAAATTATAACAAAACTTTCTTACTTTTTGTTTCTATTCACCCCACAGTTTCCATTCTTCCCGTTTTACCCGTAGTCGAACCTAGAAAGACATTACATGTAACCATTATACAGTGCTCACATTTAGGTGTCACTTTTTACAATTGTTCATTCAGTTTATTTTATTAATTTTCAGAAAGTTTCATTCACTACAAAAAAGAAAGAATAAATTGAAAGAAGCTTTTGAAAAAGCCAACAACAAAGATGTTGAATTGCAAGCTGAAATGGTGCAAGTCAATAAAAACCGAAAAAAAACAATGGAACTTCTAGCGGAGGAGAGAAAAAAGTTGATACAATATGAAAAGACACCGGAAGAGAGTGAAATAGTGAGTATTTTCATTTTTGACCTTACATTTATTAAATTCTCTTATTGATTTCCAGGGTATACAAGAGTGTTTGAAAAAAGGAGAGGAATTATTGTGTAAGAAGAATGCACTGGATGCGGAAAAAACAAAACTATTGGATACCATAAAGACTGAGACAGAACCCTTGCAGGAAAAAAAAGAACTTCTGGAAAATGAGTTGGTAGAGTTGAGAAGGAACGTTGATGAAACCAAGTCAGCAGTAAGTGCAATTTCCATTATCGAGATTCATAATGAGATTATTTTACATACAATCCTATATAACCCCATTAGACTCGAATGAGTAGGAACAATACTGCATTTTTTGATTATTCGTCCGCTGGGCAGTTGTCTTATTAAGACCAATTTGGTAAATGATTTTGTAAAAAATATAAATAAATTTCAGCATTTAAGACCTCTTGCAACTCAAAAGGTACAACGACTCTTCCATTCAAAATTCCAATCCACATGTTCACACAAACCGATATTGAGATCTATCTTTTCTCATTGAATTAGTGTGCTACTCGTGTAAATTGTGGCGGTTCATGTACCCTTTTTTCTTGAATGTCGATTCAACCGACCACAAAATTATCTTGAAGGGAGTTTCTTTGAGAAAAACCTTTTTTTTTGTCCAATCTAAGAAATAATCTAGTAAGTGTTATACCATTTTAGAATCCTTATTAAATGCGCTAACTTTTGAAGTCACTTGCCAAACTCATGTAGTACAATTTTTTTTCGGTAGTCAGTTGAAGTTGGGCGAAATATTAATTTCAAATCCTCCGTTCGGCAAAGAGTGACATTATCTTCCAAGCTGCAGCAGTTGACTCAGAATCAAAGGTTACGGGTTAAAGAAGCACTATTCAAGATGACATAGAAAAAATAAAATTGGGGAAAAATATAGAATTGTAGCAAAAGGAGTTCAAAACCAATCATGTGATGTGCATTTTATTGAATAAAAGAAAATGTAATATAATTTGAAAAATACACGACTTAGATTATTTTGAATTTTTTCCTGAAGGCTGTTACCCGATTCCGGCTTGAAGTCGACTCGTGGGACACCCTGTATAAAGAAAAAATATCATCTTTTACTCTTGCACATGCTATTTTAAATAGTACAGATTAGCTGGAAGCTTCAGCAAAAAGTTCTTCTATTGGTGATACATCTAAGACTTCACTAGTCACGCTAGACCTAAAGAATCAGAACCAGAAGAAAAAAAACTTCATCTTCAAATAGATGTATTTCCCAATTTACACACCTATATTTCCAGGGCGTTACTTTATTTTTGAGCTCCAGTATACTTACAATCGTAACGGTTATTCTGCATGATAGATTTTGATATCTTCAATCAAATGTTGTAATGTTTGTTTACAATCATTAATATCAAATTTCAGTATGCCCTAGCTGAATCCGAACTGAAACTTTGCATGACCAACGAGGAAAATGAGAAAAACAAATATGAATCTCTGAAATCGTCCTATGAAAATGCGGATTCTCTCATTAAACAAAGACATGAGGAACTTGTAGCTCTCAAAACTAAAATCCCTTTGACTGAAAAATCTCTGAAAGAGGCTATGTCTGAATTGAATGTAGTGACAGACGAGCAAGCGCAAATCAGAGTAGAAGTAAATAAGAAACGGGCCCATTTAGAGGAATCCAAATCTTCTATGCAAGCTACAAAATCGAAGACCAAAGTTTTGGATTCCTTGATGCAACAGAAGGCGGAAGGAAATTGTCCTGGATTATATGGAAGATTGGTGAGTTGTTTATTAACAAAAAACATTATATTCTGTACACGAAAATGGGGAATAATCCGATTGTGTTCTTGATGAGAACCTCAAAAATTGTATAGGTAAGGGTTGTCGTCTGATCGTTCAAATACCCTCCACAATCTTAGCGTCAAGTGACTTGAATCTTTTTGCTGTAACATTGGAGGTATAAAATTATTGCTGATAAATATATCAGTTCACGGCTATAGGGGAAAGTACATTGAGTTTGGTATCTTTCTTTCTTTTACGTGGTACATTAAACGTTTAGCATATGTCTTTTTCAAAGCCAAAGTTGAGTTGATTCTGGGGTTTTATTTCCAAGACTTCTGCTGCCCCCAGGACTCCAAGACCTCCAGAATAAATTTGGGAAACTGAGATTGGGGAATAGTCTATCCGGCTTAGAATATATTCAAACTTCTCCAATTGGGAGCCAGTTTTTTTGGAAATGAATGAATGTTTTACTTGATTTTTTTATTTTAATTTAGGGTGATCTCGGAGCAATTGATCAAAAATATGATGTTGCCATATCAACAGCTTGTGGTCCATTGGACAACATTGTCGTAGATACAGTTTCAACAGCACAGTGGTGTATTGAGTTCTTAAAACAATATGATATCGGTAGAGCAACATTCATAGCTCTTGAAAAGCAGGATCATTTACGTCAACATGCTAACTCTAGAATTCAAACGTGAGTTGAATTTTATTTTGTTCTGAGTTAGGAGAATAAAAATTATATGTCATTCTGAATTTATATTTTCAGACCTGAAAACGTTCCACGTTTGTACGACCTTGTTCGAGTTCAGGATGATCGGGTCAGGACGGCATTTTATTATGCTCTGAGGGATACATTAGTGGCTAATGATTTAGATCAAGCGTCGAGAATTGCTTACGGATCTAGGAGATACAGAGTTGTTACGTTGAAAGGAGATCTTATAGAAACTACTGGTAAGTTAACACTTTGATGCGTGGATTTGAATCATGTTGCAGCTATACAACGTAATCTTTGATTCTTTAGCAACCTATTATATTTGATAGAAACATTCGGCTCGGGAATAGGCACATTGTCGCAAAATATAATACCTCAATATTTGTGCAATTATTGGTGAAACTATTGGAAAAAAATCATATTACTTTGATAAGTTCATCAACTTTAGATTTATTACGAGAAATGCGTAAATGATTCGAAAATGAGACCAAAACGAATGATTAATTGATTGTTGCAAATCTGCAACATTATACAGAACTGCTTCACTTGCAGATCAGTCATTCTTCCAAAAGAGAACGTCGACGCGCTCTTTCAGAGAGAGAATCGCTTGAATTAGCTAAAAATATGTGGGAAATTGAAGATGGGCTAGATTTTCCAGATATTGAGGGTATTATCTAGTGTTGATGATATGGAAGAAAGAATTGTAATTTCTGAAGTTCATGAAGAAATTCAAGATAAATGATAAAGGGATCGATAAAGAAGGACTTAAAGGATAAAAGAATTGACGATAATAATGAACATAATGAAGAGATTATCAAACAAAGCCCTTGTACTTCTCTGTGTAAAGAAAGAGAAGAGAAACCATCTAGAATGGTAAAATCTGAAAAGAAAAATTACAAAAAGCACTTCCGTGAAGGCAGGAGCTTTTGAGCGCTCGTACATGCACCTTGTAGGTAGATTCGCATTTTTCAGTTTTGGAAACCAATTGAGGAAATTTTTGACAGTTGTCGAACAAATTTTCAAACTAAGGCGATAATCCAGACTTCAAGTCAGTGCTTTAGGTGACCAATTTTTTTTTTTCGATAATTTGCTAAAATTTTCTACGGTATCTATGGTCTTCGTGATGCGATCTGGACAAAATTTCGCACGTAGTTTGAATACATTATTCCTCAGCTAGGTGCAAAATTTCATTCCAATCAAATTGTAGTTTCGAAATTATCAGGAGAAGAATATTTTGAACGGCCATATTTACGGAACCCCTAGTCTAATTTTGCTCATTGATGAACGTGACCGTTGAATTCGCGATCCAAACCCACCCTGAAAATTTCAAGTTCCTTGGCCTTTCCCTTCGGAAGTTATAATTTTCTATGGTTTCTATGGTTCTGGTCATGCGATCTGAACAAAATGTTGCTTTAATATATCATTCTCGTTTAAAATACAAAATTTTATTTCGATCGAATCCGTTGTTTCGAAATTATCGAGAAAACGAAATTTCAAACGACCGTATTTACGGAACCCCTAGTATAATTCTGCTCATTGATAAATGTGAACGCCACATTTCAGATCTACACCTATCCTGAAAATTTCAACTCCCTAGGCCTTTCCGTTCGAAAGTTATGATTTTCTATGGTTTCTATGGTTCTGGTCATGTGATCTGGAGTAATGTAGCTTGAATATATCATTCTCCATTCAAATACAAAATTTCGTGACGATCGAATCTGTAGTTTTGAAATTATAAAGAAAATTAAATTTCAAACGACCATATTTACGGAACCCCTAGAATCATTTTGCTCATAGATGAACGTCATCACGACATTCCAGAACCTCACCTATCCTGAAAATTTCAAGTCCCTAGGCGTTTCCGTTCAAAAGTTACAATTTTCTATGGTTCTGGTCATGCGATCTGGACAAAATTTCACATGAAGCTTGAACACCTCATTTTCCATTTGGGTGCAAAGTTTCATCTTGATCGAATCTGTAGTTTGGAAGTGATCAGGAGAACAACATTTTGAACGGCCATATTTACGGAACCCCTGGTGGAATTCTGCCCATTAACGAACTTAACCGCGGCATTTGGGATCTGAACCTACACTGAAAATATCAAGTCTCTAGGTTGATCCGTTCGAGAGTTATCGTGCTTACGGACGGACGGACGGACAGACTCGAATTTTCCGACGGATTCGTCATCAGTGAGTCGAACATAGTCGATTGAGACCATTTTCGGCTCAAAATTCGAAAAATACAGACATCGTGACGAAATGATATAGCCCTCGTGTAAGCAGTACGAGCGCTCAAAAATTGTACTACATCAGTTTGCGAGTGACTTCAAAAGTTAGTGCATCCAATAAGGATTCTAAAATGGTACAGTACCTACTACATTATTCCTTAGATTTGGCAAAAAAAGGTTATTCTTGAAGAAATAGATTCAAGTGTATGGGCCATAACTTTAAGAATCTGGTTTCAATGAGATGGAGCGAGTCCTTCCATGAAGTGTGAGTGAGACAGATAGTGACGCCACTTTTTGGTATTGGCACAAGCAATTCTAAAATGGTATAACACTTACTACATTATTTCTTAAATGGTTTTTCTCAAAGAAATTCAGTTTCGGTTTTTTTATATTCTTCTCGTGACTATTTGACTATTATGTAGCCGGTTACCTGATTCCGGCTTGACGTCGACTTCTGTGAGACCCTGTATATTTCTCACCACATCATTCAGGGGCCAATATCATCAAGTGACTAATACACAATAAATTTTTCTATCAGGTACTATGAGTGGTGGAGGTAGAACAGTACTAAGAGGCAGGATGGGTCAATCCGTCGTAGTATCTACAACAAGCCAAATTGATCTGGATCAGGTTGAAAAGGACCTAAAAGCAGCAGAAGACCGTTTCAGATACCTCAGAGAACGTCAAGCTGCTCTAGAGAATCAGATTAATGCCTTGGAACCTGAACTCAAACAAATGAAGATAAACTATGAGAAATTCAGTTTAGAAATCAAGGTAATTGGTAAATTCGAGTACAATAAGATATACATAAGATTGCGGGATAGATATAATACCTATTGAATTTTTTCTAGTCACTCACCCAACAATTGCCTGTTCTGCTCAAACAAGTGACGACGCAAGAGGCTAAAGCCAAAGCCACAAAATCTGACAAGGCTCAGGTAAAGAAACTAACTGAAATAATAGAAGCAAGAAAGGCAGAATACGATGAGGCTGATGAAGTGGCAGGAAAGCTTCAAGTAAAAGTTGACAGGTTGAAAACTGAGATAAAGGAAAAGACCATTGGAAAAATGAAAATAATGGATAAATCCATCACTGATGTTGTGAATACAATGAATAAGCTCAGAACTGAAGTTAATAGACTGAAAGTGGCGGTTAAAACTGCTGAAAGGTTGGTTGAAATGAATTATTTCGAAAATTTGAAACAATATTGGAATAATTATTATAGGAATTCAGATATCTGGTTACTTTTAGTTTTATTTATACTTAACTGTTTATCTTCGAAAATGTATGCATTCCGATGAATATTGTATTGTGATAGCAAAAACTTTGCAAAGTAGATGTACCCAATCAAATTTAATATTCTTATACTAATAAATATTAGTTTATGAAAGATTTTCAGAAGTTCGAATTTCTTCAATTCTCTTTTTTAATAATCAACAGAAATGCAAAAAAATCAGCAGAAACAATCACTACTATGGAGCAAGATATTTTTAACTGTGAAACCAGACTTAGAGAAATGAAAGCCCAAAGGGACGAAATTGAATCTGACGCAGAAAAGTTACTCAGGTGTTTGGAAGAAATTGAAACAGAACTTAATAGTGGCGATAATGAATTTGGAGGTAAGACGGTCGGAAAAAATTATATATTCATAAAAGTGATTCCCAAACTTTTCAGGTTTGAAGGACGAAGTGGATAAACTTAAGAAACAATTGAACAAATTAAAATCTGAAGAAGTGGATATTGATCAGAAGTTGAAGACAGCGAAAGAAAAAATAAATGGTATAAATGCAACTATGCATCAGTGGCATGTTAAGGTGAATTGCATAAACAACAAAATATGTTTTCTTTGAATTTTCGTAAGTAATCGGATTTTACCTCAGGTTTCTCAACTGAAACTTCAAGAAATACCAGAAACAGTTTTGGAGGAACTGAAAAAATATACTAAAGAAGAACTGGAAGAAAAAAATATGGAATCAATTGAGAGAGAATTGAGATTGGCAGAGAATAAGCTGAAATCTGAGAAACCTAACCTTGGAGTAATTCAGGTAAATACTACTTCTGAGGATCTTATAATTGCTTCGAAACAGATCTTGATGTCCTATAAAGACCTGAAGATTGGTGCTCGAATTTTTTTACCGATCTTAATTATGTTGAAATAAACCTCACCTTTCACAGATCAGAATACAAATATGAAAATTGCTCAGGAGATTAATTTGCTTGAATTTTTCTTAGGAATATCGAAAGAAGCAGGACAGATACATGGTAAGGGCGAAGGAACTGGATGAAATTTCCCAGAAACGTCAAGAAGTGAAAAATGTCTTTGATAATCTGAGAGAGCAGAGGAAGAAGGAATTCTTAGCAGGCTTCAAAACTATTCGTATGAAGCTCAAGGAGATGTACCAAATGATTACACTTGGCGGAGATGCTGATTTTGAATTGGTGGACACGTTTGATCCATTCACTGAAGGAATACAGTTCAAGTAGGAGAGATTACTGTGACATGATGGAATTGAAGATTAAAATTGTTTTTTTTTTTAGCGTTCGGCCACCAAAAAAGTCTTGGAAAAAAATTTCAAATTTATCAGGTGGAGAGAAGACCTTGTCTTCTTTAGCTTTGGTATTTGCCCTTCACTATTATAAACCATCTCCATTGTATGTCATGGATGAAATTGATGCTGCCTTAGATTTCAAAAATGTTTCTATTGTGGGACATTATATCAAAGTAATTAAATCTTTATTTATCACATACCAAAAAATTCCAATTGATATTTCTTACAGGAACGTACTAAGAATGCTCAATTCATTATTATTTCCTTGAGATCTCAGATGTTTGAACTATGCGATCATTTGGTCGGTATCTACAAAACCTACAATTGCACAAAAAGCATTGCAATTGATCCAAGAATTTATGATGGTGAAAAAGAAGAGGACCAGGTGGTTCTAACCCGGCAAACACAGCATCTACAAATTCAACCCAACGAAGAAACAGTGACCTCCCCAGGACATAGTATAAATGTTGATACACAAAATGAAATACAACAACCAACGCAAGAATCTTACCTTTCTTGCGAAGACGAGAAAATGGATACTAGTACAGAATCGAAAGATAATTCTGGTTCGCAAAAAATAGTAAATGATTCTTTTGAAGATATGGATGATGAATGATCTTTGTTTATAATTTTATTAAATTTATATTTTTAAGAATGTTAGTTTTTTTCATAAATAGAATTATTTTTAGTAAATTGGAAGAAATTGTACAGTCAGTTGAAGTTGACATTGATGATGACATTATCTTCCAAGCTGGAGCAGTTGGCTTAGAATCGAAGGTTACATGTTACAGAAGCACTATTCAGGATAACATAGGAAAAATAAAATTGGAAAAAAGTAAAGATTTGTAGCAACAGGAGTTCAAAAGTCCTCACATTTTGTCCATTTTCACGAATGAAAGAAAAATACACATTCAGATTTTTTTTTTTAATTTTTCTGATTTTTATGACTTGGCCTGTTTTCTGATTCCAGCTTCACGTCGACTTCTGGGAAACTTGTATATATTTTCATAAAACAAACATTCATTACTTTCATCACCTTTATCTTAAAAATAATAAATTTGACAACAGATTTTTTCGTATGAAACATTAGGAAAAGTAAGCAATCATTAAGACGCCTTCGATTTATTTACAATCTAATAACTCAATCGACCTGAAAACCCCAAACTTTCAAACTGCCAGCATCTCTTTTACGATCATAAGTGTCCTTATCATCACAGGCATAAGCTAAAAGATACATCGAAGGATGCCAAGCAACAGTAAATGTTGCAGCTTCAACAGATATATCTGCAATTTTATCTCCAGTCTCGACAAATCCTATGTCTATCAAAAGATCTTCGGAAGCAGAAGCCAAAAGCTGTCCATCATGACTGAAAGATATGGTTCGGACTGGCCAGTCCATTCTGAAAATATAAAAATCAAAATTTTATTTGAAGTTATGTGAAGAATAAGGTGTTTTTGACAGCATTAAGAAACTAAAGAAAGTAAATATTTAAAAATGATAATGGTAAGTTCATTTGTCTATAACTTTACAAATTTATACCTGGTAAAAACCCTTTTACATGCCAACTCTTCGATATCCCAAAGTGATACCAAAGCATCTGCACTGCCTGTAGCAAAATATTTTCCTGTTGGATCAAATTCAATGCATATACAAGTTCCTGGATGAGCTTTCAGTATATGTTGTCGCTTCAATTCTGGATAACTGAAAAATTGTTGAATTTTATTTAAACGACTTGTTCGAATATTGCTGAGTGATTCCCTACCTTAATATATGAACACTTCCTAATCCATTAGTCAAGAAGAACAAATCGCTAGTATTGTTCCAAGATATTTCATTAACTTCAAAATAAAACTGTTCTTCTGCCTCAATTTTATGAGTTCTAGCATCGATAAATGTAACTAAGTCTTCTTTGTTTCCAACTGCGATACAGTTTCCATTTGGGGACCAAGCTATATTAATATTCTCTCCTTTGGTGTTTATGGTTGTTACACATTTCTGGACTCTTGTATCCCATATTCTGATGGATTTATCCCCACTCGCTGTGCTCAATAGGTCTGGATGCGACTGATGCCAGCACAATTGATCGACTGATCCACTGTGTCCTTTGAACGTTACTTCCTTATTCTAAAATAACTTTCATGGAAAAATGTATCTACAATATTTCATTCACGTACCAATCTATCCCTATCTAACGTGTATATACAAACTGATTTATCGAATGAACCTGACGCTAGTCTCCTGCCATCACAGCTCCATCCAACCGAATGTACTTTAGCTGAGTGCCCTAGGTACTCTTTGGATTTTGAGTGAGTTTTGAAATAGCTTTGGAGTTCTTCGATTTTTTCTTGGTACATTTTGGAAACCGAAGGATTGTTTGTAAACTTTTTGAAATTAACCTAAATTTATTAAGTACACTATTCTCTGTGGTTTGCCCCTACGTAGTAGAGTAGGTCTAGTCTAGTGTTTTAGCGAAGACTTCCTCTTTGGTTATTGGTTTTGGTAGTTCCTTTTATAGGGAAAAATCACGTACCACGAGATGGCGCTGAAAATGACAAAATGTCGGGCCGAGAGGTGATAAAAATATTCTGTCATCTCTGTCTTTCATAACAAGTGAATCAAATATTGACTTAAATTCATACAAATAATTCACACACACACGTAATTTTGTTGTTCATCTCTCGAGTATTTCAAATTTCAAACAATTAAAAGGAGATGTCGCCCTTTCCGTGATCCTTTCCTATAGTAGTTTCTTTCACCATGTCCATGGTTTCTTTTTGAACATTATTGGCAATATTAACCGAATTATTTTTCCGAAGGAAAATTGTTCTAGATAATCTAATAAGCAGGCCAACAAATCAATCCATTTAACCACAGAGAACATCAAATCAATAATTTGCAACTATAGACTGGTTTCGACTTATCGAGTCTCATCAGTATAGTTTAGCGATGATAAATTCGATGTGAGAAAGGTGCGCTTGAATTGGGCACAAATTACGACTCGATCTAAGGGACTGGGTGTAAAAACAGTAGTCTTCACAAAAATGTAGTAACAATTATATATTCAATAATCTTTCCAACATTCTATTTAATATCACATAAAAGAGCCACTCCTCTGAGCGTCCAATGTCTAGGGTTGTGATCAGTTTCGAAGTCGATAGATCCCACATACTTCTGATCTGTTCTTTGCGGTTTCCTGTATATTGGACATTCATACAATTTGGGATCTTTACCAGCCGTGGTGTTGATGGCATATATGTATATAACTGGCATCTGTTCGTACAGCACTTTTGGTTTGCTCTCGATAAGTTTACTCGATCGCCTGTCTAGACTAGCGCCTTCCAAGAATAGACCATGGACGTATACCCCCTCTGCGGGGCCTTCTTTCAGATCTTCCTTGTTGTAGCGGGTTATCAGATTTTGTAGAACTACTGAATCTAAAGCCCATCCCTTGTGAGCACGAGTGACATCCTGAAAAAATTAATGGTTTTTGTTATTTCACGCAGAAACTTCTCGAATTGAGTCTTTTGATATAATTTGGTGATTCTTTATTGAATCGAGAGACTTAATAACATTTCGATGCATGCAGAATTAATTCAAATAGTCGGGAATAGAGATTATTCCTTTTGACCTAGTCGATACACGAAAAAATCGAAGTTGTGGGAACGCCTAGAAACGTGAAGAATTAATTTATCAATTTAAGTATTTGTTTAGTCCATTCGACCAGCGTTGGAATGTTGGTAACACAAACTCAAGAGTTTTCAAGGACCCATAAATATAGTGCCTAACGCGTATTTAATGACAAAAAAAGCGTTGTGAGATTTATAATTTCCTTTCGTCGATTTCACGAATTAAGCACTTAATTAAGTGTTTAGATGGAAAATTTCACCACTGTCGGAAATGTGAGAGGTGATTGGTTTCAGACCAATAATTGAAGATGTTTGGTTCACGAACCGCCTTAAAAAGATTATAGAAGGGGGTGAATGGTTTAACGAAACATCATGTGGAACCACCATTTTCTTGAGACGAAAAAATGATCGGGGAAAGGCAGTGGTTCAGGCGACTCGGTAGAGAAAGGTTTTTGGGACTCTATCAGGAGTGGTTATTCGGGACTCGGTCGAAAAAGGTCTATGAGATTCTTTCAGGAGTGGTTTTTAGGGAGTAGGTCGAAAAAGGTTTTTGGGGATGGGGACTCTAACAGGAGTGGTTTGCGGAAGTCGGACGGAAAAATTTTCTTTTCGAGGGGAAAGATCACGTGATTCGGGAACTTGTTCTAGTGGATAATAAATGTTCGGGAATCAGGCAGAAAGTATAGTTTTCGAGAAGTAGGCACGTATAGCCCTTCCAGAAAAATAACCCTGAAAATTTCGGGAATTTAGTTGAGTAATAAGAAGCGAACAAAATTATATCGAAACACCGAAAGGAAGTACGGGTGTGTTCTGTGTCGCAGTGAACTCTCGGCTTTATTAAGTGTGAACAACACGATTTCAGGGCAGGATTTCAACCCCTCAGTGGCAGAGCATAAGAAAAGGTGATTCTAAAATTACGCATGGCATTATTTTAGTTTCACTAGTCCCGAGTCTTGAAATCTCTCACTCAAGATTGAATTACTCTTGAAATTCAAAGTTATTTGGGTAATTGTTATTCTGAGAAAACTAATTGAACCTTGATTTGACCTTTGATGAATTTGTCGAGAATTATTTATTCTGGCGAAGGTAGAATGCGCGTCTTTGATGCATTAGAGTATAGTTTGTAAAGAATCATTTACTTTTTTTTCAATATAAACTTTTTGAAAATTTATTTCTGTTTTATTTCTATTTACCAGTTGGAGTTTTCAGGGAGATTAAAGTGAACTTGAAGTCCTTACTTTGCTCAAGGCTCGAGTCCAAGGCCCTATCCAATTAACCTCTCGATTGGATTGGGGTTAGTATCCCACAAAAAGTTCAACAAAGACTTTTTTTGTTTTTTAGTATCTAAATACTCGTCCGTGTAGTACAATTCCATCTTTGGTAGTTTATAAAAATGACTGACAATGACCATTGAAGTCCGTTTTGGTACACAGAAAAAAAATGAAAATAAAATGACAATTGTACCTACTTATCATACTGAGAATGACCACTGAAGTCCGTTTTGGAAAAGATTCATTTCGGATAAGAAAAATCAATTCACTTAAAGCAAAAAAAAAACGGTTAGTGAAGGAAGGACGTACAAGAACAAAAAATTTAGAAAAGCACTGCCGTGAAGTCAGGAGCTTTTGAGCGCTCGTACATCCACCTTGTAGGTAGATTCGCATTCTCCAGTTTTAGAAACCAATTGGAAAGATTTTGACAGCTGTCAAAGAAAATTTCAAACTAAGGCGAAAATCTAGACTTCAAATCAGTGCTCTAGGTGACCAATTTTTTTTTCCATAAATCACTAGAATTTTCTAAGCTATCTATGGTCTTGGTAATGCGATCTGGACAAAATTTCCCACCTAGTTTGAATATATTATTCTTCATCTATGTGCGAAATATTATTCCAATCCAATAAGTAGTTTCAAAATAATCAGGAAGAAAAATAGTTTGAACGGCTATATTTACGGAACCCCTAGTCTAATTTTGCTCATTGATGAACGTGACCGCAAAATTCGAGATCCGAACCTATCCTGAAAATGTCTCTTGGCCTTTCTGTTCGGAAGTTATGATTTTCTATGATTTCTATGGTTCTGATCATGCGATCTGGAAAAAATGTAGCTCGAATATATCATTCTCAATTTAAATACAAAATTTCGTCACGATCAAATCCATAGTTTTGAAATAATCAAGAAAACTGAATTTCAAACGGCCATATTTACGGAACCCCTAGTGTAATTTTGCTCATTTATGAACGTGACCGTGACATTCAAGATCCACACCTATCCTGAAAATTTCAAGTCCCTAGGCCCTTCCATTACAAAGTTCTAATTTTCTATGGTTTCTAAGGTTCTGGTCATGCAAGCTGCAAAAAATTTTGCATGTAGTTTGAACACCTCATTTTCCATTAGAGTGCAAAATTTCATCTCGATCGAATCTGTAGTTTCAGAGTAATCAGGAAAACAAAATTTCGAGCGGCCTTATTTACGGAACCCTTAGGTGGATTTTGCCCAATAACGAACTCAACCTCGGCATTCGAGATTCAAACCTACCCTGAAAAGTTCAAGTTTCTAGGACATTCCGTTCGAATGTTATCGTGTATACGGCCGGCCGGACGGACAGACTCGAATTTTTTGACGGGTTCGTCATCAGTGAGTTGAACATAGTCGTTTGAGACCATTTTCGGCTCAAAATTCGAAAGATACAGACATCGTGACGAAATGAGGGTTATACTCGTGTAAGTAGTACGAGCGCTCAAAAACACGGAAAGTTTAGTATAGGTAAAAGAAAAAGGAAAAAAATAATAATCAATAGTGATGAGCAAGAAGAGTATATACTCTGCGACAACACAAAAACCATAAATTTCCTTTCTATCCACATATTATCACCTGTCTCATTGCCGTAAGGAACCCTTGTGGGTTGAAGAAGCCAGTCATCCAGTAAACATTGGGTCTTCCATTGTTGATCCAGTTCCTAAATTGTGCATCTCTTTCTAGAAGTTCGGTGTACCAGAAACCTAAGGTCGCCGATTCCCAAGATATCTGAAGAACGAAGTGAAGGTATGAGTTTTGGAGTTTAGGTTGAAATGGTTAGGTATAAATATGAAGAAATCTAAAGGTTCATTGATTTTTTTGAGCTACAGACATTAGAAAGTAGGTACATTTTATGTTTACCTTGAGCCAACGATCAGGAATTCTCGCGTCATACATGGAATCTAAGGCTTTCCGGAGGTCTTGACTCATAACGATGGTACCATCAATCGCTAGTTTGAGGTCACATAATGTGGATTTCACCTATAAGTGATGATAATTTGATTAATATACTTTTCACGCCTCTTCTTGAGGCGAACTTGGGTAAGTTCTAAAGTTCTCTGTAGGTTTACCTCCTTGAGAACCCTCTGAATCCTGTCGACTTCCTGGCGAAGGAAGATGTTCATAGGCAGCAATACGCCCATTCTTTGTAGAGCGTCTTTGACTTCGAACTGATTGTACTGTTTGGGAAGTTTTTCCAGCATATCTTCTGCTAGACAGTATACAATACTTTCTCTTGTCTCGCCACCTTGGCTTCCGCCTTCTTTTGGTTGAACATTCAATATCGTGTCCAAAATACCTGAAATCAAGTTTATAGTGCTGCTGACTCTTTGACTGAAGATATGACCCAACTGAGAGACTTATTTACCTTTAGCGGTGTTTATCTGATAAGTTATATCCGCATTTCCATGAAGACCAAATACTTCTGGGCTATCTGTTGCTGGAAGACTGCAAATATAGTCCAGATAACCTTGCAAGTTTCTTGTTTGGGGCACTTTATAACCCTTGTAAAACTCGAATCCTGGCCTGAGGAGGACATCGCAGAACCAAACCTGTTGGAGGAGGTACAATAGTAGTAAATAAATAAAATGGTTTCATTTTGAATATATACCTGAGTGAATGTGGTAAGAAGTCTTTTATCGAAGTCATCAGTAACTCTTCCTCCATATTGAACTTCACCAAGCATGTAGCAGACAGTAGGCCAGGAGACTCCCTTCTTTGGGTCCATATCATCCAAGTGATTTTGAATGAATTGGATACAGGCTGCGAAATCAGCTTGGTTGAACTCATACGGTACATTCCAACCTAGAGAATGCCAAAATACGAAAAATGAAGAACAAAATAATAATTTTAGAGGAGAAGGAGGAAAAGGCCAAGAATAAAGGGGCTAAGTAAAGCCACCTAAGCTCAAGACAATTCACCTTGTCAACACGAATCAGCCCCTTTATACCTTCATATCCATAACACTCGTGGTTTATTGAGGCACCTACATAGATATCACCAGGTGGAGAAGACTTTGATATTGCTCCACATTTCAATTATTTCAAACCTTACCTAGAGGACCAAATTTTCGTCTTTCTTGCACAACAGTATGCAGAAACGCCACTGCATACAACAAGGGAGGCCACTGTGACTGCGCGGAATAATCCAAAAAGTCTTGGGTTATGCTCTGATAAGTTCTCTTCATGCTTGCTCTGATACCTTGCGGAGGTTCGTTTGTGAATTTGATAGCCATTTGGAGAAGCCCTATAGGAAATTCCTCGTGGACCTGAAACGTTTTAGAAATCCACCATTAATGTTAATTACTAGATCCTTTTTTCACCATCTCACCTCTGTTGTGAGCCATATCCTGAAACTTTCATCCACAGTTTCGGTATCCACTACCATCGACATGACCTCAGTAGCGAATGATAGAGAGAGATGAATATTTTGGAGCAAGACCCATCCTCCTTGGGACATTGAAGATTCGATCATGTCTCTAGCTACTATTTCTTGTCCTTGTCCCATAGACACAGCTTTCAGCCCTGTTGATGGTATCCATTCCGATTAAAATTAAGCACAAAGAAGATGGTGCTGGTGTTGAATTTTCAAGAGTATTACTCACGTATGTCTCTAGCTTTAGCCAATGAGGATATTTGGGGGGAAGGATCTGATCCAATAGACAGAAGGCAGATCAAAGGAGTTCTGCTGTCAGATTCACTCCAAGTTGCTTCCAGATCTAAGATGCAGGGTTCACCGTAATCCTTGCCCAAAGAATCTGCCAAGATAAACATACACAACTCAATTGACATGGACTTCGAAATATTATGAAAATACCAACCCATGATGTATTTCCTGGCTTGGGATAAGGTTCGGTCTGGGCTCCACGATCTTATGAGCAACAGCTTCCTGAAAACATCTAGAGATTTTTGGTATCCACAGGGTAGGTCCTCCTCCTCTGGCTTCTCTCTGTCGTACCAAACTTTCCAATCCTTTTCATGTTGTTCAATCTAAATTTTTGCATCATATTATTACTCAATACTCTTCACAAGTGTTCTCGGAAGAAACATTCTTACTTTAGATAGTATCTCAGAAAATATTGGCAGTTTATGAATTGCCACCAGATTGAGCCAGGTGATGTCCAAGATCCATCTGAAAGGCTTAGGTTGGACAGCGTTGAGGTCCAGGGAAGCGCCTCCCTTGATGAAAGCCATGAACTCTTCGTGTGATATGACGTTCTTGTGCAAGTCGATCTTCATGGCCATCATCAATGTGAACAGGTCCTTGTGACGCTCATACAGGCTTCTTTGCGTGAATGACCAAACCTGAGAAATCATGTGTATATTTTAAAATTTGGTTTGTATCATACTTACTTCTCTCGTCAGATACTGCAATATGATAGTGATCCTCTCCATGGTGTCCGTACTCTTCTCGGATTTGTTTATGGAGTTATCGAAGAGTATCAAAAACTGCTTCAGAGAGTTCTGGTACATGACGTTCACATTGCTCATCTCCACTATGAGGAAATAAAGGATGGACCCTCTTGCAGCAACCGCCCTGAATTCTTCTCTGGCGATGTTTATCTTCTTTTCTGTCACTGCCGATACGGAAAGTTTCTGGGTTACTTCTTCGGAGGTTGACTTGGTTATCTGCAGAACATTTATCAGTTCTTCGTCATCTACCAGGGATCCTTGGGTGGAGGTCAATCGACCGAGGAGGTTGCTTTCCAGCTCCTTCATTTTCCGCTGGTTTTTTATGACACTTTCGAAGAGTACCACGCGTTCTTCTTCAAGGTCCGATTTTTCCATCAGTATAACACGACCCAGTAGTTGATCTTCGAGACCTGGAGGAAGAAGATTCGGATAAATCAAGTACTTTTGGTGTTGTATGTAGCGAGATGTCTTATCAATGAAAATTTGCTCACCTAGCATGGTGACGGTGAAATCGATAATGGAAGTTTTAGCGCTAATTTCTGGGGAATATGGAGGGTTCGGTAGTTTTGTCGTGATGTACAGCATGAAACCTTTGAGGACATCACATTCCTTATCTCCAACCACAACTTTTTCAATAGATCCTGATTTGATGAAATTCTTCTCTAGAACGTTGTCCAAGACCGGATCCATTTCAGTTCCTATATCTTCAATAAGCAATGGTCTGCCTGTATAAAAAAAATGTGAAGTGAAAAACATGGAGTGTCTCATTGACCTCCCTACAGCAGTCGCCACTGTTGTCTTGGGAGGTTGAGTATAAAAGAGGCTCAACCTTTTCATGAATATAATTTTGGCAGGCAAGTTCAAGAATGTGAACTGATCCTTACCCAGAGAAAGACAATCCTCCAAATGAGTCCTGAAATATTTGTGATTTAAAGTGGTGATCTGGAGATTGTTATTGGCTTCTTTGTTCTTGATCCACATCTTTCCTTGTGTTTGGGGGTCAATCAGAAGTGGATAGGAACGAGATTTCGTTACAATAAGTGCGTTTTGTACTGAAAGCTCATCATTGGGAAGACCCTTGAAAAAGTTGATGGTTAAAGTTTTCCAAATTGGAATAGAAAAATGAGAGTTCAACCTAAATTCGTGAAGAGAGCGTGAGGTTTACCTGAAGATTCCATTCGGAAATTGTGGCACTTTCCACGAGCATATTGATGATATTCAGCTGTCGAGTGAAGGGAATATTTTTGTTTACCAGAACTTCCATCCACAGTTTGACCAAATTTGTTCGAAACTCTTGATTGTATGGACCACAGTACGATAAGAAACCCGTTGCCAGAAGGACGTCTCCGACCAATCTTCCTGAACAAGAAAACATTAACAATAAAACTTCAGCTTCATCTTTACCAAAAACATACCCAATTGTTCTTTGAATTCTTTACTTTGCTGGGTCCATCTAATTTTTTCCCCTCCAAGTCCATTGATTAGAGTTGTTGCTGTATTCATTTTTCTCAGACACGCGTTGGCTGCTTCTGTGAGTCTCTGCTTTTCCATGACAGCTTTATCGTACTGCTCCTTCACTTCTTGAAGTGAAGCTTCACGTTCCTCCAGTTGGTTCTGGGCTGCAGCCAAGTCATCCATTGCGACCTAAAAGAAAAAAAGACAACAATTTGAAACAAAGAAGCTTTTATCTCGAAGTTTCGACTGACCTTTAGTCGAGCCTCCTGAAGAGTTAGGTTGGCTTTCAGAGGAAGCACTTCCCTGTTCACACTGTGGAAAAAAGCCATAGCCTTCGTCCAGGATAAGAGTCCAGCAACATCTCCACAAACCCTTTTCGCAGTGTCCATGTTGTAGTCTTCCATTTCGAAGTAAGGCTGCAGAAATTCTACCATCTCGTTGTTTATGATATCTTTTGGGTAATTCTGGAGTTGTAGAAGGAATGTCGTGGAGGCCATCATCTGAATATGGAAAATGTTTTTGTACCAACTACTCATATAGTTTGAGAGAGTATTGATGTTATTGATACCTTGAGAGATTCAGCCCAGGAAGGTTTGGTACTATTAGCAGTTGGATCAATACCAACTGGTTGAAGTTTTCTCTGAAATAAAATCAGTACGCAATCCATGATTCTCATGATGAGGTGTGGGGGACGACCTAACTTTCGCACAGTTGCTGGAAATCAGAACAATGTTTGAGTATTATTACATGTTTGAACAGCCAGAAGTATCATTACCAATGTGAGCTGGTTTGATTGTGTTCAATGCAGCTTCCGCTTCCTCTAACGCAGGTTTTGCAGCTTCCAGTTTTTCTTCTGCTTTTGCCTTTTCATTTGCGATAGAAGAAACAAGTATTTCAGCTTTCTCCTTTACTTTCTGCACTTGATTCTTCACGATTTCGGCTTGCATTGCTCTCTCGGTTACCTTGAAAGAACGTCAAAGAATGCAGAAATGCTATATAGTCCTTCAATAACCAAGCTTACCTCTGTTAAAACTGTTTCAGCTCTCTGTGAAGCCTCTGCTAGTTCTTGTTCCATTACGACCAGTTCTTTGTTCAAGATTATAACAGAGCATGAAGCTTCAGCCAGTTTTTCCAAGCCAGTATCCATCCTAGAAGCTCCTTCGCTGAGTTCCTTCTGTTTACTTTTATAGATGCTTTTGTACCCAGCTATGAAGTTCAGATAAGACTTCGGAGTCACATGGGTTGCTCTTCTGTATCTGATTATCAAAATAATTATTTTCAGTGCATACATCGAAATTGAAGGAAAAGATAAACCTAAGGAACAAAGGTGGAGTAGAAGCATTCTTTACTGTTTGGTTGATGGATTGTACAACATACCTTTGGAAGTATTCGCTTGAAGTATTGGATACTATGTCTTGTATGGATCCTAGTGCTGTGACTAACTCCTCTTTAACTTCAACAGAACAGGCTATCTTGAACTCTGTAAGGAAATGTCTGGCTACCGAGACCAGGGCGTCCTTCGGCCAAGGTTGGAACCAGTCAATGGTACAACCGGATATCAAGGCAGGGAATCTGAGGGCTCTGGTCCTGAACTTTTCTCCAACCTAAAATAAGAAGAGGACCAGAGCTTTCTATTAAAGCAAAAATTTCATTGAACCAATATAGAATAGAAAGTACAGTAAGCTAGTAATTTGAAAAAGACATTGACTTACCGGAGAAAAACAGAAAACAACATGGAGGTTTTGACATGTTCTATTCATGAAATATTCCATCACAACCTCCGCGTTCAAAGTTCGCTTCATGTTCTCTCTACGCATTATCGGCGTGAGCTCCTGGATGATTTCAGCCTGTTCATCTTTAGTAAAGAGATTCGATATGACACCACCAGAAAGTATGTTGTTCAGATATTCCAAGAATCCCTCTTCCTTTATGTCGAGATCTGTGAAGATGAAGGCTGTACCTTTACCTTGGCAACCGCATGATCTATAAAGCACCTTCAGGTCTTCCAGGAAATTGCCTATATTGTAGGATCGAGTGAGGGTTATTTGAAAGCTCTTGTAGCCTGCTATGAACGAGGATAGTTTGGTGAGGGACTGCTTTCCACTTCCTCCAACACCTAGAAATGCAAATAAATTTAAGAATGAAGACCGTATACTTCTTCATTTCATGTAAAATAAAATATTTGTCACCAACTCACCAACAAGCATTACGTTGCCTCTGGGATGTCTGATAACCCGCGATATCTTAACCAGATGCAACATCGCATCAGGAAAGAATACCAAGTCCATTCCTGAGCCTCTAACCATCTCATTGAATTGGGAAAGGAACATATCTAACCTCTCCCTAAGCTCGTTCTCGTTTGTAACCGGTTCATAAACCTTCGGGAGTTCCATATCAGCATCTTCACCCTCTTCTCCAGTTGGTTCAGGGGCATCCCTGGGGGGAGTAATTGCTCGAATTCGAAAACACATTGGGTTAGCTTTATAAGTCTTACCTCATGAAATCCACGAAGACTGGACTTGGTTTGGTTTTGTTCATGAGACTAGTCCCAAGTTCTTTTTCCACGAGGTCTAGAACTTCTTGATTGAACCAGTCCTTATCCTCCTGAATCGTGAAACGATCAGAGAAGACACGTGTGCATTCATGCTTCCATAAAACCATCAGACATGCTTCAGAATCTATCACGGTCGATAAGGTGCCAATCTAGGATTTTCAAGAAAAATTTTTGGTGAAATGGAAAGTATGAAAGAATAACTTACCATTCCTTGCCAAATCTTGGACAAATCTCGTAACGAAAAGACATAGTGGAATTTCGCTGGAGTAGGGAGTAACTTCGACCTGGTGTTCCTCCATAGGAGTCTAGTCAAAGGAATGAGTTTCTTGACCAAATTTCGCACCTCCAGTGGGAACCCCCTCTTGATATTATAGTGGCCTTGAGCGATCACGCCGAATATCTTGTCGATCGACGTGTCCAAAGGTAGGGGACAGTTGAAAATGCAGAACTGCCGTTTAAGGCGCGATGGTATGTCGTTCCTGCCACCACCAGGCTGACCCATGGCGGCGAGGATCTGGACGTCCACTATGGAGATGAATTCACCCGGTTTCTCGAGACTGTAAAAACCTCCCATGTCCATGACTTGCCGAACAACTTCGTTGGTTATCTGAAAGACCATATGGTGAAAGCCTGTATTCTAACAAGAATAAAACCAGAAACTGTTAATTCACCTGATCTCCCCAACAGTTTATTTCCGGCAAATTTATATCGTCAATAAATATCATCATCTTCTTCCCATTTGGTGCTCCGAAGGTGTTTCCCATCCTTTTCTCCACGTAACTTTCGATCGTTTTTTGTAACTGATACGGGGAAGTAGCACTGGAAAAATTGAACGCCCTGTGTAGGTATAGCTCGGGATTGGCCTTCTTCATGTAAGCCTTCATCATCACAGTTTTTGCGGTCCCTTGTTCTCCAATAAGAAGAACTGCTTTGTCTTGTTTTGCTATGGTGTCGATGAGATAGTTTATCCGCACGTTATCGGTGATTGGAATGAGAATATTCGCATATTCTGGGGTGGCTAATTCTGGATAGGAGTAATTGGTGACCAAGGAGCTCCAAAGGACCCAGTTGCCGTCGTCATTCACCATATAATCGAACAGAGTGCACTGGAACTCGAAGGTTAGTAGTTCAGGTTAGGATTAAAATCCTTTACTTACATTTTTGTTTTTTTCGGTATTTTTAGGCAGATCCAAGACGTTGAGGTTTTCCTTCAAAAAGGCATCGAACTTTGCTCTATCATCATTCTCTAAGTATGCACCAATACCCCAGGTCAAAGCGAAAACGAAAATTTTAGCCAAATGCTCAGCGGTGAGGAGTTTAGCTTCTTCTGGTTTGTCTGGTTCCTCCAGCACATCGTCATCTAGATCCATCTGATCGGATTTTTCGATTTCGTCTTCCTTTTTCTCAATCTGTGGTGGGATCAAACCTGCAAAATCAGGAGTTGTCTCTGAGATCTGGTTTATTCTGTTGGTATTACCTACCCTCCAAAAGTTTCAACATCTGCAAGGTTATATTACAAGGAAGCACATCCAGCACAAGGTTCAAATTCTGATTCCCGTAGTTATAGATCTGCGCGATCGTTTCCCAGAAAAGATGCTGAAATATCTCCTGTTCCTTCGCGCTCCTAGTTTTCAGCCAAGCCTTAACCACAGGCTTCCAGGTCAGACCTGAAGAGCTCATGTAAACCATTCCATTCCTGGATACGGTAGCTGGTGAGGCGTTGTCGATATTGTGGGGCTCGAAAATTATTTTGCAGGTTGGTGCCATGGAGAGCCTGTCGCCATTCGCCAATGTAAGGGTCTTGTTGTCGTCCAGTACTGAGTTCAAATTTTCGATCCAGATGCTGTCCACGGGTCCGTCGAGAACCAACCAAACATTTTCACCTGTAAAATAGGAAGAAACTTAAACACAACTGCTTCAAGGATGTTCTGAGAGGAGCAAGTGGGGATCATAAAAGAAACAAACCTGGCTTTAGCTTCAACGTTTTCCTCCACAAAGCTGAGAAGATACCATCAGTCCAATCATTCGTGGCTACATCAAGACGACCAAACATCTGAGCAGCGGTTATGGCCTTCGGGTTCATTCGCATCTCTCTGAAATACACGAAAAGGTGGTTAACTGGAAGGGAGGAAATCATCTAGAATTACCTATGGAATTGTCCCATTTCAGTGAGAGATTTCATCAGTATCTGAATGCAGGTGGTTTTTCCTGCTCCAGTAGGTCCTAGAGTCATTATGCCATGTCGAACTGCTTGAGTTTCGTACAACTGAAATACGAAGAGAGTTACATATTGAATATGGGTGATCAGATTCGAGGTGGTCGTTTGGTCTCAAAGGAACCTTCATCAATCGCAATAGAAATTTTTTCTCCTTATCATAAGGATCTTACTTGTGTACAGACAATTTATAATGAGGTTCCAAAGAATATCTATGGGTTCTTCTGAAATGTTAATTCTCCACCCCATATGACCAATAGCTTACCTGAATGAGTTTGAGAGCCCATGGAGGATGATTGACGAGACCCGCCAGTTCAACTTGCTTATCTATTGCTTCCTCCAATTCTTGGTATGTAGTTTTTTCCAGTACTTGGTTTGGGAATAAATCAGCCACCAGAGATGTGAATAACGGCTCATCCTCATCGATCAGCTTCGATAAATTCATATCCCTCAGAACTCTCATGACAATTGTGCTTTCGGAGTCTTTATCGTTGACTCTTTTGGCAGCACCCAGACTCCTGAGGACGGATAGGATGTTCCTCAAGCCAAAGTCGTAATGAACCTGGAAAATTCAATTCCAGCATTGAAACATGCCTATGTCAATACAAAATCGAAAATCTTTGAGTAGATTCAATTATATCTCCCTCGATGCCAAGTAGAGGGCTCTTTCAGCATTTTGTTTACCTGTTTAGTCAGCTGCTCTTCGCACAGTTTATATAAAGTGTAGAATTTCCTAGCTAAGGTTATATTCTCAAGAAACCCACAACTAGCTAGCTTCACACGAATGATGATCTGTCGATCTGGTACCATCATGGCCACCGTTCTAAACTGAATTTTTAGATTTTCGGGCAACTCCTTTCGTCCAGCATAACCAGGATTCTAAGAAATATTCATATTTAGATAAAGGACAATACGAACTCTTCTAGGTCAGGCTTACCATTGTAATGAATATGCCAAACTCTGGACACATCTCGATGATGTCTCCATCGGTGAAGACGAACGACTTTTTCTTCTCTTTCTTACTTGCCAAAACGACGGCAACCTGTTGGGCTGCCACAGACAGTACTGGTAGTTCGATTCTGTTGAATTCGTCGAAGCAACCCCATGATCCCGATTGGGCCAAACCTGTGTAGTAAAGAACAGATTATGTATTGGGACAATTAGTTAATTTCTCGTGATCTCGATTTTTTGGGAAGAAATAGCAAAACCAAGTAAGTAAATCTCATTACACCTCGAGATCTTGACCATACAGATCTCTTTCTTGAACTTAGTTAATGAAAAAACCTACACTACTGGAGAAGGAACCTACACTCTCTAATCCTTATCCAAAGGATGCCAAAGGGTTGAACCAATAGCCCCCCTTCAAGGCATCATGTTGATATCTTCAACAAGTTGAAGTATAGTTGATTTGAAGAAAGTGATGAGGAATAATTAGTCTCGAAGATAATTAACACATACCTTTATAAATTCTTCCTAGTCCTCTGTAATCCATCTGATCGGAGCAGTTGAAGACCACAACGTATTTCGCTAAAGTCTTCCCCATGTCTTTTACAGTTTCCGTTTTCCCAGTACCAGCTGGACCACATGGTGCTCCTCCCATACTCATCACAAGAGCCTGGGCTAGGGTGATGTAACACCTTAAACAAATGATATTCTGAGTTGCCTTCACCATATCCTCAACTCTGCTTGTACTCTTAGTCGAGGTGGAGGACATGAATGGCCACTGCTTCTGTTTCAAGCACATACAGACGAAAAAAACCTAATTTTTTTCAGATCATTGAGAAGGTTCCATGATATGAATTTTGAATATAAAACAAGATGCTGTTAGTTATTGCTGAAATAATGATAAGAGCAGCAGTAACATAATCTCCTCCCTTACCTGTCTGTGAGAGGTGTGATGACCAATCTGTCTGTACACCCCAGATACTCATTCTGATAAGAGAATGTAACATCGGTGATAATGATCAAAGTTTTGTCCTGATCTTCTTTGAAGTAAAATCTGCATTGTTTCAACCATTCGAAATCGTTTACATGTCTTACATTCAGTCGACACTGAGGAAGAGATAATCAGAGCATGTCACTACACCTTTTAAAACTACATTGGGACTCTTCATAAGAAAAGATATCAATGAACTCACCAATATATCAAATATATCTCTCTGATGTACATGAATAGTGATCAAGGTTTCGAACTTGGTGCGTTCTATTTTGGTGAGATCTCTCGTGGTCTGATCGATCAAGGTGTTGAGCAATTCCAAAAATTTGTTGTTGGTGTCGGGCATTTGCTTCTTGTCGTGTCTCGCTTGCATGAGCGCCAGTTCCGCGTCTCTGGTCCAAATCATTTGGAGACCTAACAATCCAATCTGCAACATTAAAAAAAATTTCTTTCAAATGCAGAGAAACTTTGTGGAGTTTGCACCAAGGTACCCCACTTTCTCTATTGCCATAAAAGATATAGAAAATAATTCCTACCTGAGCTGGCATCTTATCCAAGAACTGCAGAAGGTTGAAATTGGGATCGTTGATCATCGCATAAGCTTGTCGTATGATGGAATGCAGAGACGATTGAGACATCATAAGAAGCTGAGTGAGCCATTGTTCGACACTTCCCTCAGCTCTGACAGCCTTCTCCAGTAGTATAACTTCATTTTCGGACGATATTATGGCTGTTATCTTGTTGTATTCGATATCGTGGAACTTCACCCACCTAGTGTTGTCGAAAATAGACAACAAATGGTTCTGGATGGTGTGGGAATCCGAGGCTTGTCCGAGAATCTCGAGAAGGGCAGGATCCGATACGAAGAAGAATCTAGGAAACATCGTACGTTTCTTCTCCAGGTAACCACTGAGGGATTTCTGACAGAGTTCGAGTTGCTCCTGAAGATGGGGAAGGAGCAGCTTCAACAAATCATCCCCTAGAAATAAGAAATATAGGTGAAAATACGATAATGAATCAGAACGAAACTCACCGACACAACATGAAACAACACCGGGCGTTTCGTGAGCTCTCTGCATTATTTTCTGCCAGGATTTGTCAATCTTTGAGAACCTCTTAGCTTCCTTCGGCAACTGCTTCGCTATGTCCCCACCAACGAAGACAGCTTCCAAATATACCCACATATTTTGTACCAGCAACCAACGCTCCAAGATTTCGTTTGTGTTCGACAAGTCGTGAACCCATTGCTGGATCTGCTTTTTAAATGGGGCATTGTACCTGGAAGAATTTTTCATTTCTTGAATTGGTTTGATGAATTCTCAGTCTCCTATATGCTAATACAACAAATGTTTGTTCTTTGTTGGTGTCTAGGCTTAGCTGTACCTGTTCGATAGAAGGGAGCCTAAAATCATCAGGCTATCTTCGAGTTGACCAATGGTTTCTGCTGTTGTATCACCCCTCAACAAGAGTTCGCCCCTGTTATTGAATGTCATGAAAGTCAGCTCATGAACTGACCATTCGTTGGTGACTTGGCGGAGTTTGGCTTCAATGTCTTTTTCCTTCATGGCTGATATGCAAATGTCCTAAAGATGAAGAGATGGGTAATTTTTAGTTTGATCGAAAAGTTTGATACAATATCGGGTAACTCACCTCTATATCCTCTTTATGAGCAAGAAGAGGAGCTTCCAGTATGTTTTTCAAGCAGAAACCTTCACTCTCAAATTCGAATATATGATTGAGCGATTCCATGATTCTCTGCCAGTGTCTCGGTTTCATGGCCTTATTTGCCATGAGTTCTAGTAATGGACACATGTCGTTGAAGTCGTCGATGGTTTTCTTGAGGGCGAAAAAGGCAGGCCACTCTTTCAAACCTTCGGAACGAGTTTCGAATCAGTTTTGAACTGGTTTAGATAGGGTTTGTTCATGAATCAATGTTCCATATAAGGGATAATATATTAGAAAAATCTACAATTTGTTTTGTGCCACTCTTTCAAACCTTCGGAACGAGTTTAGAATCAGTTCTACACTGGTGTTATTTGGAGATAGGGTTTCTTAATGAATCAATGTGTCATATAAGGATAATATAGTAGAAAAATCTACAGTTTTTTGTGCGCCACCCTTTCAAACCTTCGGAACGAGTTTCGAATCAGTTCAACACTGGTGTTATTTGGAGATAGGGTTTCTTTATGAATCAATGTCCCATATAAGGATGAAATAGTAGAAAAATCTATAATTTTCCTTTGTGCCACTCTTCCAAACCTTTGGAACGAGTTTCGAATCAGTTCTACACTGGTGTTATTTGGAGATAGGGTTTCTTAATGAATCAATGTTCCATATAAGGATAATATAGTAGAAAAATCTACTTTTTTTTTGTGCCACTCTTTCAAACCTTCGGAACGAGTTTCGAATCAGTTTTACACTGGTGTTATTTGGAGATAGGGTTTCTTTATGAATCAAAGTTTCATATAAGGATAATATAGTAGAAAAATCTACAATTTTTTTGTGCCACTTTTTCAAACCTTCGGAACGAGTTTCAAATCAGTTCAACACTGGTGTTATTTGGAGATAGGGTTTCTTTATGAATCAATGTCCCATATAAGGATGAAATAGTAGAAAAATCTATAATTTTCCTTTGTGCCACTCTTCCAAACCTTTGGAACGAGTTTCGAATCAGTTCTACACTGGTGTTATTTGGAGATAGGGTTTCTAATGAATCAATGTTCCATATAAGGATAATATAGTAGAAAAATCGACTTTTTTTTGTGCCACTCTTTCAAACCTTCGGAACGAGTTTCGAATCAGTTTTACACTGGTGTTATTTGGAGATAGGGTTTCTTTATGAATCAATGTTTCATATAAGGATAATATAGTAGAAAAATGTACAATTTTTTGTGTGTCACCCTTTCAAACCTTCGGAACGAGTTTCGAATCAGTTCAACACAGGTGTTATTTGGAGATAGGGTTTCTTTATGAATCAATGCCCCATATAGGGATGATATAGTAAAAAAATCTACAATTTTTCTTTGTGCCACTCTTTCAAACCTTTGGAACGAGTTTCGAATCAGTTCTACACTGGTGTTATTTGGAGATAGGGTTTCTTTATGAATCAATGTTTCATATAAGGATAATATAGTAGAAAAATCTACTTTTTTTTGTACAATTTTATAAAACCTTCGGAACGAGTTTTGAATAACTGGTGTTATTTAGAGATAGGGTTTCTTTATGAGTCAATGTTCCATATAAGGATAATATAGTAGAAAAATCTACAATTTTTTTCGTGCCATTTTGTCAAACCTTCGGAACGAGTTTCGAATCAGTTCTACACTGGTGTTACTTGGAGATAGGGTTTCTTTATGAATAAATGTTCCATATAAGGATAATATGGTAGAATAATGTACAATTTTTTTTGTGTCACTCTTACAAACCTCTGGAACGAGTTTCGAATCAGTTCTAAACTGGTGCTATTTGGAGATAGGGTTTTTTTATGAATCAATGTTCCATAAAAGGATAATATAGTAGAAAAATCTCCATTTTTTTCTTGTGCCACATTTTCTATTTTCAGTTTAGAAGAGTGTTGAATATTGAAAGTGAAATAAGCAGAAAATTCTTTATAAATCTGGATCCGCAAAGTAATAATTTCGGATGAAACCATTCACTCAATCATTCGCGAAGGAAACATGAATGGAAAAAGTTTGTGAATTCCTCACCTTTCGGAAGTTTTCTACATCTATTCTGGAATTCCATTAATTCATTATTGATTTCCTCAATATTCACCTCCTCCCAGGGTATGTCGTAGTAGCTGTTGACCCTATCGATGACGTCATTATACAGTTTATAGAGCTTTTGGAGCAGATTTAGTTCTTTGCGAATCTGGGCCAGGTCGGGATAGTCAGTTGTAGGAAGTCCAAATAGTTCTTCCCCACTTTGGTATGTAAGCAGTTTCCTCCACATACCTTCAAAGCGATTCTAGAAGAAAGAGTGGGAATAAACTGAGTAATAATGAAATTATGCATGACATTGTTTCACAAAATACCTGAAAAGATATCAATCTATCTGAAGCCTCTCTAGGTGTTAATCCAGGCTGCATTGGTCCAGCAACTCTGTATTCATTGCAGTAGTCCAGTTTATCCTGCCTGAATTTCTCGAGGTTGTTCTTCAAATCATCCTGGAATTGTGGCTGCATATCGAGGAGATTTCCCTGCACCTTCAGAGCTCTAGCTTGAAGCTGGTTCCAGGTGTACCTTAGATTGTCTACTTGTTCCATTATTTCTCGCTCAACACTCACGTTGTAGCGGTTGAGAACGTTGAAGGCTTCCTGGAGGAACATTTCACCATATAAAATTTTGATCTAAGGAAGCCTAACGAACAAAATTACCTCTATTGGTTCTATTTTTAATTCCATATCGACCTCTTGCTCTCGTATTTTTTTCAACGTGTCCATTATCAATCTGACGTCATCTAAATCTCTTATGGTCCTCTCCAGCTTCCTTTCCATCTCATTGACCACAGCATAGACGTAGTCCATTTCTCGCTTGTATTTTTTTTTCATGGCTTGGCCGATTCTATTGAGAATGAGATATAAGGTTCACCTATCTTCATGTTGAATATACAATGAAGAAAGGTGATCCAAATGTCTCAGCAATGTAGTTTCAACATTTGTTCATATAGGACGAAGTACGATTTCGAACATTACCTATGAGTACAGCTTTTTATTTCTGTACTTAGTCCATACTTCAGTTTCTCAGTTGAGATAGCCAAACTGATCCCAATAAGGACCGTCTCAGACTCGGTTTCTAGTCTGTTGTTAAGCTCTTCGTGTTTCCTTAGAGAAGTTTCGTATTCTACCAAACAAGCTCCAAGTAGTTCTCTGTGGGATTTCTCGTTCCTCCACAAAATATTATAAGGTCTCCATCTCTGGAGGAATTGTGTTATTTCCTACAAAGAAATGGATAACATATCGACCATGACCTTTTTTTAAGTAATAATGAATCATCATCATCCACCTGTTTCAAGTCCTGCGTGCAAGTGGACAAGAGCGACAGAGACTTCACAACCTCCTTGTTCTCCATGACATGGTTGTAGAAATTCCTCTGCTGCAGAGGAAAGGACGGCTTGTCCTCGGTGGCCAATCTGTAGAATTTCCTCCTTCTCGCCTTCAGGTCCTCTTCTTGTTTGAGCTTGACGACTCCCTTGAGGGTACGCTGTTGCAAACGAGATTGATTTACAATATCCCTTATGTTCGATCTTCGATCCGCCAATTTTTTCCATCCCTTCTTGGTTAGATCGACCTTCTTCCGTTGGGGCAATGTACAAAGCGTGGTGTGTCGTGCCAAGTGTGTGTGGATGTTCGAGTGGAAAGGTCCAATATCGGGTGAAAGTTTCAAAAATAAAAATCCGAGAATTTCACAATCGTGCGTGCAACATTTGGATCAAAAATTGTCATTCAAAAAGCAATTGCAAATAACGGAGATAATCCAATGAAAAGTCGTCAATTCGGATGTGAAAAAAGTTGGAATTGACAAAAAAGCACGAATTATTGAAGAATATGAGAAGAAAAGTTTAGTTGATTTATCATTTGGTTCAGAGTATGCATACAGTGGTGAAAGTGAATAGTAACAAGTTGTGGGTGTGGAGAAAAGAAAGAAAATTTTCATTAATAAATGGGTAATAAAGAGAAGTAGGTACAAATTCTACTAGCACTAACATAGACGCTACAAAGTTTACACAAAGATTCAATAATTCTTCGCCGAAATATTTTGCTATGAAATTAATTGAAAAATCATCAGCTCATCAGTCGACGGATTGATATCGATCCTAATTTCGATGAAACTCTGTAAACGGTAAATTTGGGAAAAGAAAGCTTCATTTTGATTTATCTATGGAAGATGATTGCCTTCCATTCAGGTCCTGTAATGGTCTTCCAACATCATCGCTTGGGTGGCTGAATCTAGTTGAAAGTTCAAATTACCCGATGTTTCAACGATTAACTAACTTCACGAGTTCACCAGATGTGTCGTTCCATGATTCGCAAATGTCTACATTATGAATCAATAAATATTTCGATACATATGCATGCTGTATTAAAATATTAACATTTTGAAACAATCTGAGGAAAATTCGACTGACCTGTAGCCTCCCCCCTGACCACTGTCCCACACCTTTAGACACCGACGTAATATTCTTCCCGGCTAAGGCAAGAACCTCCTGCACCTCATCCAAGTTTGGTTGAATCGACACCTTAGGTATCATCAGCACGGCATTCAACAGAAATATAGGCTTCTGATTTTTCTCTTCTGTAAATAACCATATAGTCTTCCCCAATTGAAAAAATGAAGACTTACCCACTACAGAAAACCTCCTCATCAAAGCGTCAAGCGAATGACGAGTTACTTTAACCAGAACATCCACCACTTTCCGGCTGTAGTAACGTCTCATTTCGCTCACAGCTCCTTTCACCATGTCTTGCATAGATCTCGCCATACCGATTCCCAGAAGGAGGTGAGGCTTCTCGAAACATTCCCAGACCAGACTCCAATCAGTTGGTTGGGATGATAGATGAGTTCCTTCTTCGAATTGATTACCGCTTTCGTCTTCAAACAATACCCAGAGTAAAAACCACTTTCAACTTGTACAAGTATGCCTATATACCTTCCATGAACATCTCGTCCACGGATTGTGAAGGAATGTCGATTCTGGACCTCCTAACCAAAGAGAGTATCTCCTCTACGGCCTCCTCAACCATCAAGCTCTTGCGGTGCAGCTCGATGGCAGCGGTCCTGCAAGCCTCGTCACTCCTGTCGCAAAAATCTGAGATGTTCCAGGGATCCTCGTCCAGTTCTGGTAGTGCGTGTAGTTGAACAGCCTGCATTGTGGCCAACACTTCGAGTACTCGGTTGGTGTAGATGTCATGTACTCGATAGGACTGAAAAATAATGGAATTCTAGTTGAGGAAGGAAAGGACCAACACCATTCTTCTTCTTATTGGATTGGATTGGATTTGATCGTGGCTATCCAAAATATCTATGGAGTTCTTGCCAAAGTTCTGTATCGATCTGAGTCATACTATGATGGTGGCCTTTCTAATGACTGAATTCCTACTTACTAACACTTTGAATTTCAGTATCGCATTGCTCGCTTTATCTATAAATTCCTTCCAGTCAGAGGAAACCCAAGTCAATTCTTTCATTCCTGGCTCAATGATTCGCATGAGTTTCACCAGATGAGGCAAGAATAACGGACGAACTTCTAGTTTCACACCTTTAACATTTTTCTCCAGGTCGTTGATGAGGAACTAAAAGACTTCCATTACGTTTTAGGATATTTCGATGTAAGTAAAACTAACCTGTAACGAATCCTGAATGAGTGAAAAGTAGTCCTTTTTGGAATACAAAGTAAGGGCTACTATGGGTATTGGTAAACTCATCTTGGCCATAAGGTCCGATTCTCGTATCAAGAGAGGTATTGAACTATGAATGTTGACTTTCAACTTCTGTTGCTCAGGACACACGGCGATGAGCTTCCTCGTCAAGCAGTTATCAACCTCCCAAACCTTCAGGAAAGTATTGAATGTATCACAAGAAAACTTCTTCTTTTGAATTATTTCAAATTCTACCTACTTGCTGATTCATCCATACGGCTACCATGTCTGTTTCGTATGACTTCAGTGTCTGCTCAGCCTGATTATATCTTCTTGACAGTTCTTGAGTAGCCGGCAGATTTTTGAGAATATTATGACTGGTTACACTTGTAAGAAGCTCTTCTAGGTGACTTTTCAAGGATCGCGCCCATTTGATGCGACCTAGAATGGGACTATTGAGTAACAGACAGAAGAAACGAAAGACAACTAAGGCAGTCCTCATGTAATGAATTGGAAGACTTAATAACATTTCGGTGCATTTAGAATTAATTCAAATAGTCGGGAATAGAGATTATTCCTTTTGGCCAAGTGGATACAAGAAAAAATTGAAGTTGTGGGAAGGTCTAGAAATGTGAAGAATCAATATATTAATTTAAGTATTAGTTTAGTCTACTCGACCAGCGTTGAAATATTGAAAACCCAAACTCAAGAGTTTTAAAGGACCCATAAATATAGTGCGGTTTTAATGAACAAAAAAAATGAAGCGTTATGAGATTTATAATTTCCCTTCGTCAATTTCACCGATTGAGCACTTAATTAAGTGTTTAGATGGAAAATTCCACATACTACCACTACTGTCGGAAATGTGAGAGGTGATTGGTTTCAGACCAATAATTGCCGATGTTCAGTTCACGAACCGCCTTAAAAAGAGAATAGAAGGGGCAGAAGGGGGTAATTGGTTTAACAAGAACAAAAACATTATGTGGAACCAACTAGAATGGTAGGGTTGAAAATTTTCTTGATACAAAATAAAAATCAGAAAAAGGCAGTGGTTTGGAGGAATCGATCGAAAAAGGTTTTTGGGAAACGGTTAGGCTCCTAAACATAAAGAAGACGGTATAAAAAGGAACAATAATTGGCAACCATTATGAATAAATTTTGCATCTCACCTGCGATTGGGGGAAACATCCAGGGTAAGGGTGGATCATCTTTCTCTTTTCTATACATCTTTATGATGCGATCAACTTCCTTCTCACAATATTTCAGGATTCTATCATATTTATCGTCCATTTTCGCTAATGGTATTTTTTCGCTGACCTATGAACAAGAGGAGAGTCTTCAGAATCCAATATTTGATCTAAAATAACATCTTCAAGGCAAACAGTTGGAGACTCAAGAAGAAATGCTTTCTTTCGTGGCAGAGAATTAATTTGTTGATAAATTCAACTTATCAAATTCAGTAATAAAATACGAAAAATCATTCTAGATAAACTGATAACAAGCCAACAAATCAATTTCATGTTACCCCAGAGGACACCAAATCCATCATTTGCACCTGTAGACCGGTTTAGACTCATATCAAGTACCATCAGTACAGTTAGAAAATGATGAATACGATACAACAAAGAGTAAACCTTTAAAACATAACGCAGCGGTGTTCAGAGAAAATTTCTGCAATCACGCGACCCGTCCGCTCCAAAAGCAACTGTCTCAATTTCTGCAGGCCATGAAAAATATTTCCCAGCTTCCCTAGACAAAGACACAATCTGTGACCACCGTGAACATCACGAGCATATTGTCACACATGAAAAATACGGGTTCATTACTGAATTTGATAATCTGAGACAAACAGCCAATATATCATTTAAATTCAACTTACTTTTTCGAATCTTGTAAGGAATTTGATGCCTTGTGGTGTTTCCCAAACACTATCAAAATCACTCTCTATCATTTCACTCAGGTGTTCCTTCAATTCGTCTGTTTTCACCAAGAATGCCTTGAAGTCGTGGTCAAAATCTGTGTTTCTTTGATCGAGATAATCGTATTTTTTGTTGATTATAGTCGCTTTTATTTCGTTGAAGTTCTGGATGACTTCTTCCAGTGCTAAAACAGCAATATATCATTGACTCAGTTCACTAATCGAATAAAGTGGCCGTACCATCTCCTAACAGCAACCCTTCCATCCTCTTCTTGAATAAGGAACTATAGTCTTCTATCAGGTCAAAAGTTGCGATAATCCTAGTTAGCCTCCTACAAAACACATCGAATTTTCCAAAGACATAGTTCTCGGAAAAATTGAATTGCCGTTGGCCAGGTAGAACAGGCTGGCTTTTGACCAGTGTATATGTCTTCCTATAAACCTTATTCAGCATGATACACTGGGTGAGTTTATCCCTCATGATGTCTCTATCTTGTGACCAAATACTCTCTTGACCTCGACATGTTATGTAGTCTTTGCAAGTTTCTATCATTTGGTTGGTTATCTGGAAAAAATATTTTTCTATCACAAAAAATTAGCTTTCAAAAAAAGTTTTTATCTTCGCACTTTGAAATTAAGGTATCTTTTCTAGATTACTTATGACGTTTACCTTAACCATCAAAGCAGATGTTCTTTCTGAAGTATTGTAGAATTGGGAAACATTGTAAATCAGACGAACTGTTTGCAGTAATCCCATAATGGATTCCCTCATCTTTACCTGAAACAAGAAGTTATTTCCATTTAAATATTTCTGTTAATGCAAAGAGCGAAGAACTGATACGCAAATCGATTTTTATTCAACATAAAATAAATTTTTTTTGAAAAATATAATCTTGTATGCACCACGAGCGTTACTGAATCCTAACTCCCATCGGGCAACATACATCCCTCAGGCCGGTGGCCTTCGGGCTGTTAGGATCTATATAACACACTTGGTGCATATAACTATTATAATTATTACTCAATACGTGCTATAATCAAATATTCGCATGTTATAAAGGAAAAAATTAATTGTGTGAAATTTTCTATTTTGTTTCCAAAAGATTCAACTCAGTATTTCTTCTTCGAGAGGAGGTACTAACTGGATCGTCGAGATACAAAGAATGACAGTTCTTCTCCAAAGCCTGAATGAATTTCGCGTTGTCCTTAGCTTCATTGTAACAAAATGTCACCCTCTTGTCAGTATCTTGCCATTCCTTCAATATTTTCACTCTCCCAATCTTCAAACACAATATCGTAGCTTGAACTTCTTCGGTATAAAGTTGAGAGGCTATCTGAGAGAACTGAGCTCCTCTTTTCTTCCAGTACTCAAGCTCACCTTGAGGTCCTAGAATAAAACCAGAAGTAAAAATCATTAAGTTCCCTTCTTGGGCTTACCTGATGAATCATCTTCCCTTCTGATTTGTTCACTTTCCTTCAATATTTCGGAAAGCCTCTTGATCCAACCCTTCACCCTTCCCTCGAGTTCGCTCAATCTCTCAGGATGAGAAGTCAACTCCTTCAGTTCGTTGTCCTCGAGAGTACAAAGTGAGAATGAATCTTTCTCGAAAACTGGACCTTGTCCACATACTTCTTCACATACTGAAGAGGCGTTAATTGAGTAGTCAAGAATAGGAAAACCACACAGTTTTATTCGAAAAACTCACCTTTCAAGGCGCTGCAGAATGACCTGAGGGCTGGTAGCAATTGATTTTTGACCATAGGACAACTTGCAGCATCATCTTCACAATCTAAGGGAGGATGGGCCAAAACCTCCATAAAAATGTTTTCGATTATACGTTCAATGGTGGTAACCAGTCCAATTTTTTGGGAATCGATTATTCCACAAAAAAGATCCTGGATAACAGTTGATGAGCTCAATCAGCAGTAATTTATTTTTGTTGAAACCAACCTTTTGGAATCCTTCCTCCGGTAGCTGCTTGCTGGTATTAGTCCTAAATATATAAACACAAACCCCAGTTAGTGCTACCTCCCATCCATTGGTTAGAAAGAGCTTCTTCTTGTAGGTTGGTTGGACTATCTGCTGAGCTGCTCTGCTAGTACTAGGTTGTAACTGTCTACTGGTGCTGGGCTTATTTATATCCACAACAGGCACCACTTCCAACTCCTCCATGTCTTGGTAGAACCACATCAACTTCGTCTTCATGTGGGGCAAGAAAAGTTGATTGATTTCATCCAACTGAAAAGGAAGGTATATCAAAGAAGAATAAGACAACACCTCCTCTCACTTACCATGTCACCTTCGAATACGTGGTCCATGATTTCGCTTCTTGGTAGGCCTGTTGCGTCCATCAGGATTTGAAAAGTGAATTCCAGACGGGGATCCATCTCCCCCCTCCTCGCTTTTCGTTCGCATTCTTCCCTTCTTCTCTGTGAAAAGTCATCGTTTCATTCAGATATATTTTCGAAAATATTCGAGAGAAGCTTTAATTCTTCTCAAGATGAAGCTAACAATATGAGATTTCAGAGCTCAATGAACATAGATAATAATATGAAAGAAAGCAAAACAACATATTATCGAAACAACGGAAAAAATAAATTGCTGTCAAAAATCAAAGGGACGATCAAAATTTCTTTTTTCTCCTGTTATCTCACCGCAAGCAATTCCAAAGGATCTAGCTCGGAATCGTCCAAATCGCTGTCGGACTCGGAGTGCAAAGGAATTCCCGATACGAACATCACTTTCTCAAACCCAAAAGAATCCAAGTTTTCCACTTAACCTGGAGAGACACCTCTCACAACTGAAAGTAGGACCTCTGTCGAAATTAAAACACGCGAAGTTCGCGTTTCATGTATATCAAACCGACATTACTTTCATTCTGGTAGTGGTAGCAATGATTTTTTTTCTTGGGTAAATAGCGCGCGAGGTTTCTGCTTGGCACCAGCTAACGCACAGGATCTATTAAAGCATGTGTGAAATTAAATCCTACCCTGATTAACAGCTCTGACGGGTGCAAAATGGGGTGTCTATTCAATTAGCGGATTTGATAACGAGTTCTGAAGGTTAAGCGCCAAACAACTATAATATAGATTGATTTATTGATATTGCGAAGATATGTGAGATCGGACGAACTTCCCTAGAGTATGAATTTTTTTCGAGGTCAGAATTTTCAAATTTTTCTCAAACTAGCGGCTAAGAAAAAAATTCCGCATTGCAAGTTCGGGAACATTTAAAAAATCGTTACAATATTTGAGAGGTTCATACGTTGAGTGTGAAAAAATCACTAGAAATGATTTGTTTAAAATGTTAATGGAAATAAAAAACTTATATTACTTATACATGCTACAAAACTAATCAGTCATTCTCAAAAAAAAACAATATAAAACATAATACTGAAGTTTTCTCAAACTCGCGGCTGAGGAAAAAATTCCGCATTGCAAGTTCGGAAAAATTTGAAAAATCGTTACAATATTTAAGAGGTTCGTACGTTAAGTGTTAAAAAAATTGTTCCAAATTTAAATGGAAATAAAAAACAGTTATACTTATACATGCTACAAAACTAAGCAGTCATTTTCAAAAAAAGAACAATATGAAACATATCACTAGTTCTCTCAAACTCGCGGCTAAGGAAAAAATTTCGCATTGCAAGTTCGGGAAAATTTGAAAAATCGTTACAATATTTAAGAGGTTCATACGAAATGTGGAATAATCACTAGAAATGATTTGTTTCAAATTTTAATGGAATTAAAAAACAGTTATACTTATATATGCTACAAAATTAATCGGTCATTTAAAAAAAAAAACAATATAAATAATAAAAAATATAAAACATAACACTAAAGTTCTCCCAAACTCGCGGCTAAGAAGAAAATTCCGCATTGCAAGCTCAGGATCATTTGAAAAATCGTAACAATATTTAAGAGATTCATACGTTAAGTGTGAAAAAATTACTAGAAATGATTTGTTTCAAATTTCAATGGAAATAAAAAACAGTTATACTTATAAATGCTACAAAACTAATCAGTCATTTTGAAAAAAAAACAATATAAAAAAATAAACAATATATGCATTATACTAAAGTTTTCTCAAACTCGTGGCTAAGAGAAAAATTCCGTATTGCAAGCTCGGGAACATTTTAAAAATCGTTACAATATTCAAGACGTTCATACGTTAAGTGTGAAAAAATTACCAGGAATGTTTCAAACTTTAATGGAAATAAAAACAGTTATACTTATAAATGCTTCAAAACTAATCAGTCATTTAAAAAAAATTACGAAAAGCACTGCCGTGAAGGCAGGAGCTTTTGAGCGCTCGTACATGCACCTTGTAGGTAGATTCGCATTTTCCAGTTTTGTAAACCAATTAAGGAAATTTTTGACAGCTGTGAAACAAATTTTCAAACTAAGGCGATAATCCAGACTTCAAGTCAGTGCTTCAGGTGACCAATTTTTTTTTCGATAATTCGCTAAAATTTTCTACGGTATCTATGATCTTGGTGATGCGATCTGAACCAAATTTCGCACGTAGTTTGTGTACATTATTCCTCAGCTAGGAGCAAAATTTCATTCAATCAAATCGGTAGTTTCGAAATTATCAGGAACAGAATATTTTGAACGGCCATATTTACGGGACCCCTAGTCTAATTTTGCTCATTGATGAACGTGACCGTGAAATTCGCGATCCAAACCCACCCTGAAAATTTCAAGATCCTAGGCCTTTTCCTTCGGAAGTTATAATTTTCTATGGTTTCTATGGTTCTGGTCATGCGATCTGGACAAAATGTTGCTTTAATATGTCATTCTCGTTTAAAATACAAAATTTTATCTCGATCGAATCCGTAGTTTCGAAATTATCGAGAAAACAAAATTTCAAACGACCGTATTTACAAAACCCCTAGTATCATTCTGCTCATTGATAAACGTGAACGCCACATTTCAGATCTACACCTATCATGAAAATTTCAAGTCCCTAGGCCTTTCCGTTCGAAAGTTATGATTTTCTATGGTTTCTATGGTTCTAGTCATGCGATCTAAAGAAATGTAGCTTGAATATATCATTCCCCATAAGTATACAAAATTTCGTCACGATCGAATCTGTAGTTTGGAAATTATCAAGAAAACTAAATTTCAAACGACCATATTTACGGAACCCCTAGTATAATTTTGCTCATAGATGAAAGTGATCACGACAATTGCGATCCACACCTATCCTGAAAATTTCAAGTCTCTAGGCGTTTCCGTTCAAAAGTTACAATTTTCTATGGTTTCTATGGTTCTGGTGATGCGAGCTGAACAAAATTTTGCATGTAGCATGAACACCTCATTTTCCATTAGAGTGCAAAATTTCATCTCGATCGAATTTATAGTTTCAAGGTAATCAGGAAAACAAAATTTCGGGCGGCCATATTTACGGAACCCTTAAGCGGATTTTTCCCAATAACGAATTTGACCTCGGCATTCGAAATTTGAACCTACCCTGAAAATTTCAAGTTTCTAGGACATTCCGTTCGAGAGTTATCGTGTATACGGACGGCCAGACGGACGGACAGACTCGAATTTTCCGACGGATTCGTCGACTTCCAATATCTCGGATTCGGCGAATGCGATCGATTCAGGTGTAGTGAAAAAGTTTCAACATCTCAGCCAAACGAATTCTTCCATATTCAGCTAATGCCTGAAATCGTTCGTTTCGCGAGAAATGGAGAAACTTTTTCGTCGACTTCCAATATCCTTGATTTGGCGAATGCGATCGATTCCAATATCTCTGATTCGGTTAATGCGATCGATTCAGGTGAACTGAAGAAGTTTCAACATCTCAGCCAAACGAATTTTTCCATATTCAGCTAATGCCTGAAATCGTTCGTTTCGCGAGAAATGGGGAAAGTTTTTCGTCGACTTCCAATATCTCGGATTCGGCGAATGCGATCGATTCAGGTGTAGTGAAAAAGTTTCAACATCTCAGCCAAACGAATTTTTCCATATTCAGCTAATGCCTGAAATCGTTCGTTTCGCGAGAAATGGAGAAACTTTTTCGTCGACTTCCAATATCTCGGATTCGGCGAATGCGATCGATTCAGGTGTAGTGAAAAAGTTTCAACATCTCAGCCAAACGAATTTTTCCATATTCAGCTAATGCCTGAAATCGTTCGTTTCGCGAGAAATGGAGAAACTTTTTCGTCGACTTCCAATATCTCGGATTCGGCGAATGCGATCGATTCAGGTGTAGTGAAAAAGTTTCAACAGTCGAACATAGTCGTTTGAGACCATTTTTGGCTCAAAATTCGAAAAATACAGACATCGTGACGAAATGATATAGCCCTCGTGTAAGTAGTACGAGCGATCAAAAATAAACAAAATAAAACATAATACTGAAGAATAAGAATAAAGATTCATTCAGCTCATAATTACTTACAAAATATATCTCACACAAGGTAAAGTGTATATTATTATAATGTCTCAAAAAATACCAAATACTTTAATAACACAATTTATTATTTTCGAATCCAAAGGCACAATGGCACAAAAAAGTGAGAATATAAAAAAATTACAACACTCAATCTGGAAGCACGCTCAACGAAAAAAGAAATATTAATTTTTTGCTTTTCCCATCACAATTAAGAAAAGGAATATGAAAATATTTATCTAGAATAGAATCAGATTCGCCTATTTTTCTCCCTCTTCTCGGCGCTCAAAATTCTGATTGGTGAATTGAAAATAAAGATCATTTTTGATATATCACAGATGTCGACTAAAAATTTAAAATAAAGCGATCATTATGAACTATCATTGAAGAAGCCGCTCTTCCAAGCAAGCTTGATGAAATGTGGTGCTAAGAATTCGTGCAGGGAATCGCATGCTGACTGTTATATTCATTATAATTCATCAGAGTGCGGCACCTTTGAAAATTTTTTATAATAATAGGACCATATGTCTCTTATTTCTGACCTTATTGCATTCTCATTTCGTACTTTGAAGTTTCAATTCTATCGAATCGGTATTTTTCGAATTATTGGTAAAAAAAATCAGATGGCTGTAGCTACGAAATCCTTCGGCTTATTTTGCCCATTTACGAACTCAACTGGCAGTTACAGACCTCGAACGTATCCTCAAAATTTCAAAATCCTAGGCCTCTCTAACTTTTCAACTATTGAATCAATTGAATGGAAAATTCCAGAAAGATATTCAATATAGAATAACACTTTCAATGAAAATTTGTTCGAAGAAGACATATTGTGTAGATTCTGAGATACGAGACATTTTCGGTTATAATCTATTACGGAACCTTTGTCTGTGCGTATTCTGAAACCTATTGCGACCGCTTTTTTTTGCTCAAAAATAAAATAAAATGGAGTCATGGCTGATATTTTATTCTGAATCTATCCTTGTGAAAGGCTGAAGCAAGTATTCAGCTAAGGCTATACTTTGTATGTTATAATTTACCTACTCCGTTAATTTCTTCTTGGCCTAGGAAAAATATCCAATTGTGCATTGAACAAGAAATACCTAACTCACCATTACAGTTCCCTCACTCAGGGATCTGCTAGGCATCGCCAACCTTCTTATACCTTCCAGAAGGATCAGCCTGCTCGTTAATTTCTTCTTTCTATTATCACGTTGATCGCCCATTTTCGTTAATTCGATTTTGAAAAATTAGCACTCGACAGGCACTTTGATTTGCAGATTTTTATCGAATATCATTTCCGAGGGTGTGTTATTACCGGGGTAACAGACAGTTAAATCGATTCGGGAATGCGTATAGGATTTATCGAAAGGTGAAATTAGGAACTGCTTGAAGAATCGATTCAGTCTTGAAAAAATAGAATAACAAAAACTTAATAAATATCTATATATTCATTTATATTCTCGAATTCAGGAATTAAATTAGAAAAATTATAATAGATGAACTAATAGCAAGCAGAAAAACAATTCATGTATCCCAGAGACCAACAAATTCATCATTTGCACCTGTAGACCGGTTTTTCTACTTTCGTCTGTCGTCAGTACAGTAAGCAAAATGACAAATTCGATGTGAGAAACAGAAAACCTTCAAAACATAAGGCAACTGAGAAAATTTGCCAAACTCACACATGGTTTTTTTGTCTTGGGGAGTTGATAAGGCGATTCATGATCTACAGATATTTGAGACAGTTTCTTTTGGAACGGACAGGTGGCGTGATTTGGGAAATTTTCTCAGATTGTGTAACTCTATAAAAAAACACCCTCAATTTACCCCCCCTATAAGTCGAATTGCGCCAGCATCTGGAATATTATCTCATATGTTACAGGTTAGATTCCTCGCGAGATAGAAATCATTTTTAGAAATAAGTTCCAATTTTTTTTTATGATAAGATGTTAACGTTTAAGGCCACGCATAATGAAGGATGTATAATTACGATTAACAGAAAATGTCTCGTGCCTTGAAAACCGCACAACACATTTTATTCAAACCAATTTTAGTTGAAAATGTTTCATTTCTGCCTGTCCGGTCGTAAACGCGATAAGTTTAGAAATAAGGGGAAAAGAGTTTTGAAATTTTGAGGGTACGTACGTCCGAGGTCGGAATGCGCTGGTTAAGTTCGTTAATGGGCGAAATCCGCCGAAGGCTCTATAGATATAGCCATCTGAATATTTTTACTCAATAATTCGAAAAATACCGAACCGATCAAATTCATTGTAGTTGTAAAACAACGACAAGAAGATTTTTGAAAAATTCTTTTTTGAGAACTTCAGTTTCGCCATACCCTGCTGAAATGTTGTTACACATACGAGGCATCGATTAAATGAGTTAGGTATGTGGAAATTCATCTTTCTAGCTCTTCCATGTGAAAAGAAAATTGAGTTGAGTTTTCTTTGATATATTCAATATAATTCGGTGATTCCATCATTCGAAGTTTATGAAAATAAAATAATCTTTTAAGTATTTGTCATACTGTCAATGAACCCTGAAGGCCGTTTTGGTACACAGAAAAAAGTTTATCTTTAATTTTTTTACAGAAGGCGGCACTCTTCTGTTCTGAAGACTTTAGATTTTAGAAGCTTATATCTCACTAACTATAAACCAAGGGTGGTCCTAGGCTGAATTTCTGGGCGGGGGGTTATTGAATGAAAAATTTTTTTCCTGGGAGAGTGCAACCCCCCTTCCCCCTTTGGCGCGAATATACTACTATACTACTTTACCTTCATATTCCCAATACTCAGTTAGTATAGATAAACAAAAATTTCATAAATATTCAGAATTCATTTTTGAGCGCTCGTACTACTTACAGGAGGGCTATATCATTTCGTCACGATGTCTGTATTTTTCGAATTTTGAGCCGAAAATGGTCTCAAACGACTATGTTCGACCCACTGATGACGAATCCATCGGAAAATTCGAGTCTGTCCGTCCGGCCGTCCGTGGATCTCGAATGTCGTGATCACGTTCATCTATGAGCAACATTATTCTAGGGGTTCCGTAAATATGGTCGTTTAAAATTTAGTATTCTTGATAATTTCAAAACTACAGATTCGATCGTGACGAAATTTTGTTTACTAATGGAGAAATTTATATTCAAGCTACATTCATCCAGATCACATGACCAGAACCATAGAAACCATAGAAAATCATAACTTTCGAACGGAAACGCCTAGGGACTTGAAATTTTCAGGATAGGTGTGGATCTGAAATGTCGCGTCCACGTTTATCAATGAGCAGAATTATACTAGGGGTTCCGTAAATACGGGGTTTGAAATTTTGTTTTCTCGATAATTTCGAAACTACGGATTCGATCGAGATGAAATTTTGTATTTTAATCGAGAATGATATATTAAAGCAATATTTTGTCCAGATCGCATGACCAGAACCATAGAAACCATAGAAATTCGTAACTTTTGAACGGAAAGGCCTAGGAACTTGACATTTTCAGGGTGGATTTGGATCGCGAATATCGCGGCCACGTTCATCAATGAGCAAAATTAGACTAGGGGTTCCGTAAATATGGCCGTTCAAAATATTATTTTCCTGATAGTTTCGAAACTACTCATCGGATTGGAATGAAATTATGCACCTAGCTGAGGAATAATGTATTCAAACTACGTGCAGAATTTTGTCCAGATCGCATCACCAAGACCATAGATACCGTAGAAAATTCTAGCGAATTATGGAAAAAAAATTGATCAGCTGAAACACTGACATGAAGTCTGGAGTTTCGCCTAAGTTTCAGAAATTTTTTGACAGCTGTCGAAAATTCCTTCAATTGATTTCTCAAACTGGAAAATGCGAATCTACCTATAAGGTGCATGTACGAGCGCTCAAAAGCTCCTGCCTTCACCGCAGTGCTTTTCGTAATTTTTGTTGTTGATTTCATTTCATTATCATATTACATATTCCAAAGCCTTAATGATGGCTCTGTAATTTGACATAAAGTTTATATAACGAATGTTTAATTTATTTTGCTTTTCTTTTTATTGTTGTTATTTTTTTTACTTTACTTTCAAATTTTAATTGTCACGTTCTTTCGAATCCAACACCTTTTTAATCGGGAAATCGGCAAAAAAATATAAAAACTGGATGTTTTTTGAGCGCTCGTTCTACTTGCACGGGGGCTATATCATTTCGTCACGATGTCTGTATTTTTCGAATTTTGGAATGGAGAATAAGGTGTTCAAGCTACATGTGAAATTTTGTCAAGATCGCATGACCAGAACCATAGAAACCATAGAAAATTGTAACTTCTGAACAGAAACGCCTAGGGACTTGAAATTTCAGGATAGGTGTGGATCTCGAATGTCGTGATCACGGTCATCTATGAGCAAAATTCGACCAGGGGTTCCGTAAATATGATCGTTCGAAATTCTGTTCGCCTGTTTACTTGAAAACTGCAGATTTGATCGAGATTAAATTTTGCACTCGAATGGAGAATGAGGTGTTCAAGCTACTTGTAAAATTTTGTCCAGATCGCATCACCAGAACCATAGAAACCATAGAAAATTGTAACTTTCGAACGAAAAGGCCTAGGGACTTGAAATTTTCAGGATATGTGTGGATCTCGAATGTTGTAGTCATGTTTATCAATGAGCAAAATCAGACAAGGGCTTCCGTAAATATAGCTTTCCAAATTATGTTTTTCCTGATAACTTCGGAACTACTGATTGAAGATTGAATTGCAATAAAATTTTGTACATAGATGAAGAGTAATGTATTCAAACTATGTGCGATTTTGTCCAGATCGCATTAACAAGACCATAGATACCGTAGAAAATTCTAACGAATTAACGAAAAAAGAATTGGTCACCTAAAAAAGCACTAACGTGCAGTCTGGAGTTTCGCCTCATTTTGAAATTTTGTTTGAGAGCTGCCAAAAATTTACCCCCTTTTAATTTTTTTCTTCAAACAATTGCAAAAGATCATCTTTGGAATCAATAAATTATCCTCAACGAATTTATTTTTATATCGTTAATTTTTTTTCGAACCTTGATATGTGTTAAGGACGTTAGATGTTTGCGAGAGATGGAAAAGGAATTCCCGTGGAATTTTCTGACTTCTCTAGGTATTCGTAGCGTTCCACATAAATTAAAATGTATATTATCTCCGAGAAAAGTTCCTTGGACTCATTTTATGGGAAATTATAATAATTCGTCTAATAAATATGCAAACAAGGGTGAAACATTCGCGACAAACTCACATTACAATAAACTCACCCTGTTCAACTCTTCGTCGTCAGCCATCCTTCCAACTTCTAATTGGCCTATTTATCCACTCGCACAGATCTAACTTACACACTTCCACTTAAACCGCGGTTTTTTTGGAAATTTTTTGAGCACATATCGGATCAACAAGACGACGCATTACGGATAGCATTTCAATAAAGAATGACATTCTGCATGAGATAACTTATGAAGAATAGAACCGGGCATGTCGTTCAAGCATAGTTTCCCCAATTTTCCAATAGATAATGTGGCTTATGATGAGAGAGCACGCAATCTGTCCGTAGTCCTTCTTGAGGAAATCTTTTTCGTGCTCTGTTATAGTTTATCAGAATTTGAATTTCATCGTCGGTTTAATGGCCCAAGAAATTAAGGTTTAATGATTGGCTGACATGTCTACCCAGTATGGCTTGCCTTATGCATATAATTAGGTGGATTTATGGCTTAGTTGCGGAAATAAAGACAAACGTTCGTAACGGTTTGAAATTTCTGGCTGAATATTTATTACTTCAGAAGAAGAATATGAAAGAAAAATTAGTATCGCAACTTTATCAAAAATGAAAAAGATGGAAACCCAGTCGTCTCGAACCATCATGAAATAACATTGTTGGTCATATTTTTCATTAAACACATTAATCTCAGAGTAAAGTTTGAGAGGAGCACTGAATCTGAATCATCCGAGACTATCGAACCAAAGATCATGAAAAGAACCACATATTCTGTGAACCAAACCAGCTGTCAGTGTAACAAATAATGGCATTTTATAAAATGGCCTTTTAAGAGATGGAATCACAGAATTATATAGAATGGGTATACCAAAACTTGTCAACGCCAGATCAGAAAAATTCAATTATATTTCCACGTGGAACAGTTGCATAACTGAATTTTTATATACCGCATTGCAGCGATGTTTTTGCACTCAGATTTTGTCCAGATTGCGTGACCAGAACTATAGAAACCATAAAAAATTACAACTTTCGAACGGAAAGGCCTAGGGACTTGAAATTTTCAGAGTAGATTCAGATCTCGAATGTCGCAGTCTCGTTCATCAATGAGCAAAATTAGACTGGGGGTTCCGTAAATATGGTCGTTTGAAATTTAGTTTTCTTGATAATTTCAAAACTACGGATTCGATCGTGACGAAATTTTTCATTTTAATGGAGAATAATATATTCAAGCTACATTTTGTCCAGATCTCATGACCAGAACCATAGAAAACATAGAAAATTATTACTTTCGAATGGAAAGACCTAGAGACTTGAAACTTTCAGGGTAGATTTGGATCTCGAATGTCAAGGTCACGTTTATCAATGAGCAGAATTAGACTAGGGGTTCCGTAAATATGGCCGTTCAAATGATTTTTTTCCAGATAATTTCAAAACTACAGATTCGATCGGAATTAAATTTCCCACATAGATGAACAATAATGTATTTTAATTACGTGCGAAATTTTGTCCAGATCGCATTACTAAGACCATAGAAACCGTAGAAAATTTTAGCGAATTATCGAAAAAAAAAATCCTTATATTCCTGCAAGAGCTGATTCGGCATAATTGACAAAGAGCTGCTGTCATTTTTTTGACAGCTGTCAAAAAATTTCTCATTAGAAGGTGGATGAACCAGCGCCCAAAAGCTCCTGTATACACTTCAGTTTTTCTCGTAGTAATACGATCCTTGATAAATCTCACATGAACCTTCGTGTCGTTATTTCAAAACTACAAAATTTCAGTTCGATCGAATCATTTTTTTCTGCAGACTTTTTGGTCCCATCTCTCATTTGGTGCACTCCAATTGGCATATTCTTATATCAGCCAATTATTTCGAATGGACCAAGTGCTTCATTCAGTACAAGAAAGTGTGAATTTCTAAACTTCCATTAAAAATTTACCGACCACCTGTTCTACATTTATAATCAGAAATAAACCTTCAGTAGACTGAAACAGTAAAATCAATTCACTAGGGTAGAATTTCCTATTGAAAACGAAATACTTCTCGTACCATCTTGTGATTTACCTTCCGCATTAAAACTACTCCGTACATTATCAGCAAACACTTTGCGTGCAGTTACGTTGGTTCCTCTGATGATGAATAAATGCAATTCCACGATATTCCATTGAAATCGCGATTATTCGCCTTCCGTGTACTCAAGAAAATTTAATGAACAAAACGGCATAAATGTATGGGGAATATATACAGGATGATTCACTTATATCGCGTGAAAAGTTAAAGTACTATACGAATATGTTCGAAACCCTTTGAATGAAAAGTCGATTTTGGAAAATTATAATAGGTATCTAATACCTAATAGGTAATTTATTCCTTGAAAGCAATATAGATATTATACAGCCTCGTCATATGCAAAGTTCTACCACTTTACCAATTACCAAGCTTTCATGATGCGAAAGAACAATAATATGATACTGAAACAAAATAAAAATGAAAACCTGGATTTCCATCTATCGAGTGAGGAAGTTTTCTAGAGCAGATTCTTCAGAGTAGACTGTCTAGTGTCTACCGAATCACAGCCGTCTTTATTAGAAGCCTGGAACGAGAGAAAACTGGCAACGTTGGACGGAGCGATATAGAACTCGGGGGCTTCGCATAATCGAGTTTTCAGTTCAACAAGTCGTAATAGGTTACGCACGTGTTTTTGTTGGTATTTGTGTTTTTGTGAATTAAATGAGTGTAATAAAGTTCAAACTGAAGTGTAATAGTGATTTAAGTGAAGTGAAAGTGTTGTTTTCAGTAATTTTGGTGGGTATATTTGAGATCATCTACTGAGAATCAAGATGGTACGATCGTGTTGTGTTCCAAATTGTAGAAGCAATTATTCGTATCAGAAAGATAGGAATTATGTAAGTTGTTTTAAATTTCCCAAAAATGAAGAGCTGAAGCTTCTATGGATGAAAGCTATCCCAAGAAAAGATTTTATTCCGACCTCTTCTAGTTCAGTTTGCGAGAAACATTTCGAAGAAAGTGATATTATTAAAACAGATAAATTTTTAAAGCCAGATGTAACCATTCAATTGTTATCATTAAAATATCCTAAATTAAAAAAAAACGCTATTCCCAAAGTTTTTCCAAATTTACCGAAGTATCTCACAAAATCAACTCCAAAACCGAGGACCGATCCTCAGCTTAAAAAAAATGAAATCATTTCTCGGCAGAATAATGAAATAGAAGCCTTTTTGAGTTCGGACATGATTAAAGATTTCGATGACCTAATCAATAATTATTCAATCAAAATTGATGTATCAGGATGGGAGATTAAGAAATTCGATGAAAAGATTCATTTTTATATAATTAATTTCGAAAAATCATTATCTGTGGATGTTTCAGTTCAAATAGATAGAGACCTTAGATTGAAATTATTTATTAAAAATATTCAGATCTCTCAAAATGATTTAAAATGGTTCTTCCGTACGATCTAACACTTAGTAGGTGGTCTCAAATTACAAATTTACTTTCTCGTTATAAAAATGTAAATAATGAAGATGCAGTACCTGAAGAATCTATGTCAGATTCATTGAAAAGTTCTTCAGCTTCCTTCTGTTATTTTTAGCTGATAGAAATAATGAAAATTTTTACAAATTCAGACAGGTAGAAATCATTACAGACCAATTACGACAGGTCATAGCAAAAAGAATTAAATATTCATCAAGTACTATAGTTATGTCATTTATATTATTTTCACAGTCACCTTCATGTTATGAATTAATGAGAAAATTTTTTATTTTGCCTTCTAAAAGGTATTTGAGATCAATTTCTTCGTCATTAGAAATATCCCCTAATTCTGACAGTGGAAATAAAAACTATCTCTCAAATGTAACATTTTAAATTCACTCTGCTCCATTTTCGCGAATTTACTGCTCAAAAATTATGTGAAAAATAGAAATAATGATTCAAAAGTCGAGCAAATGGAGAAGAAAAGAAAACATTTAGGAGATAGCAAAAAAAAACCATTGAAGAATAAAAAATTATTCACTTTGTTATGAGTTTTTCGAAATTTTCATTACTTAATATATTTCTATATTTATTTATTTATTTGTTATGTTTGAGAGTTTATATTTATGTTGAGAATTTTATTTGAGTTTTTTTTTTGGCAAGAGATGACCTTACACCTTCCCGTGGTTCTTGCTGAACAATAAATTGAATAAAAATTCAGAGAAATATCATTTCAATTTCAACTTTATCATGAGATTATTGTGCAAAACTAACTGAGATATTCAATTTATTGACTAAGTAGGGTCTTATGTTTCTTTTTCTTTCAGCAAAAAATTAATTTGATGACTTGACTAGTGATTTGAATGTGAAATAATACTATATCTCGCGCTATCGCTCCGCACTAGTATACCTACCATTTACGTTCGGATGCGACGATGCCAGACTTCGTTCCAGGCTATCTATAAAGACGGCTGTGACCGAATACAGTCGGTCCATTTATTTTTAGATATGCCATCTATGGTGAAATAACTCTCATTTATCTATGGTTATAACTCTTATAACCTACAAAAACTTCCAGTTGTCCATGACACCTGGTAAAGAAAACAATAATTTAAAAGAAAAATTAAACAGAATATAGCATCATCCATATTTGGCAATTAAAATTAAATCTGATAAAATGCTTGAAGAAATACAGAGGAAATTCCAATCTGAATTGGATAATTTCAAAAATGCCCAAAAAGGTAACCGACAACTCCGCTTTATTTATATCCCACACTAAAACTCATTCTCGTAGAATTACAGAAGGCCGTTTCAACTCGTCAACAATTAGATGGGCAACTCAATGAGAACGAAATAGTCAAAGGCGAATTAGATATTTTAGGAAATGATTCCAAAGTATTCAAATCTGTCGGTCCTGTACTCATCAAAACCGAACTTACAGAAGCTAAACTGAATGTTTCCAAGAGAATGGACTATATTTCGAAGGAAATCAAGCGAGTTGATGAACTTATTGCTTCTATAGAGAAAAAGCAAGATAATCACCGGGAGGCTCTGAACAAGTTGCAGCATCAACTCCAACAAGCCCATGTTAAAGCTGCCATGCAAGCTTGAAAGTTTACTCCTTAACTATTTAAATTTTCACGTAAAGATTATTTATGAGCTGATCAAACAATATTCAACATTTCGTAATATTGACCATTGGAATTCATTGTTGAAATGTATTCGATTTGAATGAATCCTCATGTATTTTGAATACTTCTATTCTGTTACTGACATTAAAATTAATTCAAATAAACAAATTAAAGCTTCAATGTAAGATATTTTGAAACCTCATTCTTAATTCAACCTAAAGATCTAAAATGTTTTACAAGTGAAATAAATACTCTTTTATGAATTCTCAACCTGATGCCCTATTTCATCAATAAATAAAAAAAGTAATACTGAAAATTTTTCTTGGGAGAAATTAATATTTATTGAAAATCATATCTAGAATAAATAAACAATCAATAAATAAAAAAAAATTAAGCTTATTTAAGGGGTGGTTATATTTTATTATTCCATCAGCCTCAAGTTTCCAAGTGCTGTTTCGAGTCTCTCAAGTTCAATTTTAGTTTGAGAAAGCTTCTCTGAATTTGCTTCTTGAACTTCCACTGGTACCTAAAAAGAAAAGTATTAGGTGTGAACGTTTCTTAATTTGCTCAAGATTCTTGATGATTTTGAATGCTTAGTATAAGTTAGTCCTGCTCTTAGCCTAAAGTTTTTATTTATGGGAGAACTATACCTTCGTAGAATAATCTGCTGCATTCATAGCTTTTGTCAAAGAACTTTGAGTCCCTTGTAAAGCTTGCATCTTCTTCTCAATTTTAGCTATTTCTTTCACAGGCTCAATAAGCCCCTTGAGTAACAAATGCACTTCACACTTATCGGAAACGGTTATGACTGTACAACCAATTGGCGCTTCCTCGTTACTGCTTATCTTCGAACAGTACGACAATGTACACAATGGTGAATTGTATTTCGACACAATATCAGAAATTGTAGGATCCTTGCATTTAACATAAGCTGAAACACATGTTAATTTAAACAATAATCAAAACTCATAAAACTTAATCTTATACCTTCGGTCTTGGTTTTATTAGGTAAATTGTAATCACTTCTAGCCGATCTGATAGCTTTAGCTACACGTTGAATGAATTCAACGTCTTCTTCAATAGACTCTCGCCTCCATCCCAGTTCTTCCGTCTCAGGGTATGGAGCGACACAAATGCTTGGAGTTTTTTCAATAGATGAAGAGGATCTTGGCAACCTCTGATAAAGTTCTTCAGTGATGTAAGGCATAAAAGGAGAAAGTAAACGGAGAGCTACTTCTAACGCTCTGTAAAGTGTAATACGAGCTGTTTTTTTGGCCGATTCATCTTCTCCAGCAAACACCGGTTTTAGGTGTTCCTGGAACGCAATAATGAGGATATTGCTCAAAATTCGGTTTTTTTTTCACTCACCAAATAAACATCGCAAATTTCATACAGCCATACATTGTATGTTGAATTAGTTATCAAGGAGAAATCGTAGGTTTCGAAACCTTTATTTGCATCTTGCGCTGAGGCTGCAAGCCTACTCAAAATCCATAGATCCATCAAACTTTCATTGCCCATTAGTGAATTGTTGTCAGGGGCCTTGAAGTCATTCCCGAGATAAGTCAGTGCAAAACGAGTGGCATTCCAAATTTTGTTACAGAAAAATCTATAAAAAAAAGTTTAATTTTGTATTAATGTTGAAATTAGTCAAAATTTGTTTTTATAACTATATATCCCAAATAAATAATGTATCTTCAATACCTGTATCCCTGCACTCTTAGAATATCCAAGTTTATATCTCGTCCCCTACACATTGCACAAAGAGCGAATCTCAAGGCATCTGTACCACATTCCGGAATTCCCTCAGGGAAATCTTGCTTTTGACCAGCTTTAGCTTTCTCTGCCTCTCGGGCATCCAGATTACCCTCGGCAAGTTGCATGTGCAGTCCCTCGAGAGTGATCCCGTTGATTACATCCATCGGATCAATCACATTTCCAAGTGATTTGCTCATTTTACGACCATGTGCATCTCTTATGATAGGGTGGAGGTAGACTTCTCTGAAAACAATTAATTTCGAAGATTTTTTATTGGAAACATTGAAATGAAATAAAAGGGATGTCTCACTTGAATGGTAACTTTCCCAGCAACTTCTGTCCGAAGAAAACCATTCTTGCCACCCAGAAAAATAGGATATCATGGCCAGTCTCCAATAAGGATGTAGGATAAAAAACATTGAGATCTTCAGTTTCGTCTGGCCATCCAAAAACTGAGAATGGAAATAGACCAGAGGAGAACCAAGTATCCAACACATCTTCATCTTGAGTCAATGTTATGTTGTTCTCAGTTGTTGAGAATTTCGTTTTGGCCTTCTCCAATGCTTCTTGTTCTGTTCTACCTGACACCCATACCTCTGATTCACCTACCTGGGTGAAGAAGAGGTGAAATTGCTCAAGATGTTTGAAAAGAGAAAAATATTAAAATAAAAATCAGAGATAATATCGAAATTATGCCCTATGTTCTCTTCTCAAATTGGAATTGAATACGCCAAATATTTGTTCATTGTTGTAATCTTTTTCAGAGGTTAATTCGACAGTTAATTGTGCAGTATCAAATTTAAAGTATACTCACTCCTTCTGGTTTAGATCCGAAAGTGATTTTATAGGCTGGTATCCTATGTCCCCACCACAATTGTCTGGAAATACACCAATCACGAATTCCCTCCATCCAATGGTGCCAAGTTTTAACGTGCATTTCAGGAATTATCTTCAGTTCGCCAGAGTTGACAGCTTCAACAGCCTTTGCTGCCATCTCTTCGCATTTAACATACCATTGAGGCTTCAACATTGGTTCAACAATATCTTTACTCCTACTGCATATTGGTACTACCATGGGATTGTTTTTGGTTTCCACATAAAGGCCTTTGTCTTTTAGCGCTTCCAAAATAGCTTTTCTTGCATCAAATCGTTTCATGCCCTAATGTTTTTGAAATAATCGAAATACACATGTTTCAGATCTTGAAGTATCTATTACTTACTGTGAATTTTCCATAATCCCCACATATACCTCCTTGGTCATTGAAAATAGTTATGAAAGGTAAATTATGCCTTTTCCCGACTTCATAATCATTAGGATCATGCGCTGGAGTGATTTTAACAGCACCAGTACCGAAATCTTTTTCGACATAAGAATCGGCGATGATTGGAATTTTACGGTTGCAGAAAGGATGAACTACAAATTTACCGTGGAGATGTTTGTATCTTAAAAAAAATAAATAATCAAAATCCCTTCGAATTTGAATGAAACGTTAATATTACTAAATCAATAAAGTTTTTACTCATTTTGAGATATAATAATAATTTTATGAATTTTTCATCAAAAAATCTAACCTTTCGTCATCTGGATGAACAGCAACAGCTGTATCTCCAAGCATGGTTTCAATACGAGTTGTTGCCACCACAATTTTTTCATCAGATCCTTCAACACAATAAGCGAAAGATACTATAACACCAAATTCAACTTTTTCCGTGTAACCAGGTACAGACAGGAATGTTCTACCAGGAATTTCTATTTTATCCACCTAGAAATATTACTGTTATAAGTTTTTTCACGAAAGAAGTGTTTCCGCAGGTAAGTTTTTGATTTTTCATTCATTTCATAGCATATTTCAGCTCTTGTGAAAATTTCACCAAAATAAAGTGATGAACTTATTCTATACCTCTTCTGTAATTTTATCGAACAAGGTATATTAAAATGTTTAATGTATACAAATTTGCAGAAAATCTTTACCTCTATGTCGGAAATTGCAGATTTCAAAGTGCATGACCAATTCACCAAGCGATTAGCACGATAAATTATACCTTCATCGTGCAATCTAACAAAAGCCTCTATCACAGCCTTGCATAATTTAGGATCCATCGTGAAAGCTGCTCTATCCCAATCATATGAAGAACCCATTTTTTTTAATTGATGATAAATTCTATCCCCTTTTCTAATAAAATAAATGGTATCATAAAAACGTCATTAAACTATGGAGGACAAAATATAAGTACATATTGTTCATGCCCAATAACACTTTAAGATGGTTTTTCATAAGAAATCAATTGGCACTACTCTCAGTTTTATAGTTTGAGGAATTTTAAAATAACCTGAATTAAATAAACCAAAAATAAAACCTAACCGTCAACATATAATAAGTTGAGAATGTTATTGAACAATTTTTCACCCAGAACTGCATCTAAGAAAAAAATCTGAGGTGCAGAATCTTTGGCATAAACAATAGTGGAAATGAGGATAGAATAACTCACTCCTGCTTCCATTTCCATATTTTCTTCAGAAAATCTTCCCGTCCAACGTCATGTCTTGTTTTCTTCTCTTCTTTCCACAGTTTTTTTTCTACAACAACCTGTGTAGCAATACCTGCATGATCACAACCTGGATTCCATAATGTCATTTCTCCCTTCATTCTATGCCTGTTTTTTCAATTGTTAATAAATTAATAGAGCCTCCAAATAATCAACAAAAAGCGCATACCATCTAACGATCGAATCTTGGATTGCATTAGTTAAAGCATGACCCAAATGCAGCGTTCCCGTAACGTTTGGTGGAGGAATAATAATAATGAATTTTCCTTTAGGAGATGAGTCACTAATGGATTTCTTCTGAAAAAGATGGAGACATTTGGTATTAAAAATTCAAGAACAATTTCTTGTAAAGAAAATTTGCTCACTCCATATTCAGGCTTGAAAAATCCACTCTTCTCCCACCAAGTGTACCACGCAGCTTCAACATACTTAGGGCTATAGGCGTCTGGTAATGGGTCTGAAATATTTTTTTTCGCACCTTCCGGAGTATTAGAAGTGTAAACAGCAGTTTCTTTGAATTCTTTCTTTTTCTCCTTTTTCTGCGATTGAAATATATGAAAATCAACTTCAACATCTAGCAAGAAGTATTCAATCCTACCTCAGTATCTTTCTTAGGAGCAGCAGTTTGTTGCTTTTCCAATTTTTGTTTTAGTTTATCCAATTTGGCTTGTTTTTTCGCTTCTTTTTCCAGCTGTTTTGCGGTTTTTGGTGGAGCAACATCCCCATTTTCATTGATAATTTCAACTTCTTCGTTCATAATTGAAAAAATATGTTAGCAGGATTGCCACAACTCGATCCTAACCACGTTTGAAATTGACAGAATGATGAATGATTAAAGGAAGTTCCGTGTTTCAAGTTTCAGTCAAAGATCAGAGAAACAGAGATATCCAGTCAATCTGTAGGAGTTGGAGAACTTAAAAGTATTCAGATTGCAAAAGTTGTGAGCAAAGCTTAGAGAGAATTTCTTAAATCTTTGATTGTGAGTAGATTCCAATGATTCCATATCCATATACAATTTGAGTTTTCCTGAAATTTGTAAATCTCTGACAATAGTTCCAAGTTACACGCATAGAACTTAGACCTAATAACTTATTATTAGCTCTAACGTTCCAAGTGAGTAAGTGACGTCTTATATGATTTACTATTTACTTTATTTTATGTATATTTGACTTATTTGGGAAGAAATGGTCTTGAGCGACGAAAAACTAGCAACAACTCCCATTCCTTCGTGAGTATCATAAATTTACCTTACATCTACCTTATCAATTCGTAGCAATATTATAAATAGTTCGATGAATTGAGAAGTGTATTCGCTCTTAGCTCATGTGGAGGTTATACAGAAGGAAATTGAGTTCCAACTGCTTAGTCTCATCTCGAGGCATTCAGAATGCTACCATTTATTGTGAATGATGACACCATCATCTTGATCTATTTTAGTGCCCAAATTCCCAATAATGACAAATCTTGTGAAATGGAGAGTGTAAAAATCGAAGATGTAGAGAGTATCGAACAATTCATTGATGGAAATGAAATCCATGACAGAAAAGCATTCATAGTCAAGAATGAAGATGAAAATGGCCTATCCAAACAAATGGAGGAGCAAAATTCTTCTACTGCTTCCATAATGGAGGAAATTGAGCAACAAGTGGAAGAGGGTTTTGAAAGAAGTTCAAAACAAGTTAATCAAAGGAAAAAAAGTAATTTGAGTGTAAAGAGACATAAGTGTCACTTTTGTGGTTATGTTGGGAATCGGAAAGGGAATCTCCAAGCACACGTAGATTCTGTTCATTCAAATTTGAAGCTGTATAAGTGTCACCTGTGTGATTTTGTTTGTAGTCAGAAAGGTAACCTCGGAAGGCATTTAGGTTCTGTTCATTTAAATTTAAAGCGCCATAAATGTCAATCATGTGATTATGCAGCATATCAGGCAACCGATCTCGAGAAACATATAGATAGTGTCCATTTAAATTTGCAGCAATATAAGTGTCCCTTATGTGACACTTATGCAGCAAACGGGACGGGTAATCTCAAGAAACATATAGATTCTGTTCATTTGAATTCAAAGCAACATACATGCCACGTATGTAATGCTTATGCAACAAATCGGGCAGCTGATTTAAAGAGACATATAGATTCTGTTCATCTCTATTTGAAGGAGTATAAGTGTCACTTATGTAATTATGTTGCTAGTCGGAAAGGTAATCTCCAAACCCACATAGATTCAGTTCATTTGAATTTAAAGCAACACAATTGTCACCTGTGTGATTACAACGGAAGTATTAAAAGTAATCTCAGAAGACATATTGAGTCTGTTCATGCAAATTTGAAGTCCCATAAGTGTCACCTTTGTGATTATGCTGCTAACCAAAAAAATGTTCTCAAAAGACATTTCAGAAATGTACATCCGAATGAGAAGCCTTTAGAAGACTGATTCGATACTCTCATATCCCAATAAAGATTTGGAAAATTATGGTCATAAAGATTCCCTATGGTTATGGAAAAGCTTATATGAGAAATTGTTTAATTGAAGTATGCGAAGATTCAATCGAATGAATATCTCGAATATGGAACTTGTCAGATCAAGTAAATCATCAATTTATTCGAGAAAGAGCCATATAAAATTGAAGATTTTTTTTTTTATATTTCTGTAAATAACTATGTTTGAACTTGTACATATTGACACAGTTTCCCTTGTTTACCTAATGTTGATGAAATAAAGATTGTTATTATTATTATTATTATCATTTACTTCGAATAGCGTAAGTACCAAGAAAAAGGACCTACTTTTAGGAATTTTCAAATTTTGTTTCAATTCGAACGATATACATCAAACTTTTTTATTATTTATTAACATATTTGTACAAATCAACAAAATTCAATTATTTTCATATATGTATTTCAATCGGGAGTTTTATTATAATATCACAGCTAAGTAATTCTATAATAAAATAAAATATTTTCAATACTTGACTGATTTATGTACATGATGGAACTTTCTATCTTTTGAAAATATTATCATCACCATGAATAGTATTGTTTATAAATTAAATCAATAATAAAATTTTTTTCTTCTACAATCCTTTCATTCTGACATTTTTTTATACAATAATAATTTTTAATTATACTGAGACCTTAATAAAATTTTTCAATTGTTGTTGTCATGTACATAAACCGTAATTATGAATATGTGTGAAAACTTTTATTCACAGTAAATATTGTGATTTTTGAGATATATAAATTATAGGGGAAGATTTACAAGGTAAAGTTATATAAAATAATGAAGATATTAAAAAGGCAAACAATTTGTCAATAAAAAAAACTGAACAAAACATGTACAAGCATATTATTCTAATTTGTAAAGAAATAAATAATTTCACTATTATATTGCTTGGTATTTGAAGCAAGTAACTACTTCAGAATATTTCAATCATACCATTGAATTACTTTCGAAAATGGTTATGGTGATAATGAAAGTAAAAAACTTCACACTTTTTTTAATTTTGTGTGAAGATAAGGTCTATTGATAGCAATTTCTTTTAAACTGTGGCAACTTGGTTTTTGCCACCATTTCCAGGGACTATTGGGGCAGCATCAAAAATTCAAATATGTACTTCTAGTTCAAAAAATCATTTCAAACCAATATATTATTGTTCTCAAAAAACGAATACTTTAGTATTTTAATAAAACAGGCTATGGAATTTCATAAGCATTTTTCAATAAATTGGTGATTAATAATATTTGGGACTATGGGACAATCCCAAGACTTTTATTATGAATGTGAATATTTCGTTTTCTAGTTTTTATGCAATCTTCCATTTTCTTTGCATTTCCACCATATAAAATAATCGAAATTTGAGATAGAAGTAGTATTTTATACAAGAATCGGTAAGAGATCAATGGTTAAAGGCACTAAAGTCTGTAATATTACCTAAAAAAAGAATTCAAAGGGTTCTAATGACATAAGGAAATTATGCCATGAATCGAAAAATATATATGTAATAAACATTCTGTACTGCACCTATAGAAAATCATTCTCAGTAAAAAGTCCCCTCGATAATTCCTTCGCTACAAAATACTCACAAATTATTCCTTTTAACCTTAATCGAAAGTAGTCCATTCACTCTTTGAATTAACTTTACTAGATCCAGCCTCGGTTTCAAATTCTGATATCGTATGCTGAACACTAGAGAAACTATTGAAGTCTATACCATACTCCTGAAGCAAGTCTCGATCTCTTCTTGAGGTTGTTACATGTGAAACATTACCCTTTTTCCTAATAACACTATGATTTTCGTAAGCGTATAAAGGGTTGGATATGCTCAAAGGTATATTGCATGTGTTTCCGTGCAAGAACGAAGAATTTGCGGTTTGTTGCGGAGATCTTAATGGATCAAAGTCATCCATTTCATCAGAAGTTGAATCCAATCGAATGAGGTCTTCAGTTTCTTCGTTATGCTGTAAAGACTATGATCATGAATTAAAATCACCAACAGTTTCAACACACTTGGCAAAACGTTTCAATTCATAGTAATGAAATATCGAAAAGGATTATACGTTATTACATGCAAGTGAAATGAAACAGAGAACAACCAATAATTATTGATTGATTTGAATAATTTTTACTGGTATACAGAAGTACTATTTAGGATAACATGGGAAAAATAAAATTAGGGAAAAGTAAAAAATCGTTACAACTGGAGTTCAAAAATCATCACATGATGTGCATTTTCTTGAATAAAAGAAAATGCAATATAATTTGAAGAAGATTTAGATTTTTTTTATATTTTTCTGTTGACTATTATGACTTGGCCTATTACCTGATTCCGGCTTGACGTCGACTTCTGGGACGCCTGTATACACAAAATAATCGAGATATTCTTATATATTTTGGGTGTTCTTTTTTTCATAGGACTAAGTATAAATAAGTGTTGCAAACATCGAAATATTCAATAATAAAGTCGAACGAAATACATCTGAAGTGGACTGTGATAAAAAGCAATGAATTAAACGAAAAACCTCTGAAGCCGACTATGACAAAACACTTAGACATTATAGAAATGGTGATATGATGAGAATTTTTGCCATGTGAGTTAATTTTATCTAAGTTCAGAATTGTTCGGTATTCTACCAACTTTAAAACTGTATGAATACTCAAAGTTCCATTTGATTTCAGGAAAAGCAAATTAAATATTGAATTTTCGGCTCATCAATTACCAATTTAAGATTGGTAGAATACCGAGAAATCCTTATGCTCTCTGAATGAGTAGAAAATAATCGAATCCATCCTTAATTTTACCTTACGCCTGGAAACACTAACAACTGGCGGTGACAACTTAACGATATCAACAGAATCTTGATGAGCAACGTAAAATAACTGATCGCCATTTTCGTTTCGCCCTCCACCGACCACGAAAGCTGAGGTGCCGAAAAGGTCTTGGGCGGGAAGTGGCGGCGAGACACGGGGTGCGGGAGGTGAGGAGAAAACGTCGTCAGGAGATTGAAGGAGCAAATTCTCGGAATCCTGGGATGCTAGACGGGGGAGAAAATGGGGTGGTGCTATGCGTGATGAAGTAAATGCTGCACCGCTCCAGTGTTCGGGACTTGCTGGGAAGGAGTTTATAGGGAATTCGTGCTTGAAGTTCTCGAGACTACGGACAGGTTTAAGCTGAAAAGCCAGATAAACATGACAGGTTAACACAAAATGGAGGTTGTGAAGAACAAATGATTTTCTTATAACTATCTCAAAGGAACATGAATTGAATAAGAACTGCTTTACATAATTTTCAAACCCTAGAGGTTATTATATAGCCTGTAAAATATTATCGATAGTATATTAACTCATTATGTTTTTATATGGCATTGAAGTAATTTTGAATAAATAATTGAATTTTATACAAATCGACGCCCTTATCAGTACGTACATTTAAAGTTCATAATGAAACCATAACAAAATACATCTATTGAATTATAATGATAACACACAAATTTGAATAAACCTTCAGAACAGTTAGTACCACCCAAATCTAATATTTGATGGGCCATCTTTTGTTGATTCCTTTTCTCTTACAATTGAAATTCCATTTTCAAATGATTATCCGATATAAGTCATTAAAGACACAACATCATCTCAAGGGGAGTTGGAGACAAAGACCAACACAAGTTCGTTGTCATTATAGAACTTGTCCTTCTGAAGAAGTTCGAACAGCAAAATTTTTAAAAAAGTTAATAAAAGGATAAAAATTGAGTTGTTTGAAAATCATTAATTTCAACTAAAAAAGAAAGAAGTTTGTAAAGAATAATCATCAGATCAAGTGGGCAAACTGATTGAAATCAAAGATTTTTGAGGTATGTAATATTCATTATATTAAAATATAAAAATTAAAGTATAATTGAATTGAAATTATAGAGATAAAGTCAACAGTTAAAGATCAACTACACATTTTTTCGTGCTTTTCATTCAAATTCGGGAAATAAGTCAAAATTTATAATATTCATATTTTATCATATTAGAAGTTATTTCACAATATTTGTTCCCTTCCTTTGAATAATTTTTAAAATTTCCCTAGCGTCCATCTTTTGAGCTCCCCTAAAAAAAAATGGAGGAATTTCAAATTCGGAAAGAAAATGTGTTGATTATTGTTGATTAATGCTGAAGATTACTTTATTATTTTACCATTAGAAGTCCAAATATTAAATATTCTAACTTTCCTCCAGATTACTAATTATTCTATTAAAGATAATATATCCTCATACTTACTGATTAGTTTGGTCATTATGTAAAGCAGGTCTTAAACTACATATACAGATGGTTAAGAGATCAACATCAATATGGAAACTAATAATTATTATTTTTGTTATTTTCATTATTGCAGTTGAAATTATCGTTAACATAAATAAATCAATAAAAATAACATTATTGCTAAACAATATCTGAAAACTTTTTGCCAAATTATTCATGTTTTGAAAACTTCTCATATAAACAGGGTTACAGGGAAAGTAGTACTAAATATTGAAGGTCGTTATTATTCCGGTCATTTCTGATGAATTTGGTTCTATAATATAGTGTCCGAAACTTAACTGTTATGGAGATATTGAGTTTTGGAGATTTTAAAAAAATCCTCTATTTTTAAGCTTTTTCGTCGATTTTTTTCGGATTGGAGCATCTAGGGGCCGTTTTTTTGATGTATCTAGTAAGAGGGCATGTCAATAAATAAAAATGACCAACAGAAACAGAACCTACTACTAACAGCTTAATAAGACTGCTCGACAACGATTAGAATTGAAGAATTTTCACTAAGTGTTTTTAAATTTGGAGCCCTTTTTTTGAAAAAAACTACATGGAACTTATTCTGCAGAAGAGTTTAAAAACTTCTACGTCTCTTCAGCTTTTCAAAAAGGTATAACACTTGCTATTAAATTGGCAAAACATTGACCAAATGGCAGTTAAGGTTGTAGCGGCGGCCATGTCGAACATGAATTATAAAAATATTGCTCTGTTTTTCTTTGTTTTATTTACGTATTTTAGCTATTTTTTGTACTCGGGAGACAAAGACATACAGTATCAGGTATGTCATTTTAAATCTTGGCATATAGTCTGCTCATGCGATTCTTTCGTGGTAGATGTGTTATCCGTAATTTTCTGTAAAAACGCGGCTTGGCTTGGATTTTTGAACTGTTCCATCTTCTTACTGTGTGACGTGGCTTGTGACTGGACTTTGATTTGTATTGTGAACATGGCAACATTTTCTAACGAGGAATATGCTGACATCCTAATGTTTTATGGATTTTCCGAAGGAGTATGGTGGCATGCACGCAATAATACTCGTCGAGTACCTGATATTGGCGTTTTTGACGGAGTTTATCGAAAACTACGAGAAACTGGGTCTGTTCTAATACGATGGACTGACATGGCAATACCTCGTATTCTTGATGACGACGACGACGAAGCAAATGAAATACTTTAAAGCCGACCCAACCACGTCAACAAACTATGTTATAGCTCGACGGATTGGTATTTCCCAGTGGAAAGTCTGGTTCGTAATAATCGTAATGCACACTCCTCGGCAATACCCTTACCATTACACGCCAGTGCTAGTAACAGAAGAAAAAGATCTAGACTTCTGGTGATTTATGCTCAATGCCGATATTGAAGATCCGGTCTTTTTTTCGTGTGGACAGATGAGTCGAACATTGGCATCACAAACTATCATAACGCTCATTATTGGGCTCCCAAAGCGCAAGATAACCCAAAAAAAGAACAAGAGGGTCAAAAGGAGATTCAGTCTAAATGTGCGGATGGCCATAATATTAAATCAATTGATGGGGCCATACTTCCTGCCTATTTTAGCTACTTTCACCTCGAACTAAAAATGTACCGTCTAATAACTGTTATTTTGTCAATGATTTGCCTATTTAATAGCAATTGCTATACCTTTTTAAAAAGCCGAAGAGAGGTGGAAGTTTTTAAACTTTTCTGCAGAATAAGTTCCAAGAAGTTTCTTTCAAAAAAAGCGCTCCAAATTTAAAAACACTCAGTGAAAATTCTTTAATTCTAACTGTTGTCGAGCTGTCTTATTAAGCTGTTAGTAGTAGGTTCTGTTTCTGTTGATCATTTTTATCAATTGACATGCCCTCTAACTAGATACATCAAGAAAACGGCCCCTAGAAGCTCCAATCCAAAAAAAATCGATAAAGAAGCATGAAAATAGAGGATTTTTTTTTAAAATCTTTAAAACTCAATACCTCCATTACAGTTAAGTTTCGGACACCATATTATAGAACCAAATCCATCCCCAATGACCTGAATAATAACATCCTTCAATATTCAGTACGACTTTCCCTGTAACTCTGTATATAGGGTGAGTTTTTGACTTGCATATATTTTTCTAAAAGAGAATCCTGCAACTAATAGAATAAAAACACCGGTAAAGAAAGAAATTTCATACAAATATTTATCTTGAAATCATTTTTTTAGACGAGAAGAATTCGGAAAAATGGCGAATGAAAAATGGATTCCTTTGAAATAACTATGTCTATAATATGAAAACCTTCCAATAAATTTGAGACTTTTTCAGTAAAAACACCAAGGATAAACAATGGTATGATGAAAAATTATACCATCTTAATTTAATTATTGCAATAATTACCGATCTATCCACTGGTGGATTTTCCAGCCTCAGCTTCAGCAAATCTTGAACTTCGTTCATTAGATCTATTCTGGGGATGTCTGGACTGTCACTCCTCGAGTTGCTCCCGTTCGGTGAATGTGGTTGGGAACTTGGGCTTAAGGGACTGTATGACCTAAAAAACGATAAATGCAATTTCAACATGTTACCTGTGAACTTCTCAGCTGAAAAAAGGGGCAAATTTTCTCAAACGTTTGTCATTTCTATTAAACTTCGTTTCTCCTATTTTGAAACCAAATACATCTGAACTCGTCCCCAAGTGTGAAGGGTTCCGTAGTAATAGCGTGTAACCGAAAATATCTCATATCCTACTCGAAGAAATTTTCGTTGACATTGTTCCGTAAGTTCTACTAGCATTATTTCTTTCAGAAAATCCCATCCAATGGTTGAAGAGTCAAAAGGGGGTGGGTTTGCAGTGGTTTATAGTTGGTTCCTCCTATGTTTGACCCAGAAATAATTTCCTTTGGGAATTAGACCGAACACACCCCGGCAATGACCCAAATACCATTGGTTTCATTACCAAATTTTCGTTCTCAATTAGTCATGATATCAATACATTAGGTCGGATAAAGGTGGGCGAATCACGCTTCGCAAAAAGGAGTGGTGAACACGGCGCGACCAAAAACACATCAAAAAAATAATACGATAAAGAAATACGTTGACCCTGGATCAACCCTGAAATGTTGTCTAATGATGTCGTCTAGACGAATATCTATTATACTTCTTGTTGAATATGTTACGAATGTAGATTACATTTTAATTCAAAAAGGTCGCGATGTCCTCAAACTCTTTTCGTTTCCTTTTTCTCCAATAATCTATTGAATGAAAACTATTCCCACCTGAAATTTTCAGTTTACGTTTTGGATGCTATAGAATTAAAAATCGAATAAAAAAACGTACGCCTCTTTCTTGCAGCGTTGCCAGAGTCTTGTCCAAACAAACTTGATGTTTGCATCACAACAAACCGTGTCCCTATAGTGGGGGATATTTCGTCTCTTCGGGATAATTAGTCTATAGACTTATTGTGATTTCAAGGACAAAATAATGCTCACCTTTCAAAAGGCGAACTTCTGAAGGGCAGAGATGTGTCTTTCCTATATGTAGCAGTAGGCACACTCAAACCCGCGATTCTTCGCTTACTAGTGGTCGGGGAACTAGGCGCTGATCTTGGCTTATTACTTTTTGGCCCGGAGTCATGGTCTCCATTCTGCAGTTGATGAGGGGCGCCTTCACCTTCTTTCAAGAGAAAACGAAGTCCCTTGTAAGCGTTTTTAACACCTTTTCCTCCCCCTTTCACCTAGGAAAGAAAGGCTTGAAAAAAAAAATGCAAACATGGAATGAAGCAATCAAGCGTGAAAGAAAAGCAGATGGAGAGATGACAAGACCAAAGTTGAGTGAACATGCACAAAAAGACGTCACCCAAACCCAAAATTTTCATCTTCAAGATGCAAAACTTGAAGAAATAATTTTTGAAAATATTTGTCACAACAAATTATGATGACAAAAATGTTCAGGAAATGATTATTGGTGAATGGGATACTTGCATTGAGGAAGTATAAAACAAGGAAAAAAAACATAAAAATACCTATGAAAAATTTTCCCAACATACAACGAACACAAAAGAGAATAACAAAGAAAAAAGCGAAAGCACATGCATAGGATATAACATTATTTCCACTCACAGTTTTGACAGCCGATTTAACCGCAGGATTGGCCTGAAAATATTAGTAATTCGTCATGATTTTCAGGCCTGAATACGATTTTCTCAGTAAACACTTGCAATAGATGAAAAATTGCTCGAGTCTCATATAATTTTTTTTTTATATTATTTTGTATCTCCATTAACAACACTGACAATAAAACAGTTTTCTTCAATATGAATTCAGTTTCAAATCCTTCATTAGACCGGGTCTGTTGTTGATTTAATAAAATTTTGAAAAAAATATTCTTTATTTACCTTATCTTTAACACTTTTGAAGAACTCCTTTCCTTCAGACTTCATTGCTGTTGTCCACTCTTTATACTGTTGTTTTAGCTTTGAATTAGACTTCTCAGAAAATTTGAAGGTTTCCACTTCGAATTCATCAGAAAACCCAAGGCCATTGTTCAACATTGTCAGTCTCTCCTCTATAAACTGAAAGAAAGAATAATGGGAAAATTGGAACGATTCCTTGAATGTTTATTTGGGATTACTTTCAGTTAATCTTACATTATCAATTCAATCAAATTTTAGTCTCACACAATAACATCAGCAAATATTTGAAAAGAGTTCTCTACATTTCAAACTATGATACACAGGGTGATTCAAATGAGTATGGCAATATTTGGTAACTTGTGTTTTCTTAACAATATTGAATCAGTATTTTTGAACATCATATATATTTGAACAATTGAAAGAAAAGGTTAAAATGAGTTACAAACAAAGTGATACCAATATGAATATTCTTCGAACAATATTATAAGAAGGCTCGAAACCCAAAATTCGAATTATTCGAATGGTGTTCTTTTTAATTATGTCAAGGAATAAAATGGAAACATTATCTCTTACCTGCCTAAATATCTGTAGATTGAGCATTTCTTTAATAAACGGCTTCATTGAAGCTGGTCTAGTACCTACAAAAACTTCCTCATCGAAAGATACACTTTTTCCAGGTTGCATTCGAAGAGCGTCCCTATATCCCCCAATCAAATGAACTAGAGCCCTTAGAAAAGCACGAGATACCCCATCCCCCAATAGGACCGACTTGTTTTTTAGTTGTCGCTTCAGAGGATTCACCTGAAATTTATAAATAAATAATGTATGTTCAATGAAAAAAATAATTCAAATTACTCACAACTTCTTGGGGAATACTATTCAGATCATCAAATGGAGTTTCAATACTGTTGGTATCAGCATCTAATATCACAACATCGCCAATTTCAGAACGATTTACCTTCTGAAAATAAAATAACGATGTTGCTAAATCGTTTTTATACATCTCTCTTCGATTTCGGAACTTGCGGTCCACTGTTTTCCTCAGCTCTATATGTGGCAAAAATTTGGCTCTTACCTTCATGACTTCATCCGGAACGCCAACCAAAAACGGCATAGGCGCAGAAAGGTACTCCACCAACGAAAGAGGGAGCACTGGAATGAAAATGTGCTGCCAGTGCATCGGATAGATAAGGTCGTTTGCAGACTGAACGCAAGCACTCAATCTCTTCAGTCTCTTGGATCGGATGATTATTCTCCTCTCGAACAACATGGAAGCGAAAATTTGCATCATGTTGGTAGAATCGACGGCGTTATAGTATTCCGTCAGATTACTCTGTGGAAAAAAATATTGATGTCATCAGCAAGACTCCTTGCGACATGAATCTAAGATGCATAGAAGATGGGATGGAAGGCCAATTTATGGATTGATTGTCCTATTGGGATAAGCGATACGCGCCCTACCGGACATTCAGATTTTTATCATGTTTTCCGTTAAAACCCTTAGTTAGTTCCTCGAATATTTATCCTTCGAAAGTCATGAAAGATGAAGTGGTGTGGTATGATCTATTCTAGTACTAAAATACCATTATTTTAATGATATTCTCTGTTACATGAATATGACCTTCCATCCCTCAATATATATTATGTTGAAGAAAAAATTAGACTCACATTTTCTGGAATACTAGGCAACTGAAATGGCTTCGGAACATCCACTGAAAAAATCTGAAAAAGGGAATTTATAATTACTTCATTCACTCATTCAAATTATTGTTACGAAGTATTTTTGAGCGCTCGTTCTACTTACACGAGGGCTATATCATTTCGTCACGATGTTTCTTTATTATACGAATTGTGGGCCAAAAATGGTCTTAATCGACACGGTTCGACTCAATTCAAGTCCATCTGGCCGTAAGCACGATAACTTTCGAACGGAACGACCTAGAGACTTGAAATTTTCAGTGTGGGTTCAGTTCCCGAATGCCGCAGTTAGTGTGTCAATAGCCAAAATTCCACCAGGGGTTGCCGTAATTATGGCCGTTCGAAATTTTGTTCTCCTGATTACTTCAAAACTACTGATTCGATCTAGATGAAATTCTGCACTCAGATGGAGAATGACATGTTCAAGCTACATGCAAATCTGTCCAGATCGCATGACCAGAACCGTAGAAATCATATAAAATTATAACTTTTGAACGGAAAGACCTAGAGACTTTAAATTTTCAGGGTAGGTTGGGATCTCGAATTTCGAGATCACGTTCATCAAGGAGCAACATTAGACTAAGGGTTCCGTGAATAATGCCGTTCAGAATTTTTTTTCTTGATAATTTCGAAACTACTGACTGGATTAGAGTGAAGTTTTGCACATAGATGAAGAATAATGTATTCAAACTACGTGATTTTGTCCAGATCGCATTACCAAGACCATAGATAATGTAGAAAAAGCATTGACGTGAAATCTGGAGTTTCGCCTTAGTTTGAAAATTTTTTGACAGCTGTCAAAAATTTCTTCAATTGGTTTCTAATACTGAAAAATGCAAATCTACCTACAAGGTAGATGAATGAGCGCTCAGCAGCTCCTGACTTTACGGAAGTGCCAGGAATGGTCTCAAACGATAAGGTATTTCGAAAACTATTCGCCATATTTTTCCGAAATTATGTGTCTACATATGTGGAAATTCAGATTTCTAGTTCCATGTGGAAAGCAAATTGAGTTTGTCGAATATATCATTGCTGAAGTCATGAAGTTTAGGTGGAATATTTGTATATTTCTGTTTCTCTACTTACACTCTGTTCTCTATTGAATGAAACAGAAAACTGTTTGCCTGGATCAGCTAATTTGGCATCATAAACTGTGGTTAGGAACTCCCTTAAGTCTTCTGCCCTCGTGCTATGCATGAGTGATGCTGTAGTATCCAAAAATCTAAAACAAATAATGACAATTGTTAATTTATTTCTATATTATATGAATGAACAAAATTATCATCAAATTACAAAACTGAGAAATTATTGAATATCCAATAATTGTTTTGTTCCACCCCTTATTTCAATAAATATCAATAGATTCTACAATAATGGGTTGCCAAGATCAAGGGGTTTCCAATACTCCTTCCGCCTCCCCAAGGTAACATCGATGAATCGAAATTTGTTGATTTTTCAGGAAATTCAGGTTGTTTCATTGATATATTATAATATGAGCCGCAATATTTAGGATATATAGAAAAAACCTCGCTTTCGTAGTAAAGCAATGACTCATTCTCGTTTTTATTCACTCGTAAACAAACACCCACATAATCTTGTGGTAATCAATCGATAATTTATGAATAATGTTGAATTATTAGGAATTTTGACGAAGTTAAGATGAGCTGTCTTTCTATCCCACCAGTTTTCCAGAAAAAGCTGCGAATTTCGTACAAAGGTTTATCGACTCCACATCACTTCGTTTCCCCTATGTAGAATGCACGAGATCGTGTCAAAAAAAATTATAAGATTACGAAAAGCACTGCCGTGAAGGCAGGAGCTTTTGAGCGCTCGTACATGCACCTTGTAGGTAGATTCTCATTTTCCAGTTTTAGAAATCAATTGAAGGAATTTTCGACAGCTGTCAAAAAAATTCTCAAACTTAGGCGAAACTCTAGACTTCATGTCAGTGCTTCAGCTGACCAATTTTTTTTTTCGATAATTCGCTAGAATTTTCTACGGTATCTATAGTCTTTGTGATGCGATCTGGACAAACGCACGTAGTTTGAATACATTATTCTTCAGCTAGGTGGGAAATTTCATTCCAATCCAATCAGTAGTTTCGAAATTATCAGGAAAAAAATATTTTGAACGATCATATTTACGGAACCCCTAGTCTAATTTCGCTCATTGATGAGCGTGACCGCGACATTCGAAATAAAAACCCACCCTGAAAATTCCAAGTTTCTAGGCCTTTCCCTTCGGAAGTTATGATTTTCTATGGTTTCTATGGTTCTGGTCATGCGATCTGGACAAAATGTTGATGTAATATATCATTCTCGATTAAAATACAGAATTTTATCTCGATCGAATCCGTAGTTTCGAAATTATCGAGAAAACAAGATTTCAACCAACCGTATTTACGGAACCCCTTGTCTAATTTTGCTCATTGATGAACGCTGAAATCTCCACGTAACACAAATTTCATCAGGAGTATATGGCAAATAGTTTTTGAGTTTCTGTGTTACCAAAGTTAAAAAAAAATTCAAAAATCAACTAGTGATACGAACACGATTACGAAATTTCACGTGAACCTTTGTGTTGTTATCTTCAGGTGGCTATATCTATGGAACCCGTCGACGGATTTCCTCCTTTTTAGCTAACTCAACCGGCGTATTAAGACCTCGAACGTACCCTGATAATTTCAAACCTCTATACCTGGGTGAAGAACCACAGTAAAATCTGACTCAAATATCTCAATATTGTTCATTATCATCTCTTCGGAATCGGATACGACGTTCCAAGAACAGCAAGATAACAACACGATTTCAATCATAGAAGTCAACGGACTCTCCTAATTCTTAAATGAGCTAATAAATAGAACCTCTTAGCGAAATCACAGTCAGACTGCACGGGCGATGCAGTATCGGTCAATAGCCACGGCGAGCCCGAGGTTCCATGGATGGAATGCTCCGCATCCGGTACATGTTACGTACGACTTCGTTCCATTCATTACCGCGAAGGTTGATTCGATAATGCGGATAATGCGACTATTTCCATACACATAATGTGTCCGAATGAATTCATGAAGATGCGCTTCAGCAACAACAATATCTACAACGAAAACGAACGGTTTCGATTTACAGGTGATGGTACATATATTATGGGGCAGATACACCAGCTGTAAAAATCTGATACCACCCCAATCGAGTGTGGTAGAAAATACAAAGAGGAGAGACCAAAAATTTCCACTCATAATAAATAAAACCTGAAAGACCACGATGGCCTTATATTGCCATCTAAAACTATGTTGAAAATAACTCAATACCCTCATGATATAATGATAATAACTGCAAAACTCATGATTACCTCTCACTTCACTAGAAGTATCAAATATCATGTTTGCATCACAATCTGAAACATTAAAGTTCATTTCTCTGAACAGTCGCGTAGTTAAAACAAAGTTTCCATTCGTTTCCATTTAATGCTTATTTTATTCCACCTCGGGAATTTCGAGGCGTCAGTTTGAAGATCAATTATTTGAAGTTCGTGAAAAAAAAGGATTGTTTGGTAACAATACGCTCGGCAATGACAATCGACAACAATAGAACGAAATAAGTACTTAGGTGATGCTTGTTCGAAATTAGACATGGATGAACTTGGCACGGATGCTTCGAACAACGCAGAGGTCTATTTTCGTGCGTAAATAGCTAGTCAATAGGTAGAAATAATTTTCAATTCGGATGTATGCGATATAAGAGATTAAATCTACGAACGCACGGAAAAGTCGAACGCACGTAACTTAAATTCGATAACTAAAATATATTTGATGTTTTCAATCAGTTCTTACGGAGAAAAAATGGTCCTTTATCCGATGATATAAAAAATTAAATGAAAATTGACTTTTCTTATCATTTTTTCCATGTTTATTCATCCCATAATTACACCCAACGTCCTGTAAATTATTCATGACGGTTCAGGCTTCGGTATTCATTATTCATGTTGATTTACATGTGTACAAAAAGGAAATATTTCGGTAAGATTCTCACGGTTTTCCCCTACAAATTGTAAGGTTGGTGCTACTTTCAATTAGCTTCCTGAAGATCGCGTTAACTCATGAAGATAGATATAGCATAATAGCCTATACAGGTGTTCCAGAAGTCGACATCAAGCCGGAATCGGGTAACAGGCTAAGTCATAATAGTCATAATCAGGAAAAAATTCAAAACAATCCAAGTCGTGTATGTTTCAAATTATATTGCATTTTCTTTCATTCGAGGAAATGCACATCATGTTATGATTTTTGAACTCCTGTTGCTTCAAATCTTTTCTTTTTTCCAATTATATTTTTTCTATGTTTTCCTGAATAGTGCCTCTGTGACCGGTAAGCTATGATTCTAAGCCAACTGCTCCAGCTCGGAAGATGATGTCACTCTTAGCCGAACCGAGGATTCAAAATTAATATTTCGCCCAACTTCAACTGACTGTACTGAAAAAAAATTGTACTACATCAATTTGACGAGCGACTTCAAAAGTTGGCGCTTTCAATGAGGATTCTAAAATGGTTTAACATTTACTACATCATTCCTTAGATTGGGCAAAAAAAAGGTTTTTCTTGAAGAATCTCAGTTTCGAACACTTTTCCTTCAACTTACTAAAAATGATTCTAGTGTATCCAATACGTGCCTTAACTTTAAGAATCTGGTTTGAATGAGATGGAGTGATTGCTGTCATAATGTGTGAGTAAGACAAATAGTGACTCCACTTTTTGGTATTGGCACACGCAATAATTCTGAAATGGTATAACATTTACTACATTATTTCTTAGATGGGCCAAAAAAAAAGTTTTTCTGGAATAAATCCAAATTCGATTTATGCCGAGAACTCCCCTTCTTCAGTCGGAATTCGTGAACTACATCTTCTTAAAAAAGATCGGGATATCAGACGGGCGAATGTTCCATTATTGACGAATTCAACTGCTTTCGTAATTCTCTTTAAAATGAACTTTTTCTTTCACTGCTCCCCAGTAAAAAAATCTAAGGGATTTAAATCAGGTGAGCGAGCTGGCCACGAGATTGCACCAGACCGCCCTATCCATCTGCCCGGAAATTCTTCATTTAGATATTCTCTAACTGAGAGGGGATAGAGGGCAGCCGTCTTCTTGAAACCAATTTGGTAAAGTATTTTGTGGAAAATATGAATAAATTCCAACATTTAAGACCTCTGGCTACTCGAAAGGTCCTATGACCTTCCGTTCAAAATTCCAGTCTACATGTTCTGTTTAACCCGATATTGAGATCTTTCTTTTCTCATTAAATTCGGATTTTCTACGTGCCACGCGTGTAAATTGTATAGATTCATTCAACCATCTTTCTTGAATGTCGATTTATCCGGCCACATAATTATCTTGAAGTTATGAAACTGAGTTTCTGGAAAACTTTTTTTTTGCCCAATCTAATAAATAATGTAGTAAGTTGAAATTGAATTAAATGTAGTATGTGTTATACCATTTTAGAGTCCTAATTAAATGCACTAACTTTTGAAGTCACTTGCCAAACTCATGTAGTACAATTTTTTTTCAGTACAGTCAGTTGTAGTTGGGCGGAATATTAATTTTGAATACTCGGTTCGGTAAAGAGTGACATTATCTTCCAAGCTGGAGCGGTTGGCTTCGAATCAAAGGTTCAGGTTACGGAAGCACTATTCAGGATAACATAGGAAAAATAAAATTAGAAAAAAGTAAAGATTTACAGCAACAGGAGTCCAAAAACCATCACATGGTCTGCATTTTCTCGAATAAAAGGAAATGCAATATAATTTGAAAAATACACGACTTAGATTTTTTTCAACATTTTTCTGGTGACTATTATGACTTAGCCTATCACCCGATTCCGGCTTGACGTCGACTTCTGGGACACTCTGTATTAATATTTTGATGGCATTAAGGATAAGATATACCTCATCATAATGACAAATGACAGGAATGGTAGCTATAACAAGGCATTGCCTTTGAAATTTGATGATCAATTAAATGCATGGAATTGAACTTCCTTTTTCACTTGGGAGTTACTAGATCGAATAATTATCTCCCATTTATAGCATGACTATTCACCGCAAAACAAACAAGGTAATCAGGAGATAAATTCCTCAATCCGCAAGATAAAAAAATTCATTCCAAAATATTTGAATGAATATTTACTTTGGCTCCTGTATTCAGAGAAAATTCGCACCACAAGCAGAAGGTCCTTAACAATATATTTGTCCGTAATTCGTGTGAAAATATTATAGGAGCAAAGCTCTGGACGACAGACAGACAGATTTTTGGACCCTATATTTGAAAAAATTAACTATTTGAAGGTTGCCTTGCATTAAGGCCCTGTAGTATTCTTCGAACCAAAAATGATCGTTTCTGGATTATGGGTTGAATATTTATCATATTTAAAATTAACACCAAATGGTAATAAGAGTATTGTACATGGCCGAAAATTCACAAAATTATAAACTAAAGATTGATTATCTTTTCTGAACAATAACTTTGATGTCAAATATACCACATATCTGTATGATTCATATTAGATTATTTTCAAATCAGTAATTCATTCTGAAATATGGAAAAATATTTAGAAGTACTCACTTATAAAAAGCATGATGCCAGGGTAGATAGCTTAACACAACTATAGCAGTTTGAGAGTTTGGATCGTGTCTGCAAAATCCAAATGTCCACTTCGACTCATTATTAGTAAGCACAAAGGAATAGTGCTGGATAACAGTACTGAAAACAATTAAAATTGAATCAAAACGAAAATATATCAGGTATTCCGTTGGCTTGAAAGAAATCGTTCACCAGAGTACGAAGGAATAAATATGAAACTCACTTTTCTATTTTATAAGGATATGCAAATTTAGGTACAGATTTAAGTACTTCCTCATCTTTGTACTTCTCAGGAAACTGTTGGATAATCCATGCATCATTTTCGCCTTGTGGAGGAACAACTTCACAGAAACATTCGAAGAAATGGGTGACATTGGTTCTGAAAATTGGTGAAAATCGGAAATATGATGCTATAAGTTAAATGGGAACGTTCTTCTTAGTCGTGATGTTTTTACTGTTAAACAATTATTTTCAATTGATTCGCTTATTATACTCTACCTTGAATGAACATTCTTATTAATTCAATGTATGGTATTCTTCTCTGTTCAGTTAAATGAATAGTAATTGAATGTACTACATTTATAAGAGTGTTTTTAACTTTCGTGATATATTAAAATACTATTTTATATTATAAATACCATCTGCTATCCATTTTATCCCCAATTGAACAAATATTAAAGAAAAAGAAGATTAAATACGGAAAACAATTGTAAGTTATATGTAATATTACTTATAATACAAATAATAAATGTATGATTTTAAGGGGTATCAAATAGTTCGATATGAATTCTTTCTGGTAGAGAAAGTACATGACGGGTGAATATTACCTTACTCTGGATCCCATGATAAATTATGTCTCAATTTTTTCACATTAAATTAAATATTCCATTTTGTTCCAAATTCACAAGAGCACTTTTTATCGCGAATTTTGTATTTCGTTATACATTTCCTACCGATCCTCCGACGAAGAACCAACACTCATTATTTTGTGGACAAAACTGACAAATGTTTTGACAAGTGAGAAAAAAGAAATAATAGGTTAGGTAAATTTGAAGTTTTATGACAGGAGCTACGTTCCACTTTCTTCCACTAGTGATAAGATGGTACTTACGATAAGATAAACCAGTTTCTGTCGTATTCAAATAGAAATAACAACTTCCCTTGAATGATTCTTAATAATCGTTCGCAGAATCTTAGAAAATATAATGAAGGCTAATTAAAGACAAAACGAGAGATGTGTCATCATAATATTCTATGAACTTTGTTTACAAATGAGTGGAAGTAAAAGTCAACAAAAACAAACTGATATTCCAGATTCTAGTTTTTCAAATCAAATCAGATAAATACATGAAATTCGATACGTAATATTAAAATAATATAGGATTTTTGTTGGCTCGTTGGTTGTTTCAGCCTTGATTCAAATGCGTGTAAGGCGTAACATCCTTCCTAGATCATTTCAGGATGCTGCAATCACATCATTTTTGATGATAATAATTCCTTTCATCTATTACTTCGAGGTATTCGTAGTGTTGCCCCATTTCTACAAATTATGGAGTCCCGTGTTCAATTTTCATTTATGCAGTGGAACTTTTATCCTCTGGAATCTGTGTTCCAATATGATGGCAATAATTTTATGCGACAACAGTATAAAAGGACTTTTTTTGCCTTCGGTCCTGAGTCATGATTGGAAATTCTGTTCGGTTTGCGAAAGCATTACACCCCCTAGATCTTGGCATTGTGAAATTTGTAATGTTTGTATTCTCAAGCGAGATCACCACTGTAAATTTACAAGTTGTTGTATTGGACATTTTAATCATAGGTATTTTTACGTATTTGTCGTATATATGTTTGTAGCAACACTGTACGCTTCAGTTTATAATTTCTATTTCGTTTACGATGTAGTACATTTTGATACTTTAGGTTCATTGTTGAAAGTTATTTTTCCTATAGCAGCTCTATTTGTATTCTTCACATATAAAGAACTGTATCTGGCAGCCACATTACTTACTGTCCTTGGAGCTATGTTTACTGGCGTTCTCTTCATTTTTCACTTCAAATTAATAATGAGAAATAAGACTACGCACGAAAAGCATTATTCCAAGTATGATCGTGGTAAAATTGAGAATATGAAGGAAGTTTTTGGTGAAAGGTGGTACTTAGTTTGGTTTTCTCCTTTGATTGAGAGTAAACTACCCCAAGATGGTGTTCACTGGATTGTTACAGAGTCAAATAAAACTAAATGATTTTATTTTTTGATTACTAAGAATTTATTGTTTATCATTTTATTTTATTTATTGATAGTTTTTTCAATAACTGGCATTGGATATTTCTTCTCAGGAAATGTATATTTATGGGAAAGACAATTTTGAAATAGGACTATGGTACACTACATATATTGTTCATTCCACTTGTAATTTAGGGTTTACATTTATATTCATTGGTTGAATAGTTATATGTTTTTACATTTTTACTTGTGTTTGTTATTTATATATTTATTGTGTAAAACAGTTAATTAAATAAAACTTTTACTTAAATTATTATTGATTTCTTCAATATTTCCATTTTCATGAGATTTGTACTTAGTTCTAGCAGAATTATTGGTGTCCTGTAGTTCGAAATTCAAGTTAGGCGTATTTCCGCCATTTCGTTCAATTTCCAGTTTTTCGTCAATGCTCAATCTTGAAAATCAAATCCGTTTAGGAAATGAAAATTTGAAAAGCACTTTCGTGAAGTCAGGAGCTTTTGAGAGCTCGTTCATCCACCATAAAGGTAGATTCCCATTTTCCAGTTTAAGAAACCAATTGAGAAAATTTTTGACAGCTGTCAAAGAAATGACAGCAGCTCTTTGTCGATTATGCCGAATCAGCTGTTACAGACATATAAGGATTTTTTATTTAATATTTCGTCAGAATTGCAAATGGTTCTGATTATTCGACCTGGAAAAATTGTTGCTTGAATATATCATCTTGAGAATTTTCGATCTTCTTTCCACATAAAATACTTATACACTTCACCCGATTTATTTTTATTATTATTATTATTATTATTATGTAGGTATCTCTTAGAAAAACTGGTGCAGATTGGATTCTGACCGAATTGTTCTTTATGTGTAGATACACAAATAAATAGTCACATCTCGAATAATTGGAGGGGAAAATTTGTCGTATCTTGATTTATTTTTATCACTACTTACTTACAATGCTCAGAAATAACAGGTCGGTTCGAATTTCTACAACAAATGATATATATTTGAGAAAAGAGTTTTCAACAAATGCACACATACATAATATTGGCAATAATTCGTCATTGAAAAATTTCTTTGATGGGTATTTCTGACTTCAATTAAGCATGAGATGTATTATTTTTTGAAAAATATTCACTTCTACTCCAATATTCACAGCAAAACAAGAGGCAGTGATACAGGTTGTCGAAAGATTTTTTGAATTACCTATCACTCATATAATCTCTTTAAGAATAAGTTGTTTTTACCATGATAGGAACGTTTTTTAACAAACAGTGAAATTGAATACCTACTAGTGTTTATAACAATTAGGAATAAGTCTTCAATATTTTGGTGTTGATCTTCAAGAAACACGAAGATTCCAAATACTCTAAGATCAATTTAAATAAATAATTTCAATACCTATTATTAGCAGCTACTCACGACGAAATTGCTTTGAACAACTTTTCAGAACGCTTATAAAATATTCGTTATAAAATTTTCAATTTCTGTTAAATAATATTTCCCATATAGGGGTAGTAATTTCAACCGTATAGAAATATATTGTAACATTCTACTTCACAATTTAATATCACTATATAACCACGAATTCAGTCCGATTACACTCCTTAAGTAGATTACAAAAATATAAAATGATTTGTTGTAAAATACTGAATGGAACGATGCATGTTCAACATTATTATTTTGAATAAATGAATTTATTTTTATGAGCATGAATATTTTTCATTAAAACTTCTTCTATATATAATTATTATAATATGTAAAAGTTTTTGTGGCAATTCTTAATGGCACGGAATTATCATAGTTCACAAAGAAGGTAACATGATAAAATATTTCGTAAAGTTTCCTTATTGTATCACATATTTGTTTTTCATAGGAAAATCTATTCAGTATAATTATTGTGATTGGGATAAAATTTTCATAAATCAACAAATATATAATTTTCTATCGCAACAGACGTTTTAGAATACTAAATTTCGTAACTGGCGGAAAAATTGCACAAATAAAATTTAGAGAAATAAGGAATGATCGAATGATACCAAGTTTGGATTCGAACTAGAAAACAGCTTCTTCCTGTCCGTTGCTCCTACTCGAAGGTGACCTCATCTGCAGAACTTGAATAAGACTCGCCTTCTCGTGCTCTAAAGCGGAAATTCTTTCACTCTTCTTGCTAACTTCCTGCAAAAATCAAGAAGTGTGATTCATCGCATATTATCTACTTTTTATAATTAAACGCAGAATTTGGTGTTGAAATATATCTGGCATAGTTACACATTTTTCAGAAACTAATCGTTTTTTGCCTCAACCAAAAAATATATTCAAAAGCACACAAAATCATTGAGATATACTCAAATACATAATACAACCATTCTTGAAAGCTTACCTCAGTCAATAAACGGTTTTGTTGTTTTAGCCTGTCTGTGATGTCTCCATGAGCTAAGGGATAGTGATTGACTGCCAAATTAATGTGGAGTGGTAATCCTCCTCTTTCCCAACTATCCGTTAGAGCTGAAAGATGCCGGTTGACTTCTAACACCCTAGCTCTTTGGAGTTCCAAACGCTCCTGCTGCGATTCTGACCAAGGTTCCTGTTTCAAAAAATGATGATACTCATGATATCAATTTTCAACACATTAAATAAAAAAATATTTGAAAACATGGTAGGTATATGAAGAACACAATTGTACTCCTGAATAAAAATGCTGCAAATCTTACACAAATAAAAACCTAATTGCTAATTGATTGAGGGAACCAGAGTGTCCCCCCAAAAAGTTACGAGCCGCCACTGTGTGCGTCGATTGATTAGTTCGATAACTTCTCGAGCCACCCTGGTACAATTTCAACAAGGATTACTTCTATGCGAGAACAATCCACAAGATCGTGCCTTTTACAACACCTCATTTGAGGAGCGCTCAATGAAGCTTAACAACGATTTTGTAATAATCATTGCATTCCAATCGGTTTTGATTACAAAGGAGAGAATAGTCACGCATACTGAGAAATGGTGTCAGCAGTCAACGGTTTAAGTTAAAGCACAAGTCAACTCTAAATACTGGCATCCATAAAGATACCAGAAGCCCATAAGCGTTGAACCAACATTGAATTATTTTATTCTGATGAAATCATTTCGGTCGCATCTCAACATTTAGATTATTGCCGTAATATATCAACAGAGAAAATGAATAAAATTTCTAGGTATTTTGCATATTTTCGAAGTGAAAAAGGCAATATCATAGAAGGTGAAGCGTGTTTGAAGTTTATAACCTTTTCATGGGTAGTTCGAAGAGATTTTATTGTTTCGTTCGTCACATTTTTAGCCTAGAAAGTTTAATCAAAACCTAACTAAATTAAAACTGCGTGACGGAGTAATCAAAATTTGCATTTCAGGATTTATAATGGACATCAAGGAGAAATTGGCTCACGATAGGGCATGAAATATATTAATTTAAATCTAGATTGGTTGAATTTATATGGAATTCTTTTGGTTCAGAACAATTCGAATCTTTTTGTGCATTCTATAAATTCTCAATAAATATATTATGCTAGAAATAATTATTTCTGGTTTTCAATTTTGGAGTATTTTTTATTGTATATACAGCGTGTCCTAAGTTCGAGTGACTACTAGACGTTTCTTGAGAACCGGACCTATTTGAAATCTGAAAATTTGGATTATGATATTGTTGAGCTAAAATATTCTTGAAGCCTGAACACTTTCAGTTATACAGGGAGTGAAAATAAATTTCTCGAAAAATTTTTGTTTGCATTTTTTCTTCTCTTACCTATATGACCGATTATAAAATTTTGAATATATTTCTATTCGAATCGTTGCATTCGTCAAAATAGTTATTAAAATATAGAAAAAAAAATAAAAAAAAGAAAAATATGCGTAGTCAGTAGTATGTTCGTTATTCCTATTCTCAATATTTCAAGCATAAACTGTTTTTAGATTTTTTTTTTGGCGAAGAAAGACAAATTTTATGAATTTTTCTCTACGTACGACATGAATTCAGAAAATCTTTAATAACATTTTTGAACACTAATATTATTTTTCTTCGCAGAATCCAACGCAATCATAAAAAACTAGGGTTCTAATTTAAAAAACAAGAGTTATGGGAAAATTCTGATTACAATTTTTGACGAAATGTTTGAAACACCCTATGACGAGTTTTCCAAAATTTAGGAGTTGTGCAATATTCCGCCATTCTTCTACTTCGAAAATGTAGAAACAGTTTATGCTTGAAATATTGAAAATAGGAATAACGAACATAATACTACGCATATCTCCCTTTTTTTCAGTTTTTTTTCGATATTTTGAAAACTATTTCGACGAATGCAACGGTTCGAATAGTAATATATTTAAAATTGAATAATCGGTCATATAAGAGACAAAAAAATGCAAAAAAATTTTTCGAGAAATTTATTTTCACTTCCTGTATAACTGAAAGTGTTCAGGCTTCAAGAATATTTTAGCTCAGTTGATAAAGTCGAACAATATCATAATCCCAATTATCAGATTTTAAATAGGTCCGGTTCTCAAGAAACTTCTAGTAGGTACTCGAACTTGGGACAGGCTGTATATTCTTCTGAGTAAGAGCAGTATAAAGTTTGAAAAATCAAACAATATAGCATGAGCAGAAAAAAAACTCAGTATAAGCTGGAATTATTAGATTGTATTTGTCCAATCATCTATTGAAGAAATTATTTCAGATGTTTCCTGATAGAACTAGATGCTTGACTAGTTTTGTAGCATTGTGTTTGATGAAGAAAAATGAAAGTTTTATAATAGTGTTCTACTTTGGAGAATGGAGACAGTAATTGAAACTGTCGTATAAATTTAAAATGTAGTACTTTTATGGTCAAGCTTGAAAGGTATAAATTTTAATGGCAATCATGTTGAATGTAAAATTTTTATGACCTTTGACATCGGCTCAACCCACTGTTTGTAGAACCATAAACATGTCAATTCTAGTCAGTATTGAATATTTCTTAATTTATATTCTTTATATTGAAAACGATGTGAATTTGACTTAGTATTGACTAATTAACACATAGTCTTTTGTTTTCCCTAATTGAGAGTTTACCAAAACCACAACACGTGTTTCGCCATTAGGCTTCATCCGGTGACGAGATAAACTAAACTTATTGTTGCACTTATTCGTCCTGAAGGATACTGGATAGGAGAAATATCATTAGGTTATTGTTAAACGGTCGTTAAGGTTGAACAAATTCAATGAAGAAGAATTTTTTAACTCTATCTGGTCGCAAATTACGTGAGCCTTTTTGTTTATTAATTTCCATGATTCGAACATGATACGTTTAGAGCCTTTACTTTCAATATGCAGAATTCCGTAATAATATGTGAAGCTTATTGACCGAAAAGCATTGCATTACACATGATGTCACCTGATAAAGCCATGGTATGGCGAAACACGTGTTGTGGTTTTGTTAATCTCTCAATTAGTGAAAATTGTAGACTAAGTTGATTAGTGAATACTAAGGTAATATGGATTTTCATCAAGTATCAGCTAAATCAATCTAATAGATGTCAATTTGATTTTCAGCCCTTGAAAGTCATGGATAGGGTAGGAGGATCGATGATTTTTGTACCAAATTTTATGGGAGTACCTTTAATAGTTCGCGAAAAAAGCTGTGGACGGCGAAAGATGGACAGACGGATGTTCCTCAATGCGATTTTTGGATTGAGGAAGTTTCAGGACGAAGCGGGTTATTATTGAAACTAATCAACCAAAATCACTGCAGAAAAAGTCACTGTCACTGTCAGGAACATATGGTTCTAACTAGACGGCGCTACGTGTCACACAGCCAAGAGGCGAGGTAGAAAGGAGCTTTGGTTTATTGTTCGGGAAATAAAAGCTGAAACTTTTCTGCGGGAAAATTATCAAACATAGGATCATGAAATTATAAATGTTTGTTGGAATCATGTGACCCAATCAAACAAACCTTGCGATCAAGCTTCGCTTCTAATTGTTCGTGAATGTGTTATAGGATTTTTGTTCGGTTCGGATAATTGGTTATTATTTTAACTGCCTGAGTGACATACAGTGCATGCAGTAATAAAACTTTTTAGACGGAGCTTCGGCGACGTCAACTAGCCACTGGGATCGCGTGATTTGAACCCATTAGATTTTTTCTACTGAGAAAATTGGACATCTAATATGGATCACCGAAGGAGAAGTTTGGCCTTTGAAAAATTACGAAAAGCACTGCCGTGAAGTCAGGAGCTTTTGAGCGCTCGTACATCCACCTTGTAAGTAGATTCGCATTCTCCAGTTTTAGAAATCAATTGAAGGAATTTTTGACAGCTGTCAAAATAATTCTGAAACTTAGGCGAAACTCCAGACTTCATGTTAGTGCTTCAGTTGACCAATTTTTTTTCGATGATTCGCTAGAATTTTCTACGGTATCTATGGTCTTGGTGATGCGATCTGGACAAAATTTAGCACCAAGTTTGAATACATTATTCTTCAGCTAAGTGGAGAATTCCATTCCAATCCAATCAGTAGTTTCGAAACTATCAGGAAAAGAATATTTTGAACGGCTATATTTACGGATTCCTAGTCTAATTTTGCTCATTGATGGACGTGACCGCGATATTCGCGATCCAAACCCACCCTGAAAATTCCAAGTTCCTAGGCCTTTCCGTTCAAAAGTTACAACTTTCTATGGTTTTTATGGTCCTGGTCATGAGATCTGGACAAAATATTGCTTTAATATATCATTCTCGATTAAAATACAAAATTTCATCTCGATCGAACCCGTAGTTTCGAAATTATCGAGAAAACAAAATTTCAAACGACCGTATTTACGTATAATTCTGCTCATTGATAAACGTGAAAGCGACATTTCAGATCCTGAAAATTTCAAGTCCCTAGGCCTTTAGTTCGAAAGTTATGATTTTCTATGGTTTCTATGGTTCTGGTCATGTGATCTGGAGAAATGTAGCTTGAATATATCATTCTCCATTAGTATAAAATTTCGTCACGATAGAATCTGTAGTTTTGAAATTATCAAGAAATCTAAATTTTAAACGACCATATTTACGGAACCCCTAGTATAATTTTGCTCATAGATGAAGGTGATCAAGACATTCGAGATCCACTCCTGTCTTGAAAATTTCAAGTCCTTAGGCGTTTCCGTTGAAAAGTTACAATTTTCTATGGTTTCTATGTTTCTGGTCATGCGATCTGGCCAAAATTTCACGTGTAGCTTGAACACCTCATTTTCCATTTGAGTGCAAAATTTCATCTCGATCAAATCTGTAGTTTTCAAGTAATCTGGGGAACAAAACTTTGAACGGCTATATTTACGGAACTCCTGGTGGAATTTGGAGCATTAACGAACTTAACCGAGGCATTCGGGAACTGAACCCACACTGAAAATTTCAAGTCTCTAGGTTGTTCCGTTCGAGAGTTATCCTGCTTACGGATGGACGGACGGACAGACTCGAATTTTCCGACGGATTCGTCATCAGTGAGTCGAACATAGTCGATTGAGACCATTTTCGGCTCAAAATTCGAGTATGTAGTACGAGCGCTCAAAAAAGATTGATTGAAGCAAATTGAAGATATCTCGAAGGTATCATGTTATATTTGAAGTCGGAGACACTGAATGGAAAACCCCATATTTTGGCTTCTCTGAATGAAAATATCTCTACATTGCAGTTTAGGAGAAAGTAATAATCGAATCCCAGTAAAAGTCTGCCTACCGAATCATATTCCCCACACTTTTATTACTAGCAAATAAAATAACAATACTCCGTTTCGTATGTGAACTTTTTCATTATCCGGAATGACGAATGATGATCTTTCATGTGAAACCCAACATAACTGAAGTGTACTCACCACATGACCCATTCTGCCCAAATATTTTATTTTATCTTGAAGAGCACCTATTTGTTTTAGATACCATTCCCTGGCTTTCTCCACGGCTTGTAGTCCCTGCATCAACACTTCTTTCTCCTGTTCTATCTGCTTCATCCTTTTCAACATGTTGTAGTCAATCCCATTCTGCAAGGTATGCCTTCTTGGTTCTCTTCTTCTCACATTCGCTTTTTTTTGGTACATGCCAGTTTGGATATCAGATTGGATTGCAGCTTTACCATCTCCCAAACTCCTGCTTGGTCTTAGGAGACCTGTGTATTGGATCTGCTGCTTGTTTTTGTTGTCATCGTTCATCATCAGACCCATCTGCCAATTTTGAAGAGCGTTTCGGATCTCCGCTCTATCAATGTTCGTCGTCGGGGCTCTTTCGATGCCTATCGCTGTCCTCGGCGGTTTTGGAGGACCGTAAAGGGTAGGTTTGTTGTTTGTAGGTAAGGGTTTGTCGTAGGTGTTGAGGTTGTTGTGGATTTCCACTGTTTCTGGTTGAAGGTTCGAATTTTCTTTAGGTAGCAGTAATGGCATGCTGATGGTTCTCTGCTGAGATATCACATTGTTGGGTCTTATGGTTGCTGTGTTGGTCCACTGGGGATTCGGAGACGTTTCGATGTCTAAAAGGGGAGCTGAAGGGGGTCTACTGTTCGACTGTACACTCACATGGTCATTCGTCCTTTTCATGTTGTGCTCGTTCCGATTATCCACCTGATTCCTCAAGAGGCAAATTTTCAAACCGGCGCAAAACCTCTCGAACGTCAAGAGGCCGTTCGGCGGCGTGACCTTTCTCAAGCTCTCGATGACTCCCTTGGGCAGTCCCTTGGAGCCGTCGTCTTGCCATCTGTTCTCGATATCCGAAAAGTTGACGTAGCCCGTTCTTTTGTCGTCCATTATGTCGAAGAGGGTTCTCATAGCCGACACGAATTGTTTCGGCAGTCCATCGAGGGTGGATGGTGAGGTCATCGTGTGTCACTGTTTACACTCTTATTTAGAACATCGTGAAGAGTCAACACAAAAACGGAGAGGTGACCGTTTCATTTAAGATCGTACGAGCACTGACTCGGTCGATGCCGCCTCGTGCGGGCGACTGGATTCGGACGGTCAATGGTAGGGGACCCATGATCTGGTACCGCGGCAGGATTTATCTCGAGATAAATCCTTTTAGGACGAAGGATTGGGATATAGATAAGGTTTTTCATTGAAACTGATGAAGTTAGGAGCACTTGTTTCTGTGTACCATTGGCAGTATGACAAGCATTGTCAATTTATTTTGCAAACTTCAATAGATGGAACCATCGAATTATACTGAATATATCAGAAAAATTAAATTTTTTCTTAGATGGAACAGATTGAGGGCTGAATACCCAGATAATATGTCTAGTTTTACTTAAAAATAGGTGATCTGATTTAATTTACATTTCTGTTGAATTACCTCTGTACGTGCTCCATAAGAGAAATAAATATGTTTTGAAAAAATCGACCAGAATCGAATAAAAATAAACTCTTTTGCTGCACATTTATAATAAAATTTCACTCGGATATCTGTGAAAATTGTCGATTCAATTCTCACGAAAATGTCCAATCGTAAATGAGAAGTCTTCACATTGCCGTTGGGATAACCCTTACAGTAAATCCACCAATGTATACCCTCCTTTATTGAGAGATCTTTTTGTTTCAGGTAACGTGGATTGAGCACACAACAGGTATGTTGTCTTATAGGCGTTCTATGATAGAAAGAGAGGCTGAGTAACTGTACCATTCAGATCTCCCTCTTATGTGGCGGTAAAACGAAATTTTAAATTCTAAAATTGTGTGTATATAACCGTTTAGATGCCATCATTTGAGGATAATAAGTTAATTATGATTCTGGGATTAGAACTAAAGTGAATTCATGGTTTTAAGTTGTTCATTCTCACTTCGGCAGATACTGAAAAAGTAATGATTAGATTTCAACCAAAGTAAAAAATACAACGTTAGCAAATTCATTTTATTCAGTGAAAAAAATCATTTTTTAGTTAAATAAGAGTCATCGTCATACACATAAATATAAGGATGTCTTTCAACCAGCCCAATATCTTTTTCCAATTGCTTCAAATCTTCTTCCATCTTCGTTTTTCTTATTTTCTTCGGAATGGTATCGGTGAGAATTGGTAATCCCTGATATTGTTTCTGCAACTCTTCCCAATTTTGTTTCAAGCCCTGTAAATTATTCTTTCACTTGAATCAAATTCGAAAATAATTATTTCGATTGCACACTGAGCATTGTGCACATAATTATCGATAGGGTATGGTGGAGCTTCAAAATATTCCACTTATGAATACATTTTTAATTTTTATATCATTTTCGGTGAGATAATTATAATTTCGATTTTCAATAATACTCTCAACTTCAAGGTTATCTTAGGTATCGACTAGAGACTAGACTAGAGAAAAGCCAAGCAAAGAAAAATACAAAAGCTTCTGAAGAAAATACCTTTTTCAATTTTTATATAATTTCCAGTCAGGTAATAAAAATTTTGATATTTAATAAAACTCTCAACTTCAAGGATATCTTAGGTATCGACGAGACTAGAGAAAGAACAAGCAAAGAAAAACGCGAAATCTACCCAAGAAAATTCCTCTTTCAGTTTTTATATACTTTTCAGTCAGATAATAGTAATTTTGATTTTTAATAATACTCTCAACTTCAAGGTTATCTTAGGTATCGACTAGACTAGAGAAAAGACGAGCAAGGAAAAATGCAAAAGCGTCCGAAGAAAATTCCAGTAATTCCACTTTCAATTATTATAAACTTTTTAGTCAGATAATAATAATTTGGATTTTCAATAATACTCTCAACTTCAAGGTTATCTTAGGAATCGACTAGACTAGTGAAAAGACAAGCAAAGAAAAATGCAACAGCTTCCGAAGAAAATTCCTTTTCTAATTTTCATATAATTTTCAGTCAGATAATAATAATTTTGATTTTTAATAATACTCTCAACTTCAAGGATAATTTAGGTATCGACTAAAGGCTAGACTAGAGAAAAGACAAGCAAAGAAAAATACAAAAGCTTCTGAAGAAAATACCTTTTTCAATTTTTATATAATTTTCAGTCAGATAATAATAATTTTCATTTTCAATGATACTCTCAACTTCAAAGTTATCTTTGGTATCGACTAGACGAGAGAAAAAAAAATAAAAATGCAAAATCTTCCGGAGAAAATACCTTTTACAATTTTCATATAATTTTCAGTCAGATAATAATAATTTTGCTTTTTAATAATACTCTCAATATCGAGGCTATCTTAGGTATCGACTAGATTAGAGAAAAGACAAGCAAAGAAAAATGCAAAAGCTTTCGAAGAAAATACCTCTTTCGATTTTTATATAATTTTCAGTCACATAATAATAATTTTGATTTTCAATAATACTCTCAACTTCAAGGTTATCTTAGGAATCGACTAGACTAGTGAAAAAACAAGCAAAGAAAAATGCAAAAGCTTCCGGAGAAAAAAATTCCTTTTCAAATTTTTATATAATTTTCAGTCAGAAAATAATAATTTTGATTTTCAATAATAGGTACTCCCAACTTCAAGGATATCTTAGGTATCGACTAGACTAGTGAAAAAAAGCTTCCGAAGAAAATACCTTCTTCAATTTTCATATAACTTTCAGTCAGATAATAATAATTTTGATTTTTAATAATACTCTCAACTTCAAGGTTATCTTAGGTATCGACTAGACTGGAGAAAATACAAGCAAAGGAAAATTGAAAAGCTTCCTAAGAAAATACCTTTTTCAATTTTTATATAATTTTCAGTCAGATAATAATAATTTTGATTTTTAATGATACTTTCATCTTCAATGTTAGCTAAGGTATCAACCAATCAAAAGTTTCCGAAGAGAGTACCTTCTGAAAATTGTATATCATTTTCAGTTAGATAATATGTAATAATTTTGATTAATAATAATACTCTTAACTTCAAGGTCAGGTTAGGTATTAGTAGGTATCGATTGTACTAGAGTACTAGAGGAAAGACAAGCAAAGTAAGTTTAAACGGCTTCAATTATTGTACCATTTTCAATTATTGTACCATTTTCAGTCAAATAATAATAATTTTGATTTATAATAATACTCTCAACCTCTAGGCTAGCTTAGGTATCAACCAGACTAGAGATGTGGCAAGCAAAAGAAGTTGCAAAAGCTCCCGAAGAGCATACTTTTTTCAATTTTTATATCATTTTCAGTCAGATTATAATAATTTGGCTTTTCAATAATGCCATTTTTCACCACTCTTACTACAACAATGGGGGTATTGTTGGAACCTGAATAAGCTTGTGGAAAAAGAGGGTGCACCAAATTAGGACACATAAAGTTCTGTATTGAATGAGCGAAGTGTTATTTCCCTTTTTTTGAAATCGTGTGTCTTCGATCACCTTAAAATCGATGCGTCCTTATTCAAAAAGCTCAAATAATAATTTTCCTGCTTACCTCTAACAGTTTTTCCCTGTCCTCCCTTGTGATATAACGGCATTTCGGTTGTTCGACGCCTTCCGTGTCCCTCTTCATCAAGTGTTCTTTGTGCTGATTCTCGATGTAGTTCTGCAGATACGGAGGTGTCTTCCCGTAATATTTCGAGTAGATATAAACAGGATCAACTTCCCTGCTGAGAGGTCTAGAATCACCTTTGTTATTGAAGGCAACTTTTTTTTCGGGCACCTTCGCTTTCAGGTCTAGAACCTTCTTGATGTTGGAAGAAACGAAGTTGCGGCTGTTACGTTCGTCTTCTTTTTTCCTCATCTCGTCGTTGAACTTTTTGACCTGATTGTAATTGGGAAAAGTGAAAATTGGTGAAAATTAGGGGACCTTGGAGTACTCACTTCTTCTTTGGTTGGATGGACTTCTACTTTTTTCTTAAATTCCACCTTGGGGTCATGGTATGGTCGACATCTAGAATGCGGTTGTTTACCCGTTCCTTTCCTCAGAAAATCCTTGGGGTTCGGCAGACATTCCACCGGTTTTCCCATACTTTTATGGGATTCCTTGCATACTGTGGAGTAGACGTTCGGCTTTCTCACGTAATCGGCGTACTTGGAACGGTACCTTGGCGATTTTTTCACCAGCGGCACAGGTTTCGTGGTGATGCTATAAATATTCTCGTCGTGATTTTGCAAATAAATCACCGACATTTCGTCTGGGCGGTAAAAATTTACTCATCGAAATAACATTTGACGGCATCTGTTGCTGTCAGTAGGGGTAATATTGATCTAGAATTCTGTTGTTAGTTTCGGCGTTTCGGGTGGATGTTTGATCGATAGGCGTGTTCCGATTTACGAATCAAGCATGTATTAATTTGGAGGTCGTATTTTCACACTGGTGGAAATTGTCTCCCAATTTTTCAATCATACAACTTTGATACAACCAAAATAGAATATAGCAGCCGATCTATCAACCTAAAACCAAACAATCCGACAGTAATGTTAGAAATAGGGAAACTCCTCAAAAATTAATAAACCAGTGGCGTAGATGAAACACCCATCAGTATAATCAAACTGGCACTACATGAAATAACAGGCTGAATCTGATGAACTGATTAATGAAAGAGGCATGGTACAGGAGCGCTCCCTCGCTAATTTTAAAGATATTTTGCATAGTGATTCGTTATGATGTTTTCATACCATAGTTTTAATCAAAGCTCTGGCAAATCAATATTTTCCGAGAAAAAGGAAAATGGAAATTGATTTGTCAAGTAAATTTTTCCTGAATACTTGCCTGATATTCAAATTATTATAACCCCGGAATACTACAGGTGTTTATTTCTATTGGAGACGTACAAGTTGCCATGCTTCTTTATTTTTCAGTTTTTTTGAAATTCAATTTGGACACAATTCAGTGCTTATTATCTCTTATTTTATTTTCAGCTTTGATTATCATATAAGTAGAGATAACTGCGAACTTCATTTCTTGTAACTATCGGGACGGAGTCGTTTAGTTTCACTTAATGGAAATAATGGAAATCTGACATATGTTGAGCATTGTTGAAATAATTCTCAAAATAAATTAATATTGAGGTTAGGTCAAGTTTGGACAGTGTTGAAAAAATTCTTGAAATTAATTAATATTTAGGATAGGTTAAATTAAGTAAGGACAGTGTTGAAACAATTCTTGAAATAAATTAATGTTATTGTAAGTTTTATGAAAATACGACCGCGTAGCGGTCGCGTCGGCGCTTTTTTTGGGGAAACGGGCTTTTCGACAGTGGAGTAGGCGTCTCCTATTTTCACCCCGAAATATATGATAATAACGTTCGAAAATAGTTGAAAACCCATAAACGTTGTCGTTTTTTTTTGGAATGAATGAGCTCTTCAACGTTACTTGGCGGGTCCCTATTTCGACACTGAAATATATGAGAATTAATATCCTTTTCTAATTGCTTTAAATCTTCTTCCATCTTCGTTTTTCTTATTTTCTTCGGAATGGTATCGGTTAGAATTGGTAATCCCTGGTAGTGTTATCGCAATTCTTCCCAATTTTCTTTCAAGCCCTGCAAATAATTATTTATTTTGATTTTCAATAATCCTCTCAACTCCAAGGTCATCTCAGGTATCGACTAGATTAGAGAAGAGACAAGAAAAAAAAATGCAAAAGCTTCTGAAAAAAATACCTCTTTCAATTTTTATATAACTTTCAGTCAGATAATAGTAATTTTGATTCTCAATAATACTCTCAACTCCAAGGTTACCTCAGGTATCGACTAGACTAGAGAAGAGACAAGCAAAGAAAAATGCAACAGCTTCCGAAGAAAATATCTTTTTTCAATTTTTATATAATTTTCAGTTAGATAATAATAATTTTGATTTTTAATAATACTCTCAACTCCAAGGTTAGCTTAGGTATCGACTAGACTAGAGAAAAGACAAGCAAGGAAAAATGCAAAAGCTTCCGAAGAAAATACCTATTTCAATTTATTATTAGTTGAGATCGAGGTGCTGAAGGCACTGGGTCGTTTTATGAAAATACGACCGCGTAGCGGTCGCTTCGACGCTTTTGTTTGGGGAAACGGGCTTTTCGACAGTAGGCGGGGCGTCTCCTATTTTCACCCCGAAATATATGATAATAACGTTCGAAAATAGGTGAAAACCCATAAACGTTGTCGTTTTTTTTCGGAAAGGAATGACCTTTCCAACGGTATCCGGCGGTTCCCTATTTCGACACTGAAATATATGAGAATAACGTTCTGAAAAAGATGGAAAAAGGCGAAAACCTATGAATGTTGTCGTTTGGTATAGGCAATTTTCCGCTGACTTTCGGGCGTTGCCGTTAACTACTTGAAATGAAGACCGAATTCTGACAAATTCGTAAATCGTAGATTTTACATGACGTTTTCCAACATTAATTCATTTTGATTCTTGACAATTTTTATTTTTCTCTATATACTCTTCTATTTCTAGATAAATCAATCGTAGTTGTTGAATTTCATTTTTCTCTTTGTTTATTGTTGCTCGGTTTCGAAGATTTTTATTCAAACCATTTAAAAAAAATACAATCATTTCGAGAAGTTGGGTGAATTCTTGTGAATTCTTGCAGAAGTAAATTCGAATATAAGTAATTAACGCAACTCATCTATTATATTATAACGTTGTTACATATTTCTGAAATTATCGCTAGTTCAATCAGTGATTTTTTTCTCTCACTTTTAGTCCACAAGAATACCTGCAATTATGTTCGTCTATGTTCGTGTGAATTCATTCCGGCTTTTGGTTTCTCCTTTTTTCTTCGTAATTTTTATTTTTTTATTTTCTGCCTTCATTCTGTTTAATGAAGGTGTGAATTTATGTTCTTTTAGTTTTTCAAATATTCCGAAAAAGAAAACATTTTTTAATGATTCTTTATGGTTTTCATTGATGATTAACTATTTTTTATGCAGATTTCTACTTCTCTTTTCTTAATTCGTCAAAAAAATTATTTTTTTTAATTACAATTGTCTTTGAAAATAATGTCATCGATATTTCCATTTTCAGCATTTCCTCTAGTAAACGTTGAACTTGAAATCACTATTTTTCGAACTTTTTTCCAGATTCTTAGATATGGTATAATTTTCTGGGGTACTAATCAAAGTTTAAAATAAATGTTTCTAATACTGAAGAGAACGCTGCGAACAATTTTTGATCGGAATCAATCACCAAATAGCAATATTTGAAAGAAAAATAAAATCATCGATTATAGAGCCTGAACAATATTAACAAGAAGATTTTCAATATCCAATTAGAAAATAAATTGAGTTGACTGTGTTCATTTATGGGACACTATCCCATTTCAGGTTAACAGTGTCATGATGTGTCGCTCAGGAGGGATGAGCCCATCTGCAAATTCTCGCGCACTAGTTCTTAATTTTTTTTTGACGGCGTAACCTCAGTCTTGCGCGAATATATCGTAAAACAGTAACATCTATTGCCTGTCTCAAACAAGCACTAACATTATGTATCTGCCCTTGTTCTGTGCTGTTAACAGTTCAGGCGAATTCTAGTCCCTTATCTGTGATAACCTTTTTCATTAATTGGAAAATATTTTCCTACTCATCCATACATGTCGCTAATCCCTTATCAGGGCAAATATGATTGTGTCGTGATACCATCCCAATAATAATGTTGCACAACTTTCCCACGCAGCAAAAATGACATATGGTCGGATAGGAAAGGGGCGCGAAACCACTCGACGTCCCGATTTGCTTAAATGGAAAATGCTTCAGTCAACACCGATCCAGATAATGTTAATTGGACTATAAAAATCACCTTATGTTCTTCTCCAACGATCAGTTAGATATAATTTTCGCCAGAAATTCGTCGTTATTGTCGGATACATTAAAAAAAAAGTACCAAATGATATGAGTAGGTCTTCTTATTCAATTTCGAGGACATGAACTGATATGAAGTGAAAGATGGATACCCAAGGGAATGTTTCACGTAGAGATTATAAAGTCAAAATTTATAAGAAAAAATTGCGGAGGAGTAAAGCCAATGCAAGGGAAAGAAACAGAATGCATGGACTGAACGCTGCCCTGGATATCTTGAGGAGGTACGATATATTTCTATAATGTGACTAATACAAATTTTTTTCTTGATTGGACAATCAACATTTTTGATACCACCGTTAGCGTCCTAATTCTGTTGGAATGAAATAACAATTTTTTCCATCCTCTTTCAGTTGTATGCCAATCCAACAAATCTACCTAGACATGAATTCCATCCCTCAGAAGTTATCGAAGATAGAAACGCTGCGTTTGGCTGCAAATTACATTGGAGTTTTGAGTGATATACTAGAGGAAAATACGCCAATGGAATCTGAGAGATATATTAAAATGTTGTCCAAGAATCTAAGCCAGTCAACATCAAACCTCATTGCAAGTTCAGTTATTAGAAACTCAGCTACCACTTATTGGGAAGAAAGGAGTAAAATGTACAGTACCAATGCCAATGATTTGAGTACTTATAACAAAATAAACAACCCCTGGATTTCACCGTACAATTCCTATAATAACCATTGCTGGCCACACTATAGATTACGTTCTGATCCGTTCTGGTTCTGCTCAGATGAAGAAAGAGATAATTTCAAATGTTGGAACAGTGAAATTGATATTTTCAGCGATAATCTCCACCACCCTCGATGTAACCACTGATGAAGATCGAAATTCGAAGTGTTCTCCGGAAAATCATGTTGTTCAATTCATCATCATTTATCGAAGCCATAAGTGATAACATGTAGATGACATTGGTCACTTGAAGCTACCACCAAATCAATTCTTAATTTTTTGATGTTCTTTAAAAGCTCATTCTGAAAATCTTTTTGCTTTTTGCTGTAGTTATACTTTTCGAGCGCTCGATCTACTTACACGGAGGTCATATCATTTCGTCACGAAGTCTGTATTTTTCAAATTTTGAGTCGAAAATGGTCTTAATCGACAAGTTTTGACTCACTGATGACGAATCCGTCGAAAAATTCGAGTCTGTCCGTCCGTCCGGCCGTTTACACGATAACTCTCGAGCGGAACGGCCTAGAAACTTGAAATTTTCAGAGCAGGTTCGAATCTTGAATGCCGCGGTTGAGTTCGTTATGGGCAAAGTTCGACTAGGGGTTCCGTAAATATGGTCGTTTGAAATTTAGTTTTCTTGATAATTTCAAAACTACGGATTCGATCGTGACAAAATTTTGTATTTTAGTATAGAATGATTTATTCAAGCTACATTTTTTCAAGATCGCATAACCAGAACCATTTTAAATTCCAACGAATTATTGAATGAAACATCCTTATATTTCTGTAACAGCTGATTCGGCATAATTGACAATAAGCTGCTGTCATCTTTTTCACAGCTGTCAAAAATTTCTTCAATTGGTTTCTAAAACTGGAAAATGCGAATATACCTACAAGGTGGATGAACGAGCGCTCAGAGGCTCCTTACTTCACGGCAGTCCTTTTTATAATTTTTTATAATATTATCATCTCTACCTCATTTTCTACTGATTATTTTCGAAAAAAGTTGGAGATTTCACACAACTCACTGTTTTTTTTTTAATTCAAGGTCCCTTTGATATCATCTTTCACTTCTCTTCCCTACTAATATTTTATTTTATTGACAAAAAATTGCACCTAAACTTTTAGTCATACTGAAGCGAGAAGAGCCTATAGCTAGGCCAGATAAGTAATTCATAAAACTAACAGTCACATACAAGAGTGATGGGCAGGCGATATAAAGTTTCCTGGCAGTAAAACACAAATTCCTCAAATTGAATAAAAGAATATTTGAGTCTTACAACAATGAAATTATTGAACATACAAACAAATTCAAGCTCGTTAATAAACCTCGTTAGTAAACCGCGAATGAGTTACACACTTTTGAATAAGTTGAGGGCCCCATAACAATGTGAAATATAAACTCAAATAGATACTGGTATATGCAGAGAGGGAGATTTTTTTTCATATTTATTTTCTTGCGGGGAGAGAAGACAAATTTATTTCAATTTTTCCTGAATTTGATAATGTTTGAATATTCTATCCCATCTATCCTAGGTTTCTGGTAATTTTTTGAATGGTATGCATATCTCATTATATGAAAGTAGGTACTTATAAAATAAGATAGGAAATCATATAAGTATTATATGACAATAATTCATTTGAATATAATAATTATTCGAATAACAGTATATTATTTAACGAGCGGTAATTTAGGTCATAACTCACGCAGATGAAATGCTGTAACTCATCAAGTGAGTTATGACCATTACCGCAAGTTGAATACCATACTTCATCTACGACTATAACAATAAATACTGAGATAACAATACAGAGAAAGAACTTTATTTACAAATCTTAATAGTTACTTATAACAATGCATTATTTATGTTGATTGTGCTTCTTAGCATGAAGTAGAAAGTCTTAAGGGGCGATGCTTTATATTTAGTGCTAAGTTCACTAAAATATGTCAAAAGAACATTTTCTGTAAAAGATGACTTAATATTCTTACTGCTACACCAATCTTGAAAATTGTTGTATACACCTTTATATTTGTTTTGAGATTTTTGGGCAATAAATTCTGTACGGTAACATAGGCTGATTGTCTTATTTCTGAAGGTGTACATTATAATTCATCTTCACTATCTGAATCCATCTTTTTCAGCGAAAAATTCACAATAATAATTAGGTATCAACTTAATTTGAGAAAACGTCAAAATTATTCGAGTGACCTCCCCTCAATACCAATAATGGAATATTCCCTTTCGGCCAACCGGCTTGTTCAGAAGCACAGAGACAAGGAGTTATAGTAGTGAGTTATTATAACTCACGGTGTTGGTTTACAGATACTATTAATTGCTCAAAAGTAGTGGAATAATGAATATATAATTCAATAGGAGTAGATAAATATCTATATTATTCACTTTCACAAAATGAACACTACAAATATATCAATTTCTGAGAAGACCACCCCATAAAGTTGTGACGCCTCTCGTACTTGATGCACTTAGTACGTCCCTGCTTTCAACTTCACAAGGACGGCTTGGAAACGTACCAAAAGCTGTATCAAAAAGGTATTCCTTCGCAAATCATCCTCTTCATTTCTAGTTTCCTCACTTTTCCCGTTGGTGTCCTCAACATTTCATCGACGAATCTGATACCCGCTCGTATTTTGTACCTATCAGCAGGTACGCGATCGTTCACGAAAGAAACAATTTCCTCTTCGGTTATTCCTCCCCCATAACCATCGCTTAGGACCACCACTGCCATGGGATGTTCATTGTCCCTCAAATGTGGTTTTCCAAGAACGCAGCACTCGAACACCGCCGGGTGTTGCTTCAGGATGTTTTCGATGACCTGTAGGATCAACTAGATATTAAGATCAGACTACAATATTGAAAGTTCTACATGTTTTACAGAAATTTTCATAACTTTAATTGTACCTGAACTCGAAGCCTGAAAACTCCCAGCAGAATCTGAAGATGTTTATACTGAGTAGGGTAAAAACATAGTGAAGCATCGCCTCAAGTCGGATTAGAGGGCACATAGTGGGGCATCTATGAAAGCAGTTGTGAGAATTATGAATCCAGAGTAGTAGTGAGCTGTTGGAAAAAGGAAGTAGTGGTTTGAATATAAAATTTGTTTCCTGATACTTTGTTGCACCCAGTTAATAGAATTATTATAAAATATTTTTATCTGACAAAAATATAAAAGAGATTGCTATAATATTGGTTTTATGTTTTATTAACATTGTTTCTGTAGTTCAGCTGATATATTTGTTATATTGCTTATTTTGGTCCATGCTTTATCCAACACATATATGTTGTGATGTCTCCTATCTCTTTTATCCAAATAAATATTTCACTTATCAATTTTTTTCTATCCATCTCAATACAAACAAATTATTCACCTCTACTCACTAAACTATGTTTATACCCTAACTTAACTACGACACTGGCTGGGGAGTCTTGAAAATCGATGAATCGATTTGATTCCCCGGCAACGGCGATGCTCGATGCTTTACTATGAACGGTTTAGTTCAGTTACATGTACACATTTGTTTTTGAGGCTTGTGGCCAGTCTTGATGCGATGCTTGAGGCGATTCTTCACTATGTTATATTCAGAGAGAGACAAAGTTTTTGCTGAGGTTTTTATCTGTGCTTTTGTGTAATGCGAAGAAATGTATAATGCCCTGTTTAGATTACTCTGATAATACTGATTTTTTTTCACACATGCTATATCGTTTGATTTTTGAAGCTTTGCAATGCTCTTACTCAAAAGAATATTAATATACAGGGTGTCCCAAGTTCGAGTGCCTACTAGACGTTTCTTGAGAACTGGAGCTATTTTGAAATCTGCAAATTTGGATTACGATATTGTTCGACCTTATCTAGTGAGCTAAAATATTCTTGAAGCCTGAACACTTAGTTATACAGGGAGTGAAAATAAATTTCTCGAAAATTTTTTTTTTGTTTTTTCCTTCCTTATATAATCTATTATTCAATTTTGAATATATTTCTATTCGAATCATTGCATTCTTCGAAATAGTTAGGGAGATATGCTTAGTCAGTATTATGTTCGTTATTCCTATTCTCAATATTTCAAGCATTAACTGTTTTTACATTTTCGAAGTAGGAGAATGGCAGAAAATTGTACATCTCCTAAATTTTGGAAAACTCGTCACAGGGTGTTTCAAATCTTTTGTCAAAAATTGTAATCAGAATTTTGCTTTTTAAATTAGATCCCTATTTTTTGAGCGCTCGTACTACTTACACGAGGGCTATATCATTTCGTCACGATGTCTGTATTTTTCGAATTTTGAGCCGAAAATGGTCTCAATCGACTATGTTCGACTCACTGATGACGAATCCGTTGGAAAATTCGAGTCTGTCCGTCCGGCCGTAAACAAGATAACTCTCGAACGGAACAACCTAGAGACTTGAAATTTCCAGTGTGGGTTCAGTTCCCGAATGCCTCGGCTGAATAATGGGCCAAATTCCACCAGGAGTTCCGTAAATATGGCCGTTCAAAGTTTTGTTTCCCTTATTACTTGAAAACTACAGATTTGATCAAGATGAAATTTTGCACTCAAATGGAGAATTAGGTCTTCGAGCTACATGTGAAATTTTGTCCAGATCGCGTGACCAGAACCATAGAAACCATAGAAAATTGTAACTTTTGAACGGAAACGCCTAGGGACTTGAAATTTTCAGGATAGGTGTGGATCTGAAATGTCGCGTTCACGTTTATCAATGAGCAGAATTATACTAGGGGTTCCGTAAATACGGTCGTTTGAAATTTTGTTTTCTCGATAATTTCGAAACTACGGATTCGATCGAGATGAAATTCTGTATTTTAATCGAGAATGATATATTAAAGCAATATTTTGTCCAGATCGCATGACCAGAACCATAGAAACCATAGAAAATTGTAACTTCCGAAGGGAAAGGCCTAGGAACTTGAAATTTTCAAGGTGGGTTTGGATCGCGAATTTCACGGTCACGTTCATCAATGAGCAAAATTAGATCAGGGGTTCCGTAAATATGGCCGTTCAAAATAATTTTTTCCTGATAGTTTCGAAACCGCTGATCGGATTGGAATGAAATTTTGCACCTAGCTGAAGAATAATGCAAAATTTCGTCCAGATTGCATCACCAAGACTATAGATAACGTAGAAAATTCTAGCGAATTATTGAAAAAAAATTGATCAGCTGAAGCACTGACATGAAGTGTGGAGTTTCGCCTAAGTTTCAGAATTTTTTTGACTGCTGTCGAAAATTCCTTCAATTGATTTCTAAAACTGGAAAATGCGAATCTACCTACAAGGTGCATGTACGAGCGCTCAAAAGCTCCTGCCTTCACGGCAGTGCTTTTCGTAATTTTTTATGATTGCGATGGATTCTGCGAAGAAAAATAATGGTACTGTTCCTGAGTTATGGATTTGTTGAATTTATATCGTACGTAGAGACAAAAAAAATTCTTTGAGAAACTTCTTTTCACTCCCTGTACAACTGAAATTTTTTAGGCGATATTTTGAAAACTATTCCGACGAATGCAACGATTCGAATAGAAATATATTTAAAATTGAACAATCGATCATATAAGAGACGAAAAAATGCAAAAAAAATTTTTCGATAAATTTATTTTCACTCCTGTATAACTGAAAGTGTTCAGGCTTCAAGAATATTTCAGCTCAGTAAATAAAGTCGATCAATATCATAATCCCAATTATCATATTTCAAATAGGTCCTATTCTCAAGAAACGTCTAGTAGGCACTCGAACTTGGGACATCCTGTATATATGTATATTGTGCAGCGAACTTACTGAAGGTGTGATGTTGTAGAGCTTGTAGAGTAGAAGATCCTTGATTCTGTCAACAACATAGATGTAACCATTCTCGTCGTAGTAAACCAAATCTCCCGTTTTAAACCATCCTTCCGAGTCGAAAACAGAGCTCGAATCCATTTTGTAATATCCATTCATGATGTAATTGCTTTTGAGTCTCAATTCACCATGTTCTCGAGGACAGCAATTTTTTTCTGTATCCGTATCTACCACCTGCAATCACGTTTATATTTCCAAATAAAACTATAATACCTACTTCAAAATGACTGACCCTCATTCTTATTCCTTCCAATGGACGACCGCAGCTGTCCAAATGCTCCTCTTGATATTCGATTTCTTCTCTGATACCACAACTGGCTAGCGATGTAAGTCCACAGTTTTCAGTCTGACCATATAGCTGAGTAACTGTGGTGTTGGGAAAACATTTTTTTATTTCCTTCAAATGACTGGTCGCGACTCGACCGCCTCCTACCCCAAAATAGCTTACGTTCATGATGGGCTCTTCAGAAGATCCGTAGGTACAAAGTTCGTTTACATGCCCTGGGGGCAGGAATAAAGTGTCCGGCTGAAGAAAAATCATGGATAGAACCAAAGATGACAATTAATGAAGAACAAAACAAACCTGGAATCTTTTCAAAACCTCCCAAGCACCCATAGCATCGAAGGCACTACCGACCATAACACAACCTCCACAGAAGATTGAAAGCATGCTGAACAGAAAACCAGAGATCCAATACGGCGGCGAGTAGTTAAGTATTGAGTGTTCTCCACCAGTGAATTCTTCAGTGAAATTGCTAAATCTTACTGTGCCTTTACGATGGATCCCTCTCGACATTATGCATACTTGAGTAAGAATAGAGAAATGGTTCAAACACACTGCCTTGGGTTTTCCAGTGGTTCCGCTGCTGAGGGATATAACAGCAGTTTCCTTGAGATCCTCGACGTACACAGCACGAAAATTCTCCTCTTCATCTACAGGGGAATATAACTGAGATATGTTCGTGTACTTTAGGGACTCGCGCCCCAAAGAAATGAGTTCGCATTGAAAATTCGCTTTTTCCAAGGCTTCTTCGATGTTCGAGATGGCGTTTTCTGCGACGAACAGAAACTTGGGTTGAAGTAGGTTTATGATGTGGATTATGTCGTCTATAGATTGTGTTGGTTCCATTGCAGCATACTGAACATCGGCGAATTTAGAGGCAATTAGGGTTACTAAAGTATGAATATTGTTCCCACTACATAGACAGATAACATCTTCTTTCTTCAATTTTTTTTTCGTGAGATATTTTGCTGTTCTTACACTCCTGGTGAGGAGATCATCGTAGGAGAGCGTTTCTCCAGTCTCTATATGGTGCTGAAATTCAAGGCGAAATACCATTAGCCGAAATTGTTGTTCAATGGCACCGAAAAATTCGAATAATTGGAAAAATTTGTTTTGGAAAAAAAACCATCACGCCATAGAGAGACCTTGGTTTATTTTCCAATCTGATATTAAAAAGTTTATAACCCACGAATTTTACAGAGATCTCTTAGAGCTTTTTGGAGGAATTAAATGTTCTTATTATATCCTACCAGTGCAGATTTCCCTTTGTTCAGGTTCAAAACTTTGAAAATCTCGTAACCTAAACCACCCTTAGCGGGTTCAAAAACCAGATCTGGACCGACCAAGATGTTTCCTTCTGGAAAAAAAAATTATAATGTTATTGGTGATGATGATAAATCTCCGGCGTCAGTGGAAATTCAGCATTCCAGCGGTTCCACGTCACGTGAAAAGAAAATTATTAAGAATTAGTTATTCTGATATATTCAATATGATTTGGTAATTCCATCTTTTGAAGTTCATAAAAATGAAATGACAGTATTTGTCATACTGACAATGAACACTGGAGGCCTTTTTAGAACACAGAAAAAAATTGAGTTTTTCCAATACAATATGTATCCAATATAATTCGGTTATTCTATCTTTTGAAGTTTAAAGTTAATGCTCCAAAGGGTTAAAAAGGAAGGTTTTCATCTTGCATCACGATAACGCTCGGATGGACAGTTTCGATCAATATAATTCGTGATTCCATCTTTTGAAGTTTATTAAAAAAATATTGAAGTATTTGTCATACTGGTAAGCGCGCAAAAGTTCCAGACTTCACTTCAATGCTCCCCAAATTTTTGAACTTGACTTTCGTGCCAATATTTCTGGCCAGCCATTTACAGCTTTTCCTTTCTGTTTAAATTCTGGATGCTACTATTATTTTGATCATTATAAAGAATGGTATCGAAAGAATCGAAACCGTTGTCTGTAAATAAGATAACATTTTATTTTTGAATGAAAATAAAAAAACCAAAATGTCTCTCGTGAAAATCACAGCAATGTCTCCTATAACATCCCCAAGTTTTGACACACCCTGTACATACTTTAAACTCTGGTCCTTGAAGAAGAAACATGTTGGAATGCAATAAAAATATTCCAATCATTTACTTTTCGTGGGATGAAAAGAAAGCTTTTCGCCAGGAAGAAAAAATCGATGATAAGGTCGGAAAATCAACTGCAATGTCAAAATCACTGCAATGTCTTCTATAACATCCCCAAGTTTTGACACACCCTGTATATACTTTAGACTCTGGCCCTTGAAAAAGAAACATGTTGGAATGCAATAAAAATATTCCATTCATTTACTTTCCGTGGGATGAAGAGATAGCTTTTCGCCAGAAAAAAAAATCGATGATAAGGTCGGAAAATCAACTGCAATGCCAAAATCACTGCAATGTCTTCTATAACATCCCCAAGTTTTGACACACCCTGTACATACTTTAGACTCTGGCCCTTGAAAAAGAAACATGTTGGAATGCAATAAAAATATTCCATTCATTTACTTTTCGTGGGATGAAAAGATAGCTTTTCGCCAGAAAAAAAAATCGATGATAAGGTCGGAAAATCAACTGCAATGTCAAAATCACTGCAATGTCTTCTATAACATCCCCAAGTTTTGACACACCCTGTACATACTTTAGACTCTGGTCTTTGAAAAAGAAACATGTTGAAATGCAATAAAAATATTCCATTCATTTACTTTTCGTGGGATGAAAAGATAGCTTTTCGCCAGAAAAAAAAATCGATGATAAGGTCGGGAAATCAACTGCAATGTCTTCTACAGCTTTTCCTTTCTGTTTAAATTCTGGATGCTACTATTATTTTGTTCATTATGAAGAATGGTATCGAAAGAATCGAAACCGTTGTCTGTAAATAAGATAACATTTTATTTTTGAATGAAAATAAAAAGACCAAAATGTCTCTCGTGAAAATCACAGCAATGTCTCCTATAACATCCCCAAGTTTTGACACACCCTGTACATACTTTAAACTCTGGTCCTTGAAGAAGAAACATGTTGGAATGCAATAAAAATATTCCATTCATTTACTTTTCGTGGGATGAAAAGAAAGCTTTTCGCCAGGAAAAAAAATCGATGATAAGGTCGGAAAATCAACTGCAATGTCAAAATCACTGCAATGTCTTCTATAACATCGCCAAGTTTTGACACACCCTGTATATACTTTAGACTCTGGCCCTTAAAAAAGAACATGTTGGAATGCAATAAAAATATTCCATTCATTTACTTTCCGTGGGATGAAAAAATAGCTTTGCGCCAGAAAAAAAAAATCGATGATAAGGTCGGAAAATCAACTGCAATGTCAAAATCACTGCAATGTCTTCTATAACATCCCCGAGTTTTGAGACACCCTGTATATACTTTAGACTCTGGCCCTAGAAAAAGAAACATGTTGGAATGCAATAAAAATATTCCATTCATTTACTTTCCGTCGGCTGAAAAGATAGCTTTTCGCCAGAAAAAAAAATCGATGATAAGGTCGGAAAATCAACTGCAATGTCAAAATCACTGCAATGTCTTCTATAACATCCCCAAGTTTTGACACACCCTGTACATACTTTAGACTCTGGTCTTTGAAAAAGAAACATGTTGAAATGCAATAAAAATATTCCATTCATTTACTTTTCGTGGGATGAAAATATAGCTTTTCGCCAGAAAAAAAAAATCGATGATAAGGTCGGAAAATCAACTGCAATGTCTTCTATAATATTCCAAAGTTTTGACACACCGTGTACAGACTTTAGACTCTGGTCCTTGAAAAATAAACATGTTGGAATGCAGTGAAAATATTCCATTCATTTACTTTTCGTGGGTTGAAAAGACAGCTTTTCGCCAGAAAAAAAAATCGATGATAAGGTCGGAAAATCAACTGCAATGTCAAAATCACTGCAATGTCTTCTACATGTTGGAATGCAATAAAAATATTTCCATTCATTTACTTTTCGTGGGATGAAAAGATAGCTTTTCGCCAGAAAAAAAAATCGATGATAAGGTCGGAAAATCAACTGCAATGTCTTCTATAACATTCCCAAGTTTTGACACACCGTGTACAGACTTTAGACTCTGGTCCTTGAAAAAGAAACATGTTGGAATGCAATAAAAATATTCCATTCATTTACTTTTCGTGGGATGAAAAGATAGCTTTTCGCCAGAAAAAAAAATCGATGATAAGGTCGCAAAATCAACTGCAATGTCTTCTATAACATCCCCAAGTTTTGACACACCCTGTACATACTTTAGACTCTGGCCCTTGAAAAAGAAACATGTTGGAATGCAATAAAAATATTCCATTCATTTACTTTTCGTGGGATGAAAAGATAGCTTTTCGCCAGAAAAAAAATCGATGATAAGGTCGGAAAATCAACTGCAATGTCTTCTATAACATTTCCAAGTTTTGACACACCCTGTACAGACTTTAGACTCTGGTCTTTGAAAAAGAAACATGTTGGAATGCAATAAAAATATTCCATTCATTTACTTTTCGTTGGATGAAAAGATAGCTTTCCGCCAGAAAAAAAATCGATGGTAATATCGGAAAATCAACTGCAATATCTTCTATAGCATCCTCAAGTTTTGACACACCCTGTAGAGACTTTAGATTCTGGTCCTTGAAAAAGAAACATGTTGGGATACAATAAGAATATTCCATTCATTTAATTCTCGTGGGATGAAAAGATAGCTTTTCGACAGAAAAAAAATCGACGATAAGGTCGGATAGTAAGAACTCATTTCACTTCATTCCGAGACCCCGACAGTCGATAACCAAGAGACGGAAGATCTAAACTCGTCGAGCAATTGCGTAAAATTGAGGAATATTTAGGTCTCTTACAATCATTATAAGTACAAGTATTCATTATGAGGTCATGCAAACTCCGAAGATGGTGAAAATGGTTCCAATTGTGAAGTTAGCTATGGTATATTCATTATTTATAACCATTATCTTTAGAAAAATTTCGTTTTGATCAAAATTTCTCACCTAAAAACAATCATGTTCGCCTAGTAGGATAGAGGAATAATAACCATTAAATTGGCCCATTTTAAAATAAAAAATTCAGCATTCATAGTATGTATATGGAATTCAGACTTTTCTTTTCTCTCTTGCTTCAACTATTTTTGTCCTTATATTTTAAAACATAACAAACAAAGATTCAATCTATAGGTAACAAAATAAAAAAATTTAATCTCACCTGTGATGTATTCGCTCATCATTTCAAGTTGACCACTTCACAGTACCATGGATATATTAGAATTTTTTTTGTCGGGTTATCCTTCAATAATATGAAATCTTCTCCTTCGAAGTTTAATGAATGAAATGATGGAATGGCAATTTTATGTTCATCGCAAAGTTAGAGCTGTGTATTTCGCATTATCTCATTTGGATCCTATTGTAAATTTCAATAATTGCTCGTTACGAATCGTTACACATTTGGACTTTGTCCGCCAAATAACATTTCATAAACTCATAAAAACAAGAATGATGTCTATATCTCCATTCAGCTAGTTTTTGATTGAAATGTTGTGAAACTGTGAATATGGATATGTTTCTCAATCAAATGTTGAACTAAGATCTACTGTAAAAAGTTCATGAGTTATAAAAATAAATGTTCGATTCAAGTTAGTAGAAGGGGTGGGCAATCTTTGTAATTCGAATTCCTAATAGAGAATGGGGTAGAGAATAGAAATATAAGGATTCTTTTTTCGATAATTCGCTACAATCTTCTACGGTTTCTATGATCTTGGTAATGCGATCCGGACAAAATTCGCACTTAGTTTGAATACATTATTCTTCCTCTATGTCCGAAATTTCATTCCGATCGAATCAGTAGTTTCCGAATTATCAGGAAAAAAATATTTTGAACGGCCATATTCACGGAACTCCCAGTCTCATTTTTCTCATTGATGAACGTGACCTCGACATTAAAGATTAAAATCTACCCTGAAAATTTCAAGTTTCTGGTTCTACAGAAAGTTTAAATTTCTTAATATGAATTTTCACATTTTTTCAGTAGAATATTTTCAGATTACCTCGTTGGTTATATTTTTTCGAACCGGCATAATAACATTTAGAGGAAATAATTTATTGGTCATCGTCAACAATGAACCATGCAACTATTTCATTGGAGAGTTCAAATTCAATCAAAACAAAATTAAAAATATAAACTGGTTCGGAATACTAAAGCATATCATAAAGATATCTCGATATAAATTCAAGCCAATGCACCGGAACTAACCTATTTTCAATCATTACTCATCTCTTCTCTATATACCTACTCCACATCCATTTAAAATATTGACCAGGCTGGCAGCCTGTACATCCGCACCATCGCATCGTGGGATTTGGATTTGTCTATCCAGATGAATTAAGTGAAGCAAATTTCCGGTGATGGGCGCAGCGAGTGTTCAGTTTCAAATTTGTGTAGCGCCCTTTGATTTATCAGAATCAGAGTGGGAAGAAGCAGAGGCCAACGACTCTGTTATCAAAACAGATCCACGTCTTTGCTTCAGTTAAATGAATAGAGTTGAAATGGAGGCAAGAGCCTCCCACTGAGAAGACAACGGAAATTATTATCTACCCCTTTGCATTTTTCACAAAAAAAACTGTTTTAGTCTATATCAAATTGAACCTATAATTTTATGATGTTGTTCAAAGTTATAGTATTATTTATTTCAGGTGAGTACTCATGGTTTGAAATAAAATAAATAAATACTGGTACATATATCACACAGAATATTTTTCAAATATTTCCCTCAATATGACTTTCAAAACTTTATGAATTTTTCATGTTCAGTTTTTTTTCTAAAAGTTCCACAACCAAGTGAAAAAGGAACTTCCAAAAAGAATATTAGTAATTTATGTACGATTTGAAATGTTAAAGTAATTTCTTATTGTCGATCTATTTTCACGAATTAAAAACAATTCACATATATTTTCATTGATAGTATTTGTATATATGTGAAGGTATATCTTAAAGGTAAAATGAGCTTCACTTATGAAGAGTAAGCCAGTACAAAGCAAGTTTATTGAGATGGTTGAGTTGATAAAATTGATAAATTGTGATATTCGGGGTGAGATATTGCATAAAGAAAATATCAAATATTCAGTAATTTTATCAATGAGAAATATATATTTACTTTTGAATGAGTGTATCCTCCTCAGCATTGTCAATAATTCCAATTGATTCATGGTGATATTATTTTTAATTATCCATGTCACATATTGGTTTTTTAAATTTCGGTTGCATAAAGACAATATTTTCAGTTTTAGGAATCTGTACCGCTTGTGATATGGACCAGACTAAAGACGGATGTCGAATAAAAAATGGTATTTGTTCTTGTGGATTCGGATGTATATCAGAGTATAGATACGAAACGATGGCCGAATGTAACAGTGCGCTGAAAGGTAAATTGGTCTTTATACAAGTGGGAGAATAACATTTCCTCTTCATCTTATAGGTACGAACATTAACGGAGCCGCACACATTATGCGTGCGCCTATGTGGTACAAACAATGATTTTGCACCTAATTTTGGTTCATTATTTTAGGATCTCAAAGGTTGATTATTTTCACTTCGTTTCCGAAATCTGGAAGTTTCAGGACTATATCCGTAGTTCGAATTTTTTCTTTAAAAAATCTCATTACCCATCTATGTGATGGAGCAAGTTCCGTCCAAAAATCTCACATAACGGACCAATAAAAATCAGAAAAAGATCATGAAATTCCGGTGAACTGCGAGCAGGATTGTCTCCAATTTCCATAAACTTTTTATCGTCAAAAAGGCGCGCACCTACTCTGCAAATTGCGGTATGTAGCGTTTCGACAACCAATTTACAGAAAAAGGTAGAAAAATCCTCTTCAACTTCAAAAATTGATCGAAATTTTTGAAAAATAAAAGGATTTTTTCCCGAAGCTCACCCCGTAACATTTTAGAATAAAGTTTCTTGTTCATTTCAAAATGTGTTTCCATTATTTACTCATATCAAATGAAAATAAAATTTTTATTTAATTTTCGCAGGAAAGAGACGAGATAGCTGCTATCCAAACCCATGTATGAATGGAGGCTCCTGCATCCAAATCTCCCAAAGACCATATTTCATTTGCAGATGCGATGGGACAGGTTACTTCGGACAAAGATGTCATAGAGGTGAGAATTTGGAATATTCAAACAAACCTGATTTTTCCCTAACTATAATTCTGTGAAAATTTTAAGCTAGGATTTTACGGTACCTATAGGTATTTGCGCAAGTCTGGGGTTACGTCGACAAAAGAAATAATTAAGGACGACTGCGCGATAGTTTGCTCATGCGTTCTATCCTTTCAAACGAAACGACACATCAAATGTCGAAAATCAATAAATTATTAATATCACCCACATATGTCACCGAATCTAAGATTAATGTCCCCACATTGCTTCCATGATACGTTTTCCCAATTGATATACAAAATATTATAGAAAGCACTGCCGTGAAGGCAGGAGCTTTTGAGCGCCCGTTCATGCACCTTGAGGTAGATTCGCATTTTCCAGTTTTAAAAACCAATTGAAGAAACTTTTGACAGCTGTCAAAAAAAATTTCAAACTGATGAGTGACCAATTTTGTTTTCGATAATTCGCTAGAATTTTCTACGGTAAATATGGTTCTGGTCATGCGATCTGGACGAAATGTAGCTTGAATATATCATTAAAATACAAAATTTCGTCACGATCGAATTCGTAGTTTTGAAATTATCAAGAAAACTAAATTTCAAACGACCAAATTTACGGAACTCCTGGTCTTATTTTGCTCATTGATGAACGTGACCGCGAAATTCGAGATCTGAACCTACCTTGAAAATTTCAAATCCCTAGGCCTTTCTGTTCGAAAGTTATAGTTTTCTATGAATTCTATGGTTCTAGTGATGCGATCTAGACAAAATTCAGCATGTAGTTTGAAAATGTCATTCTCCATCTGAGGGCAAAATTTCACCTTGATCGAATGAGTACTTTTGAAGTAATCAGGAGAACAAAATTTCAAACGGCCATATTTACGGAATCCCTGGCGGAATTTTGCCCCAACCGCGGCATTTGAGATTCGTACCTTCCCTGAAGATTTCGAGTTTCTAGGTCGTTCCGTACGAGAGTTATAGGGTATACGGCCGGCCGGACGGACACACTCGAATTTTTCGACGGATTCGTCGTCAGTGAGTCGAACCTTGTCGATTGAGACCATTTTCGGCTCAAAATTCGAAAAATACAGACATCGTGACAAAATGATATAGAGCTATCGTGTAAGTAGATAGTAAGAGCGCTCAAAAAACACAAACAGAAAAATTTGACAAAAAATTAAAATAAAGATTCGGCAATACCTCACACTCGAAAGTCCGAACCCAGGGGGAGCGGGAGGTCAGAGGGGTTGAAAATTTTCCGGAAATAAAAATATCTCAAAAATCCTTGTAAATTTTATTGAATATTCTCGAGTCCAACCATCATTTTTTGGCCTTTAAAATCTTGTTTATTAAGAGTTAAAAACGGCCTGAAAACGCGTCATTTGACGATAAAATTTCAAAAAAATTTCGAATTTTAAAAAACTTCAACCCCCTCCGAAATTTTTTCCTGGGTACGGCCTTGCCTCGAGTTATGAAATTGTGAAATTAAGAGAAATTCAGTAATTTAATGCATTCGATCTGATAATAAATTCGAAACGGCAGAAGCTATTTGAATTCACTGCCTGTTAGATAATATCAAAGTGACCTTCTGGGTTATCTGTGTTGATGCAATTATGAAATCAATATTATTTTTTCATGTCTGTATATTTGTTACAAGAAAACCTATTCTCTACGCTTCCGCTTCCTGCTCTCGCTACTAACGAGCTTAAATTTTTCTCGAAACGCTTTTTTTTAACAATTGTCTGCAGTCATAATATTCGAAATAATTCATCATAGCATACGAATTCGATATCAGAAATTCCTTGAATTAATGGAACCTACAGAAAGGATTAGCATGGATGCAATTAACACAGATTTCCCCAAGGCTTTCGATAGGATTAATTCACAGTTGGTTGCGTAGAATCGGGGTTTGCAGTGCTTTATTTCATTAGCTAGAAAGCTTTTAATGTAATCGTTTTTTTCTTGCTGCATTGCCTCCCTAAATTCGAAATCATTTGTTTTATTTTCTCGGATCCCCAAGGATTCTCACCTGGGTTCAATTCCATTCATTTATTTCATCAATGATATTTTTTCAACAGTTTCTTGATTGTTGTTACAGGATGAATATCACTATAAAGCCTGTTTCAATTATGAATCCATATGATCTAATTTGAGAATTGACAAATATCAGTTTCTAAATCAGGCATGATTGCAAAATGTTGTCGTTGTCAACCGAAAGTATACATATCCCACTGTACCTAATATACAGAAACTTAACAAAAAATAAGAGTTGTATGTACTGATACTAATGTTTTATTTTTATTTCAAATCTAAAATTGGCCTCTTTATTTTCAGCGTGTCCTTCACAAGGGGCTTCAGGAGCATCCAATGTTTTTCCATACGAGTGTATAGTAATATAAAACCACTTCCAATGTACAAAAAAAATTCAATAAAAACCCAAAAATAATTCGCTTATAATATTTATTTCTTTTGAAATTAAAACAATTTACAAGTAGGTATAAAGATGATCCACGTATTCAATATTGCAATTAATGTATTTTAACTGCATCACAGTACCCGCAGCAACATTCGTAAAAAAGCTTGAGGTGAGCCCAAAGAAATAACAGAATTTCATAAATCGTTCTCAATTAGAGTTTTACATCTTGAGGAAAAAAGAAAATTTTCGACTTGCTAGATTGTACTTGCAGACTGTGTATGGACTTTAAAAAAGATGGGAATAACAGATTGAAGTAAAAGATGATAAAATATATTCCTATAGCGACTAGAAATTTTAAACGAAATCTGAACCAAATTTATTCATCACTTATCTCAAAATGAAATTCATACTATTCAGTATTTTTTCAAATTACCAGGTAACAGTCCAAATGTTTTTAAAAATAACTTGAAACTGTACAAAAAGGAATGCATGAAATACTTCGTTATTTTCAAGAAAAATATTTTCATCATCCATCAAATTGAAGACTAAACCTAACTCAAGAATAGTCTTACCAATGAACATTGAATATTTGCTCGAAAGTGAATTTCTATTGGTAGTTTCCGAATCTTAAGTCAAGTTAATTCCAGCTCTGAAGTTGGTGTTCTTTTTTTTTCCTTTATATACATAAAATAAAAAAAGTTAATACAAACCGGTTCAAAGTTTGCAGGTCCTCCAATGGTTATTGTAAAGATTGGTAGCAAATTGTTAATATCCTGTTGCTAATTGATGAAGGTCGAAATTTGTTGGTGGCGTTGTTGTTTTTTCGGTGTATTATCGAAACAAATAGGACATTCCGATTGGTTCAAAACATTGAAATCCCTTTTTCCTCAAGAATATTTTTTTACAATTTGACAAGCGTCATTACTGGAGATACACTTCAATATTCTGCCCAACTGACTAGAATTCTTGTATTATGTGATTGAAATTGGAGAAAACATCATTACAAAATAAACTGGATGCATTGTTTCTGGCGTTGCAAATGATAAGATTCAAATATAAAAGTAAACCAGATATCAAACTTAACATAGATATTTTGCGTGAACAATTATTTCGTAGAAATTTTATATGAAAACATAATCGAATACATGCCATCAAAAGAAATCCATGCAAAATCAACTTTTTGCCCAGCAAGATGTGAAAAACATTTTATATCACAGAAGAAATTACCCCTGGTAATCAATCACACTTCATGGGGGATTCACAGAAACACTGATCATGGTTCATTTTAAAAACTGTAAGATTTGTCGAACCAAACCTTATTTTGTAGTTTTGAGCTCAATACATATGCACACCATTTATGAATAGAGATGCAGAAATGGATTTGAATATGAGCTTAATGAGACTTTTGTTTCGGTATTTTAATTCTTACGAACAATATATAACTCATTTTCTTCGTATTTCCATTTTCGCATAAAAAATTCAAATTACAGAATGAAGGATTCAAGCCGTCAAAACTTGAGCCAGACAACTTTGAACTGATCTGTGTTTACCTTTTGGACATCAGTGATCCTAGTAATGGGGTGAACCCAATCAGTGTTTCCATGAACCTCTAGTTAAATAAAAATATTCAATATAAAAGCCACACAATTCGAAAATATAGTTGAGATTTCATAACTGTTCTGTTAATATATAATAATTTACAATAATAAAAAAGTCCACTGTATATGATGATCAAAAAATTACTAATAATGGGGGTTTATCTCCTTCAGTATTACTCAATATGTATAACTTGAAATTCTCATCTTTCCCGACTGATCATTTGAAATATATATTTGTAAAAAAATTTCGAAAAGGCACCATATTCAGTACAGTTGAGTTTTCACCATTGAAAAACTCTAATGGATTTAATTCAATGCCATAAATAATTTCGAATTGATAATGAAAACACCAGTATAAAAAAAAACTCATTTTTGTGAGCATATTTCAAATGATGAAAAGCAGCAGAAACCCTGTATATTCAATATATAGAGACGAACTGTTGGGGGTACTGCCTAGACTGCAATCCGCAGAGCCAATGGTAAATCTAAACAGAGTATCAAAATGAAAGTTACAAAAATTGGTTAGGTACCTCTTAAAAATAAACTCACTGACGCAGTCTTTTCTAGGACAATATTCTAATAGTCACCTTACTTCTGCATATTTTCTCAGTATTGTATCTTTATATACTCTAACAATAAATTCATTGTATTCATATTTGTCAATGGAATATTTTTTGCTTTTCTAGCTTTTTATCATTTTCATAGTTTAGTTGACTTACTCAATTTTTTTGTTTATTTTTTTCAAGCAACCACCATCTATTACAGCAAAACTTCGAAAAAAAGAACTTAAAATAAATACTATGTATATTCTGTTCACAAGTTCATACAAAACTTCATCTGTGTTGTATAAAACCATAAATTCCGATATTTGCTGGAATATATGCTTCATTCACACCAGCAAAAAATTTTAGCCATTTGAAATGTTGTCCTTTTCATAAAGACAATTTGGAAATAACAATTTCATTATTTCTTCCACTTACATATTTTAAACTACAATTTGAACCTGATGATAATGGAATATTAGAAAATTACTAAAAATACTTTCTCAAAATGATTTATAGCAAAATTTTACCATACTTTTCTCAAAAGATAAATTATTTGATCATGATAAAAACTTTGAATTGGAATTACAAAGAGATGAAAACTTCAAACATAAAGCCAAAGATTTCAATTATGTGAACTTGTTTGCCTTATTTGGTTGGTCGTTCAGAAAATGATTTCAATAAGATATTTTTCAGATTTCATCATCTCATGCATGAAAAATTCGAGAATTAACAGAAATAATAGGGAAAACCCTTCTAACTTTATAGGAAAAATTAGTAAATTTTTAAGGCTAATTCAGTTATTTCAAATAATTATATAATATATCAGACAGATTCGCGATAGACACTTTTTTAAATATTCGGTAAAAAAACGCTTCAACTTTTGAATATTTCAGATGATTCATCAAGGATTTATTCGGAAAACTAATGATTTGAAAGAAGTTCCTATGAACAATTCATAGCAACATATTACCATTACAATAATCATTTTACTGATATAAAATATTCAGATATTATTTTGGCAATCTACATTGAAATTAAAAGTTTTGAATATTTCTTAAAAAAAGCAAAAAATATTCAATACTCCTATAAAAAATCTGAAATATTGAAAAGCTGAAGATTTATTTTCAAGAATATTTACAGAGATTAAACAACTAACCGTATAGAGAGTGTGGCTAATTGTATATATTTTTCAGCAGGTTGTTTCCTTTGACTAAAAAAACACGTTTTTTCATACCTTACCCCAAATTCGTCGTCAATTAAAAATATTTAAAGCAAAACTGTTCAAAGAATACATATGAAGTCATCAAAGTTCAAGTAGATTTAAGATTTGATTTTGCCAAAGCCAAATCCTTCAAAACCTATTATTCACATTTCCATTTGAAAAAAGTTAGTACAAAATTATTTCCTGAGGGTATTCAACTTCAATTTCTGATGAAAAAAATCGTTTCTGTCAGGGTTGCTCTTACAATACATCTTTTAACAGCTTTTTTCATCAAGAGAGCCAAATTTGGGAAATTGTCAAATGAAAAAAAGGGTTTCTTTCGACCTCGAGAAAGTACTGTTGAAATATATGTACAAGCTAATAACACACTCTATATTATAAAACAACGTAAAGTCCTTATTTTCATGGCACTAAATAGCTAAAATAAATAACCTATATAAAAATTTTAAAAGTATATAAGATCTAGTTATTCTGAACGACCCCAGCGTCTTTTTTTTTAGGTAGTTTATTATCGAGAAGAGGAAACTTTTCAATTTTAGAAAAAAATTGTTCAATCATACGTTGTAGATAGAGCACTTACAAAATACATGTGTACAGCTTGACAAACTTCCAATATGATAGTTCATCAAGAGATAAGAATGATAAGCTTGTAATCATCAGTTCTTTGCTAACTCATGGCTCACAAAAGGAATCTCTAAGACCTCTGACTTAATTTAATTCAGGTGACTAAGGACTACAGCAGTGAACCTGCATATATTAAAGTATCCACACTATAACTTATCTTAATTTTAGGTCATTTAGGGTAACGGATTTTTCAATTAGTACGAAAATTATTTTGTTCTTCATTAGTCATGCTTTTTATTCAGTTGTCCATTTTTTGATATAATATATTTTATAGATTCATAAGAAATAATCGATTCTAGTAATTTCATATTTATCGGAATAATAAACGAAGGACTATGATAGTAATTATGTTACTTCTACAAAAAAAACATAATCGAGAATTTTGCTTGACGGGACATCACAGTGTAGTTCGACGAGATCCCAATTGTAAGCCAATTGAACGAACAGACTAGTTGCAGCTGACTGTTTTCTCAGTTTATCCGTTTATTTTTTGGTAGTTAAAGATGGGAATGCATGCAGAAACTTCGATGTTTCCTAATACATTATCATATTTTCATTTACCAAGCCAGGCAAACGGTCTGGTCTAGCCTCCAAAGAGAACCCTTTGGTACCATCAGGGCCTTTGGGTTGACGCATGACTGTCAGTTTGGGACCTGCCTCATCTAAAGATATTGTTCGCAGGCGGCTTATTAACCTTTCTGGTCTAGCTTTAACGTCACTGTAAAAAAATGGGAAAGAAATGTTATTTTCCTGAATTTTCTTCAAATCGATTATAGAAATTCTGGATTAAGTATAACTCTTATACAATACAGGTTGCCTCAAATTCAAGTGCCTACTGGAAATTTGGATTATGATATTATTCGACTTTATCTACTGAGCTGAAATATTCTTGAAGCCTGAACACTTTCAGTTATACAGGGGGTGAAAATAAATGTTTCGAAAATTTTTTTTTATTTTTTCTTTTCTTATATGATCGATTATTCAATTTTAAATATATTTCTATTCGAATCGTAGCATTCGTCGAAATAGTTTTCAAAATATAACAGTACAAGGGCCAGTTCATCAAAAAACAATGCTAATTTGCCAATAACTGGCACTTCAAAATGCCTGTTTTGATTTTAGCAGATGCCGACATCTACACTCTTGCTTCTTGACAGGGTACTTTGACATTCAGAGATCAAATCTCCAAACAGAGTTTGGAATTATTGAATTTATTCAACCTTAATGACATTTTAATGAGAAGCTAACAGTTTATGACGATTCCTATAAAATGTTGTATATCCGTTTCCACTCTTCAGGAAATTCAGATATACTAAGCAAGTTGCAACATATATGTATTTATTTCAGATTATCCACCTGAAGATGCATTTGCGAAACACGTGTCGTGGTAAACCCTTAATTAATGAAAATCGTTGACCAATGAACTGACTACCAAGTGAATTATGGGTTTTCATCAAGTATTTGCTACATCAATTCATAACGATCTATCTTTCGAACTGAAATTCTACACTCTCTTCGAAGTCATGTATGTTCGAAAATACCAAATAGAAAGATGAAGGCCATGATGAAATTTCACACGGGAATTGAATAAACCAATAGGTATGCTCGATTCAATCTGTCAGTGTTACCAATATACTTTATCTGTCAAGTACCTAACTTCAACCTCAAGAGTTACTTGACAGTTAGACGCAGGGTGTCTGATTGAACAATTCGACTAAACAATGACAAACTGGCCTCAAGTGAAAGGAGTTTCTAATCCGAATGAAATATTATACTTACTTAATTTTGACAACATTGCATGCCGATGATCTTCCACTCCTATGATTAGTAACCAACACAAATTCTACAGTATCACCTACTTGAAGGCTTGCACCTTCACGTACTTCCGTCATATGGAAGAAAAGCTTCTTGCCTTCTTCCACCTCGTAGGCTAAAAACCCATAATGGCCCTTGATAGCATCAACATTGGCACGAAGCTTCTTTCTCACTGCTTCAATATTAGCGGCTCTTCCTGTAGCATCAACCTAAAAATCATTGGAGAAAATCAATTATTATCAATTACATATTGGTGGAATATGAATTAATTCAATTTTAGGATTGGAAACGGAGTACGTATCAACGTATCCTTGTGTTCTTCAGATCTAACGTTTCCCTTTTTTTTTTTTAAGTTTCACAGGGAGATAACCAAGTGAAAATAACGTTTATATATTTTTACCTGTAACTGGACATGGTCTCCCACTTGAAGCAACTCTCTCTTGTTCAAAAGGCCCATTATGCCAAATTCATATTCAATAGGAACGTCGTCTGGACTTTCACTGTTGATCTGTATGAGTCCAGAATAGTCTGTTTGGTCTGGATTCACCGATCTTAATGGTCTGATAACCGTGCCATCTAAGATGTCCCCATTAACCTGTGGTAAAATTATGGTTCCAGGAGGAATGACACGTACGTTTTCTGCAGAAGAACATGTACCAGAGTTGCTACGACTGCCCAGGTTATATTCAACTTCCTGACCCAACTCTAAAGTATTTGAGTCGCCATCAAAGTTACTGTCAACAAAATTGTACAGTCAAAAACAAAACTGTGAAAATTATAAAATAGTTGAATTAATGTTTTCAAACCTTTACGATGAAGTTTGTGGAAAATAGAGAGATAGCACATTATAAAATTACAACATACCTGAAATGGAAGAACACTTCTTTGTCATGTTGTATGGTCTCTATGAAACCAAATCCATCCTTTAGAGCTGCTATGAATCCCTGATAAATTTGATTACTACTTGTACTTCGATTTAACTTAACGCCGTTTGTTTGAGAAGCTGACTGGACAATTTGAATATTGGTAGCTATCAGTTCTTTGTTTCTTTTAACCTGACTAATATCGAATTTGATCTGGAAGAAAAATTAAATTAACATCACTTCTTTCGATATAAATAGAAGAATGAGAGACTTACCTTGTCCCCAAGTCTGGGATAATGCTTCATGTCAATATCCTTAGGGTGGAAAGATATATTTTTTTTTTGACCATTCACTTGATAACTTATAAGACCAGGTTCAGCTTGCTGGTGCTCCCCGTTGCCTAATCCTCCTTTAGTTGGACTACGAGTAGTCCAATTCATCAGTGGCATCTCTTTACAAACAACCCCCAATACCTCGCATTCTACACAAGTTTCAAATTGAACTGTTCCAGGTGAAAGCCATTTCATACGTATAGCACTTTGGCGGTTATTCGAGAAAGTACTAGCCTGATCTTGGATCACGGTGAATTCAAATTCATCAGAAACCTGGGAAAATGAAAAGCCTGTCATGAGTTGAATCGAAAATGCGCTTCCCTTTTCATAACTTCCCAAAAATGAACATTGACTCAAATTGCAAAAACTGTTGAAATCTATATTGTATTTTCCTATATTTACTGTTGGTTACTATTTTCAATAATAATAACGATTTGGGAAAGAGTGACATTATCTTCCAAGCTGGAGCTTAGAATTAAAGGTTACAGGTTTCAGAAGCACTATTCAGGATAACATAGGAAAAATAAAATTAGCAGAAAGATTTGCAGCAACAGGAGTTCAAAAATCATCACATGTTTTATGAAAACATAGTTATACTCCGTTTAAGAATTATTGACATCTCGGTTGGCTGTGAAAAATCGAATTTAAGTTGGTAATATTTTGGGTTGCTGAATTCAGGTTGGTATAGGACAGTGGCGGCCGCTCAGAGGAGGCAGAGGAGGCCGTGCCTCCCCAAATTTTACTGCATTGTATTTAATTCTTAGTTCAAGTTCAACTATATAATGTTAACCTAAATGAATAGAATATTCAAATTTCTGGATATTTTTCACCCCAATATCTCATCACATTTATTCATCTTCCGCAACAGACTTCAAAACTGAGAAGATTGCGCATCGCAACCAGTACTACGTCAGGCATGCGATGCGTTAAAGAATACACAGCAGTTTTCAGACCCGGAGGCCGAGCCTCCAAGTCGAGATACCTACGCTTGTGTAAAATTTCGAATAACTCTTAATACAAAGCAGGGGCCAGTCAAAATTCGAGCTGTAAACCACGTGACGGAGGCTCGGTCTCCAGTACATATATTCGTTTAGCCCGATCGGCCCGAATATGAACGATCGGCATCACCTAAGAGTAACAACAAGTTGTTTAATCTTTGGTATCACTATTCTATACCTTCATAATAATAATAAAATTATGTATAATATATATTAAATGTATGTACTATGTACAGACTATCAGTTTGGCGAAGTTTGTAGGTGAGGAAGGATGGCTATTTAGATTCATATATTTTATCGAGAAGAATGGGAACGGAAACCAGAAACGAAAATTATAATGTCAGTGGGGAACTTAGAATAACTTAAGATATTGTTCTATTGTTGATTTTATTCTGAAGAAAAAGTTCAGTCAAATGCCTTACGATGACAAAATTTTCATTACTTAAACTATAAAGACACCTCAGCCTGCTATGCAAAATTTAATTGTCAATTCCAAACATAATCGTTCCTTCTGCGTTCAATGGTACAATAAATACAAGTTGCTGACAGGAAGTACAGTTCGAAATAAATTATTTTGTTGGTTTTGCTTTCTTTTTTCCGAAGATTCAGAAAACAATGTGTGGTCAAAATTAGGATATTCGGATTTAAAAAATTTACAGAGGTTTATTGAAAGACATAGCAGATGAAAATCTCACTTAGGGGCATCAGTTAAATTCAAATTATTCGGAAAACTCGATAAATCTTCACTAATTGAGAGGAAAAAATTCCGCACAAAAAATTGCTTATTATGATTAGAAAATGCTTCCGAAAGCGTTTCCTGTACGATAAAAGGTTTAGGTAAGTTAATAAAAATTTTTTTTCATACTTTTGGACTAGCTATCACATCCTGAAATCCTGCGCATATATTATGAAACACCCTGTATTTTTTGCTTGGTCTCCTCTGATTGTGAGCTCACGAGCCGCCACTGGTATAGGAATAACATTAACAATACCCATAGAAATCTTGCTTTGATGATTTTATCGAAGATATTGGTGAATATGTAATTATAAAAATTTGCTCTGAATTTGAGTATTTTTTGTCTTATGCTATTAAAATGGCTGGAATTGACCAGGATACATTGCGCCTAACAATAGAACGCCAGGCAGTTTGTCGGTGTTACTTCGAGTTTTTCAAAGATTTGGCATATATTTCCGCTAGTGTTTCAGGTAAACTGTTATTCAACGACTCAAAGTGTAATCTGATTGATCAATGTCTCTTAAATTTTCAGATTTCACCAAGCCCTGTCTGTAGAATATTAGCATGTTATTATAGCCTGGAATTAGCAGTGGAAGAAAACCTGTGCGATACAATTATTCCTTCAAAGAGACATTGAATGACTTTGTTTTTGCTAGAATACAAAACAATGAATATATCAGTTTAGATATCCTTTTCGAACTGGCCAAATAGTACGATATTGTGATAAATACCGAGAATACATGGAACAAAACGTAAAATTCATTTATCTAGATGGATATTCAAAAACGGTATTCAAATTTTTCAGTGGACACTAGAAAATAATCCAAAAGGCGTGCCGAGTATATTCAATGGTAAAGGCAGAAGGTGCACTATTTTGAATGCTGGAACAATTGATGGATTTTTACCTGGATGTGATCCGATTCTTGACAGTGGTATTAATGATAAGAATTACTATGAATGGTGAATTATTTCATGAATTGAAATATTGAAACCTTCCCTGCAAAAGGATGCCCATCAATAGGATTATGTCAGCTTATTCAATAAACACAACCAAATCACTACACTTCGTGGAAACAAAGTTTTCAATGATATTTTTATCTTTGCTTTTGTATCATTCATAGGTATTTTAAGTTTATTTATTATACTTATACTGTATGGTACCCTGTTCACATTCCCTCTGCTAATACACATGCTATATTGTTCTCAATTCAAAAGTATACTGAATAATTGTAAAATTGCTCATCAATTATAATATTTTCAATAATTCATGAACAGTTTTAATGAATGAAAATAAAAATTGACTTTCTTAAAGTATTCAACACCGAGCAATAAATAATTCACAAATTGGTTCATATATTGATAGTTCGGTACAAAGTTCATGTCAAAATTCTTCATGTACTACATAGATTCTTAATTTTTGTTTCTCTCTTATATAACGTTTTTTCAAATTCATTCTTTTGGCCCTGTGCTTGCGAAGTATCCAAAAATTTTTTTCTGTTTCACCACTAGCTACCTGCTAGAATTCCATTAATTATCCTTCTTGAATCCCGACATAAAATGGTACTCTTATATGGTTAGAATTTTGCAAGATTTCCAATACCAATAAATATTGCATGGTCCTGAGTGAAAATAAATATTTATTTGAATGATCTTCAATTTTCCATGGTTGACTTTTATATGAACGATAAGTTCAGATAATTTGATATGAAAGCATTCCACGATATTTTTGCGCTTTCAAACCTGAATTCCCATGTTTGAACTGCAATCGAAATATTCCGGCTCAATTATTCGATAATTCGCAAACTCAACACTTTTCTAGGTTATATTTATGTTTTATTTCTATGATGAAATTTAGTTCCTTTTTGTAACCAGAAATAAAGCCTCGACTGGACGTTCATGGCCTGCTTCGATGTCAATAATTCTTAAATGGACTATAACTATAAAATTGTCTCCATTTTTGAATAGAGAAGTTTAGTAGAACAATCTTATTAAATATCTAAGCATTAATGATCATTACAAATGGTGAGTTCACCTGAATTTCCCTTTCAGAATCCAATACTTCGTTGAAATGGAAGAATAATTTCGGTTCTCTATCGACACATCTCAAGAAACCGTAACCGTCTTTCTTGCTGCTCACTATTCCTTGTTCACGCTTTTCTCCTGAAACCAGGAAGCTTTCATCTAACAAAGATATGTTGGTGGCTCTATTGAGTCCGTCCCTCCTATCTGTGGCGATGCAAAACTGTACCCAGTCTCCGTGACGAAGGGTGAAATCGCCCTTTTGGTCTTTGTCGCCAAATGAAATTTCCACCTACATTGGAAAAATGTTACATTTTAACCTTTTATTTCATCTCCTTTCAAAGAAACTTACCTCAGAGTGATCTGGCGCTCTGTATCTTATTCTACCAGGAAGTGGGTCAGATAAATGACGTGCATTGGGAGCTTTATCAAGTGGTTTCAACACCTGACCTTTGATAATATCATTCTTCAGATCTTCAAAAATTACAGTACCAGTTGGCAAACGAGTAATATTACATGCTACTTCTTTGCCCTGAAAGCAGTAAAAAATTACAATAGAGAAAAATATTTCAGCAGCATAGTTAGTTCGATGATTAACTTACATTACGAGTTTGGATAATGAATTCGACATCATCTCCAAGTCTTAGTTCTTCTTTGGTTTTTGCCTCAGAGAAATGAAAGAATATTTCTTTAACAATATCGGCCCTCTCGATAAATCCAAAACTCTCCTTCATTGAACAAACAACCCCTTGGTATTTCACTGGATGGGCAGTATTTTCTAGACGAACATGACAAGCACCCAAATTTCCACTGAAATGCGCAATTTTTATTTCATATCAAAGAAGAAGATCAGAAAGTGGAGGAGTAAGCATTGTCTCAACATCAAATCAAAAAGAATGAAGGAAACATAATTTTTCACATACCGGTTATTGGTCGCTATCTGGAAACTAACTTTGTCCCCAGAACTCAGCGTAACATTCCCTTCAACATCGTCTTTGGTGTAAGGCAGAAAGAAACATTCCCCCCTATTTTCATAGCTGATCCGTCCTGTGGTATCGCCCGCTGATCCTTCACCTCTTACTTCAGTGGTAACCGTACCCGTAACTCTTTCTTCACTCATAACCACCTCAGGAGCTATCTTAGACACGGTACTTGCGATTGGTTTGCCAGTTCGACGATCGTAAGTCATCTCGAATTCAACTGGATCGCCGATTTTCAAATGATCACGGTTCCCACTAAACTGAGAGAAATGGAAGAACAGCCGGGCCTGTCGTTCGCAACACTGAATAAAACCGTAGGAGTGCTGAAAAAATGAAAATTTCGTTGGTTAAATTGATGTTTTTTTTTTATGTTCACACCTATTTTGCTCCAAATGTTGAATAATACAAGTGAAGGCGAAACAAGATAGACTTAGTTCAGTTAATAATTATCAACAAAATCATGAATGAAAGTTTGTTTGCATAGAAATGTGCTTCAAATGACAAAATCAAAAATATATCAAGAAATTGAAAAAAAAAAGGAGCGCAAATTGATATTTGAAACAAGACCAAGGGAATCGAAAGAATCAAATGTTTTTGAGCTCTCGTTCTACTTACACGAGGGCTATATCATTTCATCATGATGTCTGTATTATTTCGAATTTCGAGCCGAAAATGGTCTTAATCGACACACTGATGACGAATCGAAAAATTCAAGTCTGTCCGTCCGTAAGAACTATAACTTTCGAACGGAATGACCTAAAAACTTGAAATTTTCAGGGTAGATTCGAATCTCGAATGCCGCGGTTGAGTTCGTTATTTGGCAAAATTCGACTATGGGTTTCGTAAATATGGCCGTTGAAATTTAGTTTTCTTGATCGTTTCAAAACTACGGATTCGATCGTGACGAAATTTTATATTTTAATGGAGAATGATATATTCAAGCTACATTTTTTCCAGATCGCATAACCACAACCATTTTAAATTCCAATGAATTATTGAATGAAAAATCCTTATATTTCTGTAACAGCTGATTCGGCATAATTAAAAAAGAGCTGCTTTAATTTTTTTGACAGCCGTCAAAAATTTCTTCAATTAGTTTCTAGAACTGGAAAATGCGAATCTAACTACAAGGAGGATGAACGAGCGCTCAAAAGCTCCTTACTTCACAGCAGTGCTTTCTATAATATTTTTTCAATAAACTGGGTTGAAATCTCTTAGTCATTCCTAGTTCTGGAAAATTTTAATTTTTTCAAAATAAACAGTAGTCTGTAAACTCACCAGTAATTTTTCAATTATACCAGTTTCTCTTGTTCCCAAATTGGTAGAATTTGAGTCAAAACTGGAATTATTAGCACTGGACTGAGGTGAAGAATACATGTTGGTGTTATTATCTCCAGAGCTGTTAAAAACACTGTTTGAGTCCAAAGAGAAGGTGCCTAAATAAAAAATTTTAGAATTATTAACATTGAAGTTATGTTCAGCTGTCAACGCTCGATGTAACTACACTTGTTAAGTCGTGAAAATTGGGTTGCCTGACTCGAGGTCAGGTTGATGGAAAACTAATAAAGCACTTCACTCAAAGTTGGTCATTATCACATAGAAAAACAATGGTGCGATAACTTCGGTAATATATATCAGAAGATTGGTTGTGAGCGATGACTCGGCGATAAAATCAGGAGATTTGTTTTCTTCTAAATTTACTCAAAACGTACGACGATTGATCCTCTTGGTGAATTAATAATGGCGATTTTGACAGTCAAGCCACGCGGTTGCGTTTTCTACTCGCAGGAAGTCGCTAGTGATCAGAACAGAAAACCGCCAACGACCTCGAGTCAGGCAACCCAAAATTCACGACATAATAACACTACATAACAGAATTTTATAGTAGCCATAGTTTATTGAACATAAAAAAAAAATAGCATTTGCTGAAAGTTTTATTTGTCGACTTCATATAATTTCAAGCAGAGGCAGTGAAAATAATTAATCTGAAAATTGATTTTTACCTATTGAAAATCGGCTTCCGTTTCCAGCTTGAGTGGCACTTGAAGAGCCATAAATGCCGTTGTTTGAATAGGGGGCATTTGATGAAGAAGATTTATCCTGAAGAAGTGGAAATTCTTGGCCGAACCGCGATGACGATGTTGATCGGTTGAAATTGAATGCTTGAGATGATTTTCCTAGCGAAAAACATATCAGTCAACATTTATACAATACAATTTGTTGCGAGTTTCATTTTACTTTTTAATAATTTAATGAACACAAGTTTTATGAAACAATGTTCAACTATTGTTTACAACACACATAACTAGGAATTATATTTAAATATTGTTCTGTGGAAAATTCACTTTTGATAATGTATGTCCATCACCGATTCAATAATTACCAGACAATTTTTGCTTTTAAAATTCCAGACGTGGTTTCAAGTTTAAAAAACACCTCCAAATATCATTTCAGGTGTTTTTCTTCAGCTAATAGTTCTACAATTTCAACTTAACTCACCAGTATTTCCCATGGATTTCAAGTCCAAGATTGCAGAGTCCTGATTCATGATGTCAGGCGGCTGGAAGTTTTTCCACTGAGGATTGCCTGACATGTCTTCGTAATCTCTTCTTTAATGTGGATACAATGGTTACTTCTGACTTTCTTTGTTAGTTGTTCCTTAATTGTAGCGAATATCACAGAATGGTTTTCGTCAATATTAAATGTACACCCAAAGTCAATATGGCAGCCGATTTCACTAAATGTCCAAAACTAATGCTGACGCGACTTTGGAAGCCGTGCAGTTTGAAATCAATTCACAATATATCAATCGCTTTTGTAATTCGAGTGGTCAATAACTTACTTCACAATGAGAATAGTGATAAAAACAACCCAATAAATAAAAAAAATTACAATTCACAGTCACTCAAAATTTGTAATGTAACAGAAAGGTAAATAAAAATCCTCAGATGTCTTCAATGCGTGCTGGGTGCGTTTTGTGCTGTTATTCTCATAATTTGACAAGGCTAGTATAGTAAATTTACTTCCAATTTTCTGTGATAAAATTTGTTTTCCTTAGTTACACAAGCTGAAACAAAAAACCCTGATAAGAAAATAATATTGGTCAACATCACTTGTGTTCAATTCATGATCAGATAATAAATCCCAAAATCAACTTCTAAAAATATTCCTTACTTTTATTTAAGATAGATATATAAGTGAACGCAAAAGGTATTTTTTAAGAAAACACCTAACAAAATAATTATTCTTATAGAACAATTTCTACAGCTAGGAAGGAATTTTAAGCATATATTTTGTGCAAGTTGCTTTTGTTAAGTTCAGAATTGTGAAGGATTACTACATTAATTCAGTAAACATATCAAGATAAAAGAGCAAGCAATCTGTGAACAATATATAAATATTCAATAATATTCCAATCTTACAAAAAATGAAAAATAGAAAAGAGTTGATAGGTAGTTATTTTCGTATTCAAGAAGAACAAACTAAGCTTCATATTATTCGAAGAGGAATTCATCAATTGTTCTTTACAGAGTAAAATAAAATTTAAAAAAATCAAATGAAGGAAATTAATTTCGAGGTTAAGTATTATCACGAAGGTTTCATTCATAATTTGTATAAAATATCAGATTTTTTCGAAGTAAATATTGGAAATAACTAGAAAATAAATGAAGCGGAAAATGAAAAGAGAAATACCCACCAATGGAAAATCAGGTTTGGGGATAGCTCAATTTTAATAGGTTGTTACTATTTTTTATGTCAAGTTATCTGTATAAATTAAGCTCTGATACAAATTTCAACGATTCATAAGACATTCTCCAAAAACCAAAGAATTTAGTCATTATTTACTTAAATATTTTCAAGATGTATTCCCGGTTAAATATAAAAAGGATGACAAATAATTCGTCCGATTTAATCAACAAAGCCGATTTTACGTTGTGTCAAAACAAAGTTTTATACTGGCAACTTCTTAGGCGTTTTAAAACAAAGCACTTTAATTGTTTTATTAATGCAGATTATCAATCGATGTGCCGAGATGAAAAAAAGGTAGATGTTGCAACTCGAAAAAAAAATAACAAAAAAAAACTGCTTTTATCAACATTCGTCAACCCGTGAGTTGTGTTCAAGTTAAATGATGATTTCAAGCATCAGAAGTGAAGCTGCTAGAGAAAAAAACAAGAAATGAATAAATTGTCCTTCTCCAAGTAAGAAAAATTGTGAAGCGAGAACGACGAAATGTCTGTCTACAGCTAGAAGAGCAAAATTATTGATTTCTTGCTCATAATATTGCCGGTTGGAACCACTTTCAGATATACTGGTAAATATTCCCAAATTGACTTACAAGAAATAAATATAAGTTTATTACAATCTGAAACAATTGTAAGGCCAATTTGAGGATGATCCATGTTAAAACTCTTGGGATGCAAAATTCCCGAGCGTCAAAACATGCATTTTCAAATTGTAATAAGTCAAGTTCTATCATAATTATGTTCAATAATATAAAATGTTGTCATCTTACGTACATATTTTGGTTATTTCGCATTGAATTGGTTGTGTTTTGAACAAAATTTCAACTCACCACGACACAGCACAGCACTGACGACATGCCGCCATGTTGAATGTCAACAGTCAACATTTCGCATCCATCTAGCAATCCTTAAGACCATAAAAATGTTGAAAAAGAAGAAATTTATAGAAAAAATTATTTTGAATCTTGAAAGTTATCACAGTAATAGATAAATAATCAATGTAAGCCAGACAACGGTTGGAAATAAACTGCCACGTTTATAACATCTTCCTGTCAATTCTTTATTAATCGAAACAAAACGTTCACATACAAAATTCTTATTGAATTATTTATTTGATCCATCCTAGGTCCAGTAGTGACTTCCTACGAGAAACCATTTCACAGATCTTGCCTCACCAATTTCCAATATCCCCCTTACTTTGCATCAAATGGGTCAATTTGTATATTTGTAAGGCCTGTATGGCAAAATACGTGACGTTCGTTTGCATTAACTATTTTGAGAAATGTATAATGGTCAAATTAAATTGAACACAGAATCAACCTGAGAAATTCTGAAAACAACCAATAGAAATTCACGATCGGGTGAATACTCAATTTTCATTGGTTCGATTTTAGAATATCCTTAGGTTGGACGAGTTCACGTCCTGCTTTTTTTTCGCACAAACTCACTAAACTCAGTGAAATCGTGTGTGTAAATATACCATTACGTTGAATGAGTAATATCTTGTCTCTCTATGATTTAATTGATTAGAATAAATAAATAAACGACAATGCTACTTCCTGTATGAAGTGTCATCTTTATTTTTGTATTCATATTATCATTATTTTTGTATATGGATATTTTATGTTATCAAGAAAATGGAAGTGATTTTTCACGAGAAGGTTAGAATTTGTCTTTTAAAAAGTGTCTAATAATGCTTCATATTTCATTTTCAGCAAGAAGGTTCCCTATGTGCTCAGCATTGTTTGAATTCCCTTCTTCAAGGGGCCTACTTCACAGCAGTTGATTTGAGTTCACTTGCATTTAAACTGGACGAAGAAGAAAGGAAAAGGATGGCTGAATGTGGAGAAACTAGTGAAGAATACCAAAAATTCCTAAAACAGCCATCTGGGAACATGGATGATAGTGGATATTTTTCAGTCCAGGTTATTAGCAGTGCCCTTGAAGTTTGGGGCCTAGAATTAGTGCCTTATACTAGTACAGATGAACGGGTCAAATGTGGTCTGACAGAACCTCATAAAATGAATGCATTTATATGCAACTATAGGGATCATTGGCTTACAATAAGAAAAATTGGAAATCAATGGTTCAATTTGAATTCCCTATTGACCAGACCACAACTTTTGTCGGATACTTTCTTATCCCTTTTTTTGGCCCAACTGAAGAACGAGGGATATTCAATATTTGTAGTTGTGGGCAAACTGCCAGAATCAGCCGCTGACCAAATACTGCTGAAAATGCCTTTTGTTCCTCCCAAGTCATCGTCACAAGAACTACCTATACAAAAAACAGATAGCGACCCTCAAATACAACAAGCCATTAACCTTAGTTTACAAGAAGAATCTACTTCATATGATTATTTAGGTATGGAAGATGATCCAGAACTTCAAGAAGCGTTAAGATTGAGCTTAGCTCAAGGAAGTAGTGAAATTAAGGAAGATGATGAAGAAACAATGCTACAGAAGGCCATAAATATGAGTTTGCAATGTTAGCTTTAGTATCTATCAGTGAAAACTTTCAAAGCATCCTATCAGTGATAATATAATGAATAAAGCTTGGGTAATCATACAGACAGTATTTTAAAATTAATTCTTGTGATAATTTTTTTTTATACATTCATTAGTTATTGGTGCTGATAGTATTTCTTCGTCTAAGGTTTAACATTTAATTTTTATTATAATATCGTATTCACTCATCATAATAATTCTTCACATGTAAGTTTTTAATTAGGGTTGTTTTGAAAGTTTTGTTTAGAAATCCTGCTGTAGATCTTAATCTTCCATAAATCTAACGTGTTTTTATACGAGTACTATAATTTAGAAGCTTTTTCGAGTTGGAAAGTGTTTCACATAACTTTTTTAGGTTATCAATGAAATTTCAAGCACAATGTTGATTTCAAAATATAATTTTTTTCAGCTGGTTCCTGAATCTTGATATTCGCCGAAAGTATTTCATCAATGAGATATGAACGGAAAAAAATTTGGTTTCATTTTTTATATAATGGACAAAATATTTCATAAATCTTATAACAGTTAAACATGATTTTATTCGAAATAGCGACGATAAAGAAGATATTATTCCAAACTAATATAAATTGCTTTGAGGGTTTTGAAGTTTTTCATGATTCACAAGAATTAAAGTTTATCAGTTGTAAGATGTGCAAATAGTCAAAAATATTTGCTTCAAGTTTGCCATCCTAATTATATCGATGTATTTTATTCAAAACAAAGTTTAAGTTTTCAATTCAATATATAAAAATGTTTGAAGATTTGCTGTTCTGTTATTATAACTTCGAAATGAAATTCCCAAAATTCAATTCTCTTTTTGAATGAAATTTATAGTTGTATACCCAATATTAATTTATTTCTTTATGTTATTGTTGTTTGATATATTTGTTTTCTCACTAAAACTGCTAAAAAAATTAATTTGAGCTTTTTGTCACCCTTAATTTGTCTGGTTTGTTTGCCGTTAAACTACCTTATAAACTTAATAATTGCCTAAATTTACCGATGCAAAGACCGAAAAATTAAATATTTTTCATAATTACGTACATAGACAAGAGATATAAACGCATAGCTTAGCTATCACATTCGATGGTTCGATTAAAATAAATGGACCAACGGGGATTCCCCGTAGCCATTTTGCACGATTTAGATATTAGAAAATATTGTATTTTATATATAAATATGTTATTTTCTTTTCCAAGAAAATGTATTATTTTATGATTGAATGTTCCTTCGTTTATGTTTTACTCTAAAAATTGAGTTTCTTTGAGAAATCTTTCTTCTACCGATTTTGAGTTCAGTTCAGACGTTCGGCAACGCTGCTGTAAGCGGTAGTCTGGAAAATATTTATTTTGAAAATTATAAAAAGTACTGCCGTAAGTCAGAAGCTTTTGAGCGCTCGGTCATCCACCTTGTAGGTAGATTCGCATTTCCAGTTTTAGAAATTTTTGACAGCTGTCAAAAATATTTCAAACTAAGGCAAAACTCCAGATTTCACGTCAGTCCTTCAGGTGACCAATTTTTTTTCGATAATTCGCTAGAAATATCTGCTATTTCTTATCGAAGACACATCACCTATTTCACAATGTTATTAGGGTCTGTAGAATACTGCGCATTACTTTAGGACTAAAACATGATCTAAAATCCAGAATGCCGTATGGGTCGATGATTTCGTTCCAAAATTTTTCAGGTTGCTCAACATGATTTCGATTCTTTCATGTATGTATTTCTTTAGTTTCCATAAAAGACATAGAGTGATGGTTTTCTTCTCAGATCAATAATGTTTATATGAAGTTTTCTCGTACCTCACATTTGTTTTTCCTACAACCATCAGCTTCAAATGGAATAAAAACTTTGGAAGTGGTTTGTTTTATTCATAAGAGAATGTTTCAAATAGTGGATTCATATCCGATTCTGATATTTATAAATCTATCATGAGAAACTGAATGGTAAATAGTTGAATTCAAAAAATTGAATAAAAAAGTCAATATGTATGATATATTAAAAGAGTAAGATCACTAAAAAATAACCGCTTATCATAATAAAAATATATACAAGATAAAAAAATAGTTATTTGAACTGAATGGTGAATAGTTGAATTAAAAAAATTAAATAGAAAAGACAGTATGATATATTAAAAGAGTAAGAACACTAAAAAATATCCGCTCATCATAATAAAAATATATACAAGATAAAAAAATAGTTATTTCTCATAATTTGAAGTGCGTCCTATAATCTCTCCCACCAAGGATCATTTCTTGAAGTCTTAATCTCCTTATACCTTCTCGTAGATGCTTAGGTTGAACAGGACCACTTTCACTATGTTCTTCCATAACGTCTAAAGCTGAAAATTAAATTAAATAAAGAAGAAAATAAATAAAATGAAAATTGATATACCTTCTTCCACAACTTCTCCTACAAAAACTTTAGCAATTCCTGCCATGGCTATAACCACATTCTGAGATACAGAGCATCCAGTAATAGTTTGCATCAGCCGCTTGATTGCAGCTTTTGGGAATGCCGATCTTCTGTACATTTCATATCTATCCAGTTGTTCCTCGGTAAAATTTGACACTAAAACCCTGAAAATCCATGCAACTGCACTGAATATTTCTCATCGTAATCTAATGACATAGTTTCCAGAGAAAGTTTTATTCCAGAAGATCTATGTTTAGTACGTGCAGATTCAAACATTAACTAAATAACACTCACTGCATTTTCTCTCTTTCCTCTTCTTCAATTTCCCTTTTGCTCTTTTTTTCTTTTTTTTTAGGTGGCGTGTATTGAGAGACTTCAGGCAGTATGAAATCTGCACCAAGATCCATCTCTTCTTCCTTTATTCTGATTGCATCAGTGAAAAGCAGGTCATGTTCTTGTTGATCTTTCAGCAAAGAACTATCGTCATAGTCTATACAGATATCTCTGGAATGTTCATCTTCTGACTCCGAATTTTCCACACCGAGATCATACTTTAATTGCTCTAAAGCTCTTATGTTGTTGGCATCTGGTTTATCTAAAATGTTTTCCATTATTTAAGATTTTGATATCTTCCCACTCCAGAAAGTTTGAACCGTTCGACAAACTGAACAAAAAAATACACTATATACTCGATTTCGAAATTATTTACATATAACCTCAAACACACAGCTAACTGACCTAACCTAAAACCATTGTTCCATTGACGTTTGACACAGAATATTTTGTTTTTCAACTTAAAAAGATAACTTTGTTTGAAAAGCATTTATTAGTATTGAGAACATTAGAAATTTATAATATAAAAGTAAGAGTTGGGCTTTAATGTTTGGTCTTTAAATGAGCAATTTCATTATATTTATGTTAATGGAAAAACCCATGTTTCGAATACTACAAATATATATTTTAAAAATTTCTTGGATGCCATTATTGATATTTTTATGGTCGCGTTTTTATTTCGAATACTATTGCTGGAAATTGAAGCCTAATTTTTAGAAATTCTTATTATTCCTGAAAAAATACAAGAATGAATTTTGTATTGTTTTCTTTACCACAAGACGAATCCAATATCCAATTCAAATGTCATTGTGTCCAGTGTCGGTGTCATGTCAAATATTGCCCCAGAATCCGATTGTGCGCTAGCATCAAAATCTAGTCAATATTTTAAAGAATAGGCAAATTTTGAGATTAACTGATTAACTCGCGATTGAGAGTAATTCATTTTGATCATCTTGATTGATTATATTAATCACCGAGAATTCGAGTGGCATTTTTATCCACTTTGTGTGTTCGTGGAGAGTGTGGAATTAGAGGGATATTGTGCAGTTTATTTAGGGAATAGTAACTTGTTCAGGTTGTTTACATACAATAAAAATATCATATAATTGATTAGTCATAATATCCATTTTATACCTTGTTTCTTGGAGGATTGCAAAGGCCTTGTTGGAAAGTGAGTACTTCAGCTTTCTTGTTGAATATGTCAGCGAATTTATAATAGAATTCTCATTGGAGACTGATCTCTGCTGATGGCAATATTTTGTATGAAATATTCGAATTTCATTCACTTCCAGTGCAAAATTGATGATACTATAACAAAATCCCTGCTATTAAAAACCTCTAATGGAATAAAATTTTCAGATATTCACTGTGCTATAGCATCTTAGGGTCTTTTTACCCTAGGAGTCGTTGGATGGGGCTTGTCTCGCCCCGGATTTCTTGCACTGGCTCCTACTTCAACCACCACCATTACCCCGTTAAATTCAGAAGGTAAGTCGTGCACTTGATTTCGACAAATAAGCAGTAGATGTTATTGTTTCTTGATGTTATTATCCTGTCTCTTGTAGATTTCTTCGCTTGTGCGAGTAAGGAGATATCGTTGTGTTCTTATTCATAAGAAATTTCGTTTGGATTGTAATAATAACGATGTATTTTCCTCCATTCTCAAGGTGGAAATTCAAACCACTACTTCATTGCAGGTGATTTTGTATGTAGTCTGTTTCCATTTGCAGATTTGAATTGTATTGAGTAAATTGTGCAAAATTTTTGTCCTTCAGCTACTATGTGAGCCTCGAGAGTCAATAGGTTTTTATGGAACTCCTGAGGTTCTGGAGTGGTACTTGAATGAAATTCTACTAGAAACTGCAAACTATATTCCTATCTTATACTTACAAATTCTACTTATCGTACTGAAATTCTTCGTCTTAAATAAAAGGGATGAGGTGGTCACTCGTAGCAGGTGATGGCTTTGAGTGGCATTCTCTTCTTTTCCACACATGAGCCATTGATTTGAATAAGTAAGGTGAAAATTGAGCTTTTTAGCTGTTTCATGTGAGGAGAAACAGCTCGAGTTAAAAATCTACCATTTTTTTTACAAACGTGAACAAGTTTTAAGATCACAGATATCCTCTGACGTCTTTCTCGATAATTATTTCAAACAACAGAGATATTGAAGGGTTAGGGCAAAGAGAAAAACAATAACAGGCCTAAAAATTAAAGAAACATGACTTAATATTAACAAACTTAACAAATAACTACCTCTATATAAACAAGAAGTGGTGTTCCAAAGAGTATGTAGCAGACAAAAAACCAACATTTTGGTTCGCTACATACTCTTTGGAACACCACTTCTAGTTTATATAGAAGTAGTTATTTGTTATGTTTGTTAATATTATAAGTATTGTTGGTTTTTTGTCTGTTACATACTGTTTGAAGTAGAGACTTCTAGTTTATATAGAGGTAGTTATTTGTTGTTTATTAATATTATAAGTGATGTCTTTTTAATTTTTAGGCCTGAAGAAGCACAAGAAAATCTGCGAAACGTCGCTAAATATATGATCAACTAGAGGTCATTGTCTTTCTCTCTGCCCTTATCCTACAATATCTGCGTTTTTTGAATAACTCTTGGAGAGCACTATCATTGAAATTATTATTTCAAACTTTGACGCAGTCATGACTCGTCTCGAAACGGATTTTGAAAAAAAAAAAATTAGAAAAGCACTGCCGTGAAGTCAGGAGCTTCTGAGCGCTTGTTCATCCACCTTGTAGGTAGATTCGTATTCTCCAGTTTTAGAAACCAATTGGAAAGATTTTGACTGCTGACAAAGAAAATTTAAAACTAAGGCGAAAATCCAGACTTCACGTCAGTGCTTTAAGTGACCCATTTCGAAATTATCAGGAAAAAAATAGTTTCATCGGCTATATTTACGGAACCCCTAGTCTAATTTTGCTCATTGATGAACGTAACCACGGAATTCGCGATCTGAACCTATCCTGAAAATTTCCAATCCCTAAGCTTTTCCGTTCGAAAGTTATTATTTTCTATGGTTTCTATGGTTATGATCATGCGATCTGGAGAAAATGTAGCTCGAATTTATCATTCTCAATTTGAATGCAAAATTTCGTCACGATCAAATCAATAGTTTCGAAATTATTAAGAAAAGTGAATTTCAAACGGCCATATTTACGGAACCCCTAGTCTTATTTTGCTCATTGATGACGTGGCCGCAACATTCGAGATCCACACCTATCCTTAAAATTTCAAGTCCCTAGGCCTTTCCATTACAAAGTTATAATTTTCTATGGTTCTGGTCATGCGAGCTGGACAAAATTCCGCATGTAGCTTGAACACGTAATTTTCCATATGAGTGCAAAATTTCACTTCCATCGAATCAGAAGGTTCGAATTAATCAGAAAAACAAAATTTCGAGCAGCCATATTTACGGAACCCCTAGGCGAATTTTGCACAATAACGAATTTAACCGCGGCATTCGAGATTCGAACCTACCCTGAAAATTTCAAGTTTCTAGGACATTCCGTTCGAGAGTTATCGTGTATACGGACGGACAGACTTGAATTTTTCGACGGATTCGTCATCAGTGAGACGAACATAGTCATTTGAGACCATTTTCGGTTCAAAATTCGAAAAATACAGACATCGTGACGAAATTATATAGCCCTCGTGTAAGTGGTACGAGCGCTCAAAAAGACCAATCCAAGGGTTGAAAAGAATAAATCACCATACATTTCTTCAAAACCCACGTGCAGTTTCCAGCAATTTCCGATCAGTTTAGGTTAGTTGTGAACGGTTTTTTTTAGCACTCGTTCTACCTACACGAGGGCTATATAATTTCGTCACGATGTCTGTATTTTTCGAATTTTGAGCCGAAAATGGTCTCAATCGACAAGGTTCGACTCACTGATGACGAATCCGTCGAAAAATTAGAGTCTGTCCGTCCGGCCGTATACACGATAACTCTCGAACGGAACGATCTAGAAACTTGACATTTTCAGGGTAGGTTCGAATCTCGAATGCCGCTGTTATTGGTTATTGTCGTTATTGGTCGAAATTCGACCAGTGGTTCCGTAAGCATGGTCGTTTGAAATTTAGTTTTCTTGATAATTTCAAAACTACTGATTCGATTGTGACGAAATTTTGTATTAATGGAGAATGATATATTCAAGCTACATTTTTTCCAGATCGCATGACCAGAACCATTCTAAATTCCAACGAATTATTGAATAAACATTTCTGTAACAGTTGATTGATTGAATAATTGACAAAGAGCTGCTATCATTTTTTTGACAGCTGTCAAAAATTTCTTCAATTAGTTTCCAAAACTGGGAAATGCGAATCTACTTACAAGGTAGACGAACGAGCGCTCAAAAGCTCCTGACTTCACTGCAGTGCTTTTCATAATCCTTTTCCTTCGCATGGATATTTGATATACTAAGATCAATCCTTGCCAAATCTGTATAGCAAGTCCGTCGTGGTCCCAGATCACTTTCTTGTGGAACTACTGTGTTTATAGGAAACAAGTCCGATTTACCAAGTTGTTAAGAATCGGCTTTGCCAAATATAATTTTAATCGTACAAGAATGATCTAAACTAAATTACAGGCTTGGGGAACATCGGCACATTTCTGCTCGCAAATAGAGTACAATTATAACTGTTCCACACAAGGCTCATCCTCTAATGTCGAACAGTTACTACTCGGATATGGAACACCGTTGATATGTAGTACCTTTTTTTGGAATCGTTCAAACGACGCATTGCTGTTGGTAATAATATCGTTTGACATTAATTTCTTGTGAATTGTTGCAACTGCTAGCGGTGGTGACCATGAAGCGATTAGAAACTAATAAATTGCTGATATAGGAGAAACAATCATTTTACTTATGTGAGTACGTTGAGAATGTTAACGCTTGAAATCATAGTTTCCTAGTGACATACTTACACAGCTACCTCCAACCTTAAAATTTGAATAACAGAATCCCAAATTGATTCGACATTGCTGTCAGTTGTCAGTTAAATTAAGGTTTGATCTGTCTTTTCTGAAACGGGGGTAAGTTTGATAAGAGTTGAAGCCAAGCAGTGTTCAGTACCTGGATGGGCTCTGACTTCACGTCAGTACTTTTAAACTTGAGTGGAACTATTTGGAGATGGTTAATTTTCTGAGGAAAGAATGTGTCAATTTTAAGAATGCGTTGAACTTGAACACAAAGCGTGTTCATCAAAACAAAGTAATGTTCTGTGTCATTTTGGGTGTTTATAAAGAAGTAACGGTTATCTTTCGCCGACTTCGGCATAAATAAAGCCTGCAAATTTCAGAGCACATTCCCGGATGAGTTTTCAGAAACGAAGACATAAATCATGATATTTTGAATACTACAAATTATGCAGCTGTCGAATGTTGGAATGAGGCAATTGAGATCGATTCAACGTTGATAGACATTCATGACCTACAAAGCGTTATTTCGAAGTGCGGTTTTAATGTTGTGATCGTCTTTCTGTCAGTTGGAGGGGCTTGCAGCAATTTCAATATGAAATGACGTACGGTTCGAAGTAATAATTTATATTTTATTTCGACCTTTTATTCGGAGCTGAAAGCTATCCCGGATATTCAATTTCGCATTTAACGATTCTGGTTTATTATTAACAATAATAGACTTGATGAATTTTTACAGTAAAAAATTGAGAAAAGCACTGCCGTGAAGGCAGGGGCTTTTGAGCGCTCGTACATGCACCTTGTAGGTAGATTCGCATTTTCCAGTTTTAGAAATCAATTGAAGGAATTTTCGACAGCTGTCAAAAATATTCTCAAACATAGGCGAAACTCCAGACTTCATGCCAGTGTTTCAGCTGACCAATTTTCTTTCGATACTTCGCTAGAATTTTCTACGGTATCTATGGTCTTGGTGATGCGATCTGGACACAATTTCGCACGTAGTTTGAGTACATTATTCTTCAGCTAGGTGTAAAATTTCATTCCAATCCAATCAGTAGTTTCGAAATTATCAGGAAAAAAATATTTTGAACAGCCTTATTTACGGAACCCCTAGTATAATTTTGCTCATTGATGAACGTGGCCGCGATATTCGCGATCCAAACCCACCCTGAAAATTTCAAGTTCCTAGGCCTTTCCGTTCAAAAGTTACAATTTTCTATGGTTTCTATGATTCTCGTCATGCGAACTGGACAAAATATTGTTTTAATATATCATTCTCGATTAAAATACGAAATTTCATCTCGATCGAATCCGTAGTTTCGAAATTATCGAGAAACCAACATTTCAAACGACCGTATTTACGGAACCCCTAGTATAATTCTGCTCATTGAACGTGAACGCGACATTTCAGATCTACACCTATCCTGAAAATTTCAAGTCCCTAGGCGTTTCTGTTCGAAAGTTATGATTTTATATGGTTTCTATGGTTTCTATGGTTCTAGTCATGTGATCTGGAGAAATGTAGCTTGAATATTTCATTCTCCATTAGTATACAAAATTTCGTCACGATCGAATCTGTAGTTTTGAAATTATCATCATCAAGAAAACTAGATTTCAAATGACCATATTTACGGAACCCCTAGTATAATTTTGCTCATAGATGAACGTGATCACGACATTCGAGATCCACAACTATCCTGAAAATTTCAAGTCCCTAGGCGTTTCCGTTCAAAAGTTACAATTTTCTATGGTTTCTATGGTTCTGGTTATGCGATCTAGACAAAATTTCACATGTAGCTTGAACACCTCATTCTCCATTGGAGTGCAAAAATTCATCTCAATCAAATCTGTAGTTTTCAAGTAATCAGGGGAACAAAACTTTGAACGGCGATATTTACGGAACCCCTGGTGGAATTTGGCCCATTAACGAACTCAACCGAGGCATTCGGGTACTGAACCCACACTGAAAATTTCAAGTCTCTAGGTTGTTCCGTTCGAGAGTTATCGTGCTTACGGCCGGCCGGACGGACGGACAGACTCAAATTTTCCGACGGATTCGTCATCAGTGAGTCGAACATAGTCGATTGAGACCATTTTCGGCTCAAAATTCGAAAAATACAGACATCGTGACGAAATGATATAGCCCTCGTGTAAGTAGTACGAGCGCTCAAAAATAGGAATTCCAACATCGAATGAAAATTCTTGATTTTTCCTCTTCTCCTATCCTTTTTCAAATTTCGGTGTTCTTTGACTCTGAATTTCAAGGGACGTATGGTATCTTCTATGGTCTATGTACTCACAGGGTATTGGGTATGAACAGTTCTTGAGGGGAATCGAGTTATGTGGAATTTCAGCTTTTTCAGATGTTCCACGTGAGGAGAAAATTGAGTTATTCTGATTCTGATGCAATATAATTCGGTGATTTCATCTTCTGGAGTTTATAGAAACAACTTTTGTATAGGGATAAAATGACAGTATTTGTCATACTCACAATAAACACTGAGGCCGTTTTGGTACAGAAAATGAATTGAAGTTTATAGAAACGAAATGGCAGTATTTGTCATACTGATAATGACCACTCAAGGCAGTTTTCGTACACAGAAAAAATTGTAGATTATAAAATAAATTGACAGTATTTGTTATACTGACAATGAACACCGAATGCTGTTTTGGTACCCAGAAAAAATATTGGAGTTTACAAAATGAAATGAAAGTATTTTTCATACTGACAATGAAGTCTAAAGGCCGTTTTGATACACAGAAGAAAAATTGAGTTTTTCCGATCTCTTTTATATAGTTCGGGGATTGCATCTTTTGAACTACATAAAAATAAAATGACTATTTGTTATACTGACAATGAACACGGAAGGCTGTTTTGGTACAAAGAAAATAAATTGAAGTTTATAAAAATGAAATAACTCTACTTGTCATACTGACGAAGAACACTGAAGGCCGTTTTGGTACACAGACAAGAATAATGAAGCTCATAAAATGACAATATTCTTTTTAACTTTTTAAAAACAAAATGACTCTATTTGTTATTCTGACAATGAACACTGAAGGCTGTTTTGGTACACAGAAAAAATATTGAAGTTTACAAAATAAAATGAAAGTATTATCCATACTGACTATGAAGACTAAAGGCCGGTTTGATACACAGAAAAAAATTTGAGTTTTTCTGCTCTATTTGATATAATTGGGCGATTGCATCTCTTTTACTTCATAAAAGTAAAATGACTATTTGTTATACCGAAAATGAACACCGAAGGCTGTTTTGGTACAAAGAAAATATATTTAAGTTTATAAAAATGAAATTACTCTACTTGTCGTACTGACAATGAACACTGAGACCGTTTTGGTACTCAGACAAAAATATTGAAGTTCATAAAATAAAATGACAGTATTTTTTTTAACTTTTTAAAAACAAAATGACTCTATTTGTTATTCTGACAATGAACACTGAAGGCTGTTTTGGTACACAGAAAAAATATTGAAGTTTACACAATAAAATGATACTGACTATGAAGAATAAAGGCTGGTTTGATACACAGAAAAAAAATTTGAGTTTTTCTGTTCTAGTTAATATAATTCGGCGATTGCATCTCTTTTACTTCATAACAGTAAAATGACTATTTGTTATACCGAAAATGAACACCGAATGCTGTTTTGGTACAGAGAAAATATATTAAAGTTTATAAAAATGAAATTACTCTACTTGTCGTACTGACAATGAGCACCGAAGCCGTTTTGGTACACACGACAAAAATATTGAGGTTCATAAAATAAAATGACAGTATTTTTTTTAACTTTTTAAAAACAAAATGACTATTTGTTATTCTGACAATGAACACTGAAGGCTGTTTTGGTACACAGAAAAAATATTGAAGTTTACACAATAAAATGAAAGTATTTTCCATACTGACAATGAAGACTTAAGGCCGGTTTGATACACAGAAAAAAATTTGAGTTTTTCTGCTCTATTTAATATAATTCGGCGATTGCATCTCTTTTACTTCATAAAAGTAAAATGACTATTTGTTATACCGAAAATGAACACCGAAGGCTGTTTTGGTACAGAGAAAATATATTAAAGTTTATAAAAATGAAATTACTCTACTTGTCGTACTGACAATGAACACTGAAGCCGTTTTGGTACACAGACAAAAATATTGAAGTTCATAAAATAAAATGACAGTATTTTTTTTAACTTTTTAAAAACAAAATGACTCTATTTGTTATTCTGACAATGAACACTGAAGGCTGTTTGGTACACAGACAAAAATATTGAAGTTCATAAAATAAAATGACAGTATTCTTTTTAACTTTTTAAAAACACAATGACTCTATTTGTTATTCTGACAATGAACACTGAAGGCTGTTTTGGCACACAGAAAAAATATTGAAGTTTACACAATAAAATGAAAGTATTTTTCATACTGACAATGAAGACTAAAAGCCGTTTTGATACACATAAACAAAATTGAATTTTTCTATTGTTCCCAATATAATTCGGTGATTGCATCTTTTTTACTTCATGAAAATAAAATGACTATTTGTTAAACTGACAATGAACACAGAAGGTTGTTTTGGTACAAAGAAAATAAATTAAAGTTTATAAAAATGAAATGAGTCTACTTGTCATACTGACAAAGAACACTGAAGGCCGTTTTGGTACACAGACAAGAATAATGAAGTTCATAAAATTAAATCACAGTATTCTTTTCAACTTCTTGAAAACAACATGAATCTATTTGTTATACTGACAATGAACACTGAAGGCTGTTTTGGTACACAGAAAAAATTTTGAAGTTTACAAAATAGAATGACAGTAGTTTTTATACTGACAATGAAAACCAAAGGCCGTTTTGATACACAAAAAAAAGTTGAGTTTTTTTGATCTTTTTAATATAATTCGGTGATTGCATCTTTTTTAATTCATAAAAAAATGACTATTTGTTATACTGACAAAAATAAGATTTTTGATAAATTCGATATACCTTATTCGGTGATAACATCTTTTCAAGTTCATAAAAATAAAATAACTCCCTTTATCATGCTGACAATAGACACTGGAGGCCGTTTTGGTAAGCAGAAAAAAAAATGCGTTTTCTGAAAAATTCAATATAATTTGGCGATTCCATCTTCTGACGTTGAGTTTTTCTGATATATTCAATATAATTCGGTGATTTTATCTTTTAAAGTTTATAAAAATAAAATGACAGTATGTACTTGTCAATCTTGTCATACTAACATTGAACGCTGAAGGCAGTTTTGGTTCACAGAAACAAGCTCCCGACTTAACGTCAGTGCCTTTCACGAATTTTTTATTCGGTTTTACTTTCGTGTGAACTAATCTCGTGATGTTGGAGAATTTAAAGCCGTCTTCAATCCATTTGTTCCGCATTTTTTTTTGAAAGCCTTCAATGTTAGGGATCACCATTGTCATCTCTCTTGGTCTTCAGGCTATTTGTAGTTGTCATCAAGAAACATAAATAAAACGGATTCCCAATGTTCTCTATATTATGATATTGAATTAATTTTTTGAATTATGTTTTTGCCATTATCCTGCTCCAATTTCCGCACGAGCGACTGACGGTCAGTACCGAGGGTTCCGCAGTCCACACACTCGATTATTTATAGATTACGCGTAGGTACCACCGGCGTTCGCCCCAATTAGACGGTTTTTCATCGCGTGAAATCGTCGCGGCCACGATACGGACTTGCAACGATACCTGTAAAACGTAATCGAGGTCCCATCGCGCATATGTTCCGCGGTGTCCCCGGTGGAAGTGAACCCCGTCGTGGAGAGCCCATGGTACCGCTATCCACGCTCAGCTGTTGGCGGTCTCTCTAGCCGCGCGCAGTCCACTTACGCTCGTGAAGGGGGTCCGACGTCTAGCGGTCGTTTTCACCTAGTGCAAGCAACAGGTGACGGAGTCGACGTGAACGCGTGGTCTCGTTTCGGCCACCAGGTCTATTTCAGTGATATACCGATTTCGGAGCAGCCGGCGGCGTTTCTACGGAGGCGCTCCAGGATCGGCGGCGCGTCTTGGATATATACACAGTGTGTCTCGTTGTTTTTGTGGCGGTGGTTGTGTGATGTGATAGTTCCGGATTCGCGATGTCGCCTTACAGCCGTTACAGGCCGTTGCCAGGTTCTGATGGGCTGTCGGTTCTGCAGACACCGCCTGCTTGCAAACAGTCCCCGCAGGCCTCCGCCTGCCGTTTCTTGCGGTGGATTTCGAAACTTGGGCCGCAGTCGGTCAATAAACAAACTGTTACTATAGGTAGGTTTTTTCTTTTTTTTTGGGTTCGTATTAAATTCCAATTTCAGACCAATCAAGTCTGTTATCGTGAAACTACTCGAGAAATTAGGCCGGCGAAGATTATACAGGTATATCTTCATGAGTTGACGCGAGTGTATGAAGCGAACTGAAAACGGCATAGATTCTGAAGATAAGTAGATATTATCGAGAAAACCTCGAGAATCCAACCAAAATATTGTCGTTATTGTGACTTTTTCGGTTTCTACGCAAGACACATAGCTTTTGTTATTTTCGATGGGACACCCTGTATATAATTTTTTTTATAATTCTGCTTTGAATTTACCTTATAAAATAAACAACCGTTTTTGAGTTGCTCTATTTTTTTGACAAATAATTCAGACTATCGAATTAACATAGTTGCTATGCACTGATCCTGTATCATGAATATTGAAATCTGAACAAATCACTAACCGTCATCACATCTACTGAATAATTCATAAAATGGGCAAATATGAGCCCAGAAATGAATGGGAAACACAAACAAATTTTATATTTTTCAAATGGAAACTTTTTTACCTCTCGAGATTAAATTCTATGACGATAACGAGCTCTTTGAGAAACCTTTCGGAAGAAAGTTATTGAATCCCAAACTACTATTGAAGACCATTCTAATCCACTTCGGAACCGCTCCTGGAGCCAATAACCAACAAAAGTCCGAAGAAACATGCTCAAAACGTTGAAGATTCTAAGAAATTATTATTATCAATTCAGTAGTTTTTGCGTGCTCCTTTCGGTGTACCAAAACGGAAAACCTCTTTCGGTGTTCATTGTCAGAATGACAAGTCCTGTCATTTTATTTTTATGTACTTCAAAGATGCAATCATCGAATTATGCTCAATATATCAGAAAACTTAATTCATTTTCTGTGTACCAAAACAGACTTCAGTGTTCATTATCAGTACGACAGTTACTGTCATTTTATTTTTATGTACTTCAAAGATACAATCATCGAATTATGCTCAATATATCAGAAAACTCAATTCTTTTTCTGTGCACCAAAACAGACCACATTGTTCATTATCAGTACGACAGTTACTGTCATTTAATTTTTATGTACTTCAAAGATGCAATCATCGAATCATGCTCAATATATCAGAAAACTCAATTCTTTTTCTGTGCACCAAAACAGACCTCAGTGTTCATTATCAGTACGACAGTTACTGTCATTTAATTTTTATGTACTTCAAAGATGCAATCATCGAATTATTCTCAATATATCAGAAAACTCAATCTTTTTTCTGTGTACCAAAACAGACTTCAGTGTTCACTGTCAGTATGACAGTACCTTTCATTTTATTTTAATGTTCTTCAAAGATGCAATCATCGAATTATGCTCAATATATCAGAAAACTCAATTCTTTTTCTGTGACCCAAAACAGACTTCAGTGTTCATTATCAGTACGACAGTTACTGTCATTTTATTTTTATGTACTTCAAAGATACAATCATCGAATTATGCTCAATATATCAGAAAACTCAATTTTTTGTCTGCACCATAACAGACTTCAGTGTTCATTGTCAGTATGACAGTCACTGTCATTTTATTTTTATGTACTTCAAAGATGCAATCATCGAATTATGCTCAATATACCAGAAAACTCAATTCGTTCTCTGTGCACCAAAACAGATTTCAGTGTTCATTCTCAGTATGACAGTTACGGTCATTTTATTTTTATGTACTTCAAAGATGCAATCATCGAATTATGCTCAATATATCAGAAAACTCCATATTTTTTTTGTGTACCAAAACAGACAGTATTCACAGTGTGATAGTTACTGTATTGTATTTTTATGTACTTCAAGGATGCAATCATCGAATTATGCTCAATATATCAGAAAACTCAACTCTTTTTCTGTGTACCAAAACAGACTTCAGAGTTCATTGTCACTACGACAGTTACTGTATTTTATTTCTGTTCTTCAAATATGCAATCATCGAATTATATCAGAAAAAACTAAATTTTTTCTCTATGTACCAAAAGAGTTTCAGAGTCAATTGATTTTTATAAACTTCAAATGATGGAATCACCGAATTAAATTGAATATATCAAAAAAAAAAAACAAATTTTTATTCTGTATACCAAAATGGTCTCAAGTGTTTATTGCCAGTATAACAAACACTGTCATTTTATTTTTATAAACTTCGAAAGATGGAAACACCGAATTACATGTATCAGAAAAACTCAATTTTTTTTTCTGTCTACCAAAATGGTCTTCATTGTCATTTCGACAAATATGTACTGTGAATTCATTTTTATAAACTTCAATAGATGGAATCGCCGAATTATAATTATAACAGCAAAAAAGCTGAATTTCCACATAAATCATTTAATCAATGCCTCTCGTATATGTAGACACAAAATTTCAGCCGGATATGGCAAATAATTTCTGAGATACCGATGTTTTAAAATAGTAATTTACGTAACAAGTCCGGAAAATACTGTTTTTTTGGACTCGCAGACTTCCAGGACTCGCTAACGCTCGTCCTAGAATTTTGTCTACTCGTCCAAAAAATAATTTTTTTCGCATGAAATTTCATGTCGTTGTTCCACAACTAACTATAAAGTTTCAATTCGATCTGATCGGTATTTTTCGAATTATGGAGAAGAAAAAAAACTACGGAACCCTTCGGCGGATTTGGTTACCTTGGAAAAAATATATGTGGGTATATTCTTGGTGAAGAAATAATGTCAAGTGTCAACACTTATTAATTCGTTTCATAATATTTATTTATATGCTTTCTGTATAATGTTCTCTTCTTAATCCCAAATGAAAAAAACTATGCTAGGGTCAAGATTATAAATCTACTTTCGAAAATTTGAAAACAAAATCGTGATGCTCTAGGGTTTTATTGCCCAAATCGAATAGTTTCAACGACGAAAAATTCGATCGGTAAACATTACATAAAAGGAATTCGAATCGACCAAGGTGAAACTTAAAGTTCAAGAACATCAGTTGACATTTTTCGTACGAGTGTTTATCCTGAATTATTTGTAGGTGACAAACTGTGGAAAGACCATGTGGAAATTTGATAGGTTATATCAATAACTTTCATGTTGTTGGATATTTATTTGTGCAATAGAATTTCTGTTTGCTTCTCTTAAAATTTCCGATGGTCGCCCTTTTCTGCCAACACTCTCCATGTCATCAATATTATTCATTTTTGTTATTATATCTTTCATACTTGCATATATCTCTATATTTTTTATATTGTATTTTATACTCCATTTTTATAATTAGTCTTATTTATTTTCTTTTATATCTATGTTATGTCAAATATTCTTATATCTATGTTTTCTATACCTGATTTGCAATAAGTCATCATCTTTTTCGGTTGATGACCTTAGTTATCTATGCCGACTGGCTAAATAAACAAACAAACAAACTAGCATCTTTCATAATTTCTTCATTGCTCGACTGCAACATCTGGATATTGAGTTCTGTAAGTAATTTTTTTTCTTGAAATTTTTTTTTTTACGAAACGTTAAATTGACATGTCATCAATAATGATTGATATTTCAGCCGATCGTTCGATTTGTTGTTATCGTGAATCGCAAAACGTGAATATGAGGATTGTTTTTGAAAAGTTATAATTTTGCAATAATCGTTGGGAAAGTCTCGAACGTACATCGAGGCGAATCCATAATAGTTCCATTCGATCATTTGTTGGTAAATAATGTTTGTTTCGTCGTAACGACGACGTGAGAACATTCTGAAAATATTGTGATGGAGATTTGTTGCATAAGGCGGTGATAAATGGGACACGCATGTTCAATTGATCATACTGGGTGATATTTGGTTTATTTCGATCATTCACTGAGTGAGACAAGTACCTACTCCAGAATACCTGAATACAAATTTGCTTCATCTCTTTAATTGAAATTCCCAGATTCGTAGGCGGTAGACCGCAGAAATAACCATCTTATATAAATTTTCAAGAAAATGAGCCGTTCTAGATAGTTGTTGGAGTGGAATTAGGCGGTGAATATCACGAGAAGAACGATGCTGATGTTATTGACACGAAAATTATATTCTGGTTCAAAATTTAGTATTAAGAACAAAATACATTAATTGTTATGTCCTATTGTCGTAACGGTACATTCACCATTGTTCTTTGGAGTTATTCCATAAAGGAGTGTTAAAATAAATACATATCTGGATGTTCAGATTCAAGAATCCTCTCTGAAAGCCTACATAAGAGCTGTTATAATAGTATATTTAACGAGCGGTAATATAGGTCATAACTCAAGCAGATGAAGTTTGCAGCGCGAGCCGAAGGCGAGTGCTGTAATTCATCAAGTGAGTTATGACCATTACCGCAAGTTGAATAATATACTTTATCTACGGCCATAACAATGAATACTAAGGTACAAGTACAGAGACAGAACTTTATTTACAAATCTTAATCGTTACCTATAACAATGCATTATTTATGTTGATTGTGCTTCTTAGCATGGAGTAGAAAGTCCATAGGGGCGATGCTTTATATTTAGTGGTGAATTCACTAGAATATGCCAAAAGAACATTCTGTGCAAACGATGACTTAATATTCTTACTGTTACACCAATCTTGAAAATTGTTGTATTCACCTTTATATTTGTTTTGGGATTTTTGGCAATAAATTCTGTATGGTAACATTGGCTGATTGTCTTATTTCTGAAGGTGTTCATGATAATTCATCTTCACTATCTGAATTCATCTTTTTCAGCAAAACATTCACAATAATAATTAGATATCAACTTTATTTGAGAAAACGTCAAAATTATTCATACTCCTCTCAATACCAATAATGGACTGTTCCTTTTCGGCCAATCGGCTTGTTCAGAACATAGAGCCAGGGAGTTATAGTAGTGAGTTATTATAACTCACCTTGTTTGTTTACAGATATTATTAATTGCTCAAAAGTAGTTGAATAATTAATAAATAATCCAATGAGAGTATATAGAAAAAATTGTGTCTTACTGAATAATTTATGTGTTTTTCTTTATGTTCAAATCATTCCTTTTGGAAACCCCTCTGTACATTTCCAGGATTCTCTTTGTGGATTGTTCTGTTTTGGTATGTCTAACTAGATATGATGACGGGTCTCACAGTTAGGACGTCAGGACTTTTCTTGAAGCTTGACATTACCCACGGTGTTGTAACCAATTATTTTCTGTCATCCTAAAAGGGACTCCTCATTCAAAAAAATGTACCGTTTTGTGGGAACAGAAAAAATGCAACGTTACTCGTTGACATGAACTTCTCGACATTAATGAGAATTATTATTTTCTATAAATGAGTTCTCGACGGCGAAACAAGGAAGAACCGCTAGCAGGCGTCGATTAAATTACGCCAATAACTGGTTTTATGTGTTACGGTGACACCGGAGGCAGTAAAAATTGTGTTTTTTTCGCCCACCATTGTCGTTCGTACTATTCCTTGTCGTCTCATCGACGAAGAACGCGTCCTTGATCGGAATCGTCCATTCTTCAATTCGTTCGGTCCAGGTCCGCCAATTTATGGAAAGCCGACGACGTGGAAAAATTCCACTTTTATGGGGAAATTGCATTACGACGGGTTGCGTCATCCCTGCGACGACGTTGGGAAATTTCTCGATGCTTCTCCGTTGATATTAAAAATCCTACAAATTTAACTCATTCCTCTTCGTTGAAACAATTCCAATGCTTGATATCTAGGAGTTAAACTTGATTGCTCGCTTAATTTTGAAGCCCATTTGGATAGTTTGCGTCTAATAGTATATTATTTAACGAGCGGTAATGTAGGTCATAACTCACGCAGATGAAGTTTGCAGCACGAGCCGAAGGCGAGTTCTGTAATTAATCAAGTGAGTTATGACCATTACCCCAAGTTGAATACTATACTTTATCTACGATGATAACAATAAATACTGAGATAGAAGAACAGAGAAAGAACTTTATTTACAAATCTTAATAGTTACCTATAACAATGCATTATTTATGTGGATTGTGCTTCTTAGCATGGAGTAGAAAGTCCATGAGAGAGATGCTTTATATTTAGTGCTAGGTTAACTAAAATATCGATACCTTTTCGCCAAATTATCGTAAGCCTCAACGTACTACGTTGAGGCTTACGATAGTTTGGCAAAAAGGTATCGATATGCCAAAGGAACATTCTCTGTAAACGATGATTTAATATTCTTACTGCTACACCAATCTTGAAAATTGTTGTATACACCTTTATATTTGTTTTGGGATTTGTCGGGCAATAAATTCTGAATGGTAAAATTGGATGGTTGTCTTATTTCTGGCAACATCTCTATGATACGTCCCTTCTTTATCATACCAATAGCCGAATTGGCTTCATCCGCACTAAGTTTATGCTAGGCCAAACCAATTTTCAGATTTTGAATCAGAGTTGATCGTAAGAACGTAAAACAATAACTGATCTAAAATTCTTTGAAACGATAAGAGACTGAAAGAGTTAACAAACGAGGAGCAAAAAAATCATTCAGATATAAAAGAGTAAACATTTGATTTCTCATAAATGAACATTTGATGGACAAGAATCGGCAAGGTTTGAAACGCTCCCAATTTCTGAACTTCCTTAACTTCTGTGGAGCAGTATATTTTCTAGAAAAAGACGGTCAAAATCCTGTTGGATATGACTCTTCATATCGGAGTGCTCAAACAGCGAATGTTTGTTTACCATTAAATTTAATGCCCTGACCGACCTTCGTACCGATGCATTTTGTTTGGATCATTTTTTCAATCGACGCGGAAAATATTCCCTAACGATGTAAACGAAAATGACGACGATTCGTTCTGTGCGGGCTCAGAATTATTGTATACTTTCGATGGGGCTATTTCGGATGGTCGTTTTTTTGCACGCTCCGGGCATTTTAATTCGTTGATTGGAGCTGCGTATGTTATTAACATAACTCTCCTTCGGATTCGACTGGGAGTGAACCTTTGAGGGCTTAGCTGGTGGTCTGTTATTTTTGGCAACTTTGTTGCGGATTTCGCAGCCGAGAATATACTATATAGCCACTTTTCATTGGGGAAAAAATTCTTAGAAATTAGAAATTTTTAAAAATAACAGTTTCGAAAAGCACTGACGCGTGGAGTCATTAGTTTTGGCGCATTTGTTTCTTTGTACCAAAATGACCTTCAGTGTTTATTGTCAGTGTCATTTTATTTTCATAAACTTCAATAGATGGAATCGCTGAATTATATTGGATATATCAGAAAACTCAATTTTTCTTCACATGGAACAGGTAGAAAGACGAATTTCCACATAACTTATTCTATCTACTCCTATTGAATTATATTATATACATAATTATATTCCTCATTCAACTACTTTTGAACAATTAATTGTATCTGTAAACAAACAACGTGAGTTATAATAACTCACTTCTATAACTCCCTGGCTCTGCGCTTCTAAACAAGCCGATTTGCCGAAAGGGAAAAGTCCATTATTGGCATTGAGGGGAGGTCACTTGAATAATTTTGACGTTTTCTCAAATCAAGTTGATACCTAATTATTATTGTGAATGTTTTGCTGAAAAAGATGAATTCAGATAGTGAAGATGAATTATTATGTACACCTTCAGAAATAAGACAATCAGCCAATGTTACCATACAGAATTCATTGCCCGAAAATCCCATAACAAATATAAAGTTGTATACAACAATTTTCAAGATTGGTGTAGCAGTAACAATATTAAGTCATCGTTCACAGAGAATGTTCTTTTGGCATATTTTAGTGAACTTAGCACTAAATATAAAGCATCGCCCCTAAGGACTTTCTACTCCATGCTAAGAACCACAATAAACATAAATAATGCATTGTTATAGGTAACTATTAAGATTTGTAAATAAAGTTCCTTCTCTGTACTTGTATCTTAGTATTTATTGATATAGTCGTAGATAAAGTATAGTATTCAACTTGCGGTAATGGTCATAACTCACTTGATGAATTACAGCATTCGCCTCCGGCTCGCGCTGCAAACTTCATCTGCGTGAGTTATGACCTACAATACCGCTCGTTAAATAACATACTATTATCGATGCCACATATGTCTACATTGAATTTCAGCTGGATTTGGCGAATAGTTTCTGAGATACCTGAGAGTTTTTAGAAATTTTTTTTAGAAATCTTCTGGTGATATGATCTTTACAAAATTTTCATGAACCTTCATGTTGTTATTTTATCTCACGTTCAACTATGTAACGTAGAAAGTTTCAATTCGATCGAATCAGTAAGTAATTTCCTAACTATTGAGAAAAATAGTGATAACGCAAATATTCGAGAAAATCATGTTTTCATTTCAAATCCTGATCAGCTGTTTGGTTCTTGAACTTTCAGTCTCGAGTTTCCGATGCATACGTGAGAACTTGTCTTTCGAAGGTCTTCTAAATTCTCACTGCTGCTGAATATAAGGTAACCAAGGTGGTTGAATTTCATCGCTTGCTCTACTCCAATCTCAACAATGGCTAATTTACAACGGAAGTGCTCTTTAGATAGGTATTACTGAAGTAGTGTCATTTCTATTGAGATGAGATCTCCTCGAGAACGAAGTGACAAATAGGGCATCTACACTTGAAGAGATGGATTCACCGATTTTTTTTGATATGGAATACATATATTAAAATTCCCGAGCACCTAATATCAAGACAGAATATGACGAATTTTTTCGGTTTTTTTGAAGAGAAATTTTTTTTTCTGCTATTGTTTTCTAGTGAAATTTCACATGAACCTTCTTGTCGTTATTTCGGAATTAACTACGAAGTTTCAATTTGATCGAATTGGTAATCCACCAGCAATACTTACAGGGGGTTCATTATTTTTGAACTCCATGATGAAAATGTAATTTCGGAAATGGAAATGCTATATGAATTTTAATGAAACAAATTTTTTTATTTCCAGGTAAGAGATTTTCATTGGACCAAAGTTCAAATACCGGTTCAACGGTAAGCTTTCATGTTATTCTACTCCACCCACGAATGCTGAAATATTTTTTCAGAAAATTTGAACCCCTCCTGAAATTTTTGGTTTGTTGATTGTAGAAGTGAATATCGATTATAAAAAAGTTTGAATGTCATAATTACATAAAAGATGAGGCTTTTTTTTTGACAGGTGCTAGAACTCATCAAAATAAGTCAAAATTCCAGAAATCCTTTTTATAAAATATTCACCAGGTCCAGTTTTTCTAAATCGAAGTTACGCGCGAACCTGAAAAATTCAGAGCACTGATCAGATTTAGTATGTATTGAGGTTCAAATGTGTTTTAAATGCATTAATTGTATGGGGAATCTGACAGAGCGTATGATTTTTGTGACTTTAGAACACTTTAGGTGGATAGGACGTGGTGGGTCGATTTCTTGGCCAGCACGCTCCTTGGATCTCATCCCCTGTGATTTATTTCTGAGCGCTCGTACTACTTACACGAGGGCTATATCATTTCGTCACGATGTCTGTATTTTTCGAATTTTGAGCCGAAAATGGTCTCAATCGACTATGTTCGACTCACTGATGACGAATCCGTCGGAAAATTCGAGTCTGTCCGTCCGGCCGCCCGTAAGCACGATAACTCTCGGACGGAACAACCTAGAGACTTGAAATTTTCAGTGTGGGTTCAGTTCCCGAATGCCTCGGTTGAGTTCGTTAATGGGCCAAATTCCACCAGGGGTTCCGTAAATATGGCCGTTCAAAGTTTTGTTTCCCTGATTACTTGAAAACTACAGATTTGATCGAGATGAAATTTTGCACTCAAATGGAGATTGAGGTGTTCAAGCTACATGTGAAATTTTGTCCAGATCGCATGACCAGAACCGTAGAAACCATAGAATATTGTAACTTTCGAACGGAAACGCCTAGAGACTTGAAATTTTCAGGATAGGTGTGGATCTCGAATGTCGTGATCACGTTAATCTATGAGCAACACTATACAAGGGGTTCCGTAAATACGGTCGTTTGAAATTTTGTTTTCTCGATAAATTCGAAACTACGGATTCGATCGAGATGAAATTTTGTATTTTAATCGAGAATGATATATTGAAGCCATATTTTGTCCAGTTCGCATGACCAGAACCATAGAAACTATAGAAAATTGTAACTTTTGAACGGAAAGGCCTAGGAACTTGAAATTTTCAGGGTGGGTTTGGATCGCGAATATCGCGGTCACGTTCATCAATGAGCAAAATAAGACTAGGGGTTCCGTAAATATGGCCTTTCAAACTATTTTTTTCCTGATAGTTTCGAAACTACTGATCGGATTGTAATGAAATTATGCACCTAGCTGAGGAATAAAGTATTCAAACTAGATATATATATCTATCGGTTCATAGCGTTCTACGACGCTTTCCGATTCCTAACCGCCATTCCTCTCTGTTTAACCACAGATTTTCTGGAATCTCCCTTTTTTCCATTTCCTTGTCAATTCCTTCTCTCCAACTTTTTCTTGGTCTTCCCCTCTTTCTTCTGCCTTGTGGTGTCCATGTTAAAATCTGTTTGGGTAATCTTTCGTCAGGCATTCTCTGTACGTGGCCATACCATATCAGTTGTTTAGTTTTTATGTCATCAATTATTGTATTCTTAGATTTCATTCAAACTTGATACCGTAGAAAATTCTAGGGAATTATCGAAAAAAAATTGGTCAGCTGAAGCACTGACATGAAGTCTGGAGTTTCGCCTAAGTTTCAGAACTTTTTTGGCAGCTGTCAAAAATTCCTTCAATTGATTTCTAAAACTGGAAAATGCGAATCTACCTACAAGGTGCATGTACGAGCGCTTTTCGTAATTTTTTTGGGGTCATTTGAAAACATTATTTTACAGTAACGTTGAGGTGAATAGTGTTGAAAAACTGAAGCAACGCATTGAAAATGCTTGTGACATTATTCGCATTCATTATGAGCAAACTGATGTGATGGTTGCCTCATGTAATAATTTGTTATTACGTCAAGCAAGGCTTTGTGCACATCAAACGAATGGTGAACATTTTGAACAATTTCTGTAAACAATTTGGATCAATTTTATCGGTGAGTTTGTGAACTTCTTAATTTTTTTTCAAAGGACCTTTTCAGTCTGTAATTTTTCTTCTCCTTAGTTTCAACTTTGAGAATTATACCGTTCAGGAAAAATCTTTCAATAAAAGTTGAAAGGGAATATAAGAATTTGCGATAAAATCCAGCACTTTAATTACTTGCTGTAATGCATATGGCACCGTGATTTATGGCAGATTTCCTGACAGAGTTTTATTTAGATGATGATGCCCAAGATTTTTCGCACTTTTTTCAAATTGAAAAATTAATATGATCAAATTCCGACAAAAAGATCTCTTTTGATCAGTTCTAGCACTTGCCAAGAAAAAAGTCTCATCTTAAAAACACCCTGTATAATTATGAAGTTATTCACCAACAAGTGGGTACCTGGCTAATTCACAGCTTCAGAAAATGATGTTGAATCATCACTTCGTCCGGTTCAAAATTGGGGTCGCACAAAGTCGTACGACTAAGTCGTCCGACTTTCGATTTGCGATCTCGAAGACCAGTGTCTATGCTACCGACAATTTCAGGCGAATGAATAGATTCTTGATGCCGATATGACCTGGCGGGTATTTCAGCATTCGTACCGCATTATTTCCGCGGCAGTAGTCGCCGCGATCTTCGAGTCGGCGGATTTCTTCAAAGTAACTCGCCGTATCCTGAATCATAACGATAATTGCCCATCTGGCAGATCGTTGATATGCGAATTTCCTGAAAGCGCATCCAAAGAGCTCATTGAATCATCTGCGGAGCGGGCATAATGGCTACTAATGGAGCCTAGCCTAGATCGTCCACTTCTGATGCCGAAGAAGCACGCCACATTGCCATCAGTTAGGTTTTGAGGACGTTATGCGGTTTGTTTCCTGATATATTCTGAATTGAGGTATTAAATTTCGGTCCTTCTTGAGGGCAGCCCTGAGAAGGGACGTTTCCCTGAATAAATCTGACGAAAAGCAGCCCTTCTCAGGGCTGCCCTGGAGACGATTGGGGACTGCACCGCGAACAAAGCTTTTGTTTGGGCATCACTCGTACGATGCACTTTGGAATGTTGATGATTTTGTGATCTTGCTTGGCTTCGTCTCCGACAACAATGGCAATGAATCAGTCGGTCGTGATTCAGAGAAGTGCGTGTGGTACATTTGCCCCAGTTTTACAACTGCGGCGTAACTGTTCTTCGTAATATTCTTGCACAATTTCCAGTGCGCTGTGGCCGTTGGGTACCCGAAGACAAAAGGAAATTAATCATTGGTTGCGAAACGGAATAAGGTTAGAGATTAGATCGTTGCGGATCGACAAAACGGAAACGTAAAGGTGTGTACAGACATGCTCCGAATATCGTACCGAACCGTGTCGCGTACCCCGACGCGATCAGCGAGAGCGAATCAAATTCACGAATTCAAATTGCACCTCTACGTGCGATGAATTTGATTCGCTCTCGCTGATCGCGTCGGGGTACGCGACACGGTTCGGTACGATATTCGGAGCATGTCTGTACACACCTTTAGGGATTTTTCCATCTCAATCTCCTTTTATGAAATACAGAAATATCAAATATCGATAGTTGAAGTATGTACAGACTGGCGTTCTGTAAACAATCAACCATAGTTCTGTAACTTGGTTTATACCAAAACGGCCTTCAGTGTCCATTGTCCATTTTGAAACCCTAATTTGGTCTTTTCCTATAATAAATGAACGTTTGAAGTGATGTCTTAGGGCTCCTAATTTTTTCGTTATTCACTTTACTGGAATTTAAATATGTATTATTACGATGGAATAACGTTTTAATTACTTACTCACCTAGATTTATATCTTTCACTATATTGAAATCGAGCAATTCCATCTCGACATGAATGTAAACAAATCGGCCATGATTTGGAATGTCAACAGTGATCGAGGATGATCGAATGAACTTTCGTCTTTATTCGGGAATTCGAATATTCGTTCAAATTTTGGCGGCAGCGTTTATTTCTTATTCTATTTCTTCAAATTCATATCTTAATGATGTTTCGAGGAATATCGACGTCTTGTCAATATACGATTCATTAGATATTTCGGGAGAAACGTCACGTAATATCTGTGCTCTATGTAAATTAATTCGGGTTTCTCTGGGTTGTCAAAAATCGGACTTTTTGAAATCGAGTTCTTGCGCAAACCGGTGCATGGATTTTCGTCGAAATTACTTTAAGGAGACCTCGTGTCCTTCGAGATGATAATTTGACCTTTTTCGATCCCCGAGACGCCGCGGATCAAAAGCCTATCCAATAGTTCGGCGGCAACTTTTGGCGTCTTTTCGAGTTTTCGACCTTTTCCGAACGTTATTTTCGTTCGTTTGGAATGGGAATTTTAAAATTGCGAAATAAGGGGAAGACCGGGGGTGCAAAGCGCCCCCGCGTGTTCAAGGGAAAGAAACGGACTTTCCTACTGTACTTGGAAAGATGCCTACTTCCCATTCCAAACGAACGAAAATAACGTTCGGAAAAGGTCGAAAACTCGAAAAGACGAATAATGTCATTTCATTTTCATAAACTACAAAAGATGGAATCACCGAATTTTTTTGAATTTATCAGAAAAACTTTTGTTTTCTGTGTACCATTTTTATGAACTTCAAAAGATGGACTCCCGAATTATTTTGAATACACAGGGTGTTTTCAAAGGTTTTTTTTTGACAGGTGCAAGAACCCATCAAAAAAAGTCAAACTTCCAATAATCATTTATATAAAATATTCACCAGGGCCGAGTATTTCGAAATCAAAGTTACCCGCGAATCTGAGAAATTTCCAGTCTGGATCTGACCGTATGTATTTATGTGTTTATTGAATGCGTTCAGTTCACGGGAATCATCTGATGGAGCGTATGATTTTTGTGACTATTCCTAATTTCGTAATGTGTTTCCAAATAGGTGGCTAGCACGTGGTGGGTGGATTTCTGGTCCGACACGCTCCCTGGTCATTTGAAAACTTCAATGTACAGTAACGTTTGTGCTGAGGTGAATAGTGTTGAAGAACTAAAACAACGCATTACAAATGCTTGAGACATTATTCGTGAGCAAACTGATGTGATAGTTGCTGCATGTAATGATTCGTTATTACGCCGGGAAAGACTTTGTGCACATCAAACGAATAGTGACCATTTCGAACAAGTTCTGTAAACAATTTCCATCCTAATTTTTTGTATAGGATCTTTTAATAAGTAATTCTTCCTTTCCTTAGTTTGAACTTCAAGCATTATACCGTTCAGAAAAAATCTCCTTTTAAAAGTTGAAAGGGGATATACAAATTTGCGATAAAATCCAGCACTTTATTTACTTGCTGGAATGCATATGGCACCGTGATTCATGGCGGATCTCCTAATAGAGATATAACACGATCCAGAGTCATCTTAAGATCTCGATGCCCAAGAATTTTTGCAGTTTTTTTCAAATTGAATATTTTATATGATCAAATTTCGGCGAAATGATCTCTTGTGATCAGTTCTAGCACCTGTCAAAAAAAAGCCTCACCTTAAAAAACAGCCTGAATATTGAATGTGTCGGAGAACCTTTTTTTCTGTGTTCAAAATGGCCTTCAGTGTTCATTGTTAGTATGGAAAATATTTTAATTTATGAACTTCAAAAGATGGACTCACCGAATGATATTGAATATATAAAAAAACTTTTTTCTCTTTGTATCAAAACAGCCTTTCGTATCACGAATTTTATTTTCATACACTGCAAAAGATGGAATCATTGAATATTACAGAATAATTAAATTTTTTTCTATGGAGAACACCAATAAAGCTGAATATCCACATCTCATGAAAATGATTTTTTTATATCTTCTAGTTATACGATCCTCGAAGTGTCACATGAAATTTCGTGTTGTTATCTCACATTCCACTAGATTTTCAATGCGATTGAATCATTATTTTTCGATTTATCGATAAAAAAATTCAGATGACTCGTCGCAGATTTGGCCTATTGAAGAAATTGACCGGCGCATTCAGACCTCGGACTTACCCTGGAAATTCCAAAACTCAGGACCTCTTCATTCTAGAGACATCATGTTAACGAAATTACAGACATTTGGGCAAAATGATAACGTTCTTTTAAGAAAATGATTTCATTACAAGTAATAATGAACAAACTCATGTTTCATTAGAAGATCTCAAGAAATGAAAAAGTCGCAGTTTTAATTTGTTTTTTTTTTCAATCAATTTTCTTACTAAGAATATGAGGAGGATTCAAAACGTTCTGATTCGTAATATTTTAAGGAAGTAGATTTTTCCACCCCCTTGTGATCACATTTCAGGGCTACAGAAATGATCAGAAACTCATTTTATTGATATCTGTCAAATTTCACTCTATTTAATTCTTTCATAGTGGATATGTTCAATAATAGTATATTATTTGACGAGCGTAATGTAGGTAATGTAAGTCATAATTTACGCAGATGAAGTTTGCAGCGCAAGCCGAAGGCGAGTGTTCTAATTCATCAAGTGGGTTATGACCATTACCGCAAGTTGAATACTATACTTTATCTACGACTATAACAATAAATACTAAGATGCAAGTACAGAGAAGAACTTTATTTACAAAACTTAATAGTTACCTATAACAATGCATTATTTATGTTGATTGTGCTTCTTAGCATGGAGTAGAAAGTCCATAGGGCTGTGCTTTATATTTATTGCTAAGTTCACTAAAATATGCCAAAAGAACATTCTCTGTAAACGATGACTCAATATCCTTACTGCTACACCAATCTTGAAAATTGTTGTATACACCTTTATATTTGTTTTGAGATTTTTCGGGCAATAAATTCTGTATGGTTACATTGGCTGATTGTCTTATTTCTGAAGGCGTACATAACAATTTATCTTCACTATCTGAATTCATCTTTTTCACCGAAACATTCACAATAATAATAAGGTATCAATTTGAGAAAACGTCAAAATGATTCAAGTGACCTCCCCTCTATACCGATAATGGACGTTTCCCTTTCGGCCAATCGGCTTGTTCAGAAGCACAGAGCCAGGGAGTTATAGTAGTGAGTTATTATAACTCACACTCACTGTTTGTTTATAGATACCATTAATTGCTCAAAAGTAGATGAATAATGAATATATAATTCAATAGGAGTAGATAAAAAAAAATGCTGAGGTTTCGGACAAATAATTGAATCAATTTTTCCTTGAAAATCGGCCCTCAAAATCTTTCGTATCAATTTAAAAGTAATAGTAGGTGTTGTTATTTCGTGTAATTGATGGGATTCGCATGGAAATCATAAGTGACGTAGAATAGTGCGAATTAATCCATTCAATGGATAATGAAACAATCGTTCGAATTTTTTCAGCTGGAACTGATAACTTGTTGTTTCGAATTTCATTGTGTTCGAGCAGAATATCGCACAATTCGAATATCAATCGAATCCGAACTTTTTTTTCCTTTACAGTTTTCAGAGCATAAACCGAGCAACTTTCGTATTTCTCAATGCGACGTTACCATTCTTTTTTCATTAGACCAAAATAATTATATCGTGACTACGAAATTCCATAATTAATAAGGCGAGTTTCACCGCCAACTTTTGCCGCATTCAAACCTTTCGAATTTGTTTGTATTTCTGAGTTGGGACACGAACGAAGATCCAAGATTGTGAAAAAAAGCACATAAAGGGGTGATAAAACTTGGGATGTTAATTCAACAAAACATTAAGTAAAAAATTATTCGTTACAAAATCTGACAGTTTGATGTTAGCAGAGATGTGAGGTCATTCTGAATGTATTTTATATTTTTATCTACTCCTATTGAATTATATATTCATTATTCAACTACTTTTGAGCAATCAATAGTATCTGTAAACAAACACCGTGAGTTATAATAACTCACTACTATAACTCCATTTCTCAGTGCTTCTGAACAAGCCGATTGGCCGAAAGGGAACATTATTGGTATTGAGGGGAGGTCACTTGAATAATTTTGACGTTTCCTCAAATTAAGTTGATACCTTATTATTATTGTGAATATTTTGCAGAAAAAGATGAATTCAGATAGTGAAAAGATTAATTATAATGTACACCTTCAGAAATAAGACAATCAGCCAATGTTACAATACTGAATTCATTGCCCGAAACTTCCCAAAACAAATATAAAGGTGTATTCAACAATTTTCAAGATTGGTGTAACTGTAATGATATCGTTTCGTCATCGTTTAGAGAGAATGTTCTTTTGGCATGTTTTAGTGAACTTTTTTGTAAATAAAGTTCTTTCTATCTACTTGTATCTTAGTATTTATTGTTATAGTCGTAAATAAAGTATTGTATTCAACTTGCTGTAAGGGACATCATCTGCGTGAGTTAAGACCTACAAATAATATACTATTATTTCATGCATTAAAATAAGTATTTTTTAGAACTTCAGTGATTCTTTGTCAGTTTCCCTAAGCTAAAATCGAGACCACTTTACGATCCAGCGTGGAATTATTTTCTTCTTCCCATCGCGGAAGGAAAACTTCAATCACTCGAGACTTAATCAATAGGAAGAACAATATTCATCAATCAAATTTCGAATGGCGCATCCTCGAAGATCTCGCGGAGCCATTGAATAATAATAATACTTCTCATTGTTAAGACGATGAACAGGTCTCACGACCAGCATTTTTCTTATTACTGTTTCAAGATTTAAGTCACGATACAGATACTGGGAATTTGTTTGGCCGTTAAGTAACGATTATTTTTTCGGCTGGAATTTTGATTCGAATGTGATTCACGATTCCACGAACTGAAAGAAGTTTCGTTGTACGAAATCAAATTTGATGGATGAAGATAATTGAAAGTTCCATGAGAATTTTTCTTCGTGCCGGTAATATCGAAAATAAGGAATCGCCCATGTTCTTTCGGCGGACCGTTGATTCATTAACATCGGCCGGCGATTCGCAGAATTCAAGACCAAGGTGACAATTTGGAAAGTTTCTGATGGATTATCGGTGTCTGGCTAGGCAAATATTTGCACTTTAGAAAGATGTGCTGGCATCGACATTTCTAATTGACGTAATAAAGCAGAAATTAGACGACGCACGTCGTATCGACCGGATCGTTTCCATTTCGAGCTTCAAGCATAATGAGTGTCGACCTTGAACTCTCCTTGAAACGTGAAAGTAACAAATTTTTTAATTGGTCCCTGATGGTCATTTCGATTGTGAAGGAAGATGTTGGATTTTTCTTGTGGCGATAAGGTGAACTGTGTTTACTTCTTTATTACTACACCATTTCGGACTTTTCAAGAACAAAATTTCACAAAATTCAGAACGATTCATTCTTATGTCTTAGTCATCAAGATGTTCGAAATCGATTTCAAAATTTCTCACACAAAAAAACAGAGAAAAAATAAGTTGTGTGACTTTCTCACACCTTAAAATTATCTATTCCATGAGTACGTTTTTCTTCTGAATCTCGCAATTATTTTAATACCTATCAGAAGTTAACAATCACAAATCTATATGAGGTAGTTTTCAGTCTAATTTGAAAACGTGGTACTAAATCGAAAGGTGAATAGTGTTGAAGAACTAAATCAACGCATTGAACATGCTTGAGACATTATTCGTGAGCAAACGGACGTGATAGTTGCTGCATGTTATAATACGTTATTACGCCGAGCAAGACTTGGCGCACATCAAACAAATGTTGACCATTTCGAACAATTTCTGTGAACAATTTGGATCAATTTCATCGGTGAGTTTGTGAACTTCCTAATTTTTTTTATGGAATCTTTTCAATCAGTAATTTTTCCTCTCCTTAGTTAGAAAGAATTAAACCGTTCAGGAAAAATCTCCTAATAAAAGTTGAAAGGGAATATACAAATTTCCGATAAAATCCAGCACTTTATTCACTTGCTGGAATGCATATGGCACCTTGATTCATGGCAGATCTCCTAACAGAGAGATAACACGATCCAGAGTCGTCTTGAGATCTTGATTTTGGCCCTGTTGTCTGGCGAAATGATCTCTTTTCATGAGTTCTAGCACCTGTCAAAAAAAAGCCTCACCCTTAAGAACACCCTGTATAATACATAAAATAGATTTTGTCCTGATAATACCTGTTAGATTTGCGAAGAACTAAGTTGAATAATATGGACAAACTTGCGAGGGTAAAATTTGCTCTGCTTTGCACTATAAGCAAATGCTATGTTTGTACTCTCTGATTCACTTCTTGAAATGGAAACCTTTGTTTTCTTGTTGGACGTGCCTTTTCTCCAAATGTGCGTTGGAGGCTGAACGTTCTCATCGATAACGTTCTCCGGGCCCATTGTTTTCATCCACCTACGGAACGTATTGATGTCATTCGTTCTTTGATTTCAATTTTTGGTGATTGGTATGTTGAAAAAACACGTTATCATTAGATTATAAGAACGCTTTATTGTCTCCTTGAAAGTTTTTTTAATACTGAAACTACTCCATCACGAAGATTGATTGCTATTATTACGCTCAATTTCAGATTGTTTTGATCAGTTTTATATGGTTTTCCTTCCCAAAGTGTAGATGAAGAAACATTGTTCTGGTGAAGGAAGAAGATCAAAAACTTGTGGAAAAAGAACTAACACAACTGAAAATCGAAAAAACTCATTGAAAAAAAAATTAAAGAGAAAGAAATGGTTTTCATGAATTGATTTGTTTACTAATATACATAATTAATTTAATATAGTGCAAGATGAAAATTGGTTTTGTCCTCAGAAATTTTTGACCGATGTTATTCTAAAATTAATTATACAGTGTGTTTTTTGAGGTGAGGCTTTTTTTTGACAGGTGCTAGAACTGATCACAAGAGATCATTTCGCCGGAAGTTGATAATATAAAATATTCAATTTGAAAAAAGTGCAAAAAATCTTGGGCTTTAAGATCTTAAGACGACTCCGTGTTATCTCTCTGGTAAAAGATCTGCCATGAATCACGCTGCCATATGCATTCCAGCAGGTAAAGAAAGTGCTGGATTTTATCGCAAATTTGTATATTCTCTTTCAACTTTTTTTAGGAGATTTTTGAAGGGCAAACTAAGGAGAGGAAAAATTACTGATATAAAAGGTCCTATGAAAAAATTAGGAAGTTCATAAACTAACCGAAAAAAATTCATCCGAATTGTTTACAGAAATTGTTCGAAGTAGTCAACATCCGTTTGATGTCCACAAAGTCTTGCCCGGCGAAATAACGAATTATTACATGCAGCAACTATCACATCAGTTTGCTCACGAATAATGTCACAAGCATTTTCAATGCGTTGTTTTAGTTCTTCAACACTATTCACCTCACCGTTTCTGTACACTAATGTTTTCAAATGACCCCAAAAGAAGAAATCACAGGGGTTGAGATCCGGGGAGCGTGCAGGCCAAGAAATCGACCAACCACGTCCTATCCACCTATTTGGAAACACATTACGAAATTCGGAAAAAACACAAAAATCATACGCTCTGTCAAATCATTTCCTGTGAACTGAACGCATTTAATAAACACATTTGGATCTCAATAGGTACCGTCAGATCCGGACTGGAAATTTCTCAGATTCGCGGGTAACTTCGATTTCGAAATACTTGGCCTTGGTGAATATTTTATATGAAGGATTTTTAGGAATATTGACTTATTTTGATGATTTCTAGCACCCTTCAAAAAAACCTCACTTTTGAAAACACGGTGTAGAGATTGTAAAATTGGATACAGACAGGCATATCCATATTGAAGTTTTTTTTTCATCTAAAACTAACTTTCCTCTTCCTCTGCAATTCCATCAACGAGAGACTTCTCTCTAAGGTACCCGAAAATTAAATCTGAAAAAGAAAAAGGCGGGAGCACAAAAAATGAGCGAAAAATTTTCGCAAATTATGATATTAAACATAAATTCCAGTCGATGAAGGTTTATCGTGTTGCAGTATTGGATGCAGAAGTTATAATCGGATTCTGAAATTAGATTTATGGTGCGATCGCTGCGGTTCTTACGTAACGCTCAACTTTCACCACGTGTATTGGTGTAATGGAAACTTGCAAAACTTGAACGCGATTCAAATCGAATTCGTGCCCGATACGGTGGAAATTCAGAGACCGAAGCGAAAACGACTTTCGTGAAAGTGTTCGATGAAAAATCTATTTTTGATTGAATTTTTTTGGGCAGGCGTTTTTCAAGTTGGGTCTTTTTGAGCGCTCGTACTACTTACACGAGGGCTATATCATTTCGTCACGATGTCTGTATTTTTCGAACTTGGAGCCGAAAATGGTCTCGATCGACTATGTTCGACTCACTGATGACGAATCCGTCGAAAAATTCGAGTCTGTCCGTCCGTCCGGCCGTCCGTCCGTATACACGTTAACTCTCGAACGGAATGTCCTAGAAACTTGAAATTTTCAGGGTAGGTTCGAATCTCAAATGCCGCGGTTAAGTTCGTTATTGGACAAAATTCGCCGAGGGGTTCCGTAAATATGGCCGCTCGAAATTTTGTTTTTCCTGATTACTTTGAAACTACAGATTCGATCGAGATGAAATTTTGCACTCTAATGGAAAATGAGGAGTTCAAGCTTCAATTTTGTTCAGATCGCATCACCAGAACCATAGAAACCATAGAAAATTGTAACTTTCGAACGGAAACGCCTAGGGACTTGAAATTTTCAGGATAGGTGTGGATCTCGATTGTCGTGATCACTTTCATCTATGAGCAAAATTATACTAGGGGTTCCGTAAATATGGTCGTTTGAAATTTAGTTTTCTTGTTAATTTCCAAACTAGAGATTCGATCGTGACGAAATTCTGTATACTAATGGAGAATGATATATTCAAGCTACATTTCTCTAGATCGCATGACCATAACCATAGAAACCATAAAAAATCATAACTTTCGAACGGAAAGGCCTAGGAACTTGAAATTTTCAGGATAGGTGTAGACCTGAAATGTGGCGTTCACGTTTATCAATGAGCAGAATCATACTAGGGGTTCCGTAAATACGGTCGTTTGAAATTTTGTTTTCTCGAGAATTCCGAAACTACGGATTCGATCGAGATAAAATTTCGTATTTTGAACGAGAATGATATATTAAAGCAACATTTTGTCCAGATCGCATGACCAGAACCATAGAAACCATAGAAAATTATAACTTCCGAAGGGAAAGGCCAAGGAACTTGAAATTGATTTCTAAAACTGGAAAATGCGAATCTACCTGCCAGGTGCATGTACGAGCGCTCAAAAGCTCCTGCCTTCACGGCAGTGCTTTTCGTAATTTTTTTTTGACAGATGCTATAACTCATCAAAAGAGATCATTCAGTTAATCGTATAAAATATTCAATTTGAAAAAAAGTGCAAAAAGTCTTGGGCATCAATATCTTCATAAGACTCGTGTTATTTCTGTGATGAATCTCTTCCTGGCACTAGATTTTATCGCAAATTTGTATTCTCTTCCAACTTTTATTAGGAGATTTTTCCTGAACAGTATAATTCTCAAAGTTCGAACTAAGGGGAGGAAAAACTACTGATTGGAAAAACTCAGCGATAAAATTGATTCAAATTGTTTACAGAAATTGTTCAAAATGATCACCATTCGTTTTATGTGCACGAAGTCTTCCCCAGCGTAATAACGAATGGTTACATGCAGCAACTATCACATCAGTTTGCTCATAGAATAATGTTAAAGCATTTTCAATGCTTAGTTCTTTTGAATTCTGTAATGAAATTAGAAAAATTATACTAGATGAACTAATAGCAAACCAACAAAACAATTCATGTATCCCAGAGACCACCAAATTTATCATTTGCACCTGTAGACCGGTTTCGATCCATATCAGATCTCGTCAGTACAGTTAGCAAAATGACAAATTCGATGTGAGAAACACAAAACCTTTAAAACATAAGGCAACGGTGATCAGAGATATGCTCGTAATGTTTACGGCGGTTCACACATGTGTCTTTGTCTTGGGGAGTTGGGAAGACGATCCATGATATACAGATATTTGAGACAGTTGCATTTGAAACGGACAGGTGGCGTGATTTGGGAAATTTTCTCTAATCACCGTTGCCTTATGTTCTGAAGGTTTTCTGTTTCTCACATCGAATTTGTCATTTTGATAACTGTACTGACGAGATCTGATGTGGATCGAAACCGGTCTACAGATGCAAATGATAAATTTGGTAGTTTCTGGGATACATGAATTGTTTTGGTGACTTTCTATCAGTTTATCTACTATAATTTTTCTAATTTCATTACTGAATTTGATAATTTCAGTTGAAGAGCCATTATATTATTTTCGTCAATTATTCAGACGAATTAGGTTGAAGCTTGAACCCGTAATTTCCATGTGTGCCCATATGCTCGTAAGTTTTACGGCGGTTCACACATGTGTCTTTGTCTTGGGGAGTTGGGAGGGCGATTCATGATCTACAGATATTTGAGACTGGTGGCGTGATTTGGGAAATTTTCTCTGGTCACCGTTGCCTTATGTTTTAAAGGGTTCTGTTTCTCACATCGAATTTGTCATTTTGATAACTGTACTGACGAGATCTGACCTGGATCGAAATCGGTCTACAGGTGCAAATGATAAATTTGTTAGATTCTGAGATACATTAATTGTTTTGTCGGCTTGCTATTAGTTTATCTAGTATAATTTTTCTTATTCCATTACTGAATTTGATAATTTCAGATAAACAGCCATTATATTATTCAAGTTCTTTTGCACTATTCACCTCACCGTCACTTATACACTGATGTTTTCAAATGACCCCAAAGAAAGAAATCACAGGTGTTGAGATCGGAAAACTTGAAAAACATACGCATCATAGATGATTTCCTGTAAACTGACCTCAGACAGCTGGTAATATCTACACATTCAGATATCAATACGAACCTAAGCCAGATTCGGGCTGGGAATTTCTCAGAGTAACTTTGATTTCGAAATACTCGGCCGTGATGAATATTTCATATAAACGATTTTTGGTATATTGACTCTTTTTGATGAGGGTTTATCATCTGGAGGCGCGTTCGGTGCCGCAATTTCTCACGATCATTATACCGAGCATCGAATTAGCAGGGGATCGGACCGTCCGAAGGCTAGCGTTAGCGTTTATTTTTTTTTCTGCGGCAACCTCCTCGATTGAGCGATCGAAATCGGATCCCAGATCGATCAGCAAGTTCATGCCAGGAGGAATAACCCGGTCGTGTAACCGATATCTTCGTTAGCATCGCCACCCACCGAGTGGAAACACGTTCGTTTTGTGGATGGCGAAATCTCATTATCGATTGAAATTTTTTTTCCGTTTACTTTTCTTCACGCCCTTCCTTATACGTATACAGGGTGTAAACTTTGTTATCACTCTTTTTTCTGAATTATGGTGAATTGGTTGTCCCGAATGTTTGGTCTACTCTTTCTCTTCGTGATCCAGCTGCCGACAGATGCCAGCAGCGACAAGAAAAAGGACGTGCACGCACGCGGCCGAACAGATGATCGCAACAACAACAATAACGCCGTGGAATTACGCTACTAATTGATGGTTATCAATGTCCGGAACAAGGTCGAAATCCGGCAGAATGTGGGTCTCTCGGCAACTCCCATTCTATTGTGTTCCCGGACTACAGTTAGACCAGAGCGAAAAATTAATTTGCTGCCGTCGAGCCTGCCGTTCACTCTTCCGTGGTAATTCCACTTACTTGCTCAACTTTCGGTATCTTCCGATCGCGGCCGCGATACTTGACGTGCGCGTTGAGTCGATAGGGCGTGTCCACACGTATGACGACATTTGGTTTGGCGATGTTGTTGTTCGACCTTAAAATTTGCACTGTCGTGTAGAAAAACTTTCATATAGTTGTTTGTTTTTGACGACTGACTGGTTCGTTGTTTACTGTTCCATTTATGGAAATGTCGAAGGTTGAGACGTGGTGGAGCAGTTTGGCGGTGTTGATATTTTTTGCCTGAACTAACGTTTGTTTTGTCCCCATCGCTGAACTTCCCCTTTCGATATAATGCAAAAGAAAAAGACAATTCTGCTGAAACGGCAAAAGGTGTAGAATATGGTCACATCTTGGATTTTGATGAAATTTTCACAGGAGCTGAAATATGTTACAAAATGAATGAAAAACATTAAACTTTTCCCTGAAATAACTTATGACTTCACTAACTTCTAGACACATTGTTAAAACGGGTTGTATCACATGTTTCTATTATTAAAATGCACCTTATCGTATCGATTCCACTTTTGCTACAAGAAGGAAAACATTTTTAAGAAGAAAACACTCGAAACGCATGAAAATTAACATTATTTGATTCGGAATATTCTTCAACCACAAAAAATGGTGGAAAAGTGACCGAGATGATGAGCAATTTCTACCAACTGCACAACAGACAACTGAATTGAAGAATTGCGACGTTTGCCAGGTTTTCCCCCTTCTTTCATGTTGAGTCGGGTTTAGACGAATGGCTCGATGTTTAGACTAAAAATGTCTTTATACTTTAGAAGTTCTTGGTTTTTTAATTCTGTATTCGAAACTTGACCTAATCTTTGTTATGTCCCCATCGCTTTGCTCCCCCTCGCTATATTATGCAAAAGACAAAGACAATTCCGCTGAGAAGGGAAAAGGTGTAAAAAAGACCACCTCTTGAATTTTGATAAAATATTGATAGGAGGTGAAATATGCTACGAAATGAATGAAAAACATATACCTTTTTGAGCGCTCGTACTACTTACACGAGGGCTATATCATTTCGTCACGATGTCTGTATTTTTCGAATTTTGAGCCGAAAATGGTCTCAAACGATTATATTTGACTCACTGATGACGAGTCTGTCGAAAAATTCGAGTCTGTCCGTCCGTCCGTCCGTATACACGATAACTCTCGAACGGAAAGTCCTAGAAACTTGAAATTTTCAGGGTAGGTTTGAATCTCGAATGCCGCAGTTGAGTTCGTTATTGGGCAAAATTCGCCGAGGGGTTACGTAGATTTGGCCGCTCGAAATTTTGTTTTCCTGATTACTTTGAAACTACAGATTCGATCGAGGTGAAATTTTGCACTCAGATGGAGAATTGCGTCTTCAAGCTGCATGCAAAATTTGGTCCAGCTCGCATGACCAGAACCATAAAAACCATAGAAAATTATAACTTCGTAATGGAAAGGCGTAGGGACTTGAAATTTTCAGGATAGGTTTGGATCTTCAATGTTGCGGTCACTTTCATCAATGAGCAGAATTAGACTAGGGGTTCCGTAAATATGGCCGTTTGAAATTCAGTTTTCTTGATAATTTCAAAACTATGGATTTGATCGTGACGAAATTCTGTATTTAAATTGAGAATGATATATTGGAGCTAAATTTTTTCAGATCGCATGATCAGAACCATAGAAACCATAGAAAATCATAACTTTTGAACGGAAAGGCCTAGGAACTTGAAATTCTCAGGGTGGGTTTGGATCGCGAATATCGCGGTCACGTTCATCAATGAGCAAAATTAGACTAGGGGTTCCGTAAATATGGCCGTTCAAAATATTTTTTTGCTGATAGTTCCGAAAATACTGAGCGGAGTGAGATGAAATTTTGCACCTAGCTGAGTAATAATGTATTCAAACTACGTGCAAAATTTTCTCCAGATCGCACCACCAAGACCATAAATACCGTAGAAAATTCTAGCGAATTATCGAAAAAAAATTGATCAGCTGAAGCACTGACATGAAGTCTGGAGTTTCGCCTAAGTTTCAGAATTTTTTTGACAGCTGTCGAAAATTCCTTCAATTTATTTCTAAAACTGGAAAATGCGAATCCACCTACAAGGTGCATGTACGAGCGCTCAAAAGCTCCTGACTTCACGGCAGTGCTTTTCTTAATTTTTTAATTCTGTATTCGAAACTGTCCTAACTTAACCTTATCTTTGTTATGTCCCCATCGCTGTGCTCCCTCTATATTATGCAAAAGACGAAGACAATTCCGCTGAAACTGGAGAAGGTGTAGAAAATGGTCACCTCTTGGATTTCGATAAAATTTTCATAGGAGGTGAAATATGCTATGAAATAAATGAAAAACATAAAACTTCTTCCCTGAAATGATGTAAAACGTTACCAACGTCGAGACACATTGTAAGAACGAGTTGTTGCACATATTTCTTTTTATCTCTATCGTATCGATTTTACTTTTACTACACAAAGGAAACATTTTTTTAAGATGAAAACACTCGAAATGGCATGAAATTTAACATTATTTGATTCGGAATATTCTTCAACAACAAAAAATGGTGGGAAAGTGGCAGAGATGTTGAGCAATTTCTACCAACTGCACAACAGACAACGGAATTGAACAATTGTAACGTTTGCGAGGTTCTCCTTCTTTCTTCATGTTATGCCGGGTAAGACGAATAGCTCAAAGTTTTTGTTTTTTTCAATTGCATATTCGAAACTGTCTTTACATAACCTGATATTGGTTATCTGGAATGCAAGGAATAGTTTTTCTCCTCCTTTTCACGATCAGGTTTTATGAATTTTTATGAATTCTTTCTCCGAATTATGCGTGTGATTGATATACGAAAATGTTCCACATAATGGAAGTATAATATTTCATGTAACATAATTGGCAACGTCACTATTATTCAATTCAGTTGTTTGTTGTGCAGTTGGTAGAAATTGCTTGCCATCTCGCTCATTTTCCGCCATTTGCCGTGGTAGAACTTCCCAAATCATTGTTCTTTTTTGTGAAGTGAAATTGGAATGGATACGATACAGTTCTTTTGAATGTTAGAAGTATGTGGAACCATGTGTCCCGAAGCAAAAAACGTCATACATTTTGTCCACTAAAAAACCGGGAAAGTTTGATGTTCTTCATTCATATTTTAGCTCCTGAAAAAATTCAATCGAAATCCGATTGGTGACCGTATTCTAAACCTTTGCAGTGACACGAATGAAAAACGAATCTTAATTTTTTTCCCCAACAGCCCCGTGCAGTTTTTTTTCCGATCAAATCTCATCTCTCCTTCAAGTGCGATCATTCTTATTAGTTTCGAAGGAATAAGTGAATTGGAGTGAAAAATGGAGGTAAGTGAGGTTAGATATAGAAGAGGTACGATTTTTTTACGATTTTATAGACTATAGTATATTATTTAACGAGCGGTAATGTAGGTCATAACTCACGCAGATGAAGTTTGCAGCACGAGCCGGAGGCGAGAGCTGTAATTCATCAAGTGAGTTATGACCATTACCGCAAGTTGAATACTATACTTTATCTATGATTGTAACAATGAATACTAAGATACAAGTACAGAGAAAGAACTTTATTTGAAAATCTTGATGTTTACATATAACCATGCATCATTTATGTTGATTGTGCTTCTTAGCACGAAGTCGAAAGTCTATAGGGGCGATGCTTTATATTTAGTGCTAAGTTCACTAAAATATGCCAAAAGAACATTCTCTGTAAACAATGACTTGATATTCTTCTGCTACGCCAATCTTGAAAACTGTTGTATACACCTTCATATTTGTTTTGGTATTTTTCGGGCAATAAATTCTGTATGGTAACATTAGCTGATTGTCTTATTTCTGAAGATGTACATAATAATTCATCTTCACTATCTGAATTAATCTTTTTCAGCGAAATATCCACAATAATAATTAGGTATCAACTCAATTTGATTAAACGTCAAAATTATTCAAGTGACCTCCCCTCAATACCAATAATGGACTGTTCCCTTTCAGCCAATCGGCTTGTTCAGAATCACAGACACAAGGGAGTTATAGGAGTGAGTGAGTGGGAGAACACTCACGGTGTTTGTTTACATATACCATTACTTGCTCAAAAGTAGTTGTATAATGACTATATTATTCAATCGGAGTAGATAAATGTTTTTTCCCACATTTTCAGGTTTTTACAAGCAAAATTCTACATGGATATTTTTATTACTATTTGAACAGATTTGAAGGAAGAATAGGATATGTCCAAAGTAAAGCGGTTTATATTTAGTTTGGGGTTCTCACCATTGAAAATCGCTGGTGAACGTATATCGAGCTAAACGGATACTACGTCGATAAACGAGGACTGTGCTTTCTTTGTTATATCGTGTTCTTCGCAACATCATCAACCATTATGGCAATAAAATGAAGATACCCATACAATTCGAAACAACAAAGCATTTCCGCATCGAATCTACGCAAATTGAAGGTTTCGCACACGTAGGTTTTATCCTTTCCGCGAAGAAGGAGACGCATTCATCGATTTCCATCTTCAGAGCATTTCTTCCTTTATGGTTAATGATACGTTGGTCGCAGAAAGATGCCCGCTTCCTCGTGAATTGCCTACCTGTAACGAGAGCATGAGAAATATTCAACCGCCTCGTTGGCCATGTAAACCACGTAGAGAACAGCAGTTACACCGGGTCAATATGTGCCTGGAATGCAAGAACAAAGACCGAGTTCATCGATTTGAATAAGACCGCGATCATTACCGGCCTACTATTGTAATGAGTCGGGGTCGGGTTGTTTCTGCGAACGCACTAGGATGTCATCATGATGATCATGATGGGGGTTCGATGCGATTCAAATCCGGTGAAAGCAGGGGCCACGACTCCTCGAAGGAAGTCCATATAGGGTCTTGCGTTGTCCTGCAGAAAAAGGACACCTGGCTCTCCAGGGCGGCCCTTATGAGGCCATCATGCACCAATGTGCGAAATTTGCATCGTCTTCATTTCAGCCGTGAACGAATCACTACTCCGCATTCGTACACTCGTAATTCAACTCCGAAGGTATTCTCGCGAAATTGCGAGATTTATTGGCTTCATAAATGTTTTTAGTGGCTTCCCCGACGTTTATTCACCTGCTCGAAAGGAAAAATCAGCTCCTTTTCAGGTCTGCTTTTGTCCGTAACGGCGTCGCGAGCTGAAAAACGACCGTGTACTCAGACTCCTTTTCATCTCCGTATCAGAGGTCGGATGGAAGATAAAATACTGGGTTTGCGCCTTCGCTCCTAAACTAAATGGCGAACATGCCTCTTCCGAGTGTTTGCGACGCGCCTACTTGAGGATTCTTCAGAGGTTGTCCGTAAAGAGTAGTGTGCAGCTTCCTTTCATAGTTCGCACTTTTCGTAATGGGTGGAATTGTATTGGATGAACGACCTGGGTATTTTAATGGACAATCCACTCTAGGAAGTTTCTTCTGGTGGCAGCCGCATTGAACTCGTCGGTTCCCCCTGGTCAGCTTCGCGATTATCGTAACCATAAAGCGGCGAAATATTCGAGATGATCATCTTCCTTACACTCAACAACCATCATCATCGGGCGATATTTCAGGCTCAATTTCCCGGTTCGATACAAGGCCTTATGTTTGTTCTATCGGAAAATAATAACATTTCTTGGGTAATGTAAACCTAAAATTCAGTCCGCAATGGTGAGTACGCGCTGAAGCCGTTAGTTTTAGCGATTTAGATCAAAAACGACCAAGTTTTTGATACGGCATGTGAACAGTTCTATCCGTGGTATAGTCTGTGGTTCGATTCATAATCTTCGGTTCGATAGTCTTGCCACAACGTCACCTCATGTCATATCAAAATGTTCATAGACTCATAAACATTACAGAAACCCAAAGTTGATCTTATAAAATATTCAATTTGGAAGAAGTGCAAAAAATATTGGGCATCAATATCTTGATACGACTCTGGATCATGTGCATTCTCTCATAAGGAGTGCTCGACATTCTTCGCGATCTTTCCTAGGGACTACAATTCATCTCACATTTGTGTATTCTCGTCCTACTTTTATTAGTAGATTTTCCCTGCTCGGTATAATTCTTGAAGTTCAAAATAGGGAAAGGAACAAGTCCTATAAAAAAATTACGAAAAGCACTGCCGTGAAGGCAGGAGCTTTTGAGCGATCGTACATGCACCTTGTAGGTAGATTCGCATTTTCCAGTTTTAGAAATCAATTGAAGGAATTTTCGACAGCTGTCAAAAAAATTCTGAAGCTTAGGCGAAACTCCAGAATTCATGTCAGTGCTTCAGCTGATCAATTTTTTTTCGATAATTCGCTAGAATTTTCTACGGTATCTATGGTCTTGGTGATGCGATCTGGACGTAGTTTGAATACATTATTCCTCAGCTAGGTGCATAATTTCATTCCAATCCGATCAGTAGTTTCGAAACTATCAGGAAAAAAATATTTTGAACGGCCATATTTACGGAACCCCAAGTCTAATTTTGCTCATTGATGAACGTGACCGCGATATTCGCGATCCAAACCCACCCTGAAAATTTCAAGTTTCTAGGCCTTTCCGTTCAAAAGTTACAATTTTCCATGGTTTCTATGGTTCTGGTCATGTGATCTGGACAAAATTCCACATGTAGCTTGAACACCTCATTCTCCATTTGAGTGCAAAATTTCATCTCGATCGAATCTGTAGTTTTCAAGTAATCAGGGGAACAAAACTTTGAACGGCCATATTTACGGAACCCCTGATGGAATATGGCCCATTAACGAACTTAACCGAGGCATTCGGGAACTGAACTCACACTGAAAATTTCAAGTCTCTAGGTTGTTCCGTTCGAGAGTTATCGTGCTTACAGCCGGACGGACGGACATATTCGAATTTTCCGACGGATTCGTCATCAGTGAGTCGAACATAGTCGATTGAGACCATTTTCGGCTAAAAATTCGGAAAATACAGACATCGTGACGAAATGATATAGCCCTCGTGTAAGTAGTACGAGCGCTCAAAAAACACGTTAAGCGTTAAAAATCAGTAAATACATTATGGGGCTAGGATCGTTGAAAAATCATTACTTTACTCAATTCCTCATAAATCTCATCGATTGATTTTTGGGAGCTTGTTATCATTCGGCCAAAAAGCCTGTAATTCTCGACTTTTGAGAATGGCCGCAAAAAATCAAAGATTTCGAGGTCTTAAGTTCTCGAAATTTTCAGGGTTCTTCTGAGGTCTGAGATTTTCAAGATTGGTGCAGCAGTAGGAATACTTAGTCATCGTTTACAGATAATGTTCTTTTGGCATATTTTAGTTAACTCAGCACTAAATATAAAGCATCGCCCTATCGACTTTCTAGTCCATGCTAAGAAGAACAATCAACATAAATAATGCATTGTTATAGGTAACTATTGAGATTTGTGAATAAAGTTCTTTCTCTGTACTTGTATCTTAGTATTTATTGTTATACAGGGTCTTTCACGAGGAACCTCACCCATATTTATACGGGAAACTACTGAACGTATTTTCATGAAATTCAGCACTTATAAGTATTTCACGATGCTGATGAAATCTAAAATATTTTCAAGGCATGAGCACCTCCGGTTTTTCCGGAAATGACGTCAACTTCCGTTTTTCAAATTAGAACACCATTTTTTTATTGCAGAAATAGATTCCTTAGAAAATTTCAAGTTATTTTGATGTAACATTTTTCAGTTTTGGTTGGAAAATTCTCTCTGAGCGGGAAAATTCGAAAAAAAAATCGAAAATAGAGCTCCGCTGAAACAAGAATAACTTCGAGGTTTTTGGATGGAAAATTTTCATTTTTGGGATTTTTCAAGATGTAAGATTGATGTATCCACTTCAAAAATCGAAATCGCGATTCATGATACAGGGGGTGAAAAAATCGCTTCCAAAGTTAGGGATGACAAAATCGTGAAAAATCAATTTTTTCAAATTAGAACCCCATTTTTTTATGGCAGATATTGAATCTACGTTAAAAAATAATGTGAGTGTATGCATCACACCCTTGCCCTAAAATGGATATTTTCTGAGTTATTCACAAAAAACTGTTTTTCGTCTTGAATTTTCAGCTATCTCTTTTCCCTTCACGCCAAAAAGATGAAATTTTCAGGAACTGTTATTTGAACCATGCTGTAGATTTTTCACCCCTTCTTGAAACCGACTTCAAGTTACTATTAGGAGAACCATGGCAAACTCTCGCAGTTATAACTAGAGAAGATGCTCAAAGTTTTGACCGTTAATTTCTAGACATTTATTTATACGTCTCAGGAATGCTTCGTGCGTTGCTCTTCTTATTTCATCGGGAGGAAGAGATCTTCAAAAGTGTTTAAAAACGATTAGTTGAAATAAAGAGGTTTCCGATACAAATTCGAATCCAAATTCGCCATCTATTTAGGAACAACCTGTAACTTTTTTCTCTCGCATATTAGAGTAGTAAAATCTAAAACATGGTTTAATCCTTTAGTGCCCGACGGTACTCCTGAGTACCAGTAATTTCGACGCGTCGTAAAATTTAGTTTTCTATATTCTGCTATTTTTATTTAACATATATTGTTGCTGGTGGCTAAACTCAGTAGGTTTATGTTTCAATAATGAACATTCGAACATCTTTTCTTGAGAAATTTCCCATTTTTCATCAGGACGCAGAAGTACCGTCAGGAAATATAACGAGCAGAAAAATTCAACAGTGGTATGTAAGAGACCACTTTATTCGAAAGAAATAGAGGTCATTGCAAATGAGATCCTCAACGAAGATTTATCGTTAGATAATAATATTTTAACAGATGAAGAAGAGAGTGACTCTGAAAATGCGGATACTGATTTGGAATAACGATTCTATAGACATTTTTCAATTTTTTTGGTTAATACCTAGTAATAACAGTAGTTATTCTGAATTTTGTGGAAAAATTCAATGAAAATAAGGAATAAAGTATTTCAGTTACAGAGCATTTCATTAGCACTATAAATGACATCATTCCTGAAGGTAGGTACTTGAAAGTCCATATTTTGGATTTTTTTTCAAAAATGAAAATAAAATTCTGAAAAAAATTGAATTGTATTTAAAACCCTTCAAAAAACAAAAAACAAGAAAAAAAATTTGTGAATTCAAGTTTTTTCTGTATTCGGGCACTAAAGGGTTAAGTAACAGTTCCTGAAAATTTCATCTTTTTGGCGTGAAGGGAAAAGAAATAGCTGAAAATTCAAGACGAAAAACAGTTTTTTGTGAATAACTCAGAAAATATCCATTTTAGGGCAAGGGTGTGATGCATACACTCACATTATTTTTTAACGTAGATTCAATATCTGCCATAAAAAAATGGGGTTCTGATTTGAAAAAATTGATTTTTCACGATTTTGTCATCCCTAACTTTGGAAGCGATTTTTTCACCCCCTGTATCATGAATCGCGATTTCGATTTTTAAAGTGGATACATCAATCTTACATCTTGAAAAATCCCAAAAATGAAAATTTTCCATCCAAAAACCTCGAAGTTATTCTTGTTTCAGCGGAGCTCTATTTTCGATTTTTTTTTCGAATTTTCCCGCTCAGAGAGAATTTTCCAACCAAAACTGAAAAATGTTACATCAAAATAACTTGAAATTTTCTAAGGAATCTATTTCTGCAATAAAAAAATGGTGTTCTAATTTGAAAAACGGAAGTTGACGTCATTTCCGGAAAAACCGGAGGTGCTCATGCCTTGAAAATATTTTAGATTTCATCAGCATCGTGAAATACTTATAAGTGCTGAATTTCATGAAAATACGTTCAGTAGTTTCCCGTATAAATATGGGTGAGGTTCCTCGTGAAAGACCCTGTAGTCGTAGATAAAGTATAGTATTCAACTTGGGGTAATGGTCATAACTCACTTGATGAATCAAAGCACTCGCCTTCGGCTCGCGCTGCTAACTTCATCTGCGTTAGTTATGACCTACATTACCGCTCATTAAATAATATACCATTAAATTCGATATCGATTAATTGAGTTATGTGGAAAGTCATCTTTCTAGCTGTTCTACGTCAAAGCAAAATTGGGTATTTTTAAGGGCTATCCAAATATGTTATCGGAAAAACTATCGAACCAAAGCATGAAAGTTATTGAGGAATAACCGTTTTTCCAAATTTGGCTGGTATTTAAAATAAGAAGGTCAATAGACCATTTCTCACATATTGTTCCTTCATTTGAACTTCCGGTTTTCTAGAAAAGGGAAAATTTTTTCTCGCAAAATATACTTCATAATACTTTTCCATATTTTTTGAGCGCTCGTACTACTTACACGAGGGCTATATCATTTCGTCACGATGTCTGTATTTATCGAATTTTGAACTGAAAATGTGCCGTAAGCACGATAACTCTCGAACGGAATAACTCTCTTTTCCCTTCACGCCAAAAAGATGAAATTTTCAGGAACTGTTATTTGAACCATGCTGTAGATTTTTCACCCCTTCTTGAAACCGACTTCAAGTTACTATTAGGAGAACCATGGCAAACTCTCGCAGTTATAACTAGAGAAGATGCTCAAAGTTTTGACCGTTAATTTCTAGACATTTATTTATACGTCTCAGGAATGCTTCGTGCGTTGCTCTTCTTATTTCATCGGGAGGAAGAGATCTTCAAAAGTGTTTAAAAACGATTAGTTGAAATAAAGAGGTTTCCGATACAAATTCGAATCCAAATTCGCCATCTATTTAGGAACAACCTGTAACTTTTTTCTCTCGCATATTAGAGTAGTAAAATCTAAAACATGGTTTAATCCTTTAGTGCCCGACGGTACTCCTGAGTACCAGTAATTTCGACGCGTCGTAAAATTTAGTTTTCTATATTCTGCTATTTTTATTTAACATATATTGTTGCTGGTGGCTAAACTCAGTAGGTTTATGTTTCAATAATGAACATTCGAATATCTTTTCTTGAGAAATTTCCCATTTTTCATCAGGACGCAGAAGTACCGTCAGGAAATATAACGAGCAGAAAAATTCAACAGTGGTATGTAAGAGACCACTTTATTCGAAAGAAATAGAGGTCATTGCAAATGAGATCCTCAACGAAGATTTATCGTTAGATAATAATATTTTAACAGATGAAGAAGAGAGTGACTCTGAAAATGCGGATACTGATTTGGAATAACGATTCTATAGACATTTTTCAATTTTTTTGGTTAATACCTAGTAATAACAGTAGTTATTCTGAATTTTGTGGAAAAATTCAATGAAAATAAGGAATAAAGTATTTCAGTTACAGAGCATTTCATTAGCACTATAAATGACATCATTCCTGAAGGTAGGTACTTGAAAGTCCATATTTTGGATTTTTTTTCAAAAATGAAAATAAAATTCTGAAAAAAATTGAATTGTATTTAAAACCCTTCAAAAAACAAAAAACAAGAAAAAAAATTTGTGAATTCAAGTTTTTTCTGTATTCGGGCACTAAAGGGTTAAGTAACAGTTCCTGAAAATTTCATCTTTTTGGCGTGAAGGGAAAAGAAATAGCTGAAAATTCAAGACGAAAAACAGTTTTTTGTGAATAACTCAGAAAATATCCATTTTAGGGCAAGGGTGTGATGCATACACTCATATTATTTTTTAACGTAGATTCAATATCTGCCATAAAAAAATGGGGTTCTGATTTGAAAAAATTGATTTTTCACGATTTTGTCATCCCTAACTTTGGAAGCGATTTTTTCACCCCCTGTATCATGAATCGCGATTTCGATTTTTAAAGTGGATACATCAATCTTACATCTTGAAAAATCCCAAAAATGAAAATTTTCCATCCAAAAACCTCGAAGTTATTCTTGTTTCAGCGGAGCTCTATTTTCGATTTTTTTTTCGAATTTTCCCGCTCAGAGAGAATTTTCCAACCAAAACTGAAAAATGTTACATCAAAATAACTTGAAATTTTCTAAGGAATCTATTTCTGCAATAAAAAAATGGTGTTCTAATTTGAAAAACGGAAGTTGACGTCATTTCCGGAAAAACCGGAGGTGCTCATGCCTTGAAAATATTTTAGATTTCATCAGCATCGTGAAATACTTATAAGTGCTGAATTTCATGAAAATACGTTCAGTAGTTTCCCGTATAAATATGGGTGAGGTTCCTCGTGAAAGACCCTGTAGTCGTAGATAAAGTATAGTATTCAACTTGGGGTAATGGTCATAACTCACTTGATGAATTAAAGCACTCGCCTTCGGCTCGCGCTGCTAACTTCATCTGCGTTAGTTATGACCTACATTACCGCTCATTAAATAATATACCATTAAATTCGATATCGATTAATTGAGTTATGTGGAAAGTCATCTTTCTAGCTGTTCTACGTCAAAGCAAAATTGGGTATTCCTGACATATTCCTTTTAATTCGGTGATTCAATATGTTGGAGTTTATAAAAATAAAATGACAGTATTCGTCATACTGACAATGAACACCGAAGGTCCGAAAAAAATATTGGGTTTTTCTTATATATTCGATATTATTCGGTGATTCCATTTCCTGAAGTTAATAAAAATAAAGTGATAATAATAGTAATTGTCTACACATAAGAAATGTAATTGTTAAACCCTGGTTGGTGCTAACCTCGAGATTATCTCGAATTGAACGACCTACCCTTAATGCGATGTGGATAACAACCGTGAAGGATACGTTCAAAAACTAATCAGTTGTGAAATATGGGATGTGAGACTTCTGATCCATAATGCCAAGGTGATATTGTGAAGAACCGATCCGTTCACTTACGTAAGTGCGGATTGGCCAATAACGCTGTATGTATCGCATAGCTATTTCAATTAGTCTCGCATAGTTTCAATTAGCTAAATTGACTAAATACTTTTTGGGCGTGGGACACGCCTGGGTGTTCATACTAGAACAATGTTTTATCGGAGGCATTCTCGAAGAATTCTTCATTGAAACTAATGATTGTTTGTCAATAGATATTTCGGAATAATTTATACACCGAAAACTAATTCCATCAATGTTTTAATTTGGAATACACAAAATACTAATAAATTAGGAGATACTAGAAACAACCACTAAACAAATCTATGGAATTTTCAATCTATAACAAACGAGCAGCCAATTTGTGTTAATATAGCTAGAATTCCAAGATAAAGACATCGAAATCTTCCACATCATTATATCTGAATTCCATTATCTTCATTATTTGTATCCGAAGCGGATTATTCAATTCATTAATCAGAATTCGACGACTATAATTAGGTGTCAGTAGTTTCGGGAATTGATATTTCTAATTGATCGTTTTAATTGAATGTCCTAATCGCAGCAAGAAGCGAGTCATCAACGATTTGATCGTGATAAGACAATAGTCCGTCGTGAAAAAATGAATCTCATCAAAAGTCAATCAAAAAGTCCTAGTATAAGAACAAAGAATCTACGTTCCTCGAGTGATTTGAAAGTAGTTCCAGATAGATGAGATAAGATTCTGTTTATTGAATTATTAATAGTAATATAAACACCATTAAAAGTGGTTCACTTTTCTGTAGCAGGTAAATATAGACCCATAAAGGTTTCATTCCGAAGATAAGGGACTTTGAAATTTTCCATCCATAATTTAATCTCTGAAAAAAATATGGAAGCCGTTGAACAACCTTTCAACTAAAAAAAATCGACCCAACATTATAATGACCCATAGCTCAGTTACCTCAATGTCCGATAGAGAGCGCACCGCTTATCTTTAGACCCCTATATTTGTATATTCAGCAGATAGTATCAGAATTCGTACGAATACCTGAACTGCGAGAACGTGAACGCTTTCATGTTTAAATAATTAATGGAAAAATGTATTAATTAAAGCACCACACAACTCGATGTGTATTCAGCCATTATAACACATTCGCAATAGTAATTTTTCGGTCTTGAACGGTGTAATTACTCAATTATTGTATTTATCTTTGTAGAAACAGTATTGTTCGCAGAAAAAGTTAAATTAATGCTTATAAGCGACTGACACGTTGTGAATTATAGGGGGAGGAATCTCACTAATGTACATACACCTTACATGTCTTGCTTTCCTATCGTCTGGCGGAAGTTCTTTGAATATTGATTAAGACTTGACGAAATGATCTGCCTTACCACCATTGAAGAACGTTTTCATTATGTCCAAGCGGTGAAGACCCTGCAGCGACTACCCTGGAAGCGGAGTACCGCTACTAGGAATTTTAGTGCAACGCTGCCGGACACAAGCGACTGTACAGCGCGCAAGGGGGCGTGGTCTACCGGCGACCTTGGCATCGCCGCCAGTGTGCATCTGTAACAGTATGTTCGCGCTGCTGGAGAATTGTACACTTTCTACAAATTTCCAATGTGTATTAAGCGTTGTAATGTCCGTATAATCTAAAAAGGTGATTATTTAGACGGCATAAAATCATTTTCCTCGCATATAAGAACTTCTTGGTTCGTAGAAATTTGCATTATTTTATGATTGAATGTTCCTTTGTTTATATTTCATTCTGAAAATTGAGATCCTTGGAAAAATCTTCCTTCTAGCAATTTCCTCCCCAAATCTACCGATTTTGCGCAGTAATGTTGATCGATATTGAGTGTACAGGGGGTTTCACGTTAGCGGGTCACTGAATTTTGTGACTTATCCTTTGAGCAAAATTGAAGAGTGACTCATCAATATCATCAGTATTTTTTAAGGCCTATCCAAATATTTTATCGAAAAAACTATCGAACCAAAGCATGGAATTACCGTTTTTCTAAAAAAATTTTTTTTGCAAATTTGGCTGGTATTCAGAATAAGATGGTCAATAGACCATTTCTCACCTGTTGTTTCTTCATTTGAACTTCCGGTTTTCTAAAAAACGGAACATTTTTTCTTGCAAAATATACTTCATAATATTTTTCCATTTTTGAGCACTGGTCTCAATCGACTATGTTCGACTCATTGATGACGAATCTGTCGGAAAATTCGAGTCTGTCCGTCCGTCCGGCCGTATACACTCTCGAACGGAACGACTTAGAAACTTGAAATTTTCAAGGTAGGTTCAAATCCCAATACCGCGGTTAAGTTCGTTATTAGGCAAAATTCGACCAGGGGTTCCGTAAATATGGCCGTTCGAAACTACAGATTCGATCGAGGTGAAATTTTGCACTCAGATGGAAAATGACGTGTTCAAGCCACATGCAAAATTTTTTCCAGCTCGCATCACCAGAACCATAGAAAATTGTAACTTTTGAACGGAAACGCCTAGGGACTTGAAATTTTCAGGAAAGGTGTGGATCCCGATTGTCGTGATCACTTTCATCTATGAGCAAAATTATACTAGGTGAATATGGTCGTTTGAAATTCAGTTTTCTTGATAATTTCAAAACTACAGATTCGATCGTGACGAAATTTTGTATATTAATGGAGAAAGATATATTCAAGCTACATTTATCTAGATCGCATGACCAGAACCATAGAAACCATAGAAAATCATAACTTTCGAACGGAAAGGCCTAGGGACTCGAAATTTTCAGGATAGGTGTAGATCTGAAATATGGCGTTCACGTTTATCAATGAGCAGAATTATACACTAGGGGTTCCGTAAATACGGTCGTTTGAAATTTTGTTTTCTCGATAATTTCGAAACTACGGATTCGATCGAGATAAAATTTTGTATTTTAAACGAGAATAATATATTAAAGCAACATTTTGTCCAGATCACATGACCAGAACCATAGAAACCATAGAAAATTATAACTTCCGAAGGGAAAGGCCTAGGAACCTGAAATTTTCAGGGTGGGTTTGGATCGCGAATTTCACGGTCACGTTCATCAATGAGCAAAATAAGACCAGGGGTTCCGTAAATATGGCCGTTCAAAATATTTTTTTCCTGATAGTTTCGAAACTACTGATTAGATTGGAATGAAATTTTGCACATAGCTGAGGAATAATGTATTCAAACTACGTGCGAAATTTTGTCCAGATCGCATCACCAAGACCATAGATACCGTAGAAAATTCTAGCGAATTATCGAAAAAAAAATTGGTTAGCTGAAGCACTGACATGAAGTCTGGAGTTTCGCCGAAGGTTGAGAATTTTTTTGACAGCTGTCGAAAATTCCTTCAATTGATTTCTAAAACTGGAAAATGCGAATTTACCAACAAGGTGGATGTACGAGCTCCTGACTTCACGGCAGTGCTTTCCGTAATTTTTCGAATGCTCAATTGATTCTGATTCTGAATATGTAAACATAATGGTGATTTTATATCTATTTCAAGCAATTCCATCTAAAATCAACCTCAGGAAATTCAGATTCAATATTCGGAAAATATATCCATGTTGTCTGTGGTTCAATCAAATTGTCAAATTTGATGTTTTTATTCTCGTGTATAATAGAAGCGAAAATATGAAGCCTGAATTTTCATTCAACGCTTTCAATATGTTTACTCTTCAAGATAGAATAGATTATATATTTGGATAGCCCTTAAAAAACTACCATATTGATGAGTAACTTTCCAATATTGCTCAAAGGATAAGTAAGAAAATTCAGTGACCCGCTTACGTGAAACAACCTGCACCTGGCAGTCGCTGCCCGGTCGTTGCTATCCGTAAGCTCATAGCAACGCCGCAGGGCAGCGCTGCACATTGTCGTTGCCGCTGGGTGGCGACTGCCGGGATCTAAACGCTACCTTGAGAGTCGCAGATAAAAAAAGCTATATCCTGAGTATATTTATGATGAGATTCACCAATATCGAACCAAATAATAAATATATTTTCTCTTGTTTCAGGTAAGTTTCCAGTCTTTGCACTTCTCCAATGGTCGTTCAACCGAGGTGAGTTTTCCCAACCGGACCTTCCGAGGAAACTCGTTCCTAACGTCCCCAAATGGTCCTTTAACACCTGGAGAAAGTGCCAATTGCGGAAGTAAGGAGATACCCCTTGCGTGTCCGCTGGGTGCGTGCAATAAACGTCTACCGCAACGATGCGCGGAACAATGCAGCCGGTGCAATCAAGGAAGCCGGCCAGACGGGAATAAAGGGCAACAACTAGACAATGATCGGTGTCCGCATATCCGCGACAGGGCGTTTCTAGGGTTTCCGGACACGTGTCGGTCGGTACTTCCGGGATTCGATGAACATTGAGGCACGCCGGGAATTCCAGAAGGAGTTCTCGTAAACGGAGTCGGCAGAAGCAATCTGGCGAAATATTTCAGGTGTTAGAACATTCTCAAGAGTTTCTTCTGAACTTCAACATTAGAACGGTTTTTGAACGGTCGCAAATGGTTTGCGAACACCCTCAGATGAACTTACTGTGAACTTAAGCAAAGTTTCGAATCACCACGGGCTGATACTGAAATAGAGTCGAAGGATAGGAAGCAGAGGATGGACCTTCTTTCTGCACAGTTCCGGGGCTGTCACCTGGGGTTTGAGAATCTAAGGGCACTTAACTTAAAGTTGCTCAATGTCACTTTGACAGAAGACACGATGGTGCGATAAAAACGCGGCGGTGAAGATCAGAAGACTCGGTTCTGCACCAATATGCGGCGATATTTCACAGAAGACTCGATGGCGTCGATATTTAACAGAATTCTCGGTTTTCTACAACGATGATTTTCCATCTGCTGATTGATTTATTTGACTTATGGTCAGACAGACGACAAGAAAACCACTATACAGTTGGTCGTTTACGTTCACGACGTAACAGTTAAAACGTACTATGTTTCTACCTTCGTTCACTTCTGGGGGTGGTAGGTATTCTTCCAGGAATCTAACTGGAGAAAATTGTTTACTTCAACATAACTCCCTCCGAGTCATCATGGCCATTTGTACATAAAGGGACCGAACGTTTCGCCTGAAAGTGATACTCCAATTGTCCAAGAAGAAGAGGATACTGGAAAATGAGAAACTAAAAGAAGCAGCTCAAATCACTGATTATACTCACAACAAGACACATTATGCTAATGGTTCTTTCAAGACCAACCGCTGCGACAAGATTGGGAATCGTTGATGGTTTTTCCTTCATTCACTTCTGGGGGTGGTAGATTTTCTTCCAGAAGTCTGACTAGAGAAAGTTGTTCATTTCAACATAACTCCCTCAGAGTCATCCAGGCTATTTGTACATAGAAGGGACCAGACGTTTCGCTTGAAATTGAGATCTAAAGTGACCAGACTAGGAGGAGGAGAAATGTCAAGAATGGCCCAGCAATCCTGGGACGAAGACCACGTAGAACAATGGCCAAGAGACTCCAATTGTCCAAGAAGGGATACTGGAAAATGAGAAACTGAAGGAAGCAGCTCAAATCGCTGATTATACTCACAATAATAGGACACATTATGCTAATGCTTCTCTCAAAACCAACCGCTGCGACAAGATTGGGACTCGTTGATGTTTTTTCCTTCATTCACTTCTGGGGGTGGTAGGTTTTCGTCCTCAGAAGTCTGACTAAAAAAAGTTGTTCATTTCAACATAACTCCCTCCGAGTCATCCTGGCTATTTGTACATAGAAGGGACCAGATGTTTCGCTTGAAAGTGAGATCTGAAGTGACCAGACTAGGAGAAGGACAAATGTCAAGGATGGCCCAGCACTCCTGGGATGAAGACCACGTACAACAATGGGGAAGAGACTCCAATTGTCCAAGAAGGGATACTGGAAAATGAGAAACTGAAGGAAGCAGCTCAAATCGCTGATTATACTCACAATAAGACACATTATGCTAATGCTTCTCTCAAAACCAACCGCTGCGACAAGATTGGGACTCGTTGATGGTTTTTCCTTCATTCACTTCTGGGGGTGGTAGGTTTTCGTCCTCAGAAGTCTGACTAAAAAAAGTTGTTCATTTCAACATAACTCCCTCCGAGTCATCCTGGCTATTTGTACATAGAAGGGACCAGATGTTTCGCTTGAAAGAGAGATCTGAAGTGACCAGACTAGGAGAAGGACAAATGTCAAGGATGGCCCAGCACTCCTGGGATGAAGACCACGTACAACAATGGGGAAGAGACTCCAATTGTCCAAGAAGGGATACTGGAAAATGAGAAACTAAAATAAGCAACTCAAATCGCTGATTATACTCACCATAAGACACATTATGCTAATACCCCTTTCAAGACCAACCGCTGCGACAAGATTGGGACTCGTTGGTGGTTTTTCCCTCATTCACTTCTGGGGGTGGTAGGTTTTCTTCCATAAGTCTGACTAGAAAAGGTTGTTCGTTTCAACATAACTCCCTCCGAGTCATCCTGGCTATTTGTACTTAGAAGGGACCAAATGTTTCGCTTGAAAGTGACCAGACTAGGAGAAGGACAAATGTCAAGGATGGCCCAGCACTCCTGGGACGAAGACCACGTAGAACAATGGGGAAGAGCACCAACTCTCCAAGAAGGGATACTGGAAGATGAGAAACTAAAATAAGCATCTCAAATCGCTGATTATACTCACCATAAGACACATTATGCTAATGCTTCTTTCAAGACCAACCGCTGCGACAAGATTGGGACTCGTTGATGGTTTTTCCTTCATTCACTTCTAGGGGTGGTAGGTTTTCTTCCATAAGTCTGACTAGAGAAGGTTGTTCGTTTCAACATAACTCCCTCCGAGTCATCCTGGCTATTTGTACTTAGAAGGGACCAAATGTTTCGCTTGAAAGTGACCAGACTAAGAGAAGGACAAATGTCAAGGATGGCCCAGCACTCCTGGGACGAAGACCACGTAGAACAATGGGGAAGAGCACCAACTGTCCAAGAAGGGATACTGGAAGATGAGAAACTAAAATAAGCATCTCAAATCGCTGATTATACTCACCATAAGACACATTATGCTAATGCTTCTTTCAAGACCAACCGCTGCGACAAGATTGGGACTCGTTGATGGTTTTTCCTTCATTCACTTCTAGGGGTGGTAGGTTTTCTTCCATAAGTCTGACTAGAGAAAGTTGTTCGTTTCAACATAACTCCCTCCGAGTCATCCAGGCTATTTGTACATAGAAGGGACCAGATGTTCAGCTTGAAAGTGAGATCTAAAGTGACCAGACTAGGAGAAGGACAAATGTCAAGGATGGCCCAGCTCCTCTGTTACGAAGACAACGTAGAACAATGGGAAAGCAAATCCAATTGTCCAAGAAGGGATACTGGAAAATGAGAAACTAAAGGAAGCAGCTTAAATCGCTGATTATACTCACAATACGACACATAATGCTAATGCTTCTTTTAAGACCAACTGCTGCGTCAGCATTGGGACTGGTTACTGGTTCTTTCTTCGTGTAATTCTGGGGATGTTACGTTTTCTCCCAGAAGTCTGACTAGAGAAAATTGTTCATTTGAACATAACTCCCTCTGAGTCATCCTGGTTATTTGTACATAGGAAGGACCAAACGTTTCGCCTGAAACTGAGATCCAAAGTGACCAGACTAGGAGATGGAAAAATGTCAAAGATGGCCCAGCACTCTAAGGACAAAAAGCACGTAGTACAATGGGGAAGAGACTCCAATATATCCAAGAAGGGACACTGGAAAGAGAAACTAAAGGAAACAGCTCACATCGCTCGATGAACTTGATTGGTTTAGGTATTTGTTGGAATATTTTCGAATACAAGAAAAAATTCGAGTTGAAATAACGCGTAAAATTCTTTGTACATCTACCATCCTAGTCGTGATGGTAGATTGGCCAGCCAGCAATTACTGCCATATGGCACTGTCCGGTATTCAGTAACGGAATGGAGGAACCCAATATGCTTTGCAGTCGCCCTAACGGATTCTTGTTTACTTTTCAGGCTTGTTTTACACCGGTAGCGATTCAGTGCGTATTGATGGATTTTTTACAGTTTGTCGAGGCCATATGTCGTCTAATTAAATGAGAAATAAAAATAAAGTATCTCAAGGTGATTGAGAGGTATGAATATTCAGGTGATCGTGAATAACTCAGCTTCGTGCATTCTATAAATAATGAATTATCTCGATGAAAAAGTATCATTTCGTGAGGTTCACGTAACTGTGAGCCACATTGAGGAAGAAATGCGCGGATGAAACACGAAAAGTCTTGCAAGTAGCTGGATAATTGTTGGACAAAGTATGGTAAATTTTATTCTCATATAATGAATTTCGATATCCTGTGACTTCATTCTTGAATACTAATAAAGACAATTGGTATTATGGCTTCTGCTCTCTCACACTATCACTCCCAAAATTCATATTGTTTATTGAAGAAAAAATCACAGATTTTGGGAACTATATGTATTGACCAGATATTAGATAATCCATTAAAATAAATAAATAAATCATGAAATGATCGATTTTCCATGTATTTTTCTTTAGGGAATTATTTCCATAATAACTTATTGTTACATTGTTTAAATATTTATTACATAAAATATTGTAATGAACATAGTCCAAATTCTTCACCGATTTATTCACAGTTGACAATTCTAATTTATTTACACTTAATTTATATCTACACGCTGTCTAGTACTGCATTGCCTCTGCTTCGGGCCGATGGTTATTTATGTATTGGCATGGAACTCTCGCGATGTCTTTCGAAGCGTCTCGCAGTCTCTAGAAAATTCGCGGTCCCTACTACCATGGTGGTCGGTTCTAGAACGTTCGGGAGTCGCGACAGGTCCGGCTTAAGTTCGTTACAATATGTTCTGGTGATCGAATTGAAGTTGAGTTTATGTTATTGAATCCTTATATTTAAGATGGATTATAAGCTAAATAAGAAGTGTCCATAAATATGACAGCGACGCCAACAACGATGCAAAGATTTTATTACACCCAATAAAGAATGAATAACCAATTCTTCAAATCTCATTGTGTTGGTTGAAAGAGTCAAGTTTATGTAACAAATCTAGGGACAGTTGTGGAATTGTTGAAGCGAAGAAAAACTAGGCTACGATTTTCAATTCAAGTTAGATGAATGTTTCCGAAACAATATAAAAAGGTAATCTGAAAAAATGTTGACGACATCGAGAATTATTCCACGAGTTTGAATTGGCGTGTGCAACGTCGAGAGTTGTTTATAAATTACATATATTTAATGCGAAATGTAATATGCTAATGGGCGTGCTACTTAGTATGCTTTCTTTTTTCCTCGGTTTGTTTTATATCAACGGAAATTCCGAATATACGTACATACATCACTTATCAACGTGGAAACAATATGAATCAGACCATTGTTCCTTCGGAAACGTTCGCACGACTTATGTTCAAAGGGAAATTTCGAAATTACAAAATAGAGTATGGAATTATTCGTGTCAAGGATTTGTTTTAGGTAATAATTCATGCGGGTGTCGCGAAAGTTCGAAGTTCGAATAACGTGGTGTTTACATCCTTGCACATGAAAAAGTTTTTCGGAATATTACTCATGAATATAAATATAATCAATATAAGAGAAGAGGGACGGAGTTATTATGCTTGAATATAAACACAAACATACATTTCCCATAATGATTGAGAAATCTCAATGATGAAATTGAGAAAAATGAGGTCGAACCAGATAAGTCCATAGCTGATTTTCTGTTCGAAATATTATACTCAGGGCATATAATTTTGTTAGAAATCCAAGAACATTTCTGACTCTTCATGATTTTTCTCAGATCAATGGAAATTGGAACCATTAAAGATTAAATGTGAAGGATGATAATAAATTCGCTCTATTATTCCCTATTATTTTTATATATTTTATATATTCATTATTCAACTACTACTAAACAAACACCGTGAGTTATGATGACTCACTGCGAAAACTCCCTGGCTCTGTGCTTCTGAACAAGCCGATTGGCCGAAAAAGAACAGTTCATTGTTGGTATTGATAGGAGGTCTCAAATTAAGTTGATACCTTATGATTATTGTGAATGTTTTGCTGAAAAAGATGAATTCAGATAGTGAAGATGAATAATTATGTACACCTGCAGAAATAAGACAATCAGCCAATGCTAACATACAGATTTATTGCCCAAAAAATCCCAAAACAAATATAGAGGTGTGAACAACAATTTTCAAGATTGGTGTAGCAATCAGAATATTAAGTCATCGTTTACAGAGAATGTTCTCTTGTCATATTTTAGTGAACTTAGCACTAAATATAAACCATCGCTCCAATGGACTTTCTACTCCATGCTAAGAAGCACAATCAACATAAATAATGCATTGTTATAGGTAACTATTAAGATTTGTTAATAAAGTTCTTTCTATGTACTTGTAACTTAGTATTTATTGTTATAGTCGTAGATTAACTATAGTATTCAACTTGCGGTAATAGTCATAACTCACTTGATGAATTACAGGTACAATTTCAACTTCCTCTACGTGAGTTGAGACCTACATTTACTCTCGTTGAAAAATGTCTGAAGTATATGGCGAATAGTTTCTGAGACACTGAAGGTCTAAAATGGAATTTTTCAAAAAAATTCTGATAACGTCCTTGTCTATAGAAACAAGCGCGCAAAAGATACGTGGACACATTGTATATACATTTTTCCCTTCATTACAGACGATTCTGATTCTCATTACAGACGAATATGATTCTCATGAAATAATAACAAACATTTATTTGTGAGTTCTTTTCCGCGATGCCTTAATGTGTTTCTTAGAGCCCCTCATCTTGGAGGTAGTGCAGGAGGCAATCCGGGCTTACTATCCAATTTCGTCCGATCTCAATATCGCCAAATCCGGGTCTTGCCTATTCGAAATGGGACCTTATTCCCGGTTGCGAAACAACACAGAAGCGCATCGTTGATTCCGGGTCGGAAATAAAACGGCGAAGCCACTACAGTGTCAATAAACCCGCCCGAAAATTTCGTGCGTGCAACGCCAGATCCGTCCGCTCTATTTTCGATCAGGATTAAAGGTTGCAATAAAATTAGGTATGGGGCATCGACGTGGAATCGATCTGGAAGAATCGAAGAAAAAACATCCTGTACACTTCCGAGGTATTACGAGGATGTTAATATTTCTCAGTATGTTAGAGACAATCGACCCTGCCGTTCTGTGGTCCCTAGTTGGCTTGTCGTACATCTGAGCTTTGTTGCACTTCACTCGATTAGTGGTTTTAATATTATCTCCCATGAAGAATTTGCTCATTGTTGTCCAAACCTGCGGAATTGTGGTGAAATGAGAAATTTCAATCGCTGTAATTCATGACACGTCACCCAGCCATTACGCTTGCTCATAACTGAAAGGTCTCATTATTATTTGAACGAAGTTATGGACGTTGAGCATTATATAACTTCATAACTTGGTTATTATCGAATGGTAATCTTGTTTCAAGACCGTCAACTTCGTGAATATGCATGAATAAATTATGCATGAAAGAGTTTATGTTGCTATTTTCAATATTCGAGATGTTCGGTGAGAATGGAAAATTCGGTTCTGTTTGTTCAACAAAATGACTTAATGGTCTCTTAAATTTGTTGCTCTTTGACTGGGATTTTTTCAACCAGATTCGGCCATCCAAGCTATGATTTTTGAAGACCATTACAGGACCCTAATCAAAGGCAATCATCTCCCATAGTCTCAGTCTTGAATTAATAACGAAAAATTCATCGTGACTGAATCATGTCAACTTGGCAACTAAAATTTCAGTTGTACGGAACGAACGGAGTGAATGTATTGTATGACATTTTCAGTTTCATTTCTGCCATAAATACTATCAACTTTGCTCTACGATTACTCTGGATTAATGACATAAAAATTGTTCGTTGTTGGTTTTTCTATCCAGATACGGAGCAGCGATCCTTGAAGCGAAATAGGAAGTTGTAAAATATAAGTGAAAGTCATATTTGGTCGATTGGTAAATAGAATAATTTCGGCCAATTGAACTGATTCCGGTTTAATTGGATTGTGTTAACACTCGGCGACGAACTAGTTTCATCCGATCTAATCGGACATTTTCCGTGTCGAATCGTATGCGACATGGTAATTTTCCTTCCATCATATAATTCACCAGCATTAAGCAATGCAAAATGGTTTTGTGAACTCCAAAGTATGGAATCACCGAGTTAAATTAAGTATATCAGGAAAACTCAATTCTGTCATGTTATTTTATGAACTTTAAAATTTCATCAAAACATGGCGGCCGGACGGATAGAATTGAATTTGACCACGCATAAAGTTTTGATTGCTTCGTTATCATGGCGCTTCTCTTCCCTTGTGATGCGACGAGTCATAAATGTCCTCTAAAATTAGATTTAATTTGCTGAAGAACTTATTTTGATTATACCATCAAATTGAGAGCTTCGATCTAATAATAACTCCGCTATGAATTCAAGAAAAAATAGGTATCGAGCATTTCGAGTATGTTGCCTAAGAGGCGTTATTTATACATCTAGTCTCTTATGCTAATTAATGTAGTTAAGTCTGGGAGGATGCAATAAACTACAAAGTGGATGTCAAATCCAATGGTTACCGTTTTTCTAATAATATATACACCTAGATATCAAACGAAAAAAAAAACATTTTCAAGCATTTCGTCTTTGAGGTTTGTAGACTCCAAAAATCGAGTAATAGTATATTATTTAACGAGCGGTAATGTAGGTCATAACTTACGCAGACGAAGTTAGCAGCGCGAGTCGAAGGCGAGTGCTGTAATTCATCAAGTGAGTTATGACCATTACCGCAAGTTGATTACTTTACTTTATCTACGACTATAACAATAAATACTAAGATACAAGTACAGAGAAAGAACTTTATTTACAAATCTTAATAGTTACCTATAACAATGCATTATTTAGGTTGATTGAGGTTCTTAGCATGGAGTAGAAAGTCCATAGGGGCGATGTTTTGAATTTAGTACTAAGTTCACTGAAATATGCCAAAAGAACATTATCTGTAAACGACGACTTAATATTCTTACTGCTACACCAATCTTGAAAATTGTTCTATACACCTCTATATTTGTTTTGGGTTTTTTCGGGCAATAAATTCTGTATGATAACATTGGCTGATTGTCTTATTTCTGAAGGTGTACATCTTCATTATCCGAATTCATCTTTTTCAGCAAAACATTCACAATAATAATTAGGTATCAACTTAATTCGAGAAAACGTCGAAATTATTCAAGTGACATTACTCCCCTCAATACCAATAATGGACTATTCCCTTTCGGCCAATCGCCTTGTTCAGAAGCACAGAGACAGGGAGTTATAGTAGTGAGTTATTATAACTCACGGTGTTTGTTTACAGATACTATTAATTGCTCAAAATTAGATGAATAATGAATATATAATTCAATAGGAGTAGATAAATACGTTCACACATTTCTTTCTCTTTTTGACGAGTAGTTTAGTCGTTCAGTTTATAGATCTTTCTGTGTGTTAGAAACAGTGAATGTGATTTCATTAACTCATTTGATATGTTTGTTTGAAATGTCACTTGCCAATAAATTCTTGATTACATACTAGAAACAATTCCTACGTAACCCTAATATTGCAGAAGCAATATTATTTTTGCGCGCTAGTTTCTATGAAGAGTTCGCCGTCAAATTCAATTCTGTCCGTCCGGTCGTCCGTAAACACGATTACCCTCGAAAGAAGAGGGTAAGAGTTTTGAAATTGTCAGGTTACATTCAGGGTCTGAATGCGCCGCTTAAGTCCGTTCATGGGTGGGATCCAAGGGTTCAGTAGATACATCTAAATAATTCGAAAAATACTAATCCGAACGGAACGTTTCAGTTAGAGAAAATACCATGATACGAGGTTCAATGAGAAAATTCGTGAGGATCTTATCACTGGGAGATTTAAAAGAAATGTTTCACGTGAAAAGAAAATGATAGTTTTTCTGATCTGGTGTTGAGTAATTCAGATATACAGTGTGTTTTCAAAGGTGGAGCTTTATTTTTGAGCAGCAATAGAACTCATCAAAATGAGTCATTGTACCAAAAATCGTTTATATAAAATATTCACCAGGGCCGAGTATTTCGAAAACAAAGTTATTCGCGAATCTGAGAAATTCCTAGCCCGGATCTGACTTAGGTTAGTATTGATATCTTAATGTGTAGATATTACCGGCTGTCCGAGGTTAGTACACAGAAAATCCGTATATTATTTTAGTAAGTTTTCCGATATCAACCCCTGTGATTTCTCCCTTTGAGGTCATTTGAAAAATTTGAGGTGAATAGTGCAAAATAACTAAATGTTGAAAATGATTGTGACATTACTCCGTTTGCAAACTGATGTGATAGTTTGCGATCATCCTTATTTTTTTTTTAGGACGTTTTAATTCAGTAGTCTCCTTAGTTTGAACTTTAAGAATCATACCGTTCAGGAAAAATCTCCTAATAAAAGTAGAAAGCGAATACACAATTGTAGTGTAGATCGCGAAGAAAGTCGAGCACTTTATTCACATTATGAGGGAATGCACATGGCATACTGAGATAACACAATCCAGAGTCGTATCAAGATATTGATGCCCAAGATTTTTTTCACTTTCTTCGAATTGAATATTTTATATGATAAATTTCCTAGCACTTGTTAAAAAAAAATGCATCACCTTGAAAAACACCTATAGGTACTGCTCCACAAAAGTTGAGGTAGTTCAGAAATTTTGTGATCGTTTCAAAAGTTTCCGATTCTCGTTCATTTATGGAAAATCAAATGTTAACTCTCTTATATCTGGAGTTTCAGGCGATTTCTTGGTGTTTGCGTTTCTAAGAATTTTGGATCTTGTTTTACGTTCTTACAATTAACTTTGATTTAAAACCTGAAAATTTGTTTTGCTATAACTCCTAGACGTAAAGTCAGTGCAGGTGAAGCCAATAGGGCTATTGGTATGATCGAGGCGGGACGTAATCAGAGAGATGTTGAGAATTTCTTTCAAGTAAAAAACTAAGAACCTGGTATGTGAACACTTCCGAGCAGCAGCCAACGAAGTCAAAGTAGCAGCAATTTTTTAGAAGGAGAAGATTTCAGATAGTACACTTGAAATCGATCGGAGAAACCCAATCGAAAGAGAAAATTCAGGATTTTGGCGATTTCTTGGCTCCAAGAATCAGGTAGAGTCCGTCTCGAGCTATGTAATCATACTGAGTGAAATCCAAGCAGTTATTCCGATAGATTAGGTGAAATTTAATCTTATCAAGGATATTCACTGCGATACCCGCCTCCGATGTCGATGTAACTATGCTAAATAAGACGTAATTATCTAAACTCCCGTGTAATCATCTTTTCTGGTGACCCAGTGCCGTTTCCTTATTAGCGGCAGTTCATCAGGCAAGCTGGCGTCTCGTTAATTGACGCAAATCAGACGGGGCGTCGTCGCTGCACTTATTACATTTCCCCATACACACCCTTACCTGTTCATTGTTTTTTCTATTATTTACTGCCTTTTGTCGGCGACTTTGTGTTCGCGAACTTCGTGTTCAAATTCATGTTGATAGACGAAGAAGTTGTAAGGTCAACCGCATATCTGTGTTAAAACTTGGACTGTGTTGTGGAGGTCAAAGTGGACAGGTCGAACTGTATCTGCGTTCCTACCGGAGCCGCGCCAAACTATGTGGCCGTATGTGTGCGAAATATAAATTTACTCGTTCAAGGAAAAACTTTAACTCCCTCCTTCCCTTGAAAAAGAAAACAGAAACAAAAATAATTATATTTTACATGATTCGACAAGAACTCGAAAGGCTCTCTACGGGTACAGAGGAATTTACTCGTTCAAGGAAAAGCGTTAACTCCCTGCTTCCTTTGAGAAAAATTACGAAAAGCACTACCGTGAAGTCAGGAGCTTTTGAGCGCTCGTAGGTTGTAGGTAGATTCGCATTTTCCAGTTTTAGAAATCAATTGAAGGAATTTTCGACAACTGTCAAAAAAATTCCGGAACTTAGGCGAAACTCCAGACTTCATGTCAGTGCTACAGCTGACCAATTTTTTTTTCGATAATTCGCTAGAATTTTCTACGGTATCTTAGTCTTGGTGATGCGAGCTGGACAAAATTTCGCACGAAGTTTGAATACATTATTCCTCAGATAGGTGCAAAATTTCATTCCAATCCCATCAGTAGTTTCGAAACTATCAGGAAAAAATATGTTGAACGGCCATATTTACGGAACCTCTAGTCTAATTTTGCTCATTGATGAACGTGACCGCAACATTCGCGATCCAAACCCACCCTGAAAATTTCAAGTTCCTAGGCCTTTCCGTTCAAAAGTTACAATTTTCTCTGCTTTCTATGGTTCTGGTCATGCGATCTGAACAAAATATTGCTTCAATATATTATTCTTATCATTCTCGATTAAAATACAAAATTTTATCTCGATCGAATCCGTTGTTTCGAAATGATCGAGAAAACAAAATTTCGAACGACCGTATTTACGGAACCCCTAGTATAATTCTGCTCATTGATAAACGTGTACGCGACATTTCAGATCCACACCTATCCTGAAAATTTCAAGTCCCTATGCCTTTCCGTTCGAAAGTTATGATTTTCTATGGTTCTGGTCATGTGATCTGGAGACATGTAGCTTGAATATATCATTCTCTATTAGTATACAAAATTTCGTCACGATAAAATCTGTAGTTTTGAAATTACCAAGAAAACTAAATTTCAAACGACCATATTTACGGAACCCCTAGTATAATTTTGATCATAGATGAACGTGATCACGAAATTCGAGATCCACACCTATTCTGAAAATTTCAAGTCCCTAGGCGTTTCCGTTCAAAAGTTACAATTTTCTATGGTTTCTATGGTTCTGCTCATGCGATCTGGACAAAATTTCACATGTAGCTTGAACACCTCATTCTCCATTTGGGCGCAAAATTTCATTTCGATCAAATCTGTAGTTTTCAAGTGATCAGGGGAACAAAATTTTGAACGGCCATATTCACGGAACCCCTGGTGGAGTTTGGCCCATCAACGAACTTAACCGCGGCATTCGAGAACTGAACCACACTGAAAGTCTCTAGGTTGTTCCGTTCGAGAGTTATCGTGCTTACGGCCGGAAAGACTCGAATTTTCCGACGGATTCTTCATCAGTGAGTCGAACATAGTCGATTGAGACCATTTTCGGCTCAAAATTCGAAAAATACAGACATCGTGACGAAATGATATAGCCCTCGTGTAACTTGTACGAGCGCTCAAAAAAACACAAACAAAAATTATTATATTTTACATGATTCGACAAGTACTCAAAGGCTCTTTACGGGTAGACACAGTCAGAAACCGATCTTAGGTGTCCACTGCTCGGTCTTTTGGTCACGTTTCCTGTTTCTCGATGTCGATGGACGAGTCAGGAAACTTCGCTTTCACTAACTTGAAAGAAATTCGTAACATCTCTCTGATTAAGTCCCGCCTCGATCATACCAATAGCCCTATTGGATTCATCCGCACTAACTTTACGTCTAGGCATTAAAGCAAAACAAATTTTCAGGTTTTGAATCGAATTGGATTGTCACAAAATTTATGAACTCCATTAACTTTTGTGGAGCAGTATAAATGAAACATCGCAATGTTCCTTCCTTCAATTCCCAGGATACAGCACAGAGATGTAGCGGCCCCCTAACATTTTAGTTTTCCTGCATCCTATGCGGGGCACTTCAAACACGAAAACTAAAACCACATACTTACACTTTCGTCAGCTCAAGAATCACGTCAATAAGGGAAGAAAGTGATTTCATCGAAGGAAATAACTAATGTGGAATAATAAGAATCGAGGTCGTCTTAGCCAAACCAACCTTGTTTCCACCCTTCAAAGATACACATCCCATAAATATAAACGACCTCATAACCATCAAACCGAAACTTAAATACGAAAGTTTATATGTGAATCGAAAAGCGTGGCTTGAAAGTTCGGTATTGATCGAACCGAAGATTTTATCGGACAGGCAGAAATGTCAGATTTGTTGTTTCGATTATAAGCTCTTTTATATTCGGAAATGCTATGGGTAGCCTTAGATTTAGATTCATAATGTCGACACCCACCTTCTTTTGTATTTTTCATTGAAAGGTTGATTATTAATAAACCTTTCGAATCGGGAATAAATAGCTAATTGTCATTATAATACAGGATGTTTCTAAAGTAGAGGCTCTTTTTTACCAGCAATAGAACTCATCAAAATAATAAACAATTTGAATCAATTTTATCTGTGAGTTTGTGGACTTCATAATTTTTTTAAAGGACCTTTTTCCTCCCTTTTTGAGCGCTCGTACTACTTACACGAGGGCTATATCATTTCGTCACGATGTCTGTATTTTTCGAATTTTGAGCCGAAAATGGTCTCAATCGACTATGTTCGACTCACTGATGACGAATCCGTCGAAAAATTCGAGTCTGTCCGTCCGGCCGTCCGACCGTAAGCACGATAACCCTCGAACGGAACAACCTAGCGACTTGAAATTTTCAGTGTGGGTTCAGTTCCCGAATGCCTCGGTTAAGTTCGTTAATGGGCCAAATTCCACCAGGGGTTCCGTAAATATGGCCGTTCAAAGTGTTGTTCCCCTGATTACTTGAAAACTACAGATTTGATTGAGATGAAATTTGGCACTCAAATGGAGAATGAGGTGTTCAAGCTACATGTGAAATTTTGTCCAGATCGCATGACCAGAACCATAGAAAATTGTAACTTTTGAACGGAAAGGCCTAGGGACTTGAAATTTTCGGGATAGGTGTGGATCTGAAATGTCGTGATCACGTTCATCTATGAGCAAAATTATACTAGGGGTTCCGTAAATACGGTCGTTTGAAATTTTGGTTTCTCGATAATTTCGAAACTACGGATTCGATCGAGTTGAAATTTTGTATTTTAATCGAGAATGATACATTAAAACAATATTTTGTCCAGATCGCATAACCAGAACCATAGAAACCATAGAAAATTGTAACTTTTGAACGAAAAGGATTAGGAACTTGAAATTTTCAGGGTGGGTTTGGATCGCGAATTTTGCGGCCATGTTCATCAATGAGCAAAATTAGACTAGGGGTTCCGTAAATATGGCTGTTCAAAATATTTTTATCCTGATAATTTCGAAACTACTGATTGGATTGGGATGAAATTTTGCACCTAGCTTAGGAATAGTGAATTCAAACTACGTGTCCAGATCGCACCACCAAGACCATAGATATCGTAGAAAATTCTAGCGAATTATCGAAAAAAAATTGGTCACCTAAAGCACAGACATGACGTCTGGAGTTTCGCCTAAGTTTCAGACTTTTTGTGACAGCTGTCGGAAATTCCTTCAATTGATTTCTAAAACTGGAAAATGCGAATCTACCTACAAGGTGGATGTACGAGCGCTCAAAAGCTCCTGTCTTCACGGCAGTGCTTTTCGTAATTTTTTTTCTAGAAGTCGCTTTCATTTCACTAAATGGCTCGTTTGTCACTTCAACCAATTTTCAAGAATTATTTTATGGAATCGGAAAAAATAGCAAATAAAAACTTCTAGCAATTATTATAACATGAAGATAACGATAATGACTACGAAGGTCGTTGAAATAACGATGCAAAATTTCTCTCAACGAAGGCCCCCTTACTTACCACCTTCCAGACCCGCCCATGCGTAGGACCAGAGTGCAAGATTTTTATCTATAATTCCTACTTTCACCTACAGGGTACGTGGTTCCCACCCTACCTTGCCGAGTACCTGCTTTCGAAAAAAAAAAGGCTACCCCATCGTCTCTTTTGACCGATCGATTCGGCATTAGAAGCGGAAACATCTTCAGGTTGGTCGAAATTGCGATCAGTTATCTCGGTTTGGTGAATGCTTGTTCTGTTCTGTGAGTTAATTGGAACCTGCCGAAGGCGGTTGGTACTTGTTAAGCGGAGGATTTCATTGGAAGGTACGACAAATATATATTCAATAAATTCTGTTGAAACATTGTTTGCACGAGCCACACAGAAGGCTGAGAAGTTACGAAAGTTTGTCCATAATCTCAGAGTTGCTCAATTTTTGTTTTTGTGTATACATGTACGAATAAGATCTATGGCTCATACAGTACATACTTAATTTTGATTGATAAATTCCGTTATGATTTTGGAATAAACTAACTATTTTTCTGAATAGAATGTCACTCTAGTTTTTTGGATGAATTGGTTTTCAGTTACATTGCCGGTACCAGAAAATAAGGAGACAATGAAGAAATCTGGGACAACAAGTTCTAGAAGAAGCGGATCAGGATCAGGTAGTGATTTTTCCCGCTTTTTGTGAAAATAATCAGTTTCGCCCTATCGTTACTTCAATAATTATTATCTCAGCTTCTTTGGTAGACCTCAAGCTTCACTGAGATTATTTTATACCATAGATATAATAGAAACAAACTGAAATTGAAGGCTAAACTGCTAATCCTAATTCAAAATGAAAAAATAAATAAGACCTCACTTTGTTGTAGAAATTGTTTCGAATAAAATATACTAAACCGTATATCCGGATCTTTCTAGCTCGAACATCCGATCCATAAATAAATTTTCTATTGTTTCGTTACTCAAAACACCCTGTATGTTGAAGACTAAAGAAACCCGATTCCCTGACATTTTCTCCCTCTCCATCGAAATTTGAAATCGTTCTCGCATAATAAGTCACATTACTTGAAGCACCTTGTATGTTGAAAACTTGAAAAACTTGATGCCCTGACAGCTTCTCGTTTTCTAGTGAGCATACATTTAAGTTGTCTGGTGATAATAAATTGGGTGTTCTTGCGGAATTTCCCACACTGTGCTGTTTCAAAGTCCTTCTGGCATCGAAATTCGAAATCTTTCTAGCATAATGAGTCATGTTACTCGGAGCACCCTGTATGTTGAAGGCTGTAAAAAAATTAATTCACTGACAGCTTCTAGTTTTCTAGTGATAATAAATTTTAGATTGATAGTGCTTATGAATTATAGTTTTCTAGTGATAATAAATCATAGTTTCCTAGTGATTAATTATAGTTTTTTAGTGATAATGAATTATGTGTTCGTGCAGAATTTTCCACACAGTGTTCTTCGTCATTCCTTTTGACATCGAAATTCAAAATCGTTCTCGTATAATAAGGCACGTTACTTGAAGCACCCTGTATGTTGAAGACTTTAAAAACTTGATGCACTGACAGCTTCTAGTTTCCTAGTTATGATACAATTTATTTTTTTTGGTAATAATAAATTGTCTGTTCGTGTAGAATTTCCCACAATGTGCTCCTTCTGGCATCGAAATTCAAAAACGTTCTAGCATAATTAGTCACGTTACTCGAAGCACCCTGTGTGTTGGAGATTGTAAAAAATTAATGCATTGACAGCTTCTAGTTTTCTAGTGATAATAAATTATAGTTTTCTAGTGATAATAAATAATAGTTTTCTGGTGATAATAGATTGTGTTCGTGCAGAATTTTCCACACAGTGTTCTTCGTAATTCCTCTTGACATCGAAATTCAAAATCGTTCTCGCATAAAAAGTCACACCCTGTATGTTGAAGACTAAAAAAACATGATGCACTGACAGCTTCTAGTTTTCTAGTTATGAAACAATTTATTTTTTTGGTGATAATAAATTGTCTGTTCGTGTAGAATTTCCCACAATGTGCTCCTTCTGGCATCGAAATTCAAAATCGTTCTAGCATAATTAGTCACGTTACTCGAAGCACCCTATATGTTGGAGATTGTAAAAAATTAATGCACTGACAGCTTCTAGTTTTCTAGTGATAATAAATTATAGTTTTCTAGTGATAATAAATAATAGTTTTCTAGTGATAATAGATTGTGTGTTCGTGCAGAATTATCCACACAGTGTTCTTCGTAATTCCTCTTGACATCGAAATTCAATATCGTTCTCGCATAATGAGTCACACCCTGTATGTTGAAAACTAAAAAAAATTTTATGCACTTACAGCTTCTAGTTTTCTAGTTATGATACAATTTATTTTTTTGGTGATAATAAATTGTCTGTTCGTGTAGAATTTCTCACAATGTGCTCCTTCTGGCATCGAAATTCAAAATCGTTCTAGCATAATTAGTCACGTTACTCGAAGCACCCTGTATGTTGGAGATTGTGGAAAATTAATGCACTGACAGCTTCTAGTTTTCTAGTGATAATAAATCATAGTTTTCTGGTGATAATAAATAATAGTTTTCTAGTGATAATATATTGTGTGTTCGTGCAGAATTATCCACACAGTGTTCTTCGTAATTCCTCTTGACATCGAAATTCAAAATCGTTCTCGCATAATAAGTCACACCCTGTATGTTGAAGACTAAAAAAACTTTATGCACTGACAGCTTCTAGTTTTCTAGTGATGATACGTTTCAGTTTTCTAGTGATGATACATTTTAGTTTTCTGGTGATAAAAATTTTGGGTTCGTGCAGAATTCCTCATACTGTGCTCTTCGAAATTCCTTCTGGCTTAAAAATTCGAAATAATTCACGGATGATGAGCTACGTTATTCGAACCAGCCTATATATCGGAGACTATAAAAATTTGATGAACTGACAGTTCCTAGTTTTCTAGTGATAATGAATTATAATTTCCTAGTGATAATGAATTATAGTTTTCTAGTGATATTAAATTATAGTTTTCTAGTTTGAATAATTAGAAGTTTCTAGTGGTGATAAATTACAGTTTTCTAATCATGAGAAATAAGAGTTTTCTAAAAATTAAAGATTAAAGTTTTCCAGTGCTAATTAATCATACTTTCCTAGTGATAATGAATTTTAGTTTTCTAGTGACGTCAATATAGAGTTTCTAGCGACGATTAATAATAGTTTCCAAGTGATAATGAATTATAGTTTTCTAGTGTTAACAAACGATAATTTTCTAGTGACGATAGATGAGAGTTCTCTAGTGATGATGAATTATAGCTTCCTAGTTAAAATGAATTATAGTTTTCTAGTGATAATAAATCATGGCTTTCTAGAATGATGAATTATAGTTTTCTAGTGATACAAAATTCTGTGTTCGTGCCGAATTTCCTTCACTGTGCTCTTCGGAATTTCTTCTGGCATCGAAATTCGAATTACCCGATGTATGTTGAAGACTATAAAAACTTCATGCCTCGACAGTTTCTAGTTTTCTAGTGATAATAATCGCAATGGAGGAAATGCGAAGTACTGTGGAGGGATAATGGAACTTCATGTTAAATCGGCGGCGATTTTCTTCCAGACCACGATCACGTTTACCGTCTTCAACGAACACCCCCCTCGTTATTTTTTCCACACGGTGCTCACCAATTTTCACATTCCGCAACACGAGCCATATCTCACTTCCGCGTCGTTCTTCACGGTGGCTTTGAGGCGATTGCGATCTGGCCGTCGAGTCTGAATTTCCGGCCGGGTCGATCTCGGCCTAAGGTTCTCTTCTTTTTCCAATCCGTTTTTCCTTAATTACGGGCCGATTATCGCGCGGATAATCGCGAACGAGATGTCATTGTTCCTCGGGTTGACGGTTGAACGTTCTCGCAACGGGCAACAAGCCGTGGTAACAGTTGCTTTTTATGCGACAGCGCCGATCTGGTTACGGGCCACGGAAAAGGAATCCGATTGCTGGAAAAACGGGCCCCCCGATGGCCTTACGACTTCCGAGAAACGTCGACGAGTGGGGGATGGACGATGCTGATGGTTCGAGGAAGGATTGACATTTTTTCTCTATGTCCATCTCGAGCGAATAAGACATTTCAATCATGTTCTTCATCCTTTCGAAGAGAATATAACCAAAAAAGATATCTGAAGAAAATTTGTTGAAAAAAATGGATCTGAAAGATTTTATTCAGGATGAAGCAACGGCTTTCACAAATGTTGATTACTCGATTTATTGTGGCTTTCTTTGTGGCTAAAATGTGATGCTTTGTTGGATTTCGAAAACTCACAGTATGTGGTTTCTTTTCATGGAGGAAAAATTATTTAATTGATTTCATAATATCAGCGTGTGAATTATATTCACGCTTATATAAAATTTGAAACCAACAAACAGTTACTTTCTTTCCTATGCGATTAATTTGAAATACTCACTCACATAAGAAGTGTTAAACCCAGACGGAATAATTTTTCAACTCGGCCAGTCCTCTGAAGCGCCTATCTTGACGGTCTGTGATCCGCCTCGGTTGACCACAAGCAGAAACCAACATCTCAATAGGCAACAATTCTACCCCTTACGCTGATATGGTGATAATTTTGACGTACATTTTTTCATATTTCCATTGTTGCCGACCTTCTAATCGTCTTAACCTTAACTATGTATTAATTTAATCAAATTTTCTTTTCAGGTAAGAATTTCACCATGTTGAATTTCGCTCAGTTGTGCGGTAAGTTATATTCCTAAAATTCAGAAATAAGTCAAAAACGGAAAAGGAACGCCATGAAATGTTGCAACACACGTGACGTCATGCGTGAGCCAACTAATTCGAGCACAGTTATGATAGCTTAAGTGTTTCGTGGTTACTTTCATCATCGAATTTTCATTACTCAACTTCGAGAGAGATGCGGACAGCCTTATCTTCGTTTCGACATCGTCGGAGATAAGAAAAGGCGCATATTTGTGTTGTGTTGGTTATTGCTCTTTGTGTTTGCAGATTGCGACAGCCGGTCGTGTGCGCCGAGACCGGAACCGCCCGTTTTTTTCCCATCGGATGTTATACACGCTCTCTTTTTACGTAATCGGAGGGAACGCATTAAGAAACAATGTAGTGGAGCGAAAAACAAACTTGGGAAACCCATTATTCCGTGTTGTTTCCGCGATATTTCCCATTTCCTCTCCGAGGACCTCCGCTGCTTTATTGTTGCCGGAGAAAGTGGAGGACGAAGATCGACAAAATTTTTTTTTACGGAACGCTGTGTACAGGGTGTCATAATTGTTACCATAAACCAGAAATTCATATTAGTCATTTGAGAAAAAAATACCAGATTTCGGGAAGTGAATGTATTGACACGACAATAGGAAATGAATGAAATTCTTCGAAACTAAAAAGCATGAAAAAAACACATCATTCGATAAAGTACAATTTTGTCCCACATAATAACTGATGATCAACAAAATACGTATACATATTCCGGTTTTTAGGCATTTAATGAAATAAATAGGAATATCAGTCATTTACAGCCAATGAAACATTTTTTCTACTCCTATTGAATAATGTATACATTATTCAACTACTTTTGAGCAATTAATAGTATAAACAAACACCGTGCTCACTCCTATGACTCCCTGTCTGGACGAAAGGGAACAGTCCATTATTGGTATTGAGAAAAGATCACTTGAATAATTTTGACGTTTTCTCAAATAAAGTTGATACCCAATTATTATTGTGATTGTTTTGCTTAAAAAGATGAATTCAGATTGTGAAGATGAATTATTATGTACACCTTCAGAAATAAGACAATCAGACAATGTTAGCATACAGAATGTATTGCCCGAAAAATCCCAAAACAAATATAAAGGCGTATACAACAATTTTCAAGATTGGTGTAGCAGTAAGAATATTAGGTCATCGTTTATAGAGAATATTCTTAAGTGAACTTAGCACTAAATATAAAGCATCTCCCTTATGGACTTTCTACTCCATGCTAAGAAGCACAATCAACATAAATAATGCATTGATATAGGTAACTACTAAGATTTGTACATAAAGTTCTTTATTTGTACTTGTTTCTTAGTATTTATTGTTATAGTCGTAGATAAAGTAAAGTTTTCAACTAGCGGTAATTGTCATAACTCACTCGATGAACTTCATCTGCGTGAATTATGACCTATTTTAACGCTCGTTAAATAATACACTATCCTCCATAGTTGACCATGAACAATAGATAACTCTCCGAATTTCATTATGTCGATTAAATGAGCCAAGTTTGAATGAATTCGATAAAACTTTGAATTGTGAAAAAGTAAGCAACCTTTTTGAGCGCTCGTACAACTTACACGAAGGCTATATCATTTCGTCACGATTTCTGTATTTTTCGAATTTTGAGCCGAAAATGGTCTCAATCGACTATGTTCGACTCACTGATGACGAATCCGTCGGAAAATTCGAGTCCGTCCGTCCGGCAGTAAGCACGATAACACTCGAACGTATCAACCTAAAGACTTGACATTTTCAGTGTGGGTTCAGTTCCCGAATGCCTCGGTTAAGTTCGTTAAAGGGCCAAATTCCAGCAGGGGTTCCGTAAATATGGCCGTTCAAAGTTTTGTTCCCCTGATTACTTGAAAACTGCAGATTTAATTGAGATGAAATTTTGCACTCAAATGGAGAATGAGGTGTTCAAGCTACATGTGAAATTTTGTCCAGATCTCATGACCAGAACCATAGAAACCATAGAAAATTGTAACTTTTGAACGGAAAGGCCTAGGAACTTGAAATTCTCAGGGTGGGTTTGGATCGCGAATATCGCGGTCATGTTCATCAATGAGTAAAATTAGACTAGGGGTTCCGTAAATATGGCCGTTCAAAATATTTTTTTGCTGATAGTTCCGAGAATACTGAGCGGATCGGGATGAAATTTCGCACCTTGCTGAGTAATAATGTATTCAAACTACGTGCAAAATGTTGTCCAGATCGCACCACCAAGACCATAGATACCGTAGAAAATTATAGCGAAATATGGAAAAAAAGTTGATCAGCTGAAGCACTGACATGAAGTCTGGAGTTTCGCCTAAGTTTCAGAATTTTTTTGACAGCTGTCGAAAATTCCTTCAATTGATTTCTGAAACTGGAAAATGCGAATCTACCTACAAGGTGCATGTACGAGCGCTCAAAAGCTCCTGCCTTCACGGCAGTGCTTTTCGTAATTTTTCAATATAAAAAAAACTAACCAGAATTTTGAAAAATTTCTCTTGATAAAATGTGAAAACAAATGGTTCATATTTGCGCTTTTTATCTTTTCGCATCGTAGATATTCGAAAATGTTTACGGAAAATTGTGATGAAATATTCCAAATGATAAGTTTTCTATAAACCGAGCGATAATGCTTCAAAAAGTGCCGTCGAAATCGATAAACGGCACGTGTTTCACCGTATTTTCCTCGTTAATTATGGAAAATGTATTTTTTTAAAAATCCACTTCGGTAGGAACTCGAAGGTCGCCTCGTCCATCAGGAAATTCAATCGATTTCTTGATGGAAACGTCGATATTCTCATCATTTCAAATGAAATGAAGTAGAAAAGTGAAGATGGCTAAGTTTATTCAACTTTTTTTGAATGTTTAGAAGGCTCATAATTCCGGACCGTTTTTGAGTTATTCGATTTTTTTTTAGGAAATCAGAATTTTTTCGAATATAAAACCCTTATTTTCTTATTGTGTTTCAATTCCAATGTATACACATAAATATTTTCATAAAAATGGTCTTCAGATCCAAAAATGTGGTATATCTTGAACCATCTCGGTGCCCTCTATCCACCTTTACATATTTCCTTTTACCAATGAAGCATCCTGAATATTTAGTAACAATGGTGTTTGCTTTTTGAGCGCTCGTACTACTTACACGAGGGCTATATCATTTCGTCACGATGTCTGTATTTTTCGAATTTTGAGCCGAAAATGGTCTCAAACGACTATGTTCGACTCACTGATGACGAATCCGTCAAAAAATTCGAGCCTGTCCCTCCGGCCGTATACACGATATTTCTCGAACGGAATGTTCTAGAAACTTGAAATTTTCAGGGTAGGTTCGAATCTCGAATGCCGCGGTTGAGTTCGTTATTGGGCAAAATTCGCAAAGGGGTTCCGTAAATATGGCCGCTGGAAATTTTGTTCTCCTGATTACTTCGAAACTACAGATTCGATCGAGGTGAAATTTTGCACTCAGATGGAGAATTACGTGTTCAAGCTACATGCAAAATTGTGTTCAAGCTACATGCAAAATTGTGTCCAGCTCGCATGACCAGAACCATAGAAACCATAGAAAATTATAACTTTGTAATAGAAAGGCCTAGGGATTTGAAATTTTCAGGATAGGTGTGGATCTCGAATGTTGCGGTCACGTCAATCAATGAGCAAAATTTGACTATGGGTTCCGTTAATATGGTCGTTTGAAATTCAGTTTTCTTGATAATTTCGAAATTACGGATTCGATCGAGATAAAATTTCGTATTTTAAACGAGAATGACATATTAAAGCAACATTTTGTCCATATCGCATGACCAGAACCATAGAAAATTATAACTTCCGAAGGAAAAGACCTAGGAACTTGAAATTTTCAGGGTGGGTTTGGATCGCGAATTTCACGGTCACGTTCATCAATGAGCAAAATTAGACTAGGGGTTCCGTAAATATGGCCGTTCAAAATATTTTTTTGCTGATAGTTCCGAGAATACTGAGCGGATCGGGATGAAATTTTGCACCTAGCTGAGGAATAATGTATTCAAACTACGTGCGAAATTTTATCCAGATCGCATCACCAAGACCATAGATACCGTAGAAATCTTTAGCGAATTATCGAAAAAAAAATTGGTCACCTAAAGGACTGACTTGAAGTCTGGATTATCGCCTTAGTTTGAAAATTTGTTTGACAGCTGTCAAAAATTTCCTCAATTGGTTTCCAAAACTGGAAAATGCGAATCTACCTACAAGGTGCATGTACGAGCGCTCAAAAGCTTCTGCCTTCACGGCAGTGCTTTTCGTAATTTTTTTCATATAGCGTCTTTATAATGAGTGTTTTTTAAGGTGAGGCTTTTTTTGACAGGTGCTAGAACTCATCAAGGGAGATTATTCGCCGGAAGTTGACCATATAAAATATTCAATTTGAAAAAAGTGCAAAAAATCTTAGGCATCAAGATCCAAAGACGACTCTGGATCGTGTTGTCTCTCTGTTAGGAGATCTGCCATGAATCACGGTGCCATATGCATTCCAGCAAGTAGATAAATTGCTGGATTTCATCACAAATTTACTCGGCCCTGGTGAATATTTTACATGGAGGATTTTTGGAATTTTGACTTATTTTGAGTTCTAGCACCTCTAAAAAAAGCCACACCTTTGAAAATACCCTGTATATCAATACTATCCATTCAAGGGACGTTTCGGCCGAAGAAAAGACGCTTCGGCGCATCCTAGAATATACCCTATAGAGTTAAACCGGGATGATACTTCATACGAATTTTCTACCCCATGAAACCAAATCGGGTAGATATATTCACCGAAATCTCGTCCGAAACTTGCTAGCAAAACATCGGGTTGAATTTACAAAGGTTTCTGTCATGCGATCCTGGATATAAGAAACCGGAAATCCAAAGCCACAAATAAATTCGAACCGATCAGAAAAGATTTATCTATTATGTAGGTATGTATTACATTTGGCATCGGGAAAATATTTATATAACGGAAAAATTGAATCCATGTCGTGTTTGTTTCGGTTTCTCACATTTCTTTTGCGAAGTTCCGAACATATCTCGGTTTGTGTATCCTGGAGCGCTTATCAGGTCAAGCTGGTGGTTTTATGAACAAAATAGAATCCTGAATAAATAAACATTTTATTCGTTATTTCGAGTATGTCCCGAATACTTCGAATATTCGGATTGGATCCTTTTTGCGCGACTATCATTCGCACAATTCACACAATTATTTTCGAAAGATTTTTTTTTGTGAAAAAATTCCAAATTGATTACAATATTTCCTCATCCGCATCCACGCTTTAATCGCTTCCAATTCGCTTTTTCTCGTTTCAACACCGCAATCGGCCTCCAAATTTCGACGGTCTCCGTCGTCATCATCTCTCAAGGATCACAACATCCGATTTTTCTCGTATTACTCGCCGCCGTTAATCAATCTCATCTCGAGGCCAATACCGGACGAAAAACAACAAAAGCTGCGTGGAAAGTTCCCTCGTGGGATAATAAACAGGACTCGTTTTCGGGTCTCGATTTTTTATATATGCGAGATAAAAACTTCTTCGTGGACGGTTTTATTTGCGCTGCGTCGATAAAGGATTTATCCGATTTCGGCATGAAATACGGCGGAGCGGGCATCTGCTATAATTTCCCATGAATAGTCTCATAAAAATATGCGAATTCACGAGGACCTAAGCTTCAGGCCACCCAGGAGCATGCTGGGTAGTCGTCCTGGTAAAAAAACAGGAAATTTACTATTTTTTATCAAAACCTATGCCTCCGTGTATAAATGTAGTGTTTGTTTACAGAATAAGCTGACATATTCATATATGGCTTATTTTCATTAAAAACAAGATAACTTCTTTCTATTCAATTAAATTGACGAGAGTAATCTCTAAGATACCTGAAAAATAAATCTGAAAAAGAAAAGGGCGAAAGAAAAAATAGTATGTATATTATTTAACGAAAGCTAATGTAGGTCATAACTCACGCAGATGAAGATTTCTGTAATTCATCAAGTGAGTTATGACCATTACCGCAAGTTGATTACTATACTTTATCTTCGACTATGACAATAAATACTAAGATACAAGTACAGAGAAAGGACTTTTTTCACAAATCTTAATAATTACCTATAACAATGCATTATTTATGTTGATTGTGCTTCTTAGTATGGAGTAGAAAGTCCATATTGGCGATGCTTTATATTTAGTGCTAAGTTCACTAACATATGCCAAAAGAATATTCTCTGTAAACGATGACTTAATGTTCTTACTGCTACACCAATCTTGAAAATTGTTGTATACACCATTATATTTGTTTTCTGATTTTTCGGGCAATAAATTCTGTATGGTAACATTGGCTGATTGTCATATTTCTGAAGGTGTACATAATAATTCATCTTCACTAACTGAATTCATCTTTTTCAGCAAAACATTCACAATAATTATAAGGTATCAACTTAATTTGAGAAAACTTCGAAATTATTCAAGTGACATTACTCCCCTCAATACCAATAATGGACTGTTCCCTTTCGGCCAATCGGCTTGTTCAGAAACACAGAGCCAGGGAGTTATAGTAGTGAGTTATCATAACTCACGTTGTTTGTTTACAGATACTTAATTGCTCAAAAGAAGTTGAATAGTGAATATACAGGGTGTCCGGGAAAATGTGGGAAATCTCTCGGATTCAGATATAACATAAAAAAATAAGACGACAAGTTTCCATAAATTTTTTTTCCTAGCGGAGATACGGCCTCCTAAATGACGTCACTGGAAATTCATTTTACTGGAATAAATTTCAAACTACTTGATATAATTTAATGAAAATTTGATATAATGAACAGTGGTAGGGACCTCTTAGAATACTGCCCTTAAATTTAAATAACCTCGTTCAGTTTACCAGGGGCGGACTAGGTTGTGCATTTCAATGCTTACATTTTCAACACCCTGTATGATAAGGAGTTAAAAAAAACAAATTTGGATATCTTGAACATTAAGCTAAAGAAAAGGTACTCTTGTTCATTGTCGATAAAGTGAACAGTTTTTGAATAACAAAATAATAAAAGAAGTAACTTTTTTATTTCTCTTAAAAAGAAACATGAATTCTATTTTTTTTTGTCTGCAACAAAGTGTGATACGAAAGTTATTCAAGGAACAAAAAAGTTTTAGTTTATGTTAGTGAATCCGACAAAATTTGTTGAATCCACTTATGAAGTTTTTAATTGATTATTTCTTATTAGCGTATTTAGATTCAATCGTTGCAAGCTTTAGTGAGAGTACATTTCTAAAAAATTATTTTTGTTGAGGTCCTTTTTTGGACCAAAACTGCATTGTTAAGAATCTTTGTATTTTTGCCGGATTCAATAACGTAAACAAAAACTTTTTTGTTCCTTGAATAACTTTCGTATCACACTTTGTTGGAGACAAAAAAAAATTAGAATTCATGGTTATTTTTAACACAAATAAAAAAATTATTTCTCTTATTATTTTGTTCTTCGAAAACGGTTCATTTTATCGGAAATGAACAAGAGTACCTTTTCTTTAGCTTAATGTTCAAGGTGTCCAAATTTTTTTTTTCAACTCCATATTATACAGGGTGTTAAAAATGTAAGCATTAAAACGTACAACCTAGTCCGCCTCTGGCAAACTAAACGAGCTAATTTAAATTTGAGGACTGTATTTCAAGAGGTTCTTACTATTGTTTATCATATCAAATTTTCATTAAATTATATCAAGTAGTTTGAAATTTTTTCCAGCAAAATGAATTTCCAGTGGCGTCATTTAGGAGGCCGTATCTCCGTAGGGAGGGCCGCTAGGAAAAAAAATTATGGGAACTTGTCACCTTATTTTTTTAAGTTTTATCTGAATCCGAGAGATTTCCCACATTTTTACGGACACCCTGTATAATACAATAGGAGTAGATACAAATTACAACATGTCGAATCGATTTAAAATTGACCAACCATTCCAAAAATGAATCAGAAATAGAACATAACCTTTTAAAACACCTCTTTCATGAAGATTTTTCTCTGTTGCCGTATGGGTCTCTCGAAGGAAAATTGCCTTATGCCATGCTGGTTTGCCTATTTTGTAACATAACTTCTTTTGAAATTCCTTCATTTTTAAAATACAAATACAAAACATGTTGCTCTTCGACCTTGGAATATAAGATGTTCGGAGAGCCCGACTGGACCTTAATGAAAGGCCATCATCTCCCATAGATCAATCAGAAACCTGCAGCCTTGAATAAATTAGAAAAATTCTACAAAATACGTTGCCTTTTCAATACGTGTATCGAAATTTGGCTATGGTATGGCTTTCCTAAGAAAATTCCTCTACCTGTAGACGTGCAAATTCTAGTCGAGGAAAAAAGGAATGCCAAGAAACAGTACAGACGGATACTACACCCAAATGACAAAACTATACTAAATAAACTAACCAACGAGGTGAAAGCCATAGTCCGTGAATTATTCAAACGGGACAAAAAGCTAGAGAATCTAGATACAGAAGATCGATCCTTATGGCAAATGGCATCAGCATTAACCGGGAAGAACACTAAAACAAAGATTCCAAAACTGGCAAAAGGGAGTCAGACAGCAATTACGAACGAAGAAAAAGCTGAAATGTTCGCCGACTCGCTAGAGCAACAATTCAAGCCGAATCCGAAGAACAACGACGACAAGTTCAACAAGTCAGTAGAAGAAATTGGGAATATACCAGCCACCCACCTCTATGGAAGAAAAGAAGGAATCAATGAACTAATCAGAGACGAAATAAAAGAAATTATTGGACAACTGTAAGAAAGAAAGGCCCTCGGAATCGATGGAATCCAAAATCAGGCTCTCAAAAACCTACCAGATGAAGCGCAAGAAGAAATAGCAGAAATAGCCAGGGCTATGCTACGAACAGGACATTACCCTAAAAAGACATTTGACACAATACTGATATGGAAAAAAGGGAAAGGGACAAAAACGACTCAACCAACTGTAGACCTATAAGCCTACTTCCTGCACTGAACAAAGGTATAGAGAAGGTAATATACAAAAGAATAGCAGGTTTCGTGAAAACCAAGAAAATAACTCCAGACCACCAGTTCGGTTTCCGCACGGAAAATTCGACGGTACACCAACTGGTCAGGTCAACAGAAGATTTAAAAGAAGAATGAACCTATCTACAGACATCGGAGTTGTTTTCCTGGATATTGAAAAGGCATTTGATAAGATGTGACAATAAGGTCTGATATACAAGATGAAGATCTGGAAGTTTCTAGCCGAACTGACTAGATTGATACAAGCATACTTGAAGGAAAGAAAATTCAAAATCAACATAGATGGTACGAGGTCAACCACCAGGAAAATTGAAGCCGGCGTACCACAGGGATCGGTCCAAGGACCTTTGATGTTCAACATATATATGTCGGACACACCAAAAATGGGAAGATGTAAGATTGCCCAGTTTGCAGATGACACAGCTGTATACTACTGGAGTGGGAGGGATGAGGAAATCCATAACGAAGCAACTCCAGATAGATGTAGACAGACTGATGAGCTATTTCAAGTAATGGTGGTTCAAGATGAATGCGAAGAAAACAGCCATATAATTCGGCGGCACAAATTTGAAGAGGAAAAAAGCAGGGAAAGTCATGATAGAAAACCAGAAGATAGACTGAGAAGATTAAGCAAAATACATGGGCGTGACCCTAGAGGAGAAGCTGAAATTCAACAAACAAATAGAAGAAATCAAAAACAAGACCAGGCAACTACATGGGTATTTATACCTGCACTTAAATGCAAACAGCAAACTTTCGGTGGAAAACAAGATGAAGATTATTAAGACAGTGCTAATACCAAGCATAACGTACGCAGGAGTAGTATGGTTCAATGTCGAAAGTATAAAAAAAAGATCTACAAAGTACGTTGAATAAAACAATAAGGATAGCTGTAGGTGCCCCATGGTACATCAGCAATAAACAAATGAGAAAAGAATTGAAAATACCAACAATCGAGAAAATAATTGACAAACAAACCAAGAAGACAATCGAAACGATGAAACAACACGAAAACGAAAATAAGAAGGATGGTAATGATACCAGTCAGAACCACAGACAAGAGGAAATATCTCTTGCAAAGAAGCCAATGACGGATAGCAAATAACCATGCAGAAGGGAGGAGGACCTCTCCAAGTAATCAATAAAAGAAAAAAGGAAAAACTATATTAAAGGCGAACGAAGGGAAGTAAATTCCAGTCCTTTTCAAGAAACAGGACCTATGATGATGATTTGGTATGGCTTCAAGGGCACCAGGGAAGGAGACGAACTGGCCAAGCAAGGGCCATAGATGGCTTTCTATGACCAGCACGTGGCATATCAAAAGCAGCAAAAGCAGCAGTCAAAGAAACCTCCAAAAAATTGGTAGTAAAGCAGTCTCAGTGCCGGTAGGAAAAATCCCAAGACAAGAGTCAAACCAAAAGATTCCTGTGAAGACTGCTAACAGGACAACGCATGCTTAACATGAGCAATGTAGGCCTGGTGGAGCAAGCTCTATGTAAATTCCACCCTGCAGAAGATGAAACCTCTCTCCAAATCCCTCCGCTGTCGACCGGAGAGAGATTAATATTACAAGCTCATTGATGAGAGACTTCCAATTATCGACGTCTCTTTTAAGAACTTAATGTTGAAATCAAGGATAACCGTTAGCTAGCACCTGAGACGATACCCTGGAATCGACCCCGCCGTCTGGTCTGATAACCGCGGTGGACACTTAACGATCTACGGCGTGTCGATATTGGACCTGTTTCAGCTAATCATCTCGGGCAGCATCTCCAACTAGCGTCCGTCACTTGGCGTCGACCGATTGATTGTGCCAATAAATCGACGTCCTCTGGGTCTTTAAATTCCGTGGCGGTGCCATTGTTTTCGTCGAGCAGCCGTCCGGCACACGTCCTTCTAACCGTTAGGCCGATACCAAAATGACACTTGGAATTCCTCGTTTCGGCTTCGGCGACGTCAGTTCGGTTTCGTTAATTATTAAGGCGCGTTGTGCTCGGTGCGGGTTTTTCCATGTGTGAAGGAAGAGGCAGGTCGTGCCCCCTGGAATTATGTGGTATCCCTGCAAAGTGTTCCTGCAACCTGTCAGTAACCACAAGAAGAAAGCGGGCAACTTCGAGGAACTCCGTATCGGGAAAGGTGAATAATTTATTGGTTGTGTGATGTTGGGTGGTCAATAATCGAAATATCAATGGTTAGAGGAGCATGGGGAGACTTTTTTCGAAGGCCCCTTGGGGTTGACTTTGGCTTAGGCCCAATAGGTTTTATGATTTTTCATAAGAAAATGGAATGTACTAGTGTGATTGAGATGAAGTTTTGAAAATTGTTTCGAAATTAAGATGATTTGAAATTTATTTTCATTGTCAACTTGTTTTCATAAGAAATTCGAATTTTTTCTTCCATCTCATGACTGTTGTCAATCTTCATAAAACTGAAATAGAACAATGCATACTAAAGAATCGCTATACTTATAATATAACTATAACTTGGGTTATACGCCAAGTAATGCGCTTGCGTGAAAGTCATGCGCAGCGTTGGCTAATAATAATATTTATCTACTCCTATTGAATTATATATTTATTGTTCAATTACTTTTGAGCAATTAATAGTATCTGTGAATAAACACCGTGAGTTATAATAACTCACTACTATCACTCCCTGGCTCTGTGCTTCTGAACAAGCCGATTGGCCGAAAGGAAACAGTCCATAATTGGTATTGAGAGAAGGTCACTTGAATAATTTTGACGTTTTCTCAAATTAAGTTCATACCTAATTGATATTGGGAATGTTTTGCTGAAAAAGATGAATTCAGATATTGGAGATGAATTATTATTTACACCTTCAGGAATAAGACAATCAGCCAATGTTACCATACAGAATTTATTGACCGAAAAATCACTTAACAAAGTTAAAGGTGTATACAATAATTTTCAAGATTTGTGTAGCAGTAAGAATATTAAGTCATCGTTTACAGAGAATGTTCTTTTGCCATATTTTAGTGAACTTGGCACTAAATATAAAACATCGCCTCTATGGACTTTCTACTCCATGCTAAGAAGCACAATCAACATAAATAATGCATTGTTATAGGTTATTGAGATTCGTAAATAAAGCTCGTTCTCTGTATTTGTATCTTAGTATTTATTGTTATAGTCGTAGATGAAGTATAGTATTCAACTTGCGGTAATGGTCATAACTCACTTGATGAATGATGAATTACATTACTGCAAACCTCATCTGCGTGAGTTATAACCTACATTACCGCTCGTTAAATAATATACTATTAAAAGGGACTTTTTTTATTCTATCGATCCTTCGAAATTTCACGAGGCTCTCGGTTCCTATTCTGATAGAAAATAGTGTATTTTCATGTTTTATTTAGCGATATTTTCAGGATGGAACAATATGTTCTTAGATTCTGTTGGTATAAGTGTAATTCCAGGAGTCGACAGAACGATTTAAAAATTGATAACTCAAAAAATTATACACATTTGCTAAAATCATCCTAAAAACAACTAGTGTTCAAACATAATTCCCCTATGAGCTTCTCAAGACGTTATCGAGTTTGCAATATCGAATATTTGTAGTGCTGCCAAGTGCTGTCGGTATTCGTCCCTCTCGTCTTCGTCAATAAAGCCAAAAAAATTCAAAAAATAGAATAAATATGACATCCCACCAATATAAAAAGTACATTGTTGGAAAACGCCCATAGCAGGATTGAAAGGATCCGAATCAATTGATTTGAATCACATAATTTTTCATATTCGAACTAAGATTGAAATAGAAATTTCTGATGAGTTTTGATCAAGAGAGAATAAAAATTATGTGTTTCGATTAATGGTTTATTATAGGAAGAAAATCAAACCACTGTATCTAAATAATGTTCATTTTAGTGATTTCTAGCTATTGTTCAAAAAAACTAATCCATTTCTTCATAAAATGCATCCTGACAATTTTTTTTTCTTTCTCTTCTATGAGGCGTTTACATTGTTACACTACATACATATTTGCAAGTCTGTTTAGGTATGTAAGGTTTTGTTGGACTGCGTTTTTCGACAGAAACCCATCTTCATTAAAATTTTAAGAACGGTCGATAACGAAAAATCGTGTTGAAAATAGCAATTCGTCGTAAAAATGCAATAATTTTTCGACCCTGGCTCATATTATAGAAAGTTACATATTTTCTAAGCGAAACTGGAGGAAAGGAGTAGAAACGTAATATAGTTTATTGAGGTCTGGGGTTCTTCGATATTCGATCGCGGCCTTACGCTGCGACCCACTCACCCCCTGAAAAATTCTCATCAATTCTTAGCGGACGCACTCGACCGAATTCGAAGGCTTTCGACAGATTTTGGAGAATTTCAGAAATTAATTTCGATCACATCGCTTATTTACAGATCTCCTCTTTTTCATTTTTTCTGTCACAAACAGGAACAAGACGCATTAAAAAATTCGTAGGTATTGCTAGTTGCTCTCACCATAAAAAAAACTTAGTGCCATCTTTTCCGGATCAGAATTAAAACGCAGTTTCCTTTCAGATTCTACAACCCTGGTTCACAACTATCAAAGTGAGAGCCGACTTCATGCAAAACTCGCACGAACAGTTAGAAAAATTAGGACTCGATTGCGCCACGGAACGTCAGAAGCGTTTAGTCAGGTGTCTCTCGGAGTGGCAAAACCTTCGACCGATACGGGCTAAACACGCCATAAAATATAACGCAGAAACCGTTCCAGTAGGCGTTTTGAGGTCACTCTCGCTAATTAACGGACAGCATCAGGTCCACTTATGGAATATTGTGCATTAAGTAGCGATTTATCGTAATCGATGTATACGTCTAAGGATAGATGAGTCAGTTATATCGAGTACTCTACGAGTCAAATGGTCATTAACGTAGGTCAAGTGGTATTCAGTTCAATGAATCAATTTTTTAAAGGCAGTTCGCGATGTCGCGCCAGATCGTTCCGATTGTTGAAAAAGGACGGATTGAAGGCCGTAAATTGTTGCCTATTGCTCCATGAAGACGCTGTTCGACTATCATTGGACGAGCGGTTGAAAAAGAAAGATGAAATGAAAACATTTATCTTTCGAAAGGTTTTTCACTAATTTACCAATTTTCTTGGTGACGGTGACAAAAATCGCAAGGAAATGTAAACCCCCGAAGAGGGAAACGGCTTAATTCGATTTCCTCCGGTCTCCGTCTGCTATAAATCAATTTCTCGGCGACGGAAGGGAACTTTTGAAAACATCTGACATACATTCAGGAATCGCAGCGACTCCATGCCGACTGACAATTTCCCGCTTAATTGTTTTGTCGTGAAACGAGGTCGACACGGCAGGTGACTCGGATTTTCCGGGACATTTCCGCGAATAAAGAACTGGCGAATTCATTTCCGCACAAGGAAACAACATCTATCGATTGTGTACCAGAGGAATTTCTCGAGGGCGACCTTGTTCTGCCACCATTTCACTCTGGAAAAAACCAGAAAGTTCTACAAGGTTTATTTTTACGATGTCGCATCTCATCTTCCATTCAAGAATATCTAGAATCTAGAAGAATTTGTTTCCATCTAGATATAAGCGGTAAAAAGGCAAAAATTACTAAAAAAAGGACGCTTATCAAAAATAGTACATATATCATTCAACGAGCCGTAATGTAGGTCATAACTCACGCAGATGAAGTCTCTAGCGCGAGCCGCAGGCGATTGCTGTAATTAATCAAGTGAGTTATGACGATTTCCGCAAGTTGAATACTATACTTTATCTACGACTTTAACAATAAATACTAGGATACAAGTACAGAGAAAGAACTTTATTCACAAATCTCAATAATTACTTATAACAATGCATTATTTATGTTGATTGTGCTTCTTAGCATGGAGTTGAAAGTCCATAGGGGCGATGCTATATTTAGTTTTCAGTGTTAAATTCACTAAAATATGCCAAAAGAATATTCTCTGTAAACGATGACTTCATATTCTTACTGCTACACCAATCTTGAAAATTGTTGTATACACCTTTATATTTGTTTTGGGATTTTTCGGGCAATCAATTCTGTGTGGTAACAATGGCTGATTGTCTTATTTCTGAAGATGTACATGATAATTCATCTCCACTATCTGAATTCATCTTTTTCAGCAAAACATTCACAATAATGATTAGTTATCAATACAATTTGAAAAAACGTCAAAATTATTTGAGTGACCTCCCCTCAATACCAATAATGGAGTGTCCCCTTTCGGCCAATCGGCTTGTTCAGAGGAACAGAGCCAGGGAATTATAGTAGTGACTTATTATAACTCACGGTGTTTGTTCACATATACTATTAATTGCTCAAAAGTAGTTGAATAATAAATGTATAATTCAATAGGAGTAGATAATGGTATATTATTTAATGAGCGGTAATGTAGGTCATCATAACTCACGCAGATGAAGTGAGTTATGACCATTACCGCAAGTTGAATATTAGCGCAAGTTGAATAATATACTTTATCTACCACCATAACAATAAATACTAAGATACAAGTACAGAGAAAGAACTTAATTTACAAATCTTAATAGTCACCTATAACAATGCATTATTTATGTTGATTGTGCTTCTTAGCATGGAGAAGATAGTCCATAGGGGCGATACTTTATATTCATTGCTAGGTTCACTGAAATATGCCAGAAGAACATTCTCTGTGAACGATGACTCAATATTCTTACTACTACACCAATCTTGAGAATTGTTGTATACACCATTATTTTTGTTCTGAGATTTTTTGCTCGATAAATTCTGTATAGACTGTTTGTCTTATTTCTGGAGGTGTACATAATAATTCATCTTCACTATCTGAATTCATCTTTTTCAGTAAAACATTCACAATAATAATAAGGTATCAACTTAATTTGAGAAAACGTCAAAATTATTCAAGTGACCTCCCCTCAATACCAATAATGGACTGTTCCCTTTTGGCCAATCGACTTGTTCGGAAGCACAGAGCCAGGGAGTTATATAAGTGAGTTATTATAACTCACGTTGTTTGTTTACAGATAATATTAATTGCTAAAAAGTAGTTGGATAATGGATATATAATTCAATAGGAGTAGATAAACATTATTAAGATACTTACAATTATTTTCATCTGCAATGCCATGATAATACTAAACTTGTAATCATATTCACAGAAGTTTAAATTCTTATGTTATTAAGATACGGTTTTATCATTTTTTTCATACAATGAGCCCTAAATTCAAACTTATAGTTATTATTCTCTCTTGATCATAACTCATCAGAAATTGCGAATTTAATCTCAAATTTAATTAAAAAAATTACGAAAAGCACTGCCGTGAAGGCAGGAGCTTTTGAGCGCTCGTACATGCACCTTGTAGGTGGATTCGCATTTTCCAGTTTAAAAAATCAATTGAAGGAATTTTCGCCAGCTGTCAAAAAAATTCTGAAACTTAGGCGAAACTCCAGACTTCATGTCAGTGCTTCAGCTGATCAATTTTTTTTTCGATAATTCGCTAGAATTTTCTACGGCATCTATGGTCTTGGTAATGCGATCTGGACAAAATTGTGCACGTAGTTTGAAAACAATATTCCTCAGCTAGGAGCAAAATTTCATTGCAATCCGATCAGTAGTTTCGTAAATATCAGGAAAAAAATATTTTGAACGGCCATATTAACGGAACCCCTAGTCTAATTTTGATCATTGATGAACGCGACTGCGATATTCGCGAACCAAACCCATCCTGAAAATTTCAAGTTCCTAGGCCTTTCCGTTCAATTTTCTATGGTTTCTATGGTTCTGGTCATGCGATCTGGACAAAATATTGCTTCAATATATCATTCTCGATTAAAACACAAAATTTCATTTCGATCGAATCCGTTGTTTCGAAATTATCGAGAAAACAAAATTTCAAACGACCGTATTTACGGAACCCCTAGTATAATTCTACTCATTGTTAAACGTGAACGCGACATTTCAGATCCACACCTATCCTGAAAATTTCAAGTCCCTAGGCCTTTCCGTTCAAAAGTTATGATTTTCTATGGTTTCTATGGTTCTGGTCATATGATCTGGAGAAATGTAGCTTGAATATATCATTCTCCATTTAAATACAAAATTTCGTGACGATCGAATCTGTAGTTTTGAAATTATCAAGAAAACTAAATTTCAAACGACCATATTTACGGAACCCCTAGAATTATTTTGCTCATAGATGAACGTCATCACGACATTCCAGAACCTCACCTATCCTGAAAATTTCAAGTCCCTAGGCGTTTCCGTTCAAAAGTTACAATTTTCTATGGGTTCTATGGTTCTGGTCATGTGATCTGGACAAAATTTCACATGTAGCTTGAACACCTCATTCTCCATTTGAGTGCAAAGTTTCATCTCGATCGAATCTGTAGGTTCGAAGTAATCAGGCGAACAAAATTTTGAACGGCCATATTTACGGAACTCCTGTTGGAATTCTGCCCATTAACGGTTGATCCGTTTGAGAGTTATCGTGCTTACGGACGGCCGGACGGACAGACTCGAATTTTCCGACGGATTCGTCATCAGTGAGTCGAACATAGTCGTTTGAGACCATTTTCGGCTCAAAATTCGAAAAATACAGACATCGTGACGAAATGATATAGCCCTCGTGTAAGTAGTACGAGCGCTCAAAAATCATGTGATTCAAATCACAATTTGAATCCTTTCAACACTGCTCTGGGCGTGTTTCAACAATGGTAAGAGTTCATATTTATAGTGTTTTTAAAAGATTTTTTTCGGCTTCTTTGATATAAAGACTTGATCCTGGCACAACAATACTGATGCATTGGAAAGAAACACATACAAAATCCGAAGGTCAAATAAAAACGACAAAGTTTCCAATTGTTTCATTTCGAAACACAGCCAAACTCCAATAATAAAAAATGAAGACGAGAGGGACAAATACTGACAGAACTGTTAGAATGATCTCATTATTTTTTGCGAGTGTGTATAATTTTTCAGAATATCAATTTTCGAACATTTTAGAAATACAAATTGATTTGATGAGTTCGATAAAACTTGAAGCCAAGCAACGTTGCTTAATTTAAACGAGCGTGGAAAAGTTCCTTCGCGTCAGTGCTTTCCAAAGTTTTGATTTCTCGATTCAAAACATAAGCCGTCAAAATTTCACAGGAGGTTGGTTTTTTTCTAAGCTCCATTCGAAATGTTTATCATTGGGAAAATGAACCAAAATTCCCTTCGAGCAAGGATCGAGATCGATGTTATCTTTTTGTGTCGGACAGGGCGGAATCTATTTTTCTCATTGCCCTGGTTCGCCCATCCGTGATGACAGATATGTGGAAGGTTCTCAGCTTCGTGGTCGGATAGGAAAGACGAGAATCGAAATGCAATACGTAAATTGAGTGGAACCCTGTTTGAGGAAGGCGCCTTAATACAGAATCGACATTTGCCTCCCGCGCCTTAGTCAAACAATGGATAATGGAGTCTTTCATTGAATTTCTAAATTTAGAATATGCTTATCGAACGCCTCTGCATTAGGGTCATAGGTGAGAAGGAAAATTTGGTTGTTACCTTTTCTGCTCCTTCTTTCTTCGGTGGAGAGGTTTTCGTCAAGGGATTGATTTAAAACACCCCCAGTCGGTACCTACTTGAACTTTTCCCACTGGCCGAAAGTTGGATGATAAGAATTTTCCTTCTTTCATCGGCAGTAGAGCTGCCAGATGTCGGTTTTCCCCCCGGACGGTTCTATTTTTGAGCGCTCGTACAACTTACACGAGGGCTATATCATTTCGTCACGATGTCTGTATTTTTCGAATTTTGAGCCGAAAATGGTCTCAAACGACTATGTTCGACTCACTGATGACGAATCCGTCGGAAAATTCGAGTCTGTCCGTCCGGCCGTCCGTCCGGCCGTCCGTCCGTCCGGCCGTATACACGATAACTCTCGAACGGAATGTCCTAGAAACTTGAAATTTTCAGGGTAGGTTCAGATCCCGAATGCCTCGGTTAAGTTCGTTAATGGGCCAAATTCCACCATGGGTTCCGTAAATATGGCCGTTCAAAGTTTTGTTTCCCTGATTACTTCGAAACTACAGATTCGATCGAGTTGAAACTTTGCACTCAAATGAAGAATGAGGTGTTCAAGGTACATGTGAAATTTTGTCCAGATCGCATGACCAGAACCATAGAAACCATAGAAAATTGTAACTTTTGAACGGAAAGGCGTAGAGACTTGAAATTTTCAGGATAGGTGTGGATCTTGAATGTCGTGATCACGTTCATCTATGAGCAACATTATACAAGGGGTTCCGTAAATACGGTCGTTTGAAATTTTGTTTTCTCGATAAATTCGAAACTACGGATTCGATCGAGATGAAATTTTGTATTTCAATCGAGAATGATATATTGAAGCAATATTTTGTCCAGATCGCATGACCAGAACCATAGAAACCATAGAAAATCCTAACTTTTGAACGGAAAGGCCTAGGAACTTGAAATTTTCAGGGTGGGTTTGGATCGCAAATTTCACGGTCACGTTCATCAATGAGCAAAATTAGACTAGGGGTTCCGTAAATATGGCCGTTCAAAATATTTTTTTTCTGATAGTTTCGAAACTACTGATCGGATTGGAATGAAATTATGCACCTAGCTGAGGAATAATGTATTCAAACTACGTGCAAAATTTTGTCCAGATGGCATCACCAAGACCATAGATACCGTAGAAAATTCTAGCGAATTATCGAAACAAAATTGATCAGCTGAAGCACTGACATGAAGTCTGGAGTTTCGCCTAAGTTTCAGAATTTTTTTGACAGCTGTCAAAAATTCCTTCAATTGATTTCTAAAACTGGAAAATGCGAATCTACCTACAAGGTGCATGTACGAGCGCTCAAAAGCTCCTGCCTTCACGGCAGTGCTTTTCGTAATTTTTAGGTCTCTGATCTACTTTCTCTGACATCGAAACTCGCCTTCGTTCAGACTTTCTACCCTTGTCAGTTGTCAATACAAATCCAGGCAGGGTTTTTTCATCATTATCCTGAAATTTTCTCCCCCAAATCTGAAGAGCTGGGTGGTGTAAGAATAAAAAACTCCTGTGAAAAATTTGCATCGTTCTCTAGGAAATATAATATAATACACTTGGAACTTTATATTTTTGAAGAAACTGATGGAAAGAATTGTGGACATTTCCCCGCCAGATGTCGCGTCTCTTTACATTGTATCGAGGTGCGTCTTCTAGCTTGAAATATAAGTTCTGCATTTCATGTTGGTCAGTTGGTCTTTATCGTCGATTGAGTTGTGCGGTACTGATGATCACTCTACACCAGCTACACTTGTCGATCGATGCTGACACGTTCCATTCAGTTTACTTCTTAATTTGGATTTTCACCAGTCCATTCATTGATAATAAATAGTAATCCTTTGTGCAAAAGGGTCTGATTATTTCCATTCGGATAGAACTTCCCCCCTTACGTTATCCGATCTCGAATCGCCCCTGGATCTGACAAACGAATAATTAATAAAATTAACATTTTCATGCGGAGTTTTTCGCAATTAACTTTTCGCTAATTTTTCGTCGACATCGCGGAGCGCTGAAAAAAATTATATATTCCGTACTCGACGCGTGATTAATCGAGAAAGCCGAGATTTGCATCTGGTCTGACCTCGACGGTTATTTCGCGAAGGAAAAGGCCATTAGGGTCGGATCGTACACAACAGTAGTGTACGTTCGGAAACGGGGTCAGCAGCGCTGTGCGGGTGGAAAACGAGGTCGATTTTCTCACGAGGCGGAGGAGTTTTCGCTACACGTGTTCTTTTTGAGCGCTCGTACTACTTACACGAGGGCTATATCATTTCGTCACGATGTCTGTATTTTTCGAATTTTGAGCCGAAAATGGTCTCAATCGACTATGTTCGACTCACTGATGACGAATCCGTCGGAAAATTCGAGTCTGTCCGTCCGGCCGTCCGTCCGGCCGTCCGTCCGTCCGGCCGTATACACGATAACTCTCGAACGGAATGTCCTAGAAACTTGAAATTTTCAGGGTAGGTTCAGATCCCGAATGCCTCGGTTAAGTTCGTTAATGGGCCAAATTCCACCATGGGTTCCGTAAATATGGCCGTTCAAAGTTTTGTTTCCCTGATTACTTCGAAACTACAGATTCGATCGAGTTGAAACTTTGCACTCAAATGAATAATGAGGTGTTCAAGGTACATGTGAAATTTTGTCCAGATCGCATGACCAGAACCATAGAAACCATAGAAAATTGTAACTTTTGAACGGAAAGGCGTAGAGACTTGAAATTTTCAGGATAGGTGTGGATCTTGAATGTCGTGATCACGTTCATCTATGAGCAACATTATACAAGGGGTTCCGTAAATACGGTCGTTTGAAATTTTGTTTTCTCGATAAATTCGAAACTACGGATTCGATCGAGATGAAATTTTGTATTTCAATCGAGAATGATATATTGAAGCAATATTTTGTCCAGATCGCATGACCAGAACCATAGAAACCATAGAAAATCCTAACTTTTGAACGGAAAGGCCTAGGAACTTGAAATTTTCAGGGTGGGTTTGGATCGCAAATTTCACGGTCACGTTCATCAATGAGCAAAATTAGACTAGGGGTTCCGTAAATATGGCCGTTCAAAATATTTTTTTTCTGATAGTTTCGAAACTACTGATCGGATTGGAATGAAATTATGCACCTAGCTGAGGAATAATGTATTCAAACTACGTGCAAAATTTTGTCCAGATGGCATCACCAAGACCATAGATACCGTAGAAAATTCTAGCGAATTATCGAAACAAAATTGATCAGCTGAAGCACCGACATGAAGTCTGGAGTTTCGCCTAAGTTTCAGAATTTTTTTGACAGCTGTCAAAAATTCCTTCAATTGATTTCTAAAACTGGAAAATGCGAATCTACCTACAAGGTGCATGTACGAGCGCTCAAAAGCTCCTGCCTTCACGGCAGTGCTTTTCGTAATTTTTTCAACGCGAAATCGATAAGTTTTCTTCGGGAGGCCTCGATGGTATGACCGACTCGGTAGATGAGATCGATTGAAGTGATTTATTCATTGGTTCGATTAGTTTTCACAGAAATTTGGCTGTATTTCAACAGTAGCACGATCAATGTTGATTTTTATTTGTTTTTTTATCAGTTGTAGTTGGATTATCAGCATAAAATTGTGACTCAACATGTCCCCAAAGGAAGAAATCACAAGGTGGTAAATCACATGAACTAGAGGGATAATTAACTGGACCATTTCTTGAGATACTTTCATCACCAAATTCTGTTTTCAATAAATTGATTGCTGTGGTGGCTGTGTGGCAGGTGGCACTATATTGTTGAAACCACATATCCTCAAGATTTTTCCCAACAGCAGCAGGAAAAGAATTCGTTTAACATAGTTGTTTATTTTTCTCCATTGACTGTTACTTTTCGACCATTTTTTTTCGAAGAAATATGGACCAATCACTCTACCGGCATGATTTGCATACCACCCAGTGATTTTATCTGGTTTCTGAACAGTGATTTTCATCGCTCCAAATTATGCAATTCTGTTGGTTTGCATGACGATTCGACCAAAAATGAACTTCATTACTGAATAAAAGTTTTGGATAAAAATGTTCCTTATTTCCAAGTTGTTCAAGACAAAATTCAGAACATAAACGACCTTCATGGTGGTCTAATGGCTTCAGTTCTTGAACCAGTTGAATTTAGTTAGGATGTAAACCCAAATCTTTCCTCAAAATTCTACATGTTGTTGGCTGAGAAAAATCAATTGTTGAGAACGAAGTGGAACCGATAAATTTGAATTTTCTTCTTATACGTTTTGGATAAAATGTTCATTATTTCCAAGTTGTTCAAGACAAAATTCAGAACATAAACGACGTTCATGGCGGTCTAATGGCTTCAGTTCTTTAACCATATGAACTTAGTTAAGATGTTAACCGAAATCTTTTCTCAAAATTCTCCATGTTGTTGGCTGAGAAAAATTAATTGTTGAGAACGAAGTGGAATCGATAAATTTGAATTTTCTTCTTATACGTTTTGGATAAAAATGTTCATTATTTCCAACTTGTTCAAGACAAAATTCAGAACATAAACGACGTTCATGGTGGTCTAATGGCTTCAGTTCTTGAACCAGTTGAATTTAATTAAGATGTTAACCCAAATCTTTTCTCAAAATTCTCCATGTTTTTGGCTGAGAAAAATTAATTGTTGAGAACGAAGTGGAACCGATAAATTTGAATTTTCTTCTTATACGTTTTGGATAAAAATGTTCATTATTTCCAACTTGTTCAAGACAAAATTCAGAACATAAACGACGTTCATGGTGGTCTAATGGCTTCAGTTCTTGAACCAGTTGAATTTAATCAAGATGTTAACCCAAATCTTTTCTCAAAATTCTCCATGTTGTTGGCTGAGAAAAATTAATTGTTGAGAACGACGTGGAACCGATAAATTTGAATTTTCTTCTTATACGTTTTGGATAAAAATGTTCATTATTTCCAAGTTGTTCAAGACAAAATTCAGAACATAAACGACGTTCATGGTGGTCTAATTGCTTTAGTTCTTGAAACAGTTGAATTCAGTTAGGATGTACACCCAAATCTTTTCTCAACATTCTCCATGTTGTTGCCTGAGAAAAATTAATTGTTGAGAACGACGTGGAAGCGATAAATTTGAATTTTCTTCTTATACGTTTTGGATAAAAATGTTCATTATTTCCAAGTTGTTCAAGACAAAATGCAGAACATAAATGACGTTCATAGTAGTCTTATTGCTTCAGTTCTTGAACCAGTTGAATTTAGTTAGGATGTTAACCCAAATCTTTTCTCAAAATTCTCCATGTTTTTGGCTGAGAAAAATTAATTGTTGAGAACGAAGTGGAACCGATAAATTTGAATTTTCTTCTTATACGTTTTGGATAAAAATGTTCATTATTTCCAACTTGTTCAAGACAAAATTCAGAACATAAACGACGTTCATGGTGGTCTAATGGCTTCAGTTCTTGAACCAGTTGAATTTAATTAAGATGTTAACCCAAATCTTTTCTCAAAATTCTCCATGTTGTTGGCTGAGAAAAATTAATTGTTGAGAACGACGTGGAACCGATAAATTTGAATTTTCTTCTTATACGTTTTGGATAAAAATGTTCATTATTTCCAAGTTGTTCAAGACAAAATTCAGAACATAAACGACGTTCATGGTGGTCTAATTGCTTTAGTTCTTGAAACAGTTGAATTCAGTTAGGATGTACACCCAAATCTTTTCTCAACATTCTCCATGTTGTTGCCTGAGAAAAATTAATTGTTGAGAACGACGTGGAAGCGATAAATTTGAATTTTCTTCTTATACGTTTTGGATAAAAATGTTCATTATTTCCAAGTTGTTCAAGACAAAATGCAGAACATAAATGACGTTCATAGTAGTCTTATTGCTTCAGTTCTTGAACCAGTTGAATTTAGTTAGGATGTTAACCCAAATCTTTTCTCAAAATTCTCCATGTTGTTGCCTGAGAAAAATTAATTATTGAAAACGACGTGGAACCGATAAATTTGAATTTTCTCTCATACTTTCTGCTACCAAATCAATATTTTCTTGTGTACGTGCAGTTCTTTGTCGTACTGGTACTCTTGTATCGTATAAAAAAATTCACTTTCACATTTGTCCACAATAGGACGAATAGTTGAATGAATAATGTCGTCCATGAATTCTTCTTGAATTTCTGTCACTATTCATAAATGAGCAGTGATTTTGATAATTCAACAATTTATAAACTTTGTTGAGGCGTGTATCTTTCCATGATTAAATGGCATAACCTTCTGAACACAAATGGCATAAAAAATGTTTAAAATAATATGTAGTGTTGCCATTATAACTATTGAATTATTCCTATGGGTAAAGATTCCATAGCCGATGGATCGAATAATGAATTGGGGAATGTTGGCGTCAGTTCAAAAAGTAAACAAACAGGCCTCTTCCAATAGGTGTGACGACAGAATTCCCTCAGCCGGGGACTATTAATTCCATCAGTAGCTGGCGAAGTTGCACATATTCAACTCTTAGTGGCAAGCAGCGGTGACTTTTTGAATATATTTATAATCAAAAAGCTATCCAATGTTTCGGGCACGAGAACCTTCGAAAGCTACTACCAGCACCTCTATTATTGTACATAACAAAACCAAGACGATAAATATGAATAATATTATTAATTTTCCAAGTTTCATAGCGCGCCTTTCTCTCCGGTTTCACTTCCCGTTTCGTATTCTCCGCAATATCTTCCGAACATCGTCGTCGACATTGAAAATCCCGCCTCGCGGTATCCGTAAGCCGAAACCTTGAGAGCGAAAAATGAAATCCAAAGGTCAATCCATAAATTCACATCGAACTCTCTGGCAGAATTTATCGTACCAGCTGGCGGCGCAGTATCGGTTCCGGCCAAAGTGAAGGGGTATCGTTCGCGGCCGTGCGTTCTGCACGGGCCTATTTCTGGACCCGATCCAATTATGCAGATTGCAGATGTGACGACACTGCCGTTCGCCGACGCCTACAAATCGGTGTATCGGCCCGAGAGAGGGGCGTGGAAAGCGGGCCGGTAAGGGTGCAATTACTGCAATTACTAATTAGCATTTCAGATTCAGATGTCTCGGAAGAAGTTAAGGTCGAAAAGTGGACCTCAAGGGGGCGGTTGTTCAACGCGAGCTCGACAGGTCGAATTCGTAGAGCTAAATTGATAATAAGCCATATCGTACTTCGTCATGGTTGAATGATAGTTATCATGAGATGGCAATAACTTTTTAAGATTTAATTCCAAAAGTGTTCTCACTAATATTTTGGCAATACCTTCCTACATATAGACGGCGATATTGCATGCTGATATACCCTGTATAGCTCTTAAGTCCTTTTATTTTCCGGTTTATTCCCTAGAAACACGAACGTTGTTCAGAAGTTCAAGAATGAGAACATTGTCGAAATATGCAGAAAAACTATTATATTAGTACGGAGTAGGGTTCGTTGGCCTTTGTACCTTTTTTCTCGGTCTGATTTTTTTTATCGTGAACGTTCGTCCCCGACATGAATGATAAATAAAATGCATTATCATTAAGTGAGTACTTCATACGACCTTTCTTATAACAATAGCTCGAAATTACCACAGCCCATTATTGATGACATGCTTTGTACGTTTGGTCTTTACGACGTTCAACACTCGTGTTATATTTTGTGACTGCATTTATAGTTCATACAGAAGTCTAACGTTTTTTTTTCTTTTTTTCAGGTGAGTGAGGGTTTTCGAATACATTCTTTAAAATTAATCACCGATTTCAAGGTAGGTAGTGTTATGATTTGATTATACATGGTGTTTCAGAATAAGATACTTGTCCTTAGGGGTGCGAATTCTTAGGTGATTTTGAGAACGCGAAAATCCGTGTCAAGAAATCGAATTTATCCTAAATTAATAGGGTTTCCAAGAATATTTTTCAAATCTGAAAAATTACGAGAAAAGCACTGCTGTGAAGTCAGGAGCTTTTTCATCCACCTTGTAGGTAGATTCGCATTTTTGAGTTTCAGAAACCAATTGGAGAAATTTTTGACAGCTGTCAAAAAAAAATCAAACCAAGGCGAAACTCCAGACTTCACGTCAGTGCTTTACGTGACCAATTTCGATAATTCGCTAGAATTTTCTACACTATCTATGGTCTTGGCAATGCGATCTGGACAAAATTTCGCACGTAGTTTGAATACATTATTCTTAATCTATGTGCAAAATTCCAATCCAATCAGTAGTTTCGAAATTTTCAGGACATAAATATTTTGAACGGCCATATTCACGGAACCCCTAGTGTAATTTTGCTCATTGATAAACGTGACCGCGACATTCGATACCTATCCTGAAAAGTTCCCTAAGCCTTTCCGATCGAAAGTTATAATTTTCTATGGTTTCTATGGTTCTGGTCATGCAATCTGGACAAAGCTTGAATACGCCATTCTCCATCTGAGTGCGAAATTTCATCTCGATCGAATCAGTAGTTTCGAAGCAATCAAAGAAGAAAATGTCGAACGGCCATATTCACGGAACCCCTGGTCTCATTTTGCCCAATAAAGAATTTAACCGCAGCATTCCAGATTCCTGGAAATTTCAAGTTTCTACTTCGTTCCGTTCGAGAGTTATCGTGCTTACGGCCGGACGGACGAACAGACTCGAATTTTTCGACGGATTCGTCATCAGTGAGTCGAACCTAGTCGATTGAGACCATTTTCGGCTGACAATTCGAAAAATACTGTCATCGTGACGAAATTATATAGCCCTCGTGTAAGTATAACGAGCGCTCAAAAAGGCTGAGGTGAACATAATATTTTTTCCAAAATATCTAGTGCACATCCAGTAAGGACGTCACTGGAACATTTCACAAAAATATCTAGGAAGGCATTAATGTTATAATAAAAAACGATTTCTTTTCTGAAACTCTCACACTTGTAGCTCACAGGTTGTGAGATTTAGGGCATAATTTTATTTGAATGCTTCTTCTTGAAATCAACTGAACGTTCACACCCTCATCAGCTTTTTATTCTGAAACACCCTGTATCAACACTATCAGTTTCAGCATCGACGAGTCCACGTCACATTGTGTTGAGAAATTAATCGAAAATTCACGTGAAAATCAATCTGAAAATGATTGAGTCAATACAAGAAAATTGAATGAAATAATATGTGAATGAAGGGACATTGTATTTGGGGATTTCAAAGTTTGAGCGAGGTATAAGGAGGGCGCGCAGAAAACGTGTAGAATATGGTCACCCCTTGGATTTTGATAAAATTTTCACAGGATTTTTCGTGAAAAAATCTATAACGTCACTCACTTCGGGACACATTGTGAGAACGAATTTTTCGTCATATTTTTTTTTACACAAAAGAACTAATTTTGAGCTGAAAACAAACTTTGATTCGGAATATTCCATGTTTCGGATAGAAATCTTTTCGTATTTCTTGTTTTCAAATTGTTTATTCAAAACTGTCCTAACTGAACCTAACCTAACCTCAATTTGATATGATTGAATAATAAATTATATGTTAGCCAAGTAATATTGGTAATCCGAATTGCAAGGTATTATTTTTCTTCTTCCTTTCAAGATCATACAAGGTTTTATAATTTTTCATCAATTTTTTTTCTGAATTATGCGTACGATTGATAGACGAAAATATTCCACGTTATAGAATAAGACATATGATATTCCATGTAATAGAATACGAAGTATAATATTTTATGTAATAGTATTGGCAACATCGCAATTCTTCAATTCAGTTGTCAGTTGAGCAGTTGCTAGAAATTAATTTTTATCTCAAAGGTATTTTCGCAATTGGTCTTAGTTGAATATTCACAATCCAAAATGTTGAATTTCATACATCGTCGTGTTCCGGAGAAAACTACGTAACTCCACATTTTTCAAGAAATGGTATTTTGGTGAAATCTGTTGGGCAACATAGTTACTAATATGCTTGCAAATTAACAAACTCTTAAAATGATCGGTATATTTAAATTTTAGAAAATGAAATCTACGTATCTCCTACCGCGTTCGAGAAAAATTCGCAAAATTAGACTAAGGGTTCCGTAAATATGACCGTTCAGAATATTTTTTTCCTGATAATTTCAAAACTACTGATTGGATTGGAATGAAATTTTGCACATAGATGAAGAATAAAGTATTCAAACTACGTACGTCCAGATCGCATTACCAAAACCATAGATACCGCAGAAAATTCTAGCAATTATCGAAAAAAAAAAATTGGTCACCTAAAGCACTGACGTGAAGTCTGGAGTTTTGCCTTAGTTTGAAATTTTTTTGGACAGCTGACAAAAATTTCTTCAATCGGTCTCTAAAAATGGAAAATGCGAATCTACCTACAAAGTTTATGAACGAGCGCTCAAAAGCTCCTGACTAAACAGCAGTGCTCTTCTCGATATTTTTCTAATTGTAATTCTTCTACTCCCCAACTTTACACGATGTAATCCGTAGTAATCCCGTGGAGTGCTGAGAAAACTCAAAACTAATTTGTTCACTGCGAAAATCAAACAAGAATAGTTTAAATTTTAATTCCCTTAGGCGCGACATTTCAACATCAAATGAATTATGTGTTTTCATCAACTGAACATACTCTCGAATCGTTTGTTTGATGTGATACAAGCATAATCTAGATATGTGGGTAAATATAAACGAGTTGAATTAATCAAACATTTAAATTTTAAATCGTTCCAAACATTTCACGAAACGGTTCAGGAAAACCTACATGGAATATTTGGAGAAAGATAAGGACTGAAGCAATATTTGTATCAATATATTATCATTATAATAATTACCTAAACTCTAGATTAAATTTCTTCCATTCGAATTTATGTATTGAAGAATGTGGATCCGAGAGGTTCTCAAATGGTTGTTTCTGCCATTTATAATTGTTGATATTTTCAAATTATGTATGGATTGGAATGATTCAAAACTAGTTCCATGTATATCGGACAATGTAATATGATTAGCGTAAATTTGAAATGGATCAAAAACTGTTGTCGTCTGTTGTAGATTATCAACCTTGAGTCCACCACGTTCAGTCATCTAGAAAGAATGAGGTAATCGGAACTGTAATAATCGAGTGGCATAGATGACCATGAAATAATGAGCTCAGTGAATCATTAAGTACAACAACTATCGGAGAAAGTCGCGTAGAATAATAATTTATCATAAACAACGGGCTCGATCTAATGCATATAAACAACTTGAAAATCTTCAGGACCCAGAGTAATTATCGGACGGGTCGTCGAGCACCCACGTGATATCATGTTGTTTTAGCGACGAAGAAACAACTGGAAAAGGCCGAATTGCCGACTCATAAAAAAGCTTTTGTAAACAACGCGTTCGATGCCCTCCACGTGGGTAGAAGATAGTAGTTCGAGAATCGTGCGATTACCGTTTTCCAAGAACGTCGGGATACGTATGTGCACAGAACGATTCAGAACGGTTTGGAACCGAGCTGAGCAACCGTCCACCCAATAATTCAAAATTCCAAAAATCTTTTGAATAAAATATTCACCTGGAAGGAGTATTTCGAAATCAAAATTACCCGCTAATCTGAGAAATTTCCAGTCCGGATTTGAAGGTACATATTGAGATCTAAATGTGTTTATTAAATGCGTTCAGTTTACGGGAAAACGTCTGACATGATTTTTGTGACTTTTCCGAATTTCATAATGTGTTTCCAAATAGGTGGATAGGACGTGGTGGGTCGATTTCTTGTCCTGCACGCCCCCCGGATCTCAACCCCTGTGATTTCTTCTTTCGGGGTAATTTGAACACATTAGTTACGGTGAGGTGAATAGTGTTGAAGAACTAAAACAACGCATTGAAAATGCTTGTGACATTATTCGTGAGCAAACTGATGTGATAGTGGCTGCATATAATAATTCGTTATTACGCCAGGCAACACTTTGAGCACATCAAACGAATGATGCACCAAAAGCAAGTTTCGAAAATAATCTTTGTTGAATGATGCATGAGGAACCTTTCTCTTAGTGTTACCCTTCAAAACTTGGTTAGCTGAAATAATTCTGCTCGAGCTCCATTCCTTCAACTGAATTTAATAATTGTATAATCATTTGCATCGCGACTAGAAATTATTTTCACCGCACAATCATTTCCTCATTTGAGGATGGCCACGTGTTCAGACCCGGAACTTCTTCCTTCTGCAACGAATTCGAACAATCGAAGATTGCCGTACGAATTGTCACGCCAGATGTACTTAGGCTATTTGGCTGAACGTGACGTATTTAGTTCCACGGCCACTGGGTTCGAACGTCTTATTTCTTCCGCCAAAAACTTCTTTCAAGGTCGTTGGCCAGGGAACGGAAAGGACCGTTTAAGAAATCATCTTTATCTCTACACGGGTCCACGGCAATTTTCACATTGCTTTTCCGCGCAATTAACCCCGAGGTAATTGAGGAGAGAGACGGGGGAGAAGTAGAGGACTTGTACCTTGTATCTAAAGGAACAAATAAACGAAATTTATAAGACTTACATTTTTTTTTTATATTGACCACCCTTTATAAAACAGAAATGGATATATCAAGGTCATGAACTCCCTAGTGCGGTGCCATGCTAAATCAACAAAGGAATGTTCGAAATATCCATTCAACATTGAATTATAACCTAAGTAGTTCCCAATTTAAACTACAGGGTTCAAGTCAAAACATTTTATCCTGAAATAAACCTCGGCATTTCGAAGTCGGAAACATAATTGACTACCAAAATAATATTCAAGATATTCGGTGTTCCTAGAATAAATTGACCTACTTCATAGCTATAGCCATTTTACTCCGATACAAATATCTATGCCTAGATGAAATTTGCAAGGCAAGAGTCTTGTATGGAAGGTGTAGAAAAAAAAATCAGAGAAGAGCACTGACGTGAAGTCAGGAGCTTTCTCGAGCTTGTTTCTGTGTACCGAACTAGCCTTCAGTGGTAGTTGTCAGTATGACAAATACTGTCATTTTATTTTCACAAACATCAAAAGATGGAATCACCGAATTATATTGAATACATCAGAACTCCTTCTTTTTCTGTGTACCAAACGGTCTTCAGTGTTCATTGTCAGTATGAGAAATACTGTTATTTTATTTTTATAAACTTCAAAAGATGGAATCATCGAATTATATTGATTATATCCAAAAACTCAATTTTATTTTCACTTGGAACCGCTAGAGAGTTGAATTTCCACCTAACAATTTTAGTCGATGCCCCTTATCCAGACACAAAATTTCAGCAAGTTTCGAAAAAGGTTCGGACGGACATAATTGAATTTGTCCAAGAATTCTTCATCTGCGTGTCCAACCTAATCGTTCAAAACCTTTCTCGGCTCAAAATTGGAAAATTAAAGACCTCTGGGAAAATGATAACACTCTTGTTGATATAAACATAGAAACAAGAGCGCAAAAGTTAGGGTAGGCACTCGCCACAGTTGTAACAGATTAGGGTATTATTATTATTAAACTCATGAGGTATCCTTTCCATATACGTGACAGTAATGTGCCACCCTATTGACTGAAAAATTGGGAAAAAATCTAAAGAAAAATTACGAAAAGCACTGCCGTGAAGTCAGGAGCTTTTGAGCGCTCGTACATCCACCTTGTAGGTAGATTCGCATTTTCCAGTTTTAGAAATCAAATGAAGGAATTTTCGACAGCTGTCAAAAAATTCTCAAACTTAGGCGAAACTCCAGACTTCATGCCAGTGCTTCAGCTGACCAATTTTTTTTTCGATAATTCGCTAGAATTTTCTACGGTATCTATGGTCTTGTTGATGCGATCTGGACAAAATTTCATATATAGCTTGAACACCTCATTCTCCATTTAAGTGCAAAATTTCGCATGTAGTTTGAATACATTATTCCTCAGCTAGGTGCGAAATTTCATTCCAATCCAATCAGTAGTTTAGAAACTATCAGGAAAAAAATATTTTGAACGGCCATATTTACGGAACCCCTGGTCTCATTTTGCTCATTGATGAACGTGACCGCGATATTCGCGATCCAAACCCACCCTGAAAATTTCAAGTTCCTAGGCCTTTCCGTTCAAAAGTTACAATTTTATATGGTTTCTATGGTTCTGGTCATGCGATCTGGACAAAATGTTGCTTTAATATGTCATTTTCGATTAAAATACAAAATTTCATCTCGATCGGATCCGTAGTTTCGAAATTATCGAGAAAACCAAGTTTCAAACGACCGTATTTACGGAACCCCTAGTATAATTCTGCTCATTAATAAACGTGAACGCGAAATTTCAGATCCACACCTATCCTGAAAATTTCAAGTCCCTAGGCCTTTCCGTTCGAAAGTTATGATTTTCTATGGTTTATATGGTTCTGGTCATGTGATCTGGAGAAATGAAGCTTGAATATATCATTCTCCATTAGTATACGAAACTTTATCACGATCGAATCTGTAGTTTTGAAATTATCAAGAAAAATAAATTTCAAACGACCATATTTACGGAACCCCTAGTATAATTTTGCTCATAGATGAACGTGATCACGACATTCTAGATCCACACCTATCCTGAAAATTTCAAGTCCCTAGGCGTTTCCGTTCAAAAGTTACAATTTTCTATGGTTTCTATGGTTCTGGTCATGCGATCTGGACAAAATATCATATATAGCTTGAACACCTCATTCTCCATTTAAGTGCAAAATTTCATCTCGATCAAATCTGTAGTTTTCAAGTAATCAGGGGAACAAAACATTGAACGGCCATATTCACGGAACCCCTGGTGGAATTTGGCCCATTAACGAACTCAACCGAGGCATTCGAAAACTGAACCCACACTGAAAATTCCAAGTCTCTAGGTTGTTCCGTTCGAGAGTTATCGTGCTTACGGCCGGCCGAACGGACAGACTCAAATTTTCCGACGGATTCGTCATCAGTGAGTCGAACGTAGTCGTTTGAGACCATTTTCGGCTCAAAATTCTAAAAATACAGACATCGTGACGAAATGATATAGCCCTCGTGTAAGTAGTACGAGCGCTCAAAAACGATACTTGGCTTGAATAAGATATATTTTCAAGTTTTTGAGATACATTTTTGCGCATCCTGTGAAATTCTTAATAGATATGATGACCTGAGTAACAAGTTCAGTCTTCAAAATTGTTAATTCGCATGGAAACGTTGAACATGCTGAAATATGATTTTTTCAGAAACAACCGGAAGACTCCAAAACATAATTTTGGCATAGCGTAGATATTCTACACGAATTTGAATCACAATCAAGTGTGGAAACTCAAAATTCAACGAATTCCGGGTTTTCCTTCGAAAATAACAAAGGTGACGTAATTTTCGGCGAAACCGAAAGTGTCGCAATAAACAAAATATTTTATTTGTATCCTCAAGGTCTTCTTCATTGTCTCTACAAATTATCAGAATCGTCTTAGTTTAAGTTAGCTACATGGTGTTTTTCGAGGTGAGGTTTTTTTTGACAGGTACTAGAACTCATCGAGATCATTTCGCCGAAAGTTGATCATATAAAATATTCAATTTGAAAAAAGTGCAAAAAATCTTAGGCATCAAGATCTTAAGACGACTCCGGATCGTGTTATCTCTCTGTTAGGAGATCTGCCATGAATCACGGTGCCATATGCATCCCAGCAAGTAAATGAAGTGCTGGATTTTATCGAAAATTTGTATATTCTCTTTAAACTTTCATTGGAAAATGTTTCCTGAACTTTATAATTCTTAAAGTTCAAACTAAGGGGGGGAAACATTGCTGATTGAATAAGTCCTATAGAAAAAATTACGAAAAGCACTGCCTTGTAGTCGGGAGCTTTTGAGCGCTCGTACATCCACCTTGTATGTAGATTCGCATTTTCCAGTTTTAGAAATCAATTGAAGGAATTTTCGACAGCTGTCAAAAAAATTCTCAAACTTAGACGAAACTCCAGACTTTGTCTGTGCTTCAGCTGACCAATTTTGCTTCGATAATTCGCTAGAATTTTCTACGGTATCTATGGTCTTGGTAATGCGATCTGGACAAAATTTCGCACGTAGTTTGAATACATTATTCCTCATCTAGGTGCATAATTTCATTCCAATCAAATCGGATGTTTCGAAATTATCAGGAACAGAATATTTCGAACGGCTATATTTACGGAAACTCTAGTCTAATTTTGCTCATTGATGAACGTGACCGTGAAATTCGCGATCCAAACCCACCCTGAAAATTTCAAGTTCCTAGGAAAATTATCGAGAAACCAAAATTTCAAACGACGGTATTTACGGAACCCCTAGTATAATTCTGCTCATTGATAAACGTGAACGTGACATTTCAGATCCACACCTATCCTGAAAATTTCAAGTCCCTAGGCCTTTCCGTTCAAAAGTTACAATTATCTATGGTTTCTATGGTTCTGGTGATGCGAGCTGAACAAAATTTTGCATATAGCTTGAACACCTCATTTTCCATTAGAGTAAAAAATTTCACCTCGATCGAGTCTGTAGTTTCAAAGTAATCAGGAAAACAAAATTTCGAGCGGCCATATTTACGGAACCCTTCGACGAATTTTGCCCAATAACGAACTTAACCGCGGCATTCGAGATTCGAACCTACCCTGAAAATTTCAAGATTCTGGGACATTCCGTTCGAGAGTTATCGTGTATACGGCCGGCCGGACGGACAGACTCGAATTTTTCGACGGATTCGTCATCAGTGAGTCGAACATAGTCGTTTGAGACCATTTTCGGCTCGAAATTCGAAAAATACAGACATCGTGACGAAATGATATAGCCCTCGTGTAAGTAGTACGAGCGCTCAAAAAATTAGGAAGTTCTTAAACACACCGCTAAAATTGGTCAAAATTAATTACAGAAATTGTTCGAAATGGTCACCATTCGTTTGATGTGCACAAAATCATACCCGGCGTAATAACGAATTATTACATGCAGCTACTATCACATCAGTTTGCTCACGAATAGTTTCACAAGCATTTTCAATGCGTTGTTTTAGTTCTTCAGCACAACTCACCTCACTTCACTTTACTTTACTTACACTAATGTTTTCAAATGACCCCAAAAGAAGAATTCACAGGGGTTGAGATCCTGGGAGCGCGCAGGCCAAGATATCGACCCACCACCTATTTGGAAACACATTACGAAATTCGGAAAAGTCACGAAAATCATACGCTCTGTGTGATTTCCTGTGAACTGAGCGCATTCAATAAACACATTTAGATCTCAATAGGTACCGTCAGATCCGGACTGGAAATTTCTCAGATCCACGGGTAACTTCGATTTCGAAATACTCGGCTCTGGTGAATATTTTGTATGAAGGATTTTTGGAATTTTGGCTTATTTTGATGAGTTCTAGCACATGTCAAACAAAAACCTCACCTTTGAAAAGACCCTGTTTTCTAAAGGAGTATTTCTGTCGAGGGTTGATTTCGAACCAAGGGTTCCGTGCCGATAAATTATCGTCCTTTCACGCACATCTCGCCAAGGCGAAGAAAATGAAAACTCGCATAAAACCCCATTTAATACGCTCCAATTACCATTTCCATTTGGCTGAAAGGTCCGGCCTTGGCACTTTGAACTTGTCCCCTCTGGCGCAACCCGATTTGCCCGCAATTGGCGTCATAGGAACACGATGGACGGCCATAACGTTTAATGCCCCTTTTTTTTTCGTTCATTATCGCATTCCGCAACGTCTACTTCCTCCAACTTTACTCTGAACTGGTTTTGCGCCGCGAAGATTACTATCGCGGGATGATGCTCGGAGGAACGTTTGAATTTCCGTCGAGATACTCTTCTGCCAGGACTAGTTTTTGTCCCCGGCGTCGCTCACGTGGATGTCGTGATCGTTTTTCTTTTAGGAAGTGGATTTTTCTGCTGGAGTGGAATCGTTTTAATCTCGAGAGTTTATCCCACTCTCGAGGGGATTCGTTGTCTCACCTAGAAATGATGAGCCCGATTCATTTATGTTTGAATTCTTCTGATCCTACACCAAAATAAAATTTCCAGGATATACAACAGGAATTTGGTTATTTCTACAGGAAATTCCCCCTAGGTTTCTTGAGAAAAATTGTTTTTGAGCGCTCGTACTACTTACACGAGGGCTATATTATTTCGTCACGATGTCTGTATTTTTCGAATTTTTGCCGAAAATGGTCTCAATCGACTATGTTCGACTCACTGATGACGAATCCGTCGGAAAATTTGAGTCTGTCCGTCCGTCCGGCCGACCGGCCGTCCGTAAGCACGATAACTCTCGAACGGATAAACCTAGAGACTTGAAATTTTCAGTGTGGGTTTAGTTCCCGAATGCCTCGGTTAAGTTTTTTAATGGGCCAAATTCCACCAGGGGTTCCGTAAATATGGCCGTTCAAAGTTTTGTTCCGCTGATTACTTGAAAACTACAGATTTGATTGATATGAAATTTTGCAATCAAATGGAGAATGAGGTGTTCAAGCTATATATGAAATTTTGTCCAGATCGCATCACAAGAACCATAGAAACCATAGAAAATTGTAACTTTTGAACGGAAACGCCTAGGGACTTGAAATTTTCAGGATAGGTGTGGATCTCGAATGTCGTGATCGCGTTCATCTATGAGCGAAATTATACAAGGGGTTCCGTAAATATGGTCGTTTGAAATTTATTTTTCTTGCTAATTTCAAAACTACAGATTCGATCGTGACGAAATTTTGTATACTAATGAAGAATGATATATTCAAGCTAGATTTCTCCAGATCACATGACCAGAACCATAGAAACCATAGAAAATTGTAACTTTTGAACGGAAACGCCTAGGGACTTGAAATTTTCAGGATAGGTGTGGATCTCGAATGTCGTGATCGCGTTCATCTATGAGCAAAATTATACAAGGGGTTCCGTAAATATGGTCGTTTGAAATTTATTTTTCTTGCTAATTTCAAAACTACAGATTCGATCGTGACGAAATTTCGTATACTAATGAAGAATGATATATTCAAGCTAGATTTCTCCAGATCACATGACCAGAACCATAGAAACCATAGAAAATCATAACTTTCGAACGGAAAGGCCTAGGGACTAGAAATTTGAAATTCAGGATAGGTGTGGATCTGAAATGTCGCGTTCACGTTTATCAATGAACAGAATTATACTAGGGGATCCGTAAATACGGTCGTTTGAGATTTTGGTTTCTCGATAATTTCGAAAGTACGGATTCGATCGAGATGAAATTTTGTATTTTAATCAAGAATGATATATTAAAACAATATTTTGTCCAGATCGCATGACCAGAACCATAGAAACCATAGAAAATTGTAACTTTTGAACGGAAAGGCCTAGGAACTTGAAATTCTCAGGGTGGGTTTGGATCGCAAATATCGCAGTCACGTTCATCTATGAGCAAAATTATACCAGGGGTTCTGTAAATATGGCCGTTCAAAATATTTTTTTGATGATAGTTCCGAAAATACTGAGCGGATTGGGATGAAATTTGCACCTAGCTGAGTAATAAGGTATTCAAACTACGTGCAAAATTTTGTCCAGATCGCACCACCAAGACCATAGATACCGTAGAAAATTGACATGAAGTCTGGAGTTTCGCCTAAGTTTCAGAATTTTTTTGACAGCTGTCAAAAATTTCCTCAATTGGTTTCTAAAACTGGAAAATGCGAATCTACCTACTAGGTGCATGTACGAGCGCTCAAAAGCTCCTTCCATCACGGCAGTGCTTTTCGTAATTTTTTATGATTGCGTTAGATTCTGCTTAGAAAAATAATGATAGTGTTCAAAGTAGTTTATGCTCCAAAATTGAATAATTCCTGAGTTATTAAGAATTTTCTGAATTTATGTCGTACGTAGGGATAAATTCATAAAAAATTTGTTTTATAACAATAATCTGTGTTCATAGGGGATTATTGGGATAACTCATCTTCTATGAACACAGATTATTGTTATAAAACAGATTTTATGGATTTATCTCTACGTACGACATAAATTCAGAAAATCCTTATTTACTCAGGAATTATTTAATTTAGGAGCATAAACTCCTTTTTTTTGCTAACACCTTTTCTGGCGCTTTTCAATCCTTTGGGTAGTATCTTTTGAGTTTCGTCTATTCGGTGGCGCCCTCTGTTGAGCTGTAAGGTAAAAGTTGGGCCGTCGGTGCAGATCGCTACAGATCTGACCTAACCTGACTGTACAGTACTGTTGCAGATTGGTACCTACATAATTATCAGATTTTAACATAATTTTGATCAATTCTCAAACATTTTTCAATTTTTAACATAATTGATGATTTTAACATAATTTTCACCAATGAAAAGTTTCTTGAAGATTTTGCTGAAACATAGAATAGTGAATATTTTTATCTATTCATTTATAACTTATTCATTTATTTTATGTTACTTTTTCAAATTCTTCTCATATTATGTTGTTGAAGTTTATCCATATTCATAAAATATTTCTCTTATTGTTTGCATTTTTCAGTTTCACTTTTACCTGTTTGTGTATTTTTCAAGATGATAGAAATATTGTTCTACCTCTTCGTTCATTCAGTTGTCATTATCAGTCAATTTAAAATTTTAACATAATTCCTAGTGAAATCTGATAATTTTGGCAACGTGCTATCATAATTTCTCGCCAAGCCAGCGGCAACACTGGTTTAACCTCTGCTTTTCTGTTAAACCCCTATTTACCTGTTCCTTCCTACACTATGTTTCATAATCATATACCCTCTTTTCTTTTTTTTGTATTTCCTAGGAAAAGTTATTCAAGAGTTAGTATCAATCGTAGATCGAAAAAATTCAATTCTAGGTAGGAGGCCAAAAAATGCTAAAAACATGCAATATGCTAGATTTAGCATCGAAAATCGACAACAGTGCGTTCGATATCATCGAGATGATTGTCGAATCGCTGTTTCATCATGTTCGTTCTTTCGTCGAAAACCGATATTTTATTGCAAACAACTACAACCATATGGTACAACATGAATTAAAATACTGTTAGCTAAACAAGATTCATTCCGGTAGAATAATCGGAATTTATGTGATAAATACCGAACATTCCTGTTGAATTAAATGTATCCATACTGTTAGTCGTACAAATATTGTTCGGTTATACTTACAAAATTATCATATTTGCTAAATATTCCTGTAACATTCACGGAAATATTCCTTCTAAAGTAAAATTACCTAATCATTGTTATACTTACCGTTTTTCCTGTTCATAGGGCACAAGTCACTTCAACCGGAATCGGCATTTAAGATTGCAAGTACAGATTGTTCTCAACACGATCGTTTCTTGTTGCAATAACAATAGTTGCGATTAAACAACAGGAATTCATTTAAGCAGACATTCCCGGAATTTGTTTTTTTTTCAGTGTGCCTCAATTCGGGATGAATACAGGGGGAAATCTCTGAAATGAATAGCACTCGCGGTATGATCCGTAACGGTTGGATAGTCCGGGATTCACTCACCTGATATTTTCGATATCATCAATGCATATCTTATCTGGTTTCGGTCCGTATTTACGGATTACCGATACACCGTCAGTCGAGGTTATGTGTACCATCGGCGGTGTGGCCAATGATGATTATGCTGTGCTTCAGGGGGTCCTCGCCGAGGAAATCCCTGGATGGTAAAATGACTTTTTCTTCATTATACGTTCACGCTTTTGAGACGTTTCATGGCTATGCTAGATATGTAGACAAATTTTTTCATTATATCATTCAATATTTTGATTCTGGTTGCCTCTTTTGATGAAGTTCGTTTAGAAGGAATCGCAAAAGGTGTCATTCTGTGATTTAGTTTCGAAAACACAGATGACTCATCGCAGATAATATTTTTGTCAAGGATAGGAAATTTTTTACTTTTCAGTATCGCCAAACGCAACTGTGTTCGAACGTCACTCATGATCACCATAAATCCTTGGAATGGTTCCAGGAAAAAAAAAATTAACCCCATCTGAAATTTTCAAAATTTAAAGTGTATAATGAAGGCTCTTATAAGCGAATGACAAAAAACTCTTCTGTTCTCCATCCAGAGCTTTTCTCGGAATAATTAGAGAATTCGATGATATCAGAATCCGTTATAGAAAATCTATCCAACATATAATGTAAAGAAGAAGTAAAAATAGTAAACCAGTGTGTAAAATTTGCAACATTTTTCAATATTAATGATATTATGTTCGTTCGTTCGTTCGTTCGTTCGTAAACGAAGAATAATCATTTTTTGCAAAGATTTCGTATAGTACTAATCTTGATAAAATCATTTTCGATTTATTTCATTTGGTTAATCATTTTCATTTATGAACTTCCGGAATTGTTCGAGGAAATTTCAGGAATCGGAAAAACTCTACCGCGTAAACTCTAGGTTTACTCCTGATGGTTCGTGAGTTATGAAGTTTTGAATATAAATCGCTCTGTCCAAATAAGACCTTCCAGTGAAAATTCGAAAATAATTGAGTTTCCCTTGATTCCTAGGTGAAAAATTATCAAACTGTCAAGTTTCATCCACGTGTGAAAAAATCGCATACGGATCCAACGATGACTCTACATAATTCTCGAGATTACATTATTTTTTCGCTATCTTCTATTTGAAGTGTGATATACCCAAATCTGGCCAGCATCTCGTTATGCGTGCGAATAAAAAGTAAATATTATCGGTTGAGTGTTGTCACCTCATTTTTATCGGATAAACAATAAACGAAATGATATTTCTGGAATTGTTTTGATTTCACGATTTATTTTTGGTCGCGGTTTTGAATGCTATTATTCAAAAGTTTCCTCAATTTAATTCGATACACCGTTCGAGACATTTTGGAGATAACAGTAGTTAGTTATGAAACAAGTGCTTTTTACGAATGACTTTGGAAATTACATGAGTGAAATAATAGTATATTATATAATGAGTGGTAATGTAGGTCATAACTCACGCAGATGAAGTTTGCTCTAATTCATCAAGTGAGTTATGCCCATTACCGCAAGTTGAATACTATACTTTATCAACGACTATAACAATACATACTAAGATGCAAGTACAGAGAAAGAACTTTATCTACAAATCTTAATAGTTACCTATACCAATGCCTTATTTATGTTGATTGTGCTTCTTAGTATGGAGAAGAAAGTCTATAGGGGCGATGCTTCATATTTAGTGCTAAGTTCACTACAATATGCCAAAAGAACGCTCTCTGTAAACGATGACTTGATATTCTTACTGCTACACCAATCTTGAAAATTGTTGTATACACCTCTCTATTTGTTTTGGTATTTTTCGAGCAATACATTCTGTATGGTAACAGTAGCTGATTTCTGAAGCTGTAGGCAATAATTCATCTTCACTATCTGAATTCATCTTTTTCAGCAAAACATTCATAATATCTATTAGGTATCAACTTAATTTGAGAAAACGGCAAAAGTATTCAAGTGACCTCTCCTCAATACCATTAATGGACTGTTTCCTTACGGCCAATCGGCTTGTGCAGAAGCAGACAGGGAGTTATAGTAGTGAGTTATAACTCACGTTGTTTGTTTACAGATAGTAGTTGAATAATGAATATGTATATTATAATTCGATTGAAGTTGATAAAGGAGTTTACATATAATTAGCTCACAATTTTATATTATAAGTAGATGGTCAAAAATATATTCATTTCATAAAAAATATATACATACATACCCATTCTGATACGAAATTTGTGTTACTTTGCAAACCTTGTAGGGCGCTTGAAGTCAGTACTTTACAAACGATTGTAGAAAAAAAATTGACTTTTCGAACTTATTGAGCCCTGTTACCAATTGAATCATTTTTATTTCTGGAGGAGCATAAAATGTCTCATTTACATGATGAAAAGTGGAATAACATATCAAATATCATGACATGTCATAATGTAGTACTTTAACGTTTCATACAGAAGAAAAGCGTAGAATACGAAACAAGGGGACTTTCAATGAAATTTAAATTTTGAAGCAGCAGTTTCTGTGTACAGCCTAATATTAGAAATATCATCTACTTTATGTATTACATATTTCAAAAATGATAAAAAAAAATATCAAAATTAAGATAAATATGAAATTTCGGATGATATAACCGATTTTCCAATAGGAATGATACCATTTAAAATGGTAATAATGGCAAAAATGCGTATTATTTTTGACATTTCTCACGTAATTTGTGTCCAGGAGGTTACGCCATTCAATCATGGAAAGATACACGCTTCAACAACGTTAAGAAATTGTTAAATTATTTTATCAAAATCAGTGCTCATTTGTGCATACTGAGAGAAATTTAAGAGGAATTCACGGACCACATTATTCAGTCAACCGACTCACAAATTCATCGTATTGTGGATAAATTTGGGAGTGAATTTTCTTTATACGATACAAGAGTACCAGTAGGACAAAGAACTGCACGTAGAAAATAATGATTTGGTAGTTGCAAGTGTAAGAGAAAATTGAAATTTATCGGTTCCACGTCGTTATCAACAATTAAATCTTTCTCAGACAACAAGGAGTATTTTGAGAGAAGATTAGGGTTTACATCCTTACTAAATTCAACTGGTTCAAGAATTGAAGCCATCAGACCACCATAAACATCGTTTATTTTTCTGATTTTTGTCTTGAACAACTTGAAAGTGATGAACATTTTCATCGAAAAATTGTATTCATCCCAATCCAATCAGTAGTTTCGAAATTATCAGGAAAAAAATATTTTGAACAGCCATATTTACGGAACCCCTAGTCTAACTTTGCTCATTGATGAACGTGGCCGCGATATTCGCGATCCAAACCCACCCTGAAAATTTCAAGTTCCTAGGCCTTTCCGTTCAAAAGTTACAATTTTCTATGGTTTCTTTGGTTCTGGTCATGAGATCTGGACAAAATTTCACATGTAGCTTGAACACCTCATTCTCCATTCGAGTGCAAAATTTCATCTCAATCAAATCTGTAGTTTTCAAGTAATCAGGGGAACAAAACTTTGAACGGCCATATATACGGAACCCCTGGTGGAATTTGGCCCATTAACGAACTTAACCGTGGCATTCGAGAACTGAACCCACACTGAAAATTTCAAGTCTCTAGGTTGTTCCGTTCGAGAGTTATCGTGCTTACGGCCGGACGGATGGGCAGACTCAAATTTTCCGACGGATTCGTCATCAGTGAGTCGAACATAGTCGATTGAGACCATTTTCGGCTCAAAATTCGAAAAATACAGACATCGTGACGAAATGATATAGCCCTCATGTAAGTAGTACGAGCGCTCAAAAATGGGGCTCACTGAATTACTCATATGTTTTCCTTAATGTTTAAATTGTATCATTCCTATTGGAAAACCCTTTAGTATATTTCCCATTCAACTACAGTATTTCAAGGTGAACAAGTAGTTTGATGGAGTAATTGCATAAATTTTAAGGGACAATTGTGCAATTCGTATCGTCTTGAGCTTTCACATTTTTTTTATCTTCAAGAGATTGGCGGTCTTAAAACTCCGAAATACGCACCTCGCTCACTTATGCCTAAGTGCGTGAATCATCATCGCCATTGAAACGGCCAAGGTTGTTCCGTACCGTCACAATTCAAGTGCGTTGACCAGCTCTTGGAACCTGCTATTTGCACCACATCATTATTATTTATAACGATTGTTGGTCACCGTTTACTCCTGTCGTAGTGAGGGGCGTACAATGGCGGAATTCTCATCTCAACGCGCTTTCGGCCGAGAGCTAATTGGAAGATACATCCTTCTTCTGAAATGTCTTTGTGGTAAGGAAACACCATTGCCTTATTCCTCTGGATCTCCTAGCTATTTGTGGTGCTTGTCGATATTGATTGAAAATTGTGTAATTCAATCAAGGTTTCTCAACAAACTCGACCATTATTCGATTAGGGAAGTTTGTGTCTTACTGCCAGGTAACTGCTCATCATTATTGTTAACCTGTTGGTTTTATGAAGCACTGGAGCCGGTGGCATACCTTGTAGAGATGCTTCATTGAATAAAGTTCTTATATAGATACACCTACTGTTTTCCCTACCTTTATTTGAAAATTTGAAGCTTCCTCAAGTATACCAACAACAGCAGATGATTTTCTCTATCAATTTTTTCTGTAATTGTTATCTACCGGATATGATTATCAAAGCTCCGAGAATTACATAGTTTCAATTTGTGACAATTGATAAGGTTCAGATTTCTCGATAAAACGACTGGAATATTAGCATATTCGTTTGTTTATGTGTACAGTCCCAGGTTTATATGTGTATTCATGAGGCGCTTTATCGCCAAAACAAACCTGCTAAAGCTATCTTCTGATTTGAGGTTAGCTTTGCTCAAAGTTGCGAGTAGCAACAAGATTCTTCTGGTTATCATTCGTGGGAGTCATAGTCTCGGTTCACTGTAACTCATGGGAAAAAAATTTTCGATGCACGATAAGGATATTATGCTGTTATCGTTAAATTTAAAATTTGATTTTAAAATTACAAGTTGCAAGATCTTGAAGTGATGTCTTATACTAATGAAAAAATTTTGGACCTTTTCACCATTTACGGAGAATGCCAAAAAATTATCGAAAGGACCTATAGGACCTTCAACAATCGTTACCCACATGTAGCAAGAATGACTGGAAATAAATTCCGAAAACTGCGGAGAAATTTTTTGGCTTCCGGTAATCCTGATCCTACATGTCCTTTCGATAATTTTTTGGCATGGTGAAAAGGTGAAAAGGTCCAAAATTTTTTCATTAGTATAAGACATCACTTCAAGATCTTGCAACCGATTAATCAAAAAATGCTACAAACTAAACCACCTGAATCGAGGTTTGATTAACAATTAACATTTTTTTCTATGGCATCCATAATCATCGAACACTTTTTATGATCTCAACCATAGAATCTATTTCAATAATTTACCTCATAATCACAGATCCATTTAATCGTAAACAGGACCATAGATCATGACTATAAATACTGAAATAATTCAGTATTTTTCATCTCATTCGAAACCTATCCAAAATAATTAATTGGTTTAAAAAAAGACTACCAATCATTTTTTATTTCGAATCGAATGTTGTAAAACAAATATGGGGTTGCCATTTGAAAATCTCGAAATATTTCAATTTTAAGTTCCACATTTTCGGAGCAAAATCTTCGAAAAACATTTCGATTCATCAAAATACCGAATGTACCACATGAATGCTGGGATTATCTACTATAAGACTGCTGAGTTTGGTTTTGTTCGCATATAAAATATAAAATAATCGAGATATTGCATTTGCAAACTGGCAATGCAGATGTCAAGAATTTCAAGAATTAGTGCATTACTTGGCAACAGTGCATGGCAGAGAAATTTTTTTTAGTAGGTTGTACTTGGAATTTGGTATTGTACCGATACCTAAATAAAAATATAAGTAGTTCCATTTGAAATAAGAAAGTAGATATGCGTTTAAGATAGATGTGGCAACACTGTCGACTTCAAAATATTTTAGGCGAAGAGTTCCCTCTTCCCCAAGGCTCCACCTTAAATTTCATAACGAAATATTCACTTGTTCTCTAAATACTTCTAATAGGCCAAGTTAAAAGGAAAACCCTGTATATAATATTTTTCTAGTGAACTCGACCTCAAATAATCTCACAAATTTGTCCTCATTCAAAATGAATAAAAATGTTTAGAGGCAAGTCAGTTCATTCAACTCTATATGCTCTTATGTGCTTATGATATGTTATGTTATTCCGTTGTATAAAATCACCTTATATCAGCATCTTTCCATACTTCAACCAATACAAGAAGTCGCCAACGTCACCTGCCTTGAAACCAAGGTGTTGGCATTTAATCATTATGTTTTCGGAATTGAAACCCTGTTATGATCTATATCGCATTGATTCGGTGACAGCCGGAGATTTTCTGCTCCATAACAGTGTGAGTAAACGCGGTGTACTATGGGTTTTTACCTCCTGGTCCATCTCGCCGGATCGGACGTGCGGCCAGAAGTTGTGTTCATTTTGGGTTTTTGTCAGTTTGCCACGGTTCCCTGCACGGCCGGTTCTGCAGTCGTACGTTGCGATTGAGAGTGTTGTTATTTCATCTCGTTCCCGTATTGTTTCCGTTCTTCTTCTCGTTCCTTTTTTTGTGTCTGAGGTCTGAGTCCCGTCTGGTTGCCTCGCACTGTTTCTGTTTCATTAGTGTCGTTCGCCGAAAATTTACGACGCCTCCTGGTGAAACTCAGTGTTCGTTGCCCCCGTCTCCAGCACTATTGCTACACCCCCAACTTCGGGCGGGATGTGGCTTTTTCTTGTCCGTTTCCGTCTCGATAATACCGCGGTCGGCGCTCCGAGGATGCTCTAGAAGAGGCTAAGTGGGGGTCTTGAGTAATAGGACGCATTTTCGTTGAAAGGTATAACGAAAGAGTGAATCTATATGGAATAACATAAGCATAGCCTGGAATTGCATCAGATTTTACTTTGTTGAGGTTTTATACAGAGGAATAACGTAGAATGAGAAATAAGAGAACAACCATTGAAATGTCAGTATTGATCGTTAAATTCAAAAGAGTTTCTATAAACCAGGTGGATCGTATTTTCGAAAATGAATACTTCAAGTGAACTTAACCTCAAACAACTTTGACAGCAATCATCTGACACTTTCAACAAAGAACCACAGAAAGGAGCATTAGGCCTGAAAAGCGGTACCAAACTGGTTGTTGCATATGGCCGACCCGTATTTCCGGATTGCAGTGGCGTAGGATATTGCAGTAGGGTAGAAACTAGAAAACTTCCATTCATTTCAGTTGTTATTAATGCTTTCAAACATTGATCAAAGAATATTTCTTAAAGCTTTTTGTGTGATCTCTCTTGCAAATCAATAAAACTTTACGAGAAAGCCAGATGAATTGAACCATTATTTAATTTGCATAAATTATTTAATTTCCATTTGCAAGTTTCAAACATAAAATAAAATGATGAAGAAAGGAGGAGGATGAATTTTCACCTCCTATTGCATTCTCACAAATTAAAATATATTTGATTCTCGTTGTGAGGTATGCCATACAGAAACATTTAATGAACAATATCCGTGTATACTTTATTAGCTAGCAGCTCCAACTTTATCAGTTGAGACCATTCTTGGCTCAGAATTTACAAAATACGATTTTTTATAATTATATGATGAAAACTGAGAAATAACAAAAACCAATCTCAACCTTATCCTTGTAACGCCCATGTGCGTTTGGTTACGATGTTGGTGGGGAAACACCACACTGATGTGTCATAACTGGCCGTTCGATATGGCTGTTTCCGTCTCGCTTTTGTACGAAGAAAAGTAGTCGAATGCTCCTTCCTTTGGTTCTTTATTCAAAGGGTGAATCATATTTTTTAGAATAAATTCTTCACCATAATATCAGTGTTATGTGCCATGCGCACTCTGGTTTCGACATAAGGCATCATAATAATAATAATAATAATAACACATAATAAGCATAAAAGTTGTATATGTATTGGCAAACTTCAATGCGTATGCTTATTGTTGTGTTATCTTATTCCACTGCATATATTATTACAGTATATTCTCATCTATGCTCTTTTATGTTTATGTACACACTGGAATAACATAATGTAGTATAAGCATAAAAGAGCATAGTTGAATGAATTTACCAGTTACCATTTTTACAGTGGAATACCATATCATAAGAATAACCATAAGAATTGAAGTTCGCCAACCTTCAGCATATTATTACATATATTTATGATAATGCTTTAGGTCAAAACCAGGGGGGGGGGGGGTTTGGGGGGGGCGTATGAACACAGAACACTTACATCATGGTTAGTGTCAGTTGATTGCTGTCAAATTTGTAACATTATTTGAGGACGAAAAAAAATCGGATATATTGAAATAGAGGTGAAGCTTCAACCTAATTCATATTTTTTCGTATTTTGCTATTTTGGGCTGGAACCCAATGTGAAAAAGTATTCGATATTTCAGAATTGATCATTTTATCTCTTCTTCCAGAACCATAGAAACCATTGAAAATTATAACTTTCGAACGAAAAGGCCTAGGGACTTGAAATTTTCGGGATAGGTGTGGATCTCGAATGTCGCGTTCACGTTTATCGATGAGCAGAATTCGACTAGGGGTTCCGTAAATAGGCCGTTCAAAATATTTTTTCCTGATAATTTCGATACTGCTGATTGGATTGGAATGAAATTTTGCATATAGATGAAGAATAATGTATTCATAATTCGAGTCTGTCCGTCCGTATACACGATAACTCTCGAACGGAAAGACCTAAAATTTTGAAGTTTTCAAGGTAGGTTCGAATCTCGAATGCCGCGGTTGAGTTCGTTATTGGGCAAAATTCGACCAGTGCTTCCGTAAATATGGTCGTTTGAAATTTGATTTTCTTGATAATTTCAAAACTACGGATTCGATCTTGACTAAATTTTGTCCTTTCACGGAGAATGATATATTCAAGCTACATTTTTTCCAGATCGCATAACCAGAACCATTTTAAATTCCAACGAATTATTGAATAAAAAATTTCTGTAACAGCTGATTCCAGCATAATTAACAAAGAGTTGCTGTAATTTTTTTGTCAGCTGTCCAACATTTCTTCAATTGGTTTCTAAAACTGGAAAATGCGAATCTACCTACAAGGTGGATGAACGAGCGCTCAAAAGCTCCTGACTTCACGGCAGTGCTTTTCATAATTTTCTTAAAATAGATTTTTAAACTAACGATAACCGTTTACTTCACTCATTCTTATGTTATGCTCCATACTCATGCTTATGTTATGTTATTCCGGGTTTGACCTCACTTCAACTCTAAATCCGAATGCTATATGTATAAAGAGAAATTTCTACGGTTCTTCAACGTATATCTTTGCACTTTCGCTATCACCAAGTATTGTTTTTCCGTGTTCAATAAATCCACTTCAGATCCGATCGATGACGATTAATTTCCAACCGTGACATTGCTTGCCGTTTCGGCTGTTGTGCTTTCTCTTCGGCGGTTCGGCGCAACGATTTTCTTCGTGAATCATCCCGGTGTGTCGGGTAACCGTTAGATCTCTTGCGTATTCCATTGTCATCGGATGCTGTCATTTGACCCGAATAGATCGTAATTGTTTCACAAACGATGAACTTTCAGCATTTTACGTAACTGCGCAACAATTATTCATGGTCGTTTCTTGGTTGCGCGCACGTGATCCGAAAAAAATTGGTTCCTTTCGCATTTCCCAACCTTTGTTTTGTACACTATTATAGGGTGGGCCTAAATAACATATAGATAATAAGTAAAAGCAATATTCAATAGTTGTTGGTTAGAAAATATGGAACATAAATATGGAAAACTTCCAAACATAATTTGATTCAAAAGAGAGTATATAATAAGAATGATAATATAGAATTACAACAAAAATAAAATTTCGATAAATGATAGGAATCCACTGCTGAATAATATGAACAAGTCAATCCACTTTTCATTTTTGAGCGCTCGTACTACTCACACGAGGGCTATATAATTTCGTCACGATGTCTGTATTTTTCGAATTTTGAGCCGAAAATGGTCTCAATCGACTATGTTCGACTCACTGATGACGAATCCGTCGAAAAATTTGAGTCTGTCCGTCCGTCCGGCCGTCCGTAAGCACGATAGCTCTCGAACGGAACAACCCCGAAATTTTCAGTGTGGGTTCAGTTCCCGAATGCCTCGGTTGAGTTCGTTAATGGGTCAAATTCCACCATGGGTTCCGTAAATATGGCCGTTCGAAATTTTGTTCCCCTGATCACTTGAAAACTACAGATAGAAACCATAGAAAATTGTAACTTTTGAACGGAAACGCCTAGGGACTTGAAATTTTCAGGATAGGTGTGGATCTCGAATGTCGTGATCACGTTCATCTATGAGCAAAATTATACTAGGGGTTCCGTAAATATGGTCGTTTGAAATTTAGTTTTCTTGATAATTTCAAAACTACAGATTCGATCGTGACGAAATTTTGTATACTAATGGAGAATGATATATTCAAGCTACATTTCTCCAGATCACATGACCAGAACCATAGAAACCATAGAAAATCATAACTTTCGAACGGAAAGGCCTAGGGACTTGAAATTTTCAGCATAGGTGTGGATCTGAAATGTCGCGTTCACTTTTATCAATGAGCAGAATTATACTAGGGGTTCCGTAAATACGGTCCTTTGAAATTTTGTTTTCTCGATAATTTCGAAACTACGGATTCGATCGAGATAAAATTTTGTATTTTAATCGAGAATGATAAGGATAATATATTGAAGCAACATTTTGTTCAGATCGCATGACCAGAACCATAGAAAGGATAGAAAATTGTAACTTTTGATCGGAAAGGCTTAGGAACTTGAAAATTTCAGGGTGGGTTTGGATCGCGAATGTTGCGGTCACGTTCATCAATGAGCAAAATTAGACTAGGGGTTCCATAAATATGGCCGTTCAAAATATTCTTTTCCTGATAGTTTCGAAACTACTGATGGGATTGGAATGAAATTCTGCACCTAGCTGAGGAATAATATATTCAAACTTCGTGCGAAATTTTGTCCAGCTCGCATCACCAAGACCATAGATACCGTAGAAAATTCTAGCGAATGATGGAAAAAAAATTGGTCAGCTGAAGCACTGACATGAAGTCTGGAGGTTCGCCTAAGTTCCAGAATTTTTTTGACAGCCGGCGAAAATTCCTTCAATTGATTTCTAAAACTGGAAAATGCGAATCTACCTACAAGGTAGATGTACGAGCGCTCAAAAGCTTCCGACTTCAAGGCAGTGCTTTTCGTAATTTTTGTATCCCATTCTATTACTTATTTATAAAGTAATTCTTTTTATCAAATTTTTTATTGATATATTCTTCTTTCAGGGGTCTTGGATATGACCGCTACGGAGAACACCATCCGATTCAGTGTCCACACACTGGACAAGGCCACCAAAGCCAAGGTGACCTTGGAGAACTATTATACTAATCTCATTGCTCAGCATTTAGAGCGGAAGCAGAGGTTAGCGAAGCTAGAAGAAACCCTGAAAGATGAGAACCTATCGGAGGACCAGAGGCGGGAGAAGCGAACCGCTCACGCCCTGAAGGAGACGGAATTCCTGAGGCTGAAGAGGAGTAGGCTCGGCGTGGAGGACTTCGAGCCCCTCAAGGTCATCGGGAGGGGCGCCTTCGGGGAGGTCCGCCTGGTGCAGAAGAAGGATACGGGACACGTGTACGCCATGAAGATCCTCCGGAAGGCCGACATGCTGGAGAAGGAGCAAGTGGCCCACGTGCGAGCCGAGAGGGACGTTCTAGTCGAGGCCGATCACCAATGGGTGAGTTTCAACCTCTGAGTACATTATTGGGAAGTTTATGACTAAGTTAGATGTCCTTGGTGTTGCCTTCAAGCCCACTACATTCTTCAAGGGTTTATGCTCCGATTGTAATGTTTTTTCTCTTTCAGGTGGTAAAAATGTATTATAGTTTTCAAGATCCTATCAATTTATACCTGATCATGGAATTCCTCCCCGGAGGAGATATGATGACGCTCCTGATGAAAAAGGACACACTTAGCGAGGAATGTACGCAGTTTTATATAACTGAGACCGCCCTGGCCATCGATTCCATACACAAGCTTGGTTTTATCCACAGAGATATCAAGCCCGATAATCTGCTCTTGGATGCTAAGGGGCATCTGAAGCTGTCAGATTTCGGACTCTGCACCGGTTTGAAGAAGAGCCACCGAACTGATTTCTATAGGGACCTGAGCCAAGCCAAGCCATCGGATTTCAGTAAGTTCAGTATGTATTACCCAATTTTTATTTATTTTTTATTCATAAGTCATTTCTCATTAAAAAATATACAATCAATAAGATGAATGTCCAGACGACCACCCTACTCAATTTTGTACAGAGATACTTCACAAATAAGTTCGTTCAGGTCAAATTACATTTGCAGTTATCTCGTCGAGTCCAATGGATAGCAAAAGGCGAGCTGAAAGTTGGAAGAAGAATCGTCGAGCACTGGCTTACAGCACGGTCGGTACTCCCGATTATATAGCACCAGAAGTGTTCTTACAGACAGGTTATGGATCAGCCTGCGATTGGTGGTCGCTTGGGGTCATAATGTACGAAATGTTGATAGGGTATCCTCCGTTCTGTTCGGAAAATCCACAGGATACTTATAGGAAGGTGATGAACTGGAGGGAGACTCTAGTTTTTCCCGCCGAAGTGCCCATCTCGGAAGAGGCCAAAGAAACGATTATCAAGTAAGTTTTTCTCATAGGATTTCTCTTGATATACTCAGGTGAAAAGCATGTACTATAGCATTTCGAACTTTTACAGATTCTGTTGCGAGTCAGACAGAAGATTAGGATCTCAAAAGGGGATGGACGATCTGAAGATAATTCCATTTTTCCGCGGGGTAGACTGGGAACATATAAGAGAGAGGCCAGCTGCTATTCCTGTCGAAGTTCGATCTATAGATGACACTAGCAATTTTGACGATTTTCCCGACGTCAAACTGGAAATTCGTGAGTGATAATTTCCATTTTTTTGTTATGATGTTTATACTCCGTTTAAGAATTATTGACATCTCGGTTGGCTGTGAAAAATCGAATTTAAGTTGGTAATAGACTATTCAGTAATATTTTGGGTTGCTGAATTCAGGTTGGTATAGGAATAACACTAACATTACCCATAGAAATCTTGCTTTGATGATTTTATCGAAGATATTGGTGAATATGTAATTATAAAAATTTGCTCTGAATTTGAGTATTTTTTGTCTTATGCTATTAAAATGGATGGAATTCACCAGGATACATCGCGCCTAACAAGAGAATGCCAGGCAGTTTGTCGGTGTTACTTCGAGTTTTTCAAAGATTTGGCATATATTTCCGCTAGCTTTTATCGAGTTTCACTAGTGTTTCAGGTAAACTGTTATTCACCTACTCAAAGCGTATTCTGATTGATCAATGTCTCTTAAATTTTCAGATTTCACCAAGCACTGTCTGTAGAATATTAGCATATTACAGACTGGAATTAGCAGTGGAAAAAAACCTGTGCGATGCGATTATTCCCTCAAAGAGACATTGAATGACTTTGTTTTTGCTAGAATTTAAAACAATGAATATATCAGTTTAGATATCCTTTTCAAACTGGCCAAAGAGCACCTAGATTTCAATTGATCGAAGTCAACATCATATTATATCATAAAAAAAATTGGATACAAATACAAAAAAGTTGATCGAAGGAAAATTCTTACTGATAAACAGAAAAATATAATAAAAATAGTACGATATTGTGATAAATACCGGGAATACATGGAACAAAATGTAAAATTCATTTATCTAGATGAAATTCAGATATTCAAAAACGGTATTCAAATTTTTCAGTGGACACTAGAAAATAATCCAAAAGCCGAGTATATTCAAGGGTAAAAGCAGAAGGTGTACTATTTTGAATGCTGGAACAATTGATGGATTTTTACCTGGATGTGATCCGATTCTTGACAGTGGTATTAATGATAAGGATTACTATGAATGGTGAATTATTTCATAAATGGGTTATTGAAATATTGAAACCTTCCATGCAAAAGGATGCCCATCAATAGGATTATGTCAGCTTATTCAATAAACACATCCAAATCACTACACTACATGGAAACAAAGTTTTCAATATTTTTATCTTTGCTCTTGTATCATTCATAGATATTTTAAGTTTATTTATTATACTTATACTGTATGGTACCCTGTTCACATTTCCTCTGCTAATACACATGCTATATTGTTCCCAATTCAAAAGTATACTGAATAATTGTAAAATTGCTCATTAGTTATAATATTTTCAATAATTCATGGACAGTTTCAATGAATGAAAATAAAAATTGACTTTCTTGAAGTATTCAACACCGAGCAATAAATAATTCACAAATTGGTTCATATATTGATAGTTCGGTACAAATTTCATGTCAAAATTCTTCATGTACTACAGAGATTCTTAATTTTTGTTTCTCTCTTATTTCTTAATACATTATTACGTTTTTCCCAATCCATTCTTTTGGCCCTGTGCTTGCGAAGTATCCAAACATTTTTTTCTGTTGCACCGCTAGCTACCTGCTAGAATTCCATCAATTATCCTTCTTGAATCCTGACATAAAATGGTACTCTTATAGTTATATGGTTAGAATTTCGCAAGATTTCCAATACCAATAAATATTGCATGGTCCTGAGTGAAAATAAATATTTATTTGAATGATCTTCAATTTTCCATGGTTGACTTTTATATGAACGATAAGTTCAGATAATTTCATATGAAAGCATTCCACAATATTTTTGCGCTTTCAAACCTGAACTCCCATGTAGAAACTACAATCGAAATATTCCGGCTTAATTAATCGATAATTCGTATACTCAACACTTTTCTAGGTTATATTTATGTTTTATTTCTATGATGAAATTTAGTTACTTTTTGTAACCAGAAATAAAGCCTCGACTGGACGTTCATGGCCTGCTTCGATGTCAATAATTCTTAAATGGACTATATATATTTTGAATTGAATGGTGGAATTAATTTTCCATCGATGTATTCAATCAAATTTTGGAAATTTATTGTACATAATTCTTATCTGAGGAGTTCTAGATGCATTGAATTGATACATTAAATTTTCTTTGCATTTCATATTTTTACCTTATTTTTTCATTTTCAGCTTCAGCACCTATGCCTTCAGAGAATGACAACTACAAAGACTGGGTTTTCATCAACTACACATTCAAAAGATTCGAGGGTTTAACGCAGCGAGGCACACCTAAGAAGTAGAGTTACTGTGTGCCGCTGGATGCAGTTTGTTCCTCGTGAGTCGTTTGGACTCTTCTGATGAATCACTTGTCTTCAGAAAAAGGAAGATTAGTCAGGTGCGATTCTCTGAAAACAAGTGGGGTCAGTTATATTTATGTGTATAGGTCTGAGACATTTTTGCACCTTTTGCTTAGGAGCTGTGAAGCGCTGCGTTGGGCTTCGTTTGACATAAAATGTAATGGAGAATAAGAGTTTTCGTTGAAAGAGTAAAGGTTCATTTATTTTCGTTCTCGTTTATATTTTTGATAATACCTCGTTTCGAATGTGGTTTTTTTGTTAATGAGAAATGTTTTAATTTTTCAAACTCAATGAATACTTCATTGAGTTTTCTCTTCGAAGGACTCTCTTGAAATTTACATTTCTTGCTTATAAGTGTTAAAATGTGCTTATCAAAAAGTGAAATTTGATCTTTATTGTATGGCATAATATTGCTCCCCTGATTTTCTGTCGTGTGTGCATCTTTTCCGGAATAAATAATTCAATCTTACTAATTATTATCTATTTGGTATCAGATTTGTAGAAATTACTAAATGTTTTCGCGTGGACTTGTGGAGCATGTCGAACGTAGCACAACAATTTGTGTATATGTTAATTTTTTTTGTTTTTTGTTACAAAGTGATACTATATTTCTATTGTTTTTAACTTATAAATTGTGTAAAATGATGAAGATGATGTGTCTTGATTTTTGATCGAGAAGTATTTTTTGTAATAGTTACAAGTGGATTGCTGTCTCCTGCCTTCTTCTGTCAGTGAGATTAACAGGGGGAATAGTAATTTGTAACCGTGACATTTATTCAGTTGGCGTGACTGAGCAAATATTTTCCTTGATTGAAATTTTACCTGTTCAGACTGGACCGAATTTTAAATTGGGCTGAAAGCTATTGATATTCCAGGATTGATTATTTCACCTCTTTCTTATCGAAATATTTGAAAAATTCTTTTTATGATTTCTACTTCGTTTTTAGCCTGAACCCATACATGTTTCCCGATGGAATAATTTCTTCCATAAAATCTTCAGAGTCCAGAAATTCAGTTCAGTCTGCTTATCGCATTTTAAAGTTAACACTATTGTAATAATATTGTAGTTTGTAGAACAAGTTGACCATTCACTTGTTGAATGAGTAATTCTAGTTAAGAAATATTCAAAAATTTGAATTTAAGTCTCCATAATATTTACGAAAAAATAGTTCTTCACTCGAATTCTGATTCAGGAAATTGTAATGAAATATCCTTTCGGGTAGTAATTAATGATTAGTTGGTTCTATTTTGAGGCATGCACTCTATAAATTCAAAGATTTTCATTGTAGAACTATTATCACAGTTTTTTCTAAGTAGGGACAATAATTATGGCATGAAATTTCTGGTTTTTAAAAGGTTCTGAAAAATTGTTTTATCCTCTTTTTATTTCCAATATTTCAGATTATTGAAAAGGAAAAATCATTTTGGAATATCAAAGCAATTTCTGAAAGAAAGTAATGACTATATCACCTTTTGCTTGAAAACACTCGGAAATAATTCTTGAAAAATTGGTCATACTTGTTTTTAATAAATCAACTTGGGCTCTCTATGAATATATTCCAGGTTAGTTTCACTGGAAATATCTAGGAAACTTTTAATCACGTCATTCTGTACCTTCTGTAGTTGGTCTCGCTAACAGGACTTGTATATTGTAAATACATTATTTACTTCTGAGAAATGTGAATAATTAAAGAAAATTTATTAAACTTCTGTGCTTTAATTTGTTGTTTTTGATTGTATCCCATATCTCAAAACATTCATTGCGCCTTAAAGGAATTGAGATTGGAATTACTTGTAAAGTCAAATATACCTTCAGCATAATAATTGACTTCCTTGAAAAATTGGCTCCTCTAGAAGAATAATTATTTTTAAATTTAAATTGATTTATCACCTCGTAGATCTTACAACATATGGTACTTCGAGTGAAAATTTAAGCGTTCATAAGATGGAGCAGAACTCTATTGTCATTATTCAAAGTCTCCTTGGGTCTGACATTTTGGTTTTGTAATACAAATTTTGTACTCAGAGGTCTGAATACTTGAATAATACAGTTTTAATAGGTGGTTAAAACAGCTAGTATTCAACTTGCGGTAATGGCCATAACTCACTTGATGAATTACAGCACTTGCCTTCGGCTCGTGCTGCAAACTTCATCTGCGTGAGTTATGACATTACCGCTTGTTAAATAATATACTATTGTATATGTTATGGAAGGTCAAGATCCACTCTTGGTTTATATTTTGTTGGCAAATTTTATTAACTTTTGAGACCTTGAAATTTTAAAATTTTGGAACATCATCTAGTATTCAGATTCATATGATGAAAAAATTACAAGGGGATTGAAAATTTACAGGAAATGGGTTAATTTTTTGGAAATTTTTTCACAATAAATATCGACGCGAAAGACATTTTTCATAGAATGATGAAGCTGTGTATAATACACCAATTTTTGTAAATGAAACAAAAGGTGGCTTTGCTAGAAACGTAATAATAGGCGAAAATTTTGTTATTTATCATGAAATCTTAATTATCTTCAAACATTCAATACAAGTATAAGATCAATAAATGAGGTCACTGAATTTCCGGAAGAAATACCACAACCTCTAGAACGATGGGAAAAGCGGTTAAATTTTGTTCGAAGAAATGTTTTGGTTTGTACACTACGTAAATCGCGCACAGATGTGATGTAACAAGTGCTGACCAATCGCCATTGACAAAACCCATTACTGTTTTGTTGATTTTCCAATCACAGTCCAGAGATACTTTTATGTCACAAGAAGCCGCCATAACGCTGTGGTTTATGTCACTGAATTGGAGGGTTTAAGAGCGGCGTTTATAAGAATAATAATACATATGTTCTAAAAAAAATTATGCATACATAATTATTTAATACCTATATTTCAACTATGAGCACATTTGAACCGAATTCTACTACCCACTCGCACAGTTCCATTTATTTTCAATCTTCGAGTAAAAGCGATACCTAGGCTCGTTGAATGGATTATTTTCTTTCTTCAAAAAATCATAACAAGCACTGCCGTGAAGTCAGGAGCGTTTGAGCGCTCGTTCATACACCTTTAGGTAGATTCGCATTTTCCAGTTTTAGGAACCAATTGAAGAAATTCTTGACAGCTGTCAGAAAACCAATTTTTTTTCGATAATTCGCTAGAATTGTCTACGGTATCTATGGTCTTGGTAATGCGATATGGACAAAATTCCGCACGTAGTTATTCTTCATCTATGTGAAGAGTTTCATTCCAATCATCAATAGTTTAGAAATTATCAGGACAAAAATATTTTGAACGGCTATATTTACGGAACCCCTACTCCAATTTTGCTCAGTGATGAGCGTGACCGCGACATTCGAGATCCGCAGCTATCCTGAAAATTTCGAGTCTCTAGGCCTTTCCGTTCGAAAGTTTTAATTTTCTATGTTTCTAGTCACGCGATCTAGACAAAATTCTCCATCTGAGTGCAAAATTTCATCTCGATCGAATCAGTAGTTTCGAAGTAATGAGGTGAACAAAATTTCGAACGGCCATATTTACGGAACCCCTGGTCGAATTTTGCCCAATAACAAACTCAACCGCGGAATTCGAGATTCGAACCTACTGTGGCGGCTCTCCGCCGTCGTTCGAAGATGGCGTTGCCGGCTACGTCACTCCGCGTTGTCTCCCGCTGATCTCTTCATAGATGCACTCGACGAACGGAGAGTACCACTTTCCTTGTGAAGAATGTGAAGGTGTCTAGGGCAACAGTTTGCTGGATCAGCCCTACTGATGAGTCCACCAGCAAACTGTGGGACGAAACACACATCCGTTTCTCCATCAGAGAGCGCGATTCGAAATAGCGATAACACCTCGCTAAACTACCATGAAAATATTAAGTTTTTAGGGTTGTTCGTTGTTCCGTTCGAGATTGGACGGACAGACTTGAATTTTTCGTCAAAACTTGTTTATTGAGACTAGAGATGAAACGGATAGTGAATTGGCCGGATACCGGATAGCGGATATTCGGCAAACTCTGAGGCCGGAGCGCCGGATATCCGGCTGCCGGATATTCGGCACTTCAATCGGTGCATTCGGGACTACTCGGTAGCGATTGAGTGTTATCGGGCATGCGCATGATTTAGTGTTATCGCGCATGCGCATGATTGAGTTTTACGCGCATGCGCATGTGTAAGTTTGCTTCTCAGATCGTTCGTTTATTCCGTATTCCATCGTGTTCTTACTTGTCCTCATGGTTTTATTTTCAATAAGAAATGTCATCATTAAGAAAACGATCGCCAATTTGGCAATATTTTGATTTTAACAGTGACGATAACAAGTACGCCGTATGTTTATTGTGTCAGGTTCAAATTTCTCGAGGTGGTGAAGGAAAAAAGGCAGGTACGTAAGAAGAAGGAAAATTTGGTATTCATTCACCACAATTTGCCACTTGTTAATTTTGAGTACTGAACGGATTATAATTAAAAAATACACATTTTTGACATGCGATTATAAAAATAAAAAAAGTATTCATAACTTATTGTGGTATGATTTTCCTTGTGTAAATAATAAAATTTTTTTTGAATTTTACTCTCCGATATCCGGCCGGATACCGGATAATCATTGATTATCCGGTATCCGGCCGGATATTCAAAACAAGGCCGGATAGGCCGGATACCGGATAGTTACCGGATATCCGTTTCATCTCTAATTGAGACCATTTTCGGCTCAAAATTCGAAAAATACAGACATCGTGTAAGTAGAAGCTCAAAAAGTAATTCAAAAAATTAGAAAAGCACTGCCGTGAAGTCAGGAGCTTTTGAGCGCTCGTTCATCCATCTTGTAGGTAAATTCGCATTTCCAGTTTTAGAAACCAATTGAAAAGATTTTGACAGCTGTCATAAAAATTTCAAACTGAGGCGAAAATCCAATCTTCACGTCACTGCTTTAGGTGACCAATTTTTTTTTTCGACAATTCGCTAGAATTTTCTGCGGTATCTATGGTCTTGGTAATGCGATCTGGACAAAATTTTCCACATAGTTTGAATACATTATTCTTCATCTATATGCGAAATTTCATTCTAATCCAACAAGTAGTTCGAAATTAACAGGAAAAAAATGGTTTGAACGGCTATATTTACGGAACCCCTAGTCATTGCTCATTGATGAACTTTACCACGAAATTCGCGATTCGAACCCATCCTGAAAATTTCAAGTCCCTAGGCCTTTCCGTTCGAAAGTTATGATTTTCCATGGTTTCTATGGTTCTGATCATACGATCTGGAAAAAATGTAGCTCGAATATATCATTCTCAATTTGAATACAAAAATTCGTCTTGATCAAATCCATAGTTTTGAAATTATCAAGAAAACTTAATTTCAACCACCATATAAGGAACCCATACTCTTATTTTTCTCATTGATGTACGTGACTGCAACATTCGAGATCCACTCCTATCCTGAAAATTTCAAGTCCCTAGGCCTTTCCATTACAAAGTTATAAAGTTCTATGGTAATTCTCCATCTAAGTGCAAAATTTCACCTAGATCGAATCTGTAGTTTCGAAGTAATACGGAAAACAAAATTTCGAGCGGCCATATTTACGGAACCCTTCGGCGAATTTCGCCCAATAACGAACTAAACCGCGGCATTCGAGATTCGAACCTACCCTGAAAATATCAAGTTTCTGGGACATTCCGTTCGAAAGTTATCGTGTATACGGACGGCCGGACAGACTCGAATTTTTCGACGGATTCGTTAGTAGTGAGTCGAACATAGTCGTTTGAGACCATTTTCGGCTCAAAATTCGAAAAATACAGACATCGTGACGAAATGATATAGCCCTCGTGTAAGTAGTACGAGCGCTCAAAAAAGGCGCTTTCGATTTGGGGTTTCGTGCACCGGAGGGCTCGGTTTTTGTTGTTTAGCTCACGCTTTTCGAAGCAAATCGAATGCGCAAATGTCATATTTCGTACACTGGAGGCTTGAGGAGCTCAGACAGCTAAATCGAAAGCCACAATAGATTCAACTCTGATTTACAGATTTACTCTTGACCTGTCACAAAATGTTTTGAAATTATAGGTTATATAACTAATTATAAATTGATTTTATCATAACAGGTCATAAAGTACATGACAACGTAGCAGCAGTTTGCGGTTCGTTTGCTAGTAGCTGATAGTCTGAATGGATTTCTTTCTTTGAAAAGTTTTATCTAAAATTGAAGTATAACAATATGGCCAAAAATTTTACCGTGTCTTCCATTATTGGACTAACTATATTGTCAATGTACATAACGGTTTCGTTTTCAGCTTCAGTTAACAATGTTCATGACACCCTTTTGTTCAATCAAAATCCCGGTGATATAGTCCAAGGACTTTACAATGCAAGTGATGATGTGGAAGAACTTGTGGAGAGCAGTTTCAACAATAATGTTTACAGAAGTAATCGTGCTTGGTTGGTAGAATTTTACAATACTTGGTGCGGGCACTGTCGGAAATATGCACCAACTTACAAAGCAGTTGCTGAGTATTTTAAAGAGAGTAAAGACATATTAGTGATAGCCGCAGTCGACTGTTCTAATGAGGTTAACCAACCTATCTGCAGGAATTTTGAGATCATGGGATATCCATCTCTGCGATATTTTCATGAGGATTACGTTGAAGGTCCACAGAATATGGGACTTACTCTTATGAAAACTAATGATGACATATCCAGTAATATACAATTGGTGATAGATACTATAATTGCCGAACAAGATGAAGGACGAGCACTTATGATACCTAAATTACATCCTTATAATTATACTGATGTTTCGAAAGTGTTTGATTCTGCAAAACCAGAAGTGAAATTTGCGTTTTTATTGATTGTGGATGGCAGTTTGAATGGGACCCAAACGATATTAACATTCCGCAATGTACCGAATATTATCATCACTTATGCTCTGAAGTCTAACGTTGCCTTGACTAACTCCTTAGGATTAACAGACGATTTACCTGCTATGATAATTTTAAGTCGTGAAGGCCCTGAAGAAAAGAGGAAATTAACAAACGTAGTTTCTCCAAAGGAGGCAATCATTAAATTTTTGAAAGGCGAGGGAATTGAAGTGGAGAAGTATATCACATATGATACTAATAAAAATAAAAAATCGGTGATAGACGAGGATACAAAGAAACCTGATGTGCATGAAATTATTGATAAAGTGAAAAAAATGGGTGATGTAGTTTTTCAAATGGACTTGGAAACTGCACTCCGATTTTCTCTCAGACAAGAAATAGCACGATCAAAGATCATTGACGGTGATAAATTACAGGCTTTGAGAGCTTACTTGAAAGTGTTGGTCAAATATTTTCCTCTGGGTAAAAAAGGACATTATTTTCTTAACGATTTAAGCTCTTTCGTAACTGACAGTGATTCTATAATGGGAACTGAAATATCTCTTCTCGTGAAAGATTCAGAGAAAAGCGATAAGTTCATTTGGTCATCTTCTAAAGAATGGCTTGGATGTAAAGGAAGTACACCAGAAACTAGAGGTTACCCTTGCGGAGTTTGGACTATGTTTCATTATCTAACAGTTAATGCAGCTGAACAAAACATCGGAAAGACTAAAGCTGATCCTAAAGAAGTTTTAACGGCAATGCACGGCTACGTCAAGTATTTCTTCGGATGTGCAGATTGCAGCCAGCATTTCCAAGAAATGGCAGCAAAGAGAAAAATCGATCAAGTTTCGTCATCAAACGAGGCCATAATGTGGTTGTGGGCTGCCCATAACGTGGTTAACGAGCGGATAGCGGGAGATCCAACTGAAGATCCTCTGTTTCCAAAAAAACAATTTCCAACCGTCGAACATTGTCCAGAGTGTAAATACCAAAACGGATCTTGGAACTTCAATCAAGTGGAGAATTATATGAAGCATATATATTCCAGCATCAATATTCGGTACATTGGCTCCGACATGAAGGTTATCCATTTCGATGGAGAAGCTTCAAATCTGAATTCCAATGGGATATTGGGTCCTGTCGATAGCAGTATGTTACTCATTTTATATTTTGCATCTTTTTCATTGCTAATTGTTCTGGTGCGCATGTTTCTGAGACGTGGTTATAGGAAAAAGCCATATGTGCATGATTTGTTAGGAAAAGTATGATTACGAATAATTTTACGAAAGTAATATGAAGACATTTTGTTGGGATGAAAAAAATCGGATCTCAAAAATTTATTCGCTGAAATGATTGAACTAAACCCCAGTTAAGAATAATTGGCTCAAGGAATAGAGCTGTGATATTTTCAATTCATTGATCATATAGAAGTACTATTTTTATATGCAACATTCTTATACAGACATAGACGCAGGATTTCAAATAATATTAGTGAAAAGGGCGATTCTTTAGCTCTGTTATATTTCTACACAGCTTGTACAACTAAACCAAGCCTTCTTTTTGAGCGCTCGTACAACTTACACGAGGGCTATATCATTTCGTCACGATGTCTGTATTTTTCGAATTTTGAGCCGAAAATGGTCTCAATCGACTATGTTCGACTCACTGATGACGAATCCGTCGAAAAATTCGAGTCTGTCCGTCCGGCCGGCCGTATACACGATAACTCTCGAACGGAATGTCCTAGAAACTTGAAATTTTCAGGGTAGGTTCGAATCTCAAATGCCGCGGTTAAGTTCGTTATTGGGCAAAATTCGCCAAGGGGTTCCATAAATATGGCCGCTCGAAATTTTGTTTTTCTGATTACTCCGAAACTACTGATTCGATCGAGGTGAAATTTTGCACTCAGATGGATAATTACGTACTCAAGCTACATGCAGAATTTTGTCCAGCTCGCATGACCAGAACCATAGAAACCATAGAAAATTATAACTCTGTAATGGAAAGGCCTAGAGACTTGAAATTTTCAGGATAGGTGTGGATCGTAAATGTAGCGTTCACGTGTATCAATGAGCAAAATAGGACTAGGGGTTCCGTAAATATGGCCGTTTGAAATTCAGTTTTCTTGATCATTTCAAAATTATGGATTCGATCTCGACGAAATTTTGAATTTAAATTGAGAATTATATATTCGAGCTACATTTCTGCCAGATCGTATGATCAGAATCATAGAAACCATAGAAAATCATAACTTTCGAACAAAAAGGCCTAGTGACTTGAAATTTTCAGGATAGGTTCGGATCGCGAATTTCGCGATCCTTTTTATCAATGAGCCAAATTAGACTAGGGGTTCCGTAAATATTGCCGTTCAAACTATATTTTTTCTGATAATTTCGAAAATACTTATGAAGAATAATGTATAATTTTGTCCAGATTGCATTACCAAGACCATAGATACCGTAGAAAATTCTAGCGAATTATCGAAAAAATGGACCCAAAGCACTGACGTGAAGTCTGGATTTTCGCGTTGGTTTGAAATTTTCTTCGACAGCTGTCAAAATCTTTCCAATTGGTTTGTAAAACTGGAGAATGCGAATCTACCTACAAGGTGCATGTACGAGCGCTCAAAAGCTCCTGCCTTCACGGCAGTGCTTTTCGAAATTTTTAAGATATAATTTCTCAAAAATGAAAAATACTTCATTTAGGAAACCCCATTAGTTTCAAATTGCAAAAGCTGCAAATTTTATGTAAAGGTTTTATCTCTCAGCCGTCTCCCAAAAATCCACAGAATTTTTTCAAATTTCTTTTTCTATAACCAAAAAAAACGATGATGAGGGATGGATTATTTATAATGAATGAAACTGTACATAAAAAATTATAAAAAGCACTGACGTGTAATCAGGAGCTTTTGAGCGCTCGTTCATCCACCTTCAATTAGAAAATTTTTTGACAGCTGTCAAAAAATTGCCAGCAGCTATTTGTCAATTATGCCGAATCAGCTATTACAGGAATATAAGGTTTTTTTTTTCGATAATTCTCTAGAATCTTCTACGGTTTCTATGTTCCTGGTAATGCGATCTGGACAAAATTCGAACGTAGTTTGAATACATTATTCTCCATCTATGTCCGAAATTTCATCCCGATCGAATCAGTAGTTTAGAAATGATCAGGAAAAAATATTTCGAACGGCCATATTTACGGAAACCCTAGTCTGATTTTGCTCATTGATAAACGTGACCTTGACCTTCGAGATCCAAACCTATATACCCCGAAAATTTCAAGTCTCAGGTTATCATTTTCTATGGTTCTGGTCAGGCATGTAGCTTGAACACGTCATTCTCCATCTGAGTGCAAAATTTCATCTTGATCGAATCAATAGTTTCGGAGTAATCAGGAGAACAAAATTTCGAACGGCCATATTTACGGAACCCCTGTTCGAATTGTGCTCAATAGCGAACTCAACCGCGGCATTCGAGAACTGAACTCACACTGAAAATTTCAAGTCTCTAGGTCGTTCCGTTTGAAAGTTAACTTGTACTTGAATTTTTCGACGGATTTGCCCTCAGTGAGTCGAACCTTGTCGATTGTTGACCATTTTCGGCTCAAAATACAGACATCGTGACGAAATGATATAGCCCTCGTGTAAGTAAAACGAGCGCTCAAAAAGTAAAAAAAAAAAGGTTTCTGTATCAGAGGCAGAGTATCTGTACTGACTGTAGCTTATGTACCTATAATATTTCCTAGTTTTCGTATTTCGCCAAACTTCCTATACCCACGTTTCAATCATTATTTTTTATTTTTCATTAATATTCTGCCATCATTATTTCGAAATATGCGCGAATATTAATGCTATGCAATTAGTGAACTAGGTTTATGTGTTTATTTCAATGTCTACGCTTCATTACTAAAATTTGCACTATAATCTCGCATTCCACTCATGTAAATAATTTTTTTTCCTTAGAAATCTCAAATAACGTATTTTCTTAAGCGGATAGGATTCAGAAAACGGCATAAGAAGACATTCCAAAAGTTGAATTTTACACTTCAATTGTTGTGATTTATTTATATTGTGACTGTAAAAAATACAGATAATTATTTACATTGTTTCTGATTGACTGTTGACTATTTGTTATATTTCCATTTAAATTTTATATTTTAATATACTAATTCACCATACACGCATTTTTGATTCCTCCTCTTTACATTCATCTGTCTGATTTTCATATGGTTCATCAATGTGGTTGACTAATCGGAGAACATTAATTGAAAAATACTAATCAATAGGGCAAGTAGGTAGTTTGTGATAACAAAACGCTGCAAATGGTTCATAAATTCATTCGCGACTTCTATATACAGGGTGTTTTTTTAGGTGAGGCTTTTATTGACAGGTGCTAATACTCATCAAAAGAAATCATTTCACCGGAAGTTGATCATATGAATTATTCAATTTGATAAAAGTGCGACAAATCTTGGGCATCATCATCTTAATACGACTCTGTTAGGAAATTTGCCAAGAATCACGGTGCCATATGCATTCCAGCAAGTAAATAAAGTGCTGGATTTGATCGTAAATTTGTATATTCTCTTTCAACTTTTATAAGGAGATTTTTCCTGAATGGTATAATTCTTGAAGTTCTGGAAGTAAGGAGAGGAAAAATTACTGATTCAAAGGGTCCTATAAAAAAAATTAGGAAGTTCACAAACTCGCCGATGAAATGAATCCAAATTGTCAACAGAAATTATTCGAAATGTTCAATATTCGTTTGATGAGCACAAAGCCCGGCGTAATAACGAATTATTACATGCAGCAATTATCACATCAGTTTGCTCACCAATAATGTCACAAGCATCTTCAATGCGTTGTTCTTTGACACTATTCCCCTCACTGTTCACTGATGTTTTCAAATGACCCCATAGAAGAAATCACAGAGGTTGAGATCCGGGGAGCGTGTAGGCCAATAAATCGACCCACCACGTCCTATCTACCTAAATTTACAAAAATCGTACGTTGTGTCAGGTGATTTCCCGTAAACTGAAGGCATTTAAAACACATTTGGACCTCACTACGTACCTGAATCAGATCCGTGCCCTAAATTCCTCAGAATCATGGGTAATTCAATTTCGAAATACTCGGCTTTGGTGAATATTTTTTATAAAGGATTTTTGGAATTTTGACGAGATGAGTTTTAGCTCGTGTCGAAAAAAAGCCTCACCTTTGAAAACACCCTGTATATTGCGCATAATTTGAACAGCACCGTTTGTTTCTGTGTACCAAACCGACCTTCAAAAGATGGAATCGCCGAATTATTATTGTATAGATCAGAAGAACTCATTTTTTTTTAAATTTAAACTCATCCCAAAAAAGGTTATTTCAACCCCTTCTGAAATTTTCGGAGTTGAAGCGAGTAATGATTTTGGATTCATTTAATCTCTTAATTAAACATTGAGAATACACCAGTACTATATAAAACGGATAAAGTTGAAAAAAAACCGCCCAACGTGGGGCTCGAACCCACGACCCTGAGATTAAGAGTCTCATGCTCTAGCCGGGCATGTACCCATTTACGGTATTACTCGTAATTCATCGAAATATGTATGTTTAATTGTATTAAAAACGAAAATTTTGATCGACCTATTCGATTTGTCAAAGAGAGAATAGAATAAATAAAATGTATGTCGATTATTGTTATATAATATTAAAATTCACAACATTAAACATATAATATCACACTGTAAAGCTGATGTTAAGAAAAATAGAGGTTCATATCAATATATAGGTATCTCTGCTGGATCTTTAAAATTGGAATGGCACACTCAATGGTTCCAAAGAAAAATTTAAATGCAAGAACATGTGCTGGTGCTCACCTCCTATGCGGCCCGAACAGACTGAAAAAAAAAACATTATATTTTATTACGTACAATTTCGAAACCTGAACATGGGGGTAGAAATAGAAAATAGATATGAATATTCAGTAACATTAGACGAGAAGTTGTTACACCATTTCTTCAAATCGATGGGTTCGCAAAATACCACGGTTCGGGACTGAGAAAGAGATTCCTTTTTTCTGAACGGACCATCAGAAACCCGAAAAAAAAATATGTATCTCTAAAAAGGGACACAAATATAATAAATAATATATCAATTTTTCAGGTTGCAAATGGTTGATATTGCTCCCTATTTACCTTGGCTATGTCTACGCCGGTCATTGATTTCACCAGCATGGGCATTCTTGTCACAATATCCAACACTTCCCCGGTGAGTTTAGAAGCTCCCACATCACCAGATCCAGTAGACACCATGGTAATTTTCTTAGCTTGGGATAATGGGGCTGCCACTTCAGCAGCAACCTAGAAAAATAATATTCATAATAATTATCACATATTGCATATACTATAGTAATAATAATTCGAAGGTTCGACAGGCGGCAAAAGACAGAGGAACTTTGGTGCTATATGACAAAATCCATTACTCGATTCAAACAGGCAAGTCTCTCTAGTACCCAAGAATTGTTTTCAAAAGCTTTCCTAAGAATAGAAATCAATGAAACTCTAAATCCCCTAAGCGAAGTTATCGTTACAAAACAACAAATATGTCAAATTACTGAACAAACCAAATAAGAACAAATGGAAAAATTAGCTGTTGCTATCTTTTATCGATTCTGAGGTGAAATATGTTATATTCAATGAAATGATATATTCAAATCTTATCTGAGATGCCATGAGATACAAAAAAAAACATATTGTTTATAAATAATAGAATCAAAGATTTTATAGCTTTAAGATTTATGTGACGAAATTGAAGAATGAAAACAACGAATAGTATGGATAATTTTATATGTACCTATCACAAAATTCATTCAAATTTCTGAATTATAGTCATAAATGCTGTGTAACTGAAGCCGCTTTGGACAAAATATTAACAGGTCGTTCCAAAATTTACGAGAGGGTTCAATTCTTGACAGTTGAAGAAAATATATTTTCACATAGGATTTTTTTCATAAATCTGTATAATCGATTTTTTATGTCATATTATTTCCTCAAAATTAAGTTTATTATCAATACTCTGATTATTGGTTTTTGAAATGAAAACCTGATATATTCGAAATTCTTTTTTACAGTTTTTTAAGAGCTTGGTTCGCCGATTTTGTATGAGACATTCCTTTTTGTTTTCTTCAGAACATCATGAATATGCTCCTTATAGCTCTTCGTTGAGTTTTGGGACACCCTGTTCAAACTTATAAGCAATAACCTAATTCTATATTTACAAAAATATTGTTGCGATAATTATAATGGTGCAATCAACCATATTTTGATAGATTATAGAATTTTCTAATTTAGTTGGTGATAGTTATGATGAGATAAACCATATATAATTTTGAGGCATCTATATTATACAATTTTCTAACCGTTTACAATTTTTATCTACTAACGAAATGGGAATGAATATATACCTAGATTCATATTCGTAATAAATTTCTGTCATATCTTTCACCCTTCCTTTTTTTGAAATTTTTCGAATTTGAAATCTGTTGTGTTAATACTGTTAATTGTATAGAGAAGGAATCCATAATTAACAGAACAACAAGTAATACCGCAATTTCCACCGAATCAGTCAATGGGGAGTGGTATAGAAACAAAATTAGTCCAGATCGCAGGACCTGAACATAGAAACCATATCAATGAGCAAAATTAGAATTGGGGTTCCGTAAATATCACCGTCCAAAATATTTTTTTCCTGCTAATTTCGAAAATAGTGATTGGATTGGAATGAAATTTCGCACTTAGATGAAGAATAATTTATTCAAACTCACGATTTCTCTCATTCGACAAGGTTTAACACAGTGATGATGAATCCTTCGAAAAATTCAAGTCTGTCCTTCCCTATACACGATAACTCTCGAACGACCTAGGAACTTAAAATTTTCAGGGTAGGTTCGAATCTCGAATGCGGTTGAGTTCGTTATTGGGCAAAATTCGACCAGGGGTTCCTTAAATATGGTCGTGTGAAGTTTTTTGTTAATTTCAGAACTACGGATTCGATCGTGACAAAATTTTGTATTTTAATGGAAAATGATATTTTCAAACTACATTTTTTCCACATCGCATAACCAGAACCATTTCAAATTCCAACGAATCATTGAATAAAAAGTCCTTATATTTCTGTGACAGCTGATTCGGCGTAATTGACAAAGAGCTGCTGTAATTTTTTTGACAGCTGTGCAACATTTCTTCAATTGGTTTCTAAAACTGGAAAATGTGAATCTACCTACAAGGTGGATGAACGAGCGCTCAAAAGCTCCCGACTTCACGACAGTGCTTTTCGATTATTTTTTTGAGTTTCAATCATATTCAAAGTTCTGTAGCTCGAAATGAAAAAAGCCTTTATAAGTTGATAAGTGAGACTCACCTTGGGTAGAACGTCCAAAAACATATCGATCATCGCAGCTTCCTTGTATTCTTTCCATGCTTCAGCCTTTTTGGCCATCTGCTCGGCTTCAGCTTGAGCCTTTGCCTCAATCGCATAAGCTTCGGCTTCTCCCCTCAATCGTAAAGCTTCAGCCTCTGCTTCAGCTTCCAGCAACACCTAAAAAAGATTAAAATTTTCAGATACTTTTATTGTTGGCAACATTGATACAAAAACGTTCGAACAGTATACGATAGATTAGAGTTAACTGAAAAAAACATACCTTCTTGTGGTTCGCTTCTGCTATCTTTTCTAGCCTGAATTTCTCAGCTTCAGCTGGTCTTCTGATTGTTGCTTCCAGCTCCCTCTCTCTCCTGGCAATTTCTTGCTCCTGAACGTTGATCTGTTGTGTTCTTTCCACGACCTGAATTTGCATCTGCTCTTCTTTTATCCTATAGTCAATACAATAAATGCAGTTTAAAAGGAGAGAGAGAAATATTCAGTAAGGATATTGGGATAAGCGATACTCCCCCTACCGGAATTCTTATAACTGAGTTATGGGCCATTAAAATTTGTCAAAACCTTCTCATTGCTATTTTTAATAAATATTACCTTTGTTTAGTTTTAGCAGCTTGTAACTCATAGGCCATCTCAGCTTCAGCGTTCTTGGTCTGAACTTCAACGTCGTAAGCAGCCTTTTTCAACTCGAAATCCCTTCTAGCTTTTGCGATTTCGGTATCGTTCAGAAGAACAGAGGCCATTCTCTGTTCTTCAGCAATCGCTTCCTTGATAGTGGCGTCCGCTCTCGCCTCTGCTTCTCCTATTCTGGCGTCTCTTTTAACCTCTGCAGTTCGCGCCATCCCCAAGCTTTTCAAGTAACCCTGCGATTGATAAGGATATTTGATCGGATTTTATCGTTCGAAGATGGAGTCAAAATAACATAAGAAGCTTAAACTATGCAAAAATCAACACTCTATCCGATGTGTCAACAAACATAACAATCGTGCATTTTTCTACCGATCTGGATATAGTTTCGATGTTCGATGTTTTCATCTTGGCTGTCTTGACGCCTCTCAGAAGCTAAGAGCTGGTGAATAGAAAACGTCTTGTGGCATTATCTTGTCATCGCTAAGCATGTGGGGATGTTTTCGTCACACGCCAAGACGAATAAGATGAGGTAAAGTTAGGAAGTGTACTAACAGGAAAATGCACTTTGTTTAAAGGTTGCTTATTCGAATTTCGGTTTGGACGAGGGGACTTTGAGAGTTCATGGGGATACTTTATGAAATCTGAAGAGGAATCAAAGTGAAGTGGAAATAATAAAGCCTTTTGTGAAATGTGGGAGATCCCAAGGCTATACCCAGATCGGTTGAAATTGAAGATACAAAAAAGAAACTCAGTTAACATACCTTGGCACCCTTTGTAGCAAATCAAACAGAAAAATGGTAGAAACATCAAAATTCTGTGCGATTCGATGAAGAATCGAAAAAAAATATTCATGAAACCCCTTACGCGGGTATTAAGATAGCGAGTATGACACGACTCTGACCGCACTTACCTCTTCGTCCCTTATATCTTTAAGGGTGTAGGAGACAACTGTTATCCCCATATTGACGAGATCGGATGAAGCGACCTCGAAAACTTGTTTACTGAATTTCTTGCGATCTTTATAGATCTCCTCGACCGTCATGGAGCCCATGATGGCCCTTTGGTGGCCTTCTAGGGTTACAAGGGCGATGTGTTGGATTTCCGCTTCTGGCTTTCCGAGGAACTGCTCGCAGGCCGCAAGAAGCATTTCTTCATTTTGACCTTGTATTTTCACCTGGAATGAATCGTTATTTTCGTCAAGGTATTCCATCCTTCAACGAGGTTGATTTATATTTTTCGCATTTTGATGAAGAAAAGAAGTGTGTCTAAAATGTTCGGATCAGAACATTGCGCAAACAAAGTTTGGGTAAAATTCATTTTTGGATATACCTGTGCTATTCCTGTGACAGAAATTGGTACTCCTTGGCTTGTGTACACCGTGGGACTATCCACTATTAACGTCATAGTGTTCAAAGATATCCTAGAAAACGAATGAAAAAAATCCAAATTGTGTCAAGTTTTCGTTTCAATTCATTACTTTATGATCTAGAAAACGTTAATTACCTCTGAATTTGTTGGACTGCAGGCCAAATGAATGCTCTGCCTCCAGGTACAAGTAGTGGTTTGGAATAGCAGCATCCTGTTGAAAAAAGAAAACATATGTTATTTCATATCATAAATTCAATGCCTAGTTTGAACAGAAGAGTGATTTGAAGTCTCCTACAAGAAGAATATCTTCAAATTTGAATTAAGAAATAATTCAAATTTCATAATTCTATGTTGGAAAGATTTCATAATTTTTTTTTTATTTCATCTCCTGCTCTTTTGTTTCCTTCACTACCTAAAAGTAAACTGCCAGGTTTTTAGTTAAATGAGGATTTTTTTCGTCGCAAAAATTCAACATTGGAAATAATAAACCAAGAAAATATTTTTTTCAAATCGATGGGAATGGAAACTGGAAACAGAAGTGAATAAATTCAACTTAAAATTCACTAGTTTCAATACTGTTGTTATACAGGGTGTTTCATGAGTGGTTGGCCATAATAGCCTAGTGGTGAATGCAGGTCATCCATGCCATCAGAAAAATTGCTCGTTTTGTATCCTAAGGCTATTAGTTTAGGACATACAGGATGATTTATGGATTTCGGTCTGAATTTACGATAGCCATAACTTTGGAATCTGAGGTCCGATTTTAATCAAATTTCATGGATTTGTTCACTTCAAAAAGTCTTTTCGAATGGCTTACGAAATATCAATATTTTCAGAGCATTGCTCAGAATAGCGTGGTTTATCTTTCAAGCCTCAGAATCTATAATTTTTACATCAATTAGAGAAATGCCGTTTTTGCTATAAAAAAATATATATTTCAATCTGAGGAATTCAATGTTCACTTTGTATTTTGAATGGCACACTTGTTTCAAGCGAGTAGCTAACGAATGAATTCATATTTTTTGTAATTTTTTTGGAATGCGGTCCTGATTTTAGTCCTTTCGTGATAATATTTCTTGTCTTTTGCTGAAATTTTTAACTTCAGAGCTTAAGAGCGTTATAACCAATAAAGTAAACCATTTTAGAAAAATGTAATCCGAAAGTGTATTCGTTTCACAACACAAATAACTAGTTAAGTATTAATATTTTTTATTTTTTTCATAAAACTTGAAAACTTGAAAATTATTTCATTTCACAATACAAAATTTGAAGGGGATAAGATACTACGAAATGGAGTCCTTCCATATCGACACATTTCCTAGCTCTCAAAATGAGATTATTTATTGCCCTTCTAATCATATTGGGATTTCGTTTTATTTCAGATAACCCCACCGAGAATAATCCATAAGAGTAAGATCTGGGGACCTTGGGGACCATGTTTCAGGGCCACCATTCCCTATGTTGTGTAACTTCTCTGAACCGAAAATAGGTACTCACGATTGGTTTACATAGTGCGAATTTTGAATGAAAATTGGAGTAACTTTGAATTTGACAGCTATTTTTTAGGCATTTTAAGAATATCTAGCGAATTTCCTGAGGTTACAAGTCAATTTTTTTTTAAGCAAATGCACTCATTGATTACATGTTTCAAGAGGGATTACGCCATTTGTCCCTAAATTAAATATGTACTTTCGAAACTCGATTGAGCATACTAAATTACTTCTTAACGCAGCGTGTTACAACACTCAGTGGTTGCTGAGGGTTTAGAATACAAAGGAGTTGAACAGAAAGTTATAAAATTCAAAATTACAGCGAAATTATATCACGAAAAACTAAAATCAGGACCGGATTTCAAAAAAATTACATAAAATATTAATTCGTTCGATCGCTACTCGCTTATAACAAGTGTGCCATTCAGAGTGAAAATTAAATTTCTTAGATTGAATAATGTATTTTTTCATGGCAATAACGACCTTTTTCTAAATGATGTAAAAAATATAGATTTCGAGGCTTGAATGATAAATCACGATATTCTGAGTACTGCTCTGAAAATATTGATATTTCGTGAGCCAGTCGAAAGGAATTTTTGAAGTGAACAAACCCATGAAATTTTATCAAAATCGGACCTCAGATTCCGATGATATGGCTATCGTATATTCAGGACGAAATCCATAAATCACCACTAGGCTATGGCCAACCACTCATGAAACACCCTGTATACCCTTCGAGGATGGGTAATAAAAATCAAAAAGGTTCAATGTTAATTTTTCTGTTTCGAAATTTTGTCAAATTTGGGTTAGAATTTTGTGAATATAATTCGAATACATATTGACTTTGAGATATAATATCCTTTTCAATGGTATTTGAAACGAGCAAATTTACTTTATTCCATGAGAAGATGATAATAAATGAGGTAAACATATTATTAAATACAGGTGTCCTATTAATTGACCGCCAAAACTTCAACTATATTCGATACGACCAATGATACTCCACGTTCGCTGAATGTTTGGAAAAATACAGTTTCCATTCTGAAGAGTTGCTCTAATTTTGTCGCTTCTTATCGTCGTGACAGGTTGAATATATGGTAATTTTGGGACCCGCTCTATATTCCTTAAATATTTCACGACTGCTCAGAGAATAGACCTTGGAAGTATCTATCTCGTAAATTGCCCAATTAAAGCGCAATTGGTTGACAGTCAAAATTCCGTATCTTACTCCTACTTAACGATTTCGTCAGAAGTTCAATTCAGAGATTAAGTACTATGTAGAATTTATAAATATACCATAAAACCCAATCGAATAATTTTCCGTAATGCGCATCCACCATATTTCTAAATTTCATTATCGAGTCCTAACAAAATTTCCAGGAAAATGTGGCAATAGTTGAATGAGAAGTCATAAAAATTGGGAGGAAAAACGTGAAGTAACAAAATGATATCTCATTTTTAAGTATAAATTAATCTGAAAACATGAGACCAATTAACATCCACCATAATATTTGAAAACGATCCAATTTGATGAAATTTTGACAGTTATCCTCGAAAACAACCTTGCTTTCACCACTATCTAACACTAAAAAATAACATCATCTCAAAATTTCGACCTTTTATTTGAATTCAATTTATACAAGTGTTATCTTTTTGATCGGATTCAACAAATTTCTACACAGTGCAATATTAAATTATCGATTGTAGCTGTAAAAAGCACCAAATTTCAGTTAACCGTAGCAATCAAGTTTACATCTTCGAAAACAAATTTTGGATGAATTTTCAGGGAAAACTACACAGCTGCAATAACCGAAGCAAATTCTAACATGTAAAACATCGATAAATCAACCACCATCAAGACTAACCTGAAATGACAAGAGCCTCATTCGGGCCGCAGGTAACAAATCCCCAGGTCATTTTCGGTTTATTTCTTTCGAATTTTCACCACGGTCAACAAGGAAAATCACTAGCACGAGCTCATATCCAAAATTCTAACCACTCTGTTGAAAATCTGTATCAAAACAGAATTATTACGTCATATGCGCATGAGTCCAAAGAAATGTCAAACATAAACGGCATTCAACAATACAGAAAGACGCCCCGATTATATGACCTGCGCAACGATTTTACTGAGGAGTGTATTCGAAGTATTTCTGGTTGCCGCACCGCCGGCGTATTAGGAACTGGAAAGAACCTTCTTATTGTCCAGTTCTCAAGTTCTTTGAGTATTGAATATTTCATATTCTATGGTCCAGTTATACAGAAAATTCACCTAATTTGAGACTTGGGAAATTCTGAAAACAACCAATAGGAACTCATGTTTGAGCGAATACTCAATGTTCATTGGTTATAGTTACCATAGATAATTCCCTTGATATTATTGACGATGGTCGAAAGTTATTCTTGAGGAAATTGAAACCTTCAACAAATTCAGATAACATTAGCCATTTGAGGAGAAATTTGAAATTATGTACTCCAAATATCTGAATCGACTTCGCTATCCGAAATTTCAATTATTATCATACAAAGTGAAGGGAATAACTTTGCGCTCAGTTAAAGTGAGAGCTTTCATACTCTCTCTCCTATACACTTATTGCTTCGGAATGTAAACAGCAGAGGTTACGATGAAGATAAATGATTCCTCATTCACCTGTTGCCTTGTATAGGTCAGGTCAGAACGGCTCAATCTGGGTCAGGTCTACGTACCCAAATTCTTATGGAAAGGAAACTGTAGAGGTGCGAAGCAATGGAAAAATCCTCAATATGTACTTATTATACATTGTTGCACTTTGTTTTTGTTTCCTAGTCGAAAGGTTTATGGTTTATGGGCTTACTGTTTTATCTAACGAGTTGAGGTGAAGTTTTCATTTTATTTGATAACCTCGAGAGGTTCACACGATTTGGCCAACTTGTGTTAAGACTCTATGGTTAAAGCTATTCTATGTTGGCGCACTTGATTCTATGAACAAGGGTGTTATAATTTTGGCTAAATGTATGTTTTTTTTCGAATATTGAGCCGAGAGTGGTCGCAAAACGATTAGGTGGTAAAATTCAATTTCGTCCGTCCGTCTGTAAACACGATAACCCTCGAAAAAAGATGCCTAAAGTTTTTTCATTTTCTTGGCGAGGTAGTCGAAGGGTTCTATAGATATAGCCATCAGAATTTTTGTTCTCAATAATTCGAAAAATAAGGAAACGATTTGTAGTTAGTGTGTAAAATTTTTTTTTATTCTTTTCAAAAACTTCTGCATTTCAGAAACCTATCGCCAAATCCAGCTGGAATTTTGTTTTTACATAAGGGACATCGATTAAATAAGTTATGTGGAAATTCAGCTTTTTATCTGAAAATAAAATTGTGTTTTTCCTGATATATTTGAATTAAATCGATTATTACATCTAGTGAAGCCTATAAACATAAAATGACAGCATTTGTCTTACTGACAATGAACACTGAAGACCGTTCGGTACACAGAAGAAGAATAAGTTCTGATGTATTCAATATAATTCGGTGGTTCCATCTTTCGAAGTTTATGAAAATAAAATGACAATATTTGTCATACTGACGATCAACACTGAAGGCGGTTCGTACACAGAAAACGAATGAGTTCTGATGTATTCAATATAATTCAGTGGTTCCATCTTTTGAAGTTTATGAAAATAAAATGACAGTATTTGTCATACTGGCAATCAACACTGAAGGCCGTTTGGTACACAGAAAAAGAATGAGTTCTGACGAATTCAATGTAATTCAGGGGTTCCATCTTTTGAAGTTTATGAAAATAAAATGATAGTATTTCTTATACTGACAATGAACACTGAATGCCGTTTTGGCAAACAAAAAAAATTGAGTTTTTCATACCTATATATCCAATATAATTCGGTGATTCCATCTTTTGAAGTTAATGAAAATCAAATGACGATATTTGCCACACTGACAATAAACACTGAAGGCCGTTTGGTACACAGTACACAGGAAGAAATTGAGTTTTTCTGATATAATCAATATGCTTCGGTGATTTCATCTTTCGAAGTTTAAAAAAATAAAATGACAGTATTTGTCATACTGACAATGAACACTGAAGGCTGTTTTGGTACACTGCAAAACCTCCATTTGGTACTTCACGTCTGTGCTTTTCTCGAATTTTTCTTATGGCCTTTTTTAAAATTATGAAAATGTCGAAGAGAAAATGAAAAAAATCCTAACTTATATTTTTGAATTTCGTGGCCCCGATTAAGACCGCTTCTGTACATCATTTTTCACTGAATTTCAATATTAAAATCTCAACAATGTCTAATAAAAATTATTCTCTTCGAATGTTGCATTGAAAATCCGACTCATTCTAGAAACTTTATTGATTTGATCTTCACCCTTTAGAGAACAGATTTGGTTTTGCCGTTCGTTGTTCAGCTAAAAATAGGCATTTTATAATCGATTCGTAGTTTAGACAAAGATTGAATCGCAACAAACAGTCCCTGGATCAATCAAATTTATTGCAGTAATAACGATAACGAAACAACGGCGTTATTTCCAATCAGCTAAATAAAGACCAATTGAATACCCATCTATTGCAGAAACGAATGAAATCATCTATAAAAAAGTCGGGCGAGTTGGGTTCCGCACTTCTTTCGGTTTATTATTCCAAATATAAACCTTTGCATTTGGGATTGTTAGGGTAGGTGTAAGATTCGATCCATAAGATTTGAAAGCTACGCGTTAATTAATTTATTAATTATTCGGAAAAGTCAATAAGAAAATAATGCGTGAGGGAAACTCGCATCGCCCAATTATAATTCGAGTAAGAACTTTTCTCCGCATCATTTATTTGGTTGTCCTGTGAGCAAGAAAGCGCGTTAAACGAATTACCATCTACCAAGAAAGCATAAAGGTGATGTATGTTCGTGAGAATTTTTCAAATTCTTCTCGTTTCATGCTGAATATTCATAATGGCAATTCGATTTCATTTTCACGTTTGACGGAGATCGATAGTAAAAATTTGTTTTCGTTCCATAAGAGAAAGGATAATTGGTTAATAATTGAGTGTGGGTGGGTATTCCATAAAAAAGAACCGCGTTTTTGGAGTGAAAATTCTCGAGGAATGGAAATATTCATGGTGTAGGAGTAAGATTTCTCATAGAAATTGTAACCTTCGACTTGAGGCTTGATTCATAAAACAACAAGTGCCAATGAATATTTCCAAGTAACAATAAACACAATAATATAAAATAACGTGGATTCAGAAAAAGCGGCCGCTCTCGCGTAATTGTATAGATAGAGGAATGTCGGAGTTTTAGTCCATTATAAGGTTATGTACTATTTCTGATTGATTTTTAGAAATGGGTGGTCGATTTTAAATCGATTTTACATATTATAAATATTTTTTTCTCGTTTATTTTATCTGCTCTCGCCTTTTTTTCTCAGATTTTGTTTTCTTCGGTACTTTGCACAATTGAAGAGGAAGAATATATTTTTTTTTTTTTGAAAAAATGTCCTTCAATATGAATAAGTATATTATCTTCCTCTGTAAACAAATCCAAAACCAATCACTACATTTATTCAGGGGAGACAGTTTTTCAATCTATGCTTTTGCATAATTCCTCTGCTAATACTGAGATTTTTACATCCAGTTACAACTTCAAAAATGGCACAAATTTGTAAATACGACGTAATAAGTACTCCGATTCTGCCGAAAGATCGACGGAATGCAGACAGTTCGGAAAGCGAAAATTCGTTATGACCCAAAAACGGGACCAAGAGGTCGATGCGTCCAAAAATTGAGAATAAGCGGTGACTTCGAACGTACACAGACATCAGATCAGACTGGCGCAGGATACTTCGGATTTACGCAAGGTTCGCTAGGTTTATGAGCAGATCTCTTGAATAACATATAAGAACACAAGAATAACATAACATAAGCATACTTTGACGTTTAAAACAGATGAATGACGTAGAAAAAGGGAGGGTGTTTTAGTTTCGGTGAGAGTAACGAACAGGATATTCGGTTAACGTTGAATATTTGAGATTTTTTCTCTCATATTCAGACGTAATATTACTTAGACATATATTGCAAGAATACTGCATACCAGCATGGCAAAGTTTCGTTCTAGAATAAATTCGTTATGCATAATAAATTGCAGAAAGTAGCTTCAACAACACCTATGGCGTTCTATCGTGAAGCGTTACTTTCATATGGGTAGTTCGCCAGTGGCCCTATTTTACCAAAAACAAGTAGTTTCCCACTAAAAACTCAAAGAAAATAACAAAATATCAACTCTGTAGGTAATGAATAAAAAATAGATATACTCAAGTTCTCTCTGACTCTTGATTTTCCTGAACCGTCAACTGATATAGTTTATTTTTCGTTCTTCTCAATTTTGAATAACCATTCAACAGTTTATTGGGTTTTCTAGTGATATCTGGAGCCTCGAACTCGCCAACAATTCTCTTATCTAAACCAAGTTTTTCCTATAGAAGAAATTTGGAATATTTGAAAAAATTGATGGAACTGCGTTTTCATTCAATTTTGGAGATCTATAGGATCTTTCAAATCCTGCCATCATTACTTATAAATAAATTGCATGCTCTTAAAAGTGAAATAAATGAACAAACATTTGAAATTTGAGAGGGAGTCCTGTTTCAACGAGGTATATAGGAAATAAAAAAATGTATATATAGCCAGTCATTAAATTTGACCGCCGACAGAAGCGAAAACTTGAAACAATTATCAAATTAATTATAGTATGATTTTATAATTTAAAAATTGAAATTATTAACATTAATCTGATTTTCCCATCTTTTGGCAATCAGAGTAATAATTATCTTCAGGCACAATGACCTTTGGAAATTGAAATAAGATAAAGATGACTTATTTCTTTTGAGAGATGTATCCAAAACAGTTTTAGTGAGCGTTTGTGATGTTTTATTTCGTAACCTTTCAAATTCTTACATCAGATCTTCTCAATGACTTGTTGATCTCTTGCGATGTTTATTTTTTTCTGAAGCATTCAGAGATGTTCCTGCTCTAACAATTCAAATTTTTCAGCTGTTTCTAGTATTTCCTTGGGTAATCATGAATCCTCGTTACTCTTATTGAAGCTGCGTACACTAATTTTCTGGGATGTTGTATAGCATCATGAGAACATCCCTGTGATTCGTGAAGTCATTGCCAAAGTAGAAATAAGTGAAAAATGTTTCCATTCCGCTATATACATATTATAGTATTATTGTTATTTAGATGAAACGAAGATCTGAACAATTATAGGAAATGGCTATTTAGAAACACTTATTTTATTACAGTATTTTGTTGTGAAGTTCTAATGATGAAAGTGGATCAAATGTGTTTTGAAATTATGTATTATCATTCTGCAAAAATATCGTAAAACGTATTTTTATTTCTGACAATTGAAACCAATAAACAATGATTTTGAGAATTTATGGTTATTATACAATATTTGAGAATTTTTAATCTCAAAATGCTCGATAAAAATATTATCGAACAACTAGAGATTTGTTTTAGCATGCTAGTAAGATAAAACTATGAAATAATAATTTCTAATGATGAAAGTGAATCAAAAGTGTTTTAAATTATGTATTATCATTCTACAGAAATATCAAAAAACGTATTTTTATTTCTGACAATTCAAACCAACAAACAATAATTTTGAGAAATTATGGTTATCATAATATATTAGAAAATTTTCAATTTCAAAATGCTCGATAAAAATATTATCGAATAACTAGAGATTTGTTTTGGCATGCTTGTAAGATAAAACTATGAAATAATAATTTCTAATGATGAGAGTGAATCAAATGTGTTTTGAAAAGATGTATTATCATTCTGCAGAAATATCAAAGAACGTATTTTTATTTCTGACAATTTAAACCAATAAACAATAATTTTGAGAAATTAAGGTTGTCATAAAAGATTACAAAAATTTTTGATTTCAAAATGCTCGATAAAAATATTATCGAATAACTAGAGATTTGTTTTAGCATGCTTGTGAGATAAAACTATGAAATAATAATTTCTAATGATGAGAGTGAATCAAAAGTGTTTCAAATTATGTATTATCATTCTGCAGAAATATCAAAGAACGTATTTTTATTTCTGACAATTTAAACCAATGAACAATAATTTTGAGAAATTATGGTTATCATAAAATATTAGAGAATTTTTAATTTCAAAATGCTCGATAAAAATATTATCGAACAACCAAGGGCGGTCCTACGGGGGGGGGTAACGGGGGTAATTACCCCCCCCCCCCCCAGAGCACTGGAAAATTTTATTTAGGAAAAAATGACCAACAAGAAAATAATATAATTATGCAATAAAATCAACAGAAAAAAAAATCAAAACAGAAAAATCAGTAAAATAAATGAAAAATTCTGATGTTTTACTTTCAGTCGTACGTTTCATTTTTGAAGATCATATTGCATAAAATGTATAAGTGGTGAGTCTGTTGTTTGATAAGATTGATACCTAAACTGCTCATGTTGTTTCTTGAGGGGGTAATCGATAGAAAATCTCGTCAGGTATAGGCACATCTAGCCTTGGCGATAATTCTGAAACCTTATATTTTGGAATTCTTAGGGGGGTAATTAATTACCCCAGTACCCCTCCATATCTACGCCCTCGTGTTGTTCAGCCTGAAGAAGAGAACATTTGTTTTCCGAACGATTTTCTGATTAAGAAGGTGTTGGATTCGTAAGAACGTGGCAATTAGAATTGGAAAGTTTGTAAAAAATGTTAAAAAAGTACTGCCGTGAAGTTAGGAGCTTTTGAGCGCTCTTTCATCCACCATAGTTTGCACTATCCCGGAAAAATTTTTTTGAATTGTTCATTCAATTACCCCCCCCAGAAATTCAGCCTAGGACCGCCCTTGCGAACAACTAGAGAAGATTTGTTTTAGCATGCTTGTAAGATAAAACTATGAAATAATAATTTCCAAAGATGAAAGTGAATCAAATGTGTTTTGAAATTATGTGTTATCATTCTGCAGAAATATCAAAAAACATATTTTTATTTCTGACAATTTCAACCAATAAACAATAATTTTGAGAAATCATGGTTATCAAAAAAAATTACAAAATTTTTAATTTCAAAATGTTCGATAAAAATATTATCGAATAACTAGAGATTTGTTTAAGCATGCTTGTAAGATAAAACTATGAAATAATAATTTCTAATGATGAAAGTGAATCAGATGTGTTTTAAATTATGTATTATCATTCTGCAGAAATATCAAAAAACGTATTTTTATTTCTGACGATTTAAACCAATAAACAAAAATTTTGAGAAATAATGGTTATCATAAAATATTAGAAAATTTTCAATTTCAAAATGCTCGATAAAAATATTATCGAATAACTAGAGATTTTTTTTGGCATGCTTGTAAGATAAAAATATGAAATAATAATTTCTAATGATGAAAGTGAATCAAATGTGTTTTGAAATTATGTATTATCATTCTGCAAAAATATCAAAAAAGGTATTTTTATTTCTGACAATTTAAACCAATAAACAATAATTTTGAGAAATTAAGGTTATCATAAAAGATTACGAAAATTTTTAATTTCAAAATGCTCGATAAAAATATTATTAAATAACTAGAGAAGATTGGTTTTAGCATGCTTGTAAGATAAAACTACGAAATGATAATTTCTAAAGATGAAAGTGAATCAAATGTGTTTTGAAATTATGTATTATCATTCTGCAAAAATATCAAAAAACGTATTTTTATTTCTGACAATTCAAACCAATGAACAATAGTTTTGGGAAATTATGGTTATCATAAAAGATTACAAAATTCTTAATTTCAAAATGCTCGATAAAAATATTATCGAATAACTAGAGATTTGTTTTAGCATGCTTGTAAGTTAAAACTATGAAGTAATAGTTTCTAATGATGAAAGTGAATCAGATGTGTTTTGAAATTATATATTATCATTCTGCAAACATATCAAAAAACGTATTTTTATTCCTGACAATCCAAACCAATAAACAATAATTTTAAGAAATTATGATTACCATAAAACTTTACAAAATTCTTAATTTCAAAATGCTCGATAAAAATATTATCGAATAGAAGAGATTTGATTTAGCATGCTTGTAAGATAAAACTATGAAATAATAATTTCTAATGATGAAAGTGAATCGAAAGTGTTTCAAATTATGTATTATCATTCTGCAGAAATATCAAAAAACGTATTTTTATTTCTGACAATTTAAACCAATAAACAATAATTTTGAGAAATTATGGTTATCATAAAATATTAGAAAATTTTCAATTTCAAAATGCTCGATAAAAATATAATCGAATAACTAGAGAAGATTTGTTTTACAATGCTTGTAAGATAAAACTATGAAATAATAATTTCCAAAGATGAAAGTGAATCAAATGTGTTTTAAATTATGTAGCATCATTCTGCAGAAATATCAAAAAACGTATTTTCATTTCTGACAATTTAAACCAATAAACAATAATTTTGAGAAATTATGGTTATCATGAAATATTAGATAATTTTTAATTTCAAAATGCTCTATAAAAATATTATCGATTAACTAGAGATTTGTTTCAGCATGCTTGTAAGATGAGACTATGAAATAATAATTACTGACGATGAAAGTGAATCAAATGTGTTTTGAAACAATGTATGTATAATCATTCTGCAAAAACATCAAAAAACGTATTTTTATTTCTGACAATTGAAACCAATGAACAATAATTTTGAGAAATTATCATAAAATATTAGAGAATTTTTAATTTCAAAATGCTCGATAAAAATATTATCGAATAACTAGAGATTTGTTTTAGTACGCTAGTGAGATAACACTATGAAGTACTAATTTCATGATGTATTGCTGAGATCAAATATGCGAAAACGAAATCATATCGAATTTTTAAACGCAAATATTGATAGGAACGAATATTGGAAATATTCGAAAATAAATGCTTTGTTTTGATTATTCAGTTCTCCAACTAGAAAGATTAGCATAATGATTACTTATTTTAGTACTGCATAGTGATTCTACAATTAAACAATCAAAAATACAATTATAAAAAAATTGAAATTTTGATGCGGTGATTTAAATTTTCTCGGGATTTGTTTAAATTCGCTATGCGATCATACTTTCAAAATGAGCGAGTCGCTTTCGGCGACTCGTTTCACTTATTTCTGACGCAATGCATCACTTCGTCATGTCGGTGACGCGAAATCAAAACTTTTCCTCCTGTCAAAAATCATTCAACGCGCCTATAGAAGTTTTCACTCCCAATTTCTGGATTACGAGTTGCCATTGATGTGGGGGTTTGAGCCCCCTTCGATAAAGACGTGTCGATGGAAACCCCAAACTAGCGTGCACGAACGAGGCGCCCCCGGTTATCAGACTAGCGCAGGGCCGACCGAGCGACCGCGACCTAGCATCATTCGGCCGGTCGGCTCTCATCAGTAGCGCAACGTTCTCGCTCAGCTTTTGCCTACAAGATTCCCACCGATACTACCGCGTATCAAGTGCGTGTGCTACCTGCGACCAGTGCGGTATCGCCGCAGAAATACCTGTCTACCATTACTCAAGAATACCCGCTATACACTTGTCACGTTGGTGCGTCGAGGACTTCGCTCTTGCGTGCGGTTGTTTACGTCCAGTCGGAAAACGTATTTTCACCGCTCGGTACTGACCTAAGGCTACTAGATTGTGCGAGTGCGACACTTTTTTTTCGGTGATAATCTGTGGATCGATCCCCGGTCACCTGGAAGGAATATTGTTGTTGTTTCGACTCCTTCTCGGGATTGCCATCGAGTGACATGGATCCTGTGGGATTTACGTAACTTTGTATTCTTCGAATACGGTGGGTTTCTATGATTTTAATTAATTTTTTTTATGATATGTTTTGTTGTGACATATGTGCATATAAAAACGTTGCAGATTTTACACAAAGGTTTATGGTTTTCACACTTTTCCTATGAATACTTATTTCACAAATAATCTCAACTCATGCTTGCGAAATAAATTTTCAGCGCTTATTAATGATGTTAAATATCAATTTTTTGGAGTTTGTTTCCTTAATTTTCAACCCTTAAATTCATGGATCAAGAGCGGTATAGGAGTTTCAGTACCAAATTTAATCCTATTTTGGTTTATTATTTTCAATACGGAGCCTTTGGGATCGTAGGATGAAAAGAGTTCTAAACCCCTCAGTTTACGTTTTGGGTAGTGAAAAACCTAAATTTTATAATTTTCATATCCTTTCAACATTTCATGAAATATCTCAGAATCTTGAAAAAAAATGCTTATTTCGAGAAGAATATTTATGACCCATGAGGTTCGAGTTCCGAAATGATATCCAAAATATTATAACTCATGAACTAGTAGGTCTCGTTGCAAAAAATATTCGATAAAGTAACTTTTTACCAACAGACATTTAGAATCTCATGATTCTATATTTGATAAAATAACATACATACAATTTTTTAACCATCAATTCCTCAATTTTTTGCCTTTAAAATTAATTGATTAGATTTTCAAGCTAGGGTGATCGAAGCCGAATGGCAACTGATTTAATGAAATTATTATTTCTCAAAGTTTTCGAGAAGATTTTGTTCCCTAATTGACAATAATTGAATTGTTCGAGGAAACGCTTTCGAAATATTTTTTTTCGAAAATAATCAAATTTTATTTTGTTTTAATTTCATTGAAATATTTCGCGAGATCTGTAGGGAAATCGAGGTGGTTTGGAAAAAATATCAACATTTTTGTTGAATTTGCAGCTTTTTTGAGCGCTCGTACTACTTACACGAGGGCTATATCATTTCGTCACGATGTCTGTATTTTTCGAATTTTGAGCCGAAAATGGTCTCAATCGACTATGTTCGACTCATTGATGACGAATCTGTCGGAAAATTCGAGTCTGTCCGTCCGTCTGTCCGTCCGTAAGCACGATAACTCTCGAACGGATCAACCTAGAGACTTGAAATTCTCAATGTAGGTTCAGATCCCGAATGCCTCGGTTAAGTTCGTTAATGGGCAGAATTCCACCAGGGGTTCCGTAAATATGGCCGCTCAAAGTTTTGTTCCCCTGATTACTTGAAAACTACAGAATTTATCGAGATGAAATTTTGCACTCAAATGGAGAATGAGGTGTTCAAGCTATATGTGAAATTTTGTCCAGATCGCATGACCAGAACCATAGAAACCATAGGAAATTGTAACTTTTGAACGGAAACGCCTAGGGACTTGAAATTTCCAGGATACGTGTGGATCTCGAATGTCGTGATCACGTTCATCTATGAGCAGAATTATACTAGGGGTTCCGTAAATACGGTCGTTTGAAATTTTGTTTTCTCGATCATTTCGAAACTACGGACTCGATCGAGATGAAATTTTGTATTTTAATAGAGAATGATATATCAAAGCAACTTTTCGTCCAGATCGCATGACCAGAACCATAGAAACCATAGAAAATTATAACTTCCGAAGGGAAAGGCCTAGGAACTTGAAATTTTCAGGGTAGGTTTGGATAGCGAATGTCACGTTCATCAATGAGCAAAATTAGACTAGGGGTTCCGTAAATATAGCTGTTCAAACTTTTTTTTTCCTGATAATTTCGAAACTACTAATTGGATTGGAATGAAATTTCGCACATAGGTGAAGAATAATGTATTCAAACTACGTGGGAAATTTTGTCCAGATCGCATCACCGAGACCATAGATATCGAAAAAAAATTGGTCACCTAAAGAACTGACGTGAAGTCTGGATTATTTTCGCCTTAGTTTGAAGTTTTCTTTGATAGCTGTCAAAATCTTTTCAATTAGTTTCTGATACTGGAGAATGCGAATCTATCTACAAGGAGTATGTACGAGCGCTCAAAAGCTCCTGCCTTAACGGCAGTGCTTTTCTCAATTTTATTGTTGAAATTATTCGATTCGTATTCATGAATTTATTTTCCTGGATCCATCGATTTCTTTTGCAAGTCATCCTAGAAGGACTTCTATCCTCTGCAGTTTTTTGACGAAACCGGAATATTTTCAATTTTTTTCTGGTATATATTTCATCATCTTTTTCGCAATGAGTTGAGAAGTTTTGTGAACTATGAATGGTATAGAAAAAACGAAGTGTCCTTTTTGTTAAATTTGTAGCGTTAACTATTTATATTTCAGATTTTATATTTTGTTGATAATGAAAAATTTCATGCTTAAAACATCTCTTCTAACCCAACCAAATGGCCATGGACATCGAATTATCTTAGATATAATAACAACTGGTTTTTTTCTCGAACATATCAATCTTACCCCATATGATATATTTTTGTAGAAAGAAAAAGGAAATTTCTAATTTTATGGCTCATATTGAGAAAGTATAAATTAATGTCACAGTTGAAAAACTAGACATCTTTAACTAATCCCATCCAAAAAAAAAGATTTTCTGTTTTTTTTGCTCGTTAGGTATTTCGGAAAAGATAAACACAGTTAAAATTTGAAGATCTCAAACGAATGTTTCATTTTCTAGGCTGACCAGACGAAAATGAAAGACATGACTTTCCGCAAATTTAAAGATGAAATAAAACCTCTCAATTCATTTCAATTAGTAAATAACTATTCTTGATAATCCAGAATAAACCAACAGGATAATAATTTACCCAAAAAAAAATTCTGAATACACTTTCGTCACAATCGAGATAGTCATTTGGCTGAGGCCCAACAGGAAAATGTAAGGTTCCAACATTCAGAATATGAATGAATATAAATGGAGGTATTCTAGTTGTTTATTTTGTATTTTTATCAATGAAGAGACAACACACATACCTTATACTTTATAAATAGAACACAACATTTTTTTTCATGCATCTGCTTCTCACCACGAGTGAATAACAAAATATTATTCAATAAGGACGCTCGATTTAAAACAGTGTATAAGATATCGACAAATTCGCTGAATTATTTTATGATATTTTTATTCGGTGGCACGTTTTCGGGTGGTCAAATTCTCGCATAAATCAAGCAGGATGACATTCGTAATGTTGACTTTGAGGGCATCAATTAAAAAATCTGAAGCGTTGAATCGTACGATCTTGTCGCTTCGGCGCGTAGCGCCGTCCTGTTGTCAGTATCCATATTATCCTGTTGAGATCACACTTATATTGTTTTATCTCAGTTTTCAACATACACCTTGCATTTCGGTGACGTACTGAACCAGTTCATTCGAATTTGGCCACCAAACGTCGAATAGTCGACTCGGCAATGGCGGATGTGGCTGAGATGAAAATCACGTAAGGCGTAGAAAGTTTCTTTGATGATTTGGATACTTTGTCCAATTCCATGGTGATTTTCTAAGACAAACCATAACGAATTCGACAGATGTTATTGAAAGAACCTCATGAGCAAGGCAATTTAATATTTTCGTAATTCACAACAAAAACAAACCGTAAATCATTAACAAACCTTGTTTGTTTGTTTTATCTCAGTTTTCAACATACACCTTGCATTTCGGTGACGTACTGAACCAGTTCATTCGAATTTGGCCACCAAACGTCGAATAGTCGACTCGGCAGGACATGTTTCGATTGAAGACTTACAACAAGAGAAAAATGCTTGCAACAAATCTTGTGAACTTCCATTGTAAAATATCAAAAATGATGTCCAAAGAGAAATGTGTGGTTGAAAAATTTTTTTGGTGGGGAATCGACGAATAAAACTCATTTGAAATTCAAGAAACCTGCTTTGTGAAATATCCTAGTGCTCTACTTCAGGGGAAGAATGAAATGTTCTGGTGACTCAATAATACGTGAGAAAATATCTTATTGCTAAACTGCAATCTTATGATGTATATCCTCAATGATGCTATCTTATTATTAAATTTGCTATCTGGGAACTTAATTATGACGAGTTACATCTCTAGTATTTTATAACGTGTTTCAGAAAAACACCTATTATTAATGGACTGCATTATGCGAGACAATAAACATTTGAGCGAATTGAACAAACATTTGGCTAAAATAACATCGTCTGTTTTTCGTTCTGTGCTCTTGCATTGAAAGAATCCGCGGATTTTTTGTAATTTCACACGAAACTCCTATCAACACAGGTTATCAACGTTCCTTCGTGTTTTATGTTCGTATCATTCCTTCATTGAACGTGTTCATTTGCATAGCTCAGGATTTCCTTCAAGGATGTCATCTTGTAAGGAAGTAAGGAAGTTATATACTTGCTTTCGGAAGCGGTGCTAGAAATTTGAACGGCTTCAAAGAAAATTGCCGTAAACAAAATTTGAGAAGATAATTGAATAAGTCTTAATTTTTAGATTTGGGAGACACGTTTTCTTAGAAATTTTGAAAATACCTTTTATATCGAAAATGTGAGACTTTTACTGAAATAAAATTCTGATATTCTGGATCATGACCCAGTCTATGACTAGTTCCAATATTATCCAAAAAAAGTTACAGAAGGTCGTGAAAAAATGGGTCCTTCACTCATTCATCTTGTTAAGAATAGTGTCAATTTTATCATTCAGGTTCAAATAGATATTATATAACTTCCAAGACTATTAATGAATAGATATTGAGTAATAATTTATCATTGGAAATTTTAGGTTCATTAATTAAATGGTTAACCAAGCTCGGGGTTATCTTTCAATTGTATTAATGACATAGGCTAATGAAAATACAATATTGAATGTCATAATATTGTTGGTATTGTACTTTCCTAGATTTATTAATCGTTTGTGATTAATTGTTTACCGAGTCTATGCCAATATATTTTCCAGCAATTTATCACTGATGAGCTAATATGATTAGATTTTGCTATTTACGGTTGTTGCCGAAGAAATCGTTCAATTCCTTTTAAGGTTCAACATTTTTCTTCAAATAATCCCTGTGTGTCCCTCGAGGACATGCAATTCCATAAATTCGTCCAATAAGTTATTAGAAAGTTCTCCACATCCACTCGACCAATAAATCGAGCTACGCAGAAAATTTTATTGAACATTTATTTTCTCCACAAATTGGATTCAAGCTCACTGCCAGTACGAATATTATGCGCGAATTATTACGGAAGAGTTGCAACCATCTATCAACAAATAAATAATAAACATATTATGGACGGCTACCATCTGAATTGTGTAGCTGTTGAGTAATTCTAATAAATATCAATTTAACCATTACTAATAGGCCGATTCATCGTGAATAATCGCCAATCGTTATTGTAACATTCAAATTCGAACGATTATTTCCGATTAACTCCATGAATTGATATGTCCTGCGAATGCTTAATTCGAACCATTCGCAAATAAGGAATTACCCGATAAGATATTATTTATGGATAGGATACGTTGATTGCCAGTTAAATTTGAGCTATGTTTCATCTAAAACGCTGCCAATTTCGAACGTTCCAACACCAATTACTTCATAAGGTGAAGGGAAATTCTTGTATATGTCAGCCAGCGCATATTCTACGGCTTGGATGAATTAACTTTGGTTGTATTCTCTGTCAAGCGAAGTACAGACGGTGGGTCAATATGAAAAGGTACCAGGATACCGCCCTTAATTTCTTGGCCCTCATGCAAAATCAGAAAAAATGCTTAAATGGTATGGGGGGTTGAGTGACAGCTTGTTTCAAAGGTAATTCGATTGCCTCTGCAAAAATGCTATACACTTGAGCTTTTCTTCTAGTACTTCCGAAATAAGAAAATTTGTAAAAAAAGAGCACTGCCGTGAAGTCAGGAGCTTTTGAGCGCTCGTAAATCTACCTTGTTGGTAGATTCGCATTTTCCAGTTTTAGAAATCAATTGAAGGAATTTTCGACAGCTGTCAACAAAATTCTCAAATTCTCTAGAATTTTCTACATTATCTATGGTCTTCGTGGTGCGATCTGGACAAAATTTCGCATGTAGTTTGAATACCTTATTCTTCAGCTAGTTGTGTAATTTCATTCGAATCCAATCGTTAGTTTCGAAATTATCAGGAAAAAAATATTTTGAACGGCCATATTTACGGAACCCCTTGTCTAATTTTGGTCATTGTTGAACGTGACCGCAACATACGAGATCCAAACCTAACCTGAAAATTTCAAGTTCCTCGGCCTTTCCCTTCGGAAGTTATAATTTTCTATGGTTTCTATGGTTCTGGTCATGCGATCTGGAAAAATGTAGCTTGAATATATAATTCTCCATTAGTATACCAAATTTCGTCACGATCGAATATGTAGTTTTGAAATTATCAAGAAAACTAAATTTCAAACGACCATATTTACGGAACCCCTAGTATAATTTTGCTCATAGATGAAAGTGATCACGACATTCGAGATCCACACCTATCCTGAAAATTTCAAGTTTCTAGGCATTTCCGTTCAAAAGTTACAATTTTCTATGGTTTCTACGGTTCTGGTCATGCGATCTGGACAAAAATTTGACTTTTAGCTTGAACACCTCATTCTCCATTCGAGTGCAAAATTTCATCTCGATTAAATCTGTAGTTTCCAAGTAATCAGGAGAACAAAACTTTGAACGGCCATATTTACGGAACCCCTGGTGGAATCTGGCCCATTAACGAACTCAACCGAGGCATTCGGGAACTGAACCCACACTGAAAATTTCAAGTCACTGGGTTGTTCCGTTCGAGAGTTATCGTGCTTACGGACGGACGGCCGGACGGACTCGAATTTTCCGACGGATTCGTCATCAGTAAGTCGAACTATATCATTTGAGACCATTTTCGGCTCAAAATTCGAAAAATACAGACATCGTGACGAAATGATATAGCCCTCGTGTAAGAAGTACGAGCGCTCAAAAAGAGTAGAATAATTACAATAGCAAAAGTTGCAATGAAACATGAATAATGAAAAATTTTTCAATATAAGAGATCTTGAAAATATTCTATATTATTTTTAGAAAAAAATATAACATATTTTCAGATTTGGCCCTTACGTTTTGGAAAACTTCAACTTGAATTTCTCGGCATGCTGTGCGTATTTTTTTCAATTCTTCTGCATCTAGGGGTACTAAGAAGAAGGTCAAGGGTATGGCTCTTTTGAAAAGACAATCAAATTACCTTCAAAACAAGGTGTCACTCAATCCACCTTCCCATTTAAGATTTTAGGGGTTGCTGTCATCACGCTCACAGGGTTGATACAAATCGATTGCAATCAACTGTATAAAATGCCCCCCCCCAAGAATCAAAGTTTACCTCTTTTTGCATTTTTTCTCATTTTGTATGGGGGTCGAGAAATTAAGGGTACCTCTTCAAATCGACACATCGTATACCTTACTCAAGATTCAACTTAAAAATTTTTCGTTCGAAGAAAACTCAACTAAAGCACACTTATATCTGGCAACGTTGATCAAATATGACAGATGCGATGCATCAATTGTGTGCCAGAAATTTCGAAATTATTACTTTCATAACCTCAACTAATTTTTTCCTTACCAAAGTGATGACGAATAAATAAAAAAAAATCTCCAGTGACAGAGGGGAAAAAAAGAAAATGAAAAATAAAGAGAAATAAATGATTTTATAAATTTATTTGTTCACCAATTCATATATTGAATTAAATATGGTTAATGTGAAAATTGATAAATGTCCTCAATATTTTTCGACTGGTAGGTGTTTTTCTGCATTTGATTTTAGAGAATCTACAATTTTCTTTTAGTCCTTGACATTCAGCCAATTCTTTCATAATGATAAAGCTGACACATCTTCCGAATCAATATAATGTTTTCATTCATTTACAATTTTACAAAAGTTCTAATAAAGAGAAAACTGAACTGAGAGAGAGCTAGTTGCAAAAAAGGAAACAGAGAACAGAGCAAATCAGACTATATTAAGAATGCGAATAAGATATAGAATGAAAAATTGAAAAGCACTGCCGTGAAGTCAGAAGCTTTTGAGCGCTCGTTCATCCACCTTGTAGGTAGATTCGCATTTTCCAGTTCAAGAAACCAATTGAAGAATTTTTCGACATCTGTCAAAAAAAAGACAGCAGCTCTTTGTCAATTAGGTATGCCGAATCAGCTGTTACAGAAATATAAGGAATTTTTATTCAATAGTTCGTTGGAATTTAAAATGGTTCTGGTTATGCGATCTGGAAAAATGAAGCTTGCATATATCATTCTCCGTTAAAATACAAAATTTCTTCACGATCGAATCCGTAGTTTTGAAATTATCGAGAAAACAAAATTTCAAATGACCATATTTACGGAACCCCTGGTCGAATTTTGCTCAATAACAATCTCAACCGCGGCATTCGAGATTCTAACCTACCCTGAAAATTTCAAGTTTCTAGGTCGTCCCGTTCGAGAGTTATCGTGTTTACGGACGGACAGACCTTTTTCGATGGATTCGTCATCAGTGAGTCGAACTTTGTCGATTGAGACCATTTTCGGCTCGAAATTAGAAAAATACGTGACGAAATGATATAGCCCTCATGTAAGTAGAACGAGCGCTCAAAAAGGTCAAGTGTATGGCATTTTTGAAGAGGCAATCGAATTACCTTCAAAACAAGGTGTCACTCAACCCGCTTTCTCATTCAAGATTTTAGGGGTTGCTTTCATCACGCTCACAGGGTTGATACGAACTGATTGCAACAAATCGTATAAAATGTCGCCCTACGAACCAAAGTTTACCTCTTTCTTCATTCATTCTGATTTTGCATGGGGAAGATATTAAGGGTGGTACCTTTTCAAATTTCAAAATGCAATATTTTATAATACCTCGATTGTAATCTCACCTGTGGATACAGTGGTGGACTTTCATTAGTCTGTTGTGTTCCTGTATCACAATAAATAAATAAATAATATTCTGTTCGATAGTTTCGCTACAGTGTCACCTCATGTCAAACCAAAATGATCATAGATTAGTTAGACAACATTTCTGAAACCCAAGTTGAATGTTGTGTCAGTTAAACTACAATTGACGAGTCTTTCAGGTATTAGGGGTGATTTTTTTACTCGATTTTTGAATTTGACACATTTTGTCATCAAAGGTCCAAAAGTTTATTATTGGATATGATAAACCAGAAATTTTCCAGAATGGAAGGCAATATTCCAAACGGGAATCGAGGATCCACAATAACTACCAATCATTTCATGCTTTTAATCATCCACTGATTGTATATCATGAATGAAAAAAAAAACGTTTCTACTTCTGAAACAGATAACCAGCGATGATTGGATCCGCTTTTTCGTTAAATCATTTGTTACGTGTTTTCTGGTTGGAAGAATGGCCGGTGCCGTTACCGATCCCGAATGGATGCCTATTGATTTTTTTTTCGATCATTCAAGTTCTCGGATGATTACGACCGCGGATGGGAATCAATTGTACGAAGTAGATGGGAATCTTCGAGGTACGAATTGATTCGGTGATTTTCGGCTAATTTTCGTCGGGCAATTACTCGAAAAATAGCGGAGATAATTCAGCAATTACCTTAATAATCCGTTTCGGAAGTCTGATGAAGCCAACTGACCGTATTTTAGAATTGAATTACTCGACGGAGGAGCGCAATAACAAAGAGCTTCTTGAGAAACCATCCCGGCACCTCTAGGAGGTTTGTTAATGATTTACGGTTTGTTTTTGTTGTGAATTACGAAAATATTAAATTGCCTTGCTCATGAGGTTCTTTCAATAACATCTGTCGAATTCGTTATGGTTTTTCTTGGTAAATCACCATGGAATTCGACAACGTATCCAAATCATCAAAAAAGGCGTTCTGCGCCTCACGTGATATTTATCTCAGCCACATCCGCCATTGCCGAGTCGTCTATTCGACGTTTGGTAGCCAATTTGACTTGACTGGTGCATTAAAATATCAAACGTTGTCGAGATATAAGGTCAATATTAATAATGATAACTAGATCGTATTTTCGGTTTCATTCTATCAATTCCCTCAGTAAATCCATACAAACTGGAACAATACAGCCATCTGCGATCGAATGAAATCAATTTTCCGAATTCGAAATACGACAATTTCGATATGGGGACATCAATTGGTCTGGGTCGACATTGATTGAACTTCAATCAACTTTTTAGACAATTTGTACAGTTATGTCACCAGTTTTGTTTGTCTTATTTTTACACAATTAACTGCGTCGCTGTTTACCCGACGTTGAAAACAAGGTCGTTGCAAGAACGGCATTCGTTAGCAAAAGAACTGACATTCCGACCGAGGTACGACAGGAAATGAGTTCTGGTTGCGCATTTTTGATATTGCATAATCAAATTAATTTGTTATCCCCATTGGAAATTTATTATATAATACCTTTACTTAATTATTGGAAGTAATCGGCTCTCCAGAGAGTTGCGGACTAACGGTTCTACTCTTTTACGTAAAGGAGCGGGCACTTTTCCGATTTTACGACAAACTGGTGAGGCAACGTTTTGTTTTCAGTCGTGAATATCCAATATAGTGCAGCAGATTTGGATCACTTTATCCAAGAATACTGTGTACAGATATCTTCACTCAAATCCCAATCGAAACTCCAAGAAATGGAATCACAGAATTATATTTAATATACAGGGTGTCTCAAGTTCGAATGCCTACTAGACGTTTCTTGAGAACCGGACCCATTTAAAATCTGAAAATTGGAATTATGATATTGTTCTACTTTATCTACTGAGCAGAAATATTCTTGAAGCCTGAACACTTTCAGTTATACAGGAAGTGAAAATAAATTTCTCGAAAAATTTTGCATTTTTTCGTCTCTTATGGGGTCGATTTTTCAATGTTAAATATATTTCTATTCGAATCATCGCATTCGTCGAAAGTTTTCAAAAAACTGAAAAAAAGAGGAGATATGCGTAAAGTATTATTACAAGTATTTTCGTGGCATTTCAGAAAGTTGTTGAATGAATTACGGAAAAAATTCTTCCCCAGGCGGGATTTGAAGAATTTTGTCCGGAATTCATTCAACATCTTTCTGTCTGAAAGGCTACGAAAATACTTGTAATTAAATTCTTATGGTAGTTATTATGTTCGTTATTCCTATTCTCAATCATAAACTGTTTTTACATTTTTGAAGTAGAAGAATAGCGGAATATTGTGCATCCCCTAAATTCTGGAAAACTTGTCACAGGGTGTTTCAAATATTTCGTCAAAAATTGTGTTCAGAATTTTCCCATAAATTTTGTTTTTTAAATTAGAACCCTATTTTTGAGCGCTCGTACTACTTACACGAGGGCTATATCATTTCGTCACGATGTCTGTATTTTTCGAATTTTGAGCCGAAAATGGTCTCAATCGACTATGTTTGACTCACTGATGACGAATCCGTCGGAAAATTCGAGTCCGTCCGTCCGTCCGTAAGCACGATAACTCTCGAACGGAACAACCTAAAGACTTGAAATTTTCATTGTAGGTTCAGATCCCAAATGCCTCCGTTAAGTTCGTTAATGGGCAGAATTCCACCAGGGGTTCCGTAAATATGGTCGTTCAAAATTTTGTTCTCCTGATTTCGTCAAAACCACAGATTTGGTCGAGATGAAATTTTGCACTCGAATGGAGAATAAGATGTTCAAGCTACATGCGAAATTTTGTCCAGATCGCATGATCAGAACCATAGAAACCATAGAAAATTGTAACTTTTGAACGGAAACGCCTAGGGACTTGAAATTTTCAGGATAAGTGTGGATCTCGAATGTCGTGATCACGTTTATCTATGACCAAAATTATACTAAGGGTTCCGTAAATATGGTCGTTTGAAATTTAGTTTTCTTGATAATTTCAAAACTACAGATTCGATCGAGACGAAATTCGGTATATTAATGGAGAATGATATATTCAAGCTACATTTCTCCAGATAGCATGACCAGAACCATAGAAACCATAGAAAATTATAACTTTCGAACGGAAAGGCCCAGGGACTTGAAATTTTCAGGATAGGTGTGGATCTGAAATGTCAAGTTCACGTTTATCAATGAGCAGAATTTTACTAGGGCTTCCGTAAAAACGGTCTTTCCAAATTCAGTTTTCTCGATAATTTCGAAATTACGGATTCGCTCGAGACAAAATTTTGTATTTGAATGGAGAATGATATATTCAAGCTACATTTTGTCCAGATCGCATGACCAGAACCATAGAAACCATAGAAAATTATAACTTACGAACGAAAAGGCCTAGGGACTTGAAATTTTCAGGGTAGGTTTGGATCGCGAATGTTGCGGTCACGTTCATCAATGAGCAAAATTAGACTAGGCGTTCCGTAAATATGGCCGTTCAAAATTTTTTTCTGATCATTTCGAAACTCATGATTGGATTCGAATGAAATTTCGCACATAGCTGAAGAATAATGTATTCAAACCAAATTTTGTCCAGATCTTAAACTGGAAAATGTGAATCTACCTACAAGGGAGATGAACGAGCGCTCAAAAGCTCCTGACTTCACGGCAGTGCTTTTCGTAATTTTTTTATAATTGCGTTGGATTCTGCGAAGAAAAATAATGATAGTGTTCGGAAATGTTTATGCTCCTTAATTAAATAATTCCTGAGTTATTAGGGATTTCCTGAATTAATGTCGTACGTAGAAAAAATTCATGAAATCTGTTTTATAATCCTTGTTCATAGAAGATGAATTATCCCAAAAATTCCTATGAACACAGGGTATTGTTATAAAACAAATTTTATGAATTTGTCTCTACGTACGACATACATTCAGAAAATCTTTAATAACTCTGGAATTATTTAATTTATGAGCATAAACTACTTTGAACACTATCATTATTTTTCTTCACAGAATCCAACGCAATCATACAAAATAGGGTTCTGATTCAAAAGACAAAAGTTATGTGAAAATTCTGATCACAATTCTTGACGAAATATCTGGAACACTCTGTGACGAGTTTTCCAAAATTTAGGAGATTTTCCGCCATTCTTCTACTTCGTAAATCTAAAAATAGTTTATGGTTGAAATATTGACAATATGAATAACGAAAATAATACTGAAATACTGACTACGCATATCTCCCTCTTTTTTTCTATATTTTGAAAACTATTCCGACGAAAGTATCGATTCGAATAGAACTATATTTAAAATTGAATAATCGATCATATAAAAGACGAAAAAATGCAAAAAAAAATTTTTCGAGGAATTTATTTTCACTCCCTGTATAACTGAAAGTGTTCAGGCTTCAAGAATATTTCAGCTCAGTAGATAAAGTCAAACAATACCATAATCCAAATTTTCAGATTTCAAATAGGACCGGTTCTCAAGAAACGTCTAGTAGGCACTCGAACTTGGGACACCCTGTATATCGAACTCATGTCCACCTTATTTATCGATGCCCTATAGTAGAAACCAAATTTCAGCAGGAGATACCGAAGTATTAGAAAAGATCCAGTTATAACTAGTAATCTTACAACTAGCTACCAAATTTCAATTCGATCGGATAGGTATTTTTCGAATTTTTGACAAAAAAAAAATTCAGATGCCTATATCTACGGAATCCTTTGGAGGATTTCGCCCATAATCGAACTCAACCGGCGCATTCAGACCTCGAACGTACCTCGAAAATCTTAAACTCCGGGCTTTTTCCTTAGAATATTTTCGTGTTTACGGACCTAAATGTGAGTCCAACCTAATTTACTATTTTCGTCTCGAAATCCGAAAATCACAGATATTTGGGCAAAATCATAAACGTCTTCTTCATAGAAACAAGCGCGCTGAAACTCTGAATAGGAATATCGAATATTTTTCCTGGTTCTCTAAGAAAGAACGAATCCATAATTATTAATTTTGTTTTGTTATAATAGTTCATTAATGCGTTTTTACTGCTGAGGTACCAACAACGTTATAGCGTACTTTATAATTCAAGGCATAAACATCTACTTAATACCCTCCTCGCATAAATAATTATTATGGGCTTCTTTAACTCGAAGACCGTTAGAACTTCATTCATCACGAAAATGTTTCTGTAATGTAGAGATAATTTTTCAACAACTTGAATAACCGCTGGCATGAAAGATTTCCGAAACTCTAACTGACGAACCGAACCATCGGAATTGGCCCATACCGTAATGGTCTTTTCAATTATTCATTTGGTCTTCGCTCAATTAAACCATTACGATCACCCAAAGATATGAAACTTCAATTACTCCTTGCATAATAAATAACGAGTGTTAATGATCGAGCAGCGGTACGGAACCCATCTCGACCTGCACTTTCGCCAATTGTTCGGCAAGGATTCTCGCCTTCGTATGTTCCTGTGAGAAACGCTGGTGAGAAAGTAATTTTGGAATTGCATGCGGAACCGAAGCGACTGGAGGAATTACACCTGCCCTTGGTTCTTTCAGGTGGAACCGATTCACCTAGCGCGATGCGCCAAAAGAGGGTAAAACGAGTTCCCATTCAACCTTAGGGGGAGAACGTTCGACCGTTACGGGTGTTTAACGTGCTTAAGGAGGAAACAGCATGGGGACGTGGAATTTGAAGGCATCTGTGCGTAACCGTCTACCGAAATTATAATCTTGTCGATGACTGAAAATTGTACGGGATTGGGACACGAAGTTTGATAAAAACCCAAACACATACTAAATTTTTTTTTGTATCCTTCAGAATGTGTGATAAACCACTGCTGGCACATGACAGAGACATCCTTATGTTAGGAGACCATTAACTCTGTGAGCCAAATATATTTTGCATAGTTGGAATAAATCAAGTTAGTTGATCCCATCCAAAAGGTGAAATTGCTCTGAAGTCGAGTTCGGTTACGGATTCTGAAATTAAACAGCTTTCGGTTCAGAATAATGGTTCGGAATTTCCGCGAAAATTCTGTCCCAGCATAGATGAATTCTTAATGTTGAGAGAACGCTATGGAAGCACGATACGAACTGTATGCTGAGAATAATCAATATTGCCTAGGGGAATTGATCAACTGGAATATTATTCTTCAAATACTCAAACATTCACGAGGTCGTCCCATGTAGGTCACGGTAGTTTTTCTTCTGCAGATGAACATTTTCCCAGATCGTTTTGCCTTGTATTGATTGGGTATCTTCGCATAATGGTCTGAGGTGAATGAACACGTTTAAGCATCCCTTTTAGGTTGTAGAAGACTTAAATTTTCCACGTCGTTTCATGATAAAATTGAGGGACCAATTATGTTAAGTTTCCTTCAAATAATTTTTTTTTTCGAACTTCTAGTGACAACTGTCATTGGGGTAAATTTCCAGGTTATTTGGTGTTGAATTTCTTCTTCCGATATGTCCAAAAATCAGTGAAAATAACAGAATTCGTTCTTGAAGTTTGAACAGGCAGGAGAAATTATGGTTGGTACAAAATATGAAAATATAATCGAATGTTGAAAGAAGAGCCCAAACGATTAGGTTGGACCTACAGATGAAGAATTCGTGGTCAAATTCAATTCTCTCTGTAGGGCCGTCCGTAAATACGATACCGTAAAAGAAACAGTCGTAGAATTTTGAAATTTTCAGGGTATGTTTGAGATCTGAATGCGCCGGTCGAGTTTTTGAATGGGCCAAATCCGCCGAAGAGATTCGTAGATATAGCAATCTGAATTTCAATAAATCGCAACTTTGTTGTTACATAGTTGTAAAATAACGGATCGTATTATTAGAAAAATGAAAAAGGATATTCAAAATTTTTCAAAGGACAGATAAAATGAGCCATACAGGGTGTTTCCGAATAAGCTCGAAGGTCAAACGTCTGCAAAAATGAAAAAAAAAATTCTGATTATTTTTTTTCGAAACTGCTGAAGAGTTGGAAAAATTGCATTTCGTGGGCATGTTCTACCAAAAAGAGGGCTACCTATAAATATTTTTTCAAATTTCTAGGGATCTTCCAAAGGGGTGGAACTTGGAACTTTTCAACCAATCTGAGTATCTATATGTGTTGAAAAAAATTACGAAAAGCACTGCCGTGAAGGCAGGAGCTTTTGAGCGCTCGTACCTTGTAGGTAGATTCGCATTCTCCAGTTTTGGAAACCAATTGAGGAAATTTTTGACAGCTGTCAAACAAATTTTCAAACTAAGGCAATAATCCAGCCTTCAAGTCAGTGCTTTAGGTGACCAATTTTTTTTTCGATAATTCGCTAAAATTTTCTACGGTATCTATCGTCTTGATGATGCGATCTGGACAAAATTTCGCACGTAGTTTGAATACATTATTCCCCAGCTAGGTGCAAAATTTCATTCCAATCAAATCGGTAGTTTCGAAATGATCAGGAACAGAATATTTTGAACGGCCATATTTACGGAACCCCTAGTCTAATTTTGCTCATTGATGAACGTGACCGTGAAATTCGCGATCCAAACCCACCCTGAAAATTTCAAGTTCCTAGGCCTTTTCCTTCGGAAGTTATAATTTTCTATGGTTCTGTTCATGCCATCTGGTCAAAATGTTGCTTTAATATGTCATTCTCGTTTAAAATACAAAATTTTATCTCGATCGAATCCGTAGTTTCGAAATTATCGAGAAAACAAAATTTCAAGTCCCTAGGCCTTTCCGTTCGAAAGTTATGATTTTCTATGGTTTCTATGGTTCTGGTCATGCGATCTAGAGAAATGTAGCTTGAATATATTATCATTCTCCATAAATATACAAAATTTCGTCACGATCGAATATGTAGTTTTGAAATTATCAAATTTCAAACGACCATATTTACGGAACCCCTAGTATAATTTTGCTCATAGATGAAAGTGATCACGACAATCGAGATCCACACCTATCCTGAAAATTTCAAGTCCCTAGGCGTTTCCCTTCAAAAGTAACAATTTTCTATGGTTTCTATGGTTCTGGTGATTCGAGCTGAACAAAATTTTGCATGTAGCTTGAACACCTCATTTTCCATTAGAGTGCAAAATTTCATCTCGATCGAATTTGTAGTTTCAAAGTAATCAGGAAAACAAAATTTCGAGCGGTCATATTTACGGAACCCTTGAGCGGATTTTGCCCAATAACGAACTCAACCTCGGCATTCGAGATTCGAACCTACCCTGAAAATTTCAAGTTTCTAGGACATTCCGTTCGTGAGTTATCGTGTATACGGACGGCCGGCCGGCCGGACAGACTCGTCGGATTCGTCATTAGTGAGTCGAACATAGTCGTTTGAGACCATTTTCGGCTCATAATTCGAAAAATACAGACATCGTGACGAAATGATATAGCCCTCGTGTAAGTAGTACGAGCGCTCAAAAAGATTCATTGCAAATCTTCTTTGATTTCTGTGTTATGTCCGTGAAAGTCACAGTTTCCAAAAAAAAAAATTGAATACAACATTGCGTATGAACGGATCTTCTATAAATTCAATCTAATTGTTCGCACAAATCGTGAGTTCATCTCTTTGAGGTTGTGTAATTTTTTTCATTATCAAAAAGTTGTTCTCATTTGCCATTGATTTGTTGATTTGATTTTAATCCATCACCTTTCGAATATTTATACATCAAAATAATATATACGATTTGAAAAGTGATGGGTTAAAATCAATGGCTAATGAGAACAACTTTTTGATAATGAAAAAAATTTAAATTTTTTCTTTTTGATCGCCAGTAATTGTTGAGGTAATTTCAAATTATCCGCCTTGAATGGATTGGATTAAATGGAAAAATATTGAAATTTTATTCGAAAACATTCAAGGAAACTCTTGTGCATACACGCCTGAATGGCCTTTCAATTAAAAAAATGAAATGAATTCCGTTCATGAGAAATCGTTGAAACAATTATTGTGATGCATAGGGCAAATGAAAGTAGTCTACACCCTTGAAAGATCTGAACAAAATTGAAAAAATATTTACAGGTAGCCTCTTTATTCGTACAACATGCCCATGAAATGCAATTCCTTCAACTTTCGATTTCGATAAAAAAAAAAATATTTTTCTTTCAATCATTTTTGAAAGCGTGTATTCAGTTTACTCTTCGATTTTCGGCAAGTAAGTTTCACGTCAAAAGATAATTGAGTTTTTCTGATCTGGTGTTCAGAAATTTGATAATAATTCTGTGATTTCATTTCTGTGTTGATTTCATAAAATGACATCGTTTGTCACACTGATGGCTGGTTTGGTTCATAGAATCTGTGGTTCTTTTTATAACCTTTGGGTCGATAGTCTCCTACAGAGTCACGCCACGTCAAATCAGAATGATCATAGATTAGATAATTTTTCCCAAACAATTTTTCAGATCCCATTCGGTTTCGGTCTTCAAAAAATTGGGGGTGAGTTTGCTAAGACTGAAGCCAAGCAGCGTTTTGCGGGTTCAGTATCTGGATGGGTAGCCGATCTGACGACGAATTTGGACAAGCGCGCAGAAGCTCCTGACTTTACTTTTCTTCTCGAATTTTTTCATCTTCACTATTGGAAGAAGAGATGAGACTTTGGGTGAAATCGAAAATCATAAAATGAGATCTTAGCATAGCAAATAAGAGGGGTTCTAATCCGAAAAAAAACAGTTTGGGGGTTCTTGTCTTTACCCAGATTGAGATGAACTGTATGACGAATAGAACTTTTAATTGTTGGAGAAGGAGCAGCACTTTTCTGTCTTCAACTTGAGGAACTTATTTATCTACGTTGAAATTGAGGTCCAGTATGGAAAAATTTTCTTATTTTAGACGAATTTTCTCGGAAGAATCAAATAATACATTGAAATTATGTATGAATAGAAATTGGGTATGGCATTCCAAAAACGAAACAAATCTTAATTTCCACAAGAATTCATCTCCCTCTCCATAGCCCAACTATTTAATTTCACACGTTCACACTCAGAAAAAAATGTTCGATGAACACTCTGTATATCGATCTCTCCACATAGGTATCCTCCTTCAGAAGCGTTATCATCTGAGCGTTTCTAATGGAGTAATTGGAAATACGTCGCCTTCCCAGCTGACTAATCGAATGTTATAAATAATGACGTGATAGAGTTCCAGAAAAATCGTCAAATAGATTACCAATAATTACTCACGAAAACGAATGTGTACTTACTTTGAAGCCAGGACCGAATCCTGTCAATTAACAGGTATTCAATTCCATTTGTTGATCCTGGACAAACACCTCAAGACAAGTTTCTTGGTCTGATTACGTATGGCAATGTTTATTCGACCATTTAGTGAGGTTGTGTTGAATAATAACTGTCTTTGTGGAAACTTTTTGGGAGTCTTATGTTTTTTTCGGAAATTTCCTTAGCCAAGAAATCAATGAGAGCATGCTTCTTGCTGAAATCCTGAATCATTCCCGGCGATGGACCGCAAATTATATACAATTTTTTTTTTAACAAGAAGATTTCAAACATGGAATATACATTTCTCATCTAATTTTTCCAGAGACCCCACACAGATTTATCCCTCATTTGTATGAAGTCCACCCCAATCCAGACCTGTGGCTCGAGTGTTCTTATCATCTCATTTATCTTACACAGGTTGATTTAGATGTTATGGACGACTTCAAACCCATCAGTAAGACCTGTTTGTTTTGCTTTGCTTTATTGTGTTGTTACACCTGAACTTTTTTCCTAAATCGAAGAACTAGTTTTTTCTCAGAAACAACAGCAATCAGTCCAACCTATAATTACTTCATTAATGCTGGCTACACCTTGAACTTCGATAGGTGTGATAATGTCCTCACAGTGCGAATGACATTACCACCGTTATGTGGAGTATTCTCTTTGTTGACGAGTTTTGGATGGTCAGAAAAGGTATTCTTTGTTTTAAAATTATCGTACTTGTGATAATAAAAAAACTTCTGTGTAGAATTGGTAGCTTTACTCGAGTTTAACCAAGCCTTTTATGTTTTCGAACCCATTTTTCATATCTTCGATTGAGACTACCGCAAATACTGAAAAACCTCACCGTTAACACCGTTAGCCTTTAATTAGTTCTTAAACGCGCACAATTATCGAATGAAATCGAAATCTAGGTGACCTTGTTTGCGTAAGATCGATGGCGCAATGTCCCCAGACCGAATCTTAACTGGTTTGGATCAACAAACTCTGCAATCTGGCTTTCAATTAACTCTGCAAATTAGGCTCGGCGCATTCTGGAAGGGGTTTCCTTCCATATTCGAGGGGTTAACTCGTTATCATCCACCGGATTCCGCCTTGGAATTTGTATAATGACCAGATGCTGTTTATGAGCTTGAAATATGCAAACGAGGGGGGCTTCTCGTACCTACTTTTCAACCCCTTCATCCCGCTTCTATGGTACTCGAAGTTGTGCCATAATTCTGGTTTTCATAGGACGCCAAGAAAAGTTTCTGCAAAGCTGTAAAAGCATTCAGGACTCTCAGTACACAAACACATTTTCCACTAGCTCATGTAGTGGAAGTAGGTCCAACAATAATTCCATGCATCAAGAGTGACCTTGGTGTACCTTGAGTAAAATCAAATCGATTCGTTATCCTTGCCACCAAAACCGCACGATCTTTCTCAAACTTGCGTTTCCTCCCAAAAACTCAAAATCTAAGTAGCAAAACCTTGGTTTCGTATCATTAAATTCGACATAAAATATGGAACGGACCATTTAAACTAAACAAAACATAAAGTCGATGTTTCATTCAGACCAGTATTTACACAAAGTTATATTACACATTATGGAAACAGTGGGCCAATTTGAATGGACCATTTCTATATTCTGTATAACTAAGGGAAATATATCTACGAATTTATAGCCATATTCATTTGATTTCAACTTTGTTTACTGCATCTCATTGATATTCCAAGAAATGTACCAGTTCATTCCAAAAAAAAAATATTCCATTGTCAGGAATTGAACCTGGTAACTCGTTACCGTGTATAGAAACAGGGTGCTCTAAGTAACGTCGCCTATAAGACGTTTTGAGATATTATTTCTATTTTTTTTAATTCGAAAAACCCTCCTGCCAAACTCTAATTATTTAGCTAAAAATTACGAAAAGCACTGCCGGGGAGTCAGGAGCTTTTGAGCGCTCGTACATCCACCTTGTAGGTAGATTCGCATTTTCCAGTTTTAGAAATAAATTGAAGAAATTTTCGACAGCTGTCACAAAAATTCGCTAGAATTTTCTACGGTATCTATGGTCTTGGTGATGCGACCTGGACAAAGCACGTAGTTTGAATACATTATTCCTAAGCTAGGTGCAAAATTTCATTCCAATCCAATCAGTAGTTTCGGAATTATCAGGAAAAAAATATTTTGAACAGCCATATTTATGGAACCCCTAGTCTAATTTTGCTCATTGATGAACGTGGCCGTGATATTCGCGATCCAAACCCACCCTGAAAATTTCAAGTTCCTAGGCTTTTCCGTTCAAAAGTTACAATTTTTTATGGTTTCTATGGTTCTGGTCATGTGATCTGGACAAAAATTGCTTTAATATATCATTCTCGATTAAAATACAGAATTTCATCTCGATCGAATCCGTAGTTTCGAAATTATTGAGAAAACAAAATTTCCAACGACCGTATTTACGGAACCCCTAGTATAATTCTGCTCATTGATAAACGTGAACGCGACATTCCAGATCCACACCTATCCTGAAAATTTCAAGTCCCTAGGCCTTGCCGTTCGAAAGTTATGATTTCGTATGGTTTCTATGGTTCTGGTCATGTGATCTGAAGAAATGTAGCTTGAATATATCATTCTCCATAGTATACAAAATTTCGTCACGATCGAATCTGTAGTTTCGAAATTATCAAAAAAACTAAATTTCAAACGACCATATTTAAGGAACCCCTAGTATAATTTTGCTCATAGATGAACGTGATCACGACATTCGAGATCCACACCTATCCTGAAAATTTCAAGTCCCTAGGCGTTTCCTTTCAAAAGTTACAATTTTCTATGGTTCTGGTCATGCGATCTGTACAAAATTTCACATGTAGCTTGAACACCTCATTCTCCATTTGAGTGCAAAATTTCATCCCGATCAAATGTGTAGTTTTCAAGTAATCAGGGAAACAAAACTTTAAACGGCCATATTCACGGAACCCCTGGTGGAATTTGGCCCATTAACGAACTCAACCGAGGCATTCGGGAACTGAACCCACAGCTGAAAATTTTAAGTCTCTAGGTTCTTCCGTTCGAGAGTTATCGTGCTTACGTCCGGACGGCCGGACGGACAGACTCGAATTTTCCGACGGATTCGTCATCAGTTAGTCGAACATAGTCGATTGAGACCATTTTCAGCTCAAAATTCGAAAAATACAGTCATCGTGACGAAATGATATAGCCCTCGTGTAAGTAGTACGAGCGCTCCAAAATCGGGATTCAATTGGAAAATCATTCCTGAAAACCTACCTGATATTGCACCATGAAATATACATTGGAATGATGTGTTTCCATTGAAAAAATTTTGGTGCAAAGCTCTACTCTTCTTGCCCGGCGTAATAACGAATTATTACATGCAGCAACTATCACATCAGTTTGCTCACGAAAAATGTCACAAGCATTTTCAATGCGTTGTTTTAGTTCTTCAACACTATTCACCTCACTGTTGCTGTAAACTAATGTTTTCAAATGACCCCAAAAGAAGAAATTACAGGGGTTGAGATCTGGAGAGCGTGCAGGCCGAGAAATCGACCCACCTTAGGTCACAAAAATAATACGCTCTGTCAGATGATTTCCTGTGAACTAAACGCATTTGAACCTCAATACGTAGCTAAATCAGATCCGGGCTGGGAACTTCTCAGATTCTCGGGTAACTTTGATTTCGAAATACTCGGCCCTGGTGAATACTTTTTACTGAGGATTTTTGGAATTTTGACTCATTTTGATGAGTTCCAGCATTTGTCGAAAAACAAGCCTCACATTTGAAAACACCCTGTATATAGAAGGTAATACTAAACATTCGTGGAAAATTTTCCTTTTTTTTTTCGTCCTCGATGAATGTGATCGACATCCTACTCTTCCCTGACATTATGCAGCAACAAAGTAAACATTGAATATGTAAATAGGCTCTATTCCTCCTTCTCATCCGGTGAAATTAATTAGGAGGTATATAATAATTGCAATTATATGATCCTCCTCGTCGTTTAAATGTGGATATTCAATTCAAATTATTGGGGAACTTGGATCTAGTTAGTCCCTTCCTTGCTGATCTCATTAAGTGAAAAACCATTATTCTTAATTTCATTAGAGCCTATTTTTGTTCTGGGATTTGTAGATAACAAATTGAAGGCCAAGGGGAAAATGCTGGAAAGGTTTTATTATGTGCTAGCTGACTCACCCTGAATTTGATATATATTCCGTACGAAAATAAATTCCTCTTAGATGTTCATCTAGAAAAAAATATAATGGCCTCATGCACATTCTTTTTTATTCAGCAATTCAATGTTTGTACAAAGTTACGTAAAAGCCTGGGAAAAATAAATCACTTGCTCGGATCCTGACAAATAAGAAGATAGAAGAACATTAATAGAATTATGAATGTAATCCAGATCTTCAGTTAGTTGCTCAATAACTTGAAGTATACAGGGTGTTCTTTAAGGTGAGGCTTTCCTTTTGGCAGGTGCTAGGACCAAAATAGATCATTTCGCCGGAAGTTGATCATATATTATAAAATATTAATAAGTATAATAATAATTTATTGATCCATTTTGACATACAGATAAATATGTATAGGACAAGTCAATTTAACATCAATTCTGAGAAAATGCACAATTTTGTAACGAGAACATTGGAAAGTTCAAGAAAATCAAAGAAAATTTACGGAAAACTACCATCATCATAAAACTCTCTCGCACTATAGTAAGCCTTGTGGCATCGAAAACCAACCCAGGTAAAAGTGTGATGAATGATAAAATATTATATTCAGTAGACAAATTATGATTTACCCCTCAACTATAAGAAACAATTCTCTCATTCAAATTCGAGACCTATCTATTTATCAATCTTCGCAGGCATCGAATTTCGTGTAATTAGATACATCCTTCCACATTATAATGGGACTTGGAGAATTAGTTTGAATTCCTATGACAATATTTGTACTGAAGAACCTAACACTTCGAACTAAATAGAAGCGCTTTTTTGAGCGCTCGTACAACTTACACGAGGGCTATATCATTTCGTCACGATGTCTGTATTTTTCGAATTTTGAGCCGAAAATGGTCTCAATCGACTATGTTCGTCTCACTGATGACGCATCCGTCGAAAAATTCGAGTCTGTCCGTCCGGTCGGCCGGCTGGCCGTCCGGCCGTATACACGATAACTCTCGAACGGAATGTCCTAGAAACTTGAAATTTTCAGGGTAGGTTCGAATCTCGAATGCCGCGGTTAAGTTCGTTATTGGGCAAAATTCGCCAAGGGGTTCCGTAAATATGGCCGCTCGAAATTTTGTTTTTCTGATTACTCCGAAACTACTGATTCGATCGAGGTGAAATTTTGCACTCAGATGGATAATTACGTACTCAAGCTACATGCAGAATTTTGTCCAGCTCGCATGACCAGAACCATAGAAACCATAGAAAATTATAACTTTGTAATGGAAAGGCCTAGAGACTTGAAATTTTCAGGATAGGTGTGGATCGTGAATGTAGCGTTCACGTGTATCAATGAGCAAAATAAGACTAGGGTTCCGTAAATATGGCCGTTTGAAATTCAGTTTTCTTGATCATTTCAAAATTATGGATTCGATCTCGACGAAATTTTGAATTTAAATTGAGAATTATATATTCGAGCTACATTTCTTCCAGATCGTATGATCAGAATCATAGAAACCATAGAAAATCATAACTTTCGAACAAAATGGCCTAGTGACTTGAAATTTTCAGGATAGGTTCGGATCGCGAATTTCGCGATCCTTTTTATCAATGAGCCAAATTAGACTAGGGGTTCCGTAAATATTGCCGTTCAAACTATATTTTTTCTGATAATTTCGAAAATACTTATTGGATTGAAATGAAATTTCGCACATATATGAAGAATAATGTATAATTTTGTCCAGTTTGCATTACCAAGACCATAGATACCGTAGAAAATTCTAGCGAATTATCGAAAAAATGGACCCAAAGCACTGACGTGAAGTCTGGATTTTCGCGTTGGTTTGAAATTTTCTTTGACAGCTGTCAAAATCTTTCCAATTGGTTTGTAAAACTGGAGAATGCGAATCTACCTACAAGGTGCATGTACGAGCGCTCAAAAGCTCCTGCCTTCACGGCAGTGCTTTTCGAAATTTTTTTTTTGTACACTTGTTGATATCCGAATACCAGAATTTCGGGAGCTCGTCCGAAGAGTGCGTGCCATCGGATCTGGCAGTTATTAATTTGTATTCACGAACGTGTCGATTATCATCTCTATTCTTAAGGCTAATGAAAGACTTCCTGTCGACGGTGAGTCGTTTGTTTTGTTAAGGCGCTACGCGACGAGGAAGACTACCGGTTACCTGCTGAAAAAACGAATGATATTAAAATTCTTCAGGCGATTTTATAGGAGGAAAGCATAAAGTTTGTCACCTCGTCAAAATCGTTGGAACGACTTTATTAATTGATGGCATGCGTGGTTGTATTACCTTCCACCTCCTACTTCTCCGTTTCGTGTACATAAAACAGTCGATTTTTCTTTCAAAGGTATTTCGAATTTCTTCATTAAAAATGCTAGTGTTTCAAATTCGGCATTGGTATTAATTATTTTAGAAATAATAGGTGAAATTAAATGAACCAATAAGTATAAAAAAAAAAAATTTTTTTAAGATTTGACAGTTATTCTTAATTCTTAATTTATACTTATCAGAATTGTCTAGTAAACGATTCAAATCTATTACGACTGCAGAAAAAATTGTTAAGTCGTTTTGTTCACTTCCAAATACTGGTTATAAGTTTCAGCGAACTTACTGAATATTCAATTCTGCAGGAAATCTCTCATCAATCATTTCAAAATATTATAATTGAAACTGTCCAACGAATTGGTTTCATCTTGGACATGAATATCAATCAATTTCGAAATCAGAATATCAAATAACCAATATCCATTTCATCATAATATGTACAATTTGATTCAAATTGGCAGTTTAATATGGCTTGTTCCAATTGGAACACCAATAAATGTGTAGATTAAATGGCCTTATGCGAAATAGGCATCCTTTAAACTTCTATTCTTAGATATATTGAACAATTATTCCGAAGGATAATTGTTCCTACAATCGAGCTAGTCATTAAGTCAATCTAGGTAACCCCAGTAAATATCAGAATCATCCATCGTAACTGCAAACCATGGCTTCGGGCTTATTGACCCATCTTCAGTGTATCGTAACGACGTGGATGCTGAGGTGGACTCTTTTTGAAATAAACAGTTTTGATTTCCGAAGGTCCAGGCGCTCAAACAACCCACGCTCACCAGGAAATCATTGCGCATTAAATATAAATGAATCAAAAGGGAGAGAAATATCAGAAACTATTTTGTAAAATAAATGCTGAATCAATAAATAATCATATAATGTTGATTAAATGTATAAAAAATATGTGTGTATGAGTTTTACGTGACTCATGCTTTTATCCTCGATGCCAGTTAGATCTTTCCACAATTTGTTTCACTTTTCGGGAAGGTCTCTGATACACCCTTCCTCAAAAACTGTAGATTTTTTCCATTGGTGCTACCCCAATTTAAATTCCCTGTTCCTTTCGAAAAATATAACTCAGATTATCCTTTGCACTATAAAACGAAATAATTTAGGGGTTGGTTTAATTCAAGAGGCAGGATTCATAGGTGGGGACGAGGTATTTTATATTGATGAAGGCATCTTCACCACCGGTCCTCTCCATGAGTTCCAGGGTCTCGTTGATGAGATCCGAGACATTCTCGCCCCTCATCTGACTGTAGTCGATGTGATCGCCGCAGTTGACGTTGCAGTTCTTGAACATGTTGAGTACTGGAAGAAGCTGCCTGTAGTAGGGTACTAGAGCTTCGCCCACCTGAAATGATGCTGGATTTCAATGAGGTGTCATCTGGTTCGTCTTCATATCGAGAGTGTCGCATCAAGTGTCAAGTAATGTGATATTACGACAGCATTCCATTGTCTAGAAAAATAGTTGTCTCTTCAGGGTGTCTCAAGTGTGATGTCTAATGGATAATCTTGAAAACCAAACTGAATACAGAGAAACCGAAGATCCCAATTTTCGAGAAATGGGATCTCCTAAACGAACAATATTATTCAAATTGATGTAATTATTCGTATTTAGACGATTCATGAACTAAATAGGGAGTTTCTATGAATATTACAGCGACGTCAACAATGAACTTAATATATCAATGAAATATTCGGTGCATTTTTGACATGAAAATAATTTATTATTCTTCTTCCAAATTTATTATTTTGGTCAAACGAGTCGAATTGTGAATTGGTTCATATTCAGTTTTTTTAACTTTTAACGTCGTTTTTCGAAATAATATCGGACATTTTTTCACCAAGTCTCTTGTGTACACTAGATGTTTATACAAAATTTTAAATTTTTTCTCGATAAATAAAATTTTAGTGGGTACCTGTAAAACTTGGGACATCCAGTAAATACAGGGTGTTTTCGAAGGTGAGGCTTATTTCTGACAGGTGCTAGAACTCATCCGAATAAGACAAAATTCCAAAAATTCTTCATATAAAATATTCGCCAAGGCCGAGTATTTCGAAATCAAAATTACCCGAAAATCTGAGAAATTCCCAGTCCGGATTTGGTGGTACGCATTGAGATCTAAATGTGATTATATTAAATGCGTTCGGTTTACGGGAAATCATCTGACAGAGCGTATGGTTTTTGTCACTATTGATAGGACGTGGTGATAGTTGTCTCTACAGGGTGTCTCAGGTGTGATGTCTAATGAATAATCTTGAAAACCAAACCGAAGACCCCAATTTTCGAGAAATGGGATCTCCTCAACGAACAATTTCAGTCAAATTGATGTCATTATTCGTATTTAGATGATTCATGAACTAAATAGGGAGTTTCTATGAATATTACAGCGACGTCAACAATGATTTAATATATCAATGAAATATTCGGTGCATTTTTGACATGAAAATAATTTATTATTCTTCTTTCAAATTTATTATTTTGGTCAAACGAGTCGAATTGTGAATTGGTTCATATTTAGTTTTTTTAACTTTTAACGTCGTTTTTCGAAATAATATCGGACATTTTTTCACCAAGTCTCTTGTGTACACTAGATGTTTATACAGAATTTGAAATTTTTTCTCGATAAATAAAATTTTAGTGGGTTCCTGTAAAACTTGGGACATCCAGTAGATACAAGGTGTTTTCGAAGGTGAGGCTTTTTTCTGACAGGTGCTAGAACTCATCAGAATAAGACAAAATTCCAAAAATTCTTCGCCATGGCCGAGTATTTCGAAATCAAAATTACCCGAAAATCTGAGAAATTCCCAGTCCGGATTTGGTGGTACGTATTGAGATCTAAATGTGATTATATTAAATGCGTTCAGTTTACGGGAAATCATCTGACAGAGCGTATGGTTTTTCTCACTATTGATAGGACGTGGTGATAGTTGTCTCTACAGGGTGTCTCGGGTGTGATGTCTGATGAATAATCTTGAAAACCAAACCGAAGACCCCAATTTTCGAGAAATGGGATCTCCTCAACGAACAATTTCAGTCAAATTGATGTCATTATTCGTATTTAGATGATTCATGAACTAAATAGGGAGTTTCTATGAATATTACAGCGACGTCAACAATGAATTTAATATATCAATGAAATATTCGGTGCATTTTTGACATCAAAATAATTTATTATTCTTCTTCCAAATTTATTATTTTGGTCAAACGAGTCGAATTGTGAATTGGTTCATATTCAGTTTTTTTAACTTTTAACGTCGTTTTTCGAAATAATATCGGACATTTTTTCACCAAGTCTCTTGTGTACACTAGATGTTTATACAAAACTAGCTGACCCGGCAAACGTTGTTTTGTCATATCTCTCCCTTTTTTCGCAGTTTCAAAATTGCTCGAGGCCTTCGGCCTCTCGTTGTTCTGGCTATTAAAAAATAAGGGTTGATAGTAGAAGGGTGAAAATTGGGGATTGTATGTATTTTTGTATGTTGTATCATAAAAAAATAGAAATTAGAAATTTTGTCTAAAAAATAAAAAAAAAATTTTAGGGGTGGACTACCCCTAACATTTAGGGGGATGAAAAATAGATGTTGGCTGATTCTCATAGATACCGGATAAGCACAAAAAATTTCATCAAAATCGGTTGAGCCGTTTCGGAGGAGTATGGCAACGAAAACTGTGACACGAGAATTTTATATATTAGATTTTAAATTTTTTCTCGATAAATAAAATTTTTTTTTGACAGATGCTAGAACTCATCAAAATAAGTCAAAATTCCAGAAATCCTTCATATAAAATATTCACCAGGGCAGAGTTTTTCTGAATCCAAATTACCTGAGAATCTAAGTAATTCCCAGTCCAGATCTGGTGGTACGTATTGAGATCTAAATGTGATTATATTAAATGCTTTCAGTTTACGGGAAATCATCTGACGAAGCGTATGATTTTTGTGACTTTGGATAGGACGTGGTGGGTCAATTTCTCGACCTGCACGCTCCCCGGACCTCAACCCCTATGATTTCTCCTTTTGGGGTCATTTGAGAACGTTAGTGAACAGTAACGTTGAGGTGAATTGTGTTGAAGAACTAGAATAACGCATTGAAAATGTTTGTGACATTATTCGTGGGCAAACTGATGTGATTGTTGCTGCATGTAATAATTCGTAATTACTCCAGGCAAGACTTTGTGCACATCAAACGAATGGTGACCATTTCGAACAATTTCAGTAAAAAATTTGGATCAATTTGTGAACTACCTTTTCAATCAGTAATTTTTCCTCTCCTTAGTCTGAAGTTCTAGAATTATACTGCTCAGATCTCCTAACAGAGTCGTATTAAGCTGATGACGCCCGAGATTTTTTGCACTTTTTCTGAATTGAATATTTTATCATCAACTCCCGGCAAAATGATCTCTCTCGATGAGTTCTAGCACCTGTCGAAAAAAAAGCCTCACCTGTATAACTAAAACATGTTGCCTCTGATCTTCCCAATTCGGAGAATGTGGAAGGAATCAAATGTGATAAAATATCGATGGAGTCAAAGATCCACCCTGTATTACTCTCATTTGATAACCCATAACATACTCCAACCGAAAGGGGATGCTCGAAAGCGTAAAATTCCAACTCCTCGAAAAGATCGCTCGAGGACATTTAAAACCCTAAACCACCCCTTCACTCGACTCGAAGAGCCTATAAGGAAATTACCCAACCATAACTCACCTTATCGCTGGTCCGGAGCAGATGCTGCAATACCTTCAGCGTAACGCAGATCACCTCCCTGTTTCTCGTGTTGAAAGCGTTCTTGATGGGGATGATAAGCTGAGGTATGCAAGGGAAGATTTTATTTCCCCCGTAGGTAAGCATATCGTGAACTGCCTGTCTGGCGAACATCTTGTAGGGGTGAGTGGTCTCGATAAGGCCCTCGAAGAACATGGGAAGGTAGAAGTGGAAATCAAGTTTGGGAATATCGGTTTTCCACAAAATGCCCTTCGTCTCCAGGGCGATGGGGAAGTCGCCCCTCTTGTAGCGATATCGAAAAAGGGTTTTCGGGGGCGGCCGCTCGCACAAAGCGTAACATCTGAAAGAGATCGTGACAATTTGAAAGGCCGGATTGGTTTGGAATCCTTATGAAAGGAGGATGATATTGCTGCGAAATCCTTTATCCTAGGGGATGAGCTGAAAGTGCACGAGGTCCATCGAGGAAAAACGTTGGAAATTGTTGTGCCCTTCAACTATCGAATGATTTGCATTAACTTCATCCCTTATATTAGCCGACCAAACGCAATCACGAAGCCCTTGAGTGATTGAATGGTGTGTTACAGCAATATGAAGTGCTTCCTTCAGTTTTCTCCCTCTTGGATATTATGGAGGCTCCTCCCTTGTGTACCCTGTGGCCTTCGTCCCAGGAGTACTTTGACAAGACTAGGAGAAAATAAGAAATCAGGGATGGCTCAGCATTTTTTGGACGAAGGCAACATAGTAGTAAAATGGGAAAGAGACTCTATTAAATCGAAGGAGGAAAGAGTAGCTGAATATCTTTTCCTTCGAGTTGAAAAACGAAAAAAACAAGAATATTTCTTCTAGGTACCTGGGTGGAGGAGCTACACAAGTATTCTTCTGATTCGCTTGAATCGTGAAAGCGGGTACAATCCTGCACGTGGCTCTTACTTTGGCGGCATTTGGCATAGGCCTCCGCAGAGTCCTTCTGAATTCTCGCCCACAAACCATATTTTCCAGGGGAAATTGAGAAAAACTGACACAAAAGCTTGTATTTGTATGACACTCAAAAATGACAGATTTAGTGAATGGTGATCTGATGATATGTGATAGTTTTTTTTCTCTGTTGCATGGTGATAAGGCCAAAATATACGTTATACTGGTGTCATCTTTTATTCTTGAACTGATTCAGCACACTTCATATCCTCGAAACGGCAGTGAATCCACTTCGATTGCTCCTGGGTTGAATGAACATTCGTGATATTGTCCAATTATAAGGACAAGCTGAACAAATTGGCTGTTGGTGGCCTTTAGCCGCCCACCTGTGTAGCGGAGTCTCGACCCGCCTGAGAAATACGCTATTTATTACCGCCCTAGCTCAAGATTACCATTCAATTAACTTGGACAACTTGCTGGAATCGGTTGCCGATGACCGAAAGTTTTCTATTTCCGAATATTGATAGGGATTTTCGTTTTGTTATGTTACCATTTTGTGAATAACTTCCGGTACATTTTGTTATGACTCGAACTTTTACTCCATCATTTACTCGCTAGTATGTGACTCAGATGATGGAAAGGAATTCGTCAATTCCAGTTGGAGTTTGACCATAAGATACACACTGACGAACAAGAGTTCATCAGAATTGTGTAGCTGTAGTTTATGATCTACCTCGGTCAGCACGAAAGATGGGGACACAATAAATATTGAGGTCGTTGCGCACTTGTAACCCCCAACTCCAATGGACTGGTGGAAACCCAAATTAAGAAGTGAACTGAATGGAACGTGCCATCATCGATCGACAGGAGTAGCAGGTAGACTAGTTTCTAGCTTTTTAGCTGTCCTCAGTACCGCATAACTCAGTCGACGATAAAGACCAACATGAAAAGCAGACCTTATATTACCAGCAAGAAGACGCGCATCAATACAATAGAATATGATGTAAAGACCATAATAATAATAATTATCAAGCGAAGTATGGAAATGGTTAGTGAAGCTTAGTTTGTACATTTTTCATGAAGAATGAAGAGACCTAGGAGAGTCGGGATATAAACAATATACAATACAATACAATGAACATTGTCGAGTTGACAGTTCGAGTATCAGTCAGAATTTTTTGATTTATTTAAGACTGAAGCTTTTTATTAATCTATGGGCAATTATTGCCTTTCACTAAGGTCCTGTAGTGGTCTTGGAAGGGCATGGAAGCAATCTGGGATAAAAAAAAATATGAATTAGCCTCCACTTTACTGTATTTTGAATTAAAATATTGACGAAATTTCGAAGGACACAAGTGATTATGTTTCCAAATTAGCATATAAAACTCCGAAAGTCAAGTTATATCAACTTCTTCTCCTTCTTTTATTCAGATTGACAGTAGTACTCTTCAATTTATTGTCAAGTTATATTTACTTCTTTTTCTTCTTCTCTTGAGATTGACAGTGTACTCTTCAATTTCTTATAAAACTCTGATATGTCGAGTTATATTTACTTCCTCTTCTTTTCTTGGGATTGACAGTAGTACAAGAACTTCGAAGGTCAAGTTTTATTTAATTCTTTATCCTCTTTTCTTGAGATTGACAGTAGTACTCTTCAATTTCTTATAGAACTCTGAAAGTCAAGTTATAATTATTTCTTCTGTTTCTTCTGATTGAGATTGGCAGTAGTACTCTTCAATTTCTTATATAACTCTGGAGGCCAAATCATAATAACTTCTTCTTTCTCTTTTCTTGAGATTGACAGTAGAACTCTTCATTGTCTTATAAATCTCTGAAATGTCAAGTTATATTTACTTCCTCTTCTTCTTTTCTTGGGATAGACAGTATTACTCTTTAGTTTTTTATAGAACTCTGCAATTCAAATCATAAATACTTCTTCTTTTTCTTTTCTTGAGATTGACAGTAGAACTCTTCAATGTCTTATAAATCTCTCGAATGTTAAGTTATATTTACTTCCTCTTCTTCTTTTTCTTGGGATTGACGGTAGTACTCTTCAATTTCTTATGGAACTCTGAAAGTCGATTCATAATTACTTCTTCTTTTTCTTTTCTTGAGATTGACGGTAGTACCCTTCAATTTCTTATGGAACTCTGAAAGTCAAATCATAATAACTTCTTCTTTCTCTTTTCTTGAGATTGACAGTAAAAATCTTCATTGTCTTATAAATCTCTGAAATGTCAAATTATATTTACTTCCTCTTCTTCTTTTTCTGGGATTGACAGTAGTACTCTTCAATGTCTCAAAGAACACTGAAAGTCGATTCATAATTACTTCTTCTCTTTCTTTTCTTGAGATTGACGGTAATACTCTTCAATTTCTTATAGAACCCTGAAAGTCAAGTCATAATAACTTCTTCATTTTCTTTTCTCATGATTGACAGTAGAACTCTTCATTGTCTTATGAATCTCTGAAATGTCAAGTTATATTTACTTCCTTTTCTTCTTTTCTTGAGATTGACAGTAGTACTCTTCCATTTCACATAGAACTCTGAAAGTCGAGTTATATTTACTTCCTCTTCTTATTTTCTCGAGTTTGACAGTAGTACTTTTCAATTTCTTATAGAACTTTTTAAGTCAAGTCATAATTACTTTTTTTTTTTCTTGAGATTGATGGTAATACTCTTCAATTTCTTATAGAACCCTGAAAGTCAAGTCATAATAACTTCTGCATTTCCTTTTCTTGAGGTTGACAGTAGAACTCTTCCATTTCTTATAGAACTCCGAAAGTCAAGTTATATTTACTTCCTCTTCTTCTTTTCTTGAGATTGATAGAGGGACTCTTCTATTTCTCATAGAACTCTGAAAGTCAAATTATATTTACTTCCTCTCTTATTTTCTCGAGATTGACAGTAGTACTTTTCAATTTCTTATAGAACTTTTTTTTTATATTTACTTCTTCTTCTTTTTGTCTTGAGATTGACGGTAGTATTCTTCAATTCTTATAGAACTCTGAAAGTCAAGTCATAATAACTTCTACATTTTCTTTTCTTGAGTTTGACAGTAGCACTCTTCAATTTCTTATAGACTTCTGAAAGTCTAGTTATATTTACTTCCTCTTCTTCTTTTTTTGCGATGGACTGTCGTACTTTACAATTTCTTATAGAACTCTGGAAGACAAGTAGTAATAACTTTTCCCCTTTCAGTTCTTGAGATTGATAGTAGTACTCTTCTATTGCTTATGGAACCCTGAAAATCAAGTCATATTTTCTTCCTTTTCTTCTTTTCTTGAGATTAACAGTAGTATTCTTCAATTTCTTATAGAACTCTGAAAGTCAAGTCATAATTACTTTTTCTCTTGTTGAGATTGACAATTTCTTATAGAACTATGAAATATCAAGTAACAGTTACTTCTTCTTCTTTTTCTCTCTTTGTCCTTACTGGAATTTCTAATCTTCTGGATCTTCCCAATTAAAGCCAAATTCTTTCTTCGATTGCACACTGTAGGGAAATAAGCTTAACACTTTTCGTGACCGATTCGATTCCTAGTTACCGCACCCTTTAATCGTTTGGCATTAAGGAAAAGTGGCAAGGTGTGTGGGTACGAACAGCGTTGAGCGAGCGTGATCGTTTTTCCCATCGCTGGCGCCTTTTTTTCCTCTCAGCACCATCAATACGCCCATGTTTCCATGTTACGCAATCCACCTGTTGGCCACATTATGTAATGGGAAGAATTGCCCAGGCATTTCTCGAGAACCCTCGTTCTTCTACCGCAAAATGCCGACATTCCGTTCTAATGATTCGTTTTAATCTCATTGGCGTAACCGAGTACGAGTTCAGTTCTGGAACGAGCAGGAAGGAAGACGAGTTGGGTAAGGTGAAATCTATTCGCGAGAGGTTCGAGGAACTGCCGCGTAGCATCAGCAGGTGCAGGGCTGTATCAATTAAACTGAAGCTCGAGAAAAATTCAACCAGATTCCGCCATCAAAGCGAAGATTTTTGGAACTGCAATCGTTCGAAGACCACTACAGGACCTGAATGAAAGGCAATTATACAGCCTACATAGAACAGAAAGCCTCAGTCTTGAATGAAGCAGAGAAAACATTCTTTGAAATTAATTATCGTGGCTGATTCACAATGTCAACTGGACATTGACGGCCAATTCATGATTTTATTGAGCGCTCGTATTACTTACACGAGGGCTATATCATTTCGTCACGCTGTCTGTATTTTTCGAATTTTGAGCCGAAAATGGTCTCAATCGACTATGTTCGACTCACTGATGACGAATCCGTCGGAAAATTCGAGTCTGTCCGTCCGGCCAGCCGGCCGTCCGTAAGTACGGTAACTCTCGAGCGGAACAACCTAGAGACTTGAAATTTTCAGTGTAGGTTCAGATTCCAAATGCCTCGGTTAAGTTCGTTAATGGGCAGAATTCCACCAGGGGTTCCGTAAATATGGCCGTTCAAAGTTTTGTTCCCCTGATTACTTGAAAACTACAGATTTGATTGAGATGAAATTTTGCACTCAAATGAAGAATGAGGTGTTCAAGCTACATGTGAAATTTTGTCCAGATCGCATGACCAAAACCATAGAAAATAGGTGTGGATCTCGAATGTCGTGATCACGTTCATCTATGAGCAACATTATACAAGGGGTTCCGTAAATACGGTCGTTTGAAATTTTGTTTTCTCGATAAATTCGAAACTACGGATTCGATCGAGATGAAATTTTGTATTTTAATCGAGAATGATATATTGAAGCAATATTTTGTCCAGATCGCATCACCAGAACCATAGAAACCATAGAAAATTGTAACTTTTGAACGGAAAGGCCTAGGAACTTGAAATTTTCAGGGTGGGTTTGTATCGCGAATATCGCGGTCACGTTCATCAATGAGCAAAATGAGACTAGGGGTTTCGTAAATATGGCCGTTCAAAATATTTTTTTCTAGATAGTTTCGGAACTACTGATCGGATTGGAATGAAATTATCCACCTAGCTGAGGAATAATGTATTTAAACTACGTGCAAAATTTTGTCCAGACCGCATCACCAAGACCATAGATACCGTAGAAAATTCTAGCGAATTATCGAAACAAAATTGATCAGCTGAAGCACTGACATGAAGTCTGGAGTTTCGCCTAAGTTTCAGAATTTTTTTGACAGATGTCAAAAATTCCTTCAATTGGTTTCTAAAACTGGAAAATGCGAATCTACCTACAAGGTGCATGTACGAGCGCTCAAAAGCTCCTGCCTTCACGGCAGTGCTTTTCGTAATTTTTTTTTTAAATCTCAATTCCTTCCATATTGAAGATTTCAATTCCATAGTATCAATTGTGATAGTTCTATCTTCTATCAATTTTAGAATAGAACTTTTGCACAAAAAGACCGGTTGATGAACAGCGTTCTTCAACATGAAGAATATCAACAATAGGAGTAAAGACTAACTTTCTACTGAAAATACAGTACATTTATATCGAAATTAGCCAAATATGAATATGTGAATTTAGAATGAACAATAGTGCTATGTGAATCTGAGGCTAGTTCTTCATTATTCAAAAGTGAAATTCAGGAGTTTTATCACCTAGTCCCCCATGAAAGCAAAACACGGAAAATGAAGAAATAACTAATGATTTTCGAGTAAATCTAAAACCATTATCATCAACCACCGTGGCGAATCAATTACATAGAGGAAACAGTACGAAAAGAAAATAATAGGGAATACAATCCATTAGACGAATCGGATATGAGTAAACGTGGATTTATACAGTAGAAATAGCCATTAAAGTGTAGATTTTCTTGAACCGACATTTTCAGCTGAAATCGCTGGGAGAATGCAACTTCCTCTGGAATCTTCAAAGACCGACAGACGTTTCAAATGATCTGTTATTATTGTAAAAATGTGCAACAAATACTTCGCGAGCAAGGAAACGGTAAATTGTTCACGCTTTCGTGTTCATGTGAATCGAAAATATTGTTGGGTGACTTGAAGAACTGAGAATTCAATTATCTATCGATATGAGTATCCGATAAGCCGAGTGACATTGTTCGAAGAAAGTGCATTTTTCTGGTAGGTATTATTATGATATAAGAAATAATGAAGTTTGTTGTCTGTTACTTTCGCTTTCTCTCAATTAGGAGATAATCGTTCGGACATTATGCGATGGCCAGATTACCATAATAATGAAACACTTTTCACCAGTTTTTTGAGTTCATTTCTTTGAGAATCATTTTGTCGATGTTAATTTCGGAATTTTTTGATGAAATGAATAGTTCAGGACCACCATCATTATATTGTTCTTGTCTATTGTCTTCTCGAGCGCATAGTTTTAATAATATGCATTAATCGGCATTGTATTCTAGTCCAGTGAATGAAAACTCAAAAGGGAGTCGTAGGGAACATTTTGGACGAAGAATTTTTCTCTTTGAAAAGTATTAAGGGTACTCAGGAGGTAAACATACTGAAAGTCCTTGGACCTAGAACTTTTTTTTTTTTGCTTAAATCTCCCAAACGGTGGAACGAACGGTGAAAATTACTTCATACACAATGAAAGCTTTTTGAATTATGTACCTATAAGATTGTTTCTATTTCTTTCTTCTACAAATCAAACAGTTTCTGAGATATCCGCACTTGAAATACACTAATTACCCAAGAGTGCATTCCCTTCTAGCGTCTCAGCCTTCTACTTTTCTGCGATACATCATGTAGTCAAACTTATTATATACAAAATAAAAGCTTTTAAAATTTCTTACCAGATTGCTTGTATTATTCTTTTTCCAACTCAGATTGTTTTTGAGATATCCGTAGCCGTTCCTCATTTTTTGAGCGCTCGTACTACTTACACGAGGGCTATATAATTTCGTCACTATGTCTGTATTTTTCGAATTTTGAGCCGAAAATGGTCTCAATCGACAGAGTTCGACTCACTGATGACGAATCCGTCGGAAAATTCGAGTCTGTCCGTCCGGCCGTCTGTAAGCACGAAAATTCTCGAACGGACCAACCTAGAGACTTGAAGTTTTCTGTGTGGGTTCAGTTCCCGAATGCCTCGGTTAAGTTCGTTAATGGGCCAAATTCCACCAGGGGTTCCGTAAATATGGCCGTTCAGAGTTTGGTTCTCCTGATAACTTGAAAACTACAGATTTGATCGAGATGAAATTATGCACTCGAATGGAGAATAATGTGTTCAAGCTACATGTGAAATTTTGTCTAGATCGCATGACCAGAACCATAGAAACCATAGAAAATTGTAACTTTTGGAAGGAAACGCCTAGGGACTTGAAATTTTCAGGATTGGTGTGGATCTCGAATGTTGCGATCACGTTTATCAATAAGCAAAATTAGACTAGGGGTTCGGTAAATATGGCCGTTCAAAATATTTTTTCCTGATAATTTCGAAAAAACTGATTGGATTGGAATGAAACTCCGCAAATAAATGAAGAATAATGTATTCAAACTACGTGCGGAATTGTGTCCAGATCGCATCACCAAGACTATAGATACCGTAGAAAATTCTAGCGAATTATCGAAAAAAAAAAATTGGTCAACTAAAGCACTGGCGTGAAGTCTGGAGTTTCGCCTTAGTTTGGAATTTTTTTTGACAGCTGTCAAAAATTTCTTCAATTGGTCAATACTTATAATGCGAATTTACCTACAAGGTGGATGAACAGGCGCTCAAAAGCTCCTGACTTTCTCGATTTTTTTTCTGTAAATTCATTGAGTTTATAGGTAATTCCCTCAACTCTCTTACTAATTCAATAATAATAGATACACTACCGAACAATTCCGAATTTTACAGATAATGTGCTTCATCAACAACTATCGCTATCCTGACACATTTCGAGCGTCCCTATCGAAAGACCCTTTATAATTGATTCAGAAGACAAAGTCGATGTACCATCACAAAAAAAAGCTACGAGTTAGGACATTAAAAACCCTCGGTTGTGTATTCTCCGGGACATTAAACTCGAACGATGGGATAAAATATCATTCTCTTCCTCGTCCTCTTCGCGTTATACCATCTCCATTGTTGATCGCTCGTTCGATATCCGAACGAGATTCTATTCCGCATTTTTCGAATGTGCACCTTGACCCACTTCACATGTTCCCCGCGTTACTTTTGCCGACCAAACATCGCCTCATTACGATTCTCAGGCCATGCAAAAGATAACTGTTACGCGATGTTACGATTTCTGCCTTATAATGCCAGTCGCGATAATTTCGATACCGAAAGTTTGAATGGTGAGGAATTCAAGCGATGTGATGCGATTTGGTCACATCTGAGGTCATTCAACGCGTGGGCGTGAAAGAATGGTCTTGAATACGAATTTGTAATATACTTCTATACTGGGTGTCCTGCTTTTGCTTTATCAACTAAAGTGTGATTTTTTCTTCAACATATTGAAGAATCTGGAACTTAATATATCAAAATGAAATGTTTCTCATTTTTCTTTTTTTTTCTTTACAGCACCAAACGGAAACATGTAAACTGAAGATAGAATTCATTTACTCGGTGAGTAGACAGTTTGCTGTGTTCCTAATGATCAACATTCAAAATCGCCTTCCTGCACAAAGACCCCACTAATCACCTGCTATCATAGTTTCAACCGACCCATCATCGCACTGCGTTATTACTACATCCGCCTCGTAATAGTGATTACTATTTGAATATTATTGAAAGAAGTACGTATCCATACTATATGACTATTTCTTACGAAACCTTCTGGAGACGTTTAAGCACTATGTGTAAAATTGATGATGGGTGAAGTTCGGTACTTTGTTGCAGTCGATAAGTAGCGTGAAGCCGGATAAAAAGTCGCAGGAAATTTTAAACGATTTCCTTCCCCTCCTGTTATCTCCGCTTCTGCAAGTATCTATACTATATGACTATTTCTTACGAAACCTTCTGGGGAAGTTTTAGCACTAGGTGGAAAATTGATGATGGGTGAAGTCCGGTAATTTGTTGCAGTTGATGAGTAGCGTGAAGCCAGACTCAGCTTTTGGACTAATTTTTAACTACATATTTATCAACAAAAGTCTTTCTTTTTTATTTTCTTCAACAAATTGTAACATCTGGCACTTTGTCGCAGTCGATAAGTAGCGTGAAGCCGTATAAAGAGCTGCAGGAAATTTTGAACGATTTTCTTCTCGTCCTGTTATCTCCGCTTCTGCAAGTATCTATACTATATGACTATTTCTTACGAAACCTTTTGGGGACGTTATAGCACTAAGTGAAAAATTGATGATGGGTGAAGTTCGGTAATTTGTTGCAGTTGATGAGTAGCGTGAAGCCAGACTCAGCTTTTGGACTCATTTTTAACTACAAATTTATCAACAAAAGTCTTTCTTTTTTATTTTCTTCAACAAATTGAAACATCTGGCACTTTGTCGCAGTCGATGAGAAGCGTGAAGCCGGATAAAAAGTTGCAGGAAATTTTGAACGATTTTCTTCTCGTCCGGTTATCTCCGCTTCTGCAAGTATTTATACTATATGACAATTTCTTACGAAACCTTCTGGGAACGTTTTAGCACTAGGTGAAAAATTGATGATGGGTGAAGTTCGATAATTTGTTGCAGTTGATGAGTAGCGTGAAGCCGGGCTCAGCTTCTGAACTCATTTTTAACTACAAATTTATCAACAGAAGTCTTTCTTTTTTATTTTCTTCAACAAATTGAAAAATCTGGCACTTTGTCGCAGTGGATAAGTAGCGTGAAGCCGGGTAAGAAGTTGAAGGAAATTTTAAACGATTTCCTTCTACTCCTGTTATTTCCGCTTCTGCAAGTATCTATACTATATGACTATTTCTAACGAAACCTTCTGGGGACGTTTTAGTACTAGGTGGAAAATTGATGATGGGTGAAGTTCGGTAATTTGTTGCAGTTGATGAGTAGCGTGAAGCCAGACTCAGCTTTTGGACTCATTTTCAACCACAAATTTATCAACAAAAGACTTTCTTTTTTATATTCTTCAACAAATTGAAAAATCAGGCACTTTGTCGCAGTCGATAAGTAGCGTGAAGCCGAATGAAGAGTTGCAGGAAATTTCAAACGATTTCCTTCTCCTCCTGTTATCTCCGCTTCTGCAAGTATCTATACTATATGACCATTTCTTATGAAACCTTCTGGGGAAGTTTTAGCACTAGGTGGAAAATTGATGATGGGTAAGTTCGGTACTTTGTTGCAGTCGATAAGTAGCGTGGAGCCAGACTCAGCTTTTGGACTCATTCTCAACTACAAACTTATCAACAAAAGTCTTTCTTTTTCATTTTCTTCAACAAATTAAAAAATCTGGCACTTTGTCGCAGTCGATGAGAAGCGTGAAGCCGGATAAAAGGTTGCAGGAAATTTTTAACGATTTTCTTCTCGTCCTGTTATCTCTGCTTCTGCAAGTATCTATACTATATGACTATTTCTTACGAAACCTTCTGGGGACGTTTTAGTAGTAGGTGAAAAATTGATGATGGGAGAAGTTCGGTAATTTGTTGCAGTTGATGAGTAGCGTGAAGCCGGACTCAGCTTTTGGACTCAATTTTAACTACAAATTTATCAACAGAAGTCTTTCTTTTTAATTTCTTCAACAAATCAAAAAATCTGGCACTTTGTCGCAGTCGATAAGTTGCGTGAAGCTGGGTAAGAAGTTGAAGGAAATTTTAAACGATTTCCTTCTCCTCCTGTTATTTTTGTTTCTGCAAGTATCTATACTATATGACTATTTCTTACGAAAACCTCTGATGACGTTTAAGCACTAGGTGGAGAATTGACGTTTTTTTGTTGCAGTGTATAAGTAGCGTGAAGCCAGATGAAAAGTTGCAGGAAATTCTGAACGATTTCCTTCTCCTTTCTGGTAGTACCTAAAATCTGCAAATACTTAAATAGTACCTTGCGTGTTGAGAATGTCTGACAGACCAATATGATTTCATGTAGATAACATTATAATCTTTTCTGTGCTGGATAAAGCGTCGAAATTGTAGGAAGTTACATTTATCTCCTCAACACTGAGATTTGCCACTCATTCTGTCGAAGTTGTTAAGGTAATAATCAGGCAAGTGGAGCAATTGACCTCTCACGAAATGAACAATGAGTTCCTGACCTGCCAGTTCCAACTTCCAAGTTAATTGGTTTGAATCTGCCCATTAACGTTGCCTCCTTCATCGAAAGACGTTTGTATTACTCACACAATTTCCTACTTCGAAAGAACGATGGTTGCTCACACGATCTGTCAATCTCGAATATGGTAATAGTTAGGTTTTCGAAAAAATTTAAAAATGGTAGTTTTCATGATAAGAACGATGTCTAAGGATGATTTTATTATTTCCACGTCACTGCCTTCTGTTCTATCCCATAAATGATTTATAAAATATTTTAAGTTATCCCCGATGAAAAGTGTTACATATTATTTGTTGAAAAATTAATATTAATTTGATGATTAATTACAAGGCAATTAAACCAGCGTGCGGTCAGGCATATTATTCCATAACTCATAAATAATTAGCAATAGGGCTTTGTAACTAAGTTATTTCTGTTCTCAATAGCTGTAATACAAACTGCTTTTTTTACCCTTTCGCCCTCCTCTTCGAGGTGCATCCAAAAAAATTCCACTCAAACTCAATTTCACTCGAAAAATTACATAGTATCCTTTCATCTGTGTACTTTTTCACATATTATTGAATTTTGCTTGAGTGTAATTGGCAGTTTTGAATCAATTACTAGTCATCAAGTGAATTAACGTGTTCAAAAAGTATAAGAACATAATTACTATATACCATTCGATAGACGTTCTTTGAAGTGGAAAGTATTTATAACAGTATATCATGCGGAGTCGTTGAGGGAAAACTTCAATTTCATATACCATAATTGTTCAATCGCAGTTTGGCGGAAAGAGTTTTTCACAAAGATCTTACCGTTCACGCTTGCTTTCATGCATAAAAAAGATATTTCGTTTCAAGACCACTCTGAGAGAAAATGGGTTTCAATCTGAGAATTTCCTTATGTACGACATATTATCTCCGAAGAGAGAAATTTTAGTACAATCGCTTTTCGAGGTATATTTTTCTTGATTGTACATTATGACAAGGTTTTCCATCTCGAGTATAGAATTGATATATGAAGTTTATCCACGGAGTTCAGAACCGATTTGGAACAAGACAGAGAATGCCTACATAATTGCAGCATTTTTGTATTCGTATCACAAAAAACTGTAAATTCCAGATGGTAAAATTTTTTTCCTGAAGGTTTCGAGTCCTTCAATTGGAATTATTCAAACAAAAAAGGGCATTGGCGAAAACAACGCAACCAAACTTAGCCGTTACTTCAGAAATAATAACCCCATTCAAGGTTTATTCCACACAAATCGACCAACCACATAATGATCCAAAGAAGTCGAAAAGTAATAGATTCATGTGAAGATAACAATCTTCTTGTGAAATTTGCAGCATTTTATATTCGTTCCACAAAAAATGAACTGTGAATTTCAGATGGTAAAATTTTTCTCCTGAAGGTTTCGAGTCCTCCAATTGGAATTATTCAAACAAAAAAGGGCATTGGCGAAAACAACGCAACCAAACTTAGGCGTTACTTCAGAATAATAAACCCACTCAAGGTTTATTCCACACAAATCGAGCAACCACATGATGAACCAAAGAAGTTGAAAAGTAATAGATTTATGTGAAGATAACAATCTTCTTGTAAAATTTGCAGCATTGTTGTCTTCGTTCCACAAAAAATGAACTGTGAATTCCAGATGGTAAAATTTTTCTCCTGAAGGTTTCGAGTCCTTCAATTGGAATTATTCAAACAAAAAAGGGCATTGGCGAAAACAACGCAACCAAACTTAGGCGTTACTTCAGAAATAATAACCCCATTCAAGGTTTATTCCACACAAATCGAGCAACCACATGATGGACCAAAGAAGTTGAAAAGTAATAGATTTATGTGAAGATAACAATCTTCTTGTGAAATTTGCAGCATTTTTGTATTCGTTTCACAAAAAATGAACTGTGAATTCCAGATGGTAAAATTTTTTTCCTGAAGGTTTCGAGTCCTTCAATTGGAATTATTCAACCAAAAAATGGCATTGGCTAAAACATCGCAACCGAACTTAGGCGTTACTTCAAAAATAATAACCTCATTCAAGGTTTATTCCACACAAATCGAGCAATCACATGATGAACCAAAGAAGTTGAAAAGTAATAGATTTATTTGAAGATAACAATCTTCTTGTAAAATTTGCAGCATTTTTGTATTCGTTACACAAAAAATGAACTGTGAATTCCTGATGGTAAAATTTTTTTCCTGAAAGTTTCGAGTCCTTCAATTGGAATTATTCAACCAAAAAAGGGCATTGGCTTAAACAACGCAACCAAACTTAGGCGTTACTTCAGAAATAATAACCTCATTCAAGGTTTATTCCACACAAATCGAGCAACCACATGATGAACCAAAGAAGTTGAAAAGTAATAGTTTTATGTGAAGATAACAATCTTCTTGTAAAATTTGCAGCATTTTTGTATTCGTTCCACAAAAAATGAACTGTGAATTCCTGATGGTAAAATTTTTCTCCTGAAGGTTTCGAGTCCTTCAATTAGAATTATTCAAACAAAAAAGGGCATTGGCGAAAACAACGCAACCAAACTTAGGCGTTACTTCAGAAATAATAACCCCATTCAAGGTTTATTCCACACAAATCGAGCAACCACATGATGAACCAAAGAAGTTCAAAAGTAATAGATTTATGTGAAGATAACAATCTTCTTGTAAAATTTGCAGCATTTTGTATTCGTTCCACAAAAAATGAACTGTGAATTCCAGATGGTGAAATTTTTCTCCTGAAGGTTTCGAGTCCTTCGATTGGAATTATTCAACCAAAAAAGGGCATTGCCTAAAACAACGGAACCGAACTTAGGCGTTACTTCAAAAATAATAACCTCATTCAAGGTTTATTCCACACAAATCGAGCAATCACATGATGAACCAAAGAAGTTGAAAAGTAATAGATTTATTTGAAGATAACAATCTTCTTGTAAAATTTGCAGCATTTTTGTATTCGTTACACAAAAAATGAACTGTGAATTCCTGATGGTAAAATTTTTTTCCTGAAAGTTTCGAGTCCTTCAATTGGAATTATTCAACCAAAAAAGGGCATTGGCTAAAACAACGCAATCAAACTTAGGCGTCACCTCAGAAATAATAACCTCATTCGAGGTTTATTGCAGACAAATCGAGCTACAACACGGTAAACTAAACAAGTTGTAAAGTAAAAGATAAACATTCCGAATTGCCATGGGAAGATTTTCTGATTCATCTCGCTAATTCGCATGAAAAATCTTCCTCACGACCTTGCGCTAACGTGTAGATCCGTAGATATCTCACAGCATTTTTTTCCAACTTTTCCAACTACGCGATTATCCGACAAATGTGGAAATAATCCGAATCGAACGTCAAGGTCGCAACAATTAGTTATTATTGTTGGAAGAATGTTACCGTATAATGAGACTGGGTGAAAGGATATTCTAATAGCGATTTGAGAGTACATTTAAATGAACTGTTTATTCGCATTCTTCCGTTGAACCGGGAAAATATAAGTTATTCGAACGAAGAATGGAAAAAACGAAGCGTTCATTTGGAGGTCGTAAAAGATTGTCTCACTTTTATTCTCATCCATTTCCCATTCGAATAACTTTTTGCTGTAGCCTCCAGCTATACTGAAATGGAAATTTCTTCGGATTTTACGCTACTGAAGAAAAAAAACGTTAGTGCATTTGGTCTGCTCCCATTGATTATGTAAATTCACGTTGCAGTTTGAATTCGTGTCCCAAGTTTGTCGATAAGGTGACTGTGACATTTTTATTAGGAAAGTGAGTAAATCTTATTTTGAACACTTTCATTTTAGGAATGTTTCGTTATGAAGCCATTCAATTTCATCCAATTACGTACATGGATTGGAAATGTCATTTGGAAACATATCCAAGGATTCAAGATGAACAGATCAAATTACTTCGGTGTGAGGGAAGAATTCTTAGAACAAAATTTCAGATTCATTCTCTTGTTAATGAAAAAATTCTCCTAGATTTTCTCATAAAAATTTAAATTTTTCGATATACAGCGAAATAACATAACATAACATAAAAAAATGTGATAAGGTTATATTCTTTGACGTTTCAAGAAGAATTTATACTGCGGAATTACATAACATAAAAATAACATAACATGAGAAAAACATGACATGACATTAGACGTGTTATACAGAGGAATAACGTAGAATAAAATATGAGAGAAAAACCAGTCGTTGAATTTGAAATTGTAGTTTGAAAAATGTTTTCAATATACTTAAATATAATGATTTTGCGGCCTTATTAAAGTTTCATACGAAATTCCATTTGAAAAATACTAACTTACATAAAATTTTCAGGTTAACGATGCTTTTTTGCATTGTCTGAATTCTGAATGCCCATAGAAAATAATTCATATTTGCCCATTCAAACGTTGTTTAGGACCAATATTTACTGAGATAGCTATTGAGTAAAATATAAATATAATGTTTTCAAATGGCCCCAAAAAAAGAAATCACAGGGGTTGAAATCCGGGGAGCGTGCAGTCCAAGAAATCGATCCACCTATTTGGAAACACATTACGAAATTCGGATAAGTCACAAAAATCTTACGCTCTGTCAGAAGATTTTCGTAAACGATCTCAATAGGTACGTACTACGTACGGTCAGATCCGGACTGGAAATTTCTCAGATTCGCGGGTAACCATGATTTAAAAATACTCGCCCCTTGTGAATATTTTTTTTGAGGGATTTTCGGAATTTTGACTTATTTTGATGAATTCTAGCTCCTGTCAAAAAAAAGCCTGACCTTTCAAAACAGCCTGTATAAGATACTGGTTATGCTCAATATAACGTGGTGACGCCGTTTTACACTACTGTGAAAAAGTACCATTTATCTACTACGAAAATTATCTATCTACTATGAAAATTAAAACTGTGTTATCCTATTTGATTGATGGTTTTCATTATGATTGTTCTCAGAACTGATGCAAACCCATCATGAACGACATAAAACTTGGCTAATCGCACCAGCGGCTATAAATAACACCATCGGCATTTATCGATGCCGATATGTGATTCAGATGAGGACACACCTTTCGATCGGTTTCGTAATTTCCACAATTTTCGAAATTCGCCTTTCGTAATCCCCGCATAAACGGAAAAAACGCTCACGTAAATGGGCAAGAAATGTCGACGATCCGGCGTGCTTCGCCGTTTACGTTATTATTTATTATTCATATCGGATTGCAGTTGTTGCATCTGAAATGGTAATTAATAATGAATTAGTATGTCCCTCGTGGCGACGCATTGATATTTGCTAAACATCCGAACGGGTTGTGTAAGTCGCATCGGTCAGCAAATATGAGTAGGTCGCGGTGTGTATCTGAATTCATTCGGCCAATACCGATATCGAGATGTTATGGGTAATAACTAATAACACTGATGGGTATATTTGTCTTATATGATTTTATTGGTAATAAAATTTGATAATCATACGTATATTCAATGCCATGGAAATCGCAACACTAGAACGGTTCTCTTGATGCCATTGACGATGGTCTGTTCAATGAGTTATCTGAGATATTTAACTCGTCTAGTTTCGAAAATTACACCCCCAGATAATCCTCAGGATGTAACCGATTCCGCGTACTAGAACTCAAAGATCTATATATTCTATATGTTTGAAGGAACTGATGAAGAGAATTGTAGACATTTCTCCGCCAGATGGCTCTTTACATTGTATCGATGCGCGTCTTCTAGCTGGTAATATAAGTTCTGCATTTCAGTTTTGGCTTATCGGCCCAGATGACCCCACACACATGTCGCAACAGCAACGATGGATGTCCTGGATATAGCAATAATGAGGAACGTAAGAAAAAATTACGGAATCGAAACCAAGATGGATCTATCATCGGATCATTGTCCTGTGATCCTGACTCTGGAAATAGAAACTGGGAGATCACCTATCAATAGGAAAACAATAAACTGGAAGAAATTGAAAGAAGTCTTCAAATCCAGTAGTGTGAAGATTAACAATGAAGGAGAAATGGATAAAGTAATCGAAGATCTAGAGCTGAACTAAACAAATACCGAAGAAGAGTTCTTTACCTGTAGACGTGCAGATCTGACCCGAGGAAAAAAAGAAGGCCAAGAAATAGTATAGACGGACACTACACCTGAATGACAAAACTATTCTAAATAAACTAACCAATGAGGTGAAAGCCAGAGTCCGTGAATTATTCACGGAAGAATGGAACAAAAAGCTAGAGTATCTAGATACAGAAGATCGATCCTTATGGCGAATGGCATCAGCATTAATTGGGAAGAAAACGAAGACAAAGATTCCAAAACGGACAAAAAGAAGTCAGACAGCAATTACAAACGAAGAAAAAGCTGAAATGTTCGTCGACTCGCTAGAGCAACAATTCAAGCCGAATCCGAAGAACAACGACGACAAGTTGAACAAGTCAGTAGAAGAAATTGGCAATATACCAGCCACCGACCTCTATGGAACAAAAGAAAAAATAAATGAACTAACCAGAGACGAAATAAAAGAAATTATTGCACAACTGAAAAACAGAAAGGCTCCCGAAATCGACGGAATCCAAAATCAGGCTCTCATTAAGCTACCAGATGAAGAGCAAGAAGAAATAGCAGAAATAACCAGGGCTATGCTACGAACTGGACATGACCCTAAAAAATGGAAGACATCTGACACAATACTGATATGGAAAAAAGGGAAAAAGGATGAAAACAACCCAACGAACTATAGAATTATAAGCCTTCTTCCTGCACTGAGCAAAGTGGTAGAGAAGGTGATATACAGAAGAAGAGCAGATTTCGTGAAAATCAAGAAAATAATTCCAGGCCACCAGTTCGGTTTCCGCACGGAACATTCGATGGTACACCAACTGGTCAGATTAACAGAAGATATAAAAGAAAAATGTACCTATCTACAGACACCGGAGCCGTTTTCCTGGATATTGAAAAGGCATTTGATAAGATGTGGCACCAAGGTCTGATATACAAGATGAATATGTAGAAGTTTCCAGCCGAACTGACTAGATTGATACAAGCATACTTGAAGGAAAGAAAATTCAAAATCAACATAGATGGTACGAGGTCAACCGCCAGGAAAATTAAAGCTGGCGTACCACAAGGATCGATCCTAGGACAGTTTCTGTTCAACATATATATGTCGGACATACCAAAAATGGGAAGATGTAAGATGGCCAGTTTGCAGATGACACTGCTGTATACTACTCCAGTAGAATGAGAAAATCCATAACGAAGCAACTCCAGATAGACGTAGACCGACTGATGAGCTATTTCAAGAAATAGAGGTTCAAGATAAATGCGAAGCAAACAGTTGCCATATACTTCGGCGGCACAAATTTGAAGAAGGAAGAAGCAGGGGACGTAATTATGGAAAACCAGAAGATAGACTGGGCAGATGGAGCAAAATATCTGGGCGTGACCCTAGAAGAAAAGCTGAAATTCAACAAACAAATGGAAGGGATCAAAAAGAAGACCAGGCAACTACATGGGTATTCATACCCGCTCCTTAATGCAAACAGCAAACTTTCGCTGGAAAACAAGATGAAGATAATTAAGACAGTGCTAATACCAAGCATAACGTACGCAGGAGTAGTATGGTTCAATGTCGAAAATAGCAAAAAGAAAGATCTACAAAGTACGTTGAATAAAATTATAAGGATAGCTGTAGGTGCCCCATAGTTAGACAGCAATAAACAAATAAGAGAAGAATTGAAAATACCAACAACCAAGGAAATAATTGACAAACAAACCAAGAAGACAATCGAAACGATGAAAGAACACGAAAACAAAGAAATAAGTAGGATGGTAATGATACCAATCAGAACCACAGACAAGAGGAAATATCTCTTGCGAAGAAGCCAATGACGGATAGCAAAGAACCATGCAGAAGATAGGAGGACTTCTTCAAGTTATCAATAGAAGAAAAGAGGAAAAATTATATTAAAGGCGATAGGAACTAAATTCCAGTCCATTTCAAAAAACCAAGACCTACGATGATGTTGGCCTTCATCGTCGATTGAGTTATGTGGTACTGATGACAGCTAACAAGTCAGAAACTGGTCTACCTGCTACTCTTGTCTATCGATGATGGCACGTTCCATTCAGTTCACTTCTTAATTTGGATTTCCACCAGTCCATTCATTGATTATCCCTTATCTTATAGTGAAACAAATCGCTTTGCAGGCGAAATGCACCTCTTTTACTCTGAAGAGTCTGAAGAGATCTCAAATCCTTCAATTTCAACTTCATCAAACATGCACAAATGTAAAGAAGTGGCCCACATACCTTTCAAGTCCTTTCATTTGATTGTAAACGTTTTTATCAGGTGCAATTACGCTTTAGAACGTCGAAATTAAACAATTTATACCCATTGTGACCTTATTTTCAATTGAATCGATTGATTGGATCCATTCCGTTCACCACTTTTTGTATTGATTTATTCCTAGGAAAGTTTGATTCGAATTAACTATTTCATTGAAGACGCCATTAAACTTTGTAATGGTTATTCATTCGAGAGGGTTCAACCTTGAAAATTGAACCTAAATGTAATCAAAGGGAAGTATTAAATGCAACCTAAAACTCAAATTGTCGAGAAAGCTGCCCTGGTGACAATTAGGATACTGCCCTTCTTCATTCGTATTATCAGGCATTAAACACAAAAATTCTATCGCCAAAAGTTATTTATGAAGCAAGTGTGTTATTAGACCAGGCAATAGAGATTTTTTCTTGACAAAAATCGTAGAAGAACGTGGTCCGTTGATGTTCAGTGATATGTTTTCATTACCTCAATCATGGCTATTCGCAAAGAGCAGTATAAAAAAAAATAATGAATTCTCGTGTAACCGCGCGTTCCTAAATTTCAAAATGAATTACGATCTCATACACATTGTAATCTCATCCACTCTCGCAATTACCCAACTTTCCATCAGAAATCTCGCAGATCAAAAGCGACATGGCCGTTTCTTAATATCAACGTTAACCACCACCTTGTAATAATATAATTCGACACATGAAACCGCTCGAATACAGATTACCCACCGCTAAATGACTTTCGTGGAAAAACGAGCCCAGTCCGAGTCGTCATTACTCACGTAATCCGCTCCGAATTTGATAAACAATAAAGAAGCCGAAGATTCCCATGATAAACAGGATGAGATAAGAAGGATGGAGAAGAATTGGATCGTTTGCATCGAGGCCTTGCACCGCATCTGAGTAATTATCCAATTATTGCGTACATTGCGGTTATTGTTCTAGACCATCTTCTTATGTGTACACCTTGGGACCAAGGTGATCTTAAGATGGGTACGATCCAGGAAGTGAAAAAAGTTGATCATATAAAATATTCGATTTGAAAAAAGTGCAAAAAATCTTGGGCATGATCATCTCAATACGACTGTTAGGGTGCCTTATGCGATATTCGCGATCCAAACCCACCCTGAAAATTTCAAGTTCCTAGGCCTTTCCGTTCAAAAGTTACAATTTTCTATGGTTTCTATGGTTCTGGTCATGCGATCTGGACAAAATATTGCTTTAATATGTCATTCTCGATTAAAATACAAAATTTTATCTCGATCGAATCCGTAGTTTCGAAATTATCGAGAAAACAAAATTTCAAACGACCGTATTTACGGAACCCCTGGTATAATTTGGCTCATTGATAAACGTGAACGCGACATTTCAGATCCACACCTATCCTGAAAATTTCAAATCCCTAGGCCTTTCCGTTCGAATGTTATGATTTTCTATGGTTTCTATGGTTCTGGTCATGTGATCTGGAGAAATATAGCTTGAATATATATTTCTCCATTAGTATACAAAATTTCGTCACGATCGAATCTGTAGTTTTGAAATTATCAAGAAAACTAAATTTCAAACGACCATATTTACGGAACCCCTTGTATAATTTTGCTCATAGATGAACTTGATCACGACATTCGAGATCCACAACTATCCTGAAAATTTCAAGTCCCTAGGCGTTTCCGTCCAAAAGTTACAATTTTCTATGGTTTCTATGGTTCTGGTCATGCGATCTGGACAAAATTTCACATGTAGCTTGAACACCTCATTCTTCATTCCAGTGCAAAATTTCATCTCGATCAAATCTGTAGTTTTCAAGTAATCAGGGGAACAAAACTTTGAACGGCCATATTTACGGAACCCCTGGTGGAATTTGGCCCATTAACGAACTTAACCGAGGCATTTGGGAACTGAACCCACACTGAAAATTTCAAGTCTCTAGGTTGTTCCGTTCGAGAGTTATCGTGCTTACGGAAGGACGGATTGACGGACGGACGGACAGACTCGAATTTTGCGACAGATTCGTCATCAGTGAGTCGAACATAGTAGATTGAGACCATTTTCGGCTCAAAATTCGAAAAATACAGACATCGTGACGTAATGATACAGCCCTCGTGTAAGTAGTACGAGCGCTCAAAAATAACATGCGTTCAATAAAAAAAACTCTAGAAAAGCACTCACAGCTTTTGCGAGCTTGTTTGTATTAATCGCCAGAGCGGTCACCAATCCAGGGAAATTGTCGAAAATACAGGGAAATTTCTGAAAGAACACGAATTCGCCCATTTTTCACCTCCAAATCGGTATAGGTATCTCACGATATTTTGATCCGAAATCCGAGATTTCAGATTTTGACAAATTTTACCCAAAATTCTGAAAACTTGAGAAAAAATATTTTGAGAGGCTGGGACATGTTTGAAACTCATCACTTACCCCCATTTCCAACTGTGAATAACTGAAATGTTGTTTGGTTTGGTTCAACTACTCCATGATCATTTTGAATTGGTTTGAGGCGACACTGTTGGGAGACTTTCGAGCAAAGGATTACGAAACCAATGACAGATTCTGTGAACCAAACCGGTCGTCAGTCTGACAAATAATGTCATTTTCTTTCCATAAACTTCAAGAGATGGAATCACAGAATATATCAAATCTCTAACCGCAAGATCAGAAAAACTCAATCAGAAGCTGAATTTTTATACGGTATGTCAATTCGAAAAGGTACCACCCTTAATTTCTCGGCACCCATGCAAAAACAGAGAAAATGCAAAAAGAAGTAAACTTTGGTTCCTAGGGGGACATTTTATCAGTTGTTTGTAATCAATTTGTATCAACCCTATGAGCGTGATGACAGCAACCACAAAAATCTTAAATGGGAAGGAGGGTTAAGTGAGACATTGTTTTGAAGGTTGTTCGATTGCCTTCTCAAAAATGCCATACATTTGTTTTTTTTTTGTTAGTACCTACCTCCGAAAAAAATGAGTAGAATAGTTACGATAGCAATAGGTGCAATGAAAAATGAAAATAATGAAAAATGTTTTACTATAAAATACTTTGAAAATGTTGTCAATTTTTTTTGAGGGTGTACACTACTTTCATTGCATCACAATAATTGTTTCAATGATTTCTCATAAACGGCATGTTGAATTCTTTTAATTGTTTGAATGTACATTCAAGCGTCTATGCACAAGACTTTCCTCGAACGTTTTCGAATACATTCAATATTTTTCCGTGTTATCCAATCCATCCCAGGCGGATAATTCGAACTCACGTCAGCAATTACTGGCGATGAAAAAGAAAAATATTGAAATTTCTTTCAATATCAAAAAGTTGTTCTCCTTAGCCATCGATTTGTTAATTTGATTTTAATCCATAACCTTTCGAATATTTATACATTAAGATATATACGATTTGAAAGGTGATGGATTAAAATCAAGTTAAGAAAGCTATGAGAACAACTTTCTGATATTGAAAGAAATATCAATTTTCAATTTTTTTTGTTTTTTATTCCCAGTAATTGTTGGAGTTAGTGTAAATTATTGGATGGATTGGATTACACGCAAAAATATTGAATTTTTCTTCGAGAACTTTCGATGAATGTACATGTAAATGAAAAGAATTCAACATGCCGTTTATGAGAAATCATTGAAACAATTATTGTGATGCATAGGGCGAATGATAGTAGTGTACAACTTTAAGACAAAAATATAACATTTTTTCAAATTCGGCCCCTAAGTTTTGAAAAATTTCATCTCGAATTCCTCAGCATGATGTGCGTATTCTTAATTCCAAATCTTCTACATCTCGGGGTACTAACAAAAAAGGTGAAGTTAATGGCAATTTTAAAAAGGCAATCGAATTACCTTTGAAACAAGGGGTCAATAAACCCCTCTTCCCATTTACAATTTCAGGGGTTGCTGTCATCACGCTCACAGGGTTGATACAAATTGATTGCAACCGTATAAAATGCCCCCCCTATGAACCAAAGTTTACTTCTTTCTGAATTTTTTCTGATTTTCCATGGGGAGCCGAGGAATTAAGAGTGGTACCTTTTCAAATTGATACACCGTATATCCTTTCATGAGGATAATTTAAAATTCACACATCTCTATCGAATGTGAGACGGTATTCTTCCCCGCTCTTTCTTAGATTACTGCATGAAATTGCAACTTTTTTTGTGCAAGACATAGTCCGCGGTGGTCATCAGGGCCCATAATCACCTGTAGATATTAAGTTTTTCTCGACGAGCGAGTTGACGGCAGTTCGTGTCAGTATTAAAGTGGCGTGAAGGTCACCCGAGGAATAATCTTCTAGACATTATTATTATTTACTCCCGAGTTTTTTCAGCATCCACCAGGAGCATTTCGCGCTCTTCAAGAGCGGAATGTGTGTGCATTGTGGAGCAAGGAGCTGATTGCGTACTTATAAGAGTGTTCATGCATATTCATCACGCGGTGATGAGAGGTTTGCATTTTTGAATGATGCGCGGTGCCCAGCGAAGATACCACGTACCTCTTCGTGCGTGAGAAAGATGGTTTTTTTGCGGGCATTGAAGACTTGGTCATGCAAGCGAAGGGTCATCTTAATGGGACGCATAGACGTCAGCAACGTATAACGATTGAACATTCGCCTAATCCCATAACAAAATAATTTTACTGCATTTCATTTAAATTAGAAGTTCTATATCCCGAAATTCATCATAAACGAGGTTATCCATGATTTATGATCACATTATGTCAGTACTTTATTCCTGGGAAATTCTTATGATGCCATAACCACAAGCGAATCCACTAGAGATGGAAAGCGTCATTCCATGACACAACCTGTTAATTCATGAGATGATATCTATCCATTCAAGGTGCTTCAAATGAGTATACATCTCACGTTGATCATTGTAGTTCTTCTGAACTTGTTCAAATATTTGTCCAACGACGTTATCATCTTTCACGGGCCTGCTTCTTTATTATTCAGAAATGTTCTTAGGTCAGATTAAATTTTATAGTATTTGGTCAACAACAATATAGGTCATCAAAATAGGTGATAACTCTTTTACATTCGGATGGTATAATAATTATATTTGTTTGTTATGAACATTATTATGAATAATAAACATAATTAAGGAATATTTTCATGTATTCTATTCTCATAAACAAATTTCTGAGTGGATATTTTGTTCATGGTACTGGAGTGCTAAAGGGTAACCTACACAACGTTTTCAATGCAAAAAGATACTTACTATTCACGTATTGGTAGATATACAGGGTGTTTTCAAAGGTCAGGCTTATTTTGACAGGTGCTAAAACTCATCAAAATAAGTCGAAATTCCAAAAATCCTTCATATAAAACGTCCACCAGGGCCGAGTATTTTGAAATCAAAGTAACCCGCGAATCTCAGTAATTCCCAGCCCGGATCTGATTTAGGTTCGTATTAAGTTCAAATTTGTTGTTGGTGGATAGGACGTGGTGGGTCGATATCTTGGCCTGCAAGCTCCCCGGATCTCAACCCCTGTGATTTCTTCTTTTGGGGTCATTTGAAAACATTGTGTACAGTAACGGAGAGGTGAAAAGTGTTAAAGAACTAAAACAACGCATTGAAAATGCTTGTGACATTATTCGTGAGCAAACTGATGTTATAGTTGCAGCATGTAATAATTCGTTATTACACCGGGCAAAACTTTGTGCACATAAAACTAATGGTGACCATTTCGAACAAATTCTGTAAACGGATCAATTTTATCGGTGAGTTTGTGAACTCCTAATCCTTTTATAGGACCTTTTCAATTAGTTATTTTTCTACTCCTCAGTTTGAGCTTTGAGAATCATACCGTTCAGGAAAAATCTCCTAATAAGCGTTGAAAAAGCATATATTATTTGTGATGCATTCCAGCACTTCATTCACTTGCTGGAATGCATATGGAACCGTGATTTATGGCAGATAGCCTAACAGTGAGATAACACGATCCAGAGTCGTGTTGAGATGATGATGCCCAAGATTTTTTGCACTTTCTTCAAATTGAATATGCATCATTCAACTTGAGACAGAAAATTATGTCAAAAATTATGTACTTCAGAAAAAAATGTTTCGAATAAAAGTTGTTAGGTATCAGGGGGAAAATAAAATGAACATATTTTGTTTCAACCTTGACCTTGACTTCAAGGTTATTTCAAGGTCAACTTGTTTTTTCAAAGGAAAGGTGTATTTTTAGGTGCCGATTCTTACACTTCATAAGAAAAGTAGTAACTTTTGTTTGAGCCTTTTTTTCATCGGATTTCAAATTCAGAAGATATTCAAAAAGTATTCCCACATCAAAGCATCGCCGAAGAAAAATCTACTCGTCTATTCTGTGATCAGAAATACTTCGAATGAATGATATGATATGATTGATAAGCGAATTCAAAAAAGCAAGTAGAAAAATGTGTAGATAGTTTGAGCCTTGTAAAAATATGCGTTAATTATTCGACCGTTGTTGAAATGGCATCTGGTATTAGTTTTAAAGAATTGATAAAGGTATCGAAGTCCAAGGATATAATTTTGAACATTTACTGAAATGATATAAAATTAATAAAAATATGATCATTATTAAAATTATTTTCAATTCTTTCCCAACTGTTTGAATAAAATTTAGTTCAATATTTTGAAATCTGATGAATAATAAGAATCTGTTTTAAAAAATATACCTTTCCATTCAAAAAAATCAAGTTGACCTTGAAATAGCCTCGAAATCAAGGTTAGAACAAAATATGTTCATTTTCTGCCCTCCCTGATACGTATACCTAACAATTTTTATTTGAAACATTTCTTTCTAAAGTTAATAGTTTTTGAGATAATTGACTGTCCCCTTTTGGGTAAAAGTAATACAAAATTGCTAATATCAAACAATACAGCATGTGAAAAAACCCCAATATTGAGAGAGCAAAATATCTTTTTCCTCTTCAATTCATCAACTAGAGACTTCCCTTAAGGTACCCAAAAATCAAGAACGAGAGAATAGAAAAAACGAACGAAAATAAAAATTATTCATAATTTGTTGAATCGATTTAAAATTGACCACCGATTCCAAAAATGAATTAGAAATAGTACATAATCTTTTAAAATACCTCTTTCACGAATATTTTTTGAAGAAGAATCACCTCTACACCATGCTCTTTCGCTAATTTTGAAATATATAAACGCTTTTGATCTTCGAAATTCCTTCAATATTCAAATTTAAAATACAAAACTTATGGCTATTTGACCGGTAGGGTTTTTTCAACCAGATTCAGCCCTCCAAGCGATCATTTTTGGAACTTCAGATTTTCGAAGACCACTACAGGACCTTAATGAAAGGAAATCTCCCATAGATCAATTTGGAAACTTTAGTCTTAAATAAATTGAAAATAAATCCTCAAAATGAATTATCGTGACTGATACTTGAATTGCCAACTTGATAATAGTACTTTATTTAACGAGAGGTAATGTAGGTCATAAATCAAGCAGATGAAGTTTGCAGCACGAGCCGATGGCGAGTGCTATAATTCATCAAGGGAGTTATGACCATTACCGCGGGTTGAATACTATACTTCATCTACGACTATAACAAAAAATACTAAGATACAAGTACAGAGAAAGAACTTTATTTACAAATCTCAATAGTTACCTATAACAATGCATTATTTATATTGATTGGAGAGCTATTGTTTATGGCAGTAGACCACCTTTGGTCTTGATCATCGGCAGCATGACCACCTCAAAGATGAGGTGAAAGAACCATGTCGCAACCTAGTGGTACATTAGGATTCCTCTCGACCAATAACAATTTTCAATTTTGTGTGGTTCTGATCATCCGATACTCACCGAATTTTATCTTTGCCTGGTCTCATTACAATAATAGTATAAGTATTACTTAACGAGCGGAAATGTAGGTCATAATTCACGCAGATGAAGTTTGCAGCACAAGTGAGTTATGACCATTACCCCGGGTTGAATACTATACTTCATCTACGACTATAACAAAAAATACTAAGATACAAGTACAGAGAAAGAACTTTATTTACAAATCTCAATAGTTACCTATAACAATGCATTATTTATATTGATTGTGCTTCTTAGCATGGAGTAGAAAGTCCATAGGGGTGATGCTTTATATTTAGTGCTAAGTTCACTAAAATATGCCAACAGAACATTCTCTGTAAACGGTGACTTAATAATCTTAGTACTACACCAATCTTGAAAATTGTTGTATACACCTTCATATTTGTTTTGGGATTTTTCGGCCAATAAATTCTGTATGGTAACATTGGCTGATTCTCTTATTTCTGAAGGTGTACATAATAATTCATCTTCACTATCTGAATTCATCTTTTTCAGCAAAATATTCACAATAATAATTAGGTATCAACTTGATTTGAGGAAACGTCAAAATTATTCAAGTGACCTTTCCTCAATACCAATAATGGACTGTTCCCTTTCGGCCAATCGGCTTGCACAGAAGCACAGGGAGAGGGAGTTATAGTAGTGAGTTATTATAACTCACGTTGTTTGCTTACAGTTACTATTAATTGCTCAAAAGCAGTTGAATAATGAATATATAGAAGTAGATAGTAAATATAAATGCACCGATCTTCATTTGAACAATTTTCAAATGAGTAACGAAATTTCCTGCTTTATGATCCATGGTAGTTGATCTTTGAAATTTATGGACTTGAAGTGTATGGAACAAAATCAATTGATTTTCTCTTTTTTTCCGAACCAGTAATTCCTATAGAAGAAATACACGAGAGCAGGGAAATTCCATATTTTCCCTTTAAGTGGAGTAGAACGCAGACTGTTTAATGACCCATTGGCTGCATCAATGCTGGCAAAAAACACTCATACCATACGAGTCATTAGAAATGATTAGGTGCCATAACGTTCCACCTGCTAAATGACTCATCCGATCCGCACAGAAATCTGATGCATAATTCATTCTATCTGCATCCGTCATTCCATCTGCTGGGTGTCTATCAACGTGACGTCTGGATTTCATCACCTGATGAATTGAATCTGAAGAAGGTCGTGGTGAAATTATTATTTTCTGTTGGAAGGCTGTTATTTCTATCTTAGCAGGTGATTTTTCTTCGGATAATTGGTATAATGTGCCAGTAGATGACATTTCATGGTTTCTTGTTGGTCACAATATGTTGGAATTGAATGGGTGTAACTTTCCAACATTAGGTACAACCAGCTTTTTTTTTCTCTTAGTGAAAATTTCATGGCTGTTAAGGTTTCTTATATTAAAAAAAAAATTGGGGGAACAAATGGAAACTTTTAAAACTGTCTCGGAATTTCTGAACTTTTGTGGAGCAGTATATATAGACCCAAGATTTCAGCAGGATATAGCGAATAGTTTTTGAGATACAGAAGTTAAGCAGAAAATGTTGTTCCTCATGTAAAGAGGGATTTCGCAAAATAAATACTCTTCATTAACCCTGAAAAACGCAATAACATCATAGCAATATTCGGAGTACAATGAATACATGAATAAATAAATACATTCGATGATATCATTCCTTGTTGAATACGACGTAAAAATACGAAGAAATAATTCTTGTTCCTATTATTTCGGTTCAAGTCAACATCCGTTTCTGTTTGCGAAAACAACAAACATCTGTAATGAACTTAATTTATCGCGAAAATATAATAAAAGTTGAGAGCAATTATCGAATGGTCAAAGTCTTCCACCACACGAGTTTCATGGTACAAGGACGCTCAAGGTAGTTTAGTTCTCGCACATCGTACGGGAACAATTCACAAACTGCACCGAAAGAATTGATCACAACTTATTTCAATATTATTATAACATTGGTTTGTTATTTATTTCTACATCCGTGATGAATCAGACTCCCAATTATTCGTATAATCGAGGAAAATCGAATCGTAATAGGTAATTAATACGGAATTAGTCATTTAATGTATACTTTCGGAATAGCTTATCAGCAGTAAAAGCCATTAATTGGATCGAATAAATTTCTTCATACCGAATGCCATTCACTATAAAACATTCCTGGAAGAAATGACTGATGGAATACTCACGAACAAAAACAATTGTCATATAATTTTTATCAAATTGATATTAGAAATTGATTTTTATTTTCTTCATATACCAACTTTCAAATAATAATAATTCTTTTTCAACATCTAATACAGAATAGCTCTGCTTTTTTCATACATATCATATCTTTTTCTGTTGAAAATAATCCAAAATTATAATCAAATTGGGTAAACGTAGAAAAAATTGACGAAAATTGAAGTGAGGTAAGGAATCTTCTAAAAATCACGAGAAATCAAATAACTCGTAAACTGTTGATTTTTGGTTATCAATAAATATGGCTCAAACGACAGCAAATAAGTCATACTAACACGTCCTCCAAGGTTCACGTCTAATTTGGAAACACCCTGTATCATATATTGTGTTACATTAAATAGGGAGGTCTTTTCGGTTGAAAAAAAATATTTTGAAAAATCACCACATTAATTCAATTATGTTCTCGAGATGTTATGTTTTGAAATGAATTTTTTTTTAATTTCTGTCCCCTTGCATGGCACCAATGGGATCGGTATGCCTCTTCTGACCTCGCCCCCTTGGATTTTAGACATTTTATAGATATACGATGACCATTTGGAGTCAATTCAAAAAATTTAAAAACTCATGTTTTATATTAGTTTTTTTTTTTCAGAAACGTGATGTGCCTAGGCAGTTTCTGGACGGCGTTGCAATTGCTATGGAGCTCGGTGTACGTTTTTTGTGGTGCCACACAAATTATATCTGGGATCTTTTTTCTAGTTTCAATCCCTGCACTGAACTTCACCTCTAATCTGGTAGCCGGATTTATAGTAAGTGAAAAAATTTTAATGCTAGTTGGGTTCACTCCATTTTTTCATATTGTACAAAGTTTCACCATATTCTTCAGTTGTAGAAAAATTTAAATCAATAATAATTTTTTTTTAGAGTCCTAAGTTAATCAAATTCCTGAATGGCTGTCGTGTTGATGAATTTTCACATTCATTATTCTTCACATAGATGATGGACAGATTCATTTTACGATTCAATGAGTTTAAGATAGGATTAACATTCATTTGCGTATAATAAGAGTTGAAAGTAGGCAACACATAAAACTCGTTATAGAAGGAAGTGTTGCAGTAAGGTGCTCCTTTAACCGCATTTGTGAAACAACCTTTCAAATGACCGCAATTTCCATATTTTCTGAAATTTTACGGAATTCCAACTGAAGTTTCCATTTTCAAGTCAATTTATGAAATTCATTCAATTCTGTCATTCTTTTTTTCTTCGATTTTGTATGAGAGTTTTTTCAATTTGCACTTGAGATTCTCTTCCACTTTTCGATCTTCTCTCTCCCCCCTCTCCCTGTCATTGGAGCAAACGATTTTGAATTATTCATCTTCAGAAGAAAATCAGTTTCAAACAGTCGGAAATTGAGGTTATGAGCGTACATTTTTGACATTGCTGTCACACAATAGACCTAATGTACCACATCTGTCATATTTGGACGACGTTGCCAGATATGAGTTAACCTTAGTTGAGTTTGGGTCTCAATGTTTTAATTTGAACTATAAGTGAAGTACACACGAAACACAAGTATGCCTCGACAGTTTTTTTATAAGAGCTCTGCATTTAGTGCCTTCATTCCAGATTTCAGACGTATCCATTTATTCTCGAATCTCGAATTTCAAACTGAATTCTGAAGTCACGAAGCTAGAATAACCTTTGGGGAGTTCGTTGAACTTCTCTCGGAGACTTCCCACAAGAATGAAAAAAATAGAGAGCGTTACAAAACTGAAAAACCAACACATTTGAACGTAAACCGAAACGACTGTAACTTCGGCTTCTCTGTTCCGACTGTAAGGACATCATAATAAATTTATCGCTTTCTTGGCGAAAGACTTCCTCCCAAGCCAATTTTTCTCAGTATATCGCTCTTCCTGGTTGTATAATTCGAGCGAAAACCTTTTTCAGACACGTTCCGTCAATTTCCCAAATTGGTCAAAACATGAAAAACTGGTAATGACGTAATGGAGATTGGCGAGCGTGCTTCGAACCAGTTTACGCTCATTACGTTAATTTATCGACTTTGAGAGCCAGATATTGATTGATATCGGACAGGAGCTCGATGGAAAATTTAAACCGTTTACTTTCCTTCAAGTCTGTCTAGACAAGAAACGATATTTTTTCCAGTCTATTCGATTTTCTCGACGCTCTCCTCGACGTCTTACCCTTCTACGGCTATATATAGCGATGGAGGTTTGAAAAAGCTCCGACAGGTGGCAGCACGGACAAAACAACACTAGGATATACGTGTCCAAAGTCAATGGGCTCACTCAGATAGGGTTATAAATTAATGCAGAAGAGTAAACATTCAAGGGAACAAACTCAAACAAATCATCGACAAACATAATTAACTAGTTGTCGGCCCAGATGACCCCACAAACATTCATGTCGCAACAGGAACGACCGATGTTCTGGATATATCAATAATGAAGAACGTGAGAAAAAATTACGAAATCGAAACTAAGATGGATCTATCATCGGATCATAGCCCTGTGATCCTGACTTTGGAAATAGAAACTGACAGATCGATCTCACCGATAGGAAAACAATAAACTGGAAGAAATTCAAAGGAGTCTTCAAATCCAGAAGTGGGAAGATTAACAACCAAGTAGATAAAGCAATCGAAGATCTAGAGAAAAGAATCATCGAAGCCCAAACACAGTCGAGTAAAACTAAACAAATACCGAAGAAAAGTCCTTTACCTGTAGACGTGCAAATGTTACCAGAGGAAAGAAGGCCAAGAAACAGTATAGAAAGACACTACACCCAAATGACAAAACTATACTAAATAAACTAACCAACGAGGTGAAAGCCAGAGCCCGTGAATTATTCACGGAAGAATGTGACAAAAAGCTAGAGAATCTAGATGCAGAAGATCGATCCTTATGGCGAATGGCATCAGCATTCCAAAACTGACAAAAGGAAGTCAGACAGCAATTACAAACGAAGAAAAAGCTGAAATGTTCGCCGACTCGCTAGTGCAACAATTCAAGCCGAATGCGAAGAACAACGACGACAAGTTCAACAAATCAGTAGAAGAAATTGGGAATATACCACCTACCGACCTCTATGGAACAAAAGAAGAAATAAATTAACTAACAAGAGACGAAATAAAAGAAATTATAGGACAACTGAAGAACAGAAAGGCCCCCGGAATCGACGGAATCCAAAATCAGGCTCTCATTAAGCTACCAGATGAAGAGCAAGAAGAAATAGCAGAAATAACCAGAGCTATGCTACGAACTGGATATGACCCTAAAAAATGGAAGACATCTGACACAATACTGATATGGAAAAAAGGAAAAAAGGAAAAAAGGATGAAAACAACCCAACCAACTATCGAATTATAAGCCTACTTCCTGCACTGAGCAAAGTGATAGAGAAGGTGATATACATAAGAAGAGCAGATTTCGTGAAAATCAAGAAAATAATTCCAGACCACCAGTTCGGTTTCCGCACGGAACATTCGATGGTACACCAACTGGTCAGATTAACAGAAGATATATAAAAAAATGAACCTATCTACAGACACCGGAGCCGTTTGCCTGGATATTGAAAAGGCATTTGATAAGATGTGGCTCCGAGGTCTGATATACAAGATGAAGATGTGGAAGTTTCCAGCCGAACTTACTAGATGGATACAAGCATACTTGAAGGAAAGAAAATTCGAAATCAACATAGATGGTACGAGCTCAACCACCAGGAAAATTGAAGCCGGCGTACCACAAGGATCGGTCCTAGGACCGTTGCTATTCAACATATATATGTCGGACATACCAAAAATGGGAAGATGTAAGATTGCCCAGTTTGCAGATGATGCTGCTGTATACTTCTCCAGCAGAATGGGGAATTCCATAACGAAGCAACTCCAGATAGACGTTGACAGACTGATGAGCTATTTCAAGAAATGGAGGTTCAAGATAAATGCGAAGAAAACAGTTGCCATATACTTCGGCGGCACAAATTTGAAGAAGGAAGAAGCAGGGGACGTAATTATGGAAAACCAGAAGATAGACTGGGCAGATGAAGCAAAATATCTGGGGGTGACCCTAGACGAAAAGCTGAAATTCAACAATCAAATGGAAGAGATCAAAAAGAAGACCAGGCAACTACATGGGCATTTATACCCGCTCCTTAATGCAAACAGCAAATTTTCGCTGGAAAACAAGATGAAGATAATTAAGACAGTGCTAATACCAAGCATAACGTACGCAGGAGTAGTATGGTTCAATGTCGAAAATAGCAAAAAGAAAAATCTACAAAGTACGTTGAATAAAATTATAAGGATAGCTGTAGGTGCCCCATAGTAAGACAGCAATAAACACATAAGAGAAGAATTGAAAATACCAACAACCAAGGAAATAATTGAGAAACAAACCAAGAAGACAATCGAAACGATGAAACCACACAAAAACGAAAATAAGAAGGATGGTTATGATACCAGTCAGTACCGCAGACAAGAGGAAATATCTCTTGCAAAGAAGTCAATGACGGATAGCAAATAACCATGCAGAAGGGAGGAGGACCTCTCCAAGTAATCAATAAAAGAAAAAAGGAAATAGTATATTGAAGTATAAGTGGATGAAGAGGTCTTTAAAACACGCGCGATTTTTCGAGCTTGACGGCGAAGCCGGAGTGCTCGAAATGGAGCAAGTTTTTAAAGACCAGTTATCCACGAATACTTTACGCTATTTTTTTTCATTGGAGCGCTTTTAAATCATTAATACTGGTATTATTACTACATAAAATGGAAATATGAATGTAAAATGGTTGAATTCTTGATCAGTATATCTTTCGTTGTCATGGTAATGAGAAAAACAGAACCTAATTTGCGATTTGTCATCAAAAATGAATGTGCCCCATAGTAAGACAGCAATAAACAAATAAGAGAAGAATTGAAAATACCAACAACCAAGGAAATAATTGACAAACAAACCAAGAAGACAATCGAAACGATGAAAAAACACGAAAACAAAGAAACAAGAAGGATGGAAGGAGTCAGAACCACAGACAAGAGGAAACATCTCTTGCAAAGAAGCCAATGAGGGATGGCACAGAACCATGCAGACGATAGGAGGACCTCTTTGAGTAATCAATAGAAGAAAAAAGGAAAAATACTATTGAAGGCGAAGGGAAGTAAATTCCAGTCCTTTTCAAAAACCAGGACCTATGATTCCAATTTCCACTCTTCTTCAGGTTTTTACCCATGTCAGGTTGCGACTATTGAGTATAATATATGCCATACTGATATCTAGTGGCAAATCTACCAAGTTAATTCAAATTTCGAAAAGATATCTTCTTGAAGAGATGGAAAAATAAATATAATTTTTTTCAGAATGTGGTGATGGGGGTTTCTGGTGGAGCTCTCGTTTGTTTCGGGAAGCTGTCACCACGTCGTCAGGAAGCACTGCTCTATATTGCATGCTCGGTCCTCGCAGTCAACCTTGCTGCCGCCATTCTGAGGGAATGGGGTCTCTACTTCCAGGACCTCACAGAAGTGTTGAAGGACCATCCCTATCACTTGTTAATTTTGTATGGTAAGTCTGGGTCATATTTTGATATACATATATGTAGTGTCGTTCGGACAAATAAATTTCTGAAATCTGGGGGTGAGTTTTATGAGACTTAAAACCAAGAAGCGTACCTGGATAGGTGACCGCTCTGGAGATGCATTCGTCAGTGCTTTTTAAACTTCTTCTTTTTTGTTCAGTCGGACGAAAGAGTTCCCCAAGGGTTTATTCAGGCACGATTTCACCTCGCATCTTCGTTTTGGGAGGGATAAGCGACCGTGAATGCTGTGAGAACGATATATTCGTCTCTATTTCGAACCCATACGTAATTCCCATACCCACCTGTCGTAATACTCGTAATCAATTGCAAATTAGTGTTCAGTTTGCCGATGCCAGCTAAACATGGATTATTGTCTTTTTTTCGTGGCGTTCGGCTCGCAGGTGTTTGTGCGGCCCTCGACTTCAACCTGAAGATTTGAACGTTCTCGTAAATTTCGATTAGTGTTAGGTGAGTAGGTTTTCGTTTCAATTGATATTTTCCCGGCAGAAGTTCGACATAGATTCACTCAGATTACTTAAATTATATTGACTATCGGAAAAACTCATTTTTTTTTTCACATAGAAAAGCTAAAAATTTTCTAGTTGTACGATCCGTATAAAATTCCTCGTGAACCTTCATGTCATTATCTTACAATTACCTACAGAGTTTCAATCCGATTGGATCGGTATTTTTCGAATTATTGAGGAAAAAATTAGAAGGTTATATTTTCGGAACTCTTAGGTGGATTGCGCCCATTAACAAACTCAACCGGTGCCTTCAGACCTCCAACGTACCCTGTAAATTTCAAAGCTCTAGGCCCTATCTTGTTTAATACCGGACGGAGGGACATAAATGAATTTGATCATTTGACCCAAAGTTTGGGCAAAATGATGACGATCTTGTTCATAGAAACAAGCGCGCAAAGCAGGGTTAATATTTTCTAGGATTTTATTTCAAATTTCCCCTCCAGTATATAAATTTAGTTTTCTTTATGAAATTTAATGTTTCGTGGCATATTCTTGGACTTTTGTAACACAAGGGTGATGCGGCACATAACGAGTCGCCCTTTCTTCAAGTCTTGTGTTTCATCATTCTTTCAGCTGGGAATCCAGTCTTGAGTTGATGCTTTATGATCGCATAAATGGCTTTGTTATCCACTCCAATTATTTTTCAAAGCAGCAGTGGATTGACTGAAATTAGCAGCATTCCCATTTGAAGACATCTTTTCTATAAGGGGACTTGGTGTACCTACGGGCTCCAAAAATTCGTTGCGAATAGCACATGGCATGAAACCCCAGAATGGACCATGCATGGCCTCAGCTGCCACTGTTTTAAGACATTCCCATATGGACGTGGTAGTGTCATAACTTGGTGTATCGTTACCAGTCATTCTTCCAGAAACACCAAATACAAAAGATCATGACTTTTGGACAGGTTGTGAAGATCGTGGGCCAAGAACACTGGCTTTAAGAGACATCTTCACTTCCACAGGGGTGATAGCTGGTCAATGGTTCACATAATAGTGAAGATGAAGACCCATTAGTCTTGGGATGCCAACCGAATATCGTGTCATAAGGGGTTCAGAGGTGTTTTCATACGTCTTCAGCTTCGAATCCAGATTATGTTTGGGTATGACAACTCAAGGGTGAGAAAGCATCGTAATTATGCTCAATTTGTGGGGAAGAGGCTTGTGCGCCGTACCGTGGGAATTATTGTATGGAGAGCTATTGTTTATGGCAGTAGACCACCTTTGGTCTTGATCATCGGCAGCATGACCACCTCAAAGATGAGGTGAAAGAACCATGTCGCAACCTAGTGGTACATTAGGATTCCTCTCGACCAATAACAATTTTTAATTTTGTGTGGTTCTGATCATCCGATACTCACCGAATTTTATCTTTCCCTGGTCTCATTACAGTAATAGTATAAGTATTACTTAACGAGCGGAAATGTAGGTCATAACTCACGCAGATGAAGTTTGCAGCACAAGTGAGTTATGACAATTACCGCTAGTTGAATACTATACTTTATCTACGACTATAACAATAAATACTGAGACAAGTAAATGGAAAAAACTTTATTTACAAATCTTAATAGTTACCTATAACAATGCATTATTTATGTTGAGTGTGCTTCTTAGCATGGAGTAGAAAGTTCATAGGGGCGAGGCTTTATATTTAGTGCTAAGTTCACTGAAATATGCCAAAAGAACATTCTCTGTAAACGATAACTTAATATTCTTACTGCTACACCAATCTTCAAAATTATTGTATACCCTTTATATTCGTTTTGAGATTTTTCGGGCAATAAATTCTGTATGGTAACATTGGCCGATTGTCTTATTTCTGAAGGTGTACATCATAATCAAAACATTCACAATAATAATTCGGTATCAACTTAATTTGAAAAAATGTCAAAATTATTCAAGTGACCTCCACTCAATACCAATAATGTACTGTTCCCTTTCGACCAATAGGCTGTTCAGAAGCACAGAGCCAGGGAGTTATATAAGTGAGTTATTATAATTCACGGTGTTCGTTTACAGATACTTTTAATTGCTCAAAAGTAGTTGAATAATGAATATATACCTCAATAGGAGTACATAAACATGTTTACTGAAAACATTTGAAAAAAAATCTATCATTCATTACTGGGTAGCAATACATCAAATAAAGATTCAACACTCGTATCGTACCAATATTCTTACGTAGTACTGAATCGAAAATTGTAAAGATATTATGTTTCCTCGAATAACACTATCACTATCGTCATATATGGTGGATAATTACAGTGTTTCAGCTCAAAATGGAATTTTTATTTAATCCTAAACGTTAGTGAAAGTGCTCGCATATCTGGAATACTTGCTTTCTTTCCTAGTGACGAAACCGGTGACATTATTAATAGAGATAGTTTCGTTACGGTTGCTCCAATAAGTTCAATACACCAGTTTGATTTATTCAGTTTCTATTCGTCCCTTATACAGGTTGTTTTCAAAGGTGAGGCTTTTTTTTGAAATGTGCAAGTACTCATCAAATTAATTTGAAACTCAAAAAAATTATTTCAAATCAAAGTTACTCGCGAATTTAAGAAATTCGGAGCACGGGTCTGATTTAGGTACGTATTGAGGTTTGAATGGATTTTAATTGCGTTCAGTTTACGGAAAATCATGTGACAGAGCGTATGATTTTCAAGAAATAAAACAACGCATCGAAAATGCTTGTGAGCAAACTTATGTGATAGTTGCTGCATGTAACTATTCGTTATTACACCGGGAAGACTTGGTGCACATCAAACGAATGGTGACCATTTCGAACAATTTCTGTGATCAATTTGGATAAATTTTATCAGTGAGTTTGTCGAATTTTTTCAAAGGAGCTTCTCAATCAGTAATTTTTCCTCTCCTTAGTTTGAACTAAGAAATATACCGTTCAAAAAAAATCTCCTTATGAAAGTTGAAGAGAATATACGAATTTGAGATAAAATCCAGCACTTTATTTACTTGCTGGAATGCATATGGCACGGTGATCCATGGCATATTTTCTGAAAGAGTTGTATTAAGATGATAATGCCCAAGATTTTTTGCACTTTAATCTCTCTGTTATGTCTGCCATGAATCACAGTGCCTTATGCAAGTAAATGAAGCGCTGTATTTTATCGCAAATTTATATATTCTCTTTCAACTTTTATTAGAAGATTTTTCCTGAACGGTATAATTCTTAAAGTTCAAACTAAGGAGAGAAAAAATTACTGATTCAAAAGGTCCTTTGAAAAAAATTAGGAAGTTCACAAACTCATTGATAAAATTGATCCAAGTTGTTTACAGAAATTGTTCGGAATGGTCACCACTCGTTTGATGTGCACGAAGTCTTGCCCGGCCCTAACGAATTATCACATGCAGAAACTACCACATCAGTTTGCTCACGAATAATGTCTCAAGCATTTTCAATGCGTTGTTTTAGTTCTTAAACACTATTCACCTCACCGTTACTGTAAAACTAAGGGTTTCAAATAACCCCAAAAGAAGAAATCACAGGGGTTGAGATCCGGGGAGCGTGTAGGCCAATAAATCGACCCACCACGTCCTATCTACCTAAATTCACAAAAATCATACGCTGTGTCAGGTGATTTCCCGTAAACTGAACGCATTTAAAAGACACATTTAAACTTCAATACGTAAATCAGATCCTGGCTGGAAATTTCTCAGACTCGCGGGTAACTTTGTATTTCAACTCGGCTGTGGTTTTATATGAAGGATTTTTGGAATTTTGACTCATTGTGATGAGTTCTAGCACCTGTAAAAAAAGAAGACTCACCTTTCAAAACACCCTGTATATCAACGATATTGGTCAATTATTCATATAGTATCATCAACAATAAAAATTTGAGTAAAATCAAGTTGTTTTCCATGATTCCCCAATGAAATATTTTTCAGGTTGTTTCACTACCAGGATAGTCGCCATCGCAGTGATTGTGGCATCGTTCTTGGACAGTCAGTTCGCCTTTTGTTCGATGCAGATCCGTTCCAAGGACCAAAGAGCCATCCGAAAAATCAAAGGAGAAAAGAGGTCCCGTGACAACCTTCCAGATATCGAATATATAATCCCCAAAGTGAGTAATAATTTTGATTTTGAAAGTCCATTTGCATAATTCTTCACGATTCTAAGACCACCCTTTCGTGCCAACTGAAATCGACGTAAGCCCTGAAGATGGTCCCAGTTATCAGTCCGAAACGTTGAAATATATGAAATCTGTAAAAGCCCAAATAACGTCCCCTTACCACTCAGAAATTCGGAGCTTGCGTGAATCTGAGATCCTGCGAAGGCTTTCTTTATGTTTCCTCATGCCACTTCTGGCACAGCATTGTTGGTCGTTCCCTCAACAGTGGATCTCGGTAACGAGTCGAAGGCGAAAGCTGCATTTACACCTAATCTCTCAAATTAACTCCTGGTGTAATCCCGAGCACCGTGTGCGATCGCCAACAATCGACATTTCCTCACAAATCACCTTGCCCTGGGCCCAGACACCAAGACAGAGTCCATCTCCGTCATTGACGACCGCTAAGTGGCGGTCACTTTCCCTGCCATCGAAGCCGCGTTCCCACATTACATACCACCAGATAATGTTATCACAGCGCGATTCCCATGGGCGCGATATCTTCTTGCACAAGCCTCGTTACGCAACTGTACGTGAAGTGGCACGTCGACAATGGCCGATAGTTTCAATGGAATAAGAGGTAATTGCTACATTCCGCCAGGAGCGGTCTCGAGATTGCCATTCAACACCTTCGATTCTGTTCCGGACGATGGGCTATCATCTGTTGTTGCCGACGTCTCTTTTTGCCGCGGTCTTATGTCATCGGAGATTCCAAGCGAGGAACATGTTTTTTCGATTGATGACGTTCGGAATCTTCAGGTGTGTTCAATTCTGTAGGCTTGGTTGTGATTCAGGTACGTGGAACAGCCATAAACAAGTGAGTTTTCACAGAAAAATATAATTACATTGATTCAATGGAATTTACTCAGTTTGGACATTTTGTAGCATAACATAAAAGTTGGAACAAAACTACTAGGTAGAATTTGCCCTTTAATACACCAATGGTCAGTACATACACTTAAAGTAATAATAGAATCAAACCACAGATTGACAGATAAATCCCGCCTACCGACTGAAAAATACGACCGCGGAGCGGTCGTGAGTTATTAGACTTAAAACTTCAAAACCAACATCAGTATCAACGATAATGTACTTTTCCACCCTTGCTAATCCACTCCCAAGCGCGCTCTCCGATTGTGTTTGATCCATGCACGTACATTGAAGTGGTGAAAAATAAATCTAATGCTCAAATTTTTTCAGCAAAAGCCTTCGAAGTCGCCTTCGAAACCACACGCAATCTACAACGCATATGCGCAAAGTTGGGTCTTCGACGCTGACCAAGCGGCTGGCTCCAACAACCTAGCATCTTGCACCAAATCCTTGCAGAATGGCAGTCCGAAGAAACAAGAATCTCAGCAGAATGGACTCCAGAACAGTTACCTCTCGGTGGTGACCAGCGAGAATCAGCAGCAGCACGTCGATAACCCAACTGTATGTATTGAAGAAGCGTCGGATGACAGCACGAGCAATAGTGGTAGAAAAATAGGAAATATGAAGAGTTTCTCTAGAACAGCTTCTCCAGTTCTCCTCTCAGCCAGTTCCTCACAGTCCAGCTTGAATCTCAACAGATCGAACAAGCCTCCAATCTACGGGTACCTGGAGAAATTGACGGAACCTGAAGTGTACAGGTCGAGGCTGAATTCGGCGTTGAGTGATAAAGGGGAGGGTGAATCAGTTGGTCAACACAGCTCTTCGACGATGCATCTAAGGGAAAGTTCAAGTCCACGACCTGAAAAAGTACAGTACGCCTCTTTCATGCAAGAGTTGCAGAAGGCGATAGTCGGTAAAAAAGAAACCATATCACCCCAAAGTACAAGTGAGAGTATCTCCGAGAAGACGCAAACGAATTCAAAGAGCAGCAGTAGACAAGATTCTTCGAAATCTGAGGCGAAAAGCAGCGATGGTGAATTCTCGAGAAAGCTGGAGGCCGCTCTCCAACTGATACAGGACCTGGAGAGTCCGAACACCATAGAAACTCCCTCGGAGCCGAAATCTCTCGGGGAGTTCAAGGAACGGGAGAGGTCCACAGTTCTCTGGAGGAACAGCAACGCTAGTAGTGAGGACAGTGATAAAACTCAGACTGGTATAGGTTCGATAGGAGAATTGACGTCGCCGCTCGCTGAACGTCAGCCGGAACTGCGAACTTTCAAGCCTTCACCGACGGGTAAGGGTGCTAGTATCATTGTTCATCATCCAAATTCCCAAAGTACTTCCGGGTATAGTTCACCCACCCATCCCGCGAGCTCCGCCAGTACCCCCACGCAAAACTGGTCCACCACCTCGTCAATAAACGGTAACAATACCGAAATCATCAAGCCCGTATCATACTCGATTCACAATTCCAAATGTACCACTGTCATTTCCTTATATACACCCAATGGTACGAACCAAAAGGGAAAATCTGTTACCTTAGTTTCTATCACTGGAGATAACGACCCTGTCAGGACACCTGTGCCTTCTGAAACGATACAAAGGTCTACCAGCTTCGAAACAGACTCTTCGTTAGTTAAATCCGATGGGTTGGCTCGAAGAGAATCGACGCCGTCGGGTAGAAATTACGGGACGAATGGTTGGAAGAGCCTGCTGAGAAAAAAGAAACAGACCCCAAAGTTGTGTCCTGAATTGGAAGGTGCCATTATTAAGTCCGAAAGTCTGGCCTACTTATCAGAAATGGAACTGCTAGCTAGGCACCAAAGAAATAACGAAATGCATAGGGTAAGAAATAACGCCAATGGTGATGGGATTTCAGGGTTGTACTCAAGAATCTTCAATTAGATGTAACTAACAAACTCCTTCAGACCTTCTCTTTACTTCCGCTACCAAATCTGTGACACTGTAGCACGAAAAAATAATGAAATATCTGGGGAAACTATCATGGAATGAACCAACTATCTCCTTTCATTTTCTCTCACTTCATTTTATGTTCATTCACACAATTCATTTTCATTAGATACATTCACAAATTCATCTAATCCTAATTTTTTTTCTGCTGAATAACAACAGCATGTGGTTCAATTGATCCAAAAATGGCATTGTATATATGCTCAAAATAAAGTATTTTATGAAACAACTTTGACTTGGTTCCAATGCTCGAAATACACACATTAAAAAAATCTAGGGGTAGGTATTATTCGAAATAGAAAGTATTTTCAAGGATAAGATAACTCCATCAAGAAAAATGTAAGAACTTGGTGAAATACATAAAACCAACTAAGAAAAAAAAATCCTCTTTCAAATATGCCCCCCAATGATGCTCGAGCATGATTCAGGTCTGGAGATTGTGCTGGCCATGGCAATACTTTAGTGCCTTGGTTTTCAGCTAATCTGCCGTAATATTAGAGGCATTGTTATGCATCAAATGACTGTTTTCACCAAGAGCAAAGGGAAGCACAATGGGTTGAAGAAATATTGCTGAGCTTTGAGAAAACCTTGAGAGTTTGCACTTCCTTGAGGTGCCTCAGGTATTCTGCATGTCCAGATTGTCTTCTTACTCTTGTTAGATACATTTTTTTAATAGAGTCATCTTATTCTTGAAAACGCTTTCTATTTTGAAGAACACCCCTCGACTTTTCCTATGTGTTTAGGTGCCATAAAGGTACCAATAAGAATCACTTGATTGTTTTATTCTCAGTAGTAGATAGATTAATAACATCTCTTCTTCAGTAAGAGCTTTCGGTGTTTCATTAGTTCATTAATTTTTACTTATATTAAATCAATTTATTTAGTTCAATGTCATTTTTATATCCGAAGTTGTTTTCGAGGAAAAAATGTTTTGTATTTTTAAAAGAGGTTATCCAAGTTTTCATATTCCTATTTTTATATTATTTATCAGATTGAAGGATTGAAAAGTTCTTCAATTCAAGCTATGACAGAAATACTCGAAATTGATCTTGAAGAACGGAAATTATCCGCAATTTCCGTTACCGTTTTTGCTTCGAAAGATTTCAAATTTTCATGATTATTTCGTCAAAATGTGGCAGATTGAATTTTGGATAAGCCATTGTCGATTTAAATACTGGCGGTGATAATTGGGGGGGACTTTCATAAAATGACTGCCTTATTCCTGAGCTGATCTGAGCATTTTTAAACTGAAAAAAAATTGTGCAAAGTTTTAGAAGAAAATATGGTGCCTTTGTTGAAAAAGTTACAAATACAAAAAAAATATAAAAAGCACTGCCGTGAAGTCAGGAGCTTTTGAGCGCTCGTTCATCCACCTTGGAGGTAGATTCGCGTTTTCCAGTTTTGAAAACCAATTGATGAAATTTTTGACAGCCGTCGAAAAAATGACAGCAGCTCCTTGTCAATTATGCCCAATCAGCTGTTACAGAAATATAAGGATTTTTTATTCAATAATTCGTTGGAATTTGAAATGGTTCTGGTTATGAGATCTAGAAAAAATGCAGCTTGAATATATCATTCTCCATTAAAATACAAAATTTCGTCACGATCGAATCCGTAGTTTTGAAACTATCAAGAAGACTAATTTTCAAACGACCATATTTACGGAACCCCTAGGTCGTTCCGTTCGAGAGTTATCGTGTATACAGACGGACGGATAGACTTAAATTTTTCGATGGATTAGTCATCAGTGAGTCGAACCTAGTTGATTGAGACCATTTTCGGCTCAAAATTCGAAAAATATAGACATCGTGACGAAATGATATAGCCCTCGTGTAAGTAGAACGAGCCCACAAAAAAAGTTTTTTTTTTATTCCAAAAAAATTAACAGGTGCTTGTAACGTCGACATTTACTGGCAAAAATGTTATGAAGAAAATCTGCCAAATTTTGACTAAAAAAAATTCGAAAATAGAGGTTTTTGGGGTGCATTTCAGGACGTAGATTTTCTTCCATATTTCGACCTCTAGCATCACGTCCAGAAACATACTACCGTAAATCCGGACAACCTGTGTCTCTCTTCACCTCAAAATTCCTGCTGAATTTTCAATTCTTCAATCTATGCATTCCGAAATCAATTGATCTATACCGATCGAAGAAATTATATCTATTTATTTCTGCAGAAAATAGAAGAGCGAGTGATACAACAGTTGGGTGTACCAAGGACTGACTCGAAGTGTTGAAGATGCCAATTCGATAATGTTCCAGCCTCAAATCTCAATTACGGAACCCTATTCCCAAGCTGCTGGTCAGCCCTGTCCATTTTCTAGTACTGAGAAACATTTGTAATGATATTTATATTTTCGAAACTGTAACATTATACTCTGTATATATTGTTGTTTTAGTTATATAGTTTATACGATTTATTCTATTTAAATAAATCCCTTTTCATAACTTGGTCTATCATTTCAAGAAGCAAATAATGGATTTTCTGGCTTTATTCTGGTTATTCTCAAAATAACTTCAATAATTGAATTAATTCGTATTATCGAAGTAAAAAGAATAAAAACATGAAACTATCTATACGGGGTAAAAAAAGTAAATTATTCAAACATCTTCACTTTCTTCCGAACTCCCATCAGAGGTCGTCTCGAGAATTGGAACAAATGTTGGAACTTCATGTATAGGAATCGTTTTATCCGAAGCTTCCTGAGATTCAGACAGCATCAACTGTTGAAGTTCATCATTCTGCACGTCGAGGAAATGAGTTATTTCTAGAATTTTCTCTCGGTTTCTCTTTATTTCATTCCTAAGAAAAAGTGTTGTTATTAAACATTGCTACTTCTTATAATCTGAACAAGATTTATCGCACATACTTGTTCAAAATTCTGATCGCCTCTTGTTGCCATTCTCTTGCTCTTGAAACTAGTATATCCTCCCTGTTATCGACCATGAGCAAATGAACGTCTCTGGAAGCAGCCAATGCATTCAATAATGTTTCTCTGTCTTTCACGTACTGCAAATATCAGAATATCCTCTTCATATAGTTCAAAGTGGGCTGTATTCAAACTATGTCACAGATATATAACAAAAAGAGCCCGGATAAAGAGTTGCGATGTAGCTGAGACACTCCTATGTTTTACTCAGGTAAACCGAACGTCTACGCTTTTCCATTTTTGAAAAAGCTACTTGACTTCGATACTTACAGGCCTCAATTCTGACGGTACCTTCTCCCTCGGCGTTTCCCCTTCTTCCATTTCAGGCAGTTTTTCTACCACCACCTCAATTTCCTTAACGATGATCTTCTTCTTTCCAGACTTCGCTGCTTTCATCTCAGCCTGCTTCTGTTTCTCTTCGTCCTCTTTTTTTTTCTTCTCTGCCTCAAGTCTGTCCCTTTCTGCTTCCTCCTCCTCGAAAACCACCGTAGCGTAGTACCTCTGAGCATATTCCTGGGCGAAACAAACATGTCACCTTAGATCTAACCTTATAAACTTCAATTCAGAAAGATTGTGTATGAGATCTGACCTGGAGAGTGTCATGGTAGTCCGCCACAACATCCCTCATTGTAACAAACATCCCCTGAGCCTGCTCTATGAAATTATTGATCGTATCTAGGAGAACGTGTTCGTAGGTTTCGTTCAACTCCATCATTTGCTCATTGAGTACGGCTTCCAACTTCATCAGGGACTTCCATGTAGAATTCGAGAGTTCGTCGAACTTTTTCTTCAGGGTTCTCACTTTTTTTTTCATTTTCTTCGTCAATACCTTATTACCCACCAATTGGCTTCGGATATTTTTCAACCCTTCGAATATTTCAGATTTTTCTTCAAGGAAATATTCCATATAGCCCTGAAATTTCAATGTGTACATGGGATGCTTTGAAATTTTTGCTAGTTGGATACACTTACAATAGCTTCAACTTGATTTTGTTGATGTAAAAACTTGACGCTATCGTTGAACTCTTTAAAATTGTCCCGTCTTATTGCATGCTGTACCTGTCCCATCTTGAATATGTCCCTGCATAGACCGACGATATTCTCCTCGTAGGTGATGTACAACTTTGTAACTTCACCTTCCATATAAAGAAAAGCTGATCCTTCCTGGTCGTTCTCGAAGAGCGAATCGAAAAGTCTGCGAGTGTTCATATATTCGACGAAACTTTTAGAGTTCATCTTGGCGTCGTATTCTTCTTTTTCTAATATATACTTGTTTCCTAGCTCAATTTTCTCGTTCTCCAACATCATGAGATAATCGTCACTGGAACAGGTGCTTTATTAGAGCTCCTTGTTTTAAGTTTCCGTAAAAAATCAGAGAAGATATTCGGAGATACTCAACTGGAAAATTTCGTCACCGATTTTCCTCTCAATCGCCGTTATTAATCGATATTCATAGTATTGCAAATTTGGCAAGTATGCCGCTATGTAATACTTGAAATCCTTCACAGCACAGCAAGGATTTTCGGCCATATTGAGAGATTGCAGCTCAGGTAATCTCCTCAGATAAACGATCTGCGAAATGATTAATTCAATATAGTGTAGAAATTCTTGAATATCGCCAACTCACATCTTTCCAGTCAGATATGAAGTTCTTACCGACGCTGAAGATCGTAAGATTTTTCAGTGTGTCCATATTTTCAATATGCCTAATCGAATTGTCGAACAGAGATAGCTTCCTCAGTTTGACCAAGTTATCCAGATTTTCTATTCTGGTAATTTTATTGAAGGATAAATCCAACTCGATAAGTTCGGTGAGGTTTCCTAGGTTTTCTATTTTTTCGATATAATTGTTGTCCATTTTGAGTGTTCTCAAGTTCATCATCATCCATACATGGTCAATACGAAGTATATCTGAAAAAATTATCGAAAGCACTGCCGTGAAGTCAAAAGCTTTTGAGCGCGTTCATCCACTTTGTATAGGTAGATTCACATTTTTCAATTTCAGAAACCAATTAAAGAAATTTTTGACACCTGTCAAAAAAATGGAAGCAGCTCTTTATCAATTATGCCGAGTCAGCTGTTACAGAAATATAAGGATTTTTATTCAATAATTCGTTGGAATTTAAAATGTTTCGATTATGCGATCTAGAAAAAATGAATTGAATATATCATTCTCCATTAGAATACTAAATTTCGTCACGATCCAAACCGTAGTATTGAAATGATCAAGAAAACAAAATTTCGAACGACCATATTTACGGAACCCTGGTCAAATTTTGCCCAATAAGGTACTCAACCGCGGTATTCGAGATTCCAACCTACCCTGAAAATTTCAAGACTCTTGGTCTTTCCGTTCGAAAGTTATGATTTTCTATGGTTCTGATCAAGCCATCTGGACAAATGGCATATAGCTTGAACACGTCATTCTCCATCTGAGCGCAAAATTTCATCTCAAATCCGTAGTTTTGAAGCAATCATGAAAACAAAATCACGAACGGCCATATTTACGGAACCCCAGGTCGAATTTTGCCTAATAACGAACTCAACCGCGGCATTTGAGATTCGAACCTACCCCGAAAATTTCAAATTTCTAGGTTTTTCCGTTCGAGAGTTATAGTGTATACGGCCGGACGGTCGAACTTGAATTATTCGACTGATTCGTCATCAGAGAGTCGAACCTTGTCGATTGAGGCCATTTTCGGCTCAAAATTCGAAAAATACAGACATCGTGAGGAAATGTAAGTAGAACGAGCGCTCAAAAATACGATATCACCACCAAAGAAACAATTTGGTGAAATTTTCAATTTCTTTGTGTTGGAATCCGTGATTATCTGCCATAACTGTCATTTGAAGTGCACTCTGTCAATTAATTGTCATTATTGATTTTTATGTGTCGTTTCGTTAAAATTGTTTAGAATAATATATGGCTGTTCATCTGAAATTATCAAATTCAGGAATTAAATTAGAAAAATTAGGTATACTAGATAAACTAATAGCAAGCCAACAAAAAAATTCATAAATCCCAAAGACCAACAAATTTATCATTTGCACCTGTAGACCGGTTACGATCCATATCAGATCTTGTCAGTACAGTTAGCAAAATGAAAAATTCGATGTGAGAAACAGAAAATCTTTGAAACATAAGGCAACGTGGATCTGAGAAAATTTCCCAAATCACGCCGCCTGTCCGTTCCAAAAGCAACTGTCTCAAGAATATTTAGATCATGAATCGCCTTATCAACTCCCCAAGACTGATTTGGGAAATTTTCTCAGATCCACGTTGCCTTGTGTTTTGAAGGTTTTCTGTTTCTTACATCGAATTTGTCATTTTCACTGTACTGACGAGATCTGATATGGATCGAAACCGGTCTACAGTTGTAAATGATAAATTCGTTGGTCTTTGGGATACATGAATTGTTTTGTTGGCTTGCTATTAGTTTATCCTAGTATAATTTTTGAGCGCTAGTACTACTTACACGAGGGCTATATCATTTCGTCACGATGTCTGTATTTTTCGATTTTTGAGCCGAAAATGGTCTCAAACGACCATGTTCGACTCACTGATGACGAATCCGTCGAAAAATTCGAGTCTGTCGGTCCGGGTCCGGCCGTCCGTATACACGATAACTCTCGAACGTAATGTCCTAGAGAATTGAAATTTTCAGGGTAGGTTCAAATCTCGAATGCCGCGGTCGAGTTCGTTATTGGGCAAAATTCGCCCAGGGGTTCCGTAAATATGACAAAATTTTGTTTTCCTGATTACTTCGAAACTACAGATTCGATCGAGGTGAAATTTTGCACTCAGATGGAGAATTACGTGTTCAAGCTAAATGCAAAATTTTGTCCAGCTCGCATGACCAGAACCATAGAAACCATAGAAAATTATAACTTCTTAATGGAAAGGCCTAGGAACTTGAAATTCTCAGGATAGATGTGGATCTCGGATGTTGAGGTCACATTCATCAATGGGCAAAATTAGAATATGGGTTCCGTAAATATGGTCGTTTGAAATTCAGTTTTCTTGATAATTTCAAAACTATGGATTTGATCGTGACGAAAGTTTGTATTCAAATTGAAAATGATATATTCGAGCTTTATTTTGTTCAGACCGCATGATCAGAACCATAGAAACCATAGAAAATCATAACTTTCGAACAGAAAGACCTAGAGACTTGAAATTTTCAGGATAGGTTCGGATCGCGAATTTCGCGGTCACTTTCATCAATGCGCAAAATAAGACTAGGGCAGTGGCGGCTGGTGGACATTTATCGTGGGTCGGCAGATATATATATATACATATATATAAACCGCGGAAGCCTATCCGAACACACATATAAAAAAATATATACATATATAGGTATAATGGTGAAAAAAATGGCATGTTTTTCAAAAGAAGCTTATTCTCGTATGATAAATTTTCAATCGCATCAATCAAAAATTTCACTTTGTGGGAGTTTCACAAGAAGCAACATATTCTCTAACCGGATTTATCGCCATTTTGCTCACGTAAAAATCACTTACCCTTTATGAGCCAAACAAACGGAAAAACTTAACGGTTTATCAATAACAAAAAATATTGCGACTCAGGGCCAGAAACCAACAAAAATTTCGAAACTCGGCTCTCGAGCCCTAAACAATAGGGAGCAGAACGAGGTTTTCCGAACCATCCTCGTGAATCGAGATACAGCGGTACCGGGTCGGCAAATTGACGATTGCCGTACCCAGGATATATAAGGCCAACAATATGAGTTTAATTTTGGTCGCTCAACTTTTTTTTTCCTTCAAAAAATGTATGAAACTTGTCGGAAATTTATGAGTATTACATATATGTGCAGCATGCACGTCTATGAAAAATATTAAATACGACAAATATTCATTTTAAGCAACAATAATCTCTTGTAATTATTATGTCATTTGTTATGTGAAACAGAAAATATCGGATATTCGATAAAAATAAACCTTAATATTCATCATTTTCTGAATAAAATTCCAACAGGAATAATTCAACTTTGAACTAATTCGATTCATTGTTATTAACGCTTCGTCGAAAGATATCTAGATAGGGTCGGCAATATGAGCAAAGATGTACCTCATCGAACGACGTTCTTCGTGTATTCGAGATGGGCCTATTTTGTCTACGGACCGAGTATACGATGCGGGATTGGACTTGGAAGAGCGTGATATTTTCAAGAAGTTGCACAGGTATAACGTACCTGATTTTTTTTAATTTTTATAAAATGGATTGGGACTATTGGGAGTCATGTATATAGCGGTAATTTGACAAAAGTGAAAATTTGCATTTTTGCTGATCGAGATTTTTAGGGTCGGCAGTGCCGACCCTGCCGTCCCTGACGAGCCGCCACTGGACTAGGGGTTCCGTAAATATAGCCGTTCAAACTATTTTTTTTCCTGATAATTGCGAAACTACCTATTGGATTGGCATGAAATTCCGCACATAGATGAAGAATAATGTATTCAAACTACGAGGAAAATTTTGTCCAGATCGCACTCAAAAGCTCCTTTTCATCATTTTTCTAATTTCGTTCCTGAATTTGTTGAAATTGTTGTTTTCACCCTTTTTCACAATGATTCTCAAATTATTTCACTTACTACAAAAGTCAATCCTTATCTCGGTTACTTTTTCGAAACGTATACCATCCTCGAGCAGTAATTTTCCGACCTCACTCCTTTCCATTTGCTTACGCAAAACATCCTCTAATAGCTCATCATCTATTATCCCTGGCATTTCCTTGTGACATACGCGGTTTTTGAGAAACTTGCCCCAATCTCTGGTGCCATCATCTTCGACATCGCTCCAGGAACTACTGATGGACATTTGACTTCAAGAAAAATTGAGAATTAGGATTAATATTTACATATTTGGCAGGTTTTTTCATTTGTTTGTCAAATTTGAAAGGCAAGGTGAGTCATTGAGAATATATCCATTTGATTTCACAAGCTTCAAGCTAATCAAATTCGATATTCCTAATCTCATTCTTATAAAAATAAATTATAATTGTTCAACAACTTTGTCTTTATACTATTACTACATTATTACCATTCTTTGAACTCGCGCGTTACTAGGTGCTGCTGCCTATAGTCAAACGAACAAACTAATATAAACAAACCCACATCGAAGGAACTGACTATCAATTTATGAAATAAAATATATTTGGTTTCAAAATTAAGACCAATGGCCATCAGATTAAAATGTGTTAGATACAAAGATTAAATAGATAATTTCTGAAAATGGTGACCATAAGTTCGTAAAAAAAGAAAGAAGAAGATTTTCAATGCTCAATGTTGCTCAGCTGTTGAAGTATGGTTAACGACGCTAACGTCAATAACTGTCATCTGACATTTCTAATAATAAAGTCGAAGAAGTTTCTTTGTTGAGTTCCAAGTTCGAATATAACTTCACTGAGTGTAAGTACAATTTTTGATATAAGTGCGTTTCATTCTGCTTTCAACTGAACTAACTGAAGTGCTTGTTGGATTTTTGTATAATCGAGTGTCTCCTTAATTCTCCAGGATTATGGATCCAGATAACATCCAAAGTCACGATGGCAATGAATTTATTAGTACCGAGAGGTGTACCCATTCCGCATCGTCATACTGCATGGTACCAGAAGAACGCATGAGGAAAAAACTCCAATTCCACTTTATGAATCCGATTGAAAAGTGGAAGGCTAAAAGAAGATTTCCTTATAAGTTTATCGTACAACTGATCAAGATTGTTCTGGTGACTATGCAACTGACGTTATATTCGTATTCAAGATATCATTATGTCAATTATACATTCGACAACCGCGTCACATTTTCCCATCTATTCCTCAAGGGCTGGGATGCAACTAGGGAAATCAATACGTATCCTCCTACTGCTGGACCTTTGGCTGTATACGTTGTGGAAGATTTTTATTCTACAATAGATTTTGCTGCAGAAGGCTATGCCAATATGAGTAGAGCAATAGGGGCCTATTCATACACCAATGAAGATAATTCCATGCCAGATATGGTTTTTTGTTTATACAGTTATAGACAAGGAGATATTTATGGTTTTAATGAATCTTATGTTTTCAATTCGGAGGTGGTAGAAACTTGCAGCAATTTAACCTATGATGCAAAGGACCATTTCAAGGCCAAAACATATTTCGAGAGCCAGGATATCAAATTTTCAGCTTTAGTCAAAGCCACATTGAAATTTTCACTGAAAACTGTCAACTTCAAATCTGCAGGTAGGATTTCACCTCCTAATTGTTACCAGTTCGACATTACTATTTTATTTGATAACGAAGACCATGATGGACAAGTGGTAGTCAGTCTTGACGCAGAACCAATCAGATTGAAATGTAAAGGTGATGTTGAGTATGTAATAGGAAATGAAATCAACTCGATATTAAGGAGCCTTCTGAATTATTTGGTTATTTTAATATGTTTTACTTCTTTACTGTTATGTGCCAGAGCACTGTGGAGAGCCAGACAATTAAAACAAATAACAGAACAATTTTTCCTTTCCAACTTCAATAAACCCTTGAGTAGTAGCGATAGGGGGAAGTTCGTGAATTGGTGGTATGTAATGATTATTATAAATGATGTTCTAATTGTTGTTGGCTCCTCTATTCAACAACAAATCGAGAAGGACGAGTTCAGCTCAGATCAGTGGAATGTTTGCAGTGTCTTTTTGGGTTCAGGAAATTTATTAGTTTGGTTTGGGGTATTGAGATATTTAGGATTTTTCAAAACGTACAATGTCGTCATTTTAACTTTACAAAAAGCTGCCCCTCAAGTAGCCAGATTTTTGATATGTGCTGTTCTTATATATTCTGGATTTTTATTTTGTGGGTGGTTAGTATTAGGACCTTATCATCTGAAGTTCAAATCACTATCTACAACTTCAGAATGTTTGTTTTCTTTGATTAATGGAGATGATATGTTTGCTACTTTCTCTGTTATGGGTACAAAATCAAGCTTGTTGTGGTGGTTTTCCAGGATTTATCTTTATACATTCATTTGCCTGTATATTTATATCATAATCAGTTTGTTTATTTCTGTCATCATAGATGCCTATGAGACAATCAAAGAATATTATGAAAAAGGTTTTCCAAAGAGTGATTTACAGATTTTTATTGGCGAAACTAATTTAGATGATGTATCAAGTGGTCTTTATAGAACAGGATCTACTGAAAGCTTGGGGGGCTTAGTCAAAGATTTCTTGTGTTGCTTTAATTTCAAGAAACCATATACAACAATCCCAACTCCCGAAACTAGTTGATCTGTTTAATACTCAAATTATAGTGAATGTATATAAATATTTGCTTTATTGAGAACCCAAAGAGATTTCAAGAAACCGACAAGTTTAGTGTATTAGTATTTTATTCAATGATATGATTGGTCTCTGGTATCGGAAATGATAAAAAATTATGTACACTGAAATATTAAATCACTGTTGTTATTTATAAGTTATTTTAATCTTTATTTAGAATGTCCACTGAAGTAATCAATAGAATGGACATTTCACCAATGATAATTTTCCTCCGGTCAGGGGTAAATAAAATTGTTATGACACAAATGTTCCATATTATTGTATAACATAAAAATCTGGACAACTTCAAGAATCATCTATATTTTGCTTGAGAATCCAATTAAGTTTACCTTAAAAAGGATACAAAACTTGCTCTGCTTCGAAGAGAAAAATGTTCTTTTTTTTAAATTTTATTAACTAGTCTATGATATAAGGATTCCTCTTAGGTTCCTAAAAATCACCTTGTAAGTTAGTTTGACCTGTGTGAATTATAGTTTGAATTTTGGTTAAATTGTAAGTTATCTTGCTGAGAAAATATACATAATTGTCACAAATGAAGGAATGAGTGTTCATTAACTTTTTTTTGTGTTATAATGATGCATATTTTCAAAACTGTTTTGTCAATCTTGATCGATAAGTCTGAATAAGTACAAAATGTACAGTGATTTAATTAATTTGTTGGTGCTGTGAAGTGGGCTTCTTAATCTCTGACCAGCCTATTAGTCATATCACTTCTCTTATAGGTTTTTTTCAAATTCTTCAAAGTGATTTACATTCAGGTACCACTAATGGAAAATGGTCTTGTATTTGTTCCTTGTGCCATTTTATGAGATTTCAATATTTTTTGTTGTGTTATCAGAAACTATATTTTTACATTTTATTGAAACTGATTTAACTATTGCGTTTCATTTCACTGTACAGATATGGTAGATTATGTGAATTAATGTATATATTATCTTATAATAATAATGTTTACATATGAGATGTAAATTATTTATATTAAAAGATCTTCATTAAACATTAAACTATTTATTATTTGAAACACCATTCATGTCCTATGAGGTTACGCAAACCAGAGTGACCCAAGTTGTGGAACAATGATTTGCAATATGATTGATGAGAATTAGTAACTTTCAAATTGGTTTGTAATGAATTATGTATCAACATCTTTGATCTACAATTCTAATCCAACTTTGTAATAGGAAGTAATGATGGTTATCGATTGATATTTAGTGCTGAAGATTCGGAAAGTAATTTTTTCAAAGGTAAGTTGAGTTTCATACCAACAATTTTTCAAGAAAATGGAAATTCCGTCTAGGGAAAGACCATGTCTTTTGTTTATTACCTTCAGAACCAAAATGATGCGCAGAAGTAGAAAAAATGAAAGTTCAACTTGTAACAGATTTCTGAAAACAGTTCAAGAGCCCCTTTGACATCCGACCGGTTTTGTCAAGCATTTTCAATTAGTGGTATGTGATGATTACCATAAATGCTGTTCCAATTGTTATTGGCTCCTCTATTCAATAACAAATCGAGAAGGATGAGTTCAGCTCAGGTCAGTGGAATGTCTGCAGGTCTTTTTGGGTTCGGGAAATTTATTAGTTTGGTTTGGGGTATTGAGATATTTAGAATTGTTCAAAACATACAATGTCGTCATTTTTACTTTGCAAAAAGCTGCCCCTAGATTTTGTATATGTGCTATTCTTATATATTCTGGATTTTTATTTTGTGGGTGGTTAGTATTAGGACCTTATCATCTGAAGTTCAAATCACTATCTACAACTTCAGAATGTATGTTTTCTTTGATTAATGGAGATGATATGTTTGCTACTTTTTCGGTTATGGGTACAAAATCAAGCTTGTAGTGGTGGTTTTCCAGGATTTATCTTTATTCAATTTTTTTGCCTCTATATTTATATCATACTCAGTTTGTTTATTTCTGTTATCATGGTTGCCTATGAGAGGATCAAAGAATATTATGAAAAGGTTTTCTGAAGAGTGATTTACAGATTTTTATTGGAGAAACTAATTTAGATGATGCATCAAGTGGTCCTTATAGAACAGGATCTACTGAAAGCTTGGGGGGCTTAATCAAGGATTTCTTCTGTTGTTTCAATTTCAAAAAACCATATACAACAATTCCAACTCCTGAAACTAGTTGATCTGATTAATACTCAAATTATAGTGAATTTACATAAATATTTGCTTTATTGAGACCCAAAGAGATTTCAAGAAACCAACAAGTGTATTTTTTTCAACCGTATTAATATTTTATTCATTGATATGATTGTCACAGTAAAACTTGGTCTCAGGTGTCGGAAATCATAAAAAATTATGTACACTGGAATATTGAATCACAGTTGTTATTTATAAGTTATTTTAATCTTTATTTAGAATTTCCACTGAAGTAATCAATAGAACGGATATTTCACCAATGATAATTTTCCTCAGGTCAAAGGTAAATAAAACTGTTATGACTCAAATGGTCCATAATATTGAATATCAAAAAAATCTGGACGAACATCAAGAATCATTTATATTTTGCTTGGGATTCCAATTAATTATGCAAAGGGTACAAAACTTGCTCTGCTTGAAGAGAAAAATGTTCTTTTTTTTTATTTTATTTGCTAGTCTATGATATAAGTATTCCTCTTAGGTTCCTTAAAATCGCCTCATAAGTTAATTTGACCTGTGTTAATTACATTGATTAGCTTTCAATTTAGATTAAATTGTAAGTTATCTTGCTGAGAAAATATACATAATTGTCACAAATGAAGTAATGCTTGTTCACTAACTTTTTTTATGTTAGAAAAATGCATATTTTCAAAACTGTTTTGTCAATCTCGATCGATAAGTCTGAATAAGTACAAATTGTACAGTGATTTAATTAATTCGTTGGTGCTGTGAAGTGGGCTTAATCTCTGACCAGCCTATCCTCAGTTATATCACTTCTCTTATAGGTTTTTTTCAAATTCTTCAATGTGATTCACATTCAGGTACCACTAATGGAAAATTGTCTTGTATTTGTTCCTTGTGCCATTTTATGAGATTCCATTTTTTGTTGTTGTGTTATCAGAAACTATATTTCTACATTTTATTGAAACTGATTTATTTCTTGCGTTTCATTTTGTTGCACAGATATAGACATGTAAATTAATGTATTGTTATGGTTTGTTCCAGATATTAATATTAAATTTTGAAATTTACGAAAAAACCACTAACAATTTTCAAAGAATTTTGTTTCAATTTTTAATTTTCCCGTGACTCTTTTTCAAGGAGGGTTCTAAAGGTGCATAAACAAAAGAAATTTTTTTACAACAACATATAATCTAATTCTAGAAAACAACCCCAACTGTCAAAAAAACCTATAACTAATAATTCTAAACTCCAAAACAATGTTCGATCGGTGAGTGCACTCACTATGTGGAATTTTCAACTTTTCCTCTTCTAAACAGCACGTCGCTTCCAACTTCTCCTTCTCTCCTTTACTTGCCAAATTCACTCCAACAAATCAATCTACGAAAATCCACTCTTGACCAACTTCCAATTACCATTCATTATATCCTTCCTCCTGCAAGATCAATCCTTCTGCCAATCTTTTTTGAAAATTCTCGATCTTTCTACTTTGACGTTTTTCCTCAATTGTTCATTCGCCTGCTTTTCCATCCATATTATTCAATACCTCACCATAGTAACATTCTTGATACATTATTTCTATAATCTAAACATAACTAACTAAACTAAACTATCTACATTGAATCACTTGAACAAATTCACATTCTCTTTACTCCTGAACAATCTGAACCCTCTTTGAAAATATAACATTACAATAATTTATAAATTGATTGAATCTACTGAATTGACTAGGTATACGATGTTTGAAGGTTGGTTGGTGATATAATTTGAATTAATTTTTCATTTTAATTTCTTGAAACCTTAAGATATATGATAATTTTTGATTTCCATAACAGTATATATTATTTTATAATAATAATGATGATAATATTTACATATGGGCTGTAAATTATTTATATTGAAAGAACTTCATTAACAAATCACAAGAACCAGTGTGAAGTTTTTAATGAATTATGTATCAACGTCATTGATCTATAATTTTTATCCAACTTTGTAATGGGGAGGACTGATGGTTATTGATTAGTTTTAGTGCTGTAGATTTGGCAGAGTAATTTTTTTTTCAAGAGAGAGTTAGATAGCTAATAACTATCCAAAGTTTGATCGCAATTTGTTGAATGAAATATCACAATGATAAGCAATTAAAGTCTTATTATCTACAATATTACAACAGCTGAAGAAGACCCGGTCTAACCCACAGATACAAAATTTTTATGATTTTCAGAAAGTACAAACCTTCAAATGATACCTGCCCAAATTTTATGTAATTTCAATCATTTTTTCACAATTTACAGCTCTTGAAGTGACGCTTCTTCTGAGACAATGGAAAAAAGCCGAGGTGTTATGTTACCAATCGCTCATTTACTACAATACTTTCTCAACACTCATTCGAATGAATAGATTTTGTATGACTTTTCAGAAGGTTTTCACTGTTTGTAGCAAATTCGCATTGATGACACTTATATTTCTTCAATTTCAAATGAACAGAATTTATATGTCTTCTCAGATTACCTCTATCATTTGCAGCATAACTACAAGAGTTACACTTATGTTTTTTCAGATTTAAATGAATCGAATCAATATGTTTCTTGAGATCACGTTTCAAATTCGCTCTAAAATCACAGAATTGACACTTATGTTGTTTCAGATTCAAATGAATAGAATCTATGTGATCTTTTAGATGGCTCCGGAAATTTGCAGCATAGTCACATAAATGACACTTATGTTGCTTTAATCCTGATGCCTTCCTTAATTTCAGATGAAAATAATGTATATGGTTTGCGAGATTCCTCTTCGAATTTGCAGTAAAATCACACATATGACACTTATGTTGATTCAGATTCAAATGAACACAATCAATATGAGTTTTCAGATTGCTACTGCTGTTTGAAGCATAGTCACATAAGTGACAATGGTGTTGCCTCAGATTCAAATGAACAGAATCTATATGGTTTTTCAGAACATATTTCATATTTGCAGAAAAATCACATAAGTGACATTTATGTTGCCTTAAATTTGAATGAACAGAGTGTATATGAATTTTGAGGTGACCTTTGATGTTTGTAGCATATTCACATAAGTGACACTTATGGTCCTTCAAGTTTAAATGGACAAAATCTATATGTCTTTTGAGTTTTATTCTCAAATTTGCAGTAAAATCACACAGATGACACTTATGTTCCTTCAGATCAAGATGACAAGTTTTGATATGAATGTTGAGATTGCCTTTCATATTTGCTGTAAAGTTACACAAATGACACTTATGTTGTTTCAGATTCAAATGAACACAATCCATATGAGGTTTGAGACGGCTTTTGATGTTTGTCGTATACTCACATAAGTGACACTTATGTTTTTTTAGATTCAAATGAACCGAATCTATATGTCTTTTGAGTTTCCTTTTTTCGTCCGCAGTAAAATCACAAAACTGACAGTCATGACTGGATCTATGTTTGCTTGGTACATCTTTACAATCTCTTGAACTTAAGGATGATATCTCTTTGTTTGGTTTATGTCCAATAGCAGTTGAATTACCTATTTCCTGTTGATCAGGTTTGCTCACCTTGCTAAGGATATAATCCATGTCTTCATCAGTTTTTTTGTAACTAATAATTGACTTTAAATCATCCAATTCAGGTAAATATACCTGTCTCTCATAGAATCCATTCTCATCCAAAAAATGTTCAGTAATATCCAAATGTTCCGTCTTCACTTCTTCCGTTCCATCATTTTTGATACTGAAAGATGAATTTAACGAAATCAATAAGACAAATGAGACTTGCAGAAATGAGTTTTTTAATATCAAATAATAAAGCACAAAAAAATGGAAATTCACTTTTGAATCAGATAAACAAAAAAATATGATAACATAAGCATCAATGAGAATTGTGGAATCTGTAGCAAATGCTATAAATTACTAGGGTCATTTGTTTGTTTTGTTTTCAATTTTTTTTTTTATGTTTATGTATAATGGTTTATATGCGAATTTGGTTGCTGGGAAATTTAATTTCAGCTGTAAACCTCGAATATCGGATGCACTGTATTTAAATCCAGAGAAAATATTGGAAAAGATGGAAAAATTTATGTTACTCACTATTCATCGGCAGATAATACAGGCTTTTCATCAATGTTTTGTTCTGAACAAGTAAGATCACTAGAAGGCTCACTTTCCATTTCTTCGGCGGGTAAAAGTTTATTTTGCCTGAATAGTTTAATACACACAAAATACAAATATTAAGGAAACTATAACCTATAAGTAAGAAAGTTCATATTTTGGCAGACGGAGGATGGCTACACAGAATACAGCGTACAAACCAAAGAGTAACATTTGAATCTAATCTTTGATCAGAGTAAGTAGATGTCGCCCACTCCGTGATTCTTCGGATTAGGAAAGAATCACGGAGTGGACGACATCTACTTTCAATCGTTTGAAATACTCGAGAGGTGAACAACAAACTAACGCGTGTGTGAATTAAATATTCATTTATGTCATTTATGTATCGAAAGTGATATATTTGGATCATATTTTATGGACAATTGTTTCAAATAAACTGTATACCATCTGAAAATGCAGCTGATTGTAAGAGGCAAGGGGGGATATATTTTTTTTTCATGGGAGGGGTAATAACGATTGAAAACCAATAAATGAGCTACACAACATTTAATCACTTCTGATAAACTTCGAAAAACACTTTTTTTTAAACTCATTTACTTGTTATGAAAGACAGAATATTTTGATCACCTCTCGGCCCGACATTGGTAATTTTCAGCGCCATCTCGCGTTACGTGATTTTTCCCTATAACAGGGCGTAATAGCTAATAGAAATCCTGAGTTTGACTCTAAATAATCTTCGGCTGAGATCGTGTTCGCCAAGTGAAATGGTTAAAGGAAACTGAATGCCACCCAAATTACGCTTGATCCAAAACAAGAAATTGACGGGGAAATGGGAAATTTAAAACACATATTTTTAGCACTTAAAACAATAATATCCAACGTTTCTTCCAGAGTGCTAGAAGTAAGGGGAAAATCTAGTTAGGCTAGATGAAAAACCCTTTCTTATCTCGTACAAATACAGTCTATACACAAGTGAAGGATATCAATAGACAGCAACAGATCGACTGGTGAGAAATCTCTCATAAAATGTTCAAATATGGTTGAGTTAGTTGAATGCTGCAATTATAACTACTGTAATGGTTTGGTTTGGAAGTTAAGTAACTTAATGTAACGTGTTGAATTTTTGGTTTAGATACAGTCAAAAAGCTATGAAACCCACACTGTTCACGAAGGAATAGTTATTGTTGATACTAGTCAGATATTTGTATAACCCAACCCCACCATCTTGCCCTGATTTTCGTAATAAGCATTCCATACAAAGATTGTATTACCTGACAACGTACTTAGTTATAAAATTGTATAGGGTCCAAATGATGGGAAATAAATATGTAATGTAACTTTGAGAATATTGACTTTCATTTCACCCTATCAACCAAATCCTTCGAATACTTCAAGAGATAAATAAGCGAATACTTCAAGAGAAAAATAATACACTTCATAAACATCAAATGTTCTTAATAATCCTTTAACTCGAGGGTTGTTGATTATCCCTTTGTGCTAAATCTTGGAAATATCCGTTGGACGAAACATTTTAACTGAAAAAGGATCCAAGTGACTAAACTTTTGAATGAAACTAGTACATTTCTGGGCTAATTGGAAGTCGTACGTTCCATATAAGACATTAGTAGTATTGGTACTGAGCATAGATAAAAGAAAAGAATTCCTTTATCTATGGTACTGAGTACTGAGCTCGGAAGGAGACCTTTGAAGATTTCTCGTTAGAACTAATATGTTTCTAGGCTAATTTATGATCGTATATTATGAATCAGACATCAGTTTCAAGCTTATAATAACAAAAATATGTTGGTGAAGGATATAAGTCAATTGAATAACAAATTTATGTGAATAATAGAAAAGAACTTGGTCTGTTTTAGTTTTCGAATTAAATACTATGAGCGCCATCTATACCCATTTGTCTGAACAATCCCTAAAACAATGGAAGATTTCTGTACCATAAGTACCATAAGCGCCATCTATACTCAACTGTCTTAACATTCCCTGAAACAATGAAAGATTTCTGTGCAGTCGATACGTTACTTTTTGCATTCATGTTTAGATGGCGCTAGTGGGATCGAAAACTTGAAAATTAATCTCTTCAAATTCACTTTTAACATTGGACTAATTGCATCAAGGATCACCAATACACTCGAAATCTAGTTCATTTTTCTTTAAAATGCATGATCTCCGGACATTTTGTCGTATTTTTCATCAGAATTTGGTGTACAGTCAGGTAAAAAAGTGACATTTTTTAGGATATTTTTGGCAATAACTCGCGAATGAGATTTTTTAAAAATACACTGATTGCATATTCGGTTTCAGCATTGTCGAATACATCTTCATGGTGATTTTTGAGAAGATACGATGAAAAAAAATTTGGAAATTTATCCAATGGTCCCCCCTTTGAAGTCAAAAAATGAAAATTGGAAATATTACATATCCTGCATGTTTTCTAGATGATTAAGGGATGTAGATGACGAATCTAACATCAGTTCAGTGCTCAGATTTTTTTTTGCCTTTTTACCAAAATTTTGAGTACACTCAAGTGAAAAAGTATTCTCTTCAGATGGAAGTTGTGTTTATTAGTGATTTAGATTTTCTAGGAGAAAACTGGTTGCATAGTAGGTTTCAACGTTGTAGAATACCTCTTCGTTGGTGATTTTTGAGAAGATACATTGAAAAAGCCGTGAGAATTTATACAAGGATACTTTATAGAAGATTTTTTGTTAAAACCAATATGTTTCAAGGCTAATTTGTGATCGTCGATTCCGGATCAAGCTCATAACAACAAAAATATGTTGGTGAACTTTTCAGGTTCGTTTTTGATGGCGTTAGCGGTATGAAGTGATGTATTTTGGGTTGCAGAGTGGGGAAATATCTCTTGCTCCGAATACCTCCTCGACCATCCTATGATCCTCTTACTTCATTCGATTCGAATGAAATCTATCAAAGTTGAAACGATAAGAATGTTGAAATTTGGTAGTTTTCGAACAAAATCGGTGACAGGAGGATAGGAGACTGAGGAGGTATCCGGAGCAGGAGACTGCCCCTGATCAGAGTATAGGTTAGGCAATCCGTAAAACATAAGTGATGTATTGTGGGTTGCAGAGTGGGGGAATATCACTTGCTGCGAATACCTCCTCGATCATCCGATGATCCTCTTACTTCATTCGATTCGAATGCAATCCATCGAAGTTGAAACGATAAATAAGAATGTTGATTGAAAAGATTTTGACAGCTGTCAAGGAAAATTCCAAACAAAGGCGAAAATCAAGACTTCACGTCTGTGCTTTAGGTGACCAATTTTTTTTCGATAATTCGCTAGAATTTTCTACGAAGTCAATGGTTTGGTAATGCGATCTGGACAAAATTTCGCATGCAGTTTGATTACATTATTCTTCATCTATGTGCAAAATTTCATTCCAATCCAATCAGTAGTTTCGAAATTATCAGGAAAAAAATATTTTGAACGGCCATATTTACGGAACCCCTAGTCTAATTTTGCTCATTGATAAACGTGACCGCGACATTCGAAATCCAAACGTACCCTGAAAATTTCGAGTCCCTAGGCCTTTCCGTTCGAGGGTTATGATTATTTATGGTTTCTAAGGTTCTGCTCATGCGATCTGAAAAAATTTAGCCCGAATATATCAATCTCAATTTAAATACGATATTTCGTCACGATCAAATCCATAGTTTTGAAATTATCAAGAAAACCGAATTTCAAACGACCATATTTACGGAACCCATAGTCAAATTTTGCTCATTCGTGAACGTTAATGCGACATTCGAGATCCACACCTATCCTGAAAATTTCTAGACCTCAAAACTTGAAATTTTCAGTTCTGCTTCGAATCTCGAATGCCACGGTTAAGTTTGTTATTGGGTAAAATTCGACCAGGGGTTACGTAAATATGGTTGTTCAAAATTTTGTTCCCCTGGTTACTTCTGGTATAGATCAGGATGAAATTTTGCACTCAGATGGAGGATGACGTGTTCAAGCTACATTCGACATTTTGTCCAGATCGCTCGACCAGAAACATAGAAACCATAGAAAATTATAACTTTCGAACGGACAGACCTTGAGACTTGAAATTTTCAGGGTAGGTTTGGATCTCGAATGTCGAGGTTACGTTTATCAATGAGCAAAATCGGACTAGGGGGTCCGTAAATATGGCCGTTCAAGATATTTTGTTCCTGATAATTTCGAAACTACAGACTGGATTGGAATGAAATGTTGAACATAGATGAAGAATTATGTATACAAACTACTTGCAGAATTTTTTCCAGATCGCATTACCAAGACCATAGATACCGCAGAAAATTCTAGCGAATTTTTCGCAAAAAATTGGTCACTTAAAGCACTGACGTGAAGTCTTGATTTTCGCCTTTGTTTGAAATTTTCTTTGACAGCTGTCAAAATCTTTCCAATTGTTTTCTAGAACTGGAGAATGCGAATCTACTTACAAGGTGGATGAACGAGCGCTCAAAAGCTCCTGACTTCACGACAGTGCTTTTCGTCGTTTTTTTTATTTCTCAGTTTTCATAATATAATTATAATAAATCGTATTTTGTATATTATGAGCCGAGAATGGTCTCAAATAATAAAGTTGGAGCTGCTAGTTGATGAAGTTTACGCGGAAATTGTTGATTAAATGTGTCTGTATGGCATACTCCACAACGGGAATCAAATATATTTCAATTTGTGAAAATGCAATAAGAAGTGAAAATATCAGAAATATGTATACAAAATTAATTTTATTTATAGAGCAATAAATGTATCTTCATATATTTTCTATTCTTTTATTCATCCTCCTTTGTTTTCAATTTTATTTTATGTTCGAAACTGTCCATTTCATCAAATGAAAATTAAATAATTAATGCAAATTAAATAATGGTTCAATTCATCTGGCTTCCACGTAAAGTTTTATTGATTTGCGCGAGAGCACACACAAAAAGCTTTGAGAAATATTCTTTGATCAATATGTTTGAAAGCATTAATAACACCGAAAATGAATCGAAGTTTTCTAGTTTCTACCCTACTAAAATACTCTACGCCACTGCAATCCGGAAATACGAGTCGGCCATATGCAACAACCCATTTGGTACAACTTTTTCAGGCCTAATGCTCCTTCCTGTGGTTCTTTATTCAAAGAAAATTTCTTTTTTACCGATCATAGAAACACAAAACTTCACTTTCTGCATTCAGACTACGTTTGAATCTAAAATCTCGAGTAAGATAGAATAAAATAGAGTAGATCAGATGGCAGTTATGTACAGTGTGATGGTCAAATTTTACCAGAGGATTAACCTGATTTTTATTGGTTTTATTTTATATTTCTTAGATCTGATGATAATTACTGTAAGTACTGTAAGTATGTAAGGGAGGATTGATAACAATTGACAACTTCTCATATTTGTGATATTGATTGCCAGATGTCGCAAGCAGTTTTTTTCATATTCAAGGTGCGGAAACGTTAATTGCTGATTTGAAAAGTGAATAAAACAAAAAAATCATAATCATCTTTCCAAATCCTTTATCTTGTATTTTTCTCGAATTGAAGATACAAGATGTAAGGATTAGAACGATGAAAATATAAAATTTTCAGCTTTATTCACCTTCAAAATCTGAGCAGTTGAGTGCTTCATCTTATAGGATAAGGCTTCGTTTGGTATTCATCCACGATAATAATATGATGATGGGGTGATAGAATTTCACATTCTTCCACATCTTCAGCAGTTAGGAGACTCAATTTTCCAGCAGGATGAATAATAATCCAGTTGGGACGCCCACTTTTCCAGCAGGCCAAATATGAAATACTTAAACGATTTGTAGAGTATTGTTTGGTCAAAAAATGTCTATCCTTTCTTGTCGTTAATAATAACATTTGTTAAAAGTTCTTACACGTATGGCATGTATTGATATATGTATGCATCAAATAAAACACGGGGAATTACCACAAGATAACTGGTTAGTAGGTATAGGTAGTGTTTCCACGATTTCCAGTCGCTAGAGAAAGTTGACTGCACTTAGGTCTCTACTTGAAGAGAGGGAATTCATAGATTCCACCACAGATTAAATAATAAAATTTCAGATGCGTTGAAATTTTTTTTTCGCAAACCATTCCAAAATCTGTCCATCTGCAACTATAAGAGCTGACTCCATTCGATTTTGTACAAAAATCATTTGACATCCGGCATTGATGCATGTATTTTAAAGGCAAAAAATCGAGGGACAATAGGAGGGAAAAAAAAACCTTTCAACATGAAATTTAGAATATCATTTCGAAATGGCCACAGGGGGTTCGAAGCCCATGAGGGACAAAAAATATTTGATTTTGATATTCCATCCTGATATTTCGCCCAACCTCCAAAGAAAAATTCCAATTGTGTCTCCGCTCAATCAACTAATTGCACGCCGCTGTTATATGGATTTTATCGGTTTCCAATTTCGAGGAAATTCTTTCGTTTTGTCTCAAGTAGGTATAACTGCTGTTTATCTACACTCACATTAATATCAGACCGATCAACTTTTAAAAAACCTCGAAATGAACCCTGTGACGTCAAGGCGAAATGTCCAGTGTTCGTGAAAATCCCACATAAGCGGAGCGGCGAGCGTTCCGACTATAACTCGCACTTCTCCCTCTGAAAATCTCAGTCCTCCAACGGTGTTAAGCGCGTGCGAATTGATTTACCGTGCCTGCTTTAAATGCCAGTCACCAAGAACCTGACACTCGATCTGCAAGACGGAAACGAAGTTATGACATCTAATGGTGAAAATTGCAACAATAGAAAGCCTGCAGTGACGCGGACTCTTTCTGAAAATTACGAACTGAAAGACGTCGAAGTGCCCGGAACCCCGAAGACGCCTAGAACTTCCGCCACCCCAGGTAAAAATTGAAAAAAATATTTACTTGGAAACTTCCATTTGGAATAACTTTATATTTTCTTCGTTTTATATTTGTTTGGTTGTATTTGAAACTGCGATTTTTTCTGAAACGGTCATAATTTTGGGGTAACTTGTTGCTTGAAGCTTTTCGCATCGAGGAAAATACTGGTGAAACAATTTGAAAATTATTTTGCAATATAACTCGATAACCATATAAAAAATTTATTATTTGCCATTTTTTTTGTGAAAAATTTATCTTCAGGCCCTTTTATTCTATATTCGGAATAAGCTAAAAATTCGATCAGTATTGAACTTTTTTTATATACTTTTTGGTGGAATATAACTCAAGAGTTTCAGCAAATTTGATCAAGACCAATCAGATCTGCTTACCTTTTTTGGTGGTACTGATTTATTCCAGTGCAATGAGATGATAGTAATATAATCTCAATTCATCGAACGCGTAAGGTTGAAATAATCATCAATAATATAATAAGTATTTTTTTGAGCGCTCATTCTACTTACACGAGGGCTATATCATTTCGTCACGATGTCTGTATTTTTGGAATTTTGAGCCGAAAATGGTCTCAATCGACCAGGTTCGACTCACTGATGACGAATCCGTCAAAAAATTCGAGTAACTCTCGAACGGAACGACCTAGAAACTTGAAATTTTCAGGGTAGGTTCGAATCTCAAATGCCGTTGGGTTGGGTTATTGGGCAAAATTCGACCAGGGGTTCCATGAATATGGTCGTTCGAAATTTCATCCTTATTACTTCGAAACTACAGATTCGATCGAGATGAAATTTTGCACTGCTGGAGAATGGAAAAGTTTTTCTTGATAATTTCAAAACTACGGATTTGATCGTGATGAAATTTTGTATTTTATGGAAAATGATATTACCAAGCTACATTTTTTCCAAATTGCATTACCAGAACCATTTTAAATTCCAACGAATATTTGAATTAAAAATCCTAATATTTCTGTAACAGCTGGTTCGGCATAATTGACAAAAAGCTGCTGTAATTTTTCTGACAGCTGTCAGAAATTTCTACAATTGGTTTCCAAAACTGGAAAATGCGAATCTACCGACGAGGTGGGTGAACGAGCGCTCGAAAGGTCCTGACTTCACGGCAATGCTTTTCATAATTATTATGTATAAATTCATTATTCTGAATTTTTTTGTGCCCTTGTTTGTATGAATGAGGGCGTTATCATTTTACGTGGACAAATTCAATTCTGTCCGTCCGGCCGTCTGTCCTACCGTAAACATGATAACGTTTGAAAGAAAGGGCCTAGAGTTTTGAGATTTCCAGGGTACGTTCGAGGTCTGAATGCGCCAGTTGGATTCATAAATGGGAAAAATCCGCCGAAGGATTTCGTAGACATAGCCATCTGAGATCAATAATTCGAAAAATACCTAATCGATCGAACTTAAATTTTGTAGTTAGTTCTAAACTGGTTCATGTGAAATTCAGTGAGGATCGTATCACTAGAACAATAAAAAAAATATTTTTTATTAAAACTTCTGTATCTCGTTAACTATTCGTCATATCCTGCATAATCTATTTGTGCTGGCCCTAGAAGGAGGAACACTCAACGAAGTATTTCGACAGATCCTTTATTCTTAAGTAAACCACATATTCAAGAATTCAATTATCACTTCCAATAGACATTTTCAGAGTTGTTGGTAAATTTTTTCGATCATTCGAACTAATATCTAGTGAATAATCTTCTTCCAATAAAATATGCCTTGGAAGCTCCTCACATGCTCAAGTGAGTGTCTAATAATATTGATAAACAACAATAATGGAATGAATTCTCCTGGAGAATACGTGTTATACAAACACATCAATTTTTGTCATATCTCGACATAATAATTGCCCCGCAATCTAACCAATGAAATCTCGTCGTTGAGTTACTCGGTTGGCTTGTTGACATAGACCCTACTCTGCGGGTTACACCCAAAAAAAAGTCCAACGGTGTTAAATCGCAATATCTCGTTGGCCAATTGACTCCTCTGTTTCGGGATATTATGCGCTCAGAAAGCTCCTCCTGCAGGAGAGACCTGCGGGCTGTGTGGCATGTGGCGTCAACTTGTTGAAACCACATAATATTGGTCACAAAAGGTCCCAAAAATTAGCGTAATATCCAAATATTCGAAAAGCGTTAGTCGCAGGAGTCGGTAACACTAAAAATAATGTAATAATCGATACACTTGATTGGACATTTTTGCATTTATGTGAAATTTTTCTGTCAATCTAAAACGACATTGAATCAGATATTGGAAACAATCGTATTCACTCATTCGATAAAAATATATATCAGGTAACACTTATTTTGAAATGAACGGGAAACAAAGAGAAATAAAACGAATTAGTATTCACCGTGAAAGAATTGATATTAATTAATTGATGAACATAAATTAATTGCATAAGATGTCCGCACAATTTCCACAACCTCGTTCTGAATGAATCCATTTCAATAATTTCAATCTTCCGATTCCTTGAAGCACCGGGTACCTTGGGGATGGTTAATTAATATTATATTTTAATTGGGTCAGGAATTAATCTGATTTTGCGATTTCAAAGTTTCTTCGTTTAGCCTTCGGAAATTTCAGTGAAAAAATGCCCGACAACATTAAATGATGCCAGTCCCATCTATGGTGGTGGGTTATTTCGGTTCTTCTCTGCAAAATCGCTTTTGTACTCCAATATTTGAATTTGAAATTCAAAACTTGTTGCTCTTCGACCGAGAGAGTTTTTGAGCAACATGCAAAATTTTATCAAGATCGCATGACCAGAACCATAGAAAAATATAACTTTCGAACGGGATGGCCCAGGGAAAATTTTCAGGATAGAAGTAGATCACGAATTTCACGTTCAAGTTAATCAATTAGCAAAATTAGACTAGGAGTTCCAAGAAAATTGTCCAGATCGCATTACAAAGACCATAGATGAAAATAGATGTCTGTATTTTTCGAATTCCGAGCTGAAAATGGTCCCAATTGATATGGTTCGACTGACTGATGACGAATCCGTCGAAAAATTCGACGAAATTTCGTATTTTAATGGAGAATGATATATTCAAGCTACATTTTTCCAGAACGCATAACCAGAACCGTTTCAAATCCCAAGAATTATTGAAAAAGAAATCCTTATATTTCTGTAATAGCTGATTCGGCAAAATCGACAAAAAGCTGGTGTAATTTTCCTGACAGCTGTCAGAAATTTCTACAATTGGTTTCCAAAACGGGAAAATGTGAATCTACCGACGAGGTGGATGAACGAGCGCTCAAAAGGTCCTGACTTCACGGCAATGCTTTTCATAATTATTATGTATGAATTCGTTATTCTGAATTTTTTTGTGCCCTTGTTTGTATGAATAAGGGCGTTGCCGTTATCATTTTGCGTGGACAAATTCGATTCTGTCCGTCCGGCCGTCTGTCCTACCGTAAACATGATAACTTTCGAAAGAAAGGGCCTAGAGTTTTGAGATTTTCAGGGTACGTTCGAGGTCTGAATGCGCCAGTTGGATTCATAAATGGAAAAAATCCGCCGAAGGATTTCGTAGACATAGCCATCTGAGATCAATAATTCGAAAAATACCTTTTCGATCGAACTTAAATTTTGTAGTTAGTTCTAAACTGGTTCATGTGAAATTCAGTGAGGATCGTATCACTAGAAGAATTAAAAAAATATTTTTTTTCAAAACTTCTGTATCTCGTTAACTATTCGTCATATCCTGCATAATCTATTTGTGCTGGCCCTAGAAGGAGGAAAACTCAACGAAGTATTTCGACAGATCCTTTATTCTTAAGTAAACCACATATTCAAGAATTCAATTATCACTTCTAGTAGACATTTTCAGAGTTGTTGGTAAATTTTTTCGATCATTCGAACTAATATCTAGTGAATAATCTTCTTCCAATAAAATATGCCTTGGAAGCTCCTCACGTGCTCAAGTGAGTGTCTAATAATATTGATAAACAACAATAATGAAATGAATTTTCCCGGAGAATACGTGTTATACAAACAATTTTTGTCATATCTCGACATAATAATTGCCCCGCAATCTAACCAATGAAATCTCGTCGTTGAGTTACTCGGTTGGCTTGTTGACATAGACCCTACTCTGCGGGGTACACCCAAAAAACAGTCCAACGGTGTTAAATCGCAATATCTCGTTGGCCAAGTGACTCCTCTGTTTCGGGATATTATGCGCTCAGAAAGCTCCTCCTGCAGGAGAGACCTTGTGGTGCGGGCTGTGTGGCATGTGGCGTCAACTTGTTGAAACCACATAATATTGGTCACAAAAGGTCCCAAAAATTAGCGTAATATCCAAATATTCGAAAAGCGTTAGTTGCAGGAGTCGGTAACACTAAAAATAATGTAATAATCGATACACTTGATTGGACATTTTTGCATTTATGTGAAATTTTTCTGTCAATCTAACACGACATTGAATCAGATATTGGAAAAAATCGTATTCACTCATTCGATAAGAATATATATCAGGTAACACTTATTTTGAAATGAACGGGGAACAAAGAGATATAAAACGAATTAGTATTCACCGTGAAAGAATTGATATTAATTAATTGATAAACATAAATTAATTCATTGATCGCTTGCATAAGATGTCCGCACAATTTTCACAACCTCGTTCTGCATGAATCCATTTCAATAATTTCAATCTTCCGATTCCTTGAAGCACCGGGTACCTTGGGGATGGTTAATTAATATTATATTTTAATTGGGTCAGGAATTAATCTGATTTTGCGATTTCAAAGTTTCTTCGTTTAGCCTTCGGAAATTTCAATGAAAAAATGCCCGTCAACATTAAATGATGCCAGTCCCATCTATGGTGGTGGGTTATTTCGGTTCTTCTCTGCAAAATCGCTTTTGTACTCCAATATTAGAATTTGAAATTCAAAACTTGTTGCTCTTCGACCGAGAGAGTTTTTGAGCAACATGCAAAATTTTATCAAGATCGCATGACCAGAACCATAGAAAAATATAACTTTCGAACGGGAAGGCCTAGGGAAAATTTTCAGGATAGAAGTAGATCACGAATTTCACGTTCACGTTAATCAATTAGCAAAATTAGACTAGGAGTTCCAAGAAAATTGTCCAGATCGCATTACAAAGACCATAGATGAAAATAGATGTCTGTATTTTTCGAATTCCGAGCTGAAAATGGTCCCAATTGACATGGTTCGACTCACTGATGACGAATCCGTCGAAAAATTCGACGAAATTTCGTATTTTAATGGAGAATGATATATTCAAGCTACATTTTTCCAGAACGCATAACCAGAACCGTTTCAAATCCCAAGAATTATTGAATAAGAAATCCTTATATTTCTGTAACAGCTGATTCGGCATAATCGACAAAAAGCTGCTGTAATTTTCCTGACAGCTGTCAGAAATTTCTACAATTGGTTTCCAAAACTGGAAAATGCGAATCTACCGACGAGGTGGACGAACGAGCGCTCAAAAGGTCCTGACTTCACGACAATGCTTTTCATAATTATTATGTATAAATTCATTATTCTGAATTTTTTTGTGCCCTTGTTTGTATGAATAAGGGCGTTATCATTTTGCGTGGACAAATTCGATTCTGTCCGTCTGGCCGTCTGTCCTACCGTAAACATGATAACTTTCGAAAGAAAGGGCCTAGAGTTTTGAGATTTCCAGGGTACGTTCGAGGTCTGAATGCGCCAGTTGGATTCATAAATGGAAAAAATCCGCCGAAGGATTTCGTAGACATAGCCATCTGAGATCAATAATTCGAAAAATACCTATTCGATCGAACTTAAATTTTGTAGTTAGTTCTAAACTGGTTCATGTGAAATTCAGTGAGGATCGTATCACTAGAAGAATAAAAAAAATATTTTTTTTTAAAACTTTTGTATGTCGTTAACTATTCGTCATATCCTGCATAATCTATTTGTGCTGGCCCTAGAAGGAGGAACACTCAACGAAGTATTTCGACAGATCCTTTATTCTTAAGTAAACCACATATTCAAGAATTCAATTATCACTTCTAGTAGACATTTTCAGAGTTGTTGGTAAATTTTTTCGATCATTCGAACTAATATCTAGTGAATAATCTTCTTCCAATAAAATATGCCTTGAAAGCTCCTCACGTGCTCAAGTGAGTGTCTAATAATATTGATAAACAATAATAATGAAATGAATTCACCCGGAGACTACGTGTTATACAAACACATCAATTTTTGTCATATCTCGACATAATAATTGCCCCGCAATCTAACCAATGAAATCTCGTCGTTGAGTTACTCGGTTGGCTTGTCGACATAGACCCTACTCTGCGAGGTACACCCAAAAAAAAGTCCAACGGTGTTAAATCGCAATATCTCGTTGGCCAATTGACTCCTCTGTTTCGGGATATTATGCGCTCAGAAAGCTCCTCCTGCAGGAGAGACCTTGTGGTGCGGGCTGTGTGGCATGTGGCGTCAACTTGTTGAAACCACATAATATTGGTCACAAAAGGTCCCAAAAATTAGCGTAATATCCAAATATTCGAAAAGCATTAGTCGCAGGAGTCGGTAACACTAAAAATAATGTAATAATCGATACACTTGATTGTACATTTTTGCATTTATGTGAAATTTTTCTGTCAATCTAACACGACATTGAATCAGATATTGGAAAAAATCGTATTCACTCATTCGATAAGACTATATATCAGGTAACACTTATTTTGAAATGAACTGGAAACAAAGAGAAATAAAACGAATTAGTATTCACCGTGAAAGAATTGATATTAATTAATTGATAAACATAAATTAATTCATTGATCGCTTGCATAAGATGTCCGCACAATTTTCACAACCTCGTTCTGCATGAATCCATTTCAATAATTTCAATCTTCCGATTCCTTGAAGCACCGGGTACCTTGGGGATGGTTAATTAATATTATATTTTAATTGGGTCAGGAATTAATCTGATTTTGCGATTTCAAAGTTTCTTCGTTTAGCCTTCGGAAATTTCAATGAAAAAATGCCCGTCAACATTAAATGATGCCAGTCCCATCTATGGTGGTGGGTTATTTCGGTTCTTCTCTGCAAAATCGCTTTTGTACTCCAATATTAGAATTTGAAATTCAAAACTTGTTGCTCTTCGACCGAGAGAGTTTTTGAGCAACATGCAAAATTTTATCAAGATCGCATGACCAGAACCATAGAAAAATATAACTTTCGAACGGGAAGGCCTAGGGAAAATTTTCAGGATAGAAGTAGATCACGAATTTCACGTTCACGTTAATCAATTAGCAAAATTAGACTAGGAGTTCCAAGAAAATTGTCCAGATCGCATTACAAAGACCATAGATGAAAATAGATATCTGTATTTTTCGAATTCCGAGCTGAAAATGGTCCCAATTGACATGGTTCGACTGACTGATGACGAATCCGTCGAAAAATTCGACGAAATTTCGTATTTTAATGGAGAATGATATATTCAAGCTACATTTTTCCAGAACGCATAACCAGAACCGTTTCAAATCCCAAGAATTATTGAAAAAGAAATCCTTATATTTCTGTAATAGCTGATTCGGCAAAATCGACAAAAAGCTGGTGTAATTTTCCTGACAGCTGTCAGAAATTTCTACAATTGGTTTCCAAAACGGGAAAATGTGAATCTACCGACGAGGTGGATGAACGAGCGCTCAAAAGGTCCTGACTTCACGGCAATGCTTTTCATAATTATTATGTATGAATTCGTTATTCTGAATTTTTTTGTGCCCTTGTTTGTATGAATAAGGGCGTTGCCGTTATCATTTTGCGTGGACAAATTCGATTCTGTCCGTCCGGCCGTCTGTCCTACCGTAAACATGATAACTTTCGAAAGAAAGGGCCTAGAGTTTTGAGATTTTCAGGGTACGTTCGAGGTCTGAATGCGCCAGTTGGATTCATAAATGGAAAAAATCCGCCGAAGGGTTTCGTAGATCTGAGATCAATAATTCGAAAAATACCTTTTCGATCGAACTTAAATTTTGTAGTTAGTTCTAAACTGGTTCATGTGAAATTCAGTGAGGATCGTATCACTAGAAGAATAAAAAAAATATTTTTTTTTAAAACTTCTGTATCTCGTTAACTATTCGTCATATCCTGCATAATCTATTTGTGCTGGCCCTAGAAGGAGGAACACTCAACGAAGTATTTCGACAGATCCTTTATTCTTAAGTAAACCACATATTCAAGAATTCAATTATCACTTCTAGTAGACATTTTCAGAGTTGTTGGTAAATTTTTTCGATCATTCGAACTAATATCTAGTGAATAATCTTCTTCCAATAAAATATGCCTTGGAAGCTCCTCACGTGCTCAAGTGAGTGTCTAATAATATTGATAAACAACAATAATGAAATGAATTTTCCCGGAGAATACGTGTTATACAAACAATTTTTGTCATATCTCGACATAATAATTGCCCCGCAATCTAACCAATGAAATCTCGTCGTTGAGTTACTCGGTTGGCTTGTTGACATAGACCCTACTCTGCGGGGTACACCCAAAAAAAAGTCCAACGGTGTTAAATCGCAATATCTCGTTGGCCAATTGACTCCTCTGTTTCGGGATATTATGCGCTCAGAAAGCTCCTCCTGCAGGAGAGACCTTGTGGTGCGGGCTGTGTGGCATGTGGCGTCAACTTGTTGAAACCACATAATATTGGTCACAAAAGATCCCAAAAATTAGCGTAATATCCAAATATTCGAAAAGCGTTAGTCGCAGGAGTCGGTAACACTAAAAATAATGTAATAATCGATACACTTGATTGGACATTTTTGCATTTATGTGAAATTTTTCTGTCAATCTAACACGACATTGAATCAGATATTGGAAAAAATCGTATTCACTCATTCGATAAGACTATATATCAGGTAACACTTATTTTGAAATGAACGGGAAACAAAGAGAAATAAAACGAATTAGTATTCACCATGAAAGAATTGATATTAATTAATTGATAAACATAATTTAATAAGGTTGAGATGGTCCTTTCACATCGACCACATATGTGGTAAAATCAGTAAATCCTACTTTGCTATTGCTCGCCTCAAGAGTTCACTATCGTTAGATTCTCTCGTTGGGGTGTATTTTAGCAGCGTGTATAGTCACCGTCGTTCTGTGGGGTTCATCTCCAGAAGTTGGTCGTGTGTTTGTTGCACAAGAAAAAATACTTCGACTTATATTCAACCTGAGACCTCAAGACTCATGCCGCCCTATTTTCAAGGAAAATAAAATTCTAACGTTTCCTTCTATATACATATTGAATTGCCTAATTTATGTTCACCAGAATTTGAAAAAACTTAAAACATGTACAGAGTTTCATAATTATAATACTAGGCATGAGGATACATTATGTATTCCCAAGCACAGAACTAAAAAGTATGAGTCGTCTCCTACCTTCACAGGAATGAAATTTTATAATCACTTGCCTAAACATTATAAAAGAATTGCTGAAAAGCAATTAGAGAAGGAAGTAAAATTAATACTGATTGAAAAATGCTTTTATAGAATTCAAGAGTTTTTTGCTAGTCCTATCGTTTAAGTTTTTTTTTTTTATTGCTATTGTCAACTGTGTTATATTGGTACTTTCATTTGTTCGCTTGTATCTGCGTTGTTTAATTTTTTCTTCACGATGACAATTCCTATACATTTGTATGATGTCTCAAAAGAGAAATAAATTATTATTATTATTATTATTAATTCATTGATCGCTTGCATAAGATGTCCGCACAATTTCCACAACCTCGTTCTGAATGAATCCATTTCAATAATTTCAATCTTCCGATTCCTTGAAGCATTATATTTTAATTGGGTCAGGAATTAATCTGATTTTGCGATTTCAAAGTTTCTTTGTAGCCTTCGGAATTTTCAATGAAAAAATGCCGGTCCGAAATGATGCCAGTCGCTGCCATGCTGATGGCTTATATCGGTGCTGTTTTCTCTGCAAAATCGCTTTTATCCTTCAATATTTGAATTTGAAATTCAAAACTTGTTGCTCTTTGAACGAGAGGGTTTTTTCGAACAGATTCGGCCATCCGAGCGATTATTTTTGGAACTTCTATATTCGAAGATCACTACAGCACATTAATGAAAGGCAATCATCTCCCTTAGATGAAACAGAAAGCCGCAGTCTTGAATAAATTCGAATAAAATTCTTCGAGAAAAATTAAAGTGACTCAAATGAAAAGGACACACGAATGAAAAAAATTGCCAGTAATTGAAAATTGGAATTGAGTCGTATAGGAGTAGTTGGTCGAGATCAAATCGAAGAACTGGCAGTGTTTTCAAAAAAAATTTATTCCCTTATTATTATTCAATGAGAAACAAATTTTCTGGGAATTTTATCTCTGTGAATCAGTTGAATTTTGGGGGTGGCCGTAAAATGTATGACACCTGTACAACATAAATACGTAAACCTATTAATTCTCGCGAAATTGATCAACATTCTCATCCAATAATTCTCGAAGCCAGTTATGTTGTAATAATTGTCGCTGCGAAATGACAATAATTTTTTTATTCCTTATACGTACTCGTATTTGTATCAGCGTTCATTACATTGACCGTACGTTTATCATAAACCATACGTTTCATCATGTTCAACCTACGGAATAGTAGAATGATCTGTTTGCATCATCTTTTAGATAAATTACGAAATATTTTTCGTTATTGCAGACTGAAGTAAACCAGTGAGACAAGTCAATGGTACTGATATGATCACTATCGGGATTTTCATCGGCAATGAACATTAAACGTTGTGCTTCTCTTCGTTTTACCATAAGTTCTTGGTGAATCGGCGATAAGAAAAAAATTGTTATTTATTGCGTTATTAATCAACTGATTGACTTGATTCAGTTATTTTCCAATATCTGCACTTGGTATTCTCAACCGAATAATTCGAAGGTTTCTGTTGTCAACGAATAAATTGTTTAATCACAAATCAATTAATTTTCGGCACATGAACTTGTAACTTCTTATCGAAAATAAACATAATAAATATATTCATCAAAAGGAAATTATCTATCATTGTAATACTGGAATCAGCGAAATTTAAAATAATGCTCGCTCGTGCTACACAAATGCATCCGTCGCCGAATTTCTGAAATACTCCAATCAGACCATTACAAAATTTTCGAATACTCGTGTCGAATACTCAAAGATAAGAGAGAAAACTATCTCTCTGACAACTGATTTTGGTTTATTCTTGTTTTATCTGTTCCAATGATAAATTTTGCTGAAGTTATCCAGTTATTTTTCTAAAACAATGTTGGTACTTTTTTTTTTCGACTTGGCTCATCAACACAAACTATCAACTGTGTGGTCGACATTTTTCTATGAGGAAGAGTGAATATTTGAAAATATGTTCAGTCTATCATATTTCCGATAAAAAATTATAAAGAGCAATGAAGTGTAGTCACGGGCTTTTGAGCGCTTGTTAGTCTAACTTCTATCGAGAAAATTTTTGACAGCTGTCAAAAAATGACAGCAGCTTTTTGTCAATTATGCCAAATCAGCATTTTTTTTCGATAATTCGCTAGAATCTTCTACGGTTTCTATAGTCTTGGTGAAGTGATTTAAACAATATTGCGCGTAGTTCGAATACATTATTTTTCATTCATGTACGAAATTTCATCCCGATCAAATCAGTAATTTCGAAATTATCAGGAAAAATATATTTTGAACAGCCATATTGACGGAACCCATAGTCTAATTCTGATCATTGACAAACGAGACCTCGACATTCGAGACCCAAACCTACCCTGGAAATTTCAAGTCTCTAGGTCTTCCCGTTCGAAAGTTATAATTTTCTATGGTTTCTATGGTTCTGGTTAAGCGATCTGGGCAAAATTTTGCATGTAGCTTGAACACGTCATTTTCCATCTGAGTGCATCTGATTTCATCTCGATCGAAGTAATCAGGCGAACAAAATTTCGAAATGTCATATTTACGGAACCCCTGGTGGAATTGTGTCCATTAACGAACTCAACTGCGGCATTCGGAAACTGAACCCACACTGAAAATTTCAAGTCTTTACGTCGGACGGACAGACTTGAATTTTTCGACCCATTCGTCATCAGTCAGTCGAACCTAGTCGTTTGAGAACATTTTCGCCTCAAAATTCGAAAAATATAGATATCGTGACGAAATGATGTAGCCCTCGTGTAAGTAGAACGAATTAATTTTTCACTGATATAATTCCAACATTTTTTCGCACGTTATCATGTCTGTTATTTTCGAATTTGAACCAAGGATGGTCGTAGACGATTAGATTGGACTTACAGATGAAGAAATCGAGGTCAAATTCAATTTTGTTTGTCCAGGTGCGATCGGGTCCGAATGCGCCGGTTGAGTTCATAAATGGGTAAAATCGGCCAAAGGGTTTCGTAGATACAGCCGTCTGATTTTTTCCTCGATAATTCGAAAAATACCCGTCCGATCGAATTGAAACTTTGTAGTTAGTTGTAAAATAACGACGCGAAAGTTCATGTAAAATTTCGCCACGATCATAGCACCAAAAATATAAAAAGAACTTCGACATCACAAAAATTATTGGCCATATCCTGCTTAAATTTTCTGTCTACATTGTGGGGCATCGATAAAATGAGTTATGTAGAAATACAGTTGTTCCACGTGGAAAGAAAATTGAGCTTTTCTGATCTGGTGTTAAGAAATTTCATTATGATTCTGTGAATCCATTTCTTTAGGTTTATAGAAATAAAATGACATTATTTTATACTATATCACACTATGGGTGACTGCTCTTGCGGAGATTTGAAACAAGCGCGTAAAAGGTCTTGTCTTCAGGTCAGTGCTTCTCAAATGTTTTCACTCATTGATGTAGTCAATTACGGAGAAGTAAAAAAGAATTCGATTTCATTCAGTTTCGAGTTTATACAGTTAAAACATAAAATAAGTAGGTTATCTCGAAATGAACCACATATAAGATATTTTTTGGGAATGAAATTATTCTCCTTCAACCTTTGTCGATTCGCAATCTCCTCTCCACTCTCAAGGTTCTCGATACTTCGAAGGAAAAACGATCGGACTGCTACCATATTCTCAACTGCAATCCAACATTAATTAAAGCCACTCTAAATACTGTGAGTGAATCTATTTCGAATCGAAGTCAATCCGACTCGACAAGGCCGATTATACGAATGGTTTTCAACTTTTTCCTCATTTCTTCTGTAAAACTGTGCCTTGACTTTTTATCCTGCCAATTGTGTCGTAGTTGAAAATTCCGATCGGAATAAAATACCAACGTTTCAATCACCAGAGTCTACTTCCTCATCTCAAGGTTTCTTTCTCTAGGTGACTGCTAAAGGAGCACATTCTAAGGTAGACATGTCAGGCAATTATAGTCAAATTTACGCTGGTAATAAGGAAGTTTAAAAAGATGAGCCAATCTGATTCGACATTGTGTCAGATAATAAAATATCCGACAATATATCAGGCCACTAAAACTCGAAAAATTCAGTACTAGTGCGAATTTACAAAGTGGCGCTCTTTTTGCACGTATCAGACCAAAATTTCATACTTTTTTTTCGGTTTCAGGACACGAAAACTGTACATTCCACCACGACCTAGAACTTGACCATCGACCACCGACGAGAGAAGCCATGTTGCCTGAAATGACCAGATCGTACAAACTATTATTAGGCTCCCTTGGGGAGAATCCTGAAAGACAAGGCCTCCTGAAAACTCCAGAAAGAGCGGCCAAGGCTATGCTGTTCTTCACCAAAGGATACGATCAAAGTGTGGAAGGTAAGAAAATTGGAATGAATAAAAAAAAATGTTTTTGCAAGGTCAAAAATTATGAGATATCCGTTAGAAGACAAGATGTCAAATGATATTTCCACAATTTTATTTTCACTGACGAAAAACGGAATCATAAAGATTTATCGCCCATTTTCATGGCGTATTTTTTTTTCCAATAACATAATATTTCCTGAATGGGGCATCAATTTTCAGGTGCTGTCACGAGGTTGAAGTCAATTGGACCTCTTGTCCTCGAGTATCGTTATAATCGGAATATCAACGATTTATGAACCCCTGAAATCTGTCCATGTCATCACCATGGAAACTGAAACTTGTCTCTTTGCGACTCGCCTGGCTTTATCGTTCGTTAATCATATTTCCCGCCCGCGTCAATCTGGTAGCGACTTCTTGTCTTCAATGGGAACAAACTTTCACACTCCGATAAACGTAAATTTATAGTTGAAAGGTATTGTCCTTTCCCGATAACTTATGCCCAAAAACCAATCTACGATAATTTTGTTTTGAAATGAACTGACTCTGTAGCGAGACTATCGAACCAAATATTATGAAACAGATTATGTGAACCATCAGCGGATTATCAGTTAATTTTAAGTTCAAGAGATGTTATCACAAAATATACACAGTTTTTCATGGCCAGAGCAGAAAAAATCAATTTTTTTCACGTGGAACCGCTTTAAACAGAATTTTATCGATACTTCTGTTCAAAACAATATGTTTCAAATTATTAGGGAAAAAAATTGGATACAATACAAAATAATTATATTATGATGTCCAACTTAGCATGGCTTCGAATTTGATCGCGTTTTTTTATGGAACAAAGAAAAATCATCAAAGAGTAGTTCGAATTACATTATGAAATTAAAAACAAATCCAGGTACAATTATCATCTGAATATTTTGGCCAAATTTATCAGTTGGTGATTAATCCAGTCCACAATGATTGGTTATTGTTCGAAGACAACAGTAATCGTGGAATAATATCAGTCCAAATAATTTTTTTGCTGCAGTTCAATTTTTATACGATGTAAATTGTTTAACTTCTTCACGTTTTCGCATTCATTTTTTTAACCTTTGATAAGGGCCAATATAATTGTAAAATTTATTGCCAGAAAATCACGACCAGGAGAAGGTAAATTGGAATCATTGACATGTAAGCGATCCTATTTTGAGGATTCCTTATACAGGGTGTTAGTTAAGGTGAGGGTTTTTTTGACAGATGCTAAAACTCTTTTGATTTCGCCAGAAGTTAATCATATAAAATATTCAATTCGAAAAAAGTGAAAAAAAACTTGGCATCAATATCTTGATACAACTCAGGATCGTGTTATCTCTCTGTTAGGAGATCTGCCATGAATCACGGTGCCATATGCATTGCAGCAAGTAAATAAAGTACTGGATTTGATCGCAAATTTGTATTTTCTCTTTCAACTTTTATTCGGAGCTTTTTCCTGAACGGTATAATTCTTAAAGTTCAAACTAAGGAGAGGAAAATTAAATCATTGAAAAGGTCCTATACAAAAAATGAGGATTAACAAATCATTACACGCAGCAACTCTCACATCAGTTTGCGCACGAATAATGTCACAAGCATTTCTTCAACACTATTCACCTCACCGTTACTGTACAGTTATGTTTTCAAATTACCCCAAAAAAAGAAATCACAAGGGTTGAGATCCTGGGAGCGTGCAGGCCAAGAAATCGACCCACCACGTCCGATCCAACTAAAGTCAAAAAAATCATACGCTTTCTCAGATGATTTCCCGTAAACTGAACGCATTCAATGAACTCATTTAAACCTCCAATCCAGGCTGGGAATTTCTCAGATTCGCGGGTACCTTTGATTTGATTTTGATTGATTTTGAAAGGATTTTAGGAATTTTGAGTTCGAGCGCCTGTCAAAAAAAAGCCTCACCTTTGAAAACACCCTGTATTTGGCTTTTGACAAATTTCACGTTCGATTGAACAGATCCTGTGAACCAAATCAGCCGTCAGAGTGACAAATATCGTCATTTTTGAGCGCTCGTACTACTTACACGAGGGCTATATCATTCGTCACGATGTCTGTATTTTTCGAATTTTGAGCCGAAAATGGTCTCAAACGATAGAGTTCGACTCACTGATGACGAATCCGTCGGAAAATTTGAGTCTGTCCGTCCGTCCGGCCGTCCGGCCATCCGTAAGCACGATAACTATCGAACGGAACAACCTAGAGACTTGAAATTTTCAGTGTATGTTCAGATCCCAAATGCCTCGGTTGAGTTCGTCAATGGGCAGAATTCTACGAGGGGTTCCGTAAATATGGCTGTTCAAAGTTTTGTTCCCCTGATAACTTGAAAACTACAGATTTGATCGAGATGAAATTTTGCACTCGAATGGAGAATGGGGTGTTCAAGCTACATGTGAAATTTTGTCCAGATCGCATGCAAAATTATACTAGGGGTTCCGTAAATATGGTCGTTTGAAATTTTGTTTTCTCGATCATTTCGAAACTACGGATTCGATCGAGATGAAATTCTGTATTTCAATAGAGAATGATATATTAAAGCAATATTTTGTCCAGATCGCATGACCAGAACCATAGAAACCATAGAAAATTGTAACTTTTGAACGGAAAGGTCTAGGAACTTGAAATTTTCAGGGTAGATTCGAATCGCGAATGTCGCGGTCACGTTTAACAATGAGCAAAATTAGACTAGGGGTTCCGTAAATATGGCCGTTCAAAAAAAAAAATTTCCTGATAGTTTCGAAACTACTGATTGGATTGAAATGAAATTTTGAACCTAGCTGAGGAATAATGTATTCAAACTACGTGCGAAATTTTGTCCAGATCGCATCACCAAGACCATAGATACCGTAGAAAATTCTAGCGAATTATCGAAAAAAAATTGGTCAGCTGAAGCAGTGACATGAAGTCTGGAGTTTCGCCTAAGTTTCAGAATTTTTTTGACAGCTGTCGAAAATTCCTTCAATTGATTTCTAAAACTGGAAAATGCGAATCTACCTGCAAGGTGGATGTACGAGCGCTCAAAAGCTCCTGACTTCACGGCAGTGCTTTTCGTAATTTTTATTTTTATGATATAAACTTCGAGAGATGGAATTACAGAATTCTTATCGAATTTCCCAACCCAAGAACAGAAAAACTGAATTTTTTTCAAGTGCAACAGCTCCAAAGCTGAATTTTCATATTACTCAATAATTCAATGCAAAATTTCATGTCAACCTTCGTGTGGTTATCTTACAACTAACTACAAAGTTAGCCTTCCTTCATGATTGTAGACCTTTTCTGTACAAAGTTATCGTGTTCACGGACAGACGGAAAAAATTGAATTCAACCACGAATTTTCCAACTCCGAGTCCAACCCAATTGTTTACCATCCTCAACTCAAAATGTCAAAATCCAAATATGGCATGTTCAATTTTGTGTGTTGGGATCCGTGAATATCTGTCATTAGTGTCACTTATCATTGATTCGAAGTGTCTGTCATTCATTCTATCAATTTGTTGAAGAGTATTTGTCGAATTTTTTTTATTTCTATGTTGAAGATTGAAGTTATATCGATTGTTTTTTCCTGGAATAATGCGCTTCGAAAACCCTATCCCTTGATTCTACGGCAGCCAGGGATGCCAACGCAAAAATTTGACATATGCCACCAAAACGATCCTTAGAGTACCTTCTATCCATATGAACTAAATGCTAGTTAAAGAAAAAAAATCTTTCTAAACGTGACATTATATTGCATCATTTGATGATATCCCGAAATATGTTCTTGACTTGCAGTGTGATCACGTTAATTGAGAAAATACGAAGGTGGAGGATATACCTTCTGCATAATTTCTTTCCTGATTGATATTACTTTTAGTCTTTCAAGGTGATCAGCCGAGTCTATTCACGCAAGTCGAACGTGTATGGTGCAATACCTTATTATGGTATCACTATCTTGTTGAAAAGAATTCTATATACCATTCATTTATAAATAATCATATTTTACTGGTTTTATTCCCATTACACTATGAATGATCGATTTTAAATTGAACAGTTTGCACTAGAAGTAATGGTTCGACCATTGGTTTCGTAATCGAGGAATCAAATAAAAATAAATCATTACTAAAAAACTTTTACGACAACGAATACCTAATGAAATTCGAAATGTGTGTTCGTTACCCAATGGAATATCTCTACTACTAATAGTTCATGAGTTATTAGGATCAGTTAAGATGTTTCGTGGAATATTAATGAAAAAAAAGATTGGTACATATAATTAACCAAAAGCCATGTTGATATCAATTCTGGGCTTGTGTTATTATAGCACAATAAAAGAAACCTCTCAAAAATTCCGTTGGATAGAGGACGAAGAATGTAAAAAGCAGACTGAACAATTTTTTTTGCATTCAACACGGAATTCATCCTTCATTTCCTTAGGGAGCAATCCTCCCTTCGCAGTATCGATAATGTTCCTCCATTCTTATTATCTTCGATTGGTATAGATTTGAGGGGCTTTACCAGATCCGTATTCCACTTAAAGAATCATGGAATGCTATGCAAGAGGACAATCGGCGAAGAAAAAAATAGAGGATTCGAAAATATATAAGTTGCACCAAAACTCATTTTCAAGTGGGCGACAGAGGCCAGATTGTAATAGTTTATTACATAAATTTTATTCAAAACTAAAGTAAAGGTGAATATCATAACAACTTAACATAAGCATAAAAGAGCATAGAAATTCGAATGAGCTGTAACCAAGCGGAATAACATAACACAAGAATAAGCATAAATATAGAAATTCTCCAACATTCAACTCTTATGTTCATGCCTGATGGAAAACCAGAAAGCCCATGGCAGCACACAACACCAATATCGTGGTAATTGGCAGTTGATCGATGTCAAATTCGAAACATTCGAATTTTTTTGTTGGTATTTTTAGAATCACCCTGCTATGTTATTCCTATGTTATGTTATTCCACTCTATAAATGCTACAATTCTATGCTAAGATATTTTCACCAGTCGTGCTAATGGCCATTGGAGATTGGATTAAAATTGTAAAATTGCTACCTTGTTGTCGTGTTTAACATATTATTTTCAACTGAATGGCGTCCTTATCATTAGTTTTGATGTGTAAATATTATTGAATAGTGACTTTTCCCAATCCATACAATTCTTTTCAAGGATTGCTATCAGACAAGAGAATAATGTTGTAGGTCAAATTGGATGTGTTGGCAGAAATGTTGTTATTTTTTTAAATATCTCCAGTGGTGGAAATATCTTTGAATCGAATATTAATTTGGCCGATTATTTGCAACAAAAAAAACATGATATATACTTTTTTTTATTTCCATATAAGTTTGAATAAGTTTCTGGATTGTTTCAATTTTTTTCATTCTACAATTGGATTTTCGTGTCATCGGATTGAAGATTAAAGAAAGATCAGAGGAGAATAAATAAAATATTCAAACGATCGCAAAACCATCAAATGTCTTTATTAGAAGTTCTTTCTTTCGATTCAACGGTTACATGTGAGTTGACCTCTGGAAAATAAACAAAATTAAACCATAATTTCGGCATCAACCAACACCAGTGATATTTCATTGAGAATTTTTCATCGATATCTCGCAATAATCCCAAAAGTTCAGGTTATCACTCAAAATAGGAACATTCAACTCCAATCCAATGTTAACGAATCATCGCTAGTGATCTTGTTATTCGAATTTTAATGATTCGAAGTTATGAATAAAAAAACAAACATTTCACATACTGAATTCGACTTTTGTGGGTCAAGGTTGTCTAAATCAGATGTCGATTATCGAATTGAATTTTTGGCGACAACGACCTACCTTGAATTTTTAGAGTCGTTAATCATTCTTAATTTTATTCAAGGGATTGTTTATGGTCACTTTAAATCTGCATCGCGAGTCTATTCAAGAACAAGGTCTGTTAATTGATGTTTGGTCGGTGTTTTTTGATATTATTTATATAAAATGGTCGATAAAAATTTTCGGATGAATTGTGATTCTTAATTAATTCCTCAGTTTTCTATTCGATTTTTACAACCCAAAACGTAAACTGCAGCGCTCGAACACGTGCGACTAGAATCTGAAACAGTAAACATTCTTGCCCAATGTTTCCGAAATTTCAACAAAAATTATAAAGTCATTATCATCAATATGGTTTTATCTCTGAAAATTCTTCACGGATGCAATTTTTGCTATCAAAATTTCTGATATATTGCAGAATTTCGATAACGTATACCTTGCAAAGTAGATTTGTTCAATTATCAGCTTTTTCGCGTGCATTTTATCAAACTTGTTGATAATGAGCGGAACCAATTTTGGAAATTTCCTTGTGTCAATGTTTGCTTTCACTTCCCACTCTGTATATGTACGAAATATGCAGTTTTTGTTTATTCAACTCGTTTTTAAGGTTATTCAGGAAGGACTTTCGTCCCTCTCATATTTCTCTTCGAAATTGTATAACAAGACGAATACTGTTTGGTATGTTATTGAAGAATCCAACTTGTTTGGTAACGTGACCAATTAACCCAATCGATATCTGGATTACTCTGAGATGCACTGAAAGTGCCCAAGAACGGAAATTGAATAAGAAATTCGATTTTTGCTGGTGGAATTGATGTTTGTTCTAATGAAAAGTCGGAAGCCAATAATGATTTATTCCTTGGGAAGTCTTAGCAGATCTTCCATTCATTATTGAGATTGATGAACAAGTACAGAGAAAATTTCCTGAGTCTTTCACAAATTTTAAATTCAGAATACAGAAAAAAATTAGTTCCATAGTTCTTCAGAAATGAATTTTTTAAATTAATTTCCTCAAAAATTTATTGTTCGCATTCTAGGAGGACCGATGCTGGACAGTGACTCAAGTCTTGAGTTTGTTCCAAATCTTGTACTTGATATGCTTTTATAGTAATAAATAATAAACTTTGGATTCAGCTGTTTTCGAAATCCATCTTAGGCGTTTCAATTTGCAGTAAAAATATTCCACATTGATTAAATCCAATTCCAACAAGAAATCCATAAATTCTCAATCAACATAAAAGAGCCATAAGGCTGGAGAGTACTCTCAGGAAAAGCTAGTTTATTTTCAAGATATAAATAATGTATTTCATCCCTTACATCAATGGTTTATACATGTGGATAAGCCATTAGATTTCTGTTTATCACCTTGAGAACTCGAGGAGCATTTTATTATTCCCTGTGATGAATTTTTATGGATAGAGAGTTATAGCACCCTGATTTTTGATCGAACTATTACTTTTCATTCGAAAAGAGGTAGCAATTATAGCAATAATGAAGATTTTGAGGAATCAATATTTCCTAATTTGGCAAGGGAATATGCTTTCACAAAATGAACCAAATAAGGGATTGTTTGTTGCATTTAAATTTTTTTACAGATATCCATTGATCCCTTCTTGGGACTTTTTCATTACACTTGGAACGATAGAATCAGGCAAATCGGAGATATTTGAAGTTAAAGAAAAAGTTATTCCATTTCTCGTGAAACGGACGATTTCATGCATTAAATGAATATTGAGAAATTCATTTAGTTGAGATGTTGCAACTTTTTCACTACACTTGAATCGATCGAATCAGGCAAATCGGACATATTGGAAGTTGAAGAAAAAGTTATTCCATTTCTCGTGAAACGGACGATTACATGCATTAGCTGAATATTGAGAAATTCATTTAGTTGAGATGTTGCAACTTTTTCACTACACTCGAATCGATCGAATCGGGCAAATCGGAGATATTGGAAGCTGAAGGAAAAGTTAATCTTTTTCTCGTGAAACGGACGATTTCATGCATCAGATGAATATTGAAAAATTCATTCAGTTGGAATGTTGCAACTTTTTCACTAAACTTGAATCGATCGAATCAGGCAAATCAGAAATATTGGAAGTTGAAAAAAAAAATTACTCCATTTTACGTGAAACGGACGATTTCATGTTTTGAAAATAGTGAAACACAAACCGCAAAAGTAATAAGTTTGATTTTTTATTCAATTTTCTTTCACCTATCCATTTTCTGAACTTTTTATGCTTTAGGTGTTACAAATTAAAATCACAATGGTTTTTTGACATAAAGACTGGGCATAACGGATTACCCATATTATCAGAACCATTTATATGAGGGAAATGAATTCAACCGTGGAGAAAATTCTAGGAAAACCAAATGGGACACCTCAGATTCAAATTGGCATGGAAATTACACTATAATTAACTAGAATTCCTCTCAATTGTGGTGATGACCTGAAAATAAGCTGTGAACAATTATCATAAACATTCTAAAATTTTCCCAAGCGTAGGAGTTTCCAGGTTTTTTATGTAACTAAGTATAATGTCGAAGATTAGTGGAAAATAACAGAAATTTCGCAGATTCATAGTCTAATTTTTCCACGAATTTATTGAAGGTTTAGCCATCGTTGAAATCTGAAACGAAAACCAGAAGAATTTCTCCCTCCGTGGTATTGAATTCTCATTAAGGTTCACTTCGTCGATTGAATGTTCCATAAAATATTCGAAACTATCAATGAATTAATCAAATTTTAAGTTAAACACCTAAAGGACAAAGTTATTCACCAACCAGATATTTAAATTTTTGACAACCTGTATATCTGGATGAGGCATATTGTAATCATGTGACGTGTCGTATTTGCAGCTTTCGGTTATCCCATTGTTGAAGTATGTATATGAGAGGGAACTAGGATTTTTTTCTCGCCTTTCCTCTCAGAACTCAATTGAGCTCACTCTGAAATTAATTAGGATTTTCCCACGAAATCAAACCACCCCTTTTTCCGTGTGGGATACATGAAAAACGAATTACCGTCCGTAAAGTGCGAATGAGGACCATTCTCTTGAAAATCCGTCGTCTGGGAAACGACCGAAAGCTTTCAACCAAGCGGCGGAAGCGGAGGTCCTCAGATGTACTTTTCTTCTTATAAAAGTTTAATTTATTGTTCCGACCGACCTTCCATTGACTCAAATCCGAACGCATCGCCGGTTCCAGAATTTCTGGTCGATTCACCGAGGAAGGGAATGGAACAAAAAGACCCTTCCCTAAGGCTGAATAATCAGAATATGTACCACCGTCTTTCTGCGGAGATTCATAAGCCCTGCAGCATTTAGAGATCGAAGATAGGAGGGATAGAAATAAGTCACACTGGAACCTCTATATTATTTTCGGGGACGTATCTAAGGATATCCCACAAATTTATATGCAGTCGAATTCTTTTATTCGTAGAGTGCTTTCCTAATTTTTTCAATGTATCGGCGGGACATCCCGCTACCTGCCCAGCGCGTGGTGCCATCTCTGAAGAGACGCCACAACCATTTTGCATATACTATAATTTAAATAGTCCCCGAGTAAAATAGCTGAAATTTTTATGTTTACTCAACCTAATCTGAATAATTTTTCCAGAGGTACTCAACGATGCCATTTTCGACGAGGACCACGACGAAATGGTTGTTGTAAAAGACATCGAAATGTTTTCCATGTGTGAACACCATTTGGTGCCTTTCTACGGAAAAGTGTCTATCGGTTATCTTCCGAGAGGAAAGATCTTGGGACTCAGTAAACTAGCCAGGATTGTGGAAATATATTCCAGACGACTCCAAGTCCAAGAGAGACTCACGAAGCAGGTGGCTGTTGCTGTTACTAAGGCGGTGCAGCCTGCTGGAGTGGCCGTCGTTGTAGAAGGAACGTAAGTATTTATTCAATCATATTTCACATCATTATTATTATTATTATTGGAAAGAAAGGGTTTATACGATTCTTCGATTTGATGTCTTCCTGATCCAGTAGGTGTTCCTAAGTTTCTATATGACAATGACCTTTCATGCGCCTTATCTTGAGGGCCACGTCTAATGGTATACACATCTTCCTGTATATAATATCTTTAAGATATGAAAAAAAGATCATTTAGAGATCATTTCCAACAGGATAACTGATAAATATCCAATAGAAGAGTCGATATGAATTAGTTTACAATTTATCTACATAATTATGATGACACGACATTTATCTACATAATTAAGATTACTGGCCATGATTGTAGATTTCAGAATTGAAAGGACATGAATATATCAAGCTCATTTCCAATTCAGCGATTTTCTGACATGTGCATTCGATAAATGATATTAAATGATTTATGGTATTCTGAGGAATGCTTCATTGAGGTGCATTACCAAGTCGATTGTCGATGGTCGATTGGTGATGAGTCTGGGGAGCGAGCAGACCATGGCATTAGCGTCTAGAGCTTTGAATGCACTATTGGTCTGGGATGCATCATCTCCTCAACCATAATAATTTTCAGAAAATATTTCTTGAATCTTCTTATTGTAAACGTGGTGTTTTTTTCAGACATATGTGCATGGTGATGAGAGGTGTCCAGAAGATAAATAGTAAGACGGTGACTTCCACGATGCTCGGGGTATTCAGGGACGATTCGAAGACACGAGAGGAATTCTTGAACCTGGTTCATAGCAAATAAGACAACAAGAAGACAAACAAAATTTATTAGGAGTTTTCAGAAATGTTGCAATTTTTATTTGTTTAGTATGTTAATAAAAATCGTTTTTAAATTCCTCAGATATTTTTTCAATATTAAAGTTCAGGAAGATTAAATTTACATTCGATTAGATTTTTAACGCATTCTGAAAACTTCTAGTGTCATTGGCCATTACTGTTGAAAATATAATATATAATACTAAAGGGATTACCTTATTGTGGACCACTATAAAGAAATGTTATTACAAAATATGATATTTATTATTCCAATCACTGTTAATGTAAAAGTGTATTTATATTTTTGTGGAAATTTACATTATTAAGAATGTATTATTAGTAAGAATTCGTCGAAAAATTTGAATAACTGTGTACCTACATTTTCGGATATCTGTTCATTCTCAACTCAGAAGTATTTTTCGCTTGTTATAAGTTCTGTGATAATGACGATAATATTAATTTGACAAAGCCGCAATGATATTCACATTAACAGGGTTCATGTTGTATAAATGTTTATAGTTTGTCTGTCTTTGTCAAAAGAATAAACTAAGCTCTGAAAAATAACTATTTCAATAAACCTTAATTCCATAGATCAATTACATTCATGTTGAATAAAAACCTTTCAAGTTTCTCTGGAACTTGTTGGGTTTTCGAAATGAATAGTATAAAGTCTTTCCAATTGAGTTTACAGAAGTAAATAATCGAAAGGCATAATTTGAATTGAAATGCGTCTCTACAGAACCTGATTTTTTTTTTAGAATTTTCAATCACATTCTGGCGTAGTTGCGAGTCTAAACCACCAATAACTCGGATAATTTCTGGGTTCAATGCTTCAACGTTTCGAGGATTATCCTTGTAGACCTGTGTTCTCAAGAAGCCCCAGAGAAAGAAGTCTAAAGGCAAATTCCCGTCACCGAATCTGGAAATAACACGATCTAGAAACTTTGTATGCAGTAATTGCTACTGATTGAATTAAAATGAAATTTTACACCTAGCTGAAGAATAATGTATTCAAACTACGTGCGAAATTTTGTCCAAATCGCATCACCAAGACCATAGATACCGTAAAAATTCTAGCGAATTATCGAAAAAAAATTGGTCAGCTGAAGCACTGACATGAAGTCTGGAGTTTCGCCTAAGTTTGAGAATTTTTTTGACAGCTGTCGAAAATTCCTTCAATTGATTCCTAAAACTGGAAAATGCGAATCTACCTAGAAGGTGGATGTACGAGCGCTCAAAGGCTCCTGACTTCACGGCAGTGCTTTTCGAATTTTCCACGGTATCTATGGTCTTGGTGATGCGATCAGGACAAAATTTTGCACGTAGTTTGAATACATTATTCCTCAGCCAGGTGCAAATTTCATTCTAATCCGATCAGTAGTTTCGAAACTATCAGGAAAAAAATATTTTGAACGGCCATATTTACGGAACACCTAGTCTAATTTTGCTCATTGATGAACGTGACTGCGATATTCGCGATTCAAACCCACCCTGAAAATTTCAAGTTCCTACGCCTTTCCGTTCAGAAGTTACAATTTTCTATGGTTTCTATGGTTCTGGTCATGTGATCTGGAGAAATGTAGCTTGAACACCTCATTCTCCATTTGCGTGCAAAGTTTCATCTCGATCGAATCTGTAGTTTCGAAGTAATCAGGAGAACTAAATTTTGAACGGCCATATTTACGGAACCCCTGGTGGAATCCTACCCATTAACGAACTTAACCGAGGCATTTGAGATCTGAACCTACACTGAAAATTTCAAGTCTCTAGGTTGATCCGTTCGAGAGTTATCGTGCTTACGGACGGCCGGACGGATAGACTCGAATTTTCCGACGGATTCGTCATCAGTGAGTCGAACATAGTCGATTGAGACCATTTTCGGCTCAAAATTCGAAAAATACAGACATCGTGACGAAATGATATAGCCCTCGTGTAAGTTGTACGAGCGCTCAAAAATGAGATTTTTCGGTTAGTTTAAATTAGGTTAAGTATAGAGTCTACTTGAGAAGAATCACAAGTGTTTTGGCATTTCTTCGATGGTGGGGCTCATAACGACTAAATTTCAAAATTATGGTCCAGTTCTGTATTCGCCAATCCTAAAATGCGAAGAAATCTGAAAAAATTTTCGCGGAATCTGACGGCGTTCATATTTTTGTAGGTGTTGAAATGTGTATTTTCACTGTGCTTTCCTGTATGGATTTCGGTATTCATAAATATGTCGCGAAAAAAGTTCCCAATTTATTCGAGTTTTTCTTCTGGAAATCCGATTGTTTCAGAACCATCCCTCGAAATGAACGCCTGCGCAATTTTCATCTAGCTAGATCAATAGATACGCAATAAATATCAGAAGGTTATATCGAGTAAGTGAACTTTTTTTTTCTTTCTTACTTTTGGCTCAAATAACTTGGTTCATAGATAGAAAGATAGATATTCGTTAGTGTTTGAATGTTGCAAATCATTTTTCCGAAAATATGAGTGAATGCTGAGGAATGTATTATTATTATTATTGATACTAAGATACAAAAGATAGGCGAATAGTATTTTGTGGGCACATAGGAAAGTCTTCAAATTCATCTAATGTTCTTTAATCTTCTTTGAATTCCGCTATTCAAGTGGCCCTATTTATGATAGAAATGACTCATGTTTCCTAATTGAGGTTATGTCCCGGAATTCTACTGTAAACTGTAGATTTTTTTATATTCAAGAAAATATATAAATTAGAATTATTGTTAACTTAGTAGATGGTCGATATGCATTTGATGAAATTACAATGAAGGAAATAGAAATTTTTTCAATAATAATAACATACACTTTAACACAAGATTGCAACTGAAGTGCAATTTTGGCAATAATAACATACAATAACGGAATTACTGGATTTTATTTTAATTTTTCGAAATATTTCGTGGAATCTGGAGACAAATAAGGTTGACGGTTGACGCGAAAATAAATGATGTTTCAATGTTTTTTGCTGCAAACACTACAACTAATTATCGAATTTAGATACAGAAAATTAATTTTGGATGCTACGAATGTGACTTTATTTGAAAGATTTGAATGTTATGAAATTATTCTCATGTGTTCATATAACCAATTTTCAATCATTTCTGGTCTTATTTGGTCAATAATGCGTCGAATGTTGGCTTATTCTTAGTGTTCAATAGTGACTGGGTTATCAGCGTAGACCAGTGACTTTTCACACACCCGCAAACAAAATAATCCAGAGTGGTTGAATCACAGGAGCGCGGTGGCCATTTCTCTGATATAATAATCAGTTTCGCACAACCGAATTATTATTAATTTTGAAGCTTGGGTCTTGGGTTTGCTGTATTCAGAATGTCTACCTTCTGAGTAGTTTTTCATCTTTTAAAATACCTACTTCTTGCAGAACAATAGAGTTCTCTTCGGTTCACTGTCAGTTAGGTATCTGGCACGTTCAAGAAAATTGAGGAATTGAATGTCAGTGGAATGACTCATCGTGTAATTCCTCTTGCATGACATTATAGTAGCACATTCTAATCTACGTTACGGTTTGTAATGTTCATCACGCGACAGCACTGCTAGCAGGAGAGTTTGGGTGTCACTATTTTCAGTTCGAGACGGGATATCGAAAGAAGAATAACCTCTTTTTTATTGTGTTTTTGCAGATTATCCGGTAACAATGTGCACCAAATATTTTGGGGTAAGTAGAGACCGTTTATTTTTAGATTTGGAATCGCGAATTTCATTCTCAGAAACACTTACTAGGAGTTACAAATAAATAACAATAAAGAAACGTATTAACTTGTTGATTGTTGAAAACAAGGGATAGGGCCTCTTTCTACTGATTTCGTCAAAATATTTCATTAAAAAACGAAGGCTATTTCAAACTTTCAAAAAAATTATCGAATCGACAACAGCTCTTGAAATGACAAAAATATATATGGAAAATAAAAAAGTACTCGAGGGATTATTGATTTGGTCGATGATAAAATTTGGGTAGGATCAAAATGGGGATATTCTCGGAAAGGGGTGCGGAAACATGACAAAACACTGCGTTATTAGTGGAAGAAGGACGATCGAACATGGATAGGGGAAGTCCAACAATATTTAATTGGTATATTTCATAATGATACAATACATGTTGTTCCATTATTTGTTTTTTAAATCATTTTTTGATATTTCGATCCTTCTGTTTGTCATTTCTGATTCCCAGAATTTAATTGTCAGTTATAAAGTTTTTATAGTTTTTTTACTACCTCAGGAAAAGCTCATGGCTGATTCTGTTGCATGACATGGTCAGAAATGTGACTTTTTTTCAAAAACGTCCATTTAGTACAAATTCTTTAGAAACATATTATATTTCCTGAATCGTTATACCAATTATATTCCGATACTGCAAAAATATTTCGGGTGTGTTCGATTTCTTTTTAACCCCACAAACTGTTAAACAATTTTTTTTAATACAAAGATGAGGTTTCAGCATTTCTGGTGTGTTCTGATCGAGATAGTTTCATGATTCCCACAACAAGAACGAAAGAAAAAAATTTTATCAACAAATTGCTTTCGAAAATAATTATAAAATGAAGGATTGTAGATGATTATATTTCGAAGGATTTTTCAAAAACATAGAAAGTTATACAAACATAAGTATCAGTTGTGTGAAAATGAGGTACGAAATAACAGCAGTAATCCAAAATGTCTCTCATTCGAACTATCATTGTATTGTTGAACTCTTTGAAATCAACATTGGGAAACCCATTATTCACCGGTGGAATTGACCTGCGAAATGAATAGCATTATTCTCTCAAGCTAGATCTCGACCTCGCCGGAAATATTAATCAACACCTCAATGATTCACCATGGTGATCGTTCCTAATATTAGATGATTACCTTCGCAAACTTCTCATTCAAATTATTTGATCGGTAATGCATATTTATTATTCGATAATGAAATGAATCCGAGTCTGAAAGATACAGAAAGAGGTTCCAATATGTATAATATTGAGATAAGGTACGAGTAAATATAATGAGCCATTGAATTTTAATCATTAATTATGCACAAATGTGCACTAATTGCTTGCGTTCTCAAGGGGACGCGAAAAAGACCTAGAAAAAATTAGGTCACTCTTGGTGATTTGTTTAAAGCACTTCTTCGGATGTGCGAAGGCTCGAAGAGTCTGGTCCTCACTGACCAAATATTCTCAATCCTTCCTGGTGGTCAAGCAAGGACTTTGACTACCTCAGAAATACAAATTTAAAACGAAAAAAATACATATTTCAATTGAAACGATTAAAACCCTGATTTATTAGTGTCCAGTATTTTAATTATCTGGAATAATTGTTTTCAAAAACAGCTTATTACCTCCTTTTTCTCACAGGGAGTCCCAACAGTGCATCCAGCACCAAACTTCAATGCAGCAGACGACTCTGAAATCCTCAGAGGAGCCATGAAAGGCCTCGGCACCGACGAAGATATGATAATAGAGATATTAACTCAAAGATCTAACCAACAACGTCAAGCAATAGCAGACCATTTCAAAAATGTTCTCGAACGAGTAAGTTGCTGGACTTTTCGCGAGAAAAAATCACCAAATCTCCTCATCTTATCGTTTCAGGATCTCATCGATGACGTGAAGGGCGAACTTGGAGGAGATTTTGAGAAAGTGATAGTCGCCCTACTCACCCCTCCCCATGAGTTTTTATGCAAAGAACTGAAGAACGCTATGAACGGGGCTGGTACCAATGAGAGCACCCTTATAGAAATTATATGCTCTAAATCTAATGAGGAGATCGAGAAGATTGTGGATTGTTACGAGAGCTGTAAGTTGTTGGATCGATTACTTGTCAAACATTGAAGAAGGTTATGACTTTCACAAGGAATAATCAATATCAAAAATTAGGCAGTAATGACTCGACAATAGCTTCAGTTGATTCTGTTTGATGATGGTGTTTTCTTTTTCCAATTAATTGTTGACAATTTTTCAGTATATGAAAGACCACTAGTGGAGCATGTGTGCTCGGAGACATCAGGAAACCTAGGACGTTTCCTGACATTAATCCTCACGAAGACACGGAATGACTGCAACGATATCGACGATGGCGAAGCAAGAGCGAAGGCTGAAGAACTTTACGCTGGCGGTGAAGGCCAACTCGGAACAGAAGAAAGCATTTTCTATAAAGTGTTGGCGCACGAGAGTTTTGCCCAACTCCGTAGAATATTCGAGGAGTACAAAGAAATTTCTGGAAATACCATCGAACAGGCGTTGAAGCACGAATTGAGTGGAGACTATTTAGACGCACTCCTAGCAGTAGGTGAGTAGAATTCTTCCCAGATCAGCATATTTTTAACATACTTGATTGATGGAGCTCTCCTATCGTCTATGGAATTCCTTGGTTCCATCCTTTCTGTCGAATTAAACGGACGTCTTCAGGGCTGACCAGAGAAAGGCCCATTCTCGCCAGAGTCATTTCATTCCAAAATCCTAACTCTAACGTCAACTCGATTGATCTACGTAGATTCACAATTTTTGGTGGTTTGTACCAGTTAGGCTCAATTATTCCTTTTTAGTGAACTTTCAAAGACCAGCATCCCCGGGTCCCTCATTTTAGAGGTAGAAGTACTGATAGGATTGTGTGTTACAGTGATGTTCAGTTTTCTCTTTGTACAGTCCTCCACCTTAGGTTTATGGAAGTTCTTTTCCTTTGTCTTCGTCCAAACAGTGCTGTGACATTCTCTTGAGGGTCCTTTCAAATACATGTCTCTTCATATTGCTTGTTCTGTGATCAATTGAATCAAGTTCAGACTTGAGTTGAGGCTACAGTATTGAACTTGACTTAATAACTTATAATAACTATTTAAGGGCTTAAGATCATATCTCTTTCAGTCGAGTGCGTCCAGAGTCCTACAATATTCTTCGCAAGGAAACTTCATGAATCAATGGATGGTATGGGAACAGATGATGATACATTGATAAGAATTATTGTGAGCCGATCTGAAATCGATTTGGGCACCATTAAGCAAGAATTCGAAAAGATGTACGATAAAACACTGCAGAGTTGCATAGAGGTGAGTTAACCTATAAGTTTAGAGAATTCATGGTTGTTCAAATAATTAATTGACTATTTTGAATGAAGAATTAATACTATGAAGACAAAGGAATCGGACACCAAAAAGTAGTTAGAATTTTGAATAAGTGAGTTCAGAAGTTGGAGATTATGAGGAGAAAACTAATTCTCGCTTTCGAGTCTTTTTCTTGGAATATTTGAATTTAATATAATTATTTTTCGATGAAAATACTCTTTTCTACCTATCAATTTTTTTCAATTAGTGGCTGCCCAAATATACCCAGTTCCAAACTTCAGAAATAACTTATATTATGATAATTCAATATAAGTATTTTTCGATTAAAACACTTTCGCCTACCTAAATTTCTTCAATTTTTATCAATTAGATTACGCCCAAATATAACTAGTTCCAAACTTCAGGAAGTACTGTTGATGATAGAAGCGGCTTTATCATCCAACTACATATAGAATATTGAAAAACTAGGTCAAGTGTGGTGTGGTGAAAAAGATGCTACATCTCAACTAAATGAAGTTTTCAATATTTACCTGATGCATGAAATCGGCCGTTTCACCAGAAATGGAGTAATTTTTTCCTAAACTTCCAATATATACGATTTGCCTGAATCGATCGATTCAATTGTATTGAAAAAATTGCTACATCTCAACTAAATGATGTTTTCAATATTTACCTGATGTATGAAATCGGCCGTTTCACCAGAAATGGAGTTACTTTGTTTTCAACTTTCAATATCTTCGAGTTGTTTGAATCGATCGATTCAAGTGTATTGAAGAAGTTGCTACATCTCAACTGAATGAAGTTTTCAGTATTTAACTAATGCATGAAATCGGCCGTTTCACCAGAAATGGAGTAACTTTGGGCGCAATCAAAATGGTTATCTATTTGCTGAAATTTTTTTCCTTTTCCTAGATCACTTGAAAATGCATGATATTAACCAAAATGCACCTTCTACTCACAAATTATATGTTTCACTGCTTGAATCATTGAATCTATAATTTTATGATTTCAATTACTAATTTTCAGAATGATACTTCAGGGGACTATAAACGTGCTTTACTTGCATTGGTTCACTAGGATATTACCTCATTACCAACTTAGGTATACGTTTAATTTTTAAGGAATGAAAGTGTATGTATCCTCTCCATTTTTCGAAATGTTGAGGAAAATGTTGTTTCAATATATTGTTCAAATCTCTTTTTCGAGTATGATTTTTCCAAACTTTTTTGCTTTCTTTCGCCCACAACTTTTCAACCTGAATATAAAATATGTACATGTATCTAAAACGCTTCCAAATCCACATAAGGCTTATTATTTCCATATCTACACGTTCCCTTTCTTATTGCTAAATTTCATAACTCACGAATTCTACGGAAAAGAGCTCTCCATTAAGAGAGTAACATCATATCAATATCAAGGTTGTACATAGTTTTACGGCAATGATGCTTCTAAATTTGGTACCTCGATTTTTAGCCCTTCAAATTAATTGATCAGATTCTCCAGCTAGAAGGATTAATGTCGGATAGTCACTGAAACATATGTTTTTCTTACTAATGATTATGAAATTCGATACGATTCGATAAGATAACGTGAAAATAATAAACCAATAAATACTTTCAATATCACGAAGTGAAGCTTTTTAAAAATTTATTTAATACTAGTATATATAGCAAGCCTGTTCATATCGCTTAATATATTCCTCTTTGCATCGGCGTTGCCTTGCCCATTTTTGCTTGTTTAATGCATCCAACTTTCTTTTTAAATGTTGGCTTCTCGATTTTTACCTATTCATCTCATTTTGAGAGTTTTTTTTTATTCTTCGTTCTGCATTCTACAATTTACATAATTCCACCTTCCTGAATGTAAAAAAACTTAACCTATTTTCCTGGATCTTTCTCTTTGACCGTTTTATTTCAAAACTTACCTGGATGTAGTCGTTTCTCACTCAATTCAGTTCACACCAAGTAATTTTATATTTATGTAGGTACTTAATGAAATGTTTGATACAATCTTGATTTTTTTTCGTTCGTGTTTTTGATGAAGATAATTTCATTTTTACAGAACGATGTTCCAGGAGATTTGAAGAAGGTATTAGTTCAACTAGTTGGCTGAAATCAATGGATGTTTATACGAGTCGATCATTCCAGTGAAATTTTTAGATTAGATTATAGTTATTGATTCCTTATAGTGCTTGTATTTATTGATATTTTATGCAATATAATTTTTATATCTCTATTTATATGTGAAAACTGCCAAAAAAAATGAATATTCAATGTTTATTATCTCTATTTCTTAGCCCTTAACACTCATCAATAATAAAGATTTATTAGTGGAACATATACAATTGCTTTGAATGAAATCATACTGTTGTGAACCTCGAACCTGATAAAATAATAGACCAGGCAATAGAGCAGAAAAAGGGTCAACATGTGACAAAAATAGAAGAAAAGCGCGAGTGGGGAGTTACGTGGGGTGGTCCGTGGATGTTCAGTGATATGTTTTCGACTCGCAAATATCATTACTTTTCTTGTAATTGCGAAGAAACACCAAAAAAAACGATGTTTTTTTAGTTTTTTGCTTGTAAAATCTGAACGAATGCAGCGGTGCTAATACTTTCAACAGACGAATTGTAGAGAATGAAAAGATGAAAAAAATGAGTGCTAGTGCAACTCAATCGGGTCATCATTACCGGAGGAAAGCCGGAAAAACCGTGAAAATCAGCGTTTTTTCAAATCCTCATAACTCGGCCAATTTCGAAGTTGTAGCGCTGGCTTTCCAAATGAAAGTAGTGGTCAATAGATACTTTGAGTGTGCATAACCCAGACGTTGTCCGATAAATAGTTTTTCCGTAATTGCGATTTGAATTATTTAAGGCACTATTTTCCGGAAGAGCTGGATGCGTCGGAAGTAGTCCGATTTCAATTTACAAAACGGATTTTGAAAGAAGAAGTATAGTACTACAAAACGGCAAACTTGATTTTTCGTTGAAATGTTGCAAAATAGGTGAAAAATACGTGGAAACATGACCAAAACCGGCTCAGTGCCCCATCTGGGTCGGATAGTGGGGGTAGCCGGCAGACGCGGGGAACCAAAATCGCGCTGAGGCCGGGCGCGAATATTTACGTATATACCCCCACTACTTGACTGCAATCGAGCATTCGGCTTATTTTGGTCATGATTGCATGATTTTTTCACCTATTTTGAAGCATTTTAACGAAAAATCAAGATTGCCTTTTTGTAGTACTATACTTCTTCTTTCAAAATCCGTTTTGCAAATTGAAATCGGACTACTTCCGACGCATCCAGCTCTTCCGGGAAATAGTGCCTTAAATAATTCAAATCGCAATTACGCAAAAACTATTTATCGGACAACGTCCGGGTTATGCACACTCAAAGTATCTATTGACCGCTACTTTCATTTGGAAAGCCAGCGCTACAACTTCGAAATTGGCCGAGTTATGAGGATTTGAGAAAACGCTGATTTCCACGGTTTTTCCGGCTTTCCTCCGGTAATGATGACCCGATTGAGTTGCACTAGCACTCATTTTTTTCATCTTTTTATTCTCTACAATTCGTCTGTTGGGAGTATTAGCACCGCTCCATTGGTTCAGATTTTACAAGCAAAAAACTAAAAAACATCGTTTTTTTTGGTGTTTCTTCGCAATTACAAGAAAAGTAATGATATTTGCGAGTCGAAAACATATTACTGAAAATCCACGGACCACCCCACGTAACTCCCCACTCGCCGTTTTCTTCTACTATTTTTGTCACGAAAAAATCTCTATTGCCTGGTCTATAATGTGCGCTATGAAGTTTTCAATATTTATCTAAGGCGTGAAATCGGCCGTTTCACCAAAAATGGAGTAACTTTTTTGTCAACATCCAATATCTTTGATTTGCCTGAATCGATCGATTCAAGTATATTGAAAAAGTTGCTACATCTTAACTAAATGAAGTTGTCAATATTTACCTAATGCATGAAATCGGCCGTTTCACCAGAAATGGAGTAAATTTTTTTCAACTTCCAATATTTCCGATTTACCTGAATCGATTGATTCAAGTGTAGTGAAGAAGTTGCTTCATTTCAACTGAATGAAGTTTTCAATATGGCATCTGAGGCATGAAATCGGCCGTTTTAACAGAAATGGAGCAACTCATTTTTCAACATCCAATATCTTTGATTTGCCTGAATCGGTCGATTCAAGTATATTGAAAAGTTTCTACATCTCAACTAAATGAAGTTGTCAATATTTACCTAATGCATGAAATCGGCCGTTTCACTAGAAATGGAGTAACTTTTTCTCAACTTCCAGTATCTTCGATTTGTCTGAATCGATCGATTCAAGAATAGTGAAAAAGTTGCTACATCTCAACTATATGAAGTTTTCAATATTTTTCCTAATACTTGAAATCGGCCGTTCCACCAGAAATGGAGTAACTTTCTTTATTTGTATATTACTCGTTCTGCTAGCTACCAAATAGTTTGAGTGTTGGTTTTTGTATCTTATAATAGCTTAGTGGCAGTCGTTCTTCAAACACCATTTACTGACACCTTTTTCAAAAATGTTTTTTTCGTCTCCCTGAATTACGCCCAAACCATAAATGTGGGCTAACCAGGCACTTCATTCCGTGAAAATTGGAGAATATTGTGCTATATGTTGGATCGATTTTCCTTTATGGTACTTTCACACACTAACAGTATAAAGAAGCCAATTAAGACGTAGAGCGGTAACTGAGAGAAACTGAAAATACTTGTTCATAGTTTATGTATTTACTTTTTTCGAAATAAAAGGAAGAAATAAAGAATATATTAAAGACGAAAACAGTAAAATCGTTTCAGGCACTATCATCATAATTTACAAAAAAATACGAGTACTAATTCCAAATACTAGAAAGTAAAATGTCGCTTCCCACAGAAAGAAACCAATATTGAGTATATACATGAGGATTTTTCTTCATTCAAAAATAACCTTATACCTCGAATTTACAACATAGCCAAGAATCCAATAAAACAATTTAGCACTTATCACAATATCTGGAATGTGTGTTACTGTCGCAATAGGACAATTAATTTGCGATTGATATGTACATAGTGTGTTTTATCTACAATGAATAAAATAATGACATATGATATACCGAGGAATTTTCATTGCTTGTGATCAGCGAAGATGAGCTTAAAAACGTTGAAGGAAAAATCAGGGATTCATTATATCTACTTGCCTCTTCTAATTAACGACAAATTTCCTCATTGATATGTGAAATGATCAAAATTTTAAAACTGAACTAACGAATTAAGAAAAAAAAACCCAGTACAAAGTAAATATCCTCGGATTTGAAAAATAATTTAAAATGATTTTCCTTCATTGCTAATGGCAAACAACAGGAACTTTGAGATATAAATTAGCCAGATGCCATACCTTTTATCACATTCTCGATCAATTTAAAATTTCGTTAATTCGACCGTCATTTCGCGAGCTTCTATTGTACAACACAGCATCGTTTCGACTTGTATCCGATATTTTCTTGTGTGGTCTCTCCCGTGAACCGCACCACGTCTGCTGTTGGACAAACGGCGGAATCGTTGTCTGGTATACTGTTGACTGGCGAAGACAAGTTGCTAACATCTCCACTATTATTCCTTATCTGCATCCGCTGTTTCTTCAAGTCCGCCAGGGTACCATTGCCGTTTATGGTTACAACAACATGCACGGTAACTTTTCCGTTCACGTCTGTGGTGTAGGAGTTTTCGTTGGGTTCCGTCAGCGAACTTTCCAGCAAGGAATCGCTGTCTTTCCCTTCGGGCGTTCGTCTTTCCAACTCTAAGCATTTATCGTTGTTGATTGGATCGCTGTTGTATATTATATTGCCTTCGTGTTTCGTTTGCTCGTTGTTAGTCTTCAGTTTGGGTTGTGGCGGCAGTGTCAATACGTTGTTGCTCACCGGGACCTTCGGCAGCTTGGGCTGAATTTGGGAGTCGTCAGTGGTGTCGAGAGCCTGAAAAAAAAAAAATTATATCAAACATTATAATTTTTGCGCGCTTCTTTCTGTGAATAAGAGCGTTATCATTGTACCCAAATGTCTGTAGTTTCCGCATTTTATTTTGAGTCCAAAAGTGTATTAAAAAGGTTGCTGCATCTCTACTAAATGAAGTTTTCTACTAATGCATTAAATCGGCCGTTTCACCAGAAATGGAGTACCTTTTTTTTTAACTTCCAATATCTTCGATTTTCCCGAATCGGTCGATTCAAGTGTATTGAAGAAGCTTGCTACATCTCAACTAAATGAAGTTTTCAATAGTTACTAATGCATTGAATCGGCCGTTTCACCAGAAATAGAGTATCTTTTTTTTCAACTTGCGATATCTTCGATTTGCCTGAATCGATAAATTCAAGTGTGGTGGAAAAGTTGCTACATCTCAACTGAATGAAGTTTTCAATATTTACCTGAGGCATGAAATCGGCCGTTTCACCAGAAATGGAGTAATTTTTTTTTTTAATTTCCAATATCTTCGATTTGCCTGAATAGATCGATTCAAAGTGAAAAAGTCGATACATCTCAACTAAATGAAGTTTTCAATATTTACCTAATGGATGAAATCGGCCGTTTCACTAGAAATAGAGTTTTTTTTTCGACTTCCAATATCTTCGATTTTTCCGAATCGGTCGATTCAAGTGTATCGAAAAAGTTGGGACATCTCAACTGAATTAAGTTTTCAATGTTTACCTGATCCATAAAATCGGCCGTTTCACCAGGAATGGAGTTTTTCAACTTCGAATATCTTCCTAAAGCCTAAACGATTAGGTTGGAGCGAGGTGAAGAATTCGTACGTCCGGCCGGCCGTTAACATGATAAGAAGTGGCCTACAGTGTTTCAATTTTCAGGGTACGTTCAAGGTACGAACGCGCTCATAAATGGGTGAAATTTTCCGAAGGTAGTCGAAGATATTGCCATTTGAATGTTTTCTCCATAATTCAAAAAATACCGATTCGATCGAAATCACATTTCGTAGTTAGTTGTAAAATGACGACCCGAAGGTTCATTTGAAATTTTGTCACGATCGCAAAATCAGAAGATTCAAAAAGATTCATCTGCACGAGTTATATAGGAATTCAGGTCCTTCAGCTCATCCACGTGGAAAGAAAATTGAGTTTTTCTGATCTGGTGTTGAGAAATTCCATATATTCCACATTATTGGGTGGCTATTATAAAATGACATTATTTGTCACACTGACGGTCGGTTTGATTCCCAGTATCAGTGGTTCGTTTTATCATCTTTGGTTCGATAGTCTCGCTTTAGTGTCAACTCATGTCAAATAAAAATTATCATAGATTGGTTGATTTTTCACCGAACAAACAAAGGGCAGCCAGGTGGATTTGATCGAATATATTATTAGCAAAATTCTTACAGTGTTTCTTTCAATTGTCGATTTTTGTTCTTTCGAAGTTTCAGCAGTTTTGGTTTTAGAATCTTGAATTTGAATGGGTTATCCAATTCATGGATGTTCTAATTTTGGCATAAGTCAACATCCAAAGGTTCTTTCGGTTCTATTCGATAACGTTTTTTCCGGTAAAATTTCTTGAGAATTTAAATGTCAGATTGTGGAAGATTCCCTAACCTAACCTTACCTTCAGCTGTCAAAATGACATATAATATAAGTGCGTTCGATGTTTGAAGTGTGTTACACATGTTCGTACTTTTGGAAACTCAAATTGAAAGACCCTTCATGAAAGGTTTGCACTCAAAGCAAAACTGAACACTGATCAAATGTTTATGAGATTCGAATACCACTGTGAATAATTTGCAATTCTCTTGTGACAAAAATCCATTTTTCTTCGAATAACTCACTTTGAACTTGTAGGATAAACACACAACTTTCTGTTTCTTCCTGAACCTCATTTCGCGAAATCGAACTTCACAATCGCACCACCAATAACGCGAAGAACTGTCGCGTGAAAACAATATCCAATACACCCATCGATGATCCGAAAGATACTAAACAGTTTCATTCTCATCCAACTTTCCTACAACTATGTCCTATATGTTCGCTGATATATGAAACATGTCGATTTCTTTATTCATAAATTCTTCTGAATTACCGGTTCATCTTATTAAATTCTAATACTTGATACCATTCGTTGTGATTCTAATTATAATTGCGATTGAACTTCCTTGCAGTGGAAAATTTCACTGTCCACCATCTCTTGGGACGCTCGCTTGTTTCGCCATCGTCGTTATTATGTAAGATCACATCAGAAGTAGGTGGTGTATCTTGGTAAATACCGTGCAAATATTTTCCTAGTGAAACCGCAGAAATGTGAAGGAATTTTAATTTCGTTCCTAGAGTATGCGGAAACAAACGTGTGATTATTCGCGTATGTGCAATTTCAGGTGCAGTCATGAATTAATGTTCTATCACGTTTTATATTTTTATCCCATGATGATGATGAAGGCAAAGCTTTGAATAACAATCATACAGTGAATAATTCCATGAAATTGCTTCTATAAGCAGCCAACTCAGAAAGAACCTGGTGAGATAAGGTCTATCAGAGGACTACGAAGTGTGGGAGGAAGGATTGGAAGGAACCTAACCTAACCTAACCTAGTAAAAGAATGTCCATTCACCGAGAGAACTGAAAAAGTATTAGGAGTTTAACCACAGTAAGCTCAGAAAGTAAGTCATATAATATTATAATGACATCAACAAAATGAAAAAAACTAACCCTCAATTTTGTGCTTACGTCCCAAATATCCTATATTCTTGAAGGGGTGCGCCTCAACAACAGCTTTATCCATAAACCCTTCAACCAAATTGTAATGACTCAAGTCGACAATTGCGCAATTTCATTTAGATGATTTCTCAAGCCAGTGATCTTACCTTTTGACTTTCAGCTTCCAGCCTCAGTCTGGCTTCTTCGACGGCATCTTTTCGAGTTGTCATTCCCTTATCCCTTAACGACGTTCTTCTCACAGACTGCGTCCTTGTGTTGCTCTGGGATCTTCTGACTTTTCGTTTGGCTTCAGCCTGCCTCTTGATCTCTTGTTCGGTCTTCAGCTCCAGTATCCTTTCTTTCAGTTCGATGTCCTCGCAAATATCTGGAATGAGAGCAATAAAACATCATTGTTCTCGAAACATCCTACTCCTTATCTAGAGTACTAACCAAATGGCGTCTCATCGTGCTTATTCTTCGCGTTCAAGTCTGCTCCAGCTTGAGCGAGCAGCTCTATCACTTCCAGCTGAAAAAAACACCGGGCTAAATGAAAATCATAGAAATTTTCTAAGGTCTCAATTTCAACTTACATGACCCCAACAAGCCGCAGCGTGCGCTGGTTGCCAATCGTCCTTATCTTTGGTATCTGTTCTCACGCCCTGTTCCAGAAGAAACTCGACCACGGAGATGTAACCGTTTGCAGCAGCAATATGGAGCTGTAATAGAATATGTGAACATCATGTTGAAAATATTTTGCCATTGGGAACTGTTCTTCAGTATGAATATCGAAGAAACACTGTTCAATGAAGTTATTAGATAATATTTAACAGACTAAGCACAGCATAATGCCCTTGGCATGGATTCCAGGACGCAGAGACTCAGTGCAAGACTGAAAGATTCCTAAAACGATCACTGTCCAAGACAGATATGTTAAGTAAGCAGAGAGAGTTCGTGAAGACTATTGTGGTCCTGCTAGAAGGACATTGCAAGCTCAAGCGATCTGAACTTGCATTGGAGTTTTGATTTAAACTCACCGGAGTGGCGCCTTGACTATCGTAGATTTCCAGATCTTCACCTTTCAGCCCCTTCATCTCCAGATCGGCCAGCATGTGTCTTTCCGTGGACGCCCTGGTCTCGTCGATGAGCTGCTGAGTGATCCCCCTCTTGTCCATTTCGATCTCGATACAGTCCAACGCCTTGTTGTCCTCGCAGATGTCGTAGGGCATGTTACCGTCGGCGTTCACAGCCAGGAGATTTGCACCGTTATCGATGAGAATTCTGAAATAAGAATTTCTTTCAACTCTACAAGATTTTGATTTTGGGGAGAATTATTGTCGACAACATTAGATTGTTCTATAAGTGAAGACGAGTTACGGTTTTCCAGTATGATATACCCTTTCGTGGTACCTTGGTATCAACAAGTGGAGCTACATTTTGCTTAATTTTTTTGTGCGCCAAGGGATGATGAACCAAGAATCACAAAACTCACTTGACTAGCCTCAAGAACCCGCAAGTTGCGGCTGCGTGGAGTGGTGTCCATTTCTCGCTATCTTCGGCGTTCACGTTCGCCCCAAACTCCAACAGAAGATTCAACATGGCTTCGTTATTGTCTATACAGCATTGGTGTAAGGCGGTGAGGCCGTCTTCATTGCAGGAGTCTGGACTAACCCCCTTCGTTAACAACCGACGCACTGTTGAAAGATAAAAGAGAGCGAGATGAACAACTTGTTGTTTAATTTTCTGACAATTTCATGCTTCATTTCAAGGTGAGGGATTGATATTGCAGGTACATTTTCAACACTTCAATTCGCATCTGCAAGGTTTTTATTAATGTGGACACTTTTTGGTCTTCCACTTTTGAATGTATCAACAAAACTTGGTTTTTCCAGTAACCTGTGACTTGAAGATTGATTTGGTTGATTATTCAGCCCAAAAAATGAAGAATTTTTACGATGAGGCGTCTATAATTTGAATTGAACTGGTGTGGGATAATGCTCAAGCACTTGACGAAGGCTTTCTTTGGCCTAACTTCCTCATATGGTATAGCAGAAGTAATCCTCAAACAATCCATTAAAAAATGGGTATAAAAACAGGCTCAGAACGGCTGGGAAAAAAGTGCCAAGGCAGGGTCAAGCCAAAAGATTCCAAAAAGGATCACTGTCCAAATTTATGACAGACCTACTAAGGACAGGAAATCTGTGAAGACTGTTGTGGGCCTACTAAAAGGGCATTGCAAGAATCGGTTCTTCACATTCTATGCCAGTGGATAGAATTTTAACAGAAAGGACTAGGATATGCAGACGCAGAGAGCTACAACACCTGAGGCACTAATTGTTGAATTCAGAAGACCTCCCCTAACAGAGGTAATAAAATGGCCTAGGTTATACCAATATCTATTCACCTTCATCTATGTCATTTCTGGAAGCTGCTTCGAGAAGTACAACACTTTCGCTAAAAAATATATTTCTCTTATTGGACGTTTTCGGCTTATGCGCTTTCTTACTGTACTCCTTTTCTTTTTGTGACCAAACCTTGAGTTGATGATTCCGTCTCTTCTTAGCTAATATCAGTCTGTCTTGAGTTGGCATTTGTTCGATGTGGGGCATCTCTTGAATCAAATCGGCGTGCTCCATTTTTGCCCGGTGTTTTTTCCTTCGCTTTTTCGGTTCTGTAACAAAGAAATATAAGTAGTATCTTTTTCTCTCGGCAGAATTGCACATTAATTTTCATTTCATGAACATAAAATGATAACCAATGGGGATGGTGAATTATTCATAACAACTTAGACTAGGCAATAGACATTTTTTTCCCAGAAATCGTAGAAGAATACCGCGAGAAAAAGACCAGAACTGTAGAGAATGAAAACACGAAGAAAAATAGTGTTAATGCAACTAAATCGGGGTTTTTCAAAAATTCATTGATTCAGATTGAACAAGCAAAAAATTGAAAAAAACACCGTTTTTTGGTGTTTTCTCGAAATAACATATTTTTTGCGAGTTGAAAACATATCACTCAACATCCACGGACCACCTCACGTATCCCCACACTCGCGGTTTTTCTCTACGATTCTTGTCACGAAAAAATCCCTATTGCCAGGTCTAAATCCTTAACATATCTTTATATATAAAAATTAAGTGTCACGTTATTTGTCCGGGATAAACTCCTAGAATACTGAACCAATTTCAATAAAATGTTGCCCACTGTGTGCAGTTCGATCCAACTTGAAAGATAGGATAGTTTATATCTCAATTTACATTTGCAATATTTTTTATTGCAAATTATTTGTTCATTATATATGACAAAGAGTGATAATTATCTACGCGGCAACGCAGGTCTCGAATAGACGGCAGGCATCGCGTCCCCACTACATCCGATCCCTCGACAAGAGCGACAACGTGCAAGGAGTGATGCCAAGTTTCTGGGTCTTTCCCAAAACTGAAGAAATTTGGAACTGTTTGAGAACTGGGTTATAACTCTTGAAAAATCAAGGATAGTTTGGGTAGGGTTAGGTTAGTGTTAATAATAATAATGATTCCACTGGTTTGAATACTCCTCTACAATATAATTTGACGTATACCTTAGTCACAGCCACAGCAACGCGCATAGTCTGCTAGTCTTTTATATGAAGGGTATTATGATCAGAGGAGAGGAGGACGAACAAACAATAGTTTTCAAAGTTAACTGTTGGCGGCAAACTAAATTGCATCGATAATAAAAAACAAACAAAAATTTTACAGTCTATATCTTGCAGAACCATTATCATTATCTTCAGAAGTAAAAGTGCAGTTTATTGTTTTGTTCCACGGTTCAACGCTGGTCCAGCTAGCTCATTATTATATGTACATTTTCAGATAATATGACATCCTGTCATAGCGATTATGAAATTGAACAATCACGTTTGTTTTTATATAGTACCTATTGTGGAAAATCAGGAAATAAGAATTCAAATGTTAAGGATTCTGATTGAGGGTAATTTCAAATGTAATGGATCGAGATGTCGTCACAGTCCTCATTAGGAAGAAAGATCAAAGGAAATATTTTATATCCTCCTTTGCCCCATCCCCTAGCTTAACCTCCAGATCTTGGTCCCAGCACTTTAAGTAAGTTCACTACTCTGAATATATTCCCGAAGAAAAAATTCTTCCCTCCAAAATATTTTATACCAACCCTTCATTGACTGGACTTCTAGGGTATATTGAAAAAATAATCATGCATAACCAAATTCATACAAAATCACCCCATCGAATTAGCCAATTCCAGAAATTTTTACCAGAGATACTCAACTTTCCTAAGTCATCACAATACGGTTAACCTATTATAAATAGTCATGACCGGGCATTATCAATAAATGATCTTACCTTAGTCAATAATGTATACATACATAACTTGCAAAATTGTCTCTAGGACGTCAATCTGTTTCATTTTTATGTTTATTAAATATATTTCGCTAATGTTGATCGTCCGATCAACAACAAGAAGAAAATAGGCGTGTGACATTTGAAAGATGTTTGAAGTCATTATTCAATTTATAAACATAGATCCGAAAACATACGAACGTTGACAAAATTTGAATTGAGTCTTAAGGTGTGTACAGACATGCTCCGAATATCGTACCGAACCGTGTCGCGTACCCCGACGCGATCAGCGTCCAATCCAAAGATTATTGAAAAAATCAGAAAAATTCGAAGAACATCGGGGCCTGCAAAAAAATGTGTGGGTAATGATGTAAGTTGTAATCTTAATACTGAATCACGATACATGAATTTTCCACGAAAACATATCAATGATACATCTTGGACATGACATGTTTTATTGATAACTGATTATGAAATCAATTGTTCCCAACAGTTCGAGCAACATCAATAATCTACGCGAACACTCTTATCACACCTCGTCAAACACAATTTTAACGATTGTGATACCAGAAATATCAATGTTCCAACGCAATCAGGTGAAGATAGAGATCACTTTATGAGTACTTGTCAACTCTTGATTTTTACGCAGAAATTTTAATGGAACCATAAATTCTACACTTTTTTCCCGCTGATTCTAGACGTGTCTTGTAAACGTCATACGTACTACTGCGCATATATTTCTTCTAAAGGTTTTGGTACTGTAGGAGCAAACCCATTACAGGAAATACTTCTATCGACGTCTGGTAGATTTTCAACGAAAACAAAAATTTGGAATAATCATACTATTGAAATACCTTTCTTTGGTTATTCTGTAGAGAATTCGAGATTTAAAAATGCATCATAATTTCCATGTAACCTTCACCTTATCCTTGAAAATTTCCATCAACTCCTTCACACTTCTCTGCACACACACAGTTAGGACGAGGTTTCGTTAACCGTTAGATGACGCCAAAATTCATGTATTGAATGTATTTTGTTACCACAATCACAACAAATCCAACTCTATGTATTTCGACGAACTGAATCCGTTGCAGAATTAATTGATCGATTATCGGAAGATAAGTGAAAATTATTAATATTTCAATTATAAAATATCTTTATTGTACTATCTTGATACGTCGATACGTTGTATCAGTTTGCAAGGACACTCTGTAGGAAATTTCGAACGTACATTCAAATTCCATCTAGTCAGATTGCTTTCAGGGTGGTTAGCAGAGGGTGATCCAAGAACATTATGAATAAATTATTGTATTTTTCTTGAATTAACTGGAAGAATGTTCGATTCTTCATCCTTTTCTCAAGTCTGACTCGGAGACAAAATGTTGTAGAAATAATTAATGAAAAAGCTCTACAAATTTCTGTCATTGAAACACCCCCATCCTCAAAAAATGAAAATTTAAGAAAATTTTTGTAAGAAGTTAATGTCATCGACATTTGTTTATTTTGGTTTTGTATAGTTGAAATATAAATAAACGTAATAAGATAAAACTAAGCCTTACTTCGAAAAGTCCATAGCACTGTTGACCTCGTTTTTTTAACGCATGATATTTAATTATCAATAACAATAAGATTCCATACTTAATTGGAGATATTCACGAAATGTTCAGTAACTGTCATTCTGCCTGTTGTTATGTTTGCGGAAATTGGTGGATTATCATTTTTTTCCATTTTCGTCAAGATCCTTCGAAATTCATAAAAAAAATTTTTCTGGAACTTAAATGTTGGCCAAAAACCATACGAGATGTATGTAGTCATGAATTTTGCCTTCTAATATAAGCATTTGTGAAATTTCGAATACCTCTATAATCGAAAACATGTAGTTGTTTTAAATTCAGCATTTCTTCGATCTTCTTCAGGATTGAAAAGTGTATACCTATTTATGTGAAGAGAAAATGTTTTCTCCAGTTATCTCGGTTCAAATGAATATTATCATTTTATATCGAAATTGAGCAAAATTCTAATATGATAGAAAAAACTAGCTAGAAACATAATCACCTTCCTGAGAATTAGTCTGGAGAAAAGAGAGATCTCACCTTTTGTCAGCGGACAGTCGTTCTAGTTCATTTCATTTGCAGTGAAAGAAAGCCTCATATGTGCTACCAGACCATCAGTCTGTTCGTACCAATTTAATGGTAATGCAGTCGCGATTGTTTTCTATATGCCAAGGCCGAGGATGGTAACAATAATTAATTATTTCGAGTTTCGCAATTTCCATCCGCCTCCGAAGATTATTCGCCAGGGGCTACCATTGACCGAAGCTATTCCATTCATGAATCTGAAGCATCTTGATCAAGGAATTTATTTATATAGAACTTATAGATACAGAAAAAATGTCGGACCGCTCACACTGAAGGGTTCCGTAGTTGTAGTTTGAAGCTAGACCATATAACATAGTTATTATTCGAACCAATGTTTGTTGGAAGTGTTTTTTTAATTTCTACTATCTAATTTTTTTTCGTAATTTTCCACGTCATAGTTAAACACTTATGGAGGGAGTACTTTTCACGACTTATCATGCGAAAACATCAACAACAATAATTGAAGTAGGTAGTTGTCGATAAGGTATCGTACAAAATTTTATCTGAGACCGTGAAAATGAGAAAAAGCGCCATTAGTATAAGGTTTATGTTCAAATTAAACTGGTACATAGGTACCTACTTGGTACTTTCCAAACATCATATTTTATCAGGACTTACTGAATGATGCTATATATTTCATTTTATGCCATAATTATTTCTACCTCATATATCCCAACAAATACACTAAGAATATTTTTATTCATTGTTAGAGTTTAATCAATTTTGTCATCTTTGTTAAAAACGAGTGTAGTAAGATCCTTATTATAATCCTCAAAATGAGTGGGTTGAGTGACATTTCTCGCACGGTCGAAGAAATGAATATAAATTAGGTCACCTACTCAACGCCAATTTAGTAGGTATTTATACGGGGTATTTTTTAAGGAGAGGATTTTTTTTGACAGGTGCTGGAACTCGTCAAAAGAGATCATTTCGCCGGAATTTGATCATAAAAAATGTGCAAAAAATCTTGGGAATAAAGATCTTAAGACCACTCTGGACCGTGTTATCTCTCTGTTAGGAGATCTGCCATGAATCAAAGTGTCATATGCATTCTAGCAAGTAAATAAAGTGCTAGATTTTATCAAAAATTTGTAAATCCTTTTTTAACTTTTATAAGGAGTTTTTCCTAAACTATACAGGGTGTCCGGGAAAATGTGGAAAATCTCTCGGATTCAGATAAAGCATAAAGGAATAAGATGACAAGTTCCCATAATTTTTTTTCCTAGCGGCCTTCCCCACTGAGATACGGCCTCCTAAATGACGCCACTGGAAATTCATTTTACTGGAATAAATTTTAAACTACTTAATATAATTTAATGAAAATTTGATTTGATGAACAATAGTACGGACCTCTTAAAAAACTGCCCTTAAATTTAAATTAGCTGGTTCAGTTTATCAGGGGCGGACTAGATTGTATGTTTCAATGCTTACATTTTTAACACCTGTATGATAAGGAGTTAAAAAAAACAAATTTGGATACCTTGAACACCAAGCTTGAGAAAAGGTACTCTTGTTCCTTGTCGATAAAATGAACCGTTTTCGAAAAACAAAATAATAAAAGGAGTAATTTTTTTATTTCTAGTGAAAAGGACCATGAATTCTATTTTTTTTTGTCTGCAACAAAGTGAGATACGAAAGTTATTCAAGGAACAAAAAGTTTTAGTTTACGTTATTGAATTCGACAAAATTACAAAGATTCTTAAGAATGCAGTTTTGGCCCAGAAAGGCACATTAACAAGAATAATAATAAGAATTCATGGTTCTTTTCAATAGAAATAAAAAAGTTACTTCTTTTATTATTTTGTTTTTCGGAAACGGCTAATTTTATCGACAATGAACAAGAGTATTTTTTTTTTAGCTTAATGTTCAAGGTATCCAAATTTGTTTGTTTCAACTCCTTATCATACAGGGTGTTAAAAATGTAAGCATTCAGATGTACAACCTAGTCCGCCCCTGGTAAACTTAACGAGCTAACTTAAATTCAAGGGCAGTATTTTAAGAGGTCCTTACTACTGTTCATTATATCAAATTTTCATTGAATTATATTAAGTAGTTCAGAATGTATTCCAGTAGAATGAATTTCCAGTGGCGTCATTTAGGAGGCCGTATCTCCGTAGGGAGGGCCGCTAAGAAAAAAAATTATGGGAACTTGTCATCTTATTTTTCTATGTTTTATCTGAATCCGAGATATTTCCCACATTTTCCCGGACACCCTGTATAATCCTTTAAGTCCAAATTAAGGAGAGGAAAAATAACTGATTGAAAAAGTCCTATAAAAAACTTTAGGAAGATCACAAACTCACCGATAGAATTGACAGAAATTGTTCGAAATGGTCACCTTTCGTTGAATGTGCACAAATTCTTGCTTGACATAATAACGAATTGATACATGCAGCAACAATCACATCAGTTTGCTCACGAATAATGTCACAAGCATTTTTAATGAGTTGTTTTAGTTCTTCAACACCATTCACCTCAGCGTTACTGTACGATAATGTTTCAAAATAACCCCAAAAGAAGAAATCTCAGGGGTTGAGATCCGGGGAGTGTGCAGGCCATGGAATCGACCCACCACGTCCTATCCACCTATCCAAACACATTATGAAATTCGCAAGAGTCACAAAAATCAAACGCTCTATTAAATGATTTCCCGTAAACTGAACGCATTCAATAAACCCATTTAGATCTCAATAGGTACCCTCAGATCCAGACTTTGATTTCGAAATACTCGGCCCTGGGAATATTTCATATAAAGGATTGTTGGAATTTGGACTGATTCTGATGAATTCTAGCACCTGCCAAAAAAAAGCCCCGCCTTTGAAATCACCCTGTTTACTCAAAATGTCACATGATTTCGAGAAGAAAGTCAGATATGTCGTCGAAAGCGATCCTAATCAATTGAACGAAAGATACTTAAAGAACAAAAAAATACTCAACCTATAGGAACTGTAAAATTAGTATAATTACAAATATAAGTGGGTACCTATAACTTTTACCAATGGTCGAACTCATAATTTGAAATCGAACAAAATTTTCGATTACGTTGTTGGATTCTATCAATTCTACTTATAATCGAACCACCACAAATCGAAGATTACCTTATCAAAAAATTGGTATCTAGAAATGTGTTTGAATGGTAGCATAATCGGAAGTGGTTTTAACATATTATATCACATTTACCTTTCTTTCTACTAATGCTAACTTCTGTTTTTCTGGCAGACTTTTATGAAAGACGTTTTAAAAATTTCCTCCCATATGCCAGGCATACAATGAAAATTTTTAATCTTATGTTATTTCGCACCGATGAAGAATTCGTGTTCAAATTAAATTTTGTCTGTCCGGGTGGTTTAAACACGATTACTTTCGAAAGAAAGGCGTAGACTTTCGAAATTTTCAGGTTATGTTCGAGGTGTGAATGCGCCGGTCAAGTAGATATAGCCATCTGGAAACTTTTTTCAATAATTCAGAAAATACCGATCCGATCGAATAGTCAGAAACTATTCGCCATATCGTGCTGAAATTTGTGTTTACATATTGGGCATCGATGAATTGAATTAAATAAAAATTCAGTTTACAGCTCTTCTACGTGAAAACACCGCTTTGATTCATAGAATATGTGGTTCTTTTCGTAGTATCTGATTGAAAATGATTGTCGATTTTTCATTAAACTAAATTTCAGATACCCAAATTGATTCGACATCGCTGCCAAGTTGAATATTGTGAACTACGGTTTGATCAGTATCTCAGGAACTGGGGGTGAGTTTGATAAGACTTGGATCCCAGCAAAATTGCGTGGGTTCAGTACCTGGATGGGTACCTGCTCTGGTGCGAAAGCTCTGCTCGTATCCGACAATAACCATACTGAAGTTCGTTCAGTCTATCCCGGATTTTGACAATAAAGTCATTGACGTGTTCTGTTGCATGAAAAATAGGACAATGGACAAAAAATAGTAGGCAAATTCCCTTCCAGAGCTCCCGAGCGGCTGCTGTCCAATTCATTCTTCAGGAAGTTATTTTTTTTTTAGAATATTTATTGTATACAGGGTGTTTCATTGGGAAACGGAAATACTTAAAAGACCGATAGAGGGCACCAAAGTGGTTCTAGATATACCACATTGATTGGGTCTGACTGTCTATGTAACTGAGATACAGGATGTTTTATGAATTTTGCTAACTTCTTCTTGAGGTCACAACAAACGAAACACCCAGTATATTTTCTTTATATTTGGCACACATGTTCATTATTTGATGCTCAATTGAATCACTCAATAACCACGAGGAGAATCCATGTCCGTGTTAAAAAAAAAATTATGAAATTTTGAAAATTCGTTTACATATTTGAAAAGAGCATAATAAACTGAACTGAAACGTGTACTTAACATTTTTGCGCAGACAGTTTTATTCGACAAATTTTCAACTCAAAAGTGAATTTTTTGAAAACGTGGATACCGAAGAGTGGTTAAAAGTGACTTTCAATAATATATCATCAAAACTATTGAATCAATAATTATTTTGAAATTACTTAATCATCATTAAATACATTTGTTTCCCTTTCTACTAATGAAAAATTAGTGGCATGTACTTTCAGCACGATGGTGCATCGCCTCATTATAGGATTATCGTTATAGACTTAATAAACGACAATTTTGGTAACTTATGGATTGGACGACGAGGCCCTCATAAGTGCCCATCAAGATCCCTTGATTTGAATCCCGTGAATTATTATGTCTGGGGGCGCCTAAAATCTCTAGTATTTTCTTAGAGATTAATACTTGGGATCAGCTAATTACAAAAAAACAAGAAGCTAGCAGAAAAATGAAGAACAATCCGAATGTAATTCCCGAATCAGATCGGGGTATTCTCAAACGAGCACGGAAATGTATAGACCAGAATAGGGCCAATAGGAGGCATTTCGAGCAGTTTATGAAAACGACCTAATTCATCTCAAATATTTCACTGAAACATTCAATAACAATATTCAAGCAATATCAATTTTGATAATTTGATATGTACCTACATATAGGGCGTTACTTTTCACCTACCTGGAAATTACACAAATGGGTGTTATGTCGCTATAAAAAGGATAACCAATGCATTTAATGATAATTTAGATATTTTAAAATAATTATGGATTCAACTTTTGATAATATGTTATTGCAAATAACTTAAAGCCACTCTTTGGTATCCACGTTCTCAAAAACTAAACTTCTGAGTTAAAAATTTGTGGAGTAAAACTGTTTGCGCAAAAATGTGAAGCGGAAGTTTCAATTTATTTTTTTATGCTCTTCTCGAAAATGTAAACGAATTTTCAAAATCTCGATATACAGGGTGTCGTTTCAAGGATACAATTGCTTCATAATTTTTTGCCGGGACCTGGATTTTTCTTGTGGTTATTGAGTGATTCAATTGAGCATTAAATAAGGAATATGTGTTCCAAATATAGAGAAAATGTAACCAGTGGTTCGTTGGTTATGACCTCAAGAAAATATGAGCAAAATTCATAAAACATCCTGCATCTCGGTTACAAAGACAGTCAGAGCCAAAAAATGTGGTAAATCTAGAACCACCTTGGTGCCCTCTATCCTCCTTTCAAGTATTTCCGTTTCCCAATGAAACACCCTGTATAAGTATAAAAAAAGGAAAATGACGTGACGATAATAGACCTTTGTTAACACTTTGTAGCTTTTTATTCGCTTATATTATATTTTATTCGATATATCAATTGAAGATTGACAATGGTCATGAATAAACAATGGTACTACAGAAGAAAAAATCGAATACACCTGAAACAATAAAGATTCTGTTGATAGAGATTTCCTGATAGCATTGAATGCAGTTGGAAGATCGAGGTAAACAGAAGGAAGATTACGATCTCCTATTTTTTTCGCGGTTACCGTACCTACAACAATGAGTTACATAGCTAGTACAGTAAGAAAGAAGTAGGTAGGTAATTTTCAATTCATCCAAACGTATGTGGAACAAAAATGGTGGATGAGCTATGATGAGTTATTCACGATGATGTGAATTCAGAACTCAAAATGTATGAATTAATATTTTGAATGAAATCATCATAATGATATTCTGAATATAGAGATTTTTTCTCAATATTAAATCAACAGATCATTCGAAGTATCATCTGAAAAAAAATGGTGAATTCGCTTTTTGATGCTGTTCACCTCGTATTGTAAACTGTTAATTTTTTATGGTATGTTTTATAATGTTCTGAATTATTTTTATTCCCTACTCTTCTGCAAACACTCAGTTCATTCATCATTCATTTTTTCTCGAACTCTGTGGAAAGTTAGAAGGAAATCGACAGAGCAAGTATAACAAGGTGAATTTTTATTTCAAATATCTTTATTCAACTTTTCGAAATAAAAAATCGCACAAGGTTACAACCAAAGTGGGACACGAAAAACGCCCTAACAACTCATTATTATTATTAACAACGAATTAATAAATGATTAAAACGATTCCAGGGTAAAATAAACGGCATATTGTTTATTCGATAATCAATAATGTGCAACGAAATTCTGCTGGAAAATTACTAAAATAGTGGAGAGTCGTTGGTACAGTCATGGGCATATGTGAAACTCGGTCAGGTGTGTTTACTTTTTTATCACCGAGTCACCTCAATGTTATCGTTGAATTTTCATATTTCTGGGAGGTGTCACATCGAATATAATCATTCCAATTGAGCGCAAGATGATTAAGTACAATACTGAGCAGGTAGCAATATCCTTACCTTGATTAACAGGTTCTGTTACATATTTTTAACCTTTCACTGCACTTGGTGTTACTGAGGTTCCGTTCGAAGTAGAAACACTCGGAGTCATATGTTCCAGGCATTGTTTTAATCGCTAGAAGCGAAGACACTATCATCAACTTTTAACATTCGGCTGCAGAATACTGCAGGAAAAAGACTTTCCGGAAAGGAAACATGGTTAAGCTCTACTGCATTTTCGCTTATGCAACGTTGCCGGGCCACTCCACTATTTGTCGGTAGTAGACGGAGGACTGATACATGTGCCGAGGTGGGCTAACAACTAGGTGATCGTTCATTACCTGTCCATTCACCAGAACCGGTACAACTGTACACGTAGTTTGAGAGAGAAAGACGGAGAGATTGCTCTCGCCGAAGAAGACCATTTGTACGGATTCATAATAATTCCCACAAGCCACAAATTGTCGAAGAGTGGGACAAAATATCTTCGTACCGTTCGACAGGAAACTCTCTCATATAAAAATTCAGCTTCACAGTTGTACTACGTGAAAAGAAAACTGAGTTTTTCTGATCTAGTGTTGAGGAATTTGATGAGAATTCTGTGATTTCATCTCTTGAAGTTGATAAAATAGAATAACATTATTTTTGTCTATATAGTCTCCTTTTGTTAGTTTCGAAGTATTTCAATGTTTCTACAAGAATTTGGAAGTACCGGATGGGTGACCGGCTAAGAATAAACAAGCGCTCCAGAGATTTTCTGACTTCACGTCGGTGTTTCCCAATTTTTTTTATGTTATTTAATGGAAAATTGAAAATTTTATAATTTATTTGATAATTTCAATAAGGAAAATTCACCGAGCGGTAATGTAGGTCATAACACACGTAGATGAAGTTTGCAGCACGAGCCGAAGGCGAGTACTCAAGACTCATGCCGCCCTATTTTCAAGGAAAATAAAATTCTAACGTTTCCTTCTATATATATATATTGAATTGCCTAATTTATGTTCACCAGAATTTGAAAAAACTTAAAACATGTACAGAGTTTCATAATTATAATACTAGGCATGAGGATACATTATGTACTCCCAAGCACAGAACTGATAAGTATGAGTCGTCTCCTACCTTCACAGGAATTAAATTTTATAATCATTTGCCTAAACATTACAAAGGAATTGCTGAAAAGCAATTTAAGAAGGAAATTAAATCAATACTGATTGAAAAATGCTTTTATAGTATTAAAGAGTTTTTTGCTAGTCCTATCGTTTAAGTTTTCTTTTTTTATTGCTATTGTCAACTGTGTTATATTGGTACTTTCATTTGTTCGCTTGTATCTGTGTTGTTTAATTTTTTTCTTCGCGATGACAATTCCTATACATTTGTATGATGTCTCAAAGGAGGAATAAATTATTATTATTATTATTATTATAACAATAAATACTAAGATACAAGTACAGAGAAAGAACTTTATTTACAAATTTCAATAGTTACCTATAACAATGCATTATTTATGTTGATTGTGCTTCTTAGCTAGTGCTAAGTTCACTAGAATATGCCGAAGGAACATTCTCTGTAAACGATGACTCAATATTCTTACTGCTACACCAATCTTGAAAATTGTTGTATACACCTTTATATTTGTTTTAGGATTTTTCGGGCAATAAATTCTGATGGTAACATTGGCTGATTGTCTTATTTCTGAAGGTTTACCTAATAATTCATCTTCACTATCTGAATTAATCTTTTTCAGCAAAACATTGACAATAATAATTAGGTATCAACTTAATTTGTGAAAACGTCAAAATAATTCAAATGACCTCCCCTCAATACCAATAATGAACTCACTGGCACAGCCAGGGGTGGGGGGGCTTTGGGGCTGCAGCCCCCCCCAAAGACACAAATTCTTTGATTGAATTTGAAAAATTAATAAAATTATTTAAAACCGATTTATAAATTGCTAACGATAGTAATTCAACAAAACCAGTACACGAATGGGTGCATTTTTGATGAAGATTTGTAAAATTTGGGCGAGACCGGTCAAAATTTATATTGTCCTGGTTTCAGGTTAGGAAAAATGGTCACCTTACTCTGGATAGATCTCTTCGTTAGGAGCCATATGCATGCGATGTTTGTTTTCTCGGCATTCATTTATTGCAAATTTGTATTCTCTTTCAACTTTTATAAGGAGATTTTTTCTAAACGGTATTATTGTTGAAGTTCAAACTGAAGAGATGAAAACACACTGATTGAGAAGGATCACAAACTCACCTATAAAATAAATTGATCCGAATTGTTCACAGAAATGGTTCGAAATGGTCACCACATCATTTGTTTGATGTGCACAAAGTCTTGCCTGGTGTAATTTCGAATGGTCACCTATACTCTTATTTTTTCAAATGACCCATGAAGAAAAAAATCACAGGGGTTTAGATCGGAAAACTTAGTCATCATACGCATCATATAAATTAATTTCCGTATACTGACCTCACACAGCTGGTAATATCTGAAAATTTAAATATCAATACGAACCTAATGAAGATCCGTGCTAGGAAATTCTCATATTTGCGGATAACTCTGATATGAACGAGTTTTGGTATATGGACTTATTTTGACGAGTTCTATTGCTGGTCAAAAAAAGCCTCACCTTCAAAAGGTATATTATGATTTCGAATTCAATATTGACGACGTATTAGATATATTAGGAACATCTGAAAGACGGCTGAATATTTGATATTATCAAAAACGTCTAACCTCGTAAGGGAACGAGAAAAAAATCAATCGATTATATAAAATTTGAAAATTAAATATTGAGAAATTATGAATTCTTAAATTGGATTGTTCATTGATTCTTTGTTCTATTATTCCTTCCTTTTTGAGCGCTCGTACTACTTACACGAGGGCTCTATCATTTCGTCACGATGTCTGTATTTTTCGAATTTTGAGCCGAAAATGATCTCAATCGACTATGTTCGACTCACTGATGACGAATCCGTCGAAAAATTCGAGTCTGTCCGTCCGGCCGGCCGTATACACGATAACTATCGAACGGAATGTCCTAGAAACTTGAAATTTTCAGGGTAGGTTTAAATCACGAATGCCGCGGTTAAATTCGTTATTGGGCAAAATTCGCCGAGGGGTTCTGTTAATATGGCCGCTCGAAATTTTGTTTTCCTGATTACTTTGAAACTACAGATTAGATCTATGTGAAATTTTGCACTCGGGTGGAGAATTGCGTGTTCAAGCTACATGCAAATCTTGGTCCAGCTCGCATGACCAGAACCATAGAAATCATAGAAAATTATAACTTTGTGATGGAAAGGCCTAGGGACTTGAAATTCTCACGATGGGTTTGGATCTTCAATGTTGCGGTCACTTTCATCAATGAGCAGAATTTGACAAGGGGTTCCTCAAATATGGCCGTTTGAAATTCAATTTTCTTGATTATTTCAAAACTATGGATTTGATCGTGATAAAATTCTGTATTTGAATTGAGAATGATATATTGGAGCTACATTTCTCCAGATCGCATGATCAGAACCATAGAAACTATAGAAAATCATAACTTTCGAACGGAATGACCCAGGGACTGGAAATTTTCAGGATAGGTTCGGATCGCAAATTTCGCGGTCACGTTCATCAATGAGCAAAATCAGACTAGGGGTTCTGTAAATATAGCCGTTCAAACAATTTTTTTCCTGATAATTTCGAAACAACTCATTGGATTGGAATGAAATTCCGCACATACATGAAGAATAATGTATTCAAACTACGTGGAAAATTTTGTCCAGATCGCATTACCAAGACCATAGATACCGTAGAAAATTCTAGCGAATTATCGAAAAAAAATTGGTCACCAATTTTCTTCGACAGCTGTCAAAATCTTTCCATTTGTTTTCTAAAACTGAAGAATGCGAATCTACCTACAAGGTGGATGAACGAGCGCTCAAAAGCTCCTGACTTAACGGCAGTGCTTTTCGTCATTTTCGAATTATTTTTCCCATCTTTCGTATATTTCTAGTTTCATTATTAATTATTCAGTTCAGCCCCCCCAAAACAAAATCCTAGCTGCGCCACTGAATGAACTGTTCCCTTTCGGCCAATCGTCTTGTTCAGAAGCACAGAGACAGGGAGTTATAGTAGTGAGTTATTATAACTCACGTTGTTTGTTTACAGATACTATTAATTGCTCAAAAGTAGTTGAATAATGAATATATAATTCAACAGGAGTAGATAAATTATATAAATTTTGACTTTGGTTAAACTGAAACGTTGACCAAAAAAGATCTCATAAAAACTATCTTAGTATTCTGATGTATGCAGAAATGTTGATCAAAATTTTCCAAATCATTCCAGAACCCCTGACTGCATTTTTAAAATCACCACATGGATAGTTGTATCATGCATTATTCATGTGGCAAGCCTGCTCTAGTTATTTTTGTTCGAGGAAGTCATTCTGCTATTCATATCGAATCATTAATTAAGACTAAATACGATATAGCGGAAATAACTAACTCATATCATTATAATATCCTGTCGATTGCTTTTTATCACGGAAGTTCAATAGAGCATGTACCTAAATTCCTTGAAAATAAGAAAATTGCAGTGAATCTGGCAACACTGCAACCGTATTTTCAGCCACCTGTTATTTTTGTACGGGATCAATGGAATCCAAAATGCATATTTTTAAGAGTTAACGAGTAAAAAAAATCACCATGCATTTTTCAATATGTTTTTGTTCAAGGACAATTTTTAGAAAAAAATTCCCAATTTTTTTCTGTAAACGCATTTCCAACATTCAATTCTTCGAACAATACCACCAAACAAATATTAGAAATCTCTTTGATCATTAGTATTAACGATTTAAAGATTTGTTATTTGTCTATATGAAAACAGATAAAAACCTTATTTTGAGGTTATGTTATGATCTAGTGATACTACCACCGTAAGCCCTTCTCCCAAAGTAACCGCATTTTAATTAGATTTTTCTGTTCATAGATAGGCCAAGATGAATAAGTGATATTGCAAAATACCCAGAGGATTTAAGATGAAGTGGAAAAAATTAGGCCCTGCTTATCTGGCTGGAATATGTGGAGCTGCAGGTAGTGTACTAGGAAAACTGTCTGGCGTGCCTATCATAGAAGTAAGTATGGCATAGCTCCTCAAAAATAGTAGAATAATCCATATTTATTGTATATTTTCAGCACTCCATTATTTTGAGAATTTTATGTGTTATCCTGATGGTCATAGTGAACACTTACGTATTGACCCTTTTTATGCGAGCACTTCATCAGAGTGGATCGACATTGTTGGCTACTGTTGTCACGAATGCATCTAGTTTTATGTCTTCCGTGAGTCTTTGTTTATTAATTCATATAAATATTTATTTTTATTATCATGAATTAATGCAAAATCTTCCAACACATGGAAGGAATCTTTATTGATGCAACCGTACCCGCATCCTTCATCTGCTAGATGTCGCTAATGGTCCTCACGCGAGGGAACATAAAACTCTGTTCTTATTTTTCTTTATATTACATTCCACGAAAAATTTCATTTAGGTATTTCCCAAAGATATGAGCTGATGCATACGTTTTTACTCTTCACTATTTTCCGAGGGGAGTTTTATTGTTGTAGTGTTGTTAATATCCATATGATTTGCAGGCCATCTTGGGGTACATATTTTTCGATGAAACCTCTTCACTTCTATGGTGGTTTGGACTTCTCTTCATTATGGGTGGATTAATATTGATAGTTCAAGACGAAAAAACAGAAAGTGGAAATGAAGTTATGAAGAACGCATTGGACAAGGATAAACGTGCATAGTGCCTAACTAATTGGAACTCCTGAGAACCGTGAAAAATTTCATTAATTATGACATCAAATAAATTTCTATTTATAATGAGAGTATATTCATTGTCTAGGTATAGAACCCATTTTTGCTTTCATTAATATAAAAAATGCGGGGGGTATGGGCAAATCAACGACCGCAGTTTCCAGAAATTTTCGATCATTTTTGGCGATCTGTTAATTTAATTTCGGTGACAGTGCATTAACTTTTCTCATTTCGCCTAGAATGTAGTCGAAATTGATTATATCGAACATGCAAAGAAGTGAATTGAAGTAAGAAATAGAGGCAAGTAATTATAACCATTTTCTAGCCTCAAATATGTTTTGTTTCGCATTTTCAGGTGTTTAGAATTTAGAACCGAATTGTCTAACCCGAAACCATACGGGTTATGAATGAATACTGTCGTTCTTTCTGGGCAGTGAAACGGAATTGAAAGAAAAATCGAGATATTTACACTCAAAAATGGGTGAAATTGAAGATTTTTCAAATATTTCCCAGTCTCACGATACGTTTTTAGGTTTCTAAAACTGTCCCAATATTTTATTTGACATAATGAAGGAAGGTTCTGCTTTAAAAAAAAATTATCACTAGTAATACCACTAGAGGTCAAATTATTGCCGGAAATTTTTTCGAGCTCATGAATATTTTGAAAATTATCCCGAGTCGAAGACGAGGGATAATTTTCTAAAAATATTCATGAGTGAGAAAAAATTTCCGGATTTAATTTGACCTCGTGTGGTATTCGGTAAGAAAATTCCACACCAAATGCGTTTATTTCCAACAACATCAATTTTCGTCTTCATCAAGTATAATATTCTGTCATTATAAACGTCAAAAAAATTTCCAGTATAATTCGCTGTTGGGTACCGTGAAAAAATTTCCACTGAAATTCATCCGTTGCGATGGTGATCTGTCAGAAATACACGTTCTGATTGGTTAAAAATCACATGTGTGGAATTCTCACTAATATTCGAAATAATTCAGTGTTCCATCTATATTTAAGTTCATAAAAATAAATTGATAGTATTATTCATATTGACAATGAGCACTGAAGGCCATTTTGGAAGTTTAAAAAAATAAAATGACATTGTTTGTTATACTGACAATGAACAATAAAGTCAGTTTTCCTACACAGAGACAAGCGCGCAAAAAGCTCCTGGCTTCATGTTGCTTTTTTCGATTTTTTTTCATTTTCTGTTCAGAATTCCGCGAATTTTGTTTTGTCTGGTTATTCATACAGTTCTCTCAAAGTCTGTATAGTTCTTGAATACAGAATTGAATGAAAACCTCTGGATTTGTTGGAAAAAAAAATTACCAATTCTTCCTGAAATAATCCAAATTTACGATCTTAATACTATTTTGAAATTTGATAACCGAATGAAATAAAACCTCTCGAACTCTTTTTTCAGGAAATAAATATAACTGAGTACTTTCACTAATCGGATATAATTTCTATATTCTGACAATTCTAAAATTTTCTTGTTTCAGTGAAGAAGCTGATGAATTTTTTTTTTAAGAAGCAGTAGAAGGGTGTTTAATCACCCCTAAATAAAGTAGATTAGAAAACTAAGTGGCTCATGTTCTAATGGTACCAGTGGCGCAGCTAGGATTTTGTTTTGGGGGGGGCTGAACTGAACAATTAATAATGAAACTAGAAATATACGAAAGATAGGAAAAAAATTCAAAAATGACGAAAAACACTGCCGTTAAGTCAGGAGCTTTTGAGCGCTCGTTCATCCACCTTGTAGGTAGATTCGCATTCTTCAGTTTCAGAAAACAATTGGAAAGATTTTGACAGCTGTCGAAGAAAATTGGTGACCAATTTCTTTTCGATAATTCGCTAGAATTTTCTACGGTATCTATGGTCTTGGTAATGCGATCTAAACAAAATTTTCCACGTAGTTTGAATACATTATTCTTTATGTATGTGCGGAATTTCATTCCAACCAATAAGTTGTTTCGAAATTATTAGGAAAAAAATTGTTTGAAGGGCTATATTTACGGAACCCCTAGTCTAATTTTGCTCATTGATGAACGTGACCGCGAAATTTGCGATCCGAACCTATCCTGAAAATTTCCAGTCCCTGGGTCTTTCCGTTCGAAAGTTATCACTTTCTATAGTTTCTATGGTTCTGGTCATGCGATCTGGAGAATTGTAGCTCCAATATATCATTCTCAATTCGAATACAGAACTTCATCACGATCAAATCCATAGTTTTGAAATAATCAAGAAAATTGAATTTCAAACGGCCATATTTGAGGAACCCCTTGTCAAATTCTGCTCATTGATGAAGGTGACCGCAACATTGAAGATCCAAACCTATCGTGAGAATTCCAAGTCCCTAGGCCTTTCCATCACAAAGTTATAATTTTCTATGGTTCTGGTCATGCGACCTGGACCAAATTTTGCATGTAGCTTGAACACGCAATTCTCCACCCGAGTGCAAAATTTCACTCAGATCTAATCTGTAGTTTCAAAGTAATCAGGAAAACAAAATTTCGAGCGGCCATATTTACGGAACCCCTGGGCGAATTTTGCCCAATAACGAACTTAACCGCGGCATTCGAGATTTGAACCTACCCTGAAAATTTCAAGTTTCTAGGACATTCCGTTAGATAGTTATCGTGTATACGGCCGGCCGGACGGACAGACTCGAATTTTTCGACGGATTCGTCATCAGTGAGTCGAACATAGTCGATTGAGATCATTTTCGGCTCAAAATTCGAAAAATACAGAAATCGTGACGAAATGATAGAGCCATCGTGTAAGTAGTACGAGCGCTCAAAAAGGAAGGAATAATAAAACAAAGAATCAATGAACAATCCAATTTAAGAATTCATAATTTCTCAATATTTAATTTTCAAATTGTCTATAATCGATTGATTTTGTTCTCGTTCCCTTACGAGGTTAGACCTTTTTGATAATATCAAATATTCAGCCGTCTTTCAGATGTTCCTAATATATCTAATACGTCGTCATGCGAATTCGAAATCATAATATACTTTTTGAAGGTGAGGCTTTTTTTGACCAGCAATAGAACTCGTCAAAATAAGTCCATATACCAAAACTCGTTCATATCAAAGTTATCCGCAAATATGAGAATTTCCTTGCACGGATCTTCATTAGGTTCGTATTGATATTTAAATTTTCAGATATTACCAGCTGTGTGAGGTCAGTATACGGGAATTAACTTATATGATGTGTATGAAGACTAAGTTTTCCGATCTAAACCCCTGTGATTTTTTTCTTCATGGGTCATTTGAGAAAATAAGAGTATAGGTGACCATTCGAAATTACACCAGGCAAGACTTTGTGCACATCAAACAAATGGGGTGGTGACCATTTCGAACCATTTCTGTGAACAATTCGGATCAATTTATTCTATAGGTGAGTTTGTGATCCTTTTCAATCAGTGATTTTTCATCTCCTCAGTTCGAACTTTAACAATAATACCGTTTAGAAAAAATCTCCTAATTAAAGTTGAAAGAGAATACAAATTTGCAATAAATGAATGCCGAGAAAACAAACATCGCATGCATATGGCTCATAACGAAGAGATCTATCCAGAGTAAGTCAACCATTTTTCCTAACCTGAAACCAGGACAATATAAATTTTGACCGGTCTCGCCCAAATTTTACAAATCTTCATCAAAAATTCACCCATTCGTGTACTGGTTTTGTTGAATGACTATCGTTAGCAATTTATAAATCGGTTTTATATAATTTTATTAATTTTTTAAATTCAATCAAAGAATTTGTGTCTTTGGGGGGGGGGCTGCAGCCCCAAAGCCCCCCCCCCTGGCTGCGCCAGTGAATGGTACAATAGATATTTCAGGATTAAAAAAAAACCTATCACTCACTTCATTTTTATTACATCCTCAACATTTTTCTTTGAATGTTGATTAAGCATGGAATAATGCACCATTATCTACTATATAAAAATAAGTCGGGTTTTCCTTCCTGACGCTATAACTCCAGAACGCACGAACCGATTTCCACATTTTTGCATTCGTTGGAAAGGTCTCGGGCTCCGTGAGGTTTATAGCAAAGAAAATTCAGGAAAATTTCAGGACAAACCAACATTTTAAGTAGATGGCGCCGGTGCGTGATACATTGTTTGACAGCTACTCATTGTTCTCTGCTCAGTTAATTTCATGTGACAAACCGGTATTGTGTTCACTGTGAAATTGCGAAAAAAAAGTAAAAAAAACATATAACGTACCTATATTGTGCAAATTTTTATTCAATTTCAACAGCAGGCATTTGTCTTTAAGGTCGTAAGTTGAACTGTGTAAATTATGTGGATCGTGCATTCGAGGTTAAATTCACCACTCTGTCCATAGCCCAAAATGACTAGAGGACGACGTGCGAACATCGGCCGCCGCACAAGACATGCAAGCCAGCAACAAGTGTATTCACAGAACTTAAGCGAAGAAAGACAAAATGATTGTTTGCAATTTCAGATACAAGGACAAATATATCATTTGCATGGTTCAATGGTGCCAGCACCAGATGAACCGCATCAATTTCTGCAAATATATTTCATTTCGTCGATGGTGGATCAGCTGAATGTGCGGTGCAATAAACAGGGAACACAACAGTTAAAGAGACGAATTATTGAACAGTTGCAAGCATTTTTTCACGCTAATAATGCTGTGGTTAATATGTTCAAAACAGCATTGGAGCGAATGCCATTGGATACGCACAAATTTGTCATAAGAGCGGATTGTACCCCAACAGGTGAACATGTGCGAAGATTCAATGCACCGTTAATGATGTTGCTGCAATTATTGTTGGCGATCCAACTAAATCGCGAGACATTGTCGTTCAGCGAAGAAGCAATATCATGCATCGTGTAAACGAGACACATCGTTTGTACGATGCGTTACAATATCCAAAAAAAACAAAAAAAAATTTTTCTTCATCTTTTAATCACCAAACGAAATGTTACATAAAACGAAGCCATCTGGTGGCGAAACGGAGTTCGCCGGGTTTGCTAGTTGTTTATAATAGGATAAAGGCAAACATATTGATAAGAAATCCCAGAGCAGCTCGGATTTTGTGAATTACCGCATGAGACCATGCCAAAGCATATAAATTCAAAGGATAACATCGATAATTATCATGAATCCAAAAAGGTCTTGCTGAGAATAGTGCTGAGAAAAAAGACTCTCTGCTGAAGAAGGTGAGTGTTATTTATAACGACATGATTCATATTGATATGCAGGTGTATATAATTGCTCTGGTCGGTTGATTGAAAAATTATATTTTATTACCTCATAAAATTTGATTGAGTCCTTCGAAGAAAAGATTTTCCAACCTGGAAAATTCCACAGGTAAATTTTTGGGTAGAAAGCAAAGTTGAAATAATTCATATTTTTTGTTGAATTCCCAAAATATTCTTCTGTATTCAATTCTGTTTGTTTGCCTCATATGTGTTATAGTGAATATATGAACAAATTCAAATTGAATGGAATATAATTGTTCCCATAATTTTCAGATGGCGTCCAAGTTGATATCCTTCTCGTGTCTCGCATTGTTGATCGTCTTCGTCCAGTCTGGACCTGTGAACAATTATCCAGAGCGGGGAGATTTCTTCGAGTCTGGACCTTTGGAATCTTATCCAGAGCTGGGAAATTCAAGAATGATGAAAATTCTCCCCTACAATCGCATCATACCCATATATAGCAGACATGTTCGTGATGCCGAAGATACTCGCAAATGGCAAGTAGAGCCAAATTACAACAAAGATGGAGATGGAAATGAACAGGCATCTGTCAGAGCGCAAAGGACTTTTGGGGAAGATGGGCAACATGAGGTTCATGCTGGTGCTTCGAGAGTGTTCTCAGGTCCAAATAAGGGTGGACCATCCTACAATGTTGGAGCAACCTTCAGGTGGTGAACTGCTGAAAGAATAATTTAGATGTCAAAACAAGAAAATATTGTAATTTCTTCGGAATTTTAGTAAGAACTTGTATTTTACATCAATGTCATGTTTTGTTTTCAAAAGGGAGAATTATAGACTTATAAATAAAATTGTCTTTTAATCGAATAACAAACAGCCCAAAAATATCAATCAATACTGTACTGCTCTGAAGAATTAGAGGCATCCCCCACATTCAATTCGCAACCCTCATTAGGATCATTAATGTATCTGTGGTAAAGACAAAACTGTCTCGATATTTTATTTGAAATAACCAAATGCTCATGTCAGATCAATGATCAAAAAAATTATCATTCAGACTTTACGTTTCTCAAGTTGTTGCTATAGCCTTCATGAGTAAATTGGGACATAAATATTGATATAAGTTTATAAAAATAAATAGACAGTATTATTCATATTGACAATGAGCCTTCAGTGCTCATTTTGGTACACAGAAAAAAATGAGTTATTCTGATATATAAATCTGATTCCATCTTTTGAAGTTCATAAAAATAAAATGACAGTGTTTGTTACACTGACAAACAGCACTGATGTCCGTTTTCGTACACAGAAACAAGCGCGCGAAACGATCCTGGCTTCATAAGTTTTTTTCGTCTTTTTTAATTTTCTGTTTGGAATTTTGCCAATTTTGTTATGTCTGGTCCCGGTCAATACACAGTTCCTGATATCTGGGATTATTCATTATTTCTTCAATAAAGTCTGTATAGTTGTTGAATACGGAATTTCAATCCGAATGAAAAACCTCTGGAATTGTTGAAGAAAATTCACCAATTCTTCCTGAATTAATCCAGATTTACATTCTCGATACTATTTTAAAATCTGATAACCGACTGAAATGAAAAATTCCGAACACAGAAAATAAATTCTGGTACTTTCACTTATCGGATATGTTTTTCATATTCTGATAATTTCAAAGTTTTCTTTTGAGAAGTAGTTGAAGGGTGTATAAACACCTCTAAATAATGAAGATAAGAAAACTAAGTGTCACATGTTCTAATGGTAAAATAGATATTTCAGGATTAAAAAAATACGTGTTACTCACTTTATTTTCATTACATCCTCAACATTTTTCTTTGGATGTTGATAAAGCGTGGAATAATGAACAATTATTGTTTATGATAGGATAAATGCAAACATATTGATAAGGAATTCCAGAGCATCTCGGATTCTGTGAATTACCGCATGAGACCATGCCAAAGCATATAAATTCAAAGGATAACCGATATTTATCATAAATCCAAAAAGGTCTTGCTGAGAATAGTGCTGAGAAAAAATTGTCTCTGCTGAAGAAGGTGAGTGTTACTTATAGCGACATGATACATATCAATATCCACGTTTAAATAATTGTTCCTGTCGGTTGATTGAAAAAATATATATATTTTATTACCTCATAAAATTTGATTGAGTCCTTCGAAGAAAAGTTCTTTCAACCTGGAATATTAAAGGTAAATTATTGTGTAGAGTGTAGTATTGAAATAATTCATATTGTTTGTTGAATTCCCAAAATATTCTTCTGTATTTAATTCTGTGTTTTTTCCTCAAATGTATTATAGTGAATATATAAAAAAGTTCAAATTGAATGGAATATTATTGTTCTCATAATTTTCAGATGGCGTCCAAGTTGATATCGTTCTCGAGTCTTACATTGTTGATCGTTTTCGTCCAGTCTGGACCTGTGAACAATTATCCAGAGCGGGGAAATTTCTTCGAGTCTGGACCTTTGGAATCTTATCCAGAGCTGGGAAATTCAAGAATGATAAAAATTGTTCCCTTCAACCACCGTATCTCACAATCCATACCAATATATAGCAGACATGTTCGTGAAGCCGAAGATCGCAAATGGCGAGTGGAGTCAAATTACAACAAGGATGCTGATGGAAATGAACAGGCTTCTGTCAGAGCGCAAAGGACTTTTGGGGAAGATGGGCAACACGAGGTTCATGGTGGTGCTTCGAGAGTGTTTTCAGGTCCAAATAGGGGTGGACCATCCTTCAATGTTGGAGCAACCTTCAGGTGGTGAACTGCTGAAAGAATAATTCAGATATCAAAACAAGAAAATATTGTTCTTCGAAATTTTAGTGATAACTTTTATTTTACATCAATGTCAAGTTTTGTTTTCAAAAGGTAGAATTATAGAATTAAAAATAAATTTGTCTATCAATCAAATAAAGAACAACCCAAAAATATCAATCAACTCTGTACTGCTCTGAAGGGTTAGAGCGAATCCCCCCATTCAATTCGCAACACTCATTAGGATCATTAATGTATTTGTGAAAAAGACAATTCAGTAATTGGAAACACTCGGAGACAATAGATGGTTGCTTGTTATGGAAGAAAATCAATTCTCGATAACTGAAGAGTTCCGAAAATCGGTCCGCACGATACTTCATTGGCAATTTTGATCGTTTCGACAGCACGATTACAGAAATATCAGATCTTATTCTATCTTCTACCAGAAACAAGCGCGAAAAAATCTCCTGACTTAAGTCAGTTAAGTTAGTGCTTTTTTCGATTTTTTATTTTCGGTTCAGAGTTTCGCGAATTTTTTATGTCTGTTTTTTATGTCAATACATACAGTTCCCAATATCTGGGATTATTCATTATATTTTCCATAAAGTCTGTACAGTTCTCGAATACGGAATTTCAATCCGAATGAAAAACCTCTGGAATTGTTGAAGAAAAATTTACCAATTCTTCTTGAAAAAATCTAGATTTACTTTCTAGAATCTGATAACTGAATGAAACAAAAGATTCCGAACGCTTTTTGCAGAAAATAAATTCTGGTACTTTCACTAATCGGATATGATATTCTGATAATTTTGAAGTTTTCTTGTATCAGCTAAAAAGCTGTTGAATTTTTTTTTGAGAAGCAGTTTAAGAGTGTTCAACCACCCCTAAATAATGAAGATAACAAAACTAAGTGTCAGATATTCTAATGGTAAAATAGCTATTTCATGTTTAAAAAAAAACGTGAGCAAAATTACAACAAGGATGGAGATGGAAATGAACAGGCATCTGTCAGAGCGCGGAGGACTTTTGGGGAAGATGGGCAACATGAGGTTCATGCTTGTGCTTCGAGAGTGTTCTCAGGTCCAAATAGGGGTGGACCATCCTACAATGTTGGAGCAACCTTCAGGTGGTGAACTGTGAAGCTTAAAAAATAATTTACTAATCACATTCTGATCTTCAGATGATAGCAAAACAAGAAGTCATCTCTTCGAAATTTCAGTTAGAACTTTTATTTTACAACAATGTCAAGTTTTGTTTTCAAAAAGAAAAAATGTAGAATTATAAATAAAATTGTTGAAGAATCAAATAAGAAACAATCCGAAAATATCAATCAATACTGAGCTGCTCTGAAGAGTTAGAGGGAATCCCCCCATTCAATTCGCAACCCTCATTAGGATCATTGATGTATAGGTGAAAAAGACAATTCAGTAATTGGAAGCGCTCGGAGACAAAAGATGGTTGCTTGTTATAGAAGAAAATCAATTCTCGATTAGAGAGTTAACTGAAGAGTTTCGAGAATCGGTCCGCACGATACTTCATTGGTAATTTCGATCGTTTCGACAGCACCATTACAGAAATATCAGATATCTTATTCCATCCTCTACCTGGAACGTTTCTTCCCTATTTTCTCTTTTTCTCTGGTTTTTATTCGATTTTGCCACATTTTGACAACATAATCGAGAAAATACAGGTTTTTTGGGGTTATTAAGGAGGGTCTAATTCCCCAGTGATGGGACTTGTTTATGCAAATTTCAGATCATAAAAAATTAGGTTATGGACACTGCCCAGTTCATTCAGAAATTCGACTAGTTATAATCAAAAAAATTTAGAAAAGCACTGCCGTGAAGGCAGGAGCTTTTGAGCGCTCGTACATGCACCTTGTAGGTAGATTCGCATTTTCCAGTTTTAGAAATCAATTGAAGGAATTTTTGACAGCTGTCAAAAAAATTCTGAAACTTAGGCGAAACTCCAGACTTCATGTCAGTGCTTCAGATGATCAATTTTGTTTCGATAATTAGCAAGAATTTTCTACGGTATCTATGGTCTTGGTGATGCGGTCTGGACAAAATTTTGCACGTAGTTTGAATACATTATTCCTCAGCTAGGTGCATAATTTCATTCCAATCCGATCAGTAGTTCCGAAACTATCTGGAAAAAAATATTTTGAACGGCCATATTTACGGAACCCCTAGTCTCATTTTGCTCATTGATGAACGTGACCGCGATATTCGCGATCCAAACCCACCCTGAAAATTTCAAGTTCCTAGGCCTTTCCGTTCAAAAGTTACAATTTTCTATGGTTTCTATGGTTCTGGTCATGCGATCTGGACAAAATATTGCTTCAATATATCATTCTCGATTAAAATACAAAATTTCATCTCGATCGAATCCGTAGTTTCGAATTTATCGAGAAAACAAAATTTCAAACGACCGTATTTACGGAACCCCTTGTATAATGTTGCTCATAGATAAACGTCATCACGACATTCCAGAACCAAACCTATCCTGAAAATTTCAAGTCCCTAGGCGTTTCCGTTCAAAAGTTACAATTTTCTATTGTTTCTATGGTTCTGGCCATGCGATCAGGACAAAATTCCACATGTACCTTGAACACCTCATTCTTCATTTGAGTGCAAAGTTTCAACTCGATCGAATCTGTAGTTTCGAAGTAATCAGGGAAACAAAACTTTGAACGGCCATATTTACGGAACCCATGGTGAAATTTGGCCCATTAACGAACTTAACCGAGGCATTCGGGATCTGAACCTACACTGAAAATTTCAAGTCTCTAGGTTGATCCGTTCGAGAGTTATCGTGCTGACGGACGGCCGGACGGCCGGACGGACGGACGGCCGGACGGACAGACTCGAATTTTCCGACGGATTCGTCATCAGTGAGTCGAACATAGTCGATTGAGACCATTTTCGGCTCAAAATTCGAAAAATACAGACATCGTGACGAAATGATATAGCCCTCGTGTAAGTAGTACGAGCGCTCAAAAATGTATGCTCTCTTCTCATGTGTTCAATATTTTTATTCCGGCTCTCGTATAAAAGTTGGTCTGTGTGAGATCCCTCAGAAGCTGAGAGCTTTACCCGAGTTGGGAGATCCGGTTGTTTTTTATGTTTTTTATAAGAGCATCATATCAGAGGTGTACTTGCCAAATATTTTTCTGAAGCAGCATCATCTTCTTAACTGGGCTTTATTTGATAGAAAAGTGAATAGAAAAAAATTTGAAAGCCTTGACGTGAATTCAGGAGCTTTTGCGCTCGTTTCTGTGTACCAAAACGGCCTTTATTGTTCATTGTCAGCATGACAAATACTGTCGATTTATTTTCATAAACTTAAATGGATGGAATCACTGAATTATATTGAATATATATTTGATTTACTCATTTGAGTTATGCTATGGCAACATAACAACTCGGGAAACGTGAAGTCTAAATAATAATTTTTTGATTATCAGTTTCACAGGAGTACATAGTTGTGTAAAATAAGATATTGAAATATTTTCATAAAACTGAAGGAAAAAGTATCGTGGGGCTGGGAAATCTTTGAAAAATCATCACTCTCTATCTTTTTGGAGTGTATATATGTTCATCTACTCCTAATGAATTATATATTCATTATTCAACTACTTTTGAGCAATTAATAGTATCTGTAAACAAACAGCGTCAGTTATAATAACCCACTACTATAACTCCCTGTCTCTGTGCTTCTGAACAAGCCGATTGGCCGAAAGGAACAGTCCATTTTTGGTATTGAGGGGAGTAATGTCACTCGAATAATTTTGACGTTTTCTAAAATTAAGCTGATACCTAATTATTATTTTGAATGTTTTGCAAAAAGAGATGAATTCAAAAGGTGAAGATGAATTATTAGGCAAACTTTCAGAAATAAGACAATCAGCCAATGTTACCATAGAGAATTTATTGCTCGAAAAATACCAAAACAAATATAAAGGTGTATACAACCATTTTCAAAATTGGTGTAGCAGTAAGAATATTAAGTCATCGTTTGCCGACAATGTTCTTGTGGTATATTTTAGTGAACTCAGCACTAAATATAAAGCATCGCCCCTATGAACTTTCTACTCCATGCTGAGAAGCACAGTCAACATAAATAATGCATTGTTATAGGTAACTATTAAGATTTGTGAATAAAGTTCTTTCTCTGTACTTGTATCTCAATATTTATTCTATAGCCGTAGATAAAGTATAGTATTCAACTTGCGGTAATGGTCATAACTCACTTGATGAATTACAGCACTCGCCTTCGGCTCGCGCTGCAAACTTCATCTGCGTGAGTTATTTATACATTACCGCTCGTTGAATTATATACTATGATTTCTGCTTCAAATCCGTTTCACTGGCCAGAATGAACTGAAGTATTCAAAAAGGTTCCTTTTGAGCTCAGGAATCTTGCCAAGGCTATGGGTCACAGCAAGTGTATGTAGGGTAAAAGGTACAGTTGTTGACACCCTATCAGTGATTGACACCCTCATTTTCATATTTGAATTATAAGAATTGGATGGAGGCCTTAAAAACATGGAGCTTTGAAAAAAATATTTCAATTTTTCAAGTTTGGACTGTTAGTATTAATTTGGGTTAGGTTTGCATTCCTTATTCACCATATATTTATCAATGTGCAGCGTGCTGACGATCATTGCAATTAGAAAAATACTGCCATTTTCTCAAGGTACTTAACTCAAGTCCATAACATTTTTTTAATTGTTCTAATTTTTGTCTGAGGCATAATTTTTGTTTGAATCATTGAAACTCTTCAATAAATACTTTTTCATAACTTAAAATCTATTTGGTTGAAGGTTTCGCGTTTTTTTGTGGGTGTCAATATTAATTGCCTTCGAAAATATGTGGATGAATAGTGATTGACATACTATGTCAATAACTGTCGTATTCAAATTTTGCAAAATTAGTCCGTATTGCCTACTATTCAGGCCTCAATTTCTCAATGAATACTGAAAAATGATTGAACTTTATCTAATTTTGTTCTAGATAGTTGTTGACACCAGTGTCAATCTCTGTGAATTTCTACGTGTCAATAACTATATTGCAAGTTCAACTAGTTCCTACTTCTTGTCCCTACCCCCTGAATCGATTTTCCACGCTTCATTCTAAACAACATGGCAAAAGCAAAAGAAGGAAGCAATTATAAGAAAAATTACACGGAGGATGCTATCATTTCTGCCTTATCAGCAGTAAAATCAGAAGGAATGTCCAGAAAACTTGCCTCCCAAACCTATGGCGTTCCTCGTTCTACAATAATTTTTTGGTTGAGTGGAAAACTTGTTGAAAAAATTAAAAGCACTGACGTGTAGTCAGGAGCTTTTGAGCGCTCGTTCATCTACCTAGTAGGTAGAATCTTCCTAAAAAAAATTTCTTTGAACATCCACTTTTGGTCATTGATAATTTTGTTCATTGATAAACGTGACCGCGATATTCGAGATCCACACCTATCCTGAAAAGGTCTTGTCCCTAGGCCCCTCCGTTCGAAAGTTATTATTTTCTTCTGGTCATGCGATTTGGACAAATTTTGCATGTAACTTGAACACGTCATTTGCACCATCTGGGTACGAAATTTCATCTCGATCGAATCAGTAGTTTAGAAGTAATCAGGAGATCAAAATTTCGAACGGCCATATTTACGGAACCCCTGATGGAATTCTGCTCATTAACCGGAAACTGAACCCACACTGAAAATTTAAAGTCTCTAGGTCGTTCCGTTCGAAAGTTATCGTGCTTACGGCAAGATTCGAAAAATACAGACATCTTGACGAAATGATGTAGCCCTGGTGTAAGTCCAACGAGCGCTCAACAAATCACGGACCTTGCCCTGTATTAACCTATGAAGAAGATCTCAAATTATGTGAGAATAGACGGGTGTGCCAAAAAAAATAAAAAAAAATTATTTCAAACATAAAGCTTGATGATGAAATTCATGAAGAATCCTTCATACAGTCATAAAACAGTCCAATATGGACATGGATTGTACATCTGAAGACACAATCTGTGATAACAATGAAAACCAAGTTGCTATAAACGGCTACTGGAGAACCAACTGCCAGGGCTTGTGTCCTATTTGCAAAAAGAATTTGGATTTAAATGGTATTAAATAATTAAATGCATTTCCTGTGCATGAAAATTCCATGTTTAATGTTTATTGAAATATGTCTTCATAGAGAAGGTTTCCATTTCGAATATTTTTCAATGCAAAACTTAAAAATAAATCTTATAATGAACGATCCATTACTATATATTATACCTATCCACATCCTTGTTCAGCTGATTGAAAATATGAGAGACAACAGTATGTCAATAACTGTATCAAGTGGTGTCAACAATAGATTTTACAGTGTCAATCACTGAAAATTGACACATGATGTTAACGATGTGTTTTAAAGCTTCTTCTGAAAAGGTTTTTCCACTTTCGGTTGTTAATTTGAATCGAGTATAAACCAACACATAACCTCGAAAAAGGAATATTTTCATTTCATACCCAAATAACAAATTATTTATATTCTATTGGGACAGTTGGCTTAAGGTGTCAATAACTGTAGTGTTTACCCTATCCGTTTCCAGATCCACATTCAATGCGAAAATATGCATCCACTTCAAAGTTGGACGTTCCTCTCATTCTTCATTCCCTACAGTTTATCCAGTCAAAGTTGATTATACCTCACCAGCTTCTTCGTTAACCTGCTTTAAATGTTTACTTCCGGGAAAATGTGGAAATGTGGAAATTAGAAATGACGAATACGGTTCTGATACCCACGTGTAGCATTTCATCGAACTAGGTGTCGCCTACAAGTAAATTCATTCATAACTTCCATCAGCGTCCACCACAGATAACATTTCAGTATATTTGTCATTGCCGGCCGACATTTCGACAGATACATATAATTTAATTTCGATGATGACGTGGGGATTTATAGGATTTGGCTCTTTGTTCGATTTATGAATTCATGACAGGGTGCTGAGCAATGAGAGGTTAATTGATTATCGAATTGTTTCAAATTTTCAACGCTATATCGAACGCTTTTTCAGGTATAGGCAGAGGTCTCCAGTTCTGAAGAACTTTTGAAACGGTCACAAAATTTCTCAACTTCCTTAAATTTTGTGGAGCAGTTTAGTCCAGAAGAATGGAAAAAATAAGTAGCGTTCAGCTGGTTGAACATTAAAATAATAAACCCTTTCGAGCGGCGTTCATCCATTACAGTAGATCGATTATTGTCTCTGACAGATTGCAGGATTAGAAATATATCAAATTAGCCATTTCACCGATTTATTGAACCTTGCGAACTCAATAATCTATCCCGTGCTTGACGGAACACGAAGAAGATCTTCAACAGAATTCAGCGTCGGAACTTTTCAACATTTAATTTGCTTTATATCATTTTCATTTGAACAGTTTTCGATATAATTCCAAATCCACTCAATGTTCGATGTCAACGTTCCATCTTACAACCAGCTTCATCCTTCAGAATTTTCGACGGCATATAATACTTCGGTCGTTATGAAATTAATTTCGAGGGGAAATTTCCGGATTTAGAAGTAAGGATATCTTAATTTTCCATCGTTGAAACCTGAAAGCATAATTAATAATATACGACATAATTCGTATAATGGAAAATGGTTCACAATTTATCGAAAGCTCAAATTTAATATAAACGTATATTATATAAATTTGCGTTCCATTATTGCCATACCATATTATGTATTTACGAATTTACTTAGTGCGAGAACTTCAAATTTAGTTAATCAACTTCATTCGAATCAAATCTGTAGAATTCTTCGTCTCTTCTTTGCCCCATGTGAGAAAAAAAACTCGTGTTGAAAATTGAACGTTTTTTGACAAACGTGAACCTTCCTCTGACGTTTCTCTCGATAATTATTTGAAACTTTGACGGAGTCATGATTACTCTCGAGAACCTCCAGCGGATTTCGGGAAAAATAGACTGATTCGGTGCAGAATCGAATAAAAACGAATCCTTATACGTTTTTTCAACACCGACGTGCAGTTTCCGCGAATTTTCGATCACTTTTGTTATTCATTTTGCTCATTCCTTCTAGAATGCAGTGAATAATGCAAAGAAGTGAATTGGGGTGAAAAATATAATGATCTATAGCGATTTTCCTCAAATTATTTCGTTTTACATTTTCAGGATTTTACAACTAAAATTTCTACCTTGATACCATAGTGGTTATGAATGAACACTTTCGTTCATTCTGGCCAGTGGAACGTATTTGATGAAAAATAGAGATATTTACAGTCGAAAATCGAAGAAACTGATGGTTTTTCAAAGATTTCCCAGCCCCAGGACAATTATTTTTCCAGGTTTCCACAAATTTCTTTATATTTTTTTCGACATAATAAGATAATCCTGTTAGATCAATAATCAAAAGTTGTTGATGTTGCCATAAATATAATCATATGATAAATCTGATATGTTCAATATAATTCGTTGATTTCATCTAGTGAAGTTTACAAATAAATTGACAGTATTGGTCATACTTACAATGAACACTGAAGGCTATTTTGGTACACAGAAAAGCCACTGAGTTTTCCTGATATATTCATATAATTCAAATAAAATGACAGTACTTGTCATACCCCGACAATGAACACTTAAGGCTCCTGACTTCACGTCAGTAGTTTTCTCGAATTTTTTAATATTAAATATTTTCATTTTATTCATTATACTTACACACAAGGAAACAGGTTCTTTTCTCTGGGGTTTCAGGGTGTTTTCAAAGATGAGGCTTTTTTATGACAACCAAAAGATTTCATCAAAATGAGTCAATGTACCAATAATCTTTAACATAAAATATTCACCAGGGCCGAGTATTTCGAAATAGAAGTTCCTATCCGCGAATCTGAGGAATTCCCAGCCCGGATCTGACGGTACGTATTGAGATCTAACTATGTTTATTAAATGCGTTCCGTTTACCGGAAATCATCTAACAGATCGATTTTTTGAATTTCGTAATGTGTTTCCAAATAGGTCGATCGGATGTGGTGGGTCAATTTCTTGGCCTGCACACTCCCTGGAACTCAACCCCTGTGATTTCTTTTTTTGGGGTCATTTGAAAACATTAGTATAGAATATCGGTGAGGTGGATAGTGTTGAAGAACTAAAACAACGCATTGAAAATGTTTGGGACATTATTGGTGATCAAACTGATGTGTGGTTGTAGCATGTAATAATTCGTTATTACGCCGGGCAAGACTTTGTGCACATCAAACAAATGGTAACCATTTCGAACAATTTGGATCAATTTTATCGGGCAGTTCGTGAATTTCCTATTTTTTTTACAGGACCCTTTCAATCAGTGATTTTTCTTCACCTTAGTTTGAGAATCATACCGTTCAGAAAAAAATCTCCTGATAAAAGTTGAAAGAGCATATACAAATTTGCGATAAAATCCAGCATTTTATTTACTTGCTGGAATGCATATGGCACCGAGATTCATGGCAAATCTCCTGACAGAGTGATAGCACGACCCAGAGTCGTTTAAATATTTTGATGCCTAAGATTTTTTTCGAATTGAATATTTTATATGATCAACTTCCGGCGAAATGATCTCTTTTGTTGACTTCTAGCACCGGTCGAAAAATGCATAACTTTGAAAAAAAACCTGTATGAAGGAGAGGATTAGAAGTGTAATAGGAATGAAGAAGAAATATATCCATTTCTTACGTCATATTAATGAATATTTTTCGGCTTGTACAAAAAGAAGGTTTCTTTCATTCGAGTAATAAGAATGGTTATTTGATCAACTAGTTTATTAATGACAGCGATTAATGGTCGAAATATTTTAACGCGTGAGCGGAGTGAGCGCGTTAATGTTCGAGATCCCATATCTTGTACATCCTTTCTCTGCAACCTTAACAATTCATCTTTTCTCAATGCACCCGCTACTCCGAATATCGAAGCGACCTACAAATCAAACAATGATAGTTATTTCACTATAACGAGATAATGAGAATAAGTTGGAAAAACGATTCAATTGAATTTTATTTTTACCTTCGACATCAAGAAAACACTATCAGCAGCATTCGCTATGAACTCTCTCACATGTTCTTTTTCGAGAATTTTTGATTTTTTTGGGATATATTCCTCTCTTTTCCGTTTAATAAACATCACCAGTTTGTGGTATCTGCTTATATCAGTATTGTCTTACACATTTAGTGTTGATTTCAGCATCGAATATTTTGGCCATAAACTTGCTAGATGCCCCTTTTCTGCAATACCCGTAAAGTATGCCAACAAAACCGTTTCCGTAAAGTTCCGAACCTTCTTGTCCTTGCACCAAGATCTGAATTCAGCATAGGTTTTCTCATATAAATGGCGGCTTTTTGCAGGAAGCAGACTCAAAGTTGCTGCTTCAGCAGTTTTTGTCACATCTAAGGGTGTCAAAGGGATATTTTCTTCGTTATTCATTATGTAGTAGCGTAACGGATAAAATCAGATTCTGATCGAAAGCGAATAAATAAATTTGACAGCTCGATCGTGCTCCGACATAGATGCATCTATGCTCCGACTGAATATTTTATAATCGGTTGCCATGATAATCATGCATTAATACAAGAAATCATGCATTAATAGGGGTCATTAATGGATGATTTCGAGTGCGTTAAAATGAGCTTTTATTCTATGGTCGACGGAAAAACACATAAACAACCTAGAATTAACTACAGCTTGCAATATTGCCTGGATGCTCGTTATCCACAATAGAAGCCAGTGTTTGATCAACAGGTCTCAAAATCGGGCCTTGTCGGTGGTACATCCATCCCCTGGCCTGCAATCAGGCTAAGGTCATCATGGTTCCGTTCATGACCCATTTACAGTATTCAGTTTTCCACTAACCTACTTCAGGACGGAAAGCTTGATGAATTCGGGAAAACGGTGACGTCGTCCCAGGCAGGTGAAAACGACGGTGGCGGCCACAGAGGCGGCGGTTGGTGGGATAGGGTCTCGGAGAGCAAGCGCGTTGGCGTTCATCAGGTAGCGATCAGGGAATCGGCTGGTCTGGCCGGGCAACAGAATATTCGCGCAGTTCATCCAGTCGTCTGCGAAAACATCGCTACAGGTTCTTACCGGATTCGAGGTGCAGTCGCAACAGGTAGCCCGCTCGATCTCTTTCGCTACGCGGTGTCGCGTTCGCTGCTTTTAGACTGACGGTTTCAATACGGCATTGTAACGTTATAGATTGTGTTTCGTCAGGAACAGTTAATTTCGGACCGATAAGTCTAGTTTTCGAACTCTATTTTACTGTACGTGCTGAGTTTCGAGTGTCTTATCTGAGCGGTGAGTTGTGGACATTTCAAGGTTGATCAATTTTCGCATCTCGAAGAAAAAATATGTGTGATGAGATGAGAGAGTCATAAAGAAACAAATCAAAAAATATGAATGTAATTCATTTTTCATTCAAAAAAATCGGAAATACAGAATGCTTAAGTTAAAACCAAACTTTTTGCCTCGATATTTCAAATGAATCTTTTCATTCCTCATTATTCGACCCTATTTGAGTTTGTGTTACAGAGGATTAGATTATGTATGGATGTCTATTCAAATCGATATTCGATGCGATATATGATTCAGAGAAATCATTGAGGTAATATAAATCTGAAGCACTCATTTTCATTACAGTTAATGGAAAGCGTACGGAAACTTCATATAGATATTAATTATTCATGTTGAACATAGTTAGTTTACTGAGTAAATATTTCACTATAATTTCGAATAACATACGAACGAGAACTAATTACACATGGAATGAAGCGAAATTCGATAAATCAGAATATTCCCTTACATTATATATTACGAAAATGATTTAGGATGCACGAATTTATGTGATTCTTAGGCTATGTTTGAAATAATTATATTCTGTTATTTTCATCAACTTCAAAAACTGAAAATCAAGAATTGAATTTTGTTACTTGTTGCATATATTTTATTGAATTCAACTGAAAACAAGCGGTTTCATGAATATTCGAAATTCGACGCATATATTCAGTAAATCAAAAACCTCAAATTTTCAACAATTTGAATATTAAAGCCCATTAAATCGAATTTCTCACAGAAATATTCAATTCACAATAATGTACCTATAATTTGCTATGAACGAGAAATTTATTCGAAAGAACCGATAGAAAACAATTCCCAAAAATTAGAATATGTGTTTTAAGATTTGTTAAAAATTATAATGAAAAGAAATGAAAGTTGATCCAATTTCGTGCGAGACTATTATGCGGTTGCAAAATGGCGAATGCACTATATTGATCATTATTCGAAGAAAAGCGTTGATGTATAAATTAAAATATTTTTTTAGCAGGAGCGCTGCTACATTATTTCGTCAAATTCAGTTATCTCAATATTTTGAATTTTCCAATTCCATTGGAATTGATGAATTAACCCCATTAATTGTCCGGAAATATCATTAAATATTTTCCAGGTAGATTTTTGCATAATGATGGTGAATAATTCACAATCAAGAACAATAAATACCTTCTTGTTATCAATTCGAAGTCACATGGATAGAAATTCTCTACTTTCCATGATTCATAAACCAAATAGCAAGAGTACCTGAATGTTAATGTCAATAGTATGAAAGTGACCGTACACACCTACCTACAGGTGCTTCCGAAATTAATCTCCGGTTGCCATAAAATATTTGGTCTCTTTTTGGTTTCAAGATAATTATTTGGTTGCAAAATGGCGAATGCACAAAATTATTAACTTAAAAAACAAGACGTTGATTTATGATTGACAGTTTCTTTCTGGAGGGTAACTATAGTATTTAATTGGATTTAAAATTTGTTATCTCGATATTTTGAATAAATCTCTTGTTTATGTTTTCAAAACCGTATATATAGTTTGAACTATGAGGGATGTCATTATGTGTGCATGTCTATTCAAATTGATGAGATATTCAATGAAGACGAGTTCTTCATTTCGTTCGAGGTCCAATTCAATAATATTTCATTCAAATATGACAAGTTGCATGGAAATTCTCAATATTGTATTTTATTCAAATCATCATTGAGTTATTTCAATTCTGAAGCACTAAGTTTTATTACAGTTACTGTAAATCGTACGGAAACTTTATATTGATTTTAATTATACAAGTGAAAAACATAAACAGTTCACTCAGTAAATATTTCACGATAATTTCGAATAACATACGATCTAAAACAACATATGGAATGAATTAAAATAAGATGAAACATAATATTCCCCTCACGAAAATAAATTAGGTATAATGCAAGAATTCATCATAGATGTGAAAAGCATCACAAATTTGTGTAAAACTTAGCCTATGTTTGAACGAATTATATTGTATTATTTTTATCAACTCCAATTACTAATAATCTAGAATTGAATTTTGTTATTTGTTGCATATATTATATTGAATTCAACGGAAAAAAGTGGTTTCTTGTATATTCTTAATTCGACGCACTTCAATGAGAATTGAAGAAATCAAGAGTGCACCAGAAACTTTGAATTTTCAATATTAAAGCTGACTCAATCGAATTTTTCAAAGAAATATGGCTACCTATAATAAGAAGGAATTTATTCGAAAAAACCGAATGAGAACAATTCCCAAGAGTGAGAATATATCTTCGTTCTAGAATTAGTCAAAGATTATAATGACTTGTAGTGAAAGGAATGAAAGTTGATCTAATTTCCTGCAAGACTATTATTCGGTTACTAAATTAGCGAATGCGCTAAATTAATCAAACATTTTATGAAAAATTCTTCAATTTTATTTGAGTTGACCAATTAACACTATCAATAGTCTGGAAATATCATTGAATATTCTCCAGATACTTTTTTTTTGCATGAAGTGGTGAATAATTCACATTCAAGAACATTGAATACATTCTTGTTATCAAATTGAAGTCACATGGATAGAAGTTCTCTACTTTCTATGATTCATGAACCAAATAGCAAGAGTACCTGAATATTAATGTCAACAGTATGAAAGCGACCAAACCCACCTACCTACAGTAGGTGTTCCGAAATTAGCCCACAGGTGCTTCCGAAATTAATCTCCGGTTCCCATAAAATATTTGGTCTGTGGTTGGTTCCAAGACAATGATTTGGTTGAAAAATGGCGAATGCACTGAAATATCGATATGGCAAACAAAACGAAGTTGGAAGTATGGGAACTTTATATTGATTATAATCATTATAAATATCAGCTTCAATTACTGATAATGAAGAACTGAATTTCGTTATTTGTTGCATATATTGAATTCAAGAGAAAACAAGTGGTTTCTTGAATATCCAAAATTCAACGCACTTCGATGAAAATCAGAAATCTTCAAATCTCAATGTTAGGTCCAACTCAATTGAATTTTGCACAGAATTATGGGCATTCAACTTACAATGATGTACTTATAATTCATTATGAATAGGAAATGAATACGAAAAAACTTGTTAGAAACAATTTACAAATTGGGATTTGTCAAAAATTACAATGACTTTTAGCGAAAAGAAATGAAAGTGTATCCAATTTCCGGCAAGGCTATTATTCGGTTGCAAAATGGCGAATGCACTGAATCAACCAACTATGAAGAAAAACATTGATGTATGACTAAAAATTTTTTTTTTCGGTAGCGATCCCACAGGATCTCGTCGAATCGAATGAATATTCAAAGTTAGTTACCTTGATGAATAATAAATCTTTCATGCTAAATTTTCCGATTCTATTTGAGTTGACGATAAATAGTCTTGGAGTATCATTAAATATTATCCAGATAATTTTTTGCATTATGAAATGGAAAATGATTTACAATCAAAAACATTGAATACCTTCTTATTATCAAGTTATTCTTATTATGAAGTCACATAGCTAGAAGTTTTCTACTTTCCAGATAATTCATGAACCAAATAGCAGAAGTACATAAATATTGATTCATAAAAACGATTGAACACACCTACTTACAGGCGTATTCGAAATTAATCTCTGGTTCCCATAATATATTCCGTTTGTTGTTGGATAAAAGAGAATGTTGCAAAATGGCGAATGCGCAAAATATCATCATGAAAAATAAAACTTCGATTTATGAGTACAATTTTTTGTTTGGAGTGCTACTAATGAATTTAGTTGGATATACAATCGGTTATCTCGATATTTTGAATGAATTTTTCGTTTACTTTCTCAATACAATTCGAGTTTGAACCATAAGGGATAAGATTATGTGACATGCTATTTGAACGGATTGAATATTAGACGGAGACGGGTGCCTTATTCCATTCATGCTCCAATTCAATATTATCTCATTCAAATATGGCAAGTTGCATGGAAATTCTCAAAATTAGATAGTCGTTCCTTTCAAAAAATCATTGAGGTATTACAATTCTGAAGCACTGAATTTTATTACAGTTAATGGAAAGTGTATGGAAACTTTATATCGATATGAATTATTCATGTGAAACTCATGAACAGTTTACTCAGCAAATATTTCACGATAATTTCGAACAACATACAACCTAAAACAACATTTGGAATGAATTGAGATTCGTTGAAACATCATATTTCCTCTTGTCACGAAAATGAATTATAATGCAAGAATTCATTATAAATGTGAAAAGCATGACAAATTTGTGTAGTTCTTAGCCTAAGTTTGAATGAAGTATATTGTCTCCTTTTTAACAACTTCGATTACTTAAAATCAAGAATTGAAATTTGTTAGGTACTTGTTGCATATATTCCATTGAATTCAACGGATAAAAAGTGGTTTCGACGCACTTCAATGAGAATTAAAGAAATCTACAGTGGTCAGAAATTTCAAATTTTCAAATTTCAAAGCCAACTCAATCAAATTTTTCCACAGAAATATGGCTATTCAATCCACAATGATGTACCTACAATTTATTCAAAAAAACCGATTGAAAACAATTCCCAAAAATTCTAATGACTTGTCGCGAAAATGAATGACAGTTTATCCAATTACTTGCGAGACAATTATTCGGTTGCAAAATGGCGAATGCACTGAATTAATCGACATTTGAGGAAAAACGTTGATGTATGAAAAAAAGTATTTTTTTCAGGGATTTGACGTATTAACCCCATAAATTGCCAGGAAATATCATTGAATATTTTTCAGAGTATTTTTGCATCATGAAATGGTAAATAATTTGAAATCAAGAACATTAAATCCCTTTTCATTATCGAATTGAAGTTCTCTACTTTCCATGAATCATGAACCGAATAGCAAGAGTACCTGAATATTAATGTCAACAGTATGAAAGCGACCGAATACACTAACCTACAGGCGCTTCCGAAATTAATCTCCGGTTCCCATAAATATTTGGTGTGTTGTTGGATTCGTCAGAAATTAGAATGACGTGTAGCGAAAATAGGTGAATTTCCTGCACGACTATTATTTGGTTGCAAAATGGCGAATGCACCCGACTAATCAACTATATCTATATAACTAACTAATCAAATTATATGTTTATATAAAAGTTGACACTAGCATTTATTGAATACCAGATTGGTTATCTCGATATTTCTTTAATTTTTCTATTCATTTTAATTGATAAGATTGTATCCACGTCTATTAGAATCGATTGGATTTTCAATGGAGAAGCTTTATTCTGATCGAGGTCCAATTTAATGATTTATCACTCAAATTTGACAAGTTGCATGAGAATTCTCAATATTAGATTTTATTACAACAAGACCTCCCTTTCAAATCATCATTGCGGTATAATAATTCCGAAGCACTAAGTTTGATTACAGAATTTATTCCAACGAAAATGTTATATTAATATCAATTATGCATGTGAAACACAATTAGTTCACTCAGTAAATATTTAATGATATTTTCGAACAACATACGATTAATAACAACATATTTAATTAATTGGAATTCGATGAAACATAATATTCTCCTCAAGCATTACGAAAACATAATTATAATGTGAGACATCATAAATGTGAAGAAAATTTGATGCACTTCAATGAAGATAAAGGAATTTACAGTAGACTAGAAACTTCAAATTTTTAATTTTGGGACCAACTTAAATGAATTCTTCACAGAAATGTTCAATTGACAATGATGTACCTCTAATTTAGTATGAATGAGGAATTCACTCAAACAAACCGAATAAAAACAATTCACAAAAAAAGGAATACATCTTCCGTTTAAGGATTTGTCGAGAATTACAATGACTTGTAGGCGAAAAGAAAGGAAAGTGAATTCAATTTCCTTCGAGACTTCTATTCTGTTGCAAAATGGTGAATGCACCAAATCAATCAAAATTGAAGAAAAACGTTTATGTATGACTGAGAATATTTTTTTGCGAGCGCTTCTACATGATTCCGTCGAATTTGAGATTCAAAATTGTTAACCTGCATATATTTCATTGAATTCAACGTAAAACCACTTGTTTCATGAATATTCGAAATTTGGTGTACTTCAATGAAAATCAAAGAATTTTGCAGTAGACTAGAAACTCCAAATTTTCAATATTAAGGCCAACTCGAATGAATTTTCCACAGAAATATAGGTATTCAATTGACAATCATGTACCTATAATTCAGTATGAATGATGAATTTATTCAAACAAACCGAATAAAAACAATCCACAAAAAGGAGAAAACCTCTTCCGTCTTAGGATTGGAAAAAAAAACTAGAATGCCTTTTAGCGAAGAGAAAGGAAAGTCAATTCGATTTCCTGCAAGACTATAATTCTGTGTCGAAATGGTGAATACACCAAATCAATCAAAATTTGAAGAAAAACTTTGATGTATGACTGAAAATATTTTTTCGTGAGCACTCCTACATGATTTCGTAGAATTTGAGATTCAAAATTTTCAACCAGCATATATTTCATTGAATTCAAGGGAAAACCAGTGGCTTCATGAATAGTCGGAATTTGATGCACTTAATGTGTAATCTACAGTAGACTAGATACTTCAAATTTTCAATATTGAGTAAAACTCAATTGAATTTCTGACAGAAATATGTACATTCAATTCACGATGATGTACCTACAAGTTATTCAAAAAAACCGATTGAAAACAATTCCCAAAAACTACAATGACTTGTCGCAAAAATAAATGACAGTTTATCCAATTACTTTTATTCGGTTGCAAAATGGCGAATGCACTGAATTAATCGACATTTGAGGAAAAACGTTGATGTATGACAAAATATATTTTTTTCACGGAAATTCAAAATTGGTTACGTCGATATTTTCAATAAATCCTTTATGCTAAATTTTTCAATTCTATTTGAGTTGACGTATTAACCCCATAAATTGCCAGGAAATAACATTGAATATTTATCAGGCACATTCTAAATTCTATCTTTGGTCTCTAGATAAGAATTTTATTCACTCCAATGTATATGAATATTTCAACCTTGAGGAAAAACCATTTCTCGCATTCAAGTTCCTTTCGGAATGTATAGACTTTTTTTTTTTGATTCGATTTATAGTTTCCTATAACGAAAAAATTTAACAGACCCTTGATGATATTCATTCAATTTAATTGTAGCTCTGGTTCGAAAAAATTCATCATGAAGCCTCTCCATTTAGGCCTTAATCATTGGCATATAGCTCTAGCAAAATATTTCGCCAATCCTGCTGTATTGACATATTCATCAGAGTAGATTCAAGCGACCCATGTGTTTACAAATATTTGCATTCCATATTGAAAGGGAAAAAGTGGGAAATGATTGCTGAAACGACTCCAACTGATGCCGCTCTCAACCTTGTTTGCACAGTAGATATCGATGATATGGTCAATTAACCATTTCTTGTTTATACTGGTGAATTCGAGAGTGAGTCTTCGGGATTATCCACTTTTCCGTCTCATTCATTGAAGTAAAAGCCAGAAGAAATGGGTTTCGAACTGCCGATCGCTAAAGAACTTATTACCCTAATATTTCAATGCCCAGCTACTCCGAGAATCGTACGCGAATGCCCTATTGTTGAGCGATAGTTCTCGAAAAATGCGCTGCGAATCCTATTAATGGGTTTTTCGATGGGGATGCCAGCAATTTAGAGGTTGAAGTAATGAATGTTGGGCCAATTATCCTGGAAAGTTACAGTGTTGCGAGCGACGCGCAAATCATTTAAGTAGTGGCCATTCATCAGACGAACGTAACGGGTTTTCCAAAAGCGACGCTGAAACTACGACGCTTCATAGTGGTCATGTTGACGAAGCTAAAAATTCATGGGTTCTATATTTTTTTTGTTCGGAAAGTTTTCACCCTAAGTTACGGTGGCGAGTAAATCATTAAACTCGCCGTGGTGGATATTTTTCAGACTAAGAGTAACGATTTTTTCAAAAGTAGTTGGATTGGAGTATTATTTCATATATTCAACCACTGTCACAATTTAATTTATTGTCCGGAAAGAATTGAGTTCGTGAGGAACTAACAAGTCCGTCCCCGACTGGCAAACAACTGCTCTAACTCTTTCCCCCAAAGTCAAACTTTTTACACCTTCAAAAACCTAATTCCTGAGTTTACATTTTTCGAAGTGCCTCTCACTTCCATGACTTGGGGACACCCAAGCTCTTGAATTCTTTTTGCCAAATTTTTTCATGGTCAACCGACGTTGCTTATTTTCCCCTTATTGGCTTTATCTTGGCCCGCTTAGCTCATTCGCCACGGTCTAGCGATAACATCCTTCCTCAACATCGATGGATACAAAGTAATCAATGTATGCCTCGCATATCCCACACGACTCCAAAATTAACGACATCCGTTGATTATACAAAGTAATACAATGTATGCCCGACTTCGAATATACAGATTCTTTTCCGAGATAGGTAACCGAATTTAAGATTGAATATTCGTATTTCCAGATAAGTGCTGAAACTTTTTTGTGAGGATCTTTATTTAATTTTCTCAGGATTTGTTGAGTTCGTATGGTCGCTATGCGATCATACCTTTGAAATTGCCTAGTTGTCTTCGGTGATTTGAATACTTGTCTTTAGCGCGATACGTCATATAATCACGTCGGTGACGCGAAATCAAAACTCTTTCCTCTGCCAATAATTCGTTTACCTCAATAAGCAATTTTTTTTATGTAGTGAGATATTCCATGAAATATAGAGAGGAATCAATGATATGATGATATGATATAAAAAACCAGAATTTGTACCATCATCTTGCCATGCATCCTGGATAGAGAGCATCTTGTTTCGGTTTTCGCTCCCAGCCCTAATAACCTTAACCATGTTGAAATGAAATCAACGAGAATTTAATTACTGCCAAAGCAACACACGTGCCGTATTTCAGGTATAAGGCACGTATAATAATAACAATAATAATAGCAAATTCATTGGGTTAAATTCGAGGAAGTGGAAATCATGGGTGTTGTATAGTTAAGGACCGGAATTGAAATTTCATTAATACGAGTATAGTTTGAATACATATCTAGTTCTATATTCTCTCATAACATTTATTTAGGATTTGGATTTCCAATTGTGTATATAGTGGGAATAGAAATTGTCGTAGATTGTTCGCCTGATATCCCAAAATAATAGTAGTAATTTCGAAAATTTTAATAATGGTGTTAAACATGGATATTTGTGTGATATCCCCGCTTCTTCTTTCGAAAAATTCATATATGCCGATGATATTTTCCTGTTTTCGGTATACCGGGGGTTTCCGAAAATTGGTAAATTTTCAAATTCAGAAATATTAAACCGATTTTTTCATTCGCCTAATGGGAATCGCCTTCAATTTCCTTCTTAGTTCCTCGCAATATATTTAGGAATTCGTTCTTATATAAGTGAGAGGCAGTCTTTTCAAACATCCTCACCAGATCCTGTATCACCACCCTAATATTTCACCCCTGACGAAACAACCCGTATCGTGATGAATTACTGTCGACAGAACCGATTCAAGAGTCAAGTAGACCTCGTTAATTTTCATTCCTTGTGAAATTCGTTTCAAATTCGAAATTATTAGCTCTATTCAGGATGGATTGGATTACGAATACCCTTCATTAAATACCTACCTACTACGCGAAACGAGTCAATTCGCTGAATGTTCCACTTCGATGTGCACGGAGAAGGTAACAGAAATGAAGAGGCGAACTGAAAATAAGGTAAACAAAATGATATACTGAATGGTGTTTTGTCGGTTATTCAAGTACAGTGATGAAAAAATATTTATTTTTTGGGTATCTGACATTGGAATGAGATAACTTCCACGAACATAAAGACTAATTCTTGTCCACGAAGAACTTCGAATGGATACAAGTATTTAGATTAACCATAGTGGGAGTTGTTTTGGATTTCTCTGAGCAACAGTCCCGAAGCAACTTGTCGGAATGCTTCAAAGCTGGAATATTCTGCCGTATTGCTTTCTAATCAGTCTCTTCTTGCTTTCCGAACTCCACAGCCAGAGAAAGGTTTTGGTCCTACAAAGGAAGTTACGGTTCCCCTTCTGACTAAGATTTTGGTCATCTCGTTTGTAACATTGTTCGCATTCAAGTATATAAAGATCATTACAATATATCTGAGTGTTGAAAGTGATTGAAATCGATTCAACTGGATCTTCCTTTCGAAAATAAGAAAACAATTTTTGTGCGAAAACAAAGCATTAATTTCGAATATTTCCAATATTGGTATCATTATGAGCGTTAAAAAATTTGACATGTTTTAGTTTTCTAATATTTGATCTCTGCATTCTATCTCACCATGAGTACTTTTTCCCTTTCAATATGGAATGCAAACATTTAGTATGAGTCATAGTTTTATTTTACTAGCGTGATGAAACAAAACTCTAATTGTTCAATAATAATTCTGCCGCGCATTTTGGAATTGAAAATTCTATAATATTTTATTTGAACCATAATTTCTCGAAATTATTGGATCAAACTGTCGTTAATGAAATATCTATTTTGTTATTTTCTTGCAAAATGATAATTAATAAACTTATATAATTTAATTTCGCCATCAGAACTTTGTGACAAAGTATTGTTATACAGGGTGTTTTTCAAGGTGAGACTTTTTTCGACAGAAAAAACGGTATAATTGTTCAAGTTCAAACTAGGGAAAGGAAAAATTACTGATTTCGTCGAATTCGAAATTCAAAATTGTTAACCTGCATATATTTCATTGAATTCAACGTAAAACCAGTTGAAATTTGATCCACTTCCATGAAAATTAAAATGATTTACAGTAGATCAGATACTTGAAATTTTTAATGTTGATTCGAACTCAATTGAATTTCTGACAGAAAATATGGACGTTCAATTCACGAAGATGTATCAATTATTCATTGGGAATACCAAAGTTATTTATTTGGTTGCAAAATGGCGAATGCACCAAACTAATCGAACTGGATTCATTCAAACCAGTGGCGGCCGCTCAGAGGAGGCAGAGGAGGCCGTGCCTCCCCAAATTTTACTGCATTGTATTTAATTCTTAGTTCAAGTTCAACTATATAATGTTAACCTAAATCAATAGAATATTCAAATTTCTGGATATTTTTCACCCCAATATCTCATCACATTTATTCATCTTCCGCAACAGACTTCAAAACTGAGAAGATTGCGCATCGCAACCAGTACTACGTCAGGCATGCGATGCGTTAAAGAATACACAGCACCCGGAGGCCGAGCCTCCAAGTTGAGATACCTACGCTTGTGTAAAATTTCGAATAATTCTTAATACAAAGCAGGGGCCAGTCAGAATTCGAGCTGTAAACCACGTGACGGAGGCTCGGTCTCCAGTACATATATTCGTTTAGCCCGATCGGCCCGAATCTCGAATCCCGAATATGAACGATCGGCATCACCTAAGAGTAACAACAAGTTGTTTAATCTTTGGTATCACTATTCTATACCTTCATAATAATATATATTAAATGTATGTACTATGTACAGACTATCAGTTTGGCGAACTTTGTAGGTTGTAGGTGAGGAAGGATGGCTATTTAGATTCATATATTTTATCGAGAAGAATGGGAACGGAAACCAGAAACGAAAATTATAATGTCAGTGGGAAACTTAGAATAACTGAAGATATTGTTCTATTGTTGATTTTATTCTGAAGAAAAAGTTCAGTCAAATGCCTTACGATGACAAAATTTTCATTACTTAAACTATAAAGACACCTCAGCCTGCTATGCAAAATTTAATTGTCAATTCCAAACATAATCGTTCCTTCTGCGTTCAATGGTACAATAAATACGAGTTGCTGACAGGAAGTACAGTTCGAAATAAATTATTGTGTTGGTTTTGTGTGGTCAAAATTAGGATATTCGGATTTAAAAAATTTACAGAGGTTTATTGAAAGACATAGCAGATGAAAATCTCACTTAGGGGCATCAGTTAAATTCAAATTATTAGGAAAACTCGATTTACCTTCACCAATTGAGAGGAAAAAATTCCGCACAAAAAATTGCTTATTATGATTAGAAAATGCTTACGAAATCGTTTCCTGTACGATAAAAGGTTTCGGTAAGAACCCTTCAATTTCAACACCCTGTATCTCGAAAATGATGCATTTTAGAGGGTAAGTTAATAAAAACTTTTTTCATACTTTTGGACGAGCTATCACATCCTGAAATCCTGCGCATATATTATGAAACACCCTGTATTTTTTGCTTAGCCTCCTCTGATTGTGAGCTCACGAGCCGCCACTGATTCAAACAAACCGACTAAAAACACTTCACAAAAAGGAGAATATATCTTTCGTCTTAGGATTGGTCAAAAATTACAATGACAATGAAGAAAGGGAAGTTAATTCAATTTCCTGCAAGAATATTATTCGGTTGCAAAATGGCGAATGTGCAGAATCAATCAGAATTCGGAGAAAACGTTGATGTATTTGAGATGACTTACCCGGTTGGTTCTAGCACCTGCCAGAAAAAAACCCACCTTGAAAACACCCTGTATGATAAGGGTTTTCAAATATCCATTTTTATAATTGTACAGGTCCTCAATCCAACTCAATAACAATAAAATTATAAAAAAAAAACGAAAATATTTTCCACTTATGTCTGCTTTGGTAATTACCATACACAAATCACAAGGGTGGTTACTTCTGATGCTATATTCGACGAATACGATTGCAAACATCCCGAAAAATTAGTATATTCATCATTAACGAGAGTAAAGAGAATTCAAGGTTTATTTATGGTAATTCAAGAAAATACTAGTCACAAGAGATCAACAAATCATCGAAAAGATCTTATGTTCGAATTTAAAAGGTAAAAAATAATACACTTCAAACGGTCTGTGAAACTTTTCTCAAATTCATCCCTAACAGAACTTATGTTAATAATTTCAATTTAAAAACTAAAAACTTCAAATATTTATACTATAATTAAAGTTAAAACTGAAAAACACAGTTATTCATAAGTTTCAAGTATTCACTTCTGTCGTTGGTCCCATGACTGCCTGTATATATTTTTTTTCTGAGTTGGGATTTTCAATGAAATCTACAAAGAAGCCAAGGTGGCTTCGAAATCATAAACCATTATTCAGAATTTCCAATTGCTTTTCATATTCTGAACTCCCCAATTTGTGAACTGTAAAAATTTCAGGTGGCGTTAAAATGTTTATTTCCACGGACGATTCTCAAGGATTATTATTTGAAATATCAAACCAAAATCAATGGAAAAAATTATCTGCAAAAGGGACAGAGGGTAATGGGAACCATTCGAAAGTTATTATTCCTCCTTGAGAAAATAAACCAAACTCTCGATGAATCTATAACATCTGAACAATTCCTCAAATTTGAAAGTATTTCCGAAAGAAATATCAGAGTGGACAATAAAGACGAAGAACATTAAACACCTTATTGATTTTTCAACGTCTTATTCCTGAAGAATCTTTCGAGCGTGAATCCCCAGTTTTCACTCCCCCATTTTTTTTCCTCAAGTCATTAGAATTTTTCTCCACCCGAATAATTGAGGAATGTCAACTCTCATAACTTTTTCGCAGATCCACGAATGCTGCAGTAACAGGTTGCTGGAGCAATCAATCACCTCGTGTGAAGGAGATGAATGGTTATATCCGAATACTCTCCCCTTTCGTGTTTTATTCATACGGCTTACAAAGGGGAAGCCAGAAGGATTTTACAGCGCGATCTTGTTATTTATGTATTTCCGTATGGGAGATATATATCTATTCTTGTGTCATTCCATGCTCAGAATGGAAAAGTTGTGACGTGGTTGATGCTGGGGAGTATCATGTCAACACCGGAAATCGATAAGGAGGAAGAAGGATTTTCCTGACTTATATCCTAGATTTTATATGTACGTTCGAGGTCTGAATGCGCCGGTTGAGTTCTTGAATGGGCAAAATCGGCCTGAGGGTTTTATAGATATAGCCATCTGAATTTTTCACTCGAATAAATCGAAAAATACTAATCCCATCAACTTCTTTGACTATATAGCCGATGGCTATGAAATTCGAAATGGATCGAACGGAAACAACTCCATTCTGTTTTATTTCAAAAATGAAAAATTTTATGTCTCATCATTGGGGTACGTTCGAAAACTGGTGCAAATCAATAAACCGCATCATCCCCTATTTTAGAACCCCATAAATGCAGGTTCACTAACTCAGATAGATACACTGTTTTATATGGAAATATTGGAAAAGGTTGCATAAAAGTGTGTTACGATTTTGTGGAAATATGTTTTCGACTATGAATAAATTTCAAGGAAAGAAGAGATTCTAAGAAGATATGATATAGCCATCTGAATTTTTCATCCCCAATAAGACGGAAAATACTGCTCCGATCTAATTTAAACTTCCCATATACATAGTTGTAAAATAAGTATACAGAGGTTCATTTAGAATTTTTTGAGGATCGTAGCTTTCAAAGAATAAAATTTTATAATTCCGTGATTCCATCTCTTGATGTTTATGGAATTGAGATGATATTTTTGTCACACTAACGGCTGGTTTTGTCCACAGAACATGTAGGTCATTTGATAATATTTCGTTCGATAGTCGTGCTATCTCATGTCAAATCAAAATGATCATAAATATTATATTTTTCACTAAAATTTCAGCTAGAAATGAAGCAAGGATGAATTTCTAACAATAGTTTTTCTGCAGGTTTTCAGGATTTAATGTGAATTTTGTCAAAATCTGACATTTCACTGAATGTTTAAACTTTTTTTCTGATACAAAAGTTGAATTATGGGGGTGCGTGTCACTCACTAAATTTATTCGAATATCTCTCCCTTTTTGAGCGCTCGTACTACTTACACGAGGGCTATATCATTTCGTTACGATAACTCTCGAACCATAGAAACCATAGAAAATTGTAACTTTTGAACGGAAACGCCTAGGGACTTGAAATTTTCAGGGTGGGTTTGGATCGCGAATATCGCGGCCACGTTCATCAATGAGCAAAATTGGACTAGGGGTTCCGTAAATATGGCTGTTCAAAATATTTTTTTCCTGATAATTTCGAAACTACTGATTGGATTGGATTGCACCTAGCTTAGGAATAATGAATTCAAACTACGTGCAAAATTTTGTCCAGATCGCACCACCAAGACCATAGATACCGTAGAAAATTCTAGCGAATTATCGAAAAAAAAATGGTCACTTAAAGCACTGACATGAAGTCTGGAGTTTCGCCTAAGTTTCAGAATTTTAGTGACAGCTGTCGAAAATTCCTTCAATGATTTCTAAAACTGGAAAATGCGAATCTACCTACAAGGTGATGTACGAGCGCTCAAAAGCGCCTGCCTTCACGGCAGTGCTTTTCTCAATTTTTTTGTATGAGATAGATTCTATTCGGACTATAAACGGACTTTCCTTATCCAGGGAAGAGCGATACGATCACTTTCCCTTCGAATAATTACACACTGAAATAATGATGAGATGAACCCAACGCTTTTCCGACAAACTAAGACCCTAATTATGACTGCAATTAATAACGCTTGAAAATCGCAACTTCCACCGTCCTAAACCCCCTAATAATGGAGTATACTCCTGCTGAAGCCATTAAGGTGAAAATGGGAATAGGAAATTACCCCTCAGGAAGCCTTACGACAATTGTTCAAGTTTTCGAACTGCTCTAGTGGCTCATGCCAGTAGGGGTGAAAAAAGTAGTTACCCGGATTTATAGTTGTAGTAGAGGGAAACTATAGAAGATCTCCTTTAGTTCAGTTCATTGATACATTTCGTTCCATTGATAGGGGGTTAGGAGAGATTATATAGAATGGCAAGTTCTTATGTAACCGATAACAATGACATCTTAGTAAATACCAGTCAGAGAAATATTGCTCAATTCAAATCCACTCTCTGACATAAAAACGTTTCAATAATAGTAGGTTGATCCTTCGACCAAAATAAAAACAGAGAAAATGCTGAGCGAAAACAGGTACTCAAGGCTCAGCGTGAAAATGATATCGTCACCTTAAGCACTGACGTGAAGTCAAGTGCTTTTCAAATTTAATTCTTGAAACATGGTGTTGGATGAAGTTTTCGAAAAATTGGTTATTTTGAATTGTAAGGTAAAATAAAACAGAGTTTGATAGAAAACAGATTACTATATATTTGTAATTACAACAATTTTAGAAAAGCAATGGTTCGCTCAACGAATTCGAGCGAAGTAGTTATGAATTCCGAAGGATAAATATTTCGAATGATAAATAAAGTCTGATTATCCGAAGCAATCCCTATGTGAATTTCTAAGATAACTCCCGATGCAAATTCCCTAATGAACTGTAAAAATTTGTGGGCCCCAAAGTCGGAATGATGGATTGCGGTTGCCCGAGTTAATTATATCATGCATTCCATCTTCCAGGCAAAGATCCAACCCAAACTTAGTTAGCCGTAATAACTCATTTAATGAGTATCTAACCAGTTTATCTCGGAACTTTGAGCTTGGAGGCGTCCATATTTGCGTGCAATAAATTTCTTCATTTTCCACCACAAAGGATATTTAATTTTACATTCCATGTTACGCGAGTTGAATTATTCAGTTAATGTTGTTTCAGACGTTATAGGAAGATCTAAAATGAGAATTATTGTAGAATAAACACGTTGGCTTCAAGGAGTTCGAAGATGTTAATTTTCACTCCTTTTTCTGTTTAATTCAGCCATCAAAAAATTAAAAAAATTGCACAACAACCTATATTATAAATTTAAATCAATTCAATAGGCTCACACTTCGTCAAGGTTTCTGGTGATCAAGTGGATAAAATAATTCTGAAGAATAAGTTCCTGTAACAAACGAATCGAAAAATTAATCTGGTCAACACAAAAATCATTGAACGCAACCATGGCTTCGAGCTCATTGGTCGATCATCGATAACCTAATGACTTTATATAGTTATAATTCTAGTGTACTTCTTATTATCTCTTTTCTCAATAATTATTTCAGTTTTCTTCTATTATTCCAGAAAATTCCTCTTCTTTGCTTCTGTTTTCATTTAGTTTCTGCATGTAATCTTTAGCTGTTGAGAATTGTATATGTCTGTTTAGTTGAACATTAGTGCTTGCCTTATTGAAGCCTTATGAGCTCTTCCAAGTTTTATTATGTTTCTTTCCCTTTTTTTTTCATTTCATAGTATTGTCTATAAAGATTTTGTTTCTATTATTAAAGTCGATTTTCGTATGCATGAAGTTTGCTATTCTCCTAGCTTTTGAGACGATGATTCGGACATGTTCATTGAAGTTAAATTTCTCGTGTTTTAATTGTTATTCTTATCCAGCTAGTACGAACTTTCTTCATTTTAATTTTGACTATTGGTTTTTTTTCTGTCTTGTAATTTAATATAATTGCGTTTGATTCAATTGATTGAATTATGGTGTCATCTGCGAATGTCGCAATCAGCGTATTTTTTAGTACAGATTGGTCCTTATATCGATCTTGGTCTTGAAGATCTCTGTTTTTGAAATCAATGCAAAAGCTTCGATATGAAGTCAGAAGCGTTTCTTCGCTTCATCGAAATTGATATATTTCATGATATTTTCACTCGAAATTCGAGATGTCGGATTTTGACACATTTCACGTGAAATCCTGAAACCCTGCAGAAAAATAATAATAGAAAATCATTCTTTTCCTTGAATTTAAAAGGATTTCATCCCTTTAAATTCAACAGAATGATCAAATTTCTCAAATTCAGATAAGAAAATCTCAAATTTCCTTTCACGTGGAACAGCTGTACAGCTGAATTTCTATATAACTCATCTATCGATGCCCCAAATGTTGGCACAAAATTTCAGCAGGATATGGGGAATAGTTTCTGAGATACCGAAGTTTTTAAAAATATTTTTTTTATTCTTTGAAAGCTACGATTCTCACGAAATTCTACATGAACCTTTGTGTGCTTATTCTTCAATTAATTAGGAAGTTTCAATTGGATCGTATCAGTATTTTTTCGGATTATTGGGAATGAACAATCCCCATGGCTGTATCTATAAAACCCTCAGGCAGAGTTTGCTCATTCAAGAACTCACTCGGCGCATTCAGACCTCGAACGTACCCTGAAAATCTTCAAACTCTAGGACTTTTCTCCGAAGGTTATCGTGTTTACGCCCAAACGGACCAAACTCGACCCAACATTAAAAAATCACAGACTTTTGGGCAAAATTTCAACGTTCTTGTTCATAGAGTCAAGAAATTGAAAAAAAAATCCCCTTAGAAAACTGTTTTCAAAATGATCCGAAAGGTTTGACTGTCACCTTTGAATCTTTTCCTCCCTTGAAATTTATTCATAGTCGAATACATATTTCCACAAAATCGTAACATACTTTCACGCAACCTTCTCCAATGTATTTCCATATAAAACAGTGTGCCTATCTGGGTAACTGAAGCTGCATTTATGGGGATCTAAAATAGGGGATGATGCGGTTTATTGATTCGCACCAGTTTCCGAACGTAACCCAATAATAAAACGTAATATTGTTCATTTTTTAAATAAAACTGAATGTAGTTGTTTCCATTCGATCCATTTCGAATTGAGTGCTACCTGGCCATCGGCTATGTAAGCAGAGAAGTTGATAGAAATTAAGTCAGAAGAAGGATATAGGTTTTGTGAAATGCAAGAAAATTCTCATTTTATTATTTTCATTGGATACTGAAGTGTTTTCATTGAAAGGCACCACTACAGTTGAGCTCCTTTTCCAAGGAGTAATTATTATTACTCATATGATGCACAGTTCAATTGGAGAACTAATTGATTCAAAACACACACTGTTGAGCTGAAACATTCAAACTCCACCAATTTAATCGATATTTGAATAAAATTGAGCGATTTGGCATTCACACCTTCTCCAAAAAAAGGCCCAAATTTCAAACACCTGGTTCAATATAAAATATTGAGGCTTTTAGATAAAAGCCCTTCCTTACCCTCGAAGTATGTTGCTGTTCAACTCGGATACCTATAACTGCACATCCCTAGCTAGGCCAATCAAGGGTTTTCCTGCAAATATCTGGTGGGACAATGGTATGATTTTAAGTAATTCACCAAGGATATGCAATTTCCCCGAGTGGCCCTCTTGAATCCCCTTATGCCAACTGTTGACTAACACAACAGAAGGAATATTTGGCTGCCAAAAATCAGTGGAATTCTCGCTTCAGTCTGGAGCCGGCTTAAGTGCCATCCGAAAAACAAACATCTGGACCCCCCATATTATATTTCCCAGGAAACGGCCTATCTGTCATCCCCCGAGCCTTGCTAGGAAACGTTAGTCGATCCTCCCCGTCCTCGTCGAATTTTATTTGTCTGTCATTCGAGTCCTGAAAACCGAAACATGTCCAGTTAGAGCCAGTCGTCAGGCAACTCTACGCTTGCCACAACCTGTATTAAATTTTATGACCAGGCAGTTTTCCTCACGTTTCTTTCATAAATAATTCGTTTATCTGCTCTACCGTCAAGTCGTCCCAACAATCCATCCATAATGGAGTGAATTCGTAGACTCAACCCGAACGAATCCATCCTGACAACGTGTCTGGACATGTAGAGCGCCACTTGAATATAAATTTTGCGCATTTGCTGTACCTTTCAGCGGGAATTCAACGAATTCTCATCCTTCAACGTGGGAATGCGATTATTCCGTCGTTTTATACGTTTCGAGGGTGTATTTATTTTAGTATGAATTTCCGTAAGGAATTTGCATAGCTTCCTCTTGGCGCCCTTAAATCCAATTTGAATATGCTATTAGTTGAATAGAAGCTGATACTTCAACTGAACCCATATAGACTAAATTAAATCTGATTGCAGAATTCGACGAATGATGTCAATGGTTTTCGTCCTGATCAATTCCAAAACTGATCTTACGATTTGGAACATCCATGCAACGAATATTTTTCCATAATTTCGAAATCCAATATAACTCAAACAGGGTCGACGGTGTAATCCAGGCATTATAACGGATTGATTTACTTTTCGACCCTGATGATGCAAGCTCGGGATTACCGTCGTAATTAGTTTGACGTCAAATTTCGCTTTTACGAGTCAGGGGTCGCCTATCTCGTAGGCTTTGTCCGGATTCTGGACGAAATTGCTATGTGTACGACACTGAAGAGGGCTTGAGCCTCTATGTGGCCTTTATTTGCTCTTTATATAATTCAAGTGGATGAGTTTATTAGTGTGGAGGGAAATTGAGGCCGGTCCAAATATGAGAGGGTTGAAGGGAACAAGCTAATCTCCAGAGATTTTGATGGATTTGTAACACTCAAGGTTGAAGTTCAGGTGCTTCTTCAAGGAAAATTTAGCTTATTTCATGAGAAAAAAATTCGAAAATTATTAACGAGGAGTCAGGAGTTTTCACACTCGTTTCTGTGTGCCAAATTGGTCTTCAGTGTTTATTGTCAGTATGACAGGTAGTGTCATTTTATTTTTAATAAACTTCAAAAGATGGAATCCCCGAATTATATTGAATATATCAGGAAAATCAGATTTTTGTGTCTACCAAAATGGCCTTCAGTGTTCATTGCCAGTATGACAATTACTGTCATCTCATTTTTCATGAACTTCACTAAATTGAATCACGGAATTATATCAAATATATCAGAAAAAAACTAATTTTTCTATTGGTGTCCCAATTTACTTATTTGGGTAATGCTATGGCTACATCAACAACGTAAAGTCTGAATGATACCTAATTTTTTTATTATTGATCTTAAAGGAGGAGCTTTATGTCGAATGAAATGTTGAGGAAGTTTTCGAAAACTGAAGAAAAACGTATCGTAGCGCCTAAAATTCTCCGAAAAATCATCACTTCCTTCCATACTCAACTAAAAATATCTCCATTGAGCGCTCGCACTACTTACACGAGGGATATATCATTTCGTCCCGATGTCTGTGTTTTTCGAATTTTGATCCGAAAATGGTCTCAAACGACTCACTGATGACGAATGCGTTGGAAAATTCGAGTCTGTCTGTCCGTCCGGCCGTAAGCACGATAACTCTCGAACGGAACAACCTAGAGACTTGAAATTTTTAGTGTAGGTTCAGATCCCAAATGCATCGGTTAAGTGCGTTAATGGGCCAAATTCCACCAGGGGTTCCGTAAATATGGCCGTTCAAAGTTTTGTTCCCCTGATTACTTGAAAACTACAGATTTGATTGAGATGAAATTTTGCACTCAAATGAAGTCTTATAGAAATAAGCGAGCAAAAATGAAACTCAAATTGACCTACTTCTGATGTACACATTTCTGCACGTTCCGATGGTTAGGTTATCGTCAATTATAACTTTGTTAATTGAATATCGAATACTGGTGAATTCGTCAAGAGGTACAAACTAAGTTAGTAAAAGTCTTCACGTCATGCTGTGTGGTTAGTTATATTACAAAGTTGCTCCTGAAATTGAATTTTCGAGTAATCAATTAATGACATCCTGACAAACTTCACCTGCTCCAGCGTCTTGGACTCTGGAATATTATTCTAGAGGGGTCTGACGTCTACGTGGATGTTACCATGATACATGATACTAGAAGGGGATTTTTTGGAATGAGCTTCATCTGAAATTTGGGACATTTAGTATGACTGGAGTTGAGTTGCGAAATCTTCTGAAGCTTGTTCATCACTCGTACTGCAGCAATGGATGAATTTTTGAACCTACGTCTGCGTCAACTAGTTAGAAAAGAGGAATTACTGGGTGCTCCTAGAGTAGGGCCAAGCAGACTGCTTAGAAGACCCATTGAAGGTACTGAATTCAATATGGGCAAAGATTCCTCATGAACCACTTACTCTGACAATGCCAAACATTGACACAGAAAGGAGTTGCTTGCAGGCGAGGAACTTAAGATCCAATGGTCGCAGTAACGAGAGGTTCCTTCAAGGCAAAACGACCACATCTAAGCTGCAGCTCAGTGTTGAATTTGCTGCGTCTCCTCCTTGAAATCTACCCACCCTATAGAAGGGATTGACGCCTTACAAAATATTGTTGAACCTTCTACGATCCTAACTTCAAGCAAACATAATTTAAAATCGCCAGACACCCTGAACACTTACATAAATCCCCAGTGAACGAGATAACTTATTGGAAACGGATGCCACTTCAAACTTTCCGTAATAATCGAGTTCTACTCAGAAAAGGAGTGGGGGGGGAAGAATGGAGAAGTTATTCTGAATTCATTTCTTGCTCGAATCCTAAGACAAATGGGATTACGTCATGCGATTCTTACGGATATCCGGCCTGCAGCAAATCGACAAACTCTCTTCGTAATTTCAATTTCACGCCGGAGGTCTGAAAAGAAAACTTCCTGAACTCGAGGATGGGGCTTCCGATGAGAGCGGACGAAGCCGGCAAACTGTTGCTTGGACGAGGCGGAGGTGGCCGAAGGGGCGGACGCGTATTCACGTTCTCTGATTCCGAGAAGGGGGTGAGAATAATTCTTCACCTGGCAAATATCATGCACAATTTAACCAGTAAGAAAGGAAACAATCAGAGAAATAGGACTTTTCTGCAGGCCGCAAGGCCTCTCGAAATGCGAGACCGTGGGATATCGCCCACGATTTTCGCCGCCCCTGACTGCCTCTCCTGATGAATTTCTTCCAACAGAAAATACAATAATGTTCGTTGATGGCCAAAATCGATGGAAATGGGTTTTTTTCTGTCCCATCTTAAGGGATGAAGCAAGTTGAGATCGATTCTCGAAGAACCACACACTCAAAGAAATTTTTCAGGATATACAACAGGAATTCGGTTACTTCTACAGCAAATTTCCCCTATTTAAGCGATAGCAGAAATATTTGTTGATTTTACGTGACATTTCCGGTCGTTTAATTCCTCTAGAAATGACAAGTTTCACATTAGTTGATGCTAACACCTTGCAGTTCATCATTTCAACAGGAAAATAATACTGTGACGAAAACCGGAATATGCGTGACTATTTACAGGAATTTTCTGTTCATAATAATAAACAATAAACAAACTAGATAGTTGTGTTCCAAGCTTCAAACTTCAGTTTCTACAAGAATTTCCAGTTATGAACACTTAACTAAAACAGGAATCACTTTTCTCATAACAGAACTATGGTATCGATTTAACAGGAATTTCCCGTGGAATTGAAGAACTATCGTTCATATATTATAGTACTAGTTAGTTGTATTCAAAGCTTATAACTAGAGTTCTCACAGAAATTTTCTGTAGTAATGCATTATGTCAAAGAGTTTCTTCGCGAATAGGTTTCTGGAATGGGGAGAATTTATATAATATTATATTTATTATATTACATTATTCTGACAAATTGGAGAGACTAGTACTAGAAATGGAAGACTCCATAATAAATATGAAGAATTTTTTTTTTATTCCGGACACATATTAGCGGATTTGATTACGGAATTACTGTGTTCAAATGCTCACACCTTTTCTGTCCCTTTTCAGTCCTTCGGGTAGTATCTTTTGAGTTGATTTTAATAAGTTAGTTTATCGGTTGACTCTAAAATAATTCGGTAAGGGCATCAGCATTATTCGTTAAACCCTTTCTGTAACATAATTCGTAATCAAATTCTTTTCATTTAATTCTCCATCGCATAAGCCGGGAATTCGGTTCTTCGAACGAAAATAACCAAATTGAATTAATGATCTGTATAGATTGTGAATATTCTACCGTATAAATATGGTCTGAAATATCGACATGACCACACAACTGATAATAGTTCCTTTTCTATTGTGCTATAGCGAAATTAAACGGAATTTAAAAGGCGGAATGGATCGACTATCTCGTCATAATCCATCATACCATGACCTCTGAGGGCTGTTCTTAATTCTTCAAATCTACTATTCTCTTTGAGAAATCTAAATCATTCTCGTTTGACTTTCATTGAAAACTAGTAATAATAATAAAAATATAGAAATTTTTTTCCTTGATTCCGGACTCATGAGCGAATTTAATCACAGAATTACGGTCTTCAAATGCTCACACCTGACTTCAACCTCGCTTATAACAAGTGTGTCATTCGAAGTGAAAATTGAATTCTTCAGATTGAATAATGTATTTTTTCAAAGCAATAACGACATTTCTCTGAGTGATGTGAAAAAAATGTATTTTGAGGCTTGAACAATAAAGCACGGTATCCTGAGTACTACCCTGAAAATATTGATATTTCGTAAGCCATTCGAAAGTAGTTTTTGAATTTAACAAACTCATGAAATTTGATCAAAATCGGACCTCAGATTCCAAAGTTATGGCTTTCGTAAATTAAGGCCGAAATCCATAAATCATCCTGTATCTCCTAAACTAATAGCCTTAGGATACAAAACAAGCATCTTTTCTGAAAGTCCTGGATGACCTGCATTCACCAATAGGCTATGGACAAGTACGCATGAAACACCCTGTATATACACAGGAATATTACTTAAAAATTAAAAGTACCTGATCACTGCTATACCCACTGTTTTTCCCATTCATAGGACTCAAGTCACTTAAACCGGAATCGGCATGTTAGTTGGCAAGCACAGATTGTTCTCAGAACGTTCTTTTTTGAGCGCTCGTACTACTTACACGAGGGCTATATCATTTCGTCACGATGCCTGTATTTTCCGAATTTTGAGCCGAAAATGGTCTCAATCGACTATGTTCGACTCACTGATGACGAATCCGTCGAAAAATTCGAGTCTGTCCGTCCGGCCGTAAGCACGATAACTCTCGAACGGAACAACCTAGAAACTTGAAATCTTCAGTGTAGGTTCAGATCCCAAATGCCTCGGTTAAGTTCGTTGATGGACCAAATTCCACAAGGGGTTCCGTAAATATGGCCGTTCAAAGTTTTGTTCTCCTGATTACTTGGAAACTACAGATTTTATCGAGATGAAATTTTGCACTCAAATGGAGAATGAAAAATTCGAGTCTGTCTGTCCGTCCGGCCGTATACACGATAACTCTCGAACGAAATGCCCTAGAAACTTGAAATTTTTAGGGTAGCTTCGAATCTCGAATGCCGCGGTTAAGTTCGTTATTGGGCAGAATTCGCCGAGGGGTTCCGTATATATGGCCGCTAGAAATTTTGTTTTCCTGATTACTTTGAAACTACAGATTCGATCGAGATGAAATTTTTCACTCTAATGGAAAATGAGGTGTTCAAGCTACATGCAGAATTATGTTCGCATCACCAGAACCATAGAAACCATAGAAAATTGTAACTTTTGAACGGAAACACCTAGGGACTTGAAATTTTCAGGATAGGTGTGGATCTCGAATGTCGTGATCGCGTTCATCTATGAGCAAAATTATACTAGGGGTTCCGTAAATATGGTCGTTTGAAATTTAGTTTTCTTGATAATTTCAAAACTACTGATTCGATCGTGACGAAATTTTGTATACTAATGGAGAATGATATATTCAAGCTAGATTTCTCCAGATCACATGACCAGAACCATAGAAACCATAGAAAATTATAACTTTCGAACGGAAAGGCCAAGGGACTTGAAATTTGAAATTCAGGATAGGTGTGGATCTGAAATGTCGCGTTCACGTTTATCAATGAACAGAATTATACTAGGGGTTCCGTAAATATGGTCGTTTGAGATTTTTGTTTCTCGATAATTTCGAAACTACGGATCCGATCGGAAAGTAAATTTGTTTTTTAATCGAGAATGATATATTAAAGCAACATTTTGTCCAGATCGCATGACCAGAACCATAGAAACCATAGAAAATTGTAACTTTTGAACGGAAAGGCCTAGGAACTTGAAATTTTCAGGGTAGGTTTGGATCGCGAATATCGCGGTCACGTTCATCAATGAGCAAAATAAGACCAGGGGTTCCGTAAATATCGGCGTTCAAAATATTTCCTTCCTGATAGTTTTGAAACTACTATTGAATTGTACCTGCACCTAGCTGAGAAATAATGTATTCAAACTACGTGCGAAATTTTGTCCAGATCGCATCACCAAGACCATAGATACCGTAGAAAATTCTAGCGAATTATCGAAAAAAAATTGATCAGCTGAAGCACCGACATGAAGTCTGGAGTTTCGCCTGAGTTTGAGAATTTTTCTGACAGCTGTCGAAAATTCCTTCAATTGATTTTTAAAACTGGAAAATGCGAATCTACCTACAAGGTGCATGTAAAAGCGCTCAAAAGCTCCTGACTTCACGGCAGTGCGTTACGTAATTTTTTGTTTTGATAACAATATTTGCGTTTAAACAGCAGGAATTCATTTAACCGGAAATTCCCGGGATTCGTTTTTTTAAGTGTTCATAGTATATTCTGTTTCCTGTGATTTATGAATCTTCGATGAAATTTGGATGCATAGGTAAAATTCGAATAAACTCAGCAGTCGCGGCAGGGATTGAGGAATAGAGTGAAGTGGAATTGATAAAATGCCATGTTTGATTTTCAGTTTTGATTCATTAAAACATACATTCACAAATGCGTACATTCACGAAATACATAACATAACTGAAACTCGCACCGTGGGAGTACTTGGAGTATCTCCCACGCCAACTACGACGGGACGTATCGACGTTCTACAAATTCAACAGGCGGCGAACCGGCAACTTTCATTAGGATAATAATGTGGGGGACGTAAACTTCGCATTACGCCGTCCCCGATCCCGCGCTTCCAATAAGTTATTTCGTCGAAAGACGACGTCGACGAGGGCGGATTTTACCGCCCGTGTTTTATCGGGCGGGTAGACGTTGTGTGGGAAAAGTGCAACGTGATAGGGGGCTCTGTGGGAGATTAATGATTTTGAAGCAGTTGTTAATTCCTCCGTTTGTCTCTATTACTCCGGTGTTGGCGGATGACCCGACACCTTGCGTGTCGTGTTCAACTGGTGGGGACGTCAACACGACGGAGTCGAGTGGATTAAATGTCCATTTGTTGAAGGGGTCGAATCACAAAGAACCGAAAGAAATTCTTGCACACCAACTGCTAATTTGCTCCAATGGAGATGATCACTTTTTTCTATACCAGCCTTATGTTTGCGACAGTTTTTGCTTTGTTCACTCTTGGAAGGTGAATTGTACATTTTGTTTCCGACGAAGGGAAGTCTGATTCAGTTATATTCGGCTCGTGGAGGTTCTAGAAAGAAAATTGAAGGATCAGATTATTGTCCTGATTATTTGAAGAATGCATTTGCATTAATGACTTCAGGTACATGTGATGCTACATAAAATGCATGGAACTGCAAAGATAAAAATAAAGTCCATAAAATTTCCACCACTAACGAAAGTTATACGAGCACGATGGAAAAGGAATAAGGGTTTATCATTCAATAATAAACATCCCTCTCTGTCCGTCGCCTGCGAAGCACCTTCCCCAAGGCGCCACTGATTCTAAAATCAATACCACGAGTAACGTGGCCAGAAAATCGAGCATTGGACCTGTCTCTACCTGGCAGTGAAACTCACAAAAAAATAATATATTTAGGTATTTCCGAACATTACAAAAAGTTACATTGAATAATGTGTTCAAGTTTAAATTTTTTTTCGTTTTTGCGCACTTCTTTCTATGAACAAGAGAGGAACATTTTTTTGAAATGATGTAATGTAAAATTTCGAGATTTTTCCGAGATAATGAACTCTGAGTTGAACCTCATGATAATACCTGGTGATTTTCCGATGGGGATCGAACTGGCAGAGAACCATTACATAAAATCAACCACGTCGGTCATGATGAGGGTGGCTGTAGCATGTTCCTGATGCATCATTATTGCCGATATAAAAGCTTTTACGATGGCTCTAGAAGTTTACATAGTTGATCGAATTTTATGGGATATTCAACCCTTTTAACGGACTGTGAATATTAAATTACCATCACCTGAGTGGTATCTGAGCCGACAACTACAAAGAAGATTATACCTAAACAATCCGAGACAGGCAGGAAGCGGGTGAAATGAATTTTCATGATGCGCATCATGTCGGATTTTTTTATTCGATGTTTATATTCTTTCCTACCCAGAAAGTAAACTGGATATTTCGGAGATAATGAATTTACGCAGGTTTCAAATATACAGGCTGTCCCTAGACTTACCCCAACTAAGTACAAAGTTGCAATTCGATCGGATCGGCCTTTTCCGTATTATTCAGAAAAAATATTCAGATCGCATCAACAATGTACTGAATATTTTATTACCAGTGAAGTTTTCTGTCCAAGTTGACCATGAGCAATCGATTACTCTCCTTCCAAATCTTATTATGTCAGCTGGACGAATCAAGTTGACAATTGTAAATGGATTCGATAGAAATTCACATTATGAAAAAACTAAAAACTAAACTGTACTTCTGAATTCGAATCAGTTGAATGTGCTCGTAGAAATGAAACCAACAGCATTATTTTTTGTGGAGTATTCCGTAATCCAATTCTTCTGATTGAATTCTCCATCGTATGAGGCGGGGATTCGGTTCTTTTAACGAAAATAACCAAATTAAATTGATATTACTATGATCTGTATAGATTGTAAATTTTCTACCGTACAAATATGGTCTAAAATATCGACATGACCACACAACTAATAAAAGTTCTTTTTCTATTGTGCTATAGCGAGTTTCAGCGGAATTCAAAACGCTTTAACATCACCTTGAGATGAAACGGAGCCTATATAAAATTCTTTTGCATATTTCAAATGCTTCAATATATTTTGGATCATTGATATCGACCTTAGAATCCTTCTTCAAACATGAAGTTAAGGGTTTTGTAATATTGGCAAAATTAGGGAGAAATTTTCTATAATATCCTTTAAGTTCAAGAAATGATTTCATTTCTTTAGGAGTTTTTGGAATTGGAAATTTGCTGACTGCTTTCAATATATTCGGACTAGGTTCAGGTGTAATATTATCACTTGAATCAATTTTATGTTTTATTTAATTTGGAAACTTAGGGTCAATTGGAATATTTTTAGGTTTTTGGCATTCTATATGAGGTAGTTGATACGTGTTACCTAATATTTGATTTAAGTCAATGAATCGTTCATGGCTAGTTCTCGAAAATTTTCTTTCGAGTATTTACTTGAATTATGCTATGGATATGAACGTTCATTAAAATCATATTTTCCTAAATTTCTATCATTCGAAGTTGATGCTATATTTGTTAATTCTTCGATTGCAATATTTGGACTTGGATTATTTTTAGAGAATTGTCTTTGGGGATTTTGTTGATTCTGCGTAGAATAATTCTATCGTTTCTGGGGATAATTTCGTCTCTTTATTGACATTTTACTGAGGTTGTTAATATTCTTTGATTAGGATATGGTTTGAAAACCTTTTCGTTACGACGTTCATTGAAAGGTGTATTTGAATTATTACCAAAATCTTGACGATTTGTCGGATAATGAGTATTTATTTGGAAGTTGATCGGTTGAGATAGAAATCTCTGTTGGGTATTATTCGGATAAAAATTCCTTTCATTATTCTGACTAGATTGGGGAGAATTTATTTGATTCTTCTGAGTAAAATTTCCATGATTGTTATTTGGGAAATTTGTTCGATTATAATTCGGAAAATTTGTTTTCAAATTTTGAGGGAAATTTCTCTGATTATGTTGAGGAAAGTTCCTCTGATTATTTTGGGTTTTATAATGCATATGTTGGTAGTAATAGAAATCTTGACGAATAAAAATTGACCATGTCGCCATAATTCATCAAACCGCGACTTAGGGCTGTTCTTAATTCGGAATTAATATTGTATAATAAGACTCTAATAGTAACTCTTGATGCTATATCATTTTCTTGATCTTTTTTCAAGATCGGTAAATTAGATAATTCAACTCGTGAATCATATTTATTCTTCAAATCTGCTAATCTTTCTTAGAAATCTAATTTTTGGGGCATTCTGAAGATCCCAGAACAGAAATGTAAAGCTTATTTTCTCAACAAATCTTAATTTCAAAAAAATCCTTCAAATTATTCCAGTTTGCTGTAACTCTTTCATTACAACTAACTTTTTCACTGGCATTTCCTATTAATTTACTTTTAATGATATCAATTATGGCTTCATTTATTAATACATTAATTAAATATCATTTGCTCTGAATCTATCATAAAATCTTAATAATTTATGAATCGTGCGAGGTTTGCAGAATTACCATCGAAGGGTACATTTGACTCCGAAAATATATCAATTAATTTAATTCTATCAATTTTTTCATTTTATAAGAAATCTGAGAAAAACTCTGGTAGTTGGTTTTTAGTAAGAAAAACCTGGAAAAAACTTACACAAGTTTAACGCTCAACACCGTGGGAAAAATTGGATTTTCTTGGGCAAATTTAATGACTTGGAATAAGAAAATAATATAGGAAGGATATTCTTACCACGTTGATTTGAAGTCATCGCAGGCGCTACACTGTTGATCAGGGCTTCTGGCTTTCTCTTCTGTTGTTGTTCGGTTGCACCTAATAGTTGAAACAGATAGTTTATGGGAGATTTCCGCGGGCGATAATTCGGTGTTCACGCAACTAAATCGACAAACTTTTCTTCACGAAAACCGACACAATCCCATCCTCGTCGCCAATTATATTTTCAAATGGAAAACCAAATTTTTAGAAGAAAAACTTTATGTTACGATCAAACTATGATTTTTACTATTGACACATAATGCTTCAAATATGTATTCATAACCTAGCTTTATCTGGAAGGGAAATAACAAACAAATAATCTAACCTAACCTAACCTAACCTTACCTAACCTAGCCCTATCTAGAACGGAAATAACAAACAAATAATCTGAAGGTTGAACACTTGCAAAAACGTAGATAGAAATTGCAATCTTGCATAATGTTACATTTTTATATATCATCTGAATGAAAATGAGTTCATCTGAGGAATATGGGGTTAGCATTATATATACATACATATATCAAAAACCGTTTCAGTTTCGATCGAAAATATATCGATTACACCCTACAAAACCCTTGTATTCGTGACTGATGCAAAATCAACTAATTTGCATCGAATCGACTTTTCAGCTGCCCCTGTTGGACGTGAAAACTGATTATCCCTTTTGTTGCAGGAATGGCCAATGTTCGTGACCATCCCATGTGTTGATAACTTGATGGCCCTCGCAGGTGTCCTAAATACCCGAGTGAACACGCAAACCGTATAGCCGTTTCCACACAAAATAGCGAAAATAGAGTCGTCCAAGCTGCAGCAAATGAAAGAGACTTTCAAGTTCTCGATGCCAGCCACCACGATGTTTTCCAAATTCAAAAGTGGGGGAGGCGCCCAGAATTCCCTGGAGACCAACCCCATCGGACAATATTTTGAAATTGGGAAATTGGTTGCGTGTGCTGGCCCGGAACTTGTGTGGAAAATACACGACGCGTATAGGAAGAGCGACGGAAAGGTGGGTGGTGTATATTGGAAATTCTGCTTCTCTTCTATTCATAGTATTCATTGATATGTCCATCGAACGGAATCGGTGGATTTATTTATTTTGATGGTTCGACAGGAGTTCGGATAATTTTGCTTGCTTTGAAAATACGATTCATTCATGGGTGAATTCCTATATTTGTTCGAGTTCGAGAGATTTGTTTTGAATCTTGACTATCCTGAACCATCTTCAACCAACCCTCGCACAAAATTAGGTCGATATCATAGGAATTTTCGATCACAACTTATTGATATCCACTTGTCGTATATCAGGTAGGTACTATGTTGATTACTGTAATTATATTGATTTTTCATCTCAGTTTTCCTCGCCCTCTGTTCAGATATTGTGACAATTCAAGCACTGCGGAAATGATTTGGGTCCACTGCGCAACTTTCCTTTGATTATTTGAGAGTTTTACTCATGTTATGATGATTTTTCACCCTTAGAGACGAACCAGCAGTTTATTATTGTACCATAGATGGACACCAATTATTTAAAACCTTCACAACGATGTATAACAAGGTAGGGAGTGTCCTTTGAAATTCCTTAGTGAGCACGCAATCGATACAGATATTCCACTTCCCCCTCGATGAAGAATTATTTGGGGTGGCTTGGATTTGACATGAAAACATTGTAGATTATGTATGTTCTATTCACTTCAAATTGAGTGTTATTGTGCTTTTTATTATTTATATATTAATTTGATAAAATGGATTTGATGCTTCGATTCGACAAGATCGGATGGAGATTGGATAATGGGGAAGATGGGGGAGATATGATCATACATGCAGGGAACTAAGCTAAAATAGTTTTTGTCCAATACTTACGTCAGGAATATGTAATTTTCGATGTAAAGAATATATTTTTGAAAAGAGTGCGAAAAAAATTTTACTTGACGTGAAATAAAGTTGTTTAAAAAAAGGTATTCTAAAATTTTAGTTATTTTCATATCAATCGACGAACAACGAATTATTCAGGGCTAGATGAATTATGTGATTATGAGACTATTTAGGTTTCGAATTACGTTCTGAATTCCTGAAAACGATCGAAAACATCCAAAACTAGTGGGCAAGTTTTTAAAGAGGACCTTTTTAATCGTATTTATTACATAATTTAACTATATTTCAGATCTGGAAAGATTATTTTCTTCGATTTTCAAATTTCACTTTTTTCTAAAATTTTTGTCCACTTCAATTTCGATGTAGGTATTCAACCACTGATTGAAAAAATCTGAAAAATACTGACGTAAAGTCAGGATATTTTGCGTCACGACCTTCTTTTTCGCCAGAGTTACAGACATAGTCACTCTGCGGCTCATGGACAGAAAAATTCGAAAAATATCACTGAATAATTGATCGCAAAAGTTTTGTGATCAATTTTAGATGACTTGATCGTGAATATTGAACAACTGAATATGCAATAACCTACCCCAATGGGCTGATGAAGAAATCTGGGCGAATCACCACTGGTCTGGTTGCAGAAAGGAGGGCTCTCAAGGAAAGGGTGACCGGGGAGTTAATCTTCCTTCTGTACAATTCCCGTGGTTGAAGGAAAATCACACAAAGGCACTTCACTCGAAGTTGCTCAATATTACTCTGGTTTACTTTCAACATTATAGTGGAAAAAATGGTGTGATAACTGGCGATATATCAGAAGATTCGTTTCATCGACAAAACTGTTCGGAGCGAACGACGATGATTGATCATTAAAATATGGCGACTGACATTCGAGAGAACTCGAGTTAGGCAACCCAACATTCATGACTTAATACTGGAGTTCAACGATAAGAAACCATTGAGGTGTTCATCGCAGGTCACGGTCGACAGATTGACAATAATTGTAGTCATTATTTGCCTACCCCATTTAAACCAGATCAATTCATATTTGACCCAGAACGCAGAAATTCCGATGGACATAATGAACAGACTAGCGGAATTGTGTGCTGGATATTACACTCTGACAATATCACAATTCGGACACACGACTTACAACATTAACATCTGCTGATTTGAATAAGGGAATGTCAATATAATTATTGCGATCGTAGCTGATTGGACATCATCTAATGACATACCTTCTCATCGATTCAATTAGATCCTATCGATCTGGATAGTCTGCATATACAAACCAAATACATGTCAGTCCGAGAATGAAAAGTATATATAATATGTTAAATCGATTAAAAATTGACCACCAAATCTAAATTTAACTAGAAAAATTCGTATTCAATAAAAATTTAAATTTCCCTGCCTTGGTTTTCACTGAAGTATGCCATTAAACTTGACCCAATCATATTTGTGCTTCGCAACAATTCATCTAGTACACACCCTGCAAAATGAATAATTCAAAAGTTTATAGTGACCTAAACGACACATATTTCCCTGAAAAAAAAATCAATTACGCCAACAGCGATGATGAAACCCTCTTCACTAATTGAAAAACAGCCACAATACATACCAACAAATGTTTCGAATTTACTGAGCCTTTGTTGGGTAATCTTCGCGAAATGTTTTTTATTTGATCCCTCGATTTTTTGCCTTTTAAACCAATGGATATTTGGCAACGAATTCCATTCGGGTTGGTATCGAATAAGCTCTTCGCTTGAAGAGTTACACGCTTCCAAAAATAAGAGAAAAAAATTCCATTAGCAGAACTTTTGAACAAAACGAAATTACCTGAAGAAAAAATATGTCGTAATGAACATTTTATTGCAACATTTTTTCGATTCCTTTGTTCATTTCGTCCAAGCAATAATTTCTCGATGAAGAAATGATTTTTTGTTTATGGAATCGAAAAAATCTAGTAGGTGGAACGATATTGTATTTTATTTTTTCGTGAAAAAACATTAATAGTTCATAAAAACAAGAGTTGATGAAGTTTCCCAAAAAATTTTTTATTACGACACATTCTCAAATTAGGAAATATGTTTTGTCAAAGAGTTCTATTGAAAAATAAAAATTTTTCATTTCATTTTTGGAACACCCTGTATAATTCAAACGTGAACTGTAGAAATTTCATGGGTTATTGAATATTTGCTACGTCGAATAATTCCAGAGGTGTATTATCGGAAATAATCAACCAAATCGACCTGTTTCATGATTTTCCGAAAAAATGTATTCGTTCCATAATTTAGAGTCCCACTTTTATGAAATATTTCGCACCAAACGGAAGAGATTTGCAACTGTCGTTAGGTCCAAACAGAATTCCGATGAAGCTATAGCGAAGCATAAAAATGAAAAAAATTGAGAATATTCTACGAAAACATCAAGCGAATCACAAATCTACAGGAACAGTCTCGAGCAAGACATTCACTGGTTGCCATCAGCACCCTCAAAGATCATCACTCAATACGAAATTTTCCGTGAAGATTTCCATATAGGTCCTAAATTTGATTAAATTTAAAATTTTTTGTCAACCAAATTTTTTCAGAAGATAAACTATATTTCATTAAGATCATATACAGGGTCTTTCACGAGGAACCTCACCCATATTTATACGGGAAACTACTAAACGTATTTTCATGAAATTCAGCACTTATAAGTATTTCACGATGCTGATGAAATCTAAATATTTTCAAGGCATGAGCACCTCCGGTTTTTCCGGAAATGACGTCAACTTCCGTTTTTCAAATTAGAACACCATTTTTTTATTGCAGAAATAGATTCCTTAGAAAATTTCAAGTCATTTTGATGTAACATTTTTCAGTTTTGGTTGGAAAATTCTCTCTGAGCGGGAAAATTCGAAAAAAAAATCGAAAATAGAGCTCCGCTGAAACAAGAATAACTTCGAGGTTTTTGGATGGAAAATTTTCATTTTTGGGATTTTTCAAGATGTAAGATTGATGTATCCACTTTAAAAATCGAAATCGCGATTCATGATACAGGGGGTGAAAAAATCGCTTTCAAAGTTAGGGATGACAAAATCGTGAAAAATCAATTTTTTCAAATTAGAACCCCATTTTTTTATGGCAGATATTGAATCTACGTTAAAAAATAATGTGAGTGTATGCATCACACCCTTGCCCTAAAATGGATATTTTCTGAGTTATTCACAAAAAACTGTTTTTCGTCTTGAATTTTCAGCTATTTCTTTTCCCTTCACGCCAAAAAGATGAAATTTTCAGGAACTGTTATTTGAACCATGCTGTAGATTTTTCACCCCTTCTTGAAACCGACTTCAAGTTACTATTAGGAGAACCATGGCAAACTCTCGCAGTTATAACTAGAGAAGATGCTCAAAGTTTTGACCGTTAATTTCTAGACATATATTTATACGTCTCAGGAATGCTTCGTGCGTTGCTCTTCTTATTTCATCGGGAGGAAGAGATCTGCAAAAGTGTTTAAAAACCAAATTGAGTTTCAAAATTATAAATCTAAAAATCTAAACAAACCTGAACGCATTTCTGACTCGTTCTATGCAGTCCTCTTTATCAGTCAGGGGAGTTGAGTAGACAATATTTTTTATCCTACCCCAAACATAATAGTCTAAAGGAGTTAAATCGGGAGAACGTGGTGGCCAAAGATGTGGACCATTGTTCGCCAACCATCGATCTTCAAATAGCCTGTAGAGGATATTTGACACATTGAGTGAATTGTGTGGAGGCGCGCCATCTTGTTGATACCATAAGTCATTATGGTTCTGTACTAGCGGCTCAATTATTTGAGTCAATATGTCAGAATATCTATCTCCTAAGGGAGAATATTCTTTAAATAATGCAAACATGTGTAGTGTTCTATCTTACCAGTTAAAGTCTCATCATAAATGTGAACATCGAGAATTGCATTATTTTTGATGGCGCAAAAAACATTGAAACTCCAGGTCTCTTGAAAGTTCCATTGTCTGAAGTGGTGGTTGTTCTCTTCATCCCAATAATGACTGTTATGCCTATTGAAAGAACCATTCTTTCTGAATTTAGATTCATCTGTCCAAATTATACAGTCCAAAAAGTTTTCATTCTCTTGAAATCGAATCATCATAGCTTCGCAAAACTCTGTTCTCCTGACGAAATCAGTTTCCTTCAAATGCTGTACCCTATTGAATTTATATGGGTGCATTTTATGTTTTTTTAATATTCTCCAAACACTCGATTGAGATAATCCCAGATCAATATCGGCATCTTTGAGAGAATTTTGAGGATTCACACGAAAATATGCAAGAACTGTAATTTCGTTGTTCTCATCTTCTACTACACTTTTTTCTCTGTGTATAGTTTTCTTAACGAAAGATCCGACATTTCTCAAGTTTGTCATGGTTCTGTTAATGGTATCTCTCGTTGGTCTGGGTCGGTCAGAAAACCTCTCAATGAACAGTCGAATCGTTCTATCTACAACTTTATTACATTCTCCATGAAGTAGAATGAGATTTAAATAATCTTCATTGGTAAAATTAGGCATAGTGATCGATTTTATAACTTAATACGAATTATCACCAAATTAATAGTAAACACAAAATGCTACTGAATAAAGAGGAATTTGGCAGATGTAATTAATGATATCTATCATTAAAAAAAAAGAATGTAAAACATGGTAAGTTTTTGCATATGGTTCATAAGGAATTATTTATTTATCACTGGAGAGAAAACCGATGGCCGATTAGTTGAAATAAAGAGGTTTCCGATACAAATTCGAATCCAAATTCGCCATCTATTTAGGAACAACCTGTAACTTTTTTCTCTCGCATATTAGGGAAGTAAAATCTAAAACATGGTTTAAGTAACAGTTCCTGAAAATTTCATCTTTTTGGCGTGAAGGGAAAAGAAATAGCTGAAAATTCAAGACGAAAAACAGTTTTTTGTGAATAACTCAGAAAATATCCATTTTAGGGCAAGGGTGTGATGCATACACTCACATTATTTTTTAACGTAGATTCAATATCTGCCATAAAAAAATGGGGTTCTAATTTGAAAAAATTGATTTTTCACGATTTTGTCATCCCTAACTTTGAAAGCAATTTTTTCACCCCCTGTATCATGAATCGCGATTTCGATTTTTAAAGTGGATTCATCAATCTTACATCTTGAAAAATCCCAAAAATGAAAATTTTCCATCCAAAAACCTCGAAGTTATTCTTGTTTCAGCGGTGCTCTATTTTCGATTTTTTTTTCGAATTTTCCCGCTCAGAGAGAATTTTCCAACCAAAACTGAAAAATGTTACATCAAAATAACTTGAAATTTTCTAAGGAATCTATTTCTGCAATAAAAAAATGGTGTTCTAATTTGAAAAACCGAAGTTGACGTCATTTCCGGAAAAACCGGAGGTGCTCATGCCTTGAAAATATTTTAGATTTCATCAGCATCGTGAAATACTTATAAGTGCTGAATTTCATGAAAATACGTTCAGTAGTTTCCCGTATAAATATGGGTGAGGTTCCTCGTGAAAGACCCTGTATAGTTTTTCCACAATTCGATATTTCATAGAAACCACTTATACTACATTAATTCACAACTTTCCCCGTTTAACCGACATAATGACATTTGAAGGAGAATAATCTATTGCTCATGGTCATCAAATATTTCATTGTATGTGATAAAATAATTAGGGAAGAGATTATAGGTGGTCCTTTGACCTCAAAAACCATTGAAAAAATTCAAATAACAATGAACATTCATAATCTAAACGCAGATACCTGAAGAAAAATCGAAATAAAACAAATAACTAGAGAAAGAACATCATAAAATTATCTCCAAAGAAAACAGAGTTGACAACAGAGCTTGATACACCTGAACCGCAGATTGAAATCGTGCTAAGGCATCATCGATTTGCTGTGGAACCGCTCGAACGATCACAATCCAGGGGTCGACAACAACCTCAACGTCAAGCAGCTTACATAGCTACGAGGAGAGTGTCAATGGGATATTTGGCTACGTCTCGTGTAGCTAAATAACTATAATCCGACATACTTCATCTGAATAAGGGAATATAGGTGGGTGAAAATGTAAGCGAAATAGCCTTGTATCGTCCTGGTTTATATGAAATCTTATAATACTCACCCTCAAATCCAAATCTGCCTTTCCGCAGGTCCCCCTTATGCTTGGATTACAGTATAAATTGCTTTCTGATAGCGTAAATTGGATTTGACAAGAGATCAAGCCATTTTTGAAACGTGCGGGAAATCGAATTTGTAGAAAATTCGTGTTGAACCAAATTGGGGCGGTTCGGTACCTACCCAGGAAATTTCCATCTTCGCTAAGAGGAAAAATATTTGTATAAGAAGAAACTCGAGTTTGACTGTATTCCATAGATCTGTTATTCACTTCAATTCAGTTTTTATGGAATAAGACAAAAATTCCTCAACACGGAATCGTTAGGTACTGTTTGTCAGAGTCAGAAAAATGGTCGTGCACCATCAACGTCCATCAGCCATCAACACTGAATGAGATTGAAGATTAACATCATCCAATGCGTAAATCACCGCTAAGCGTTGGACGTTTTCGAATAACGTTGCCCAAACTCTTTTCACCCCCTATCAGTAAACTCCCGATCGTCCATATATCTTCCGAAAGGGACCATTTAACCTCATCCGATTAGGGTCAATAGTTTACTTGTGGGTCAATTTCAAGCGAAATCAATTCATTCTCAGTGAACGCTTCCATTAGAACTTCGTCCATTCTGATTACAATGTAGGAGGAATAAATGCATGACCATGATGAAGGCATGTTGTACCTTTCAAAATGTTATTTGAATTGCAGAGCAGTGTGGAAGACAAGAGGCATTCTCGCCAATCATGTTGTTTGGGTGGATTTCATAAAATTAGGTATTTGTGTATTCGCACTCCTGTGAAGAAGTTTTTCAGGTCAGATTTTACTCAAGTTTGTTTAGGTGTCCGCACCAGTACTGACGTCGTTTGACGTTTGCCTGGATGAGTTGTATGTAACGAGTCGAGCAATGAGTTGCTGGTTGCTAGCTGTTGTTCCAAGAGACGCCGTTTGCCGAATTTAAAATCATTTTCAGTGAGATGTTCTCGCAATATTGAAACGCGCTCACTGATGGGGAAACGGATGCGTGTTTCGTCCCACAGTTCTCATTTCGTTCAGCGTTCAGCAGTTATTAGCCAGTTTCAGATACAACAAAAGCGTTCTGTTCGAACCCTTCGAATAAGAACCCCTCAAAATTGGGAAATTTGAATTGGGTACTATCAATTGCGGAACCTCGATTTCTCATATTCTTCACAATGAATATAAATACACACTATTGATGGCATCGAATTCAAATTTACCACTTATGTTAATTTCCGTTTCAATCGAGGTTATCCAAATGATCATATCCAAAACAGCAACTATAATTCCAGCCCCATTGTGAGTTAAAATAATTCATAAATCGATTTGTGAAACGCTAGACGAAAACAGTTATCCACTTGTTATAGTTCAATTTTGTAAATTGAACGAAATATTTTGCCATTTTCATGTAATCGTTTCGAACGTGATTCCCGTTTTCGTTATGTGTATGTCCAGCAAAATAAACAGAACGGTAGGATATTACAGTTTTCACACCCGCCGAATGGCCGAATAACGTTCACAAAGGTAATTTAAGCTATAAGAAATTTTTAATAACGAAAAAACAAATAGAGAGATCAAGTATGTAAATAACAACCCTTATACATATATTCCCCCTACCCTTTAGGAAGTAGGTATTTATTCCGAACAAGTGCAACAATGAGCTTAGTTTATCTCGTCATTTGATGAAGCCATGGTATGGCGAAACACGTGTAGTGGTTTTGTCAAACACCCAATTAGTGAAAATTGTAGAACTCTCCCACATTATTTATCATACAGTATACAATTGTATGCGCTATTAGAGTAATTAATTAAAAATTCCGAAAACCACTGCCGTGAAGTCAGGAGCTTTTGAGCGCTCGTACATCCATCTCGTAGGTAGATTCGCATTTTCCAGTTTTAGAAATCAATTGAAGGAATTTTCGACAGCTGCCAAAAAAATTCTGAAACTTAGGCGAAACTCCAGACTTCATGTCAGTGCTCGAAATTACCGAGAAAACAAAATTTCAAACGACCGTATTTACGGAACCCCTAGTATAATTCTGCTCATTGATAAACGTGAACGCGACATTTAAGATCCACACCTATCCTGAAAATTTCAAGTTCCTAGGCCTTCCCGTTCAAAAGTTACAATTTTCTATGGTTTCTATGGTTCTGGTCATGCGATCTGGACAAAATATTGCTTCAATATATCATTCTCGATTGAAATACAAAATTTCATCTCGATCGAATCCGTAGTTTCGAAATTTTCGCGAAAACAAAATTTCAAACAACCATATAAACGGAACCCCTAGTATAATTTTGCTCATAGATGAACGAGATCACGACATTCGAGATCCACACTTATCCTGAAAATTTCAAGTCCCTAGGCGTTTCCGTTCAAAAGTTACAATTTTCTATGGTTTCTATGGTTCTGGTCATGCGATCTGGACAAAATTTCACATGTAGCTTGAACACCTTATTCTCCATTCGAGTGCAAAATTTCATCTCGATCAAATCTGTAGTTTTCAAGTAATCAGGGAAACAAAACTTTGGACGGCCATATTTACGGAACTCCTCGTGGAATTCCGCCCATTAACGAACTTAACCGAGGCATTTGGGATCTGAACCTACACTGAAAATTTCAAGTCTCTAGGTTGTTCCGTTCGAGAGGTATCGTGCTTACGGACGGACGTTCGGCCGGCCGGACGGACAGACTCGAATTTTCCGACGGATTCGTCATCAGTGAGTCGAACATAGTCGATTGAGACCGTTTTCGGCTCAAAATTCGAAAAATACAGACATCGTGACGAAATGATATAGCCCTCGTGTAAGTAGTACGAGCGCTCAAAAACGTGCATATTCTGCACGATGGATCATTATTTTCTCATCCTTTAACCTTCGACCAAAAAGTATGGATAGTGGAAAAAGCCTTGAAGATGAACTCTTACCATACGTTCAAAAATCTGGTACTCCAATAAAGTAGTTCACTAAAAATTATAACTGAATTTACTTCTTTCTGCGTCGTATAATTCATCATAAATATAACGGTTCTGATACCATTTCATTACGAAGTTTGTGTTCGGGGTCGTTTAAATTCTAATCTCGAAGGAGGTCGTTAATTTCAATAAGGAGAATCCCTTCAATATCTCCAAACAGTTTGAGGAGGTGATACTGGCGTGACTTGACTACATTATTTCTTACATAGCCCCATCTATTCTCCAATCGTTCATCATCTTGTGATTAAGCCCAATTACGGAGCTTTCATGGTTCGACATTGTGTTTACCTCAGACGGCTATTTATGGCAAGCACGCCTCGAAAGGAAATGAACGGCCTCATCTTTTTATAGCCTTATCTTATAGAAAGCAGAAAATGCACATAAATAAATTTTGGAAAAATTATAATAACCCCCAAGAAGTTTATTCTTGAAATTCCATATTTGCTCCAATTGGTTTGTCGAAGAATGATATTTTTTCCACAAAACCAATAAAAAACATCTTAAACCAACAAAACAGGTGTGGAATAGATTCAAGAGACTATATTCAATATTCAACTTTACTTGAAACCTCCTTTAAGTTTATTCTTGGAATTCCATATTTGCTCCGATTGGTTTGTCGAAGAATGATATTTGTCAAAAAAATCAATAAGAAAAACGTAAACCTTCAAAATAGATGTGAAATAGTTGTAAGCGACTTTATTCAATCTGATTCAACTTTACTTGAAACCTCGAAAAATTTGTTCGTTGAAATTCCATATTTGCTCTAATTGGTTTGTCGAAGAATGATATTTTTCAAAAAAATCAATAAAAGAAGCGTAAACCTACGAAGAAGGTGTGGGATAATTGCAAGAGACTATATTCAATCTCATTCAACTCAACTTGAAACCCCCAAGAAGTTTATTCTTGAAATTCGATATTTGCTCCGATTGGTTTGTCGAAGAATGATATTTTTCAAAAAAAAAAACAATAAAAAACATCGTTAACCTACAAACTAGGTGTGGGATAGTTGCAAGAGACTATATTAAATCTAATTTAACTTACTTAAAACTTGAAACCCCCAAGAAGTTTATTCTTGAAATTCCATATTTGCTCCTATTGATTCATCTTCCACAAAATGACAAATTCTTTATGTACTAAATTTGGCGAAGACCAGCATTTATCGGTTAGTTTTCCATGGAAAAATTTTATTTTTCAATTAAGTCTCGAAAAATTTCGCAATGGAAGCTTCACATTTACCTTTTTTCTATTATTATATTTTGTATTTCTTTTAGGAACACTATTTTCGGTTCGAAAATTTTTCTAGCGTTTGAAAAATCTTGAATATAATCACACAAATGATCGACGTAAGAAGCCATCTATTCGAAGTGAGGGTCAAACCAAAAGCCGGAAATTCATCCGTGGGAAGCCTTTCAGATTGAAATCCATTTTCAATTAATGGTCTTTCGTTAACCACCAGTCCACTAATTCGCTCAATTCCCCAATGGCGCCGTTGATGGATCATTTTTCGCTCAGAACCTTTCAGGTTTATTATTCAATATTCTCGGGTTTCCTTCATCCATAAAACATTGGCTGTTTCGGATCTTTTCTTATAGGGAGGAAGCGGAGCGAATAATCGAAATGTTTATATACAATATCGGCGTAACCCTATATTGATGGTCGTATTAGTTCTACTGATACCAGCTAAGAATGGTTCAGTTTTTATGAACACCACGGAATTGAGTGGGTAGACACTTTGTGATTATAACCAGTTTATGTTCGCTGTTACTACGAGGAAAAATAATTATCATTTCGGTTTAATGGGAAGTTATTCGTCTACGGAATTTCTTTCTCTTCGGGGTAGTTCTGAGAAAGATTCAAATGTGTAGGAAGGCAAGAAGCAGACCGAGCAGACGCAATATTGACAATTCAACAGAGCAGTCTTCGACGTCTGCTTACTAAACACGACTCACCAAGTGCTAAACGGACTAAAAGCAGATATCACTTCAAAAACTCGCTTGAAGAAACTTTTCGACTGGATTACGATTGGTAGTGGAACTCGAAACCTTCTACCTCATCCAACGTTCAGTTTTAAATCTTTTAATGCTAAAAGTTGTGCGAATAAACGAGCCTCCTAGGATATCCATAATGACAACTTTATCATGACATTCCCGACCATAAATTCCTGTACGGAGACTATCAGAGAAAATTGTGGCTCTCGAAACGGCTGAAGTTCAACACATTATCTGGAGCCGGCTCGGATGGCAAAAAAATACCAATCTTACGGACAAAGTTGGAGAACTTCTGGGGTTTTATAGCAGATGTGCTGGAGAGGTGTTTTAATTTTTAATTACCTTTTGATGACGGGGAGGAGAACGAAGGGAGTTCAGCGAATTCCATGAATCTTTGAGGAATTTACAATGTACCGGCTGTCAACCGAATGGATAACTACTTCTTATTTTTTCACGAATATGAAGCTTTGATGGTTATATTGATACATGAAAAAGAAGATGTTAATTGCTGTGGTGACTCTTCGCATCTTGGCATATGACGTTGGCTGAGAAACAGCGTGCTCTACCGATTTTTAAAAGTGTCTTGTCCAACATTTGTGTACTCAGGAGATGTTAATTGCTGTGCTTGCTCTTCACACCTCCGGCATATGACGTTGCCTGAGACACAGTGTGTTCTTCCGATTATTCTCTCAACAGGATATTACCCAGACGAATGGAAGATATCTGACACAATATGAAAGAAATAGAAAAAAATTTAAATAAGGTACGAACGAGGTCAACAACCAGAAAGCCGGTGTGAAGAGATGAGAAGGATAGTGAAGAAACCAATCAAAACGACAGACAAGAGGGCATACCTCTAGCAAAGAAGCCATTAGACGAATAGCTAAAGACCAAAGAAAAAGAGAGGACGATCTTTTTGCTTTAATAACAGAAGGGCAATACGAGATTAAGGCGGAAAGAAGTCAGTCCATTCCCCTCATAAGGTGTACCTCCCTATCTGGAAATCTCTGAGGTAGAAGCTACTGGAAATGCCTTACTGACGAGTGCAACCAGTATCTCTTGAAGGAGGCTCCAATCAGTTTCTCCATAGGTGAGCACATGGTTGAAACTTCTTGCCAAAGTAGAAGAATATTTTTAAAAGTGTCTTGTCCAACATTTGTGTACTCAGAAGATGTTAATTGCTGTGGTTGCTCTTCGCACCTCCGGCATATGACGTTGCCTGAGACACAGCGTGCTCTACCGATTATTCTCTCAACAGGATATTACCCAGACGAATGGAAGATATCTGACACAATATGAAAGAAATAGAAAAAAAAGTAAAACGAACCATCTAACTATAAACCAATAAGCTTACAAGCATACAAGATGGAGGTATGGAAGTTTCTTGCCAAACTGACGAAATAAATAAAATCATATTCGAACGGTGGTAAATTTAAATAAGGTACAAACGAGGTCAACAACCAGAAAGCCGGTGTGAAGAGATGAGGAGGATAGTGAAGAAACCAATCAAAACGAAAGACAAAAGGGCATACCTCTAGCAAAGAAGCCATTAGACGAATAGCAAAAGATCAAAGAAAAAGAGAGGAGGATCTTTTTAAGTTGATAACAGAAGGGAAATACGAGATTAAGGCGAAAGGAAGTTAGTCCAGTCCGCTCATAAGGCGCACCTCCCTATCTGGAAGTCTCTGAGGAACAAGCAACTGGATATGCCTTTCGACTAGTGCAACCAGTAGCTCATGAAGGAAGCTCCAATCAGTTTCTCCATAGGAGAGCACATTGTTGAAATATCTTGCCAAAGTAGAAAAAAATTGTAAAAAGTTTATTCTTCTACATTTGTGTACTCATCATATATCCCCTTGTATTTGTCCATCATATTACCGTTACGAACCATCCAATTCAAACCATCTCTCTTTATCTTTCCAGGAATGTTCGGTGTTCATATTCGAGAAGCGATGCGCGGAGAAGTTGCACAAGCCGAAACGAAAGGAAACCGTCACGGAAATACTCCGCGCTTCCGTCAGGCAACTGGAGCGATTCAGGCATCCGAAGATTCTGCACGTGTTGCATCCGATCGAAGAGTGCGCCGACACGCTCGCTTTCGCCTCGGAACCCGTCTACGCCAGTTTGGCGAACATCCTGGCCTGTCACGAGGTGAACGCCAGCCAGAGCGGCATCAATACCGCCTCTAATCAGCCGCCGCAGAGGCCGCAACACGCCAGGGAGTACAACTTCTTGGATATCGAGTACAAGTATGGAATCCTTCAGGTGAGAATGCAATCTTGATTTTCTCGTGGGATGTGAGGTTTGGCATCTGAAAATCAGGATGTTGGGTTGAAATTGAAAGGTTATTTAGATCTTTCAGATATCGGAAAAGGATATTGAGAAAGATTTTTTTCAAAAAGACGACATAACACTTGGAGAATGGCACATAATACCATTCACAAATCGAAGGCAACCAATGTCTAGACTAAAAAAACACTGTTGATTATGCCTCAATCATTTGGCCTTCCAAAACTAATAAACGCTTTGCATCGATATTTGGAATAGCTTGATGCATATCGTTTATCAATCGGCCGAGTTTACCCAGACATTCCAATACAGTTTATGTTCGGAACAATCTGCAGATTTGTGATTCCGCATTAATGATCCTAGTTGTCAGGCCTGACAATCTTTCTTACAATAGAATAACTAATATTATTTCAACTATGCTGGGTCAAATCCCGCGACACGTGTTTCGATGCGAAGCATTATCTTCAGGTGGTTAAGATATAACTAAATGAGTTCTCTAACTCTAAAGCTACCTACTAATACAAACAAATCTTATCACTAGGTGGGGGTAATGGTCAATCCTATGCGCAACTGCTTGAGTGGGATGAATATGTAATGATATCTCAATGAAGCTTCCAAGGATGAAATTATGCTTATCCTACCGCCATTGAGTGAGAAGATCAGTTGACGTGATATTTTTACATAATTTAGAAGAAAAACAAAAAAAAATTTTTCTTTTCGAAAAAGATTCGATAATGGTGAATTGTTCAAGTTCACTTAATCGTTTGATAAGAAAACAGAGGATTTTTGTTTATTTATCTCAAGGCTCTCCAAAAGGTTCAGTTTTCTACTTTTATTTTCCGTATACAAAATTACGAAAAAAAATTACGAAAAGCACTGCCGTGAAGGCAGGAGCTTTTGAGCGCTCGTACATGCACCTTGTAGGTAAATTCACATTTTCCAGTTTTAGAAACCAATTGGAAAGATTTTGACAGCTGTCAAAGAAAATTTCATACTAAGACCGATTTTTTTTCGATAATTCGCTAGAATTTTTTACGGTATCAATGGTCTTGGTAATGCGATCTGGACACGTAGTTTGAATACATCATTCTTCGTATATGTGAGAAATTTTATTCCAATCCAATAAGTAGTTTCGAAATTATCAGAAAAAAAAATAGTATGAACGGCTATATTTACGGAACCCCTAGTCAAATTTCGCTCATTGATGAACGTAACCGTGAAATTCGCGATCCGAACCTATCCTGAAAATTTCAAGTCCCTAGGCCTTCCTGTTCGAAAGTTATAATTTTCTATGGTTTCTATGGTTCTGATCATGCGATCTGGAAAAAATGTAGCTCGAATATATCATTCTCAATTAAAATACAAAATTTCGTCACGATCAAATCCATAGTTTTGGAATTATCAAGAAAACTGAATTTCAAACGGCCATATTAACGGAAACCCTATTTTAATTTTGCTCATTGATGAACCTGACCGCAACATTCGAGATCCACACCTATCCTGAGAATTTCAAGTCCCTAGGCCTTTCCATTACGAAGTTATAATTTTCTATGGTTTCTATAGTTCTGATCATGCGAGCTGGACAAAATTCCGCATGTAGCTTGAACACGTAATTCTCCATCTGAGTGCAGAATTCCACCTCGATCGAATCCTTAGTTTCGAAGTTATTAGGAAAATAAAATTTCCAGTGGCCATATTCACGGAACCCTTGGGCGAATTTCGCCCAATAACGAACTCAACCGCGGCATTCGATATTCTAACCTACCCTGAAAATTTCAAGTTTCTAGGACATTCCGTTCGAGAGTTATCGTGTATACGGACGGACAGACTCGAATTTTTCGACGGATTCGTCATCAGTGAGTCGAACATAGTTGATTGAGACCATTTACGGCTCAAAATTCGAAAAATACAGACATCGTGACGAAATGATATAGCCCTCGTGTAAGTAGTACGAGCGCTGAAAAAACTAACGTCGACAGATCTTCTCACTGAATGGCGGTAAGATAAGCATAATTTCATCCTTGGAAGCGTCATTTAGATATCAGTAAATATTCATCCCACATAAGGAGTTGCGCATAGGATTGACCATTACCCCCACCTAGAGATAAGATTTGTTTGTATAAGTAGGTAGCTTTAGAGTTAGAGAATTAATTTAGTTTTATCTTAACCACCTGAAGATGATGCTTCGCATGGAAACAAGTGTCGTGGAATTCAACCCAATATAGTGGAAATTATATTAGTTATTCTATTGAAAGTTTGGTTATGAATTTCCATCAAGTATTTGCTAATTCTATTAGAATTCTGACAATCCTCTTGACTTATTTACTTTCGGATAATTTCATGTTAATTCAAGCCTTAGGCCTTCAATGCAGATTGTATTCATTTCTCGATCATTTTTGACACCAATTATTTTTCCCTATTTCAATCATATCCAGAGGTGAGAATGACAAATTACTGCAGGGATTGTTCAGTCCATTTAAACGAACCGAAAGACGGTAGTAAAACCAGTCCAAATTCGAGTTGATTCATCTGCGATTATATTGACAGAAACCAGGGAAGAATAGTCGGCCGAAGGGTTAATTGGATTAATACTCGTCAAAATGACAGAAATCCGATATTTTCATCGAAGTTCAAAGCGAAAGTATATCCTGTAAAAATTCAATATGTGGATATTCATGGACTAACGGAGTTAGCGAAATAATTCGAATTCGAATTAGTTATTTCGTTCGAAATAGGCATAATTAAGTCGATAGTCAAGGTTGGTTTATATCCGGAAAAATATATGAAACTTTTGGAACTTTTCTACTCGGAGTCACAGTCAGGGCCGTAGTCGGAGTAGGAGTCGGCGTCAGAGTCAGAGTCGGAGTCGGAGTCGGGGTCAGGAAAATTTCCTTGCCAGGAAGGTTTACGGATTAAAGGTGATTTCGATCATGAAAGCCCTGATGTAGCACGCTTGTTTCTATAAACAAGAGCGTTATCAGTTCACCCAAATGTCTGTAGTTTGCGAATTTTGAGCCGAGAATGGTCTGAAACGATTAGGCACACGATTACTCTCGAAAGAAGAGGCCTGGAGTTTTGATATAATCGAGGTCGTAATGCGCCGGATGAGTTCATTAATGGCCGAAAAAAGCTGAATAAAGCCATCTGATATTTTATTCTCAAAAATTCTAGAAATACCGATCTGATCGAATTGAAACTAAATTAATTCTCTAAACTGTAAAGCTAACTACTGATACAAATTTCCTGTGCTGGATGAATATTTAATGATATCTTAATGACGCTTCCAAGGATGAAATTATGCTCATATTCATCTGTTGACTTGAGTAATTTTTTGTTCTCCACAATTTAGATACCTCTAATACTGAAATAATAGAGATAATGTTATCAAAAAAAATTTTGAGGAAGTATACCCAACTTAACTTCAAAAATTACGAAAAGCACTGCCGTGAAGTCAGGAGCTTTTGAGCGCTCGTTCATCCACCTTGTAGGTAGATTCGCATTCTCTAGTTTTAGAAACCAATTCGAAAGATTTTGACAGCTGTCAAAGAAAATTTCAAACAAAGGCGAAAATCAAGACTTCACGTCAGTGCTTTAGGTGACCAACTTTTTTTCGATAATTCGCTAGAATTTTCTTCGCTATCTATAGTCTTGGTAATGCGATCTGGAAAAAAACATAGTTTGAATACATTATTATCCATCTATGTGCAAAGTTTCATTCCAATTCAATAAACAGTTTCGAAATTATCAGGAAAAAATAGTTTCAACGGCTATATTTACGGAATCCCTAGTCTAATTTTGCTCATTGATGAACGTGACCGCGAAATTCGCGATCCGAACCTATCCTGAAAATTCCAAGTCCCTAGGCCTTTCCGTTCGAAAGTTATAATTTTCTATGGTTTCTATGGTTCTGGTCATGCGAGCTGGACAAAATTGCATGACAAATGAAGCTTGAACACGTAATTCTCCATCTGAGTGCAAAATTTCATCTCGACCGAATCAGTAGTTTCAAAGTAATCAGGAAAACAAAATTTCGAGCGGCCATATTCACGGAACCCCTCGGCGAATTTTGCCCAATAACGAACTCAACCGCGGCATTCGATATTCTAACCTATCCTGAAAATTTCAAGTTTCTAGGACATTCCGTTTGAGAGTTATCATGTATACGGCCGGACGGACAGACGCGAATTTTTCGACGGATTCGTCATCAGTGAGTCGAACTCTGTCGATTGAGACCATTTTCGGCTCAAAATTCGAAAAATACAGACATCGTGACGAAATGATATAGCCCTCGTGTAAGTAGTACGAGCGCTCAAAAAGACCGACATTATAAAGTTTTGACTTATTCGGGAAAAGTGTCGGAAAGAATTTCTCATTTTATAAAAACAAAGGATATTTCAGTTGCATATAAGACCACCAACAATTTTGGCAGATATATTGAAAACAATGAAGACAAAACGGATAAATTTAATTAATTTGGTGTATATAAATTAACTCGCGGAGTTTGCTCATGTTTTTACATGGGACAAACAGGTAAAAATTTCAAAACAAGAGTACTAGAACATAGAAATTGTTTTATTAAGGGTAGAGGACATTCACCATAAGCGGATCATTTAAAAATAAATAATCATGCTTTTAAAGAAGACTTTAAAATTGTGCATACGTAAAATGAAATTAAAACATTGAACCTTTTGGGGAGCCTTGAGATAAATGAACAAAAATATTCTGGTTTCTTATAAAACGATCAAGTAGACTTGAACAATTCAACATTATTGAATCTTTTTTGAAGTCAAATTTTTCATCTCTTTTCTGAATTATGGAAAAAGAAACAACGTCAACAGATTTTCTCACTTAATGGCGGTAAGATGAGCATAATTTCATCCTCGGAAGCTTCCTTAGGATATCATTAAATATTGATCCCGCACAAGGAGTTGCGCATAAGATTGACCATTACCCCCACCTAGTGATAAGATTAGTTTGTATTAGTAGGTAGCTTTACAGTTTAGAGAATTGAATAAAGTTATTCCAACCACCTGAAGATGATGCTTCGCATCGAAACACGTATCGTGGAATTTAACCCAATGTAGTGGAAATCATATTAGTTATTCTATTGTAAGTTGAAACGGTTCATGTGGAATTTCGTAAGGATCGGATCATTAGAAGATTTGAGAAAATATATGTCATGCTGGTTGCTACGTTTGCAATAAATTCTTCGCATATATTAACTCGGGTCATTTAGTGACTCAATAATTCGGCTCATTTCTGGAAAATACTGAAAATGTACATTTCCCTATACTCGATCAGCCTCCTTCGAAAACTTATAGAACGAACTGAATCTGCCTCAATGTTTGCCGTATCTTCTTCAGATCTCGTTCAACGTCAAACAAACCTGATAGACAGCGGGCAAACAGAGTAACAATGGCTTTGTTTCAGATAACAGAAGCGTTATCCTTCCTCCACTACTCCGGGCATGTGCTGCATCGGAACGTTTGTCCCTCGAGCATCCTAGTCACCAAGAAGGGAACGTGGAAGCTCGCAGGTCTGGAATTCATAGGTGAGTAGTACGTTTAATTACCGACAATGAAATTAGAAGTTACATTACGGAAGGATTTCAGGACAATGTCTGATATTAGGAATGAATTGCATCAAGATAAGCATGAAATGTAATGAAATCATAATACGGAGGACATTGTTGGAGGGAGAATTTTCGAGGCAAATTTTTTCTTTTTGCCATCTTTCAAATATTTCACATAGCATCAATTATTTCTGGGCAATCGCTCGAAAACTTTTTTTTCAAATTATCATACTGGGCCAAAGATTTGAAGCATCCTTTATAAATCTCACCCAAAAGTTTCAGTTGAGCAGAACCATTCCAATCCCTCCATCGTTTCCAATTCAACTCATCGAGCCTTAGATATAAATGATTAATGCCTATAAAAGATAATTCGATTTCATTCAGTTCATCGAGCGTAACGAATCAATATTGCAATAGACTACACAAACTCGTCAATCAAACGATCTACCCATTATTGTCACGGATTCAATGTGATGAAACTGTTGGTAGAAGAAGAATAAATCGATGGTGTCAAATGAATAAGTATGACGTGGATATTTCTTACAGCTCAATTTTTTAAACGAATCAGGAAAAGCTTAATGAAGGGCAGGCTTCGAGGAATCGAAAAGGGGTAATAAAAAATTCGATTTAACGACAATCGCGAAACCCGCAACGAACAGAAACGAAGAATGTTTGGAGAGATTTTGGCAAATCTTTTCGAGCGCTCGTTCTACTTACATTTCGTTATTGGGCAAAATTTGACCTGATCACTTCGAAACTACTGATTCGATCGAGATGAAATTGCACACAAATGGAGAATGACGTGTTCAAGCTACCCGCAAAATTTTCCCCAGATCGCATGACCCGAACCATAGAAACCATAGAAAATCGTAACTTTCGAACAGAAGAGCTTAGAGACGTGAAATATTCAGGATAGGTGTGGATTTCGAATGTCGCGGTCACGTTCATCAATGAGCAAAATCAGAATTGAGGTTCTGTTGATATAGCCGTTCAAAATATTTTTTTCCTGATGATTTTGAAACTACTGATTGGATTGGAATGAAATTCCGCAAATAGATGGAGAATATTGTATTCAAACCACGTGCGCAATTTTGTTCAGATCGCATAGCCAAGACCATAGATACCGTTGAAAATTCCAGCGAATTATCGAAAAAAAATTGGTCAACTAAAGCACTGACTTGAAGTCTGGAGTTTCACCTAAGTTTCAGAATTTTTTTGACAGCTGTCGAAAATTCCTTCAATTGATTTCTAAAACTGGAAAATGCGAATCTACCTACAAGGTGCATGTACGAGCGCTCAAAAGCTTTTGCCTTCACGGCAGTGCTTTTCGGACTTTTCAAAATAGGAACCAATTTTCAAATTTTAAGACAGAATTTCTTCAGATTTCCGAACACATTCATCTGAGTTATTTAAATTTGAAATTGTAGCTTGGTTCTTCCTACATTCGAAATCTGATCGAATCCACTTATACTCGATTCGTCTAAACGACAAAATGAGATTTGAGGGTGATCAATTCATTACTCATGATTAAGAATGGAGTTTTAGGACAATTATTGACGTTACTGGGATATTTATGGACTGCGATAGTCATGGATACTTTTCAGTTCATGAATCACATAAAATATGAAGGATTAATAACATCAATTCCACAATAATTTCATTATCAGAATATGATTGTTTTCGATCAGTTATTCCAGAAAAAATATTAATTCTTCATTTAATGGAAAATCATAATATTTCATGACTGTTTTTATATGTATTTGCCAATGTTCATCGAATGAATTCGCCAAAGAGTCTCAGTGATTTTTTCCTTCAATAAATAATGTCAATTTCGGGGGAACGATAAAACTTGAGACACCATATATCGGGGTCGGATAGACTCTGGAATCTTGTAGAATTTACGATACTTTATCCGAATTTCATAAGGAAATTCCATTAGATTTCACATCGTTTGATCAAAAAGTTCGAGTCAACAATCCTTGTAGAAGGAATTCCACCAATTCGACAATAAACTTTTGGATATTTTCCTTGTAATACACATCTATTTACTTTGAAACAAAAAACAGAACAAAATAAAACTTTCAAGAATTTTTTGTGGGATACTAACCCCAATCTAATCGAGCCGTTGATTGGATAGGGCCTTGGACTCAAGCCTTGAGCAAAGTAAGGACTTCGTGTTAACTGTATTTCCCTGAAAACTCCAACCGGTGAATAGAAATAAATCAGATCTAAACTTAAAAAAAATTTAGAAAAAAATTAAATGATACTTCACAAACTATACAATAAAGCATCAAAGACACGCATTTTACCTTCACCAGAACGAATAAATCTCGACAAATTTATAGAATGTAAAATCAAGGTTTGATTAGTTTTCTCAGAATAACAATTATCCAGATAACTTTGAATTTCAAGAGTAATTCAAACTTGAATGAGAGATTTCAAGACTCGGGACTAGAAAAACTCAAATAATGCCATGCGTAATTTTAGAATTAGCTTTCCTTATGCTCCGCCACTAGGGGTTGAAATCCTGCCCTTTTCGAAATCGTGTTGTTCACACTTAATAAAACCGAGAGTTCACAGAACTCACCCGTACTTCCTTTCGGCGTTTCGATATAATTTTGTTCGCTTCTTAACTCAACTAAATTCCCGATAGATTCCGTGTTATTTTTCTGAGAGAGCAATTCGTGCCTACTTCTCGAGAACTAATTTCTGACTGATTCCCAAAAACGACTTTGATTTTTTTCTTGTATCGACTAGGCCAAAAAATAATCTCTATTCCCGTTTATTTGAAATAATTCTGCATGTACCGAAATGTTATCAAGTCTTCCAATTTATTACATTCATCTGATGAAGCCTGGTAATAACTTTCTGTACTTGTCAACTGAAATTACATAATTCAGAATAAGAAAACTTACGATACTTACTTCGATTCATTTACATAATTGCCCAACTCTTTTGAATACCCATAAAATTCTGTACATAACTTCGGTACAATTGAAACTTCCCCAACTCTTCTGAATATAAAATTCCCTTCTCAATCTAAATGAAAAGTTTTACAATCAATTACTTCCAGTTGACATCCTTTCGAAGAATACCTCTTCTCACCTTCTCTGTTCACCCATTCCTGAAGTTTAACTTTATGGTCAATGCTTTTTGCATTACGATCCGATATTGATTTGAACGCGAAGCACATTAAATATAGAGTTCAAAAGTCGCGGTTCCTAACCGTCTAGCTCGCTGGCAGGGCAACTCGCATATTGTCCTGCCAGGTTACTAACGCTTAGTATTCAGTGATAGGCGAATAGACGCATTATGAAGATTAAAAAACTTATCATGTAAGAATAGTTGTAAAGTACTTCACTATAATGAAGCCGAGTAATCAATAAACTGCAGATTGAGGATTACTTTCCCAAGTAAGTAGAGATTTGTGGATAATTCACTCCTCACCTGAGGATTTGCGGATCTACATCTCGCTGCTTTCATGCGATAATATGACTAATATTTACATAAATGTTGCCGCAGAACTTCGAGTGTTAAACTATTGATGAAGATGAATTTACCTTACTCTCAGAGAGACGTCCGGAATGCCGGCTCGGCTAAATGCGGAAAGATGAATACCCTTACACTATTCTGAATCTGTGTACTCAGGATTATAGAGGTACGGATCCGTTGGAGGTTTAGGGGATTTAGGTTGGTCTACCTGGAAACGGCTCAATAACTAAGTGTCCAATTAGTGCAACTTTTAGTATTGCTCGAGTGATTCGATTGTTTTTATATTTTTTACCCGCTTCCCACTTGGCGCAGTTAGCACCAACATTTCCACATTTTTTTTCCTAAATTCTTTATTTTTTTTTACTTTATGTACTCCTATTGAATTATATATTCATTATTCAACTACTTTTGAGCAATAAATAGTATCTGGAAACAAACACCGTGAGTTACAATAACTCACTGCTATAACTCCCTGGCTCTGTGCTTCTGAACAAGCCGATTGGCCGAAAGGGAACAGTCCATTATTGGTTTTGAAGGGAGTAATGTCACTTGAATAATTTTGACGTTTTCTCAAATTGAGTTGATACCATATTATTATCGTGAATGTTTTGCTGAAAAAGATGAATTCAGATAGTAAAGATGAATTATCATGTACATCTTCAGAAATAAGGCAATCTGCCAATGTAAGCATACAGAATTTATTGCCCGAAAAATCCCAAAACAAATATAAAGGTGTATACAACAATTTTCAAGATTGGCGTAGCAGTAAGAATATTATTATTTCAAGGAGAATGTTCTTTTGGCATATTTTAGTGAACTTAGCACTTAATATGAAGCATTGCCCCACTGGACATTCTACTCCATGCTAATAAGCACAATCAACATAAATAATGCATTGTTATAAGTAACTATGAAGATTTGTAAATAAAGTTCTTTCTCTGTACTTGTATATCAGTATTTATGGTTATAGTCGTAGATATAGTCATAGATAAAGTATATTATTGAAGCGGTAATGGTCATAACTCACTTGATGAGTACAGCACTCGCCTTCGGCTCGTGCTGCAAACTTCATCTGCGTGAGTTATGACCTACATTGCCGCTCGTTAAATAATATACTATTATTTTATTCAACAATCAGAATTCTATCTATGAAATGGGTTCTATAAAAATTCAGCTTCGAGTTATGATCCTGACTAAAATTATGATCTAAGTCAAAAGTCGGACCCGGGTCAAAAAGGTCACACAAATTCCCGTTTTAAATTCGGCGCGAGAATCCCCAAACAAATGTTGCCAACCGTGCAAACGAGCAGTTATTATACTACAGCCAAGACGCTTTCTTTGTTCAACATCAATACTTCCACCATCGGAACAGATTCAATAGCAGTCTACCTGTTATTCACCTCCATCCAATACCGTTTCGTTAAGAAATAATTGATAGAATTTTGAGGTTCTCGCCCCCCTCTCCCCCGATATCAAATTAAGCCGCAGACAGGAAAGAGAAAACAAACGTTCCACCTCTGTGTAATAGACCTGAAACAGAAATTGGGCGAGCAAGGAAACTGTTTATATTTCCCGATATCGATTCAATTTATTTGGGGCGAATTACCCTCGAAGGGAGCGCGCCGAACCCGCTCTTCTGCGAAAACAGACACCCGCGCGTCCCCCAGGGCTCCCCGTCGTCGTCGAAGATATTCCGACAGATGAATTTTTTCACGCTCTCGTTGATTCGGAACGTCAAAGGGAATTGCCGATGACAAAGTGCCATCAATTTCCTGGCTCGAGTAATGACGTGAGTTTAGGTGTCAAACAGCGATCTCGTCGTCGAGGATGTAATGGCTGCAATTAGACTGGAGTTTTCTGCGTGTCGGCGGTTCGAAAGTTTCGGTTGAGATAAATAATTTTGCGGATAGCTTTCAATTCATTTTTAGTGCATTAGAGCGCCATTTCTGTTGTTTTCAAATTTTTTCTTCTCGATAACTTGTTGATCTCTTGTAATGTAATGTAATGTTTTTGTTTCTGAAGCATTCGGAGATGTTAATGTTCTACCAATCCAAAAATTTTAGAGGTGTCCAGTATTTTCTCGAGCAACCCAAAATAAACTTCGAATTCTCTCTAGTCTTGTTGAAGCTTCGTATATTAGTTCTCTAGGAAGTGTGCGATCTCATTCGTAAGCCATAGCATTATAATTTGAGTAGTCATTGCCGAAGTAGCGGAATAATCATATCAAATGGATATTTTGAAAAACTAATTGAATTACGATACTTCGTTGTATTGTTCCACCGATGAAATTGAATGATATAAGTTTGTAAATTATCAGTTCGCGAAAAATAACGAGAATAGTAAATTATTTGACGAGCGTTAATGTGGGTCATAATTCACGCATATGAAGTTTGCAGCGCGAGCCAAAGGCGAGTGTTGTAATTCATCAAGTGAGTTATGACCATTACCGCAAGTTGAATACTATACTTTATCAACGACTATAACGATAAAAACTCAGATACAAGTACAGAGAAAGAACTCTATTTACAAATCCTAAAAGTTACCTATAACAATGCATTATTTATGTTGATTGTGCTCCTTAGCATGGAGAAGAAGGTCCATACGGGCGATGTTTTATATTTAGTGCTTAGTTCAATAAAATATGCCAAAGGAACATTTTCTGTAAACGATGACTTAATATTCTTACTGCTACAGCAATTTCGAAAATTTTTTGTATACACCCTTATATTTGTTTTAGGATATTCTCACTGCTACAAAAATCTTGAAAATTGTTGTATACGCTTTCATATTTGTTTTGCGATTTTTCGGGCAATAATTTCTGTATGGTAACATTGGCTGATTGTATTATTTCTGAAGGTGTACATAATAATTTATCTCCACTACCTGAACTCATCTTTTTCAGCGGAACATTCACAATAATAATAAGGTATCAGCTTAATTTGAGAAAACGTCAAAATCATTTAAGTGACATTACTCTCCTTAATACTAAAAATGTATATACTGTTCCATTTCGGCCAATCGGCTTGTACAGAAGCACAGAGCCAGGGAGTTATAGTAGTGAGTTATTATAACTCACGTTGTTTGTTTACTGATACTATTAACTGCTCAAAAGTAATTGAATAATGAATAAACAGTGTGTCCGGGAAAATGTGGGAAATCTCTCGGATTCAGATAAAACATAAAAAAATAAGATGTAGGCATTAAAATGTACAACCTAGTCCGCCCCTGGAAAACTAAACGAGCTAATTCAAATTTAAGGGCAGAATTTTAAGAGGTCCTTACTACTGTTTATCATATCAAATTTTCATTAAATTATATTAGGTAGTTTAAAATTTATTCCAGTAAAATGAATTTCCAGTGGCGTCATTTAGGAGGCCGTATCTCCGTAGGGAGGGCGTTTGTATCAATATACATAGTGATAGAAAATGCTCAAAAACCTTTTTTCATCTAAGTGTTTCAATATTTCTATGGTTTCAACTGCTGATGAGCACAAAAAATAGAGCTTTCTATAACAAGAGCAGTCTCCTTCCGTCAATCTCATTATTTCTATACTTTCTACTTTCTACTAATTTCTTCAAAATTCGAATCTAGATATATTTAATAAATTTTTATATCTCAAAATTGATACGGAAATAACGAAAAGATCCACACGATCGACTGTGATCTTGGAGAAATTGATAAGAAAGAAATGAAAAGACTAATAGAAGGAGACTGTGGTAATTATACGAAGCTAAATTTTTTTATGCTCATCAACAATTGAAACCATAGAAATATTGAGATGAAAAAATGTTTTTGACCATTTTTTATTATTCATATTGATACAAACCATACGATGTTGTATTTATTAGAAATCAGTAAAAATTAAGCTTTCAGAAAATGACACAAAAATCTAGTGTTCCCATTTATGAAAACATAACCGGATCATAGCTTCGTAATAAAAAATCCCGCTCAAAAGACGAGCACGCCACTGGGTTCTACGTAAAAAAGTGCCTCTATAATGTTTTAATTTCAGAGCTCTATCATCAGTATTAGCGGAGATATAAATTTTTTTCGATACCGCCATTTTTCCAATCTTCGCTTATAACTCGAAAACAAAAGAAGGTGGCCAAAAATGAATACGTTCGTGTTCGTTTCTCAGAAAAAGAGAACGAGAAAAGGGTTTCAGATTTTGTCTATCTCCTCTGATTTTAAAGTTGTAGTGCTGAAACATCGAAATTTGCTCACCCTCTACAGTACAGTGATTCTACAATTAAACAATCAAAAACACAATTCAAATAATGCACTGTATGAACATAAAATGGTCGATTGGCATGTCGATAAGGCGAAATCCAAACATTCCCCCTAACAAGAACCGTTCGACACGGCTTTAGAAGTTTTCCCTTAAAAGATGATTGCTAAAAACTATACAACCTAGAGAATTGGGATTGGTATGATTTCACAAGTTCAAAAGTTTCAATCGAAAATTTTGTGTTGTTGGTTTCTTCATCGGAGATTGTGCTCTGCTTATTTCGAAACTATCTTCTGAGACTTGAAAACTACTCCCAATAGATTTTAAAAAGAGTTCTAGGTGAAGGGGGAGGAAGAAACATTTGTGCTGAAATATTCCCAACACGTTGTGAAATAATGCTAATCATCTCCAATTCTGATCATCAATCAAAGTGCTCTGAACTAAAATTATGACAGTGACATGAATCCCTATCAGAAACGAAGCGTATCCTGATATCTCATCCCTTGTTTCAGAACGCATAAATGACGTTGACGGAGTGGAGCCCATCCCTTGCCAGCCATGGACATCGAGATTATCTAAAATGGCACAGCCCAATCTGGATTACACGGGTAAGGACCAGTGGACTCATTCAGAAATTAGATATTTGCCATTCTCCAATCCTAATTCATTCCGTGTTTAAAATGTGTAGGGTTGCGATACGTAATCTGCTTTCCAGTTTGAACCGGTCTATGAGAGATGAGATGCTATTGTTGTATGGAGAATAGCAAGTTTCGAACAATGGACTCCTATGAGTCAAATGACAAAATGACTGTATGGTGCTTGAATTGAAAACGAAGTATTTTTATGGGAATTGAAAAAACGTTTGAATTTTTTATTTAGTTTTTCAAACCCTTACGTGTCGAAAGTGGTTATACCTTTTAAACACCTTATTACATTGTTGTACGTCAAGTCAATTTAATAAAAATCACAATTCATCAACCTAAAGGTAGCATTCGAATCTCGGCAGTCGCGACCCGGCGGCGACGATCCTGGAAGCGGAGTACAGCTGCTAGGGATTCTAGTGCAACGCTAACGGACACAAGCGACTGTGCATCGTTGCAAGGGGACATGGTCTACCAGAAACCTTAGCAGCGCTGCTCAACCGCTCCGGAAGCAGAATGGTCGCGCTGCTGGAGAATTGCACACTTTCTACAATTCTCCAAAGTGTATTAAGGGTAGCATGCCCTTAAAATTATAATAATATTGTTGGTGTATTGGAGAATAAAAATAATAGATTTTTCCGTTAAAGTGTCCGTATAATCCAAGAAGGAGATTATGTGGATGGCATAAAATCATTTTGCTCGCATATAAGAACAATTTTAAATGAACTTTCTGCAGCATATTTTGTTATTTTATATTGGAAAACATATATTCGTTTTCAATGTAACCCCACAATTTTCTAGGTCACTTAGTATATTTCAAATGTAGGTAAAAAACTGTTGCTCGACTTCGATTTCAAAAAGATCAAATTTACCTTTATTAACGTTGAAAAGAGCATCGCAAGGGGACGCGGCAACCTTGGCAGCGCTGCTCATTCACTCCGGAAGCAGTATGGTCGCGCTGCTGGGGAATTATACACTTTCTCCAATTCTCCAAAGTGTATTAATAGTAGCATGCCCTTAAAATTATAATATAATTGTTGGTGTATTGGAGAATAAAAATAATGAATTATTCCATTATAGTGTCCGTATAACCCAAGAAGGAGATTATGTGGATGGCATAAATCATTTTGCTCGCACATAAGAACAATTTTAAATGAACTTTCTGCAGCATATTTTGTTATTTCATATCGGAAAATATTGTCATGGAAATCAAAACATGGTAATATTTCTCAGTTTCGAAAATTTAGAATAAAATAAATTCAAATTATATCACCGAACAACTTCCAAACATAGTCAATTCAGTAAATTTGATCAACGTATAAATTATTGTAATATTATATTTTCAAGAGGGTTCAAATGATTCATTGTAAATAGTTGAGCTCAGTTAGTTATATTCAGATTATAGAAAAAAATTGATCAAAAATGTTACTATGGAAACGAGACTTTAAAATAATATGGATTGGGAGCAGGCAAAGAATTGTTGAGGGATAAACGTCAAGCGAAAAGATCGATAATTTTGAAAAAGTTGGCAGAAAGATTGGTTTTGTAACAAAGAAGATATAATGAATGGTATTTGAAAGTTGGTCAAGAGTGGATTTTCGTAGATTGAGTTGTTGGAGTGAAATTGGCAAGTAAAGAAGAGAAGGAGAAGTTGGAAGCGGAGTGCTGTTTAGAAGAGGAAGAGTTGAAAATTCGCTATAGTGAGTGTACTCATCGATCGAACATTATTTCAAAGTTTAGATATATTAATTTGAGTTTCTTTTGATAGTTGGGTTTGGTTTTTAGAATAAGATTGCTGATTATATGTTGTTGTGAAAAAATTTCTTTGTTTGTTCACCTTCCGAACCCTCCTTGAAAAAGAGTCACGGGAAAATCAAAAATTGAAACAAAATTCTTTGAAAATTGTTAGTGGTTTTTTTTTTGTAAATTTAATATAAATCTCTGGAACGAACCATAACAATATATGGCGCCCAACGTGAGGCTCGAATAAGGTGATTAATGGTTTGAATGGGGTGAATAATTTGAATTTATTCTTCAGATTCATAATGATTGTTTTTGATAATTTTTTTGATAAATTAGCATTTTCTTTGCAACATGGAAACAAAGGGTAAAATTTTGTTGGGGGAAGAAGTCAAAACAGAATCGAATATGATGATGAAGGCATCAATGGAAATGAATGAGAAATTATATGAAAAAATAAAAGAGGATTCAGAAAGAATGCAACATGAAATGAAGGAAGAAATAAAAGATAATACAGAAATAATAAAACTGGACATGAATAAAAAATTTGAAATAATGGAAGAACTTTCAGAGAGATCAGAGATTAAAATAGAAGAAAATTCAAGGGAATTGAAGAAAACCAGAAAAAAATTGATATATGGAAAAACAGACTTGAGAAGAATATTGAAGAAGAAATAATTGATTTTGATAAAGACAAAGAACTTACAGTAATAATAGAAAATGCAGAAGAAAATATGAAATTGAATGAAATTAATATGCAGAAATTACAAGACCCATCATATAAGATAGAAGAAAATAATGCTTTCAAATTTAATGATTACAAGAAAGAAACTAAAAAGGATAGTTCTGAAACAAAAATAGGGAAATATTGTGTTGAAAATATTCATATAATAGATAATTCTATATCCAAATTCAAGAAGGGGCATATCAAGTTTATATACAAAAATCAGGCAGAATTGAGCTGATACAAACAGAAATTCAGAAATTTGATAGATTTTATTATACAAAGTTAAGACAAAGAGGTGTCAAACGTAAGAAGGCAAAATCTGATGACAACGAAGAAGACGTGATTACCTTAATATATGATGAAAGTGATAATGTATCCCAGAAGCTAAAAAGAACTTAAGATTAATAATAAAAAAAAATTGTAGGAGGTCATAAACATGCGCCAAAGAAGACTCCCATTAGAAAAGACAGAAGAAAAGAAGTGAGGAGAAATATTTGAAAAGAGGAATTTTCCACATGAAAGATGTATAGAAATTCAATCAAGAAACAAACAATGCTTATTGAAAACTTTTTTGTCGTTATTCAAGTTGTAAATTACAAATTATACGCCACGTTAGGCGCCATATATTGTCAACTGCCCCACGTTGGGCGCCATATATTGTTATGGTTCGTTCCAGAGATTTATATTGAATTTTGAATTTCACGAAAAAAAAACCACTAACAATTTTCGAAGAATTCTGTTTCAATTTTTGAGCGCTCGTACTAGTCACACGAGGGCTATATCATTTCGTCACGATGTCTGTATTTTTCGAATTTTGAGCCGAAAATGGTCTCAATCGACTATGTTCGACTCACTGATGACGAATCCGTCGGAAAATTCGAGTCTGTCCGTCCTGCCGTCCGTCCGTAAGCACGATAACTCTCGAACGGAACAATCTAGAGATTTGAAAATTTCAGTGTATGTTCAGATCCCAAATGCCTCGGTTGAGTTCGTTAATGGGCAGAATTCCACGAGGGGTTCCGTAAATATGGCTGTTCAAAGTTTTGTTCCCCTGATAACTCAAAAACTACAGATTTGATCGAGATGAAATTTTGCACTCGAATGGAGAATGAGGTGTTCAAGCTACAAGTGAAATTTTGTCCAGATCGCATGACCAGAACTATAGAAACCATAGAAAATTGTAACTTTTGAACGGAAACGCCTAGGGACTTTTTCAGGATGGGTGTGGATATTGAGTGTCGTGATCACGTTCATCTATGAGCAAAATTATACTAGGGGTTCTGTAAATATGGTCGTTTGAAATTTTGTTTTCTCGATCATTTCGAAACTACGATATGATATATTAAAGCAATATTTTGTCCAGATCGCATGACCAGAACCATAGAAACTATAGAAGATTGTAACTTTTGAACGGAAAGGCCCAGGAACTTGAAATTTTCAGGGTAGATTTGGATCGCGAATGTCGCGGTCACGTTCATCAATGAGCAAAATTAGACTAGGGGTTCCGTAATTATGGCCGTTCAAAATATTTTTTTCCTGATGGTTTCGGAACTACTGATTGGATTGAAATAAAATTTTGCACCTAGCTGAGGAATAATGTATTCAAACTACGAGCGAAATTTTGTCCAGATCGCATCATCACCAAGACCATAGATACCGTAGAAAATTCTAGCGAATTATCGAAAAAAAATTGGTCAGCTCAAGCACTGACATGAAGTTTGGAGTTTCGCCTAAGCTTCAGAATTTTTTTGACAGCTGTCGAAAATTCCTTCAATTGATTTCTAAAACTGGAAAATGCGAATCTACCTACAAGATAGATCTCAAAAGCTCCTGACTTCACGGCAGTGCTTTTCGTTATAAACGTTGAAAAGAGCGTCGCAAGGGGACGTGGTCTACCGGCAACCTTGGCAGCGCTGCTCATCCGCTCCGGAAGCAGTATGGTCGCGCTGCTGGAGAATTGTACACTTTCTACAATTCTCCAAAGTGTATTTAGGGTAGCATGCCCTGAAATTATAATATATTTGTTGGTGTTTTTGTATTACAGAATAAAAATAGTAAATTATTTCGTTATAGTGTCCGTATAATTCAAAAAGGAGATTATGTGGAGGGCATAAAATCACTTTGCTCGCACATAAGAACAGCTTCAAATGAACTTTCTGCAGCATATTTTGTTATTTTATATTGGAAAATGTAGGTATATATTCGTTTTCAATGTAACCCCAAAATTTCTTAGGTCACTTAGTATATTTCAAATGTAAGAAGAAAACTGTTGCTTGCCTTCGATATCCAAAAGACCAATCTCACCGTTATTAACGTTGAAAAGAGCGTCTTTCACATCAATCGAAACGATCGCGGAAACCCTAACTCTTTCAAGAAATCGAAGATGATCAGACGTCAGTCGGGAAAAAGGAGGCCCAAAACGAAATCCAGCAGAACCGAAGTGACGTGCGAGTGTGGTGGAAGCCGGATAGACCGGAACGAAAGGATGGGAAGACAGGAAGTGAGTGGAAGTGTGGATTTCCGTCCTCCGGAGAGCAGACGACAGCCTATTCCGCAAACTTAATCTTATAAGAAAGTTTTTGTTGGTTGCTCGTGACAGCTTTATCGATACAATGTTTAATGATTCGGAGGATCTTGTAGGAAACCGTGATCTCGACGTTTGTTATGATTTGAATACTGCTTTGTTTATTCCTCTAGCTTCTGGACAGTCTTCCCGGAGGCTTTCGAACATAACTCATGTTATACTGGGTTGGCCAATTTATTCAAGATGATTGAAAAAAGGACCAGTGGCGTTTTCATTGCGTGCCTGGTCCATGCGACTGCTAAAGAAATGTTTCTTAACGTCTTTGATGAACTTGTTCACTCAAGAACCAGCCACCGTCTGGTAATTTTTTTTATAATCCAAAAACAGGCTGACAACAATTCACCTCGAGATAATAGGAGCAGGAGATTTTTTTCGACGTTCTTCTCCCAACCCACACCTGCCCAGCAAAAATCTTCAAACTTCGCCGAGAAATGAAAAAAGAGATAGAGACTCCTCGGGAAACAATTGGATCCCATTAAAAGAGGAGATACCCGTCACTGTCTCGGGATAACAAGATTGAAAAAAAATCTTTCTCGTTATCAGGGGACGCAAGGAAAAAGTGAATTGTATTAAATGAAACGAGATCAGTATTGGATCGAATGTACACACACAGTCCTCCCCGAGGGAAAGAGATGCGGGGATGAGATTCGCGCAGATCTGCTTTTTGGTCCATCGAGTTAGGATTTGGAAGAATTCCAGATTTACTGAAGTATATTGGGAAAGAACAGGCTATCAAATAATGGACCCAAATAGCACAAGCTTAACTCATGGAAGATTGTTAACTGTAAACAAATAAGCAAATAAATAATTGAATTAATGAACAAATAATTAAATGAATAGATGAATGAATAAATAAATACACAAATAATTGAACATTACAAATAGAATAGAAATAGCTCTTAGCTTCCGAAAGGCTGTATACACGTATTCTTAAGTGTTTCCTGTGCAATATTCTATAATCAGATCATCATCTATTCTTTCTTCCAAATCGTTTCGCTCCCTCAGAGCTTCATAAATTTGACATTCACGTATGTTATGTCTGGATGTTATCTGTTTGGCACATATTTGGCATAAATGTGGCACTTCCTCTCTGAGGACTCGTTCATGCATAGGTCCAAATTCCTGGAGAACTTCGGAGTTTTCATAAAGTTTCGAAATTCTATTCGATGAGTATGAGTCATCACTATGCAGGACCCCAAATATGTTCATGGAATTTGTATACAAATCCGAACCTTACATCCGAATTCTGCGTCACGTTCCTCCAGAACGAGTACTGACTACATTCAATTATCCATTAACCCACCCTCAGATCCATTTTCAACACTCGGGATAAGAACGTGAGGATAAGATGATCTGGAAGAGGCTTATAGCTTTATATTCGAGGTAATCGGGAGGTTTCGCGGTCGCTGAGTGGAATAATCATCAGCATAGAATTAGGAATGGTGAATGATGAATAAGTACCGGTTGTCAATTTTGTAAATTTATTGAATGCTGAAACGACAACCCATAAATTCTAAAATTCTTCATATTCCAATCGCGTTTTATGTGAATCTGAAAATTCTTTGCCATAATGAATACTAATCTCGATAAAATTATTGTGAGGCTGGGAAAACTATGAAAATCATAACTTATCCGCATTTAGAACTGTTAATATCTCAATTTTTCCTCCAAATCTGTTTCAATTACTGAAACGAATCGAAAAAAATTATAAAAAGCACTGCCGTGAAGTCAGGAGCTTTTGAGCGCTCGTTCATCCACCTTGAGGTAGATTCACATCTTTCAGTTTTAGAAACCAATTGAAGAAATTTTTGACAGCTGTCAAAAAATGACAGCAGCTCTTTGTCAAATAGGGATTTTTTTATTCAATAATGCGTTGGAATTCAAAATGGTACTGGTTATGCGATCTGGAAAAAATTTAGCTTGAATATATAATTCTCCATTACAATACAAAACTTCGTTGTGATCGAATTCGTAATTTTGAAATGATCAAGAAAACCAAATTTCAAACGACCATATTTACGGAACCCCTGTTCGAATTTCACCCAATAACGAACTAAAACGCGGCCTTTAAAATCCAAACCTAACCTGAAAATTTCAAAAGTCTAGGTTTTTCCGTTCGAAAATTATAATTTCCTATGGTTTCTATGGTTTTGTATCTGTACAAAATTCTGCATGTTGCTTGAACACTTCATTCTCCATCTGAGTGCAAAATTTCATCTTGATCGTATCTGTTGTTTCTAAGAACAAAATTTCGAACGACCATATTCACGGAACCCTTTGTGGAATCCTGCCCATTACCGAACTCAACTGCGGCATTCGAAATCTGAACCCACACCGAGAATTTCAAGTCTCTAGGTCGTTCCGTTCGAGAGTTATCGTGCTTGACAGACTTGAATTTTCCGACGGATTCGTCATCGTCGTTCGAGACCATTTTCGGCTCAAAATTCGAAAAATACAAACATCGTAACGATATGATATAGCCCACGTGTAAGTAGAACGAGCGCTCAATAATCAGAAAATGAACCTCACAAAAGGTTAGGTTGGCACGAAAACATAGAAGAAAAAATTCAGTTATAAGAGCAGATATTAAAGGTAACTTCCTACTTGAAAACCTAAGAAAGCTGTGTAGAAAAATTGAAAGAGAATCTATTTGATCGTTTTCACCTCATTTCAGAACTCGATGGGTTTTTTCTACAAATCATGAACGAAACAGATTTTCAGATCTTCCTGGTAGCTGCCAAATTTAAACACACTGAATCTTTGAAAATCTGAAAAAACATATAAAGGGGCTAGGAAATTGTTTAAAATCATCAATTACCCCTATTCTCGCACCAGATAACAATTTCGACTGCGTTCTCGTTTGGAATGAAAATGAGATGTGGTTGGAATTATCTTCACAACTTATCAAAATCGATCGGAAATTCCTGAAAACTGCATTCGTTTCATCTCTCGGATTGGTCCATTGTTTTGGAAATGGGCAGACGTGGATTCATCGCAAATCCACATGTTTTGAACTTCGAATCTCTATAGAAACGTCAGTTTTCCATCAAATTTTTTCAGTGAATAATACTCGACCAATACGGAAAATATAACGGTTTTTCAGAAGGTTCAGTCATGGAATACAAAAATTAAAATGTACTTGAATATATTGAATACTTTTTGTTGTAATTAAGAAGAATACATACATAAGTACAATGTGAGTGTTCAAAATATCAACATGAATGTTTATTCCAAAATTTCTTCAGAAACCACACACAGAATGTAAATTTCAATAGTGTACTCTAGAAATGAATTGATTGGTTTAGGTCGAGAGATAATCTTTTAGACCTGTTTTTGTTCTGCCCAGCAAAGAACTTGGTCATAATATTGTTCTTAGTTACACACAAAGAAATTTTCGAGGATATACAACAGGAATTCGGTTACTTCCACAGGAAATTACCCCTATATAAGAGACAGCAGGAATATTTGTGTATTCAACGAGACAACTCTAGTCCTTCAATTCCTCTAGGAATAACAAGTGTTACATTGGTTGATGCAACCAAACTGTAGTTCAATTTCAACGGGAAAATAATACTGTGACAAAAACCGGAATGTGCGTGACTACTTACAGGAATTTCCTGATTAATAAACGAACAAAGAAGTTGTATTCCAAGCTTCAAACTTCAGTTTCTACAAGAATTTGCAGGAATGAACACTAAACTAAAACAGGAATTACTCTACTCATAACGGAACTGTAGTATTTAACAGGAATTTCCGTTGAATCAAAGAACTATCGTTCATATATTACAGTACTAGTAAGTTGTATTCGAAGCTTATAACCTGAGATTTTACAGAAATTTGCTGTAGTAATGCATTCCATCTGAATATAAAGAGTGACTTCGTGAATAGGTGTCTGCAATGGGGAGAATTTATATTATATTATATATTCGTTGAAAACTATTTTTGAGGGACTCCTCAATTGATATAAAAAATTTTTTTTCCTGATTCCGGACTCATCTCAGCGAATTCGATTACAGTATTACTACCTCCAAAAGCTTCACACCTTTTCTGTCACTTTCCAATCCTTTGGGTAGTATCTTTTGAGTTTGTCTAGTTGGTGGCGCCCTCTCTTTCGCGGTACGGTAAATGTTGGGTCGTCGGTGCAGATCGTTACAGGTCTAATCTTTCTTCCTTCCTCTGATCTGATCTAATCTGACTTTGACCTCTGTTTTCCCGTTAAACCTCTATTTCCCTGTTCCTTCCTACACTTTGTTTCTTAATCATATACTACCCTCTTTTTGAGCGCTCGTACAACTTACACGAGGGCTATATCATTTCGTCACGATGTCTGTATTTTTCGAATTTTGAGCCGAAAATGGTCTCAAACGACTATGTTCGACTCACTGATGACGAATCCGTCGGAAAATTCGAGTCTGTCCGTCCGGCCGTCCGGCTGTAAGCACGATAACTCTCGAACGGAATGTCCTAGAAACTTGAAATTTTCAGGGTAGGTTCGAATCTCAAATGCGGCGGTTAAGTTCGTTATTGGGCAAAATTCGCCCAGGGGTTCCGTATATATGGCCGCTCGAAATTTTGTTTTTCAGATTACTTCGAAACTACTGATTCGAAGGAGGTGAAAGTTTGCACTCAAATGGATAATTACGTACTCAAGCTACATGCAAAATTTTGTCCAGCTCGCATGACCAGAACCAAAGAAACCATAGAAAATTATAACTTTGTAATGGAAAGGCCTAGGGACTTGAAATTTTCAGGATAGGTGTGGATCGTGAATGTAGCGTTCACGTGTATCGATGAGCAAAATTAGACTAGGGGTTCCGCGAATATGGCCGTTTGAAATTCAGTTTTCTTGATAATTTCAAAATTATGGATTTGATCGTGACGAAATTTTGTATTTAAATTGAGAATGATATATTCGAGCTACATTTTTTCCAAATCGCATGATCAGGACCATAGAAACCATAGAAACTCACAACTTCCGAAGGGAAAGGCCTAGAAACTTTCAATTTTCAGGGTAGGTTTGGATCGCAAATTTCGCGGCCACGTTAATTAATGAGCAAAATTAGACTAGGGGTTCCGTAAATATTGCCGTTCAAACTATATTTTTTCAGATAATTTCGGAAATACTTATTGGATTGAAATGAAATTTCGCACATATATGAAGAATAATGTATAATGTTGTCCAGATCGCATTACCAAGAACATAGATGGTCACCAAAGCACTGACGTGAAGTCTAGATTTTCGCGTTGGTTTGAAATTTTCTTTGGCAGCTGTCAAACTCTTTCCAATTGATTTCTGAAACTGGAAAAAAGTTATATGGTACAACATAGATTGTAATACTGTTAGCTGAACAAGATTTATTCTGGTAGAATAATCTGAATTTTTGTAAAAAAGTACCAAACATTTCTGTTGAATTTAATGTGTCCATTCTGTTGGGTTATACTCACAAAATTATTATATTTCACTAAATATTCCTGTAACATTTACGGAAATATTCCTTCTAAAATGAAAGTAGCTGATCACTGCTATACTTTCCTGTTCATAGGACTCAAATCACTCAGACCGGAATCGGCATGTTAAATTGCAAGTGCAGATTGTTGTTTTTTGTTGTTATAACAATAGTTTAGTTTAAACAACAGGAATTCATTTAACGGGCGTCTTTTTTCAGTGTAGAACTTTGAATGCTCCATATTTCAAAATATTAACTTTTTTTTTGATAACGGCTTCCCGTTGAACAAATATTGATTTTTTCATTTACATCAAGCGACAAAATAAGCAATTCCTTTCGAAAACGTGATGAAAATTCCTATCAGTTCCAGTCAGCATCCACACTAAGCGACTTCTCCGAAATAATAAAAGCAGTGAATTGGAAGTCCCATTAATTTTATATGAATGCCCGAACCACATTTCATCGGAATATATGGCTGAGATATATTCATTATCTTATGCCATTCGGAGCACAGCGGCAAATAAATCTGAATTATAAGTCATATTTCAACAAGATAAGGTGGTCTGAATATATATGTTTTCTTTTCAGCCCCAGAAACTCAAACACAATCTGTTTGCAGTATCCTCAGCGACATGTACTCCCTCGGGATGGTTATATGTTCTATTTTCAACAATGGGAGGCCGCTGATCCAGTCTGGAAACTCTACCTCCGCCTACCTGAAGCAATTGGAACTCGTAAGTTGTTCCATAATCATAATCAATTCATGACACATCATCAAGATCAAGAAAAACCACCACTGGAACTTTAGCTCTAGGTTACATTTCACCAACATTTCTCTGCAAACTAACAAAATGTTATTGGTCTTCAACTCTATACCATGAATACTGAGGGGTCTTCCCAAATTATATTGGCATCTTTATATTCCCAGAACCTTATCAGATGTATTCTGGATATCCCTAAATGATGGCCATTCAATTGAACATCGATTGATAATATTATGAATGATTTTTATTAACGTTCTTTTTTATGCTCTCACCTTTTTCTTTTTTTTGACACACGAAGGGGCTCAAAGGGATATTTCGTTTTCCTCTGATATCATATATTCAGCAGCATACTCCACCCTCTTTCATGCGGGATTTTCCAGAAAAATAATTGAAACCCTTTCATTCTTTCCGAATCTACGTAGATTTATGGTCCTCGTTTTCATGATTAAAAGCTCGAAATTCCCTAGTCCCTCAATTCCGAGGAGTTTACCAAGATGGCAAGTAATTTAAATTTGATTGGTCCGTGGTTCACGTCGTTCGAATGCTGGCTATATTTTCGGTTCCATTACCTCGAGGTTGGTAAATAAACCGGCTCTGAGGAAACAATTTTCTCCAGGAAAATTTATAGGGGATTTGTGTTCCACCTACAGCGATATTCGAAATTAGTTTAATAACATGGATGAAATTTTTTACAATCGACCGTTTTTCAGGTATAAAAGAGATCTTTACGAGTTCCATTCCGGAGAATCCGGGGGTTTGTGTAAGGTTTCGGAGTTTCAGGTTATTATTCCAATAATGAGTATTCAGGTTCGAGCAGAAATGACCTCTTGGAAATTTCCAGTTTTTTTGTCAAATAACGTGGAAATTTCCGCGTTGCATACCATTCAATTATTGAAGCTTCATAGCAATTTCAACTGAATTTCATTAGTGAAATTGAATCCTTGAAGCTGTGGATGGACATACCATGTTTGAATTAAAGAAAAAATTGCTATGGAAATATACGGAGTAATATCGAGCATTTAATGAAAAAATGAGGCCAAGGATGTATTTCGTCCTATGCATTCTATTCTATTCCTTATTCGAGACATGAACATTAGGTTTGTTCCTACAGTACAAAGGATTGTTTATATTGAATTATTGCGCAGGTTCATGTTGAGGACGGTTCAAGTGGTTGGTCCACAATATTATGTTGTTGATGTTTTGTGTCCCGTTTTGACGGTTTCAGGAAAATATTTGGGTCTCGACAACTACGTTTCTCTTTGAGGTTAGGGTTCAACCCTTTTTCAAATGTGTGTTATCATTAAATAGTATCTTCATAACCAAATATAGGACTGTTTCCCTGGAATTATAGTGAATAAATGCCGTAAGTTCTAACCCTTGACCGAAAAAAACGTTTGAAATCGACCCTATAAAAAAATTGAAGGATTTTAAGTGAAGTCAGGAGCTTTTTCGCGATTGTTTGAATTCATCGCCAGAATGGTCATCCATTCTTCGAAATGATCAAAAATACAGGAAAATGCTCCAAAATTATTGAAAGGAAACGTATTTGAACGTACTCACCCAGTATCCACCAGAAATCGGTATATTGCAGGGTATTTTCACCCGGAGTTCGAAAATGTGGATCTACGCGAAAAGGTGGATCTATCCGAAAATGTGGATCTATCCGAAAATGGATCTACCTATTATGTGGATCTACCAGAAAAGATGGATCTATCGGATAAGTTGGATCTACCCGGAAAGGTGGATCCAACCTATTATATTGATCTACCCGAAAGATGGGTCTACCCGAAAAGTTGGATCTCCTGGTTTACTAGTTTATTATCATTATAAACTTCAAGAAGTGAGATATCAGAATTATTATCAAATTTTTCAGATCAGAACTGATTTTTTTCACGTGAAACTGCTGAAAAGATGAATTTCTACATCATTTCATCCATGTATATACAGGATGGTTTTTAAGGTTAGGCTTCTTATTTGTTAGGTGCGAGAACTCATTGAAAGAGATCATTTCGTCGGAAGTTGATCAAGTAAAATTTTCGATTCGAAAAAAGTGCAAAAAATCTTGGGCATCAAAATCTTAAGACGACTCTGGATCGTGTTATCTCTCTGTTAGGAGATCTGCCATGAATCACGGTGACATTTGCATTCCAGCAAATAATAAAGTGCTGAATTCCATCGCAAATTTGTATATTCTCTGTCAACTTTCATAAGGAGATTTTTCCTGAACGATATAATTCTTAAAGTTCGAAGAGAGATGAAGAAAATTTACTGATTGAAAAGGTCTTATAAACAAAAATTAAGAAGATCACAAACTCCAAATTGAAATTTCTCACAGAAATTGTTTAAAATGGTCACCATTCGTTTGATGTGCACAAAGTCTTGCCCGGCGTAATAACAAATTATTACATGTAGCAACTTTCACATCAGTTTGCTCACGAATAATGTCACAAGCATTTTCAATGCGTTGTTTTAGTTCTTCAACACTATTCACCTCACCGTTACTTTACACTGATGTTTTCAAATGACCCCCAAAAAAAATCACAGGGGTTGAGATCCAGGGAGCGTGCAGGCCAAGAAATTGACCCAGCACGTCCTATCTATCTATTTGGAAACACATTCGGAAAAGTCACAAAAAACATACACTCTATCAGATGATTTCCTGTAAACTGAATGCATATAATAAACACATTTAGGTCTCAATACGTACCTGAACCAGATCCGTGCTGGCAATTTCTCAGGTTCGCGGGTAACTTTGATTCCGAAATACTCGGCCCTAGTGAATAATATTCTATATGGAGGATTTTTGGAGTTTAAACTAATTCTTATGAGTTCCAGCACCTGTCAAAAAAAAGCCTCTTATTTGAAGACACCCTGTATATAGAGACAAATTCTAGCAAGATTTGTTGAATATTTTCTGAGAAACTGTTTTCAAAATCATTTTCTTACGACTAACTACAAAGTTTCAAAGCCATCGAACCAGTATTTTTTGAGTAATTGGAAGAATAAATTCAGATAGCTATCGACCTCGAACGAACCCTTAAAATTTCGAACTCTCGACCTTTCCTTTCGATAGTTATCGTGCTGACGGTCGGACGGACGGACATCATTTAATATGACGAATTCCCATTTGCCAATCCGATCCGGAGTTAAATTCATGAAAAATGAATAATTTATTATCGATCAGCATGAATTGAATGTTTACAGGGGCAACAAGTAAACATTAATTTTTACTGAGAGCAATTCGGTTAATGAAGAGTTTGAAGACTGCCGATTGTAAACGGAACGAATCTGTTTGCTGAGGAGCAGGGACAATTTCATTCAATTTCAGTAGCGAATTCGTTATCCTTCTTAGTTAAATTTCGGCTGACGACGACGCTGAAGATGGGAATTGTTGTCGTTGGTGAGCATAACTCAAGGGTGTGAAAATTGGCTGACGGAAACTCACTGGGAGGCGTCTTTGATGGAAGAATTTTCATTAAAATGGCAAATTGGATATTTTTGAGCATTATGAGGGCGTAAAATTTGTTGATTCATCTCGACCTAAGTTTTCGGATATAGAAATTATTTCCACTGGATAGTCATCATCTCTGAGGAGAAAAGAATTATTTGATGTCTGAAGAGATTTTGGGAGGAAAATTGCCGATTCGCAATATTTTCTGTCAGGATGTAGAACTCTGAATAAAAAATCTACTAATGAAAGATGGCTCCCAACATTTCCACACCCTCGAGTTCATTCCGAATTAATTATGCCGAATAAATCATTGTCACATCCAAAACTCCTTAATAGAGAAGTTTGAAGTTAACCCCATTAGTGCACATGAAGACAAAGAGCACCATTCACACGAAATTTCAAATCATAACAATAATTTGAAGTATGGCTGGGAGGAACCATCAGATTCAGGAAGTTTGTCTAGACAAAGTTATATGAGTAAACTTTGTCGGCTTATTATTCATGCCCCACGTCATTTAAATATGACAGTTTACGTTAACGAACGATGTGTTATATTTAGTTACATCCCCGATTCGAATTTTGCTGAAGTATAATAAGTGCTTGCTTGGTGTAATTTGCTGAAGTGGAAATTTCTTTCTTCACTGTAGCTTCTCTTGTATGTCACTTTGAGAATGGGTTTCCTTGTTTTAATTCCCATTTATATAACCTGTCACGAGAACTGTGAAATTGAACACTTAAACCAAAGCAAAGTACTTACCCCAAGGGGGGGGCTGACGGAGTCTCGGCGAATCACCACAGGCTGATACTGAAATAGGGTTGAAGGATAAGAAGCAGAGGATGAACCTTCTTTCTGCACAGTTCCGGGGCTGTCACCAGATTTTTAGAAGCAGAAGAGAAGTACTTAAATTGAAGTTGTTCAATGTCACTTTACAGAAGATACAATGGTGCGATTAAAACGATCAGACGACTCGGTTTTGCACGAATATGCGGCGATATTCCACAAAAGACTCGAATAACTGGGCTTCAACCTAGAAGATTTCGGTTTTTCCACGACGATATTTGACTCTGTTGATGACTAATGATAATTAAAAGCCACGTGCTTGAACACTCACATTTTCTTCATATTAATCCTGAGTTCGTGCAATTTTATTTGAATAATACTAGTTGAATAACTATATATTACATGCAAACGTTGCAGGGGCGCTAATTCTACTTACACGAGGGCTATATCATTTCGTCAAGATGACTGTATTTTTCTAATTTTGAGCCAAAAATGGTCTCAATCGACCAGGTTCGATTCACTGATGACGAATCCGTCGAAAAATTCGAGTCTGTCCGTCTGTATACATGATGGCTCTCGAATGTCGCGGTTAATTTTGTTATTGGGACAAAATTCGACCAGGGGTTCCATTCGAAATTTAGTTCTCCTGATTACTCCGAAACTATTGATTCGATCGAGATGAACTGCACTCAGATGGAGAATGACGTCCAGATCACATGACCAGAACCATAGAAAATATAGAAAATTAAAACTTTCGAACGGCCTAGGGACTTGAAAATTTCAGGGTAGCTTTGGATCTCGAATGTCGCGTTCTCTTTCAACAATGAGCAAAATTCGACTAGGGGTTCCGTGAATATGGCCGAGCGGAATGCAATTCTGCACATAAATGCAGAATAATAATTTTCAAACTAATTCAAGTCTGTCCGTCCGTATACACGATAACTCTCGAACGGAACGACCTAGAAACTTGAAATTTTCAGGGTAGGTTCGTAGTACGCATCACCAAGAGCATAGAAACCGTAGAAAATTCTTGCGAAGTATCGAAAAAAAACTTTCTTGTAACAGCCAATTCGGCATAATTGACGAAGAGCTGCTGTAATTTTTGAGCGCTCGTACTGCTTACACGAGGGCTATATCATTGCGTCACGATGTCTGTATTTTTCGAATATTGAGCCGAAAATGCTCTCAATCGATTGAGTTCGATTCTGACTGATGACGAATCCGTTGGAAAATTCGAGTCTGTCCGTCCGGCCGTAAGCACGGTTACTATCGAACGGAACAACCTAGAGACCTGAAATTTCCAGTGTGGGTTCAGTTCCTGCATGCCTCGGTTAAGTTCGTCAATGGGCCAAATTCCACCAGGGGTCCCGTAAATATGGCCGTTCAAAGTTTTGTTTCCCTTATTACTTGAAAACTACAGATTTGATCGAGACGAAATTTCGCACTCAAATGGAGAATAAGATGTTCAAGCTACATGTGAAATTTTGTCCAGATCGCATGACCAGAACCATAGAAACCATAGAAAATTGTAACTTTTGAACGGAAACGCCTAGGAACTTAAAAAATTCAGGATAGGTGTGGATCTCGAATTTCGTAATCACGTTTATCTAAGAGCGAAATAATACTAGGGGTTCCGTAAATATGGTCGTTTGAAATTTAGTTTTCTTGATAATTTCAAAACTACAGATTCGATCGTGACGAAATTTTGTATATTAATTGAGAATGATATATTCAAGCTAAATTTCTCCAGATCACATGAACAGAACCATAAAAACCATAATAATAATAATAATAATTTTATTGAATCCTTTGAGACATTCTACATGTATAGGAAGAGTCAAACATCTAATTATTTTCAAAAGACAACTATCGAATTAACAAAAGAATAAAGAAAGAAAACCAGAGAGAAAAAGAGAAAAAACAGTGATAATTATACAATTAACAAGATATCCTTAAACTAAAACAATACGAAGAAACATAAAACCACCTACTTTCACTCTATTACTGCTTCGAAGTATTTCATCCTAGTGTAAAAGCACTTTTCTAAAAGAATTTTTTTGATCTCTTTCTTAAAGCTCGAAAACTTCAACATTTTTAACCTATCTGGTAAATGATTATAAAATTTCATGCTACTATACATAGAAAATCATAACTTTCGAACGGAAATGCCTAGGGACTTGAAATTTTCAGGATAGGTGTGTGGATAGGACGTTTATCAATAAGCAGAATTATACTAGGGGTTCCGTAAATACGGTAGTTTGAAATTTTGTTTTCTCGTTGATTTCGAAACTACTGATTCGATCGAGATGAAATTTTGTATTTTAATCGAGAATGATAAATTAAAGCAATATTTTGTCCAGATCGCATGACCAGAACCATAGAAACCATAGAAAATCGTAATTTTTGGACGGAAAGGCTTAGGAACTTGAAATTTTCAGGGTGGGTTTGGAACGCGAATATCGCGGCCACGTTCATCAATGAGCAAAATTAGACTATGGCCGTTCAAAATATTTTTTTCCTGATAGTTTCGAAACTACTGATCGGATTGGAATGAAATTTTGCACCTAGCTGAAGAATAATGTAATTATACTTCGTCCAGATCCCATCACCAAGACCATAGATACCGTAGTAAATTCTAGCGAATTATTGAAAAAAATTGGTCTGCTGAAGCACTGACATGAAGTCTGGAGTTTCGACTAAGTTTCAGAATTTTTTTGACAGCTGTCGAAAATTCCTTCAATTGATTTCTAAATCTGGAAAATGCGAATCTACCTACAAGGTGGATGTACGGGTGCTCAAAAGCTCCTGACTCCACGGCAGTGCTTTTCGTATTTTTTTTTGTAAGCTGTCAAAAATTTCTCTAATTGTGTACTTAAACTGGAAAATGCGAATCTACCTACAAGGTGGATGAACGAGCGCTCAAAAGGACTTCACGGCAGTGCTTTTCAAATTGAAACGACTAAAAAATCCTTATATCTAGATACAAAAGTTCAGCTAGTTTTTTCAAGGTGATTCCTGGGCCTTGACACACGTCCTGCGAAAAGGATTTCGTAAGGTTTTTTCTCGACCAAAATACTTTCGGGGTTGAAGATGGCTTATAACAAGAATAAGCTCCGATAGAAACTGGGGCTTGTAACAAGAGCATGATTCTTCCCTAAGCTCGCATAAGCCATAATGATAAAAACGATAGTACAAGGATCGTCCAATCAGTATCCACCAGAACATATTGATATTGTTATAAGATTAGGATCCTTGAATCGTGGCAAGCATCTAATAATCCGATGAGACGTCCTCCCATCCAAATAAGAGTATCCCTCATAACCGGAATCAAAGGAGAATTCCCAAACTGGCCATTTTTCCAATTACTGAAAAAGAAACGAAGTTCCGCTTTTATGTCCTTTCATCAAATTCTATGAGGTCCTTGCACGTAGCTAACTTGTATTTATACGCAACGGAGCCGGTCCTATTACGGTCGCACAGCTGTTGTAATTGGTTCTCGGCTGAAGACACATGCTGAGGAAAATTGAAAATAATGCTTTGAGAGGGGTTATTTTTATCGCCGCATAAAAAGCGTTATGTAGCTTTGTCAGCCGGTCGCGAAATTGATTATGAATGTGTTGAGCCACTTTGGGATTCGCTACAACTATGTTCTTCGTTTTATGGTCGGGGCCAGGAGATGTTTGTTAATTTGGAGTATCCAGGCCATTCGGGCTGAAGGAAATTTTCGCTAGTGTGCACTGAAAAGGAGGAATTGCATTGTGACAAAAATTCAGTGTTACATCAATCATTTTTCTAAGGGGCAACACCCTCTTCATATATCCAGAACTTTGCGTGATTTATAGAAGCACATCTATTGAAACGACTTCAGGGGGAAAAAGAAGACTGAGAGAGCTGAATCCTTCAGGTTGGGGGAACTCCAAAACCGCTTGTCCCGCGTTTCCAACCTCGAAGTGAAAAAATCTCAAAGGGCGAAAGGGACAAAAGTTCTCCGACTTTCCCGACGTTCCTCGTAAATAAGGTCCATCCATTCGAGTAAGTGAACGTTTTGCGTTGGCTCTTGACTTCCATTGATGAGAATATTGGTCTTGGGTTCAATATATGAAATTGCTCCTCCAGGATAGGGAGTTGGTTGAGGGCATTCCTCGGATGACAAATAAAATACCGCACCCAGCCATCCGCAAATTTCAAACTATCGTATATATTGGCGAGTTCCAGATATTATAGAAAAAAAAAGGAGCCAACGTTATGCGATAGCTCTTTTCAATGGGACGCATCGAATAGTTTCGGAGGATTTCCCGAGAGATCCGAAGACGAACATAAACTTGGCGGCAGTCTGTATCTTCGATTTCGATCCGTTCAGCCAAATGTGGTTCATGATATAAAGAAGCCACACATGCTTCCAGAAAAAATGTGGAAAAAATACTCTCGTTTGTCAAAGACTTTTCACCATGATGAATATAATCATGAACAAATCTATTTTTGCGCGCTTGTTCCTATGAATAAGAGAAGAGAAATGGAAAATCATATATGAATTCGTACCATGATGATAAAAAATTTTATTTTTTTGCGAGGATCGAAAGTTGTTGACAAAATATAATTGCGAACTGAAGCCTTAAAAATAAAAGGGACTCAATCTTTCTCCTACGAAAACCAACTGAAGCCTTAAAAATTACGAAAAGCACTGCCGTGAAGTCAGGAGCTTTTGAGCGCTCGTACATCCACGTTGTAAGTAGATTCGCATTTTCCAGTTTTAGGAATCAATAGAAGGAATTTTAGACAGCTGTCAAAACAATTCTGAAACTTAGGCGAAACTCCAGACTTCATGCCAGTGCTTCAGCTCACCAATCTTTTTCGATAATTCGCTAGAATTTTCTACGTTATCTATGGTCTTGATGTGCGATCTGAACAAAATTTCGCAAGTAGTTTGAATACATTATTCCTCAGCTAGGTGCAAAATTTCGTTCCAATCCAATCGGTAGTTTCGGAACTATCAGTAAAAAAATATTTTGAACGGCCATATTAACGGAACCCCTAGTCTTATTTTCGCTGATTGATGAACATGACCGCGATAGTCGCGATCCAAACCAACCCTGAAAATTTCAAGTTCCTAAGCCTTTCCGTTCAAAAGTTACAATTTTCTATGGTTTCTATGGTTCTGGTCATGCGATCTGGACAAAATTTTACATGTAGCTTGAAAACCTCATTCTCCATTTGAGTGCAAAATTCCATCTCGATCAAATCTGGAGTTTTCAAGTAATCAGGGGAACAAATCTTTGAGCGGCCATATTTACGGAACCCCTGGTGAAATTTGGCCCATTAACGAACTCAACCGGAGCATTCGGGAACTGAACCCACACTGATAATTTCAAGTATCTAGGTTGTTCCGTTCGAGAATTATCGTGCTTACGGACGGCCGGACGGCCAGACTGACGGACGGGCGGACAGACTCGAATTTTCCGACGGATTCGTCATCAGTGAGTCGAACATAGTCGATTGAGACCATTTTCGGCTCAAAATACAGACATCGTGACGAAATGATATAGCCCTCATGTAAGTAGTACGAGCGCTCAAAAATGAAAGACCCAGTCTTTCTCCTACGAAAACCAAATGAAAATCGCTACGGATGCCTAGATTGAACAAAGAGATTTTCTGCACGTCAGTGATTGAATATTCGAGGTTCTTCACTACTTTCGAAATATCGGAACAATCGATCCATCCGCCGTCGAAGGATGAATATTGCACTCTGAAAATTTGACACGCAGTCGTCCTCAGGCAATTGAATAGGAGAAGGTCTAGGGTTATATTTCAAAGGTGGAATCTAGCTGAAGGGGACATTTCCTCACTTCACTTGCAGGTTCCCATAATGTCTTATGGGAACGAAAATCCTAGAACATAAATTGAATTTCACAAATTCTTCTGTTGCTGATCCTTTCTGTTCGTATCAGATCATCTAATTCAACTTATTTTTCAACTTCCATGAACCTTCTTGATTTCCCTCTTTCATAGGTGCTTCGTTTTGGTCAAGAGCCCTACTATGGTTACGCCACTTGACTTCACGATCAACTCTTATATACAGGCTGTTTTCAAAGATGAGGCTTTTTCCTGACCAGCAAAAGAAATCATCAAAATGAGTCGATATACTTAAAATCGTTTGGAGTCATTTGAAAACATTAGTGTACAAGTGATGTGATGGTGAGGTGAATGCGAAAGAACTAAGACAACGCATTGAAAATGCTTCTAACATTATTCCTTGACCAAACCGATGTGGTGAAAATGGTGACCATTTCGAACATTTTCTGTGAACGATTTGGATCAATTTTATCGATGAGTATGTGAACGTCCTTATTTTCTTATCTCCTTAAAGAGAGATTACACGATCCAGAGTTATGTTCAGATACTGATGCCAAAGAGTTTTTGCACTGTTAAAAAAGCCTCACCTTAAAAAACACAAACGAACCTTCTTGGGGGATCCTCATCAGCCAGAGCGTTTCTGTGAACAAGAGCTTCATCAGTTAGTCTAACTTTCAGCCGGCCGGCCTTCCATAAACATAATAATTTTTGAGAGGCCTAAAAATTTGGACTTTTCAGGGTACGTTTGAGGTCTGAAAGCGCCTATTGGGTTCGTAAACGGTCCAAATCCGCCGAAGGCTTTCGGACATAAGACCATCTAAGTTTTTTCCTTCGCACTAATTAGAAAAATACCGATTCGCTCGAATCAAAACTCTGTAGTTGGTTGTCAAAAAATAACGACACGAAAATTCATGGGAAATTTCGTGTGAATCGTATAACCATAAGAATATATAGGGTGCTTCCAAATTAGTCGTGAACCTTGGAGGACGTGATAGTATCACTCATTTGCTGTCGTTTGAGCCATGTTTACCGATAGTCGAAAATCAACAGTTTCCGAGATATTTGAGTTCAAAAATTTCTCAACTTTTTCGACAATTTTTTCTACGTCGGTCAAATTCGATTATAATTTCGGATTATTTCCATCAGTCAATGATATGATATGTATGAAAAAAGCAATACTATGCTGTAATAGATGTTGAAAAAGAATTAGTATGATTTGAAAGCTGGCATATGAAGAAAATAAAAATCAATTTCTGATATCAATTTGCCTGCAACTTTCAAATTTCACAATTTATGTATAAAAAATTATTTAATACATCATTCTCGATTAAAATACAAAATTTCATCTCGATCGAATCCGAAGTTTCGTAATTATCGAGAAAACAGAATTTCAAACGACCGTATTTACGGAACCCCTAGTATAATTCTGCTCATTGATAAACGTGAACGCGACATTCGAGATCCACACCTATCCTGAAAATTTCAAGTCCCTAGGCGTTTCCGTTCAAAAGTTACAATTTTCTATGGTTTTTATGGTTCTGGTCATGCGATCTGGACAAAATTTCACATGTAGCTTGAAAACCTCATTCTCCATTTGAGTGCAAAGTTTCATCTCGATCGAATCTGTAGTTTCGAAGTAATCAGGAGAACAAAATTTCGAACGGCCATATTTACGGAACCCCTGGTGGAATTGGGCCCATTAACGAACCGAGGCATTTGGGATCTGAACCTACACTGAAAATTTCAAGTCTCTAGGTTGATCCGTTCGAGAGTTATCGTGCTTACGGACGGCCGGACGGACAGACTCAAATTTTCCGACGGATTCGTCATAAGTGAGTCGAACATAGTCGATTGAGACCATTTTCGGCTCAAAATTCGAAAAATACAGACATCGTGAAGAAATGATATTCATATACCAACTTTCAAATCCTACTAATTCCTTTTCAACATCTAATACAGGATAGTTCTGCTTTTTTCATACATATCATATTCTTTTCTGACGAGAATAATCCAAAATTATAATCATATTTGGTCAACGTAAAAAAACTTGACGACAAATGAAATGAGGTAAGGAATCTTTTGTTGGTTTTTGGTTATCAATAAATATGGCTCGAACGACAGAAGATGAGTCATACTAACACGTCCTTCGCGGTTCACGTCTAATTTGGAAACACCCTGTATAAAAATTCATATTGCTAGAGATATTCCACGTGAAAAAAAATTGAGTTTTTCTGGTGCGGTGCAAACAAATTTATAGATGAACATTATTCACACTCTCTAGTCGAATAATTTATACGCCTTCTTGGTGTTGAGTCACCAAGTCAATGAGTAGTGTTATGCATAAGAAAAAGGTACTTAAACTCAAATATTATAACAATTTGTTTTGTTACAGCTGGAAGATCAAGTGCATAATATTCTTCCAAAAATACCACTGCCACTTCAAGAAGCAACCGTTAGACTGCTCAGTAAGGATACAAGACAGCGACCCACCGCACAACTGCTAACGCTCATCAAATATTTCAGGTAAGGGCCAAAATTTCATCAATTTTCTGGTCGCACTTGGGTGCACAGAAAAAAAACACTTTAATCCACGCCAAATCGAATCATAAATCATAACAATATTATATTATTTAAGGAGCGGTAATGTAGGTCACGCAGATGAAGTTTGCAGCGCGAGCCGAAGGTGAGTGCTGTAATTCATCAAGTTAGTTATGACCATTACCGAATAATATACTTCATCTTCGATTATAACAACAAATACTAAGATACAAGTACAAAGAAAGAACTGTATTTACAAATCTTAATAGTTACATATAACAATGCATTATTCATGTTGATTGTGCTTCTGAGCATGGAGTAGAAAGTCCATAGGGCGGTGCTTTATATTAAGTACTAAGATCACTAAAATATTTCGAAGGAACATTATCTGTAAACGATGACTTAATATTCTTACTGCTACACCAATCTTGAAAATTGTTGTATACCTACACCTTTACATTTGTTTTGGGGGTTTTCGGGCAATAAATTCTGTGGAAACATTGGCTAATTGTCTTATTTCTGAAGGTGTACATAATTATTCATTTTTACTATCTGAAGTCATCTTTTTCAGCAAAACATTCACAATAATAATTAGGTCACAACTTAATTTGAGAAAACGTCCAAATTATTCAAGTGAAATTACTCCCCTAAATACGAAAAATGGACTGTTCCCTTCTGGCCAATCGGCTTGTTCAGAAGCACAGATCCAGTGAATTATAGTAGTGAGTTATTATAACTCACGTCGTTTGTTTACATATACTATCAATCCCTCAAAAGTAGTTGAATAATCAATATATAATTCATTAATAGGAGAGTAGATAAATATGAAAAAAGAATCATTCATCCAGAATCATCTTCCAACAAGTTTTTCGGAACGCCTACACTACGCATATGTTGGACCGTACATTATACAGTTTCGGTAACTGTCGGAACAAACCTCAAAACATGGCCCTCGCCGCCTATAATGGTCTACCGAAAGAGTGGGGGACACGAAGCTTAATTTTTAGTTTGCAATTGAAAATGAATGCAGCCAAACAGCAGTTGTCATCTGCTATGTTAAAAGGTGCGATATGTTCAAGAAGAAGAGAAAGCTTGACAGTGAAAGAGTAAGTCACTGACATTTTGTTTACTGATTTCATGCTGTTTCAGCATATCATCTCACCAAAAAGGTGCTTCGAACCAAATAGAAACATTCTTCCCTTCATATGTTAATTTCTTGCAGCGTCCGTGTATTTTTAGAGCCAAGCTACGTTATTTCAGGTATGGGGCATCCAACGACTCCACTATCTCATTTCGAGAGCTTTTATTCCGAATTTACACACTCAGAATGCTCTGCTTTGAAGTTATTCACGCTTCGAGACAGTTTCCCCCAAAGAGTTTATCGCTTTGCGGTTTCCTCATAAAGGATTCTACAGTTTGGTTTTATTGAGATAGAGTATGAATTAAGATATTGACGATTCTCCGCTTGGAGAGGATATAAATAACTTCTCCTGGTTGTATAGGATGCAACCGTGTCGTCGGAGGGGTGGGGAAAACAGGTCAACAACTCCCCAGCGGGACAAATACAAAGCACAAACTTAAATAGGCGATATCTTCCTTTATCAAACAGAAATACGCTGTAACTTTTACATAAATGTTTATTATTTCCGCAAGAATATGAGGTGGCATAAGTACAGAGTGTTTCAGTAACGTGGCTTTCCTTCTTGAAGGTGGGTTAACTCAACAAACTGAGAAAACATAACAGGGGCAATAAGAGTAAACTGAAGAATCAATGAATTAGCCATAAAAGGGGCAGCAACTCCTGCTATAGCAGCACCAGAACCATTGGTGGCATTCCAAATAGTTCATTTGGAGCTAGAGCAGCACTGAGCAATTAATCAAAAACTCATCCTCTTCTCATCTGACTCCTCACAGTCGCCTCAAAAAGCATCTAGTGAGATTTGGAGGCAGATTTAATCGTACTTTGACCTTAAGGTCTATTGTGCCCCCCATCAGAGGTATTCTCGTCATTACGTAGTCTACAGCTCACCCTCTAGTTCCATAGTTTCAATGAACTTCTACTAGTCTCTTGTCCAAAGCATTTTCTGTGTTGGCTAGCGATAGCGATGCATTCTGTCGCCAGGATATTTAAAATTTCTTCGTTCTCCCTCCAGAATCTGCACCTGTCATTTTCTGTAAGACCCACTCTCATGAGCTGCTTCCTGGGGCAAAAATGCCCAGTAAGGAATCCATCGAGGAGGTGTAGCATATTCTTGCTAAGATACAGATACTTTTTAGATCTTGCAGTATCAAAGTTTCGAAGAAACTTTTTGGAATGATCAAACCCAGGAAGATTCCGCCAAAGTGTTTCTGTTTTGGTTTTTTTCTTCATCTGAAATTATTTTTTGTAGGTACATTAACCTATGCCACAGAAAAGTTTTGGGCCCATGAAAACAGTTTGTCCTCCTTTTCTAGCAAGTGTGTTGGCCTCATCATTTCCTTCGATTCTGGAGTGGTCCAGGAACCCAGCCTGGACAAATCTTGTTATTCTTGCCTATTTCGTTGAGTTTTCTTCGACACTGCAAAACCATCTTAGAATGAATGATATGAGAGATCATTGCTTCGATCGTCTTCTTTTCTACTTAGCATCATAGTGAAGGTTTTCTCAATGCTAGTTTTCTTTATCATCTCGTCATTGGATAGGTTCGCTGATGAGATGTATTTGATCAAAGAGGACCAGGCTGTTCACAACCGGTACCTTCCCTAGGAAGGCCTCATGGGCTGATCCTAACTACAAATAATACAAATAACGACGTCTTTTGAAGAGAAACTGACATGTTTTTATGAACAAGGGTGTTATCATTTTCCCTTAATGTCTGCAATTTTAGAATTTTTAACCGAAAATGCTTTTAGAAGGTTGGATCTAAAGATGAATATTTCGTGGTCAAATTCAATTATATCCGTCTGTCCGGCAGGCCTTGAACACGATAACTTTCGGAAGAGGAAGATTTTGTTTTCTTGATAATTTCAAAACTACGAATTCGAGCGTGACGAAATTTCGTATTTTAATGGAGAATGATATATTCAAGCACATGCAAATTTTTGTCCAGATCGCGTGACCAGAACAATAGAAACCATAAAACATTTCACGGTCACGTTTATCAATGATCAAAATTAGACTAGGGGAAATTTTGCACATAGATGAAGAATAATGTATTCAAACTAATTCAAGTCTGTCCGTCCGGCCGTCCGTCCGTATAAACGATAACTCTCGAATGGAACGACCTAGAAAGTTGACATTTTCAGGGAAACTTCGTATGTCGCAGTTGAGTTCGTTAATGGGCCAAATTCCACCAGGGGTTCCGTAAATATGGCCGTTCAAAGTTTTGTTCCCTGATTACTTGAAAACTACAAATTTGATCGAGATGAAATTTTCAGTGTGGGTTCAGTTCCCGAATGCCTCGGTTAAGTTCCTTAACGGGCCAAATTCCACCAGGGGTTCCCTAAATATGGCCATACAAAGTTTTGTTCTCCTGATTACTTGGAAACTACAGATTTTGCACTTAAATGAAGAATGAGGTTCAAGCTACATGTGAAATTTTGTCCAGATCGCGTGACCAGAACAATAGAAACCATAGAAAATGTCGCGGTCACGTTTATCAATGATCAAAATTAGACTAGGGGAAATTTTGCACATAGATGAAGAATAATGTATTCAAACTAATTCAAGTCTATCCGTCCGGCCGTCCGTCCCTATAAACGATAACTCTCGAATGGAACGACCTAGAAAGTTGAAATTTTCAGGGAAACTTCGAATCTCGTATGCTGCAGTTAAGTTCGGTATTGGGCAAACTTCGACCAGAGGTTCCGTAAATATGGTCGTTTGAAATTCACTTTTCTTGATCATTTCAAAACTACCATTTTAAATTTCGACGAATTATTGAATAAAAAATCCTTATATTTCTGTAACAGCTTATTCGGCATTATTGACAAAGAACTGCCATCATTTTTTTAAAAGCTGTCAAAAATTCCTTCAATTGGTTTCTGAAACTGGAAAATGGGAATCTACTTACAAGGTGGATGAACGAGCGCTCAAAAGCTCCTGACTGCAAGGCAGTGCTTTTTGAGCGCTCGTACTACTTACACGAGGGCTAAATCATTTCGTCACGATGTCTGTATTTTTCGAATTTTGAGCCGAAAATGGTCTCAATCGACTATCTTCGACTCACTGATGACGAATCATTCGGAAAATTCGAGTCTGTCCGTCCGGCCGTAAACACGATAACTCTCGAACGGAACAACCTAGTGACTTGAAATTTTCAGTGTGGGTTCAGATCCCGAATGCCTCAGTTAAGTTCGTTAATGGGCAAAATTCCACCAGGGGTTTCGTAAATATGGCCGTTCAAAGTTTTGTTCCCCAGATTACTTGAAAACTTGATTTGATCGAGATGAAATTTCGCACTCAAATGAAAAATGAGGTGTTCAAGCTATATGTGAAATTTTGTCCAGATCGCATGACCAGAACCATAGGAAACATAGAAAATTGTAACTTTTGAACGGAAACGCCTAGGGACTTGAAATTTTCAGGATAGGTGTGGATCTCGAATGTTGTGATCACGTTCATCTATGAGCAAAATTATACTAGGGGTTCCGTAAATATGGTCGTTTGAAATTTAGTTTTCTTGATAATTTCAAAACTACAGATTCGATCGTGATGAAATTTTGCATACTGATGGAGAATGATATATTCAAGCTACATTTCTCCAGATCACATGACCAGAACCTTAGAAACCATAGAAAATCATAACTTTCGAACGGAAAGGCCTAGGAACTTGAAATTTTCAGGATAGGTGTGGATCTGGAATGTCACGTTCACGTTCATAAACGAGCAGAATTATACTAGGGGTTCCGTAAATACGGTTGTTTGAAATTTTGTTTTCTCGATCATTTCGAAACTACGGATTCGATCGTGATGAAATTTTGTAATTTAATCGAGAATGATATATTAATGCAATATTTTGTCCAGATCGCATGACCAGAACCATAGAAACCATAGAAAATTGTAACTTTTGAACGGAAAGGCCTAGGAACTTAGAATTTTCAGGGTGGGTTTGGATCGCAAATATCACGGTCACGTTCATCAATGAGCAAAATTAGACTAGGGGTTCCGTAAATATGGCCGTTCAAAATATTTTTCTTCTGATAGTTTCGAAACTATTGATTGGATTGGAATTAAATTTTGCATCTAGCTGAGGATTATTGTATTCAAACTACTTGCGAAATTTTGTCCAGATCGCATCACCAAGACCATAGATAACGTAGAAAATTCTAGCGAATCATCGAAAAAAAATTGGTCAGCTGAAGCACTGACATCAAGGGCGGTCCTAGGCTGAATTTCTGGGGGGGGGTAATTGAATGAACAATTCAAAAATTTTTTTCCGGGAGAGTGCAACCAACGCCCTCCCCCCCCCTCGGGAATATTTTGACAGTGTAAACTTCTTTATACTAATATTTTGCTGTTTTTTTTATTGTTGTTATTTTTGAGTGCTCGTTCTACTTATACAAGGGCTATATCATTTCGTCATGGTCGTTTGAAATTTAGTTTTCTTGATAATTTCAAAAATATGGATTCGATCGTGACGAAATTTTGTATTCCAATGGAGAATTATATATTCAAGCTACAGTTTTCCAGATCGCATGACCAGAACTATAGAAACCATATAAAATTATAACTCTCGAACGGAAAGGCCTAGGGACTTGAAATTTTCTGGATAAGTCTGGATCTTGAATTTCGCGGTCACGTTTATCAATGAGCCGAATTAGACTAGGGGTTCCTTAAATATGGTCGTTTGAAATTTAGATTTCTTGATAATTTCAAAACTACGGATTCGATTGTGACGAAATTTTGTATTTTAATGGAGAATGGTATATTTAAGCTCAGATCACATTAACAAAACCATAAAAAATTATAACTTCGAACGGAAAGGCCTAGGGACTTGAAATTTTCAGGTTTGGATCGTCAATGTCGGGGTCATGTTTATCGATGAGCAAAATTAAACTAGGGGTTCCGTAAATATGGCCATTCAAAAAATTTGTTTTCTGATACTGAATGGATTGGAAATTTTGCACATAGACAATAATGTACTCAAACTACGTGCTAGATTTGTCCAGATCGCATTGCCAAAACCATAGATACCGTATGAAATTCTAGCGCATAATAAAAAAAAAATTGAAAACCTAAAGCACTGACGTGAAGTCTGGAGTTCTGCTCAGTTTTAAATTTTTTTGACAGCTGTTAAAAAAATTTTCGATCGGTTTCTGAAACTTGAAACGATTCTACCTAAAAGGTGGATGAAAGAGCGCTCAAAAGCTCCTGACTTCACAGCAGTACTTTTTATACATTTTTTTACTAACTGTCCAATTCTAATTGCCACGTTCTTACGAATCCAACACCTTCTTAATCAGAAAATCGTTCGGAAAACAAATGTTCTCTTCTTCAGGCTGAACAACACAAGGGCGTAGATATGGAGGGGTACTGGGGTAATTAATTACCCCCCCAAGGCTCCCAAAATATAAAGTTTCAGAATTATCGCCAAGGTTTGATGTATACCTGACGAGATTTTTTATCGATTACCCCCCAAGAAGAAAATCTACGCCCTTGCCACAACATGAGCAATTTAGGTATCAATCTTATCAAACAACAGACTCACCACTTATACATTTTATGCAATATGATCTTCAAAAATAAAACGTACGACTAAAAGTAAAACTTTAGAATTTTTCATTTATTTTACTGATTTTTCTGTTTTGATTTTTTTTCTGTTTATTTTATTGCATTATTATATTATTTTCTTGTTGGTCATCTTTTCCTAAATAAAATTTTCAAGTGCTCTGGGGGGGGGGGGTAATTACCCCCGTTACCCCCCCGTAGGACCGCCCTTGACTGACATGAAGTATGGAGTTTCGCCTAAGTTCAGAATTTTCTTGACAGCAGTCGAAAATTCCTTCAATTGATTTCTAAAACTGGAAAATGCGAATCTACCTACAAGGTGGATGAACGAGCGCTCAAAACCTCCTGACTTCACGGCAGTGCCTTTCGTAATTTTTATAATCTTTTGTTTACCAACTTCGCTTCACATTATGTTCCACGTAAAAAAAAACCTCGAGTTTTTCTGATCTGGTGTTGAGAAATTCTTTGTGTCAATCGAGTTTGACAAGTTTTGAAGCCAAGGGTTATATGAGTTTAGTACTTGGATGAATGACTATTACGAGGATGAATTCGAGCATATACACAAAAGCTTCTCACTTTTCAAATGTTCTTAAATTTATTCCAGTTTTCCGATATAACCGGTTCGACCAGAAGTGAATTACAAACACCTACTCAATTTCCCACCTATTTTTTAAATTTTTTTTATTCGGAAATCTCTCTGATCAAGTTTCACAAAGGTGTAATTGGTTGTCGTGTGTGATGCTAATACTATCTGAACAAGACATAAAAGAAACATGGAAATCATACATTGCTGACGTATTCACTAGCAACAGAGAAGAAGTAAATTTATGTATAGAAAACCGAGAAGGTCCCACAATATTAAAATCTGAAGTGCTACACGCTATCTCAATCGCCAAAAATAGGAAAGCCTCTGGACCGGACGAACTTCCAATTGAAGCAATTAAATTGATTGATGAGGACAACATTACTTTGATAGTAAAGTTATTCAATATGATATACGAAACGGGAAATATACCTCATGACTGGCTAAGATCCACATTTATAACAATACCCAAGAAGTTGCATCCCAGACAATGCAGCGACTACAGACTAATAAGTCTAATGTCACATATGCTAAAGACTTTCCTCCGTATAATACATGCCCGTATCAGAAAAAAATGTGAAGAGGATCTAGATTATTCACAATTTGGCTTCAGAAACGCGTTTGGAACAAGAGAAGCACTTTTTGGAATCAATGTGATGTTAGAAAAATGCCGGGATCAACGAAAAGATGTTTTCATTTGCTTCTTGGATTACGAAAAAGCCTTTGACCGGATCCATCATGATAAACTTTTGGCGATGTTGGAAGAAATCGGACTGGATAGGCAGGACATTCAATTGATAAAGAATCTATATTGGGGACAAACAGCAAACATAAGGATCGGTAATATAACAACAGATGATATTAACATACAAAAAGGAGTACGTCAGGGGTGTATACTTTCTCCATTACTTTTCAACCTCAATTCTGACCGAATATTTAAAGAAGCGCTGGAAGAACTAGGAAACTGTGGAATCAAAGTAAATGGCATACCCATAACAACAATCAGATATGCTGACGATACAGTCATACTATCGGACTCAATAGAGAACTTACAGACATTATTCAATAAAATCAATGTAGTTGAAGTACGGCTTGAACATTAATTTCAGCAAAACAAAGTTCATGATAGTGAGTCGTACAGAACACAATAATCTAAAACTAGAACACAATGGTATTCCATTAGAACGGGTCAGTAAATTTAAATATCTCGGAAGTTTCATCACGGAAGCATTGGACCCTGATATAGAAATAAAACAACGAATAGAGGTGGCACGCACTGCATTCAATAAAATGAGATCACTCCTTTGAGACGGCAACTTGAGCCTTAAATTAAGACAACATATTATTATGACGGAATGTTATGTATGGTCAATCCTCCTGTATGGAGCAGAAGCATGGACCCTTAAGATCAATACAATGAATCGATTAGAGGCATTCGAGATGTGGTTGCATAGGAGAATGTTGCGTATACCTTGGGTGGACCATGTAACAAATACAGAAGTGCTGAGGAGAGCTAATAGTGACAGACAATTAATAACAGCTATCAAATGTCGCAAAATCGCTTACCTTGGACATGTTTTAAGAGGAGAGAAATATCATTTGCTACAAACTATAATGAAAGGAAAGATAGAAGGACGTCGTGGACCTGGACGAAGACAACATTCGTGGTTGAGGAATATTCGTGACTGGACGGGTATACGTTCAGTAAGCGAACTGATACGAGTAGCAGAGGATAGAGACGCTCTAGCCAACGTCAGGGGGACCGGACATGGCATATGAAAGAAGAAGTGTGATGTAAATTTCCGAAAAAAGCTTTGGACGGCGAGGAGGAACAACAGGTTTTATGTTTTGTTTTATTTTTCAAATTATCGATTTTTATAATCGTCCCACGAAAAAATATTTGAATTTTTCGCTGATAACGTTTTGAGTGGTGGAAAATCCGTCAGAAACTATAGGAAATTTGGTACAAAAATCGTCCGCCATCCAGTATTTAATCTTTTAATCCGATATATAATACCTGGAATTTCAGAGGCAAATATCGAGGGATACAATTCAAAATAACCATTGCATATATTTTCAAACTTTGCTGCGTAACTTCGCGTGTACAATATCGATCCTCGATGACCTCTTCGTGTCATCGTATTCACCTGAGATTAAACCGCGAATTATGAGGAATGGCACTCCTGATGTTGACAACATTCAGCCGTGTCGTGTTTGTGGCTGAGGGAAATAGTCGCTGATCCATTAAAGCCGTCACCACATTGTGTGATTAGGGCTGTGCATATAGCAACGACGTAGGAACATGTCACAATGATGATGTCTTTTGGGAATGTTCTTATAAAAGAAGCAACCCCGCCGATTATGTCATCGGAATTGTCGAGATCAATTGAGGGACTGAATAATTCCAAGATTTCCAGGTAGTGCTACCTCTATTTGAAAAAAATTTGGTTTGAGGTTCATTCCTGGTCCTTCGGGGAAAATCATTGATCACCGATGTGGCCTTCGATAACCGAAATTCGAACTTGAAGGCAATATCTACTGACATAAATTCAAAATCACCATAAAACTAGCTGCAAATCTCACTCAGTCTGCTTTGACACTAAAGATTCCATCAAAATGATACCTCTCTATCCAAACATATATCAATGTTCGCCATTAGCACCCTCCAAATCCCGAGGGAAAAATTTACCCCGTCATATATAAATTCTTACCGCCAGATGGCTCAATTCATCATCGGTGAAAAAATATTCCGCCAGAAAAATCGCTCGGGCATTTCCCTCACGTTCGGGGGAAATAGAAAAAAGGAAAATGGAAATCACGTAGTTATGCAATAGTTCAGTCGGTTAACTGTTCGGACGTACGCTGAATTCGGAAGTTCGTGATTTGGTTTCCGAAAAGCCATCAACCCTGTCGACTCAATACTTCTGGGGTTCTGAAACGAGAGCGATCAATTTGGTCAATTATAGGAGTGAAAACGTTTCCATTTTCGAACAGAATGATTTTGAACAAATCGATAATACAAATTTCTATGTTCATTTCGATATATTAATATTTATGCTTCCTATAGAACAATTCGAAAAATTCATAGAGGGAATATTGAACATGTTGTGACATCCTGAATAGTTTACATTTATTTCATTTCCTATAATGTCCGATAAGGAACGTGTGGATGAAGTGAAGGTTGAAGCATTATTTACTTTGGAACTATTATGACATAAAAATTTTTCTGCAGTTTCTATTTTATTCTGAATGGAGTTTTCAATATACCCTTCTGCAACAGAAGTTGATTTCCAACCACCAAGTCTTTTGATGGCTGAAAAATCTGCACCAATGTCAGAAAGAATAGCCGCAGAAGAACGCCGAAAACAGTGACCTGTATACAAATGTGGTTGCTCTAATTCAAGAAAGTATTGCGATCATTGACGGTAATTTAAAAAATGTATTAATTCCAACTGGTTGTGTTGAGCATTTATAGTTCTTATAAAAAACGAAAAATCTTTCGTGTGGAGTGTGAGCTGGCCTCAAGGATATATATCTCTTTATTATGTTCAAAAGTTATTATCCACCACAGTGAATATCCTGTTCGAATGTGTTTTCGATGAATTCACTGTCACCAAAATTTTCGATCCCATATCTTGTACATCCTTTCTCTGCAACCTTAACAATTCATCTTTTCTCAATGCACCCGCTACTCCGAATATCAAAGCGACCTACAAATCAAACAATGATAGTTATTTCACCATAACGAGATAATGAGAATAAGTTGGAATAACGATTCAATTGAGTTTTATTTTTACCTTCGACATCAAGAAAACACTATCAAGAGCATTCGCTATGAACTCTCTCACATGTTCTTTTTCGAGAACTTTTGATTTTTTTGGGATATATCCCTCTCTTTTCTGTTTAATAAACATCACCAGTTTGTGGTATCTGCTTATATCAGTATTGTCTTTCACATTTAGTGTTGATTTCAGCATCGAATATTTTGGCCATAAACTTGCTAGATGCCCCTTTTCTGCAATACCCGTAAAGTATGCCAACAAAACCGTTTCCGTAAAGTTCCGAACCTTCTTGTCCTTGCACCAAGATCTGAATTCAGCATAGGTTTTCTCATATAAATGGCGGCTCTTTTCAGGAAGCAGACTCAAAGTTGCTGCTTCAGCAGTTTTTGTCACATCTGGCGGTGTCAAAGGGATATTTTCTTCGTTATTCATTATGTAGTAGCGTAACGGATAAAATCAGATTCTGATCGAAAACGAATAAATAAATTTGACAGCTCGATCGTGCTCCGACATAGATGCATCTATGCTCCGACTGAATATTTTATGTTCGGTTGCCATGATAATCATGCATTAATACAAGAAATCATGCATTAATAGGGGTCATTAATGGATGATTTCGAGTGCATTAAAATGAGCTTTTATTCTATGGTCGACGGAAAAAGTATATTATTTAACGAGCGGTAATGCATTACCGCAAGTTGAATACTATACTTTTTCTACGACTATAACAATAAATACTAAGATACAAGTACAGAGAAAGAACTTTATTCACAAATCTTAATTGTTACCTATAACAATGCATTATTTATGTTGATTGTGCTTCTTAGCATGGAGTAGAAGGTCCATAGGGGCGATGCTTTATATTAAGTGCTGAGTTCACTAAAACATGCCACAAGAACATTCTCTGTAAACGATGACTTAATATTCTTACTGCTACACCAATTTCGAAAATTTTTTGTATACACCCTTATATTTGTTTTAGGATTTTTCGGGCAATAAATTCTGTATGGTAACATTGGCTGACTGTCTCATTTCTGAAGGTGTACTTATACTTCATCTTCACTATCTGAATTCATCTTTTTCAGCAAAACTTTCACAATAATAATTAGGTATCAACTTGATTTGAGAAAAAAAATATTCAACTGACTCCCCCTAATATCAATAATGCACTGTTTCCTTTCGGCCAATCGGCTTGTCCAGAAGCACAGTGACAGGAAGTTATAGTAGTGAGTTTTTAGAACTCACTCTGTTTGTTTGCAGATACTATTAATTGGTCAAAATTAGTTGAATAATGAATATATGATTCAATAGGAGTAGATAAAGAAAATAAATCACGGGATGGTAATTGAATTTTTTCATTGACAAAAATTTGCGATTCTTATACTGCCTGAGTTTCTCCGCCAATATTTTCAATTCGAACATATAAATGATGGTTAAAATATTTTCACTTGTTTCAGCGATCCATCAGTACACGCACTCCAGTTCCTAGATGTGATCAACATGAAAGATCCAACGCAAAAGGCGCACTTTTATCGAATTACGTTGAAAGAGGCCCTGCCCTTCATCCCCAAGGTAAGTCTGACCAGTTGGTTTTCCCAACGGTGATTTCATAGGTTTAATTTTGCTCCCTTACGTTGGCAAACATTCAGTTTGGTCTGCGGGGAGCACAAGAAAGTTGGACGTTCAGTGTATCTATATCCTTTGCCTGGTGAATATACTTCATATTTCTAGAATTGTCGAAATTAATCATAGACCTTCGCTGAATTATTTATATATATATATGATATATTGGGTGAAAGCATAACAAAGTTTCAAATATCAAACAATATAACATGTGTGAAAAAGTTTTAGCAGAGGAATGTGAGCGGAATACCATACATTTCTCCGTATGATACAAAAGCACAGATAAAACCCCAGCAAATGCCCTATCTTCCTGTACGATTGTAGAGAATGGTTTCAGATTTACATATTTACAAAATAAGCTGAAATAATTATATTTTTCATCAAAAACAAAATTCATTATTCACCTTCGATTTCATTACCGACAGATTTCTCCAAAATACTCAAAATAACAAATTTAAAATACACAAAGACAGAAAAAATGAACGAAAATAAAAACTATTTTTAATATGTTTAATCGATTTGAAATTGATCACTCAGATTGTTCGTAATTGATCACTCAGATGGTTTACAATCTTCTAGTTGGCTTGTGAACATGATCACACTTGGCGAGTTCACTAGCAACTTCTGAACTCGCCAATTAGCAGCTTGTAAACTCGCTCAATGTAATCGACCCATTACTGTCGAAAGCCCGTTTTCCCAAAATAGAACGACGACGCAACCGCTATGCGGCCGTATTTTCGAAAAAACGACTCAGCGCCTCCGGCACTTCGATCTGAAAATTTTTTTCCAAGGAAATGCATATTCATTCATTGTAAGAATTGTTTCAACACTGTCCTACCTTAGACTTACGATAATACTAATTTATTTTCAGAATTGTTTCAACACTGACCTAAGTTAATCTAACCTAACCTAAATATCAATTATTTCAAAAATATTTTCAACACTGTCTAAACTTAACCGGAATATTAATTCATTCCAAGAATTATTTCAACAATGACCGAACCTTTATAAATGTTCAGGAGTCATCTCCCCACATATGATCAGATTTTCATTATTTCCATTAGGTGAAACTAATCGACTCCTTCCCGAGAAGTTCGCGCTACTTATATGATAATCAAAGCTAAAAATGTAATATAATAAAAAAGCATGGCAACATTGTACGTTTCCAGTAGAAAAAAACGCCCGTAGTATTTCGGGATTATTATACGTTAAATATCAGGCAAGTATTCAGGAAAAATTTACTTGAGAAATCAATTTTCATTATCGATTTACTCGGGAAATATTGATTTGCCAGAGCTCTAATTAAAACTGTGGCATGAAAATGTCATAACGATTCACTATGCAAATTATTTTCAAAATTGGTGAGGGGGCGATAAAGTAAAAATTGACCGGTTTCTTTCAACTAGATAGTCCATCCAAGTCATAATTTTTGGATCTTCTCATGTTCGGAGACAAACACAGGACCTTAGTTATAGGCAATCATCTTCCATGGATGAAATAGTAGACTTCAGTCTTGAATAAATTATATGAAATTCTTCTTCGAAAAAAATTATCTTGAAGTCAACTTGTCATAAAATCACCCTGCCTGCCACCCTTTTATCTTAAAGTTATAACTATCTTAGGAGAAAATATTTGGGCCAAATCTTGAGTATGATGAACTAGTAGGATAGGCGATTCAACATATTTTCTGTCGTAGATCGTCGTAGCCGGATCGTTTGGACCATTTCATAATTAATTATTATCTTTATATCCCAACATCCCTAAATTAAAAAATTAAATAATGAATAAATTACGAAAACCAATGCCGTGAAGTCAGGAGCTTTTGAGCGCTCGTACATCCACCTTGTAGGTAGATTCGCATTTTCCAGTTTTAGGAATCAATTGAAGGATTTTTCGACAGCTGTCCAAAAAATTCTGAAACTTAATCGAAACTCCAGACTTCATGTCAATGCTTCAGCTGACCAATTTTTTTTTGATGATTCGCTAGAATTTTCTACGGTATCTATGGTCTTGGTAATGCAATGTGGACAAAATTTTGCACGTAGTTTGAATACATTATTCCTCAGCTAGGTGCAAAATTTGATTCCAATCCAATCAGTAGTTGAAACTATCAGGAGAAAAATATTTTGAAGGCCCATATTCACGGATCCCCTAGTCCAATTTTGCTCATTGATGAACGTGACCGCGACATTCGCGATCCAAACCCACCCAAGTTCCTAGGCGTTTTCCTTCGGAAGTTATAATCTTCTATGGTTTCTATGGTCCTGATCATGCGATCTGGACAAAAAATTGCTTTAATATATCATTCTCGATTAAAATACAAAATTGTATCTCGATCGAATCCGTAGTTTCGAAATTATCGAGATAACAAAATTTAAAACGACCGTATTCACGGAACCCTTAGTATAATTCTGCTCATTAATAAACGTGAACGCGACATTTCAGATCCACACCTATCCTGAAAATTTCAAGTCCCTAGGCCTTTCCGTTCGAAAGTTATGATTTTCTATGGTTTCCATGGTTCTGGTCATTTGATCTAGAGAAATGTAGCTTGAATATATCATTCTCCATCAGTATACAAAATTTCGTCACGATCGAATCTGTAGTTTTAAAATTATCAAGAAAACTAAATTTCAAACGACTATATTTACGGAACCCCTAGTATAATTTTGCTCACAGATGAACGTGATCCCGACATTCGAGATCCACACCTACCCTAGCCCTAGTCTCTAGGTTGTTCCGTTCTAGAGTTATCGTGCTTACGGCCGGACGGACGGACAGACTCGAATTTTCCGACGGATTCGTCATCAGTGAGTCGAACATAGTCGATTGAGACCATTCTCGGTTCAAAATTCGAAAAGTTCAGACATCGTGACGAAATGATATAGCCCTCGTGTAAGTAGTACGAGCGCTCAAAAAATATTCATTTTCGCAAGTTGAAATGCCAAACCTACATAATTTTTCTCATGAGATATTTTATTCAAGAAAACGTGAAATTTTATAAGGGTTAACACTCAAACCATAGCATAAACTGGAAATATCTTCATCCAACGAGTAAAATTGGGCATAAGCAAAAACTGCCATTCATCCACCCAGGGAAGCTAGTGCTGCTGTACTTATAGCCTGTGTAGTTCCATATATTTCTTCGTCTCCAAAACGGGCAGATTCCGTATTTGATTCGCAAGAAACACCCCTTTAAATATGAAAATTTAGTTTGTAAATGGAATACCATACCGATTCCAATCGCATAGTACGAACAATAAAAAATACTGAATATTTTTTTTTATTTGGAATGCCCTTCATTCCCTAATTCAGTTCATGAATATATGATTACTCAAAGTTATACAAATATCTGAAGATATGGAATAATATGTGTGTATGGAATAATATCGATAGTACAAACACCACAAACCATTATTGAAATAAATAGCATTGACATTGTGAAGAAATTATGCAATCAGATTTACTCACCCTGCTTCTGTTGATGGTTGTTTCTCAACATCAGACGCTGCACAATAAATACAGAGAATCATAAGAAAAACGTAGAGAGACACCCTCTTGGCCATTGTTAGTTTTGAAGAACTATGGAATAAATATATAGTTGCTCACGGACAAGTTCACGAATACAATTTTCAACTGGGAATTGGCGTATTTATATAATTTCGAATGCATGAATATTTATCTTTGTGAAAAAAGTCCAATTATTTATTTTTCAATTTGAAACATTCTGCAGTGTTTATCTCCTTCCAATTATTTTGCATATTTTTTCGCTAGAAAACCCGAGAATTATATTTCCGAGTTATTATTTCCGATATTAAACTCCTAGATTATTTCAAGAAACAAAAATTTCTGAGGAACCCTGACATTTTCTCAGGTTTTTGGCCCATACAAATTTTGACTTCATATCTGATTTTTGAAAAGCCGCTTTGTTTCGAGAATACAGGGCGAAAAAAAATTCTTGCCAAAATCTTTAATAATTTTGTCTGAAAGAGATATGATAAGTTTTTGTAGCATACGTTTTTGAGCGCTCGTACTACTCACACGAGGGCTATATCATTTCGTCACGATGTCTGTATTTTTCGAATTTTGAGCCGAAAATGGTCGCAATCGACTATGTTCGACTCACTGATGACGAATCCGTCGAAAAATTCGAGTCCGTCCGTCCGGCCGTCCGGCCGTAAGCACCATAACTCTTGAAAGGAACAACCTAGAGACTTGAAATTTTCAATAACTCAAATGGAGAATGAGGTGTTCAAGCTACATGTGAAATTTTGTCCAGATCGCATGATCAGAACCATAGAAACCTTAGAAAATTGTAACTTTTGAACGGAAACGCCTAGGGACTTGAAATTTTCAGGATAGGTGTGGATCTCGAATGTCGTGATCACGTTCATCTATGAGCAACATTATTTCAGGGGTTCCTTAAATAGGGTCGTTTGAAATTTAGTTTTCTCGATAATTTCAAAACTACAGATTCGATCGTGACGAAATTTTGTATACTGATGGAGAAATATATATTCAAGCTACATTTCTCCAGATCACATAACCAGAACCAAAGAAACCATAGAAAATCATAACTTTTGAACGGAAAGGCCTAGGGACTTGAAATTTTCAGGATAGGTGTGAATCTTAAATGTCGCGATCACGTTTATCAATGAGCAGAATTATACTAGGGGTTCCGTAAATACGGTCGTTTGAAATTTTGTTTTCTCGATAATTTCGAAACTAAGGATTCGATCGAGATGAAATTTTGTATTTTGATCGAGAATGATATATTAAAGCAATATTTTGTCCAGATCGCATGACCAGAACCATAGAAACCATAGAAAATTGTAGCTTTTGAACGGAAAGGCCTAGGAACTTGAAATTTTCAGGGTGGGTTTGGATCGCGACTATCGCGGTTACGTTCATCAATGAGCAAAATTACACAAGGGGTTTCGTAATTATGGCCGTTCAAAATATTTTTTTCCTGATAGTTCCGAAACTACTGATTGGATTGGAATGAAATTATGCACCTAGCTGAGGAATAATGTATTCAAACTGAGAGCAGAATTTTGTCCAGATCACATCAGCAAGACCTCAGATACCGTAGAAAATTCTAGCGAATTATCGAAAAAAAATTGATTAGCTGAAGCACTGACATGAAGTCTGGAGTTTCGCCTAAGTTTCAAAATTTTTTTTAAAGCTGTCGAAAATTCCTTCAATTGATTTCTAAAACTGGAAAATGCGAATCTACCTACAAGGTGCATGTACGAGCGCTCAAAAGCTCCTGCCTTCTCGGCAGTGCTTTTCGTAATTTTTAACAATTCCTCTCATTGCTATTCGTATTTCTGCATTCTCAACTTTTTTTAATCAAATTTTTTTCAACATCTTATGTTACTTCTATCCATTTATTATTAGACCAGGCAATAGAGATTTTCTCGTGACAAAAATTGTAGAAGAAAACCTCGAGTGAGGGGTGCTTGGGGTGGATGTTAAGTGATATGTTATCGACTCGCAAATATGATTCCTTTTGTTGAAATTTCGAAAAACACCAAAAAACGGTGTTTTTTCAGTTTTTTGCTTGTGAAATCTGAACCAATGACGCAATGCTGACACTTTTATCGACAGAATTGTAGATAATAGAAAGACCAAGAAAATAAGTGCTAGTGCAACTTAATCGGGTCATTATTACCGTAGAAAAGCCGCAAAAACCGTAAAAATCAGCGTTTTTTCAAAAATTCATAACTCGGCTATTTTCAAAGTTGTAGCGCTGGTTTTCTGGATGAAATTAATGGTTTATAGGTACTTTAAGTGTGCAGAACCCGGAAGTTGTCGGATAAATAGTTTCCGCATAATTGCGACTTGAATTATTTCAGGCACTATTTTCCGGAAGGGCTGAAAATTGTTGTATTAACTTTCATCAAAAATAATAATAAGATTTTCATTCTGTATAATTTCGTCATTGCCTAGTGTCCCCACTATGAGGACACGTCGTAAAGCATAATGCCCTTGTCTGGAAATTTTAAAACACGAATATTCACATTCTTTGATCATATTTGATTGCTATTATTCGATTTTCAACAGAAAAATATCGAGAAAATAAATTCCGGTCACACAGGGTTGAACGAAAAATCAAGATTGACATTTGGTAATATACTTTGGCTTTCAAAATCCGTTTTATAAATCAAATCGGACAACTTCCGACGCATCCAGCCCTTCCGTGGCCTAGTGCCTGAAATAATTCGCAATTACGCGAGAACTTTTTATCCGACAATGTCCGAGTTGTGCACACTCAAAGTACCTATCAACAACTACTTTCATCTAGAAAACCAGCGTTACAACTTCAAAAATGGCCGAGTTATGAATTTATAGTTATGGTTTTTCCGGCTACTCTATGGTAATAATGACCCGATTGAGTTGCACTAGCACTCATTTTCTTCGTCTTTTTCACTGCTCATACTACTTACACGAGAGCTATATCATTTCGTCGTGATGTCTGTATTTTTCGAATTTTGAGCCGAAAATGGTCTCAAACGACTATGTTCGACTCACTGATGAAGAATCCGAAAATTCGAGTCTGTCCGGCCGTAAGCACGATAACTCTCGAAGGAAATGTCCTAGAAACTTGAAATTTTCAGGGTAGGTTCGAATTTCGAATGCCGCGATTGATTTCTTTATTGGGCAATATTCGCCCAGGGGTTCCGTAAATATGACCGTTCAAAGTTTTGTATCCCTGATAACTTGAAAACTACAGATTTGATCGAGAGGAAATTTTTCACCCAAATGGAGAATGAAGTGTTCAAGCTACATGTAAAATTTTGTCCAGATCGCATGATCAGAACCATAGAAACCATAGAAAATTGTAACTTTTGAACGGAAACGCCTAGGGACTTGAAATTTTCAGGACAGGTGTGGATCTCGAATGTTGTGATCATGTTCATCTATTAGCAAAATTATACTAGGGGTTCCGTAAATATGGTCTTTCAAACTTTAGTTTTCTTGATGATTTCAAAACAAGAGATTCGATCGTGACGAAATTTTGTATACTAATGGAAAATGATATATTCAAGCTACATTTCTCCAGACCAGAACCATAGAAACCATAAAAAATCATAACTTTCGAACGGAAAGGCCTAGGGACTTGAAATTTTCAAGATAGGTGTGGATCTGAAATGTTACGTTCACGTTCATAAATGAGCAGAATTTTACTAGGGGTTCCGTAAATACGATCGTTTGAAATTTTGTTTTCTCGATGATTTCGATCGAGATGAAATTTTGTATTTTAATCGAGAATGATATATTATAGCAATATTTTGTCCAGATTGCATGACCAGAACCATAGAAACCATAGAAAATTGTAACTTTTGAACGGAAAGGCCTAGGAACTTGAAATTTTCAGGGCGGGTTTGGATCGCGAATATCGCGGTCAAGTTCATCAATGAGCAAAGTTAGACTAGGGGTTCCGTAAATATGGCCGTTCAAAATATTCTTTTCCTGAGAGTTTCGAAACTACTGATTGGTTTGGAATGAAATTTTGCACCTAGCAGAGGAATAATGTATTCAAACTACGTGCGAAATTTTGTCTAGATCGCATCAACAAGACCATAGATACCGTAGAAAATTCTAGCGAATCATCGAAAAAAAATTGGTAAGCTGAAGCACTGACATGAAGTTTGGAGTTTCGCCTAAGATTCAGAATTTTTTTGACAGCCGTCGAAAATTCCTTCAATTGATTTCTAAAACTGGAAAATGCGAATCTACCTACAAGGTGGATGTACGAGCGCTCAAAAGCTCCTGACTTCACGGAAGTGCTTTTCGTAATTTTATTATCCTATACAATTCTGTTGTTGAAAGTGCCAACATTGGTTCAGATTGTACAAGCGAAAAAACCCAATTTTTTGACGCAGGACATGGACCGATGAACGACATTCGAAAGAATAAGTTTTTCTTCCAAATTAACCCCTTTCTCTCCCGAAAAGCAACTAAGAACACTCGAAACTGCCGAAGAGCGAGAACGAGTGCAGACTAATAGCAGCTTATGGTGTGAAAGATTTTCCGGAGAATGTCTCCCATAGTTGCGAAAACTCCCGCCTTCGACCGCAAACCGGGGACGGCGAGCGAAAAATTGAATCACACGCTATGAAATGACAGGAAAAGAATGATGTTTGAGGAGCAGCCGTTCAATTTATACATTCTTCCTGGCGCTTTTGTTTGACGCTTTTGTTCGGGAAAGTTCCATTGTTGGAGTAGATCTGGGCCGTTTTATTATGTCGATCTGGAAACCTTCTTTCCGAAGTCGGCATAATTAGGGCGGAATCATTCCTAGAAGCGCGATATTATAAGAGTGTACGAATTCATGGCGAAATTGGCGGAAGGTTTATAATATTCGTTTCGTATCGAGTTCGCGATATTGTATCGACTTCACTGATGTCGCAGAAATGCGTGGTTGTAGGCTTATGATGATTATAGGTATTGCAGGCTTCAGGAGGAACCTAATTTATATATTTGTGTACAAAGACTTTCGACGTGGATGATATGCTTCGGCTTTGAGGAATGAGAATATGTGGGATAGGAATCAAGTGGGTGGTAGAGACTTCCAAAGCATAAATTTATGGCAGCTGAATGAAATATTGTTGTGATTCCCTTTTAAGTCCTACCTAATTGAATGGTTTGAATAGTTTATCTGTGATTGTGCAAGAAGTAGATGCGTTTAGCTTCGAAAATCATTGTTAAAGCTTAGGCATATTATCCTGATACGATTATTGGTATGATTCCTACAATTCCTTTCCTTTGCCTACTAGACCAGGGAATAGAGATTTTTTCGTGCCAAAAATCGTAGAAAAAACCGCAAAGAGGGGGTGTGGGGTGGTCCGTGGATGTTAAGTGATATGTTTTCGACTCGCAAATATGATTACTTTTCTTGTAATTCCGAAAAACACCGAAAACGGTGTTTTTTTAGTTTTTGCTCGTAGAATCTGAAACAATGGAGCTATGTTGACACTTTCAACAACAGCACTATTGCAACTCAATCGGGTCACTATTATCGTAGAAAAGCCGGAAAAAACGTAAAATCAGCGTTTTTAAAAATATTCATAACTCTGTTATTCTCGAAGTTGTAGCGCTGGTTTTCCGGATGGAAGTAGTCTTTAATAGGAACTTTGAGTGTGCACAACCAAGAAGTTGTCGGATAAATAGTTTTTGCGTAATTGCGATTTGAACTATTTCAAGCACTATTTTCCGGAATAGCTGGATGCTTCGGAAGTTGTTCGATTTTAATTTACAGAACAGATTTCGAAAGTAAAAGTATAGTACTACAAAACGTCAATCTTGATTTTTCGTTAAAACTTTCAAAATAGGTGAAAAAAAACGTGCAAACATGACCACACTCGTGGTATTCTTCTACTATTTTTTTCATAGAATGACCCTTTATCTGCTCTATATAACTTTTTATCTCCCGACATCGGCTAGTTGCGATAGGATCTATTAGGTCGTATTCCCCTCATTTGGAAACCTGGTGGCGTGTTTTTCTTCATAATACGAACGAAAGAATCGAATTTCCCCAGATGCGTCCAGGGCCAAATCGAATAAATAAAATGTAGAAATATACACCTTCGAAAATCATCAAATTATTCAATATTTTCCATGAATTCTGGAGAGCGTTCACATTATTTTGCCCTTTTGTGCATTGAAGATGAGTGCAAAAAAACTGATCCTGAGGTAAAGTTGCAATAAGAAAAGTTTCAGTGTTTTTAGAAGTTTTTTGAATGTTATGTAGAATAATATCAAAAAAACACTCTGACATAAAAACATTATTTCATTTCCACGACAGTGAATTGTCTTTATCAACTCCTGCGAAAATCACTTGATTGAAAAAATCGGCATGTTTTTCTTTTCAATTCGCTCAACTCAAGGGCGGCGAATTGTTATTGCCCTCTAATCCGACCCTGTTTGCTTCATTGAAATATTATTGTCAAAACCTGAAAAATTATCGAAACCAAATAAAGGGTTGCAGAAAAGTTGAAATAAGATCTAATTATTCGTATTCAACTCATTTCGAACAACGATGGGTTGTTTTTCTTCGAAATTCGAACGAAAATTCCAAGCATCTCCTCTGTCCATTTCACAAATATCATGAAATCTTTCTGAAATTGCTAAAAGTTGAAAAATTACGAAAAGCACTGCCGTGAAGGCAGGAGCTTCTGAGCGCTCGTACATGCACCTTGTAGGTAGATTCGCATTTTCCAGTTTTAGAAACCAATTGAGGAAATTTTTGACAGCTGTCAAAAAAATTCTGAAACTTAGGCGAAACTCCAGACTTCATGTCAGTGCTTCAGCTCATCAATTTTTTTTCGATAATTCGCTAGAATTTTCTACGGTAAATATGGTCTTGGTGGTGCGATCTGGACAAAATTTTGCACGTAGTTTGAATACATTATTACTCAGCTAGGTGCAAATTTTCCCAATCCGCTCAGTATTTTCGGAACTATCAGCAAAAAAATATTTTGAACGGCCATATTTACAGAACCCCTAGTCTAATTTTGCTCATAGATGAACGTGACCGCGATATTTGTGATCCAAAGCCACCCTGAGAATTTCAAGTTCCTAGGCCTTTCCGTTCAAAAGTTACAATTTTCTAGGATTTCTATGGTTCTGGTCATGCGATCTGGACAAAATATTGTTTTAATATATCATTCTCGATTAAAATACAAAATTTCATCTCGATCGAATCCGTACTTTCGAAATGATCGAGAAACTAAAATCTCAAACGACCGTATTTACGGAACCCCTAGTATAATTATGTTCATTGATAAACGTGAACGCGACATTTCAGATCCACACCTATCCTGAATTTCAAATTTCAAGTCCCAAGGCCTTTCCGTTCGAGAGTTATGATTTTCTATGGTTTCTATGGGTCTGGTCATGTGATCTGGAGAAATCTAGCTTGAATATATCATTCTCCATTAGTATACAAAATTTCGTCACGATCGAATCAGTAGTTTTGAAATTATTAAGAAAACTTAATTTCTAACGACCATATTTACGGAACCCCTAGTATAATTTTGCTCATAGATGAACGCGATCGCGACATTCGAGATCCACACCTATCCTGAAAATTTCAAGTCCCTAGGCCTCTCCGTTCAAAAGTTACACTTTTCTATAATTTCTATGGTTCTGGTCATGCGATCTGGACAAAATTTCACATGTAGCTTGAACACCTCATTTTCCATATGAGTGCAAAATTTCATCCCAATCAAATCTGTAGTTTTCAAGTAATCAGGGGAACAAAACTTTGAACGGCCATATTTACGGAATGTTGGAATTTGGCCCATTAACGAACTCAACCGAGGCATTCGGGAACTGAACCCATACTGAAAATAGGTTGTTCCGTTCGAGAGTTGGTAAATGAGTAGCGTCAGGTTGGAAATTCGATAGACATCATTAGATACCTTCGATTTTCACTAGAATCGCTTCATTTTCGACGATTTTTTTTGGTTTTTCATTCTATCGATGTCCGCTGTCTAAATGAAAGATGACAGATTAAAGAAAACCGAAGAATCCGCCTTAATTGACGTTTCACGTCCTTCGTTTTACACAAATGTACGATTTTCAAGATCCTGGCTTACGAAAATGGTGAAATAGTTGACAACGCCACACAAGTTTGTGGTTTTTCGAGAATCGATCCCAACTTGCATCAACCTTCAATATCGTCCACTTTGTAGCTGACACCTCTTGTCGATTGTGATCATTTCCGAACATTTCTTCAAAATACGCCCAGAAGGGCTAGAAGGACCATATGCCGTCGAAAATAAAGTTTCCTTTGGGAAAAAAACGCAGAAACGACCGCTACGCGGTCGTATTTCAAAAATTCCCGACTCGTTCCTTCGATTTTGAATAATCTACCTTTTATTGGAATTCACTCATTACATTGATTTACCCACCATGTGGATCAACTGGATAACTAGTTATAATTCAATACACGAACACTGAAAAAAACGAATTCCGGGTATTTCCGATCGAGTAAATTCCTATTGTTTGAACTCAACTATTGTTATCACAACATAAAAAGACCGTTCTAAGAACAATCTATACTTGCAATCTAACATGCCGATTCCGGTTTAAGTGACTTGAGTCCTATGAATAGAAAAACGGTAAGTATAGCAGTGATCAGGTACTTTTATTTCAAGAGGAATATTTCCGTAAATGTTAAAGAACTATCCAGTAAAATATAATTTTGTAAGTATAACCCGACAGTATTTGTACGACTAACATTATGGACACTTTAAATTCAACAGGAATATTTGGTATTTCACACAGAAATTCAGATTATTTTACCGGAATAAATCTTGTTTAGCTAACAGTATTTTAATCTATGTTGTACCATATTGTTGAAGTTGTTTGGAACAAAATATCGACGAAGGAACGAACATGATAAAACAGCGATTCGATCATTCTCAGCATTTTTTGGCCTTCTACCTAGAATTGAATATCTTCGATCTACGATTGATACTACCTCTCGAATAACTTTCCCTAGGAACTACAGAAAAAAAGAGGGTTATAATATGATTAAGAAACATAGTATAGGAAGGAACAGGGTAATAGGGGTTTAACAGGAAAATATAGGTTGAAATCAGGTTAGATCAGATCAGCGGAAGGAAGAAAGATTAGATCTGTAGCGATCTGAACCGACGGCCCAACATTTACCATACCGCTCAACAGAGGGCGCCACCGAATAGATACCACTCAAAAGATACTGCCAAAGGATTGAAAAGCGACAGAAAAGATGTGAGCCTTTGAAGACAGTAATTCTTCAATCAAATTCGCTAATACGAGTCCGGGATCAGGGAAAAAAATGTCTTTGTATTTATTATGGAGTCTCTCAATACTAGTTTTCAAAGAATGTCTCTCTAATTCGTAAGAGTATTGTGAATATACTCTAAAATGAATATAATTTAATATAAATTCTCCCTATTTCAGACACCTATTCGCGAAGTCTCAGGTTATAAGCTTCGACAACTAACTAGTACTGTAATATTTGAACGACAGTTCTTCAATTCAGCGGAAAATTCCTGTTAAATCGATACCACAGTTCCTTCATAAGTAAAGTATTTCCTGTTTTAGTTTAGTGTTCATTTCTGGAAATTCTTGTAGAAACAGAGGTTTGAAGCTTGGAATACAACTATCTCGTTGGTTTATTAAACAGAAAATTCCTGTAAATAGTCACGCATATTCCTGTTTTCGTCACAGTATTATGGTCCTGTTGAAATGATAAACTGCAGTTTGGTTGCATCAACTAATGTAAAACTTGTTATTTCTAGAGGACTTAAACAACCAGAATTGACACGTAAAATCGAAAAATATTCCTGCTGTGGCTTGTATGGAGGGCATTTCCTGTAGAATTGACCGAATTCCTGTTGGATATCCTGGAAATTTTCTTTCGGTGCATTTACGAGTATGAAGAATATTTAGCTGCATGAATGTCTAACGTTGTATACTAAATATCTCGGATACTGAAATAAATTCACATCTTCGTCTAACCACTTGAGTGAATTGAAACCGTCAGTAACTGACTCTTCCCCAAACTCGAAGGGAACTGACTTACCTTAACTTCCCATTTCTACCTCCCTTTTTTTCTCTGGAAACCACCATCTTATCCATAGAAACATTTCCTGGTAATCCAATCACAAATGAAAACTCTTACCGTCCTCCGAGCCATTTTTTTCCTGAGAAGATGCTGGCTCCCATTGATCCTTTTGGCGCCAGCCTTTCTGTCACCTTAAAAAGTTCCGTTGCTGGCAACTGTGTGAGTTCATTACTATGTTATTCGATATTTTCCCTTTAGACGTATTGGTAACATATCTGTTCGCAGCTCTTCAGACAGAACGTTCGACTGGTTCAATCTAGAGACTCTTCTGAGAATTGCAGGGAGACGTCGTAAATGCGCGGAGTAAATTCGTACGTGGCGAATTCGAGCCGAAGCGCTCCAGACAGGACAATTCCTTTATTAAATATTCACCAGCAAAGGATATATATGTTAGGGAGGCTCCTTATTTCCTACGTAAATCTATTCGAAAAAATGTATCGATTTTTTTGTCTAGAATGAATCTACAAAGATGAAACGAGGTGCTCCAGCAGAATTCTTGGCACGATCACAACACTAGAGATATCATCTCGACTGACTTGCAATTTCAGAAAATTCCTTCCAAATTATTTCAGATGTTTTATTGTTTTTCCAGAAAATGTGGTATCAACATATTTGGCCTTCGTTACAAATAGAAATGCGAAGTCAAGAAGTGTTAGCAGCTGTACTACAACCAGTGTTATATTTAATTCAAGACTCGACAATAGAGGAGTACGAGTCAATATTACTTCCGTCCTTTAGGTATGTTCTTAATTTTTTTACTCTTAGATATTTTTTTATTTCACCAAAATGAAGAAGAACCTCGATCGCAAGATATTATTGGTATAAGGGTTGTGGTGTGGTGCTAGCTAGAACATCCTAAACAATTTCCATACCTCTTGTTGCGTTTTTTGCGCATTATGTTTTTTTTTAGCAAATGTTGTTTTTTGTATACCTATAACTTTCAATCAATTCATATCGATTCTTTCTTCCCGAGTATGGCTCCGGGCAGAAATTAGGAGGATTCTTCCATTTGTTTACTCGTGTCGTAATCACTATATAATTTTTTTTCCTACCTGTTTATATCTATATTCATTTATTTTCTACAATTTCTTACGGAGTTCATCTCTTTCTCGAATTTTCCATTTTTCTTCAATAATTTCGAATCAATCAATAACGTGTTCAAGCTACATACATGCAAAATTATGTCCAGATCAAATGACCAGAACCATTTAAAACTATAACTTCCGAACGGAAAGGCCTAGAAACTCTAAATAATTTTCAGGGTACAAGGTGGATGAACGAGCGCTAGAAAGCTCCTGACTTCACAGTAGTGCTTTTCATCATTTTTGTTTTGATAATTCGACATTAACGATCCAATAAAATCGACACTTTGTAGTTAGTTAAAAATAATGACAACAAGGTTCAAATAGAATTTCGTGGGGATTGTGTCAATAGAAAAATGCTGAAAATTCATTTTACAAACTTCGGTATATGATTATTTATGGCTTCGCCTTATTTCAATACAAAATTTTCTTATCATTTGATGTGAACCTCTATATCCTTCATGATATTCTCATTATGTTGCAGGAGTGTGTTCTCCGCACCAAAGACAGTTCAGGCGACCGTTACTCTCCTGGAGCATTTACATATTATTTTAGAGAAAACCCCTCGTGATGACATAAGGACAGAGGTTCTGCCTATGTTGTACAATGCCTTCGAAAGCACCACTATACAAGTTCAGGTTGGTATATTATTTAAAAAATTTTTATTTATTTTATTACATAAGAACCTAATTGTGTGAAACGAAATAAAATACAAATGTAGCAGGCTACATTGTGGAAAATATTTTTACTTCATTCAGCTTTTTTATTGTTGAATTTTTTCTAAGAATAAAAAAAAATCTGTCATCTTTTTATGTGCATATAATCATATGAAAATTCCAGATCTCATCAATTTATAGTTTTTTGCGTGGAATGTCAATAGTTCCAAGAAAAACCAGTTTTATAAGTTGGGAAAAAAATAGGCAATTGTAGTTTTTGAAATCGTCGGAAACAACGTGAACCTTATCCTCCAATTCACGCCATACCCCGCACTATACAAGTTAAGGTTAGTATAGTCCATTTAAGAATTATTGACATCGAAGCAGGAAATGAACATCCAGTCGAGGCTTTATTTCTAGTTACAAAAAAGTTACTAAATTTCACATAGAAATAAAACATAAACATAACCTAGAAAAGTGTTCAGTATACGAATTATCGAATAATTAAGCCGGAATATTTCGATTGCAGTTCAAACATGGGAATTCAGGTTTGAAAGCGCAAAAATATCGTGGAATGCTTTCATTTGAAATTATCTGAACTCATGTAAATCTCATATAAAAGTCAACCATGGAAAATTGAAGATCATTCAAATAAATATTTATTTTCACTCAGGACCATGCAATATTTATTGGTATTGGAAATCTTGCAAAATTCTAACCATATAACTATAAGAGTACCATTTTATGTCAGGATTCAAGAGGGATAATTAACGGAATTCTAGCAGGTAGCTAGTGGTGCAAAAGAAAAAAATTTTTGGATGCTCTGCAAGCACAGGGCCAAATGAATGGATTGGAAAAAACGTTATGATGTTTAAAGAAATAAGAGAGAAACAAAAATTAAGAATCTATGTAGTACATGAAGAATTTTGACATGAAATTTGTACCAACTATCAATATATGAACCAATTTGTGAATTATTTATTGCTCGGTGTTGAATACTTTAAAAAAGTCAATTTTTATATTCATTCATTGAAACTGTCCATGAATTATTGAAAATATTATAATTGATGAGCAATTTTACAATTATTCAGTATACTTTTGAATTGGAAACAGTATAGCATGTGTATTAGCAGAGGGAATGTGAACAGGGTACCATACAGTATAAGTATAATAAATAAACTTAAAATATCTATGAATGATACAAGAGCAAATATAAAAATATTGAAAACTTTGTTTCCACGTAGTGTAGTGATTTGGATGTGTTTATTGAATAAGCTGACATAATCCTATTGATGGGCATCCTTTTACAGGGAAGGTTTCAATTTTTCAATAACCCATTTATGAAATAATTCACCATTCATAGTAATCCTTATCATTAATACCACTGTCGAGAATCGGATCAGATCCAGGTAAAAATCCATCAATTGTTCCAGCATTCAAAATAGTGCACCTTCTGCCTTTACCCTTGAATATACTCGGCATACCTTTTGGATTATTTTCTAGTGTCCACTGACGAATTTGAATACCGTTTTTGAATATCCAAATTTCATCTAGATAAATGAATTTTACGTTTTGTTCCATGTATTCTCGGTATTTATCACAATATCGTACTATTTTTATTATATTTTTCTGTTTATCAGTAAGAATTTTCCTTCGATCAACTTTTTTGTATTTGTATCCAATTTTTTTTATGATATAATATAATGTTGACTTTGCTCAATTGAAATCTAGGTGCTCTTTGGCCAGTTCGAAAAGGATATCTAAACTGATATATTCATTGTTTTTAATTCTAGCAAAAACAAAGTCATTCAATGTCTCTTTGAAGGAATAATCATATCGCACAAGTTTCTTCCACTGCTAATTCCAGGCTATAATAACATGCTAATATTCTACTAACAGGGCTTGGTAAAATCTTAAAATTTAAGAGACATTGATCAATCAGAGTACACTTTGAGTAGGTGAATAACAGTTTACCTGAAACACTAGCGGAAATATATGCCAAATCTTTGAAAAACTCAAAGTAACACTGACAAACTGCCTGGCGTTCTCTTGTTAGGCGCGATGTATCCTGGTCAATTCCAGCCATTTTAATAGCATAAGACAAAAAAATAATCAAATTCAGAGCTAGTTTTTATAATTATTCACCAATATCTTCGATAAAATCATCAAAGCAAAATTTCTATGGGTAATGTTAGTGATATTTCTATACCAACCTTAATTCAGCAACCCAAAATATTACTGAATAGTCTATTACCAACTTAAATTCGATTTTTCACAGCCAACCGAGATGTCAATAATTCTTAAACGGAGTATATATAATTCGAAATTTTTTTATTTATTTCATTACACAAACACCTACTCGTGTAAACCGAAGAAAATTACAATTGTAGTAGGCTATAATGTGTAAAATTTTGAATTGTTTTTTGTGAAGTAATCGAGGTAAATATTCAGGAAAAAGTGGAAATCAAAACAATGTTCTGAATAGTATGAACTTCCGTCCTAAGAATCAAAAAAAATCTGTCATTTTTTATGTGCATCTAATCATATGAAAATTCCTAATCTCATCAATTTATAGTTTTTGCATGGAATGTCAATACTTTCAAGGAAACCCAGTTTTATAAGTTGAGAAAAAAATAGGCAATTGTAGTTTTTGAAAACGTCGAAAACAACGTAAACCTTATCCTCCAATTCACGCCATACCCCGCACTATACAAGTTAAGGTTAGTATATAATTCGAAATTTTTCTATTTATTTCATTACACAAAAACCTACTTGTGTAAAAAGAAAAAAATTACAAATGTAGTAGGTTATAATTTGTGAAATTTTGAATTGTTTTTTGTGAAGTAATCGAGAGAAAAATCCAGGAGAAAGTGAAAATCAAAACAATGTTCTGGGTAGTATAAACTTCCGTTCTAAGAATCAAAAAAAATCTGTCATTTTTTTATGTGCATATAATCATATGAAAATTCCTAATCTCATCAATTTATAGTTTTTTGCATGGAATGTCAATAGTTTCAAGGAAACCCAGTTTTATGAGTCAAAAAAAAAATAGGCGATTCTAGTTTTTGAAATCGTCGAAAAAAAAACGTAAACCTTACCCTCCAATTCACGCAACACCCCAAATAGTGTCCGTCTAACAGTTATTCCTTTCTGTGGAGCATGAAATTAACTTTCCGGAGATTTACAGCGACAACCTTCAAGACCAAACGGCGCCATACATAAATAAAATTGCGATTTACAACCATCAAAAAGCAAACATGTTTGTGAGCTCAGACCGTAAATTTCCCAGTCCAAATCAGATGGGGAAACGCTCAGGCTCATGAAAGTCCCACTCAGGAAAACTCTCGAGAGTAGAAGAATAATGGGAATTCTTGCGAAGAATCAAATGCTTAGCGTGTTGCTTAACGAGCACTCCAGAACTTTGAAGAGCATTGGCAAAAGGAAATTGTAATTTTAACTTTCAACACCCCCGAAACTATCATCTTCCGGACTTTCTCCAATGACGTGTTGTATCTCCAGCTTTGAGTTGTCCCATTTTTATTGAATCGCCCTGTATATCAATGAGCCATAAATAGATTCACCCCTATTTTTTTTTCAGAATGCCGCTTTAGTAGCAGTAACGAACGTTTCGGACTACTTAGATGATACGTCGATAAGAAGAATCATACTAGCGAAAACGAAAGCAATTTACGAGAAGAATCAAACGGACCTGAAGATTGTCTCTAATGTCCTCTCGTGCGTAGAAAGGACTTTGGGGAGGCTGGACAAGGACCAGATTATAGACGAAGTGCTACCCTTGCTAAATGACATAAGGCTGTCGGATCCCCAAATTACATTGAGGGTCGTAAGTGAGTGGATTTAGGTTTAGTTCTTGTTTTTATTAGATTAATTCAAAAAAGTTGTTGAATGAAAACAGAGGAATCAAATTGAATAAAATACAGGAAACTTTTGATTATTTTCGAAGAAGTCATTAAAATAAACCATATCTAAATACAGCAAAAATTCAGAGGAAAAAAACACGTGTGGGGACTCCATCAAAAACCTGCAAATGTCCATAAAATCGGTCGTAAAATATTCATTCTGAATAATCAATACTACTCAACTTCCATGTCCCGGGTTCTAAAACTCGAATATTAGTCCAGACATTATCCCATCACTTTACGCGGCGTAGAATAATGGCAGGATCCCTTGCAGGAGTGCTGCAAACCATTCCTGACTTGATTGGGAATTTATTCATCGCGTCATTGACTTTCAGGTCGGACACGAAAGGCTCGAAAGGGGATCCTCGCTCGTCATGAATACTGAGAGCCAATTTTCGTGAACAATGGGGTACTTTGTTGCTTGTAGAAACAAGTTCGTGTCGCGAACAACTGCGAAATGTACATCGTGGGAAGTCTACATGACATTGTATTGTTGCTTTCGTTAGAGATCCTCATTAAGGGTCGGGAAATCGATTTTTGAAGGTTATATTCGATGATCAACCTTTGGGATCGTACGAGAATAGGATGAACACCAAATTTAGAACAGGGAAGTTTCGCAGAACGAACACATCAGGAAAGTCTGAGGATATTTTTAAAAAGTTGTATATACAGGGTGTCTCCAAATAAGACGAGAACCTTTGAGGAAGGGTTAGTATGACTCATTTGCTGTCGTTTGAGCAATATTTATTGATAACCAAAAATCAACAGTTTTCGAGTTATTTGAGTTCTTGTGATTTTTAAGATTTTTCACCTCACTTCAATTTCGTCAATTATTTCTACGGTGACCAAATTTGATTATAATTTTGTATTATTTTCATCAGAAAAGGATTTGATATAGGTATGTATGGAAAAGCAAAACTATCCTGTATTAGATGTTGAAAAAGAATTAGTATGATTTGAAAGTTAGTATATGAAGAAAATAAAAATCATCATCATCATGCAACTTTCGTCACCAGTTTCCTTTCAGCAGTTTTCTTCATAAACAACCCTTTTCGCCGTTTTTATAGCAGCATTGTGACTTTTGATAGTACCAATTGAGCAACTTTGAGTTAATTTCCCTTTAGCTTCATCAACAGTGATAACTCCGGATCTGTGCCGAAATAGTGTTTATCCCTGCTTTCTCTCCTTTCAACCCTATTTCAGTGGCAGCTAGTGGTAATTCGCTGAGATTTTGTCAGCATCGTTTTGGGGTATGTAATCTACTCGCTTAAGGGTGTACACTACTTCCATTTGCCCTATGCACCACAGTAATTGTTTCAATGTTTTCTCATAAAAGTCATGTTGAATTCTCTTCATTTTTGAGCGCTTGTACTACTTACACGAGGGCTATATCATTTCGTCACGATGTCTGTATTTTTAGAATTTTGAGCCGAAAATGGTCTCAAACGACTATGTTCGACTCACTGATGACGAATCCGTCGGAAAATTCGAGTCTGTCCGTCTGGCTGTCCCGCTGTCCGTCCGTCCGTAAGCACGATAACTCTCGAACGGAACAACCTAGAGACTTGAAATTTTCAGTGTAGGTTCAGATCCCAAATGCCTCGGTTGAGTTTGTTAATGGGCAGAATCCCACGAGGGTTTCCGTAAATATGGCCGTTCAAAGTTTTGTTCCCCTGATAACTTGAAAACTGAAGATTTGATCAAGATGAAATTTTGCACTCAAATGGAGAATAAGGTGTTCAAGCTACATATGAAATTTTGTCCAGATCGCATGACCAGAGCCATAGAAACCATAGAAAATTGTAACTTTTGAACGGAAAGGTCCAGGGACTTGAAATTTTCAGGATAGGTGTGGATCTGAAATGTCGCGTTCATGTTCATCAATGAGCAGAATTATACTTGGGGTTCCGTAAATACGGTCGTTTGAAATTTTGTTTTCTCGTTAATTTCGAAACTACGGATTCGATCGAGATGAAACTTTGTATTTTAATCGAGAATGATATATTAAGATCGCATGATCAGAACCATAGAAACCATAGAAAATTGTAACTTTCGAACGGAAAGGCCTAGGAACTTGAAATTTTCAGGGTGGGTTTGTATCGCGAATTTCATGGTCACGTTCATTAATGAGCAAAATTAGACTAGGGGTCCCGTAAATATGGTCGTTCAAAATATTTTTTTCCTGATAGTTTCGAAACTACTGAATTGAATTGGAATGAAGTTTTGCACCTAGCTGAGGAATAATGAATTCAAACTACGTGCGAAATTTTGTCCAGATCGCATCACCAAGACCATAGATACCGTAGAAAGTTCTAGCGAATTATCGAAAAAAAATTGGTCAGCTGAAGCACTGACATGAAGTCTGGAGTTTCGCCTATGTTCCAGAATTTTTTTGACAGCTGTCGAAAATACCTTCAATTGATTTCTGAAACTGGAAAATGCGAATCTACCTACAAGGTCTATCTGGGTGTATGTACGAGCGCTCAAAAGCTCCTGACTTCACGGCAGTGCTTTTCGTAATTATTTTGAATGTACATTCAGGCTTGTATGCAAAAGACTTTTTTTTCGAAAGTTTTCGAAAAAAAATTCAATATTTTTGCGTGTAATCCAATTCATCCAAGGCAGATAATTTTAACTAAGTTCAACAATTACTGGCGATAAAAAAGAAAGAAATTGAAAATTGTTATTTCTTCCAATAACAGAAAGTTGCTCTCATCGCTTTCTTAATTGGATGTTGATCCATCACTTTTCAAATTGGGTATATATCCATGTATGAATATTTGAAAGGTTATGGATTGAAATCAACTTAACAAATCGATGTCTAATGAGAACAACATTTTTCTTTTTCCATCGCCAGTAATTGTTGGAGTAAGTTTGAATTATCCGCCTGGGATGGATTGAATTACACGGAAAAATATTGAATTTTCATTCAAAAACGTGCAAGGAAAGTCTTGTGCATACACGACTGAAGGTGCTTTCAAAAAATCAGCAGAATTCAACATGCCGTTTATGAGAAATCATTGAAACAATTATTGTGAAGCAATGAAAGTAGTGTACAACCTTAAAGTGCTCAATTTCACCGTCAGTTCACCCAAGGGTGGTCGCAAACCATTTTTGCGATCCTTTAGAATGTCCGCCATAAAAAATAGTGATTTGGCGTTAATGTTTGGATGAGAGAAATATCTTATCTTTTGATAGTCCTTACTATCTACCTGATAACCTAAACGGAGAAAATTATGAAAAATTTCTGAGAACAAATATGGACAGTTTTTTGGACGAGGTTCCCTCGATTGACAGGTGTGAAATCATTTTCCAACCGGATGTGTGACCCGCACACTATAGGCTAAACGTTGGTGTGTTTTTGATCGAATTGTTTCCTGAAGGGTGGATAGTAGGGAAGGAGCTGTTTCGTGGCCAGCTAGAAGTCCGAATCTAACAACGTTAGATCTTCATGTTCGGATCAGTTTGAAAGAAATAGCATATGAAAGGGAAATACATACACATGCACAACTTGTGGAGAGAATAGTCGGAGCAGTGAGAAGATTGAGAGTAAATTTCAGAACTGAAGAAATTAGAGAGAGGGCACGTGCTTGTATGAGAAATAATAGAGGACATTTCGAACATAATTTATGAATCAATTCTTTCCTTTCTTGCCTTATATCCCCTTTCAAATCAAAATCTGCTGAAACGAAACTAGCATTCTCACGAAAACTTTTCAAGGAAATAAAAAAGGAATTTGGCAAATTTTTAAAATAATTTTTTTATATATAAATTGTGGAATTCGAAAGTTGCAGACAAATTTATATCAGAAATTGATTTTTATTTTCTTCATATACCAACTTTTAAATCATACTAATTTTTTTTCAACATCTAATAGAGGAAAGTTTGGTTTGTTCATACATATCATATCCTTTCCTAATGAAAATAATCCAAAATTGAGTATAATCAAATTTGGTCAGCGTAGAAAAATAGACGAAAAATGAAGTAAGGTGAGGTTATCAATAAATATGGCTCATTCGACACCAAATGAGTGATAATATCATGTCCTCCAAGGTTTACGTCTAATTTGGAAACACCCTGTATAAACTGTGAAAACCCAGGACAAGGTTACATTTTCGAAGTAAAAACTTCTTTTGTGTATATGACGCCCACCTGAACGAGCGGTATATGAGCGTAGAGCAGTGGGTCGCTTCTAGACGCTGGTGACTGGCTAAATATCCAGGAAACGCCGTATACCGGAATTTTTATACTTACTGAAGAAAATACTAGGCTATCTGGAAATTTTTACAAAACAGGACCATCTCTGGATGATTCAATAGGAGATAAACATCAAAAAAAGAAATCACAAAGTCATTAAGAAGATCTAATGTTAGAATTAAAGAGGTTACAAAAAATGCACTTCAAATGGTCACTTAAACTTTTCTTGGATTCATAAATAACAGAAATGGATTATCTGTATTTTTGAGCGCTCGTACAACTTACACGAGGGCTATATCATTTCGTCACGATGTCTGTATTTTTCGAATTTTGAGCCGAAAATGGTCTCAATCGACTATGTTCGACTCACTGATGACGAATCCGTCGAAAAATTCGAGTCTGTCTGTCCGGCCGGCCGGCCGTCCGGCCGGCCGTCCGGCCGGCCGTATACACGATAACTCTCGAACGGAATGTCCTAGAAACTTGAAATTTTCAGGGTAGGTTCGAATCTCAAATGCCGCGGTTAAGTTCGTTATTGGGCAAAATTCGCCAAGGGGTTCCATAAATATGGCCGCTCGAAATTTTGTTTTTCTGATTACTCCGAAAATACTGATTCGATCGAGGTGAAATTTTGCACTCAGATGGATAATTATGTACTCAAGCTACATGCAGAATTTTGTCCAGCTCGCATGACCAGAACCATAGAAACCATAGAAAATTATAACTTTGTAATGGAAAGGCCTAGAGACTTGAAATTTTCAAGATAGGTGTGGATCTTAAATGTAGCGTTCACGTGTATCAATGAGCAAAATAAGACTAGGGGTTCCGTAAATATGGCCGTTTGAAATTCAGTTTTCTTGATCATTTCAAAATTATGGATTCGATCTTGACGAAATTTTGAATTTAAATTGAGAATTATATATTCGAGCTACATTTCTTCCAGATCGTATGATCAGAATCATAGAAAACATAGAAAATCATAACTTTCGAACAAAAAGGCCTAGTGACTTGAAATTTTCAGGATAGGTTCGGATCGCGAATTTCGCGATCCTTTTCATCAATGAGCCAAATTAGACTAGGGGTTCCGTAAATATTGCCGTTCAAACTATATTTTTTCTGATAATTTCGAAAATACTTATTGGATTGAAATGAAATTTCGCACATATATGAAGAATAATGTATAATTTTGTCCAGATTGCATTACCAAGACCATAGACACCGTAGAAAATTCTAGCGAATTATCGAAAAAATGGTTGGTTTGAAATTTTCTTTGACAGCTGTCAAAATCTTTCCAATTGGTTTGTAAAACTGGAGAATGCGAATCTACCTACAAGGTGCATGTACGAGCACTCAAAAGCTCCTGCCTTCACGGCAGTGCTTTTCGAAATTTTTATTCAATATTTTCTATTCATCAATCTCAAATATTCATATATTGTTGAGCGCTTGTTCTACTTACATGAGGGGCAATATCATTTCGTCACTGATAAAAATTACGGAAAGCACTACTGTGAAGTCAGGAGCTTTTGAGCGCTCGTACATCCACCTTTTAGGTAGATTCGCATTCTCCAGTTTTAGAAAACAATTGGAAATATTTTGACAGCTGTCAAAGAAAATTTCAAACAAAGGCGAAAATCAAGACTTCACGTCAGTGCTTTAGGTGACCAATTTTTTTTCGATAATCCGCTAGAATTTTTTACGGTATCTATGGTCTCGGTAGTGCGATCTGGACAAAACTTCTCACGTAGTTTGAATACATTATTCTTCATCTATGTGCGAAATTTCATTGCAATCCAATAAGTTGTTTCGAAATTATCAGGAAGAAAATTGTTTGAAAGGCTATATTTACGGAACCCCTAGTCTAGTTTTGCTCATTGATGAACGTGACCCCGAAATTCGCGATCCGAACCAATCCTGAAAATTTCAAGTCCCTAGGCCTTTCCGTTCGAAAGTTATGATTTTCTATGGTTCTGATCATGCGATCTGAAGAAATTCAGCTCCAATATATCATTTTCAATATAAATACAGAATTTCGTCACGATCAAATCCATAGTTTTGAAATTATCAAGAACTGACATTCAAACGGCCATATTTACGGAACCCCTTGTCTAATTCTGCTCATTGATGAAAGTGACCGCAACATTAAAGATCCAAACCTATCCTAAAAGTTTCAAGTCCCTAGGCCTTTCCATTACAAAGTTATAATTTTTTATGGTTTCTATGGTTCTGGTCATGCGAGCTGAACCAAATTTTGCATGTAGCTTCAACACGTAATTCTCCATTTGAGTGCAAAATTACACCTCGATCGAATCTGTAGTTTCAAAGTAATCAGGAAAACAACATCTCGAGCGGCCATATTTACGGAACCCCTCGGCGAATTTTGCCCAATAACGAACTTAACCGCGGCATTCGAGATTCGAACCTACCCTGAAAATTTCAAGTTTCTAGAACATACCGTTCGAGAGTTATCGTGTATACGGACGGACAGACTTGAATTTTGGACGGATTCGTCATCAGTGAGTCGAACATAGTCGATTGAGACCATTTTCGGCTCAAAATTCGAAAAATACGGACATCGTGACGAAATGATATAGCCCTCGTGTAGTACGAGCGTTCAAAAATAGATGACTGTATTTCGAATTTCGAGCCGAAAATGGTCTCAATCGACCAGGTTCGAATCACTGATGACAAATCCGTCGAAAAATTCAAGTCTGTCCGTCCGGCCGTCAGTGAGTATACACGATAACTCTCGAAAGGAACGACCCTTGAAATTTTTAGGGTAGGTTCGAGTCTCGAATGCCGCGGTTGGGTTCGTTATTGGGCAAAATTCGACAAGGGGCTCCGTAAATATGGTCGTTCTTGATAATTTCAAAACTACGGATTCGATCATGACAAAATTTTGTATTTTAATGGAGCTACATTTTTTCCAGATCGCATAACCAGAACCATTTCAAATTAAAACGAATTATTGAATAAAAAATCCTTATATTTCTGTAACAGCTGATTTGGCGTAATTGACAAAGAGCTGCTGTCATTTTTTTGACAGCTGTCGAAAATTTCTTCAATTGGTTCATAATACTGGAAAATGCAAATCTACCTCGAAATCTACCTACAAGGTGCTCAAAAGCTCCTGAATTCACGTCAGTCCTTTTTTTGATTTTTTATACATTATTGGAAGTAATATAGAGGGGCGGTGTGTTGCCTTCGGAAGGTTATATTTGCCGATACTTGATCAATCACGAACCCAGCCAGAATATCCATTCCCAGAATAATCAATCAAAACCTGACTTATGAAAACATCGTTTAATGAACTTCAATAAAGAAACTTCCATTATAATTGAAGGTTTATTCGTTTCCAGTCGGCTACATAAAGTTTTTGTTTTTCATGAGTAAATGGAGCCATGGAGTCTGGAGCGCGAGATCAGGTGGCTCCCAGGAGAGGGCTTCTGGCAGATTAATCGTTTTTGCGAATGAATTTCCACCGGATGAAGGTGTGCATTGTTTTCAATTCAGAGTTTTCCATCGGACTCATTAAAATGATACGTATAGAAAATAATTGGGTCATTATTTTTTTCCGTTCTTCTTGCTTTCTCGTTGCACGTAGTATGAGAATGTTAAGAATGCAGAAATACGCTTATTGTCGTTTTTTGTTGACCAATTATATTGAGTTGAATATTGGCGTAGTTGATAGCGATTCGTAAAAAAGTTCCAAGAAGGTAACATCATATTGTTGAAGAAGAATAATATCGCTTGTGTTGTGACATGTACTGTATGAACGGACACACTAATGAGTTGGGATAACACCCGGACAGATGGTGGAACTTCTTCAACATTGTTGAACAATCCTGTTGTTCTTCCTTTTGATCGATCCAAACATTTCCACTAGCCTTCAATATTCCGCTCATTGGCTTCTTGTACCTGCACCAAACTCTAACAGAACTATAAAACACTCCACCAGAGGAACAAATTATGATATATTTCGTGAAAATGGAGACATCCCAAGGTGCAGAGTAATAAAAGTTCGAGAGGACATGTTGGGAGGTTTATTTTATAGATCCTATGAATTTAAATTGAGTCGGGGCGCTTTGTTATATTGTTCCTATTTGCTCTTGACACATTATTCATGTGTAGTTCACAGTAATTTATAACTTTGAGAATTATATGTGATATGAAATTTTGTTGTTACATTTTGTTGAACTTCTGCATAATAAAATTGATTCACTCCAGTATCCTGAAGGTTGATTGATTATTTGGAGGAAGAAATAGTTCGAAATCGCTAGTTATAGGTTCAAAGAAATGTGCTTAATTTTGATCAGCTCAAGGAATAGATCATTTGAAAAAATTAGAGAATTCGGAAATATTTCACAGAAAACACATATCTTTGATGATTATTTTTAACGAAAAACTATTTGTCCTCATAAATTCAGTATGACAGATGAATTAATTTCGTGAACTCGACACATGGAATATGGATAATAAACAAAGCAGATTGATGTGAAATAATTCAAGAAGAACAGAAAAATCTAAAAAAAAATACGAAAAGCACTGCCGTGAATTCAGGAGCTTTTGAGCGCTCGTACATCCACCTTGTAGGTAGATTCGCATTTTCCAGTTTTAGAAATCAATTGAAGGAATTTTCGTTAGCTGTCAAAAAAATTCTGAAACTTAGACGAAACTCCAGACTTTGTTAGTGCTTCAGCTGACCAATTTTTTCTCGATAATTCGCTAGAATTTTCTACGGTATCTATATGGTCTTGGTTATGCGATCTGGACACAATTTCGCACGTAGTTTGAATACATTATTCCTCAGCTAGGTGCAAAATTTCATTCCATTCAAATCAGTAGTTTCGAGATTATCAGGAAAAAAATATTTTGAACGGCCATATTTACGGAACCCCTAGTCTAATTTTGCTCATCGATGAACCTGACCGTGAAATTCTCGATCCAAACCCACCCTGAAAATTTCAAGTTCCAAGGCCTTTCCCTTCGGTAGTTATAATTTTCTATGGTTTCTATGGTTCTGGTTATGCGATCTGGACAAAATTTTGCTTCAATATATCATTCTCGTTTAAAATACAAAATTTTATCTCGATCGAATCCGTAGTTTCGAAATTATCGAGAAAACAAAATTTCAAACGACCGTATTTACGGAACCCCTAGTATAATTCTGCTCATTGATAAACGTGAACGCCATATTTTAGATCTACACCTATCCTGAAAATTTCAAGTCCCTAGGCCTTTCCGTTCGAAAGTTATAATTTTCTATGGTTTCTATGGTTCTGGTCATGTGATCTGGAGAAATGTAGCTTGAATATATCATTCTCCATTAGAATACAAAATTTCGTCACGATCGAATCGTTAGTTTTGAAATTATCAAGAAAACTAAATTTCAAACGACCATATTTACGGAACCCCTAGCATAATTTCGCTCATAGATGAACGTGATCAAGACATTCGAGATCCACACCTATCCCGAAAATTTCAATTCCCTAGGCGTTTCCGTTCAAAAGTTACAGTCTTCTATGGTTTCTATGGTTCTGGTCATGCAATCTGGACAAAATTTCACATGGAGCTTGAACACCTCATTCTTCATTTGAGTGCAGAATTTCATCTCGATCAAATCTGTAGTTTTCAAGTAATCAGGGGAACAAAACTTTGAACGACCATATTTACGGAACCCCTGGTGGAATTTGGCCAATTAACGAACTTAACCAGGGAATTCGGGAACTGAAAATTTCAAATCTCTAGGTTGATCCGTTCGAGAGTTATCGTGCTTACGGACGGCCGGACGAACAGACTCGAATTTTCCGACGGATTCGTCATCAGTGAGTCGAACATAGTCGATTGAGACCATTTTCGGCTCAAAATTCGAAAAATACGGACATCGTGACGAAATGATAAAGCCCTCGTGTAAGTAGTACGAGCGCTCAAAAAAGTGATGTAAGTGAAAAAAAAAATGGATATACTTGAAAACAGCAAGGAAAGAATTTTCATAGCAATCACGACATGCGTGAAAAATGGAAAAAAATCTCTCTATTAAACAGGGTGTTTTTTTTAGGTGAGGCTTTTTTTTGATCGGTGCTAGAACTCATGGAAAGAGATCATTTCACCGGAAATTTATCATATACAATATTCAATTTGAAAAAAGTGCAAAAAAACATTGGGCATCAATATATTGATACGACTCTGGATCGTGTTATCTCTCTGTCAGGAGATCTGTCATGAATCACGGTGACATATGCATTCCAGCAAGTGAGTTAAGTAGTGGATTTTATCGCAAATTAGTATATTCTCTTTCAACTTTCATGAGGAGATTTTCCCTGACCGGTATAATTCTTGAAGTTCAAACTAAGGAGAGGAAAATTACTGATTGAAAAGGTCCCATAAAAAAAATTAGGAAGTTCATAAACACACCGATAAAATTGACCCAAATTCTTCACAGAAATTGTTCGAAGTGGTCACCATTCGTTTGATGTGCACAAAGTCTTTCCCGGCGTAATAAAGAACGCAGCAACTATCACATCAGTTTGCTCGCGAATAATGTCACAAGCATTTTCAATGCGTTGTTTTAGTTCTTCAACACTATTCACCTCACCGTTAATGTACACTAAGGTTTTCAAATGACCCCAAAAGAAGAAATCACAGGGGTTGAGATCCGGTTAGCGTGCAGGCCAAGAAATCGACCCACCACGTCCTATCCACCTAAAGTCACAAAAATCATACGCTCTATCTGGTGATTTCGCCTGAAAGTAATCAGATCCGTGCTGGGAGATTCTCAGATTCGCGGGTAACTTTGATTTCGAAATATTCGGCCCAGGTCAATATTTTATATGAAGGGTTTTTGTGATTTTGACTTATTTTGATAAGATTTAGCACCTGTGAAGTAAAAAAAACCCTTACCTTTGAAAACACCATGTATACCCAGAGAAATACTGAGAAACAAAGAATCAATATGAGAGGTAGGTTGATTGAAAGTTATAGGTAACGAATGGACGAAAACAATGCGCACTATCAAAGAAAATTATTCATTCGTCACTCGTCCTGATTTTTCGGTCAAAAAAACGATTCCAACCATATAATCATTAGAGGAAAGATGGACATTTTAAATATCAAGCAATTTCATCCCACAAATTAGGGTATTTTCTAAATGAAGTTTTGTATTGAATGAATCATCCCGGCTTCGAGCTGATCCACCCCTTATATTCAGATGAAAAACTGACTCCCAGAGCCCTCATGATAGCCGAAAAAAATACCCATCTGTTCAAATATTATCCAAGTAATACCAGCATCGGAATAAAAAATTAACTACAGATTCAAATCGCGCTCGGAGGCGATTACAAATTACGAAGGCTTATGTAAAATTCAAACGAGACCACCCCATTTCCTGCGACATGGAGCAATTATTCTCGAATCTTTCCGGCAAACTTTGCGGCATGATTCGATTCGTCTGGAAAAACAGAGCACCCTTGGACGACTTCCACGGAATTCCTAACGACCAATCGCTCTCTTCTATCCTACCGGAGGTCTTGTCTTCAGAAGAGAGGGATTCTGTAAATTCATCCCGAAATCGATTTATTGCACTCGAAAATGCGGGGTTTATTTAGCAGGCCGTGAATTATGTGCCCGTGGAGTCCTCGGTGGAACTTTTCATCGAAACCTAACAGGTTTTACGTAATTTAAATGGAGTGTTTTCCCAATTGATTTATCGCGAGATGCTGCAAATTGATACAAATACACTCGACGTTGCTGCTAGACTTGATACAAATATACTGCTGTTGCTACAGCAGTTTTTATGACTACATGGGAATTTTCTCGTTACGTGCGAAATTGGAAAATAAAACTATATAAATGTGTGATGCCATCATCTCTGGGGCGGAAATCTCCATAAACTTCCCTCTATTCTATAGGTATGAAATGTCAAAAATTCCCTGTTCACGTTATTCCCCAACATCAGAGTGGTGTAATTGTCTGTTTTCAAATTTATCTAATGAAGATAGAAATAAAGGAATTCGTAGAAGTTACTTAATGGCAAAGATACATGCAACACTGCTATAATCGGAAAAGGACACATCTGCGCCTTCATGAGAACCGATGAGTATAGCCACTTCGTATTATCCATAAAAATAAAATATTCATTATCTTTTCAACGTCATTCTGCGGCACTTAAATCGATAAAATCCCACCAGTTGAATGAACCTGGCAATTCAAGAATGAAAATTGAAAAATTTCACTAGATAAACTAATAAGCAAGCCAACAAGACAATTCATGTATCCCAGATACCAACGAAATTTATCATTTGCAATCGTAGACCGGTTTCGATCCATGTCAGATCTCATCAGTACGACTATGCAATATGATAAACTCGATGAATGAAACAAAAGATCTTAAAACATAAGGTCACGTGGTACTGAGAAAACTTCCCAAATCACGCCACCTGTCTGTTCCAAAGTCAACTGTCTCAAATATCTGTAGATCATAAAATGTCTTATCGGCTCTCCAAAAACGAAATGAATTGTCTTGTTGGCTTGCTTATTAGTTTATCTGGTGAAATTTTTCAATTTTCATTCTTGAATTCGATCAATTCAGATAAACAGCCATTATTATTCTTGAACCTGGCAATGTTGGCGTCAATTCAAAATGTAAACAAACGGGGCATTCGATGCGCTCGACATGTTTGTTCCGTGTTTTCTAGGAAGATTCGATAAATCTTTGAAACCTAAGGGAGAAAAAATTCGAATTGGAAGACAATTTGACTTTATTCACTACATACTATGTACCTACTACTTTATTCTGAACAAATTAATTTTGCAGATATTTATCGATTGATGCTCAGTGATAAGAAGTATGGTCTAACAGTCAACCTCATGGCGACCAAAGTGATGCCCTCTCTTCTTCCCCAGACCGTTAACCCATCCCTGAACTTAGAACATTTCACCATCTTGATGGAGGTCCTTCAAGAGATGCTGGACCAGATTGATCGTAACCAGAGGAATAAACTGAAATTAGACAACCTCTCCTTGCCGAGTCCCGAGAGGCATAGACCCCTAAGACACCAGTACAGCTCAGATAACATGCACGTGCCCCCCTTCAACATCCCCAATTTGAGGATTGAACAAAGGAAAACGTCTAGCGCTGAAGACATGGCAAGGAAGAATTCTACAGGTGAGGTTGAAGCAGCGGTGACTACAGTAGTATGAAGTCTTGTGGAAATATTCATCCTATATGCTTAGATTATTACTGATGGCCATACGAAAATATGGTGCTGAATAATTCTTGAAAATGATCAAATCGAAGGGTGAATACCCAAATTTAAACGAACGAAACGAATACAACATTGTATAAATCTGAACATTCACATTCATTAGAGTCAGTGTGGAACTCCTCGTTAAAACTTTTTATGGTAGAAATACTACTGCGGATTCGATAATCTGAATTGACAAGCGTTGCGAATTCTACACAAAAGTTTTTTATTTCCGCGTCACTGTTTCCATTCTCGTTCCTTTTTCTTCGCGAAACTGTAGCCACTAAATCGTGTCTATCTTATTAGCGCTTCCATCCCAATACCTGCATACATTAAAAGAAACCGCTGCTGGTGACAAAGTTGCAGCAACCATTTACAGTGGAATAACATAACACAAGAATGAACACAAGCATCGAAATTCGCCAAACCCGAGGTGCTCTTCAGCATTCCAGGAAACCGGGCAAACAGTGTAAGCTCGCGATTTTCTCGCATAGAAACAGCAATTTACTTTTGAGATAAGACATCATTATAACTTCAATTCGTATTATGAGCTCGTAACAACAACTTGTAATAATCTCAGTTTTCGGTTTTCTGATCTGCAGATTTAGAAACCATTTAACTCACAGTTGAGTTTCTTCCTGAAAACTTGATTTTTGAAATATCACGAATGTCGCCTAAAAATCTGAAAAGAATTCATCATCATGAACAATCATCAAAGACGCCACCCTTCGAGGCAATCTTGAAGAGATGTGGTGTGGAAATTCGTGAGAGGGCTTTGCAGGGAATCGCATGCCGACATTGCCAAAAGTGATATTTATGATCAGAGTGCGGCACCTTTGAAAATTTTTTATAGTAATAGGACCATATTTCTTCTATTTCTGACCTTATTGCACTTTCATTACGTACTTCGAATATTTATTGTTTCCAAAATTTGAGATCGAATTACTTACCGTTTTTTTGATACTTTTCCAGGCCAATCTTATTTACGTATAATGTAATATTGTTATTCTTCAGTTTATGTCATATTCCAAAGGCGACCAACAAAAATCCAGGGATTATTATGTCCTAGTGCAACATTCCAGGAAAACGTGCAAAAAGTGCAACTCGCGATTTCCTCGCATTGCAACAGTAGTTCACTTTTGAGAAAAGATAATAAATAATAATAATAGTAATAATCTCAGTTTTCGGTTTTCTTATCGGCAGATTTAGAAATCATTTAACTCACAGTTGTGTTTCTTTTTCAAAACTTGATTTTTGAAATATCACGGGTGTCGCCTAAAAATCTAAAAAACCTATCATTATGAACTATCATCGAAGACGCCGCCCTTCGAATCAATCTTGAAGAGATGTAGTGTAAAAATTCTTGTGAGGGATATGCAGGGAATCGCATGCCGACATTGATGACAGTGATATTCATGATCAGAGTGCGGCACCTTCGAAAATTTACTATAGTAATAAGACCATATTCCTCTTATTTCTGACCTTATTGCATTTTCATAGCGTACTTTGAATATCTATGTTTCCAAAAGTTGAGATCAAACTAGTTTACCCTATTTTCGATACTTTTTCAGGCCAATATTATTTACGTGTAATGTAATATCGAAATTCTTCAGTTTATATCATTCCAAAGGCGACCAGCGAAAATTCAGGAATTATTATGTCTTAGTGCTACATTCCAGGAAACCAAACAAATAGTGTAAGCTCGCGATTTCCTTCCATAGAAACAGTAGTTTACTTTTAAGATAAGACATCATTATAACTTCAGTTCGTATTGTGAGCTCGTAACAACTACTTGTAATAATCTCAGTTTTCGGTTTTCTGATCTGCAGATTCAGAAATCATTCAACTCACAGTTGTGCTCCTTTCTGAAAACTTGATTTTTGAAATATTCGAAATAATTCGGAGCAAGCTTGAAGAGATGTAGTGTAAAAACTTGTGAGAGGGCTATGCAGAGAATCGCATGCCGACATTGCCGACAGTGATATTTATGATCAGAGTGAGGCACTTTCGAAATTTTTTTATAGTAATAGGACCCTATTCTTCTTATTTCTGACCTCATTGCATTTTCATTACGTACTTTGAATATCTATGTTTTCAAAAGTTGAGATCAAATTAGGTTACCCTATTTTCGATACTTTTTCCAGGCCAATATTATTTACGTGTAATGTAATATCGAAATTCTTCAGTTTATATCATTCCAAAGGCGACCAGCAAAAATCCAGGAATTATTATGTCTTAGTGCTACATTCCAGGAAAGCAATCAAATAGGGCAAGCTCGCGATTTTCTCGCATAGGAACAGTAGTTATTTACTTTTAAGATAAGACATCATTATAACTTCAGTTCGTATTATGAGCTCGTAACAACTACTTGTAATAATCTCAGTTTTCGGTTTTCTGATCTGCAGATTCAGAAATCATTCAACTCACAGTTGTGCTCTTTTCTGAAAACTTGATTTTTGAAATATTTGAAATAATTCGAAGCAAGCTTGAAGAGATGTAGTGTACAAATTTGTGGGAGGGCTATGCAGGGAATCGCATGCCGACATTGCCAATAGTGATATTTAAGATCAGAGTGCATCACCTTTGAAATTTTTTTATAGTAATAGGACCATATTCCTCCTATTGCATTTTCATTGCGTACTTCGAATATCTATGTTTCCAAAAGTTGAGATCAAATTACTTACCGTGTTTTTGATACTTTTCCAGGCCGATCTTATTTACGTATAATGTAATATTGTTATTCTTCTGTAAATAAGACACAAATGCTTTCAATGGCGGAGAAATAGTTAGTGTACCGACTTCGCCTCGGAATAACCCAAAATGTCCTATGCTAACTAGAAACTAAAAAAATTGAAAATAATGAAGAAAATGTGGAAACTTTAAATAAAAAATAAGATGGTTAAAGAGGCGAAAGTGAGACATGTGCTGAATATCTCCACATCATTTCCACCCAGAAAATTTTGTAGAATAGTCGACTCATTCATTGTAGGAAGACTCAAAAACATTCTGAATAAATAACAGCAAATAAAAACCTATCACTCTGAGAAACATTCCATAAAATTGATATTTACAATTTTTAAAACCTTTTGCAAATTACAATCGAAAAACTCCTAGACGGAGATTCATTCTATCTAACGATTTATTTGGGTCTTCTGCCACAAATTGCAGGATATCTTCATAGGATAGGACAGAGGAAAACTTCGAGCGCTGAGAATATGACCAGGAAGAACTCAGGTAAGCTTGGATCACCAGAAGAATGGAGTGTTCATGTTTCGACGTCCCATGTTGTAGTCGTCTCCATAAGTGTTGTTTTATGTGAAAGTTCATCTTGAATGTACAACGATTTCAGGCGGAGCCGTACAATGTTCAAACATCATTAATAATTCACCAACAACATATATTCGAGACGATAATGTTATGGGAGATTTATCGTTCTGCTTCAAATGGAACTGCAGAAGTTTATCCTTGTGTAAATAAACCCTGGCATTGCTCTGAATGTTTTCTTGACTCAAAATCAATCTTTGCCTTATGATTTCGCATTTGTGTGTGGGTTTGACTTTAAGCTATGATGTTTTGCTAGTTTCAGAACTATTCATGAACCTCTTGATGAACTGGAGATGATAGTTGAACTGAAATAT